>CM017771.1:24690567-26124731 GCA_008009225.1 Acer yangbiense
CTGAAACAAATTATAGCACGGTGTGTATAAAGCTATCTAGAGGGGGGTGAATAGATTTTACGCTTTTTTTAACCCCAATTTTTCGTGTTAGTCAAATTACGAAAATGCCCTCAAGATATAAACAAACAAGTGTAAATGGTGCGGAAATTAAACAACACTTGGTTTTTACGTGGAACCCTCACGGGAAAAACCACGGGCTATGTAAGTAAGCCACACTCGAACCTCGAATCCACTAAATGTGCAAACGATTACAACCTAATCCCGGAAGTATCACACACCTACCTAATCCCCGTTAGAGTGAACCTGGTCCTATTTGCTTGCGATCTAAGCAACCTAATCCCGGTTGCTACAACACAAGACTTACTTTCTCTAGAAGAGAATACCCCTAAGTGAATATATTTGAATATCCAAAATACCCATAGAGCAAGGGAAACCCTATTTGCTTATCTAAGATGATTAATAGCATTAAGAACAATCCTAGATATCAAACTAAATGACATGTCAATTAGTTTAGCTAATCAATATTAAGCACAAAACCTAATATGCTAGCACAATACAACTTCTCAAACATACATCATACTCATCTCAATTGTATCCAAAGCATACAAAATAACAAACAAGTATTATTGAGATTGCTAGATAAGATAAACCAAACCTGTAAGATATTATGAAAGCTTACCAAGCAAGTATGATGAAGATTCCATGCAAGATGACATCTAGATGATCTAAGATGATGCTAGATGATGATTGATGATCATGAAAAAGTGTTTGGTGATTAAAAATGATTTCTTTGTGTATTTTTCTTCTCTTGAAAAATATCCTAAGTATGAAGCATGAATAAACTCTTGTAAATGACCTAAAATCAAGTTAGCATATATAGAGGCCATAAGTGAAGTGAGGTCGTTTTGAAAACGGGCCAGAAAATTGCTCTGTGCGCTGTGTGGACCTGCGCTGGACGACAGGCGCAGGAGAAGCGCACACGCACAATTTTTCTTGGCGCTGGACGACATGCGCTCACACATGCGCCAGACCAGCGGAGCCAACTGGGCGATCATCGCTGGTGACCTTACGCTGGTGTAACCAGCGCACGCCCTGCGACAGAGAACTGGACGATCTTCGCTGGTGGCCTGCGCTGGTTGTGGACCCGCACGACCAGCGGCACGCCACTGGCGTTTTGCGCCGTGAGCGGGCGCTTGACGACAGGCGCAGGAAACCAGCGCACAGCCCACAACTTTGAACCCCACAATCAATCATGCAGGGGAACAAAGTTAAACTAAGGATGCATCCCAAAAGCCTAAATGCTATGATTTATAAACACAGATGCAATCATAATAACAAGCAATAGAGATGTATAGGCATTGATGCACAACAAAAAAGAAACACAACATACAAAGATTAAACATATGCATGAGTTGTGAGTGTGTGCAACTATCTCTTCAAGACAAGTAAGCACTTAAGTTTACCTTTGGTGCTTGTCAATAATGAGGTCTTCAAAGGCCTAAGCATAACAAACAACAACATCTAAACTACCCTTACAAAGAATCCCCACATATGGTTTGATCACGAAAAGCCAATTAAAAACAACGGGAATCCTTACAATCTCCCCCTTGCTATTTCGTGACAAAACCATCACTCACATTTGATCCTCACAAAAAAAAATAGAACTACGGACTATACTGATATTACATTACAAAGAGATAACAGAATGCAACTTGAAGTCTTCAATCCTCTTGTAGAATAATCAATCCCTGAAAGGAGTTTCTAACATTTCCATACAAGAAAGTGTGAGATTAATCAGTGAGAACAATACCAAGCATTTGCATTTTTAGAATTTAGGCACAGCACACTTACCAATGTATGCAATGTGATAAATGCAATGCTCCCCCTCAACGGGTTACTCCCCCTCAATGTATTTCTCCCCAAAGTGCACAATAGCTTCTATATTTTGCACCTCCCCTATCCCACTCCCCCCTTTTTGTCATGATATAGGCAAAGGAGTAGTCCCACACCGGGTCACTCATAGCAACGAGAGATAGAAGCATGCAAGATTTGCATATACAATACGTCCCTTTATGCACTTCAATTAATTTGAGAGAAACAAGGAATTTATTTTGAGAAAATGTGTGAATCCAACATGCTTTGCATACAACATACATATAGCATTCAAGTCCAAATACAATGGTATTTGAAAGCAAATGACAAAGGTTTCTAATAAGAATTCAAACCAATTTCACCAATGTCATGGGAAAGCAAGGATATAGAGATTATTGATTTCAATTTAAGAGCAACTATATCCAACTTATAAGCGAAACATGGCATGAGCGACTTTGCACCCTATTTGATTTTTCCGGATAAATATCCGTATGATAGTAACCATGTTCAACTAAAAGAAAGAGAGACATTTGGAATGTAAATTCCTTTGAATGGATACAGATCCTTTATTCATTTTGAGTCTCATAAGCTTTCACACAAGTTTTGCATTTAAGAATATGCAATCATCATTCATGCTTTTCATGAGAGCATGTTGTATGAATTTCTGCTTTTTCATTGACAATGCATGTTATAAAAGAATCATCATGTCATAGGATAAACTATAGGTCATTCACATCATACTTCCTATGTAAATCTCCTAGTCCAAAAATGCATGTTTGAACATAAATATGACATGGATTGTAGACAAGCAAGGTTCACACTTATAGAATTGAAAATATACATATGTACAACCAAGCTTACTCAAGCAATCAAAAGAAGAGGCATAAGATATTTCAAATTTTTTGCAAGATACAAGAATGCAAAATAGCTCTCTTTGCTTGAGTTCCCCATATGGGGTCAAGTAAATCACATCACTCCACAAGACATATCCCATAGATCTACTAAGAGTTTTTAAATCGAGTAGCATCTAATGGTTTAGTAAATAGGTCCGCAAGTTGATCATTAGTACCTACATGTTCAAGTACTATGCATTTATTTTCAACAAGCTCTCTAATGAAGTGATGTCGGATGTCAATATGCTTAGTTCTAGAATGTTGGACCGGATTCTTGGAAATATTAATGGCACTCATGTTATCACAAAGAGTGAGAGTACCTTGGTTGAATCCGTAGTCCACTAGCATTTGCTTCATCACATAAGTTGAGTGCATCCACTCCCCGCGGCTATGTACTCGGCTTCCACCGTGGACAAGGAAATCGAGTTTTGCTTCTTGCAAAACCACGACACCAAGTTGTTTGCCTAGAAAGAAGCAACCGCCCGATGTGCTCTTCCTATCATCACAATTTCCTGCCCAATCCGCATCACTATATCCTACAAGACTAGGATTAGTGTCAAATGAGTACCAAATCCCATAATTAGAAGTCCCATTCACAAATCGAATGACTCTCTTAACCGAGAGAGATGGGACTCCTGGGATCGGATTTGGTACCTAGCAAACTCCTACACTAAATGATATATCGGGCCTACTTGCGGTTCAAATAGAGCAAGCTCCCTATCATGCCACGATATAAGGTTTGGTCCACACTTTTACCGCTAGCATCCTTGCTTAGCTTCAAAGTGGTGCTCATAGGATATCCAATGTTTGGCTTTTTCAAGACCAAACTTCTTCACTAGGTTTTGGCATATTTGGCTTGGGATATGAAAATCCATCATCTAGTTGCCTAATTTGCAAACCTAGGAAGTAACTAAGCTCACTAACAAGACTCATCTCAAATTCATGAGACATGAACATCACAAATTGTTGGACTTTGGTGTTGTTGGTGAGCCAAACTATATCATCAACATATATTTGAGCTATGAAAAGCTCATCATTGTCTCTCTTGATGAATAGCGTCTTGTCAACACTACCTCTTGTGTAGTTGTTGTCAACAAGAAATTGAGTGAGGCTCATACCAAGCCTCGGTGCTTGTTTCAACCCATAAAGTGCCTTCTTGAGGCGATAAACATGATTGGGGTGGTGTGCATCCACAACCCCTTGGTTGTTCAACAAACACTTCCTCTTGCAAGAAGCCATTGAGGAAGGCACTCTTGACTCCATTTGGTGCAATTTGAACTTGTGCACACAAGAGATGGACAAGAGAAGCCTAATGGACTCTAAGCGGGCAACAGGAGCAAAAGTCTCCTCAAAGTCGATACCCTCAATTTGAGAGTACCCTTTGCTACAAGTCTAGCCTTGTTCCGCACTATGTTGCCATCCTCATCGGATTTGTTCCTAAATATCCATTTAGTGCCTATGACATTAGTGGTCTTAGGCCTAGAACTAGAGTCCAAACCTCATTCCTTTCGAATTGGTTTAGCTCTTCTTGCATGGCAAGAACCCAAAATTCATCATTTAAGGCTTCTTTCAACCTTTTTGGGTTCAATTTGAGAGGTGTAGCAAGTATAGCTAATAAGATTAGCAAGTTTACGTCTAGTCCTAACACCCTCATTTACCTCTCCAATGATATCTTCTTTATCATGGAGTTTCCTAACCCATGGAGCGGGTTCTTTAGAGTCCAAGAGAGGAACTCTAGCAATAGGTTTGTGTGTCATCATTGTTGACATTAGATGTCCCAACATTAGGAGACACCACAACCTTCTCCAAAGGAGAACCATCACTAAAAATAACCTCCTCCTCATGATCATTAAACTTGAGCCTAGTATCATCAATACGACATTGGATGATTCCATAACACTTAGAGTCTTTAAATTGAAAACTCTATAGGCTCTACTATTCAAGGCATAGCCAATAAAGATACCCTCATCACTCTTAGCATCGAATTTGCCAAGTTGATCACGGTCATTCAAAATGTAGCATTTGCTTCCAAAAGTGTGGAAGTAGCTAACATTTGGCCTCTTGCCTTTCCATAACTCATAGGAGGTGTTTCTAGTACCGGGCCTTAGGAAGACTCTATTTCCTATATAGCAAGCCGTATTGACGGCTTCGGCCCATAGGTTCCTAGGGACATTGTTGCTAAGCAACATCACACGGGCCATCTCTTGAAGGACCCTATTTTTCCTCTCAACAACTCCATTTTGTTGAGGTGTCCTAGGAGCCGAAAACTCATGGGAGATACCTAAACCATTACAAAAGGTTTCAAAGGTAGCATTCTCAAATTCCTCCCATGGTCACTTCTAATCCGTTTTATGCTTTTAATATTAGAGTTCATTTCATTTAAGTTTATTACAAAGCTTTTAAACTTATCAAAAGTTTCGGATTTTCTCTAAGAAAATATGTCCATGTGAACCTAGAGAATCATCAAACAAACAAAAATGTCTCTTTTTCCCACCCAAACTTTCGGTTTGCATGGGACCCATGAGGTCCATGTGGAGAAGCTCAAGAGGCTCCTTGGTGGTGAGATACTTACCCTTTTTGTGCATGCTTTTAGTTTGCTTTCCTTGTTGGCAAGGTCCACAAGCACCATTGGCTTTCTTCCCAAGCTTAGGGAGGCCACGCACACACTCGAACTTTCCAAGGGTCCGTAGATCCCTAAAGTTCATGTGGCCAAGTCTTTCATGCCACAACTCAATTTGCTCATCCATGGACACATGATTAGATACAATACTAGCTTCAAGACAATAACAATTGTCGCTAGATCTCATGCCCTTCAACAAGGTTTGTCCATCGGGTTTTAGGATTGAGCAAAAATCTTTAGAAAACAAGACGAAATATCCTTCATCACTAAGATGTGAAATGCTTATTAAATTGGCTTTCAAGCCATCAACAAATAAAGCATTGGATAAGGAGGGTAATCCGGGAACGGAAATGGTTCCTTTCCCTTTAATATTTCTTTTGGATCCATCACCAAAAGTGACATTTCCACCTTCCTCCATAACAAGAGTCTCGAAGAAACTCTTGTTTCCCGTCATGTGCCTAGAGCACCCACTATCCAAGTACCAAAAATTAGAAGAATTTGCCTTCAAGGCTATTTGTGCAACATGGCAAACATTTTCATTCTTTCTAATCCACTTAGCAACAATTTTAGCTTTCCTAGTGGTCTTTGGTACATGTGCTCTACTATTTCTAGGATCATGCAAATTAATATTTTCGTTCCTAGAAACATGCATCTTGGCTCTATTCTTTCTCTTTTCAATCATGCTTTGTTTTCTATACATTTTAATATATTGAAAGCAATTTGGTCTAATATGACCATCACAACCACAAAAGTGACAAATAGGGATGAAATAAGGAATCATACCTTGCCTTTGTGCACGTATGGGAGCTTGTCCATGTCTTTGTGGATAAGTGGGTTCAATCCATCTTCGTTGTTGAACCGGTCTAGGTTGCTTCCAAGCTTGAGGTTGCATGATTGGTCTCTTTCCTTTGTGAGCCAATTTTGGAGGAGTGTTGGCTTGAGGGACCCTAGGGGGTTGAGCTTGAGATTTCCTTCTTGGCCCCATTTTCACTTGAGCATTAGAACATTGTCCTACTTCTAACTTCTTCCTAGGAGGTTGCACAAATGAAGTTTCTTCGTTCTTCAAGCTCTTGACAAACACGGTCTTGTTAGAGGTTGAGATTTTCTTGCCATCATCATACCCAAGACCTCTCTTGTCACTTGGACTCTTTCCAACACCAAGTAAATGATCAAGCTTCTTGGTGCTAGAATCTATCCTAGCCAAGGACCCTTTAACTTCTACAAGTTCCCTCTTCAAGCCTTCTTCACTTCTCTTGGATAAGTCTAACTCCTTAATTAACTTATCCTCTCTCCTCTTCAATCTTTCCACTTGTTCACTTAAGTGGTCATTGTGAGCCGAAAGTTCAAGGTTTTCTTCTCTCAACCTCTCAATCTTTCTTGTGCTTTTAAGTGCTAAATCATTGAACTCGGCATGGTATTTAGCAAGCACCTTTACTCCACAAATTTCTTTTTGGAACTAGAAGAGGAGTCACTTTCTACTTCACTTTGAGTCATTTTCCTCTTGACTCATTTCCTCTTTCTCACTACCACTTTTGCTCTTATGTGAGGAGGCAAAAGCTAGGAGGTTAGCCATGAGCTCTTCTTCACTTGAAGACTCATCTTCCTCATTGGAGTCATCACTACTCCCACTCCAAGTGGCGGCCATCACTTTGCTCTTCTTCTTTTCATTGTGATTAGCACATTCGGGGGCAAAGTGACCAATCCCACCACATTCAAAGCATCGGACCCCTTTCCTTTCGGTCCTCTCTTGTCTAGGCTCAAACTTCTTGAAGGAACTCTTTTTCTTCAAATCTTGTCCTCTTGACCCAAATCCCTTCTTCTTCTTGAACCCCATAACCTTGTTGAACCTTTTCACAAATAAGGCAAGGTCTTCATCCGATTCATGCTTTGCCTCATTTGCATCCTTAGATGCTTTCAAAGCTATTCCTTTAGACTTCTTAGGAGGAGTAGTGGTGCTAGGAGCCTTCCTAGACTCATATGCAAGGAGACGCCCAATCACCTCACTTGGCTTCATATCCATGTAGCCACTATTTTCTTCTATGGCCGTCACCTTGGATTCAAACCTATCGGGAGAGATCTCATAATTTTTTGCTTGACTCTCCTATCCGAATACGGGTCTCCGAGTTGATGGCTTTGATTTACAATGTCCATCAATTTGATTTCGAAGTCATTGAAGCATTCATCCTCTCCCATCCTAGGTAGCTCAAACTGAGTTTGGAGGACTTGAAGCTTGGACTCCTTCACCACCTCGGTTCCCTCATGTGCAACTTGAAGGATGTCCCATGCCACTTTGGCAATCTGAGTATTCTGAATAAGCTTGTACTGATTCTCATCCATAGCACACATAATGGCATGCATAGCCTTCCTATTCCACTTAGAAGCCTCAAACTCTTGCGCGTTCCATTGCGCCTTAGGCTTCAAAACATCTTGTCCTCCACCCGCGGGAGTCATCATAGGGAGATCATATCCGTCTTCCACCGCCATCCATGCACGGTCATGTATTTGGCATATGTAGGATTCCATCTTCCCTTTCCATTGGGAATAGTTCAATCCGGTAAGAAGTGGAGGCCTTGTGCTAGAAGCTCCTTCGTGGCCACCACCATTTCCACCGTTTCCACTCATAGTGTTTATGAATGAATGAAATGAATGCAAATGTATGAATGATCAAAAATCACACAAAATGCAAAACACACCAAAATAAGCAAGGATCACCTATGTATGTCTAGGAACCCGCTCTGATACCAATTGAAACTTATTATAGCACGGTGTGTATAAAGCTATCTAGAGGGGGGTGAATAGATTTTACGCTTTTTACCCAATTTTTCGTGTTAGTCAAAATTACGAAAATGCCCTCAAGATAATATAAACAAGCAAGTGTAAAATGGTGCGGAAATTAAAACAACACTTGGTTTTTACGTGGAAACCCTCACGGGAAAAACCACGGGCTATGTAAGTAAGCCACACTCGAACCTCGAATCCACTAAATGTGCAAACGATTACAACCTAATCCCGGAAGTAATCACACACCTACCTAATCCCGGTATGAGTGAACCTAGTCCTATTTGCTTGCGATCTAAGCAACCTAATCCCGGTTGCTACACACAAGACTTACTTTCTCTAGAAGAGAATACAACCCTAAGTGAATATATGTGAATATCCAAAATGCACCATAGAGCAAGGGAAACCCTATATGCTTATCTAAGATGATTAATATGCAATTAAGAACAATCCTAGATATCAAAACTAAATGACATGTCAATTAGTTTAGCTAATCAATATTAAGCACAAAACCTAATATGCTAGCACAATACAACTTCTCAAACATACATCATACTCATCTCAATATTGTATCCAAAGCATACAAAATAACAAACAAGTAATTAATTGAGATTGCTAGATAAGAGAAACACAAAACATGTAAGATATTAGTGAAAAGCTTACCAAGCAAAGTATGATGAAGATTCCATGCAAGATGACATCTAGATGATCTAAGATGATGCTAGATGATGATTGATGATCATGAAAAAGTGTTTGAGTGATTAAAAATGAGTTCTTTGTGTATTTTTCTTCTCTTGAAAAATATCCTAAGTATGAAGCATGAATAAGAACTCTTGTAAATGACCTAAAATCAAGTTAGCATATATATAGAGGCCATAAGTGAAGTGAGGTCGTTTTGAAAACGCGCCAGAAAATTGCTCTGTGCGCTGGTGGACCTGCGCTGGACGACAGGCGCAGGAGAAGCGCACATGCACATTTTTGCTATGGCGCTGGACGACATGCGCTCACACAGGCGCCAGACCAGCGGAGCCATACTGGGCGATCAGCGCTGGTGGCCTTGCGCTGGTGTAGACGCGCACGACCGGCGATAGAGAACTGGACGATCTGCGCTGGTGGACTGCGCTGGTGTGGACCAGCGCACGACCAGCGGCACGCCACTGGGCGTTTTGCGCCGGTGAGCGGCGCTGGACGACAGGCGTAAGAGAACCAGCGCACAGCCCACAACTTTGAACCCCACAAGCAATCATGCAAGGGGAACAAAGGTAAACTAAGATGCATCCTAAAAGCCTAAATGCTATGATGTTATAAACACAAGATGCAATCATAATAACAAGCAAGAAGAGATGTAAATAGGCATTGATGCACAACAAAAAGAAACACAACATACAAAGATTAAACATATGCATGAGTTGTGAGTGTGTGCAACTATCTCTTCAAGACAAGTAAGCACTTAGAGTATTACCTTTGGTGCTTGTCAATAATGAGGTCTTCAAAGGGCCTAAGCAATAACAACAACATCTAAACTACCCTTACAAAGAATCCCCACATATGGTTTGATCACGAAATAAGCCAATTAAAAACAACGGGAATCCTTACAAATACATCACTTTCTCTTGTTCTGAGTGTGACTCTTTAATCATCAAGAACCCTACTTTTAAAAGAGAGATTTTTAATAGAGAAAGCAACCAAGTTTGCTCATTTTAACACTCAAACCAAAATTCATTTGCATCAAAGTTCATCTAGCATTCTCTAGCATATCTAGGATGCTTGCTTGCATGGGTCTTTTATCATCACACTTGCTTTGGTAAGTTTTTCACTATTATCATATATAATTAGTGTTTTATTTATTATGGCATCTCTTTTATTACTTGATTGTTCTTAGATTGAATTCTAATATTCAAGATAAAGATTGTTGTGTTGATTTGATTGAGTGTTGTTTTGTGATAGATATCTTGGTTTCTATAATCTATGATTATCTAAGCTAATTGACATGTCATTTAGTTTTTAATATCTAGGATTGTTCTAATTGCAAATTTATCATCTTAGATAAGCATATAGGGTTTCCCTTGCTCTATGTTGCATTTGGATATTCATATATTCACTTAGGGTGTTAATCTCTTTTTAGAGAATTAAGTCTTGTGTTGTGACCGGGATTAGGTTGCTTAATTCGCAAGCAATCGGACTAGGTTCACTTATACCGGGATTAGGTAGGTGTGTGATTACTTCCGAGATTAGGTTGTAATTTCATCACATTTAATGGATTCGAGGTTCGGGTGTGGCTCACTTAACAGCCCGTGATTTTTCCCGTGAGGGTTTCCACGTAAATATCAAGTGTTGTTTTAATTTCCGCACAATATTACACTTGCTATATTTTATTAACTATTAGGGGTATTTTCGTAATCTTGTCCTTAAACGAAAATTAGGTAAAATTAGTTAAAATCTATTCACCCCCCCCCCCCCCCACTAGATTAATAGTTTACACACCGTGAGAACTTTCAAAGTCTTGTGTTATGACCGGGATTAGGTTGCTTAATTCGCAAGCAATTGGACTAAGTCCACTTATACCGGGATTAGGTAGGTGTGTGATTGCTTACCGGGATTAGGTTGTAATCAGTTTACACATTTAGTGGATTCGAGGTTTGAGTGTGGCTCACTTATTAACCCGTGGTTTTTCCTGTGAGGGTTTCCACGTAAATATCAAATGTTATTTACATTCCACACCATATTACACTTGCTATACTATATTGACTATGATGGGCATTTTCGTAATCTTGACCATACAAGAAAATTTGGTAAAATCGATTAAAATCTATTCACCCCCCTCTAGATTAATATTAAACACAACGAGTATATGTTTCAGAAGTGAGTCTTTCCGGTGGTAAGCGATGAAGGTTTACTGTCTTCTGACAAGGTTCATAGGATTGCGTAAATTTCTTGGCATCCTAATGAAAAGTAGGCCAGAAGTAACCCATTCTAAAGACTTGGTAAGCCAGGGTTTCACCTGATACATGGTTGCCGCAGTCCCCTGCCTCGTTTAACGCCCATTGGGCGTCATCCGTGTAAGGATTCCCATATCTTGATTGGCTTATTTCGTGGACAAACCACGTGTTAGGGATTGTATGTAAGGGTAGCTTAAATGATTCATAATCAAGCTCAAGACCCTCTCATGTCCTCAAGGTTGACAAGCACACCAAAGGTATATCTCTATGTGCTTAATTGCTTTGAAGAAATAGTTGCACACACTCACAACTCATGCATAGTGTTTAATTCGTGTATGTTGTGTGTCTATATATGTGCATTAATGTTCATTAATATCTCTTCTTGCATGCTTTACATGATTGCATTTTGTATGACCAAAGTCATGTTCATTCTAGACTTAGGATTGCATTCATGGTGTTGGCACTGTACAAAGCGTTGTTGAAGGCGCTGTACGTACATCGCCTATATGAGACCTAGTTGAAAATGCATTTTTAATGCATCAGGTCTGATGCAATTTTGGAAGGCGTTGTACAAGTGCTGTACAAAGCGATGTTCGTACAGCGCCCATCTCAGACCCCGAGAGGATCAGTTTTGAGGCGCTGTACAAAGCGCTGTACAAAGCGCTGTACATACAACGCCCAAGGCAAATTTTGTGTCATTTATCAAAACGCACCACTTTGCTTTTGACACCCTATAAATATGCCTCTTTGACTTTAGGTCAAGGTGCTGAGTTCATAATATCATATTTTCCTTAGAATATTTTTTCAAGCAAAAATTACTCAAAGAACTCACCTTTAACCACTCAAATCAAATCCTTGTGCATCAAGTTTCATATTGCATCTTCTATGACTATATAGAATGCATCCATGATTGGGTTTGCATCATCACAACTTGCTTGGTAAGATTTTGATTTAGTTCATCTTATTTTAATATTTTTACTATCAAGTTATTCTCTTTTAATTTACTTGTATGTTTTTGATCATATGATAAATACAAGAATACTGAATTAATTGTGATGAATTGATTGAGTGTTGTATTGTGATAGCTAATTAGGTTTTTGATTAATCTTGATTAGCTAAGCTATTTGACATGTCATTTAGCTATTGATATCTAGGATTGATTTAATTGATTATATCATCATCCTAGATAAGCATCTAAGGTTCCCTAGCCTTGTTTGTTAGTTGAATATTTATACATATTCACATAGGTTGCATAATCTCTTCATTGAGAATTAAGTCTTGAGGCTAAGATTGCTTAGGCCTCAAGCAATTGGACTAGAGCCACTTTTAAAGGCCCGCGTGGTAGAAGTGGGGGGTTATTGACCGGAGTGTTAGACGAGGTCTACATAGGTTGTAAACTCCATTTCAATTAGTGGATTTTGAGGTCTGAGTATGGCGCACTAAACAGCCCTGGTTTTTCCCAGTGGTTGGGTTTCCACGTATACTTCAAGTGTTATTTAAATTCCGCACTATATTACACTTGCTTGTATTTTTGACTAGTAGGGTCATTTTCGTAAAATTGACTTGCATGCGAAAATTGGGTAATAAAGCTTAAAATCTATTCACCCCCCCCCCCCCCCCCCCCCCCCCTCTAGATATATATCGAACACACCGTTAATTTGTTTAAATCCGGATGCAGACATCTTAGCAATGGAAGGAACTTTCCTTTATGGTAAAGGTATCCTTCTACCAGGCAGTACCGGGTAGCGGTCCTTTTAAGCTTGCGTGCTTGATCCGAATCTTCTGGAAGAGTGTCATTTTGGAGGTAATCAGTTATAGGATCCATCCAGCAAGGAAGTCAGTCAACCGGGTTCACTTCTAATCCCGTGGTTATGCTGGGTTGGGGTATTAGTTGGAGTGGTATCCCTCTTGGCAATGCTCGTCCTCCGGTGCAGCTATCTTGGCTTGGACATCTCCTCAATGATTCTTCTCTCGAGGAATATGTTCCATATTCATACCCTTGAATTTCGTTGCTGCTTCTTGGACTTTTTTGAGGTATGCTGCCATGTTGTCACCCTTTGCCTAGTACACACCGGATACTTGGTTGATTACAAGCTGGGAATCACTTCTAACCAAGAGGAAATCTGCCCCCAATTATTCAGCAACTTTCATCCCCGATAACAAGGCTTCATACTCCGCCTCATTATTGGTGGCTGTGAACTCAAACCTAAAATAGTGGCTACATT
This sequence comes from Acer yangbiense, assembly GCA_008009225.1. Classification (NCBI taxonomy): domain Eukaryota; kingdom Viridiplantae; phylum Streptophyta; class Magnoliopsida; order Sapindales; family Sapindaceae; genus Acer; species Acer yangbiense. The sequence continues at coordinate 24,703,895 of CM017771.1, forward strand.
CGACGCTCCATCTGTATATAGCATCCAGGCCTTGCAATCAGTGGGCCATTCTAAAGACTCTGGATCTGAGCTCGGGATCACAGTGGTATCCTGATTTGAAGTCATGCTGAATTCTGCTACACAGTCGGCTAAGGCTTAAGCCTTAATTGTCGTTCTTGCCTTGTATTTTATGTCATACTGAGTGAGCTCTAGGGCCCACAAGGCCAACCTGCCTGATACATCTGGCCTCTAGAGGAACTGTATTAGTGGTTGGTCTGTCACTACTGCGATTATGTGAGCTTGAAAATAAGGCCGGAGTTTCCTAGCTGTAGTTACAAGTGCATAGGCGAGCTTCTCTAAGAGAGTATAATTATTCTCAGATTTTGTCAGAGCACGGCTCACATAATAGATTGGTCTCTGGGCCCCATCATTACACTCATTTACCAAGGCTCCACTGGTCGCGGTTTCTGATACTGCCAAGTAAAGCTGCAGTTCTTCTTCTGAAAGGGGTTTCACTAGCAAAGGCGAGCTAGCTAGGTATTTCTTCAAAGACTAGAATGCTTGCTCACTCTCATGATCCCAATTCATCTTCTTACCCTACTTAATGATTTTAAAGAAAGGTAAACACTTATCTGTAGATCAGGATATGAAATGGTTCAATGTGGCTATCCGGCCAGTCAATCCATGTGTCTACTGGAGGGTAGTAGGGGATTCAAGATCCATGATGGCCTTCATTTTCTCAGGGTTTGCCTCGATTCCTCTCTCGTGTACCATGAACACAAGAAATTTTCCTGCTACTACCTGATCGCGCTCCAAATGTTCTCATTTAGCTCTCCATTTTCCTATCTTTTGTGTTCGTTTCAGAGCATTCTTTTGTATATAACATGTGTTTTAGTTAAATTCAGGTAAGATACTCATTTAGGGAAGTGATTGCATGAAGTTGGAGAAGAGAAGTCAAAATAGGAGGAAAAGCCCTTGGAATATGAACCTCGCGGGAAAGTAGCCGCGGAAAAATCAGAGAGAAATTACCCGCGAGCCATAAGAGCTAAACTCGTTGGGATTTATCCCGCGGGTTATGACCGCGAGAATGAAGCCGCCAGGCAGAAGGTACAAACCCACGAAGGACTTCTGATGAAACTCGTTGGTTTATGACCGCGAGAAAGAAGCCGCCAGCCAGAAGGAGGCAAGCCCGTCGAGGAATGCTATTGAAGCTCACGGGTTCAATCCAGCGAGAACAAAGCCACGGAGTAAAGCAACCAAAACTGCAGAGGCCGTGGAAAATGCTCGCGGGTTCGATCCAGCGGGAATGAAACCAAGGAAAGAAACCGCGGACGACGCTGTCAGGGGCATTTACGACATTTCTTTGCCCAATTTCAATAAAAGATATAAATAATCACTTTTCTGGGGAGAAAGGATATAGAGTAATGTAAGTAGGAGGATATAGAGTAATGTAAGTAGGAACTCTCTCTTGCTAGTTTAGAATAGTTTTGAAGAAGGTTGATCATTTTACAATTACTTTAGCTAAAGGAAACTCTTCTAGTGAAGTAGTTAGTGAGAAACCAGCTTTTTAGAGTTGCTTGTGATCATCTTGGATTGTATTTGCTATGGAGAAGGGTGTTGTTCGGCCTTGGAATCTGTCAAGACTTCAAGGGGTGTATTTCTTCTTTTTCTCCATACTTATGCTATTCTTAGTTATCATGTGTAACTAACCCACTTATGTTAAGGGATTTATGAAAGTGATGATGTAATCCACTTTGTTACCACTCTTCTTTGTATTAATCACTTAGTGCTTATGAATGTTTTAATTGATGAAATCATAACATGTTTCTCATAGACCTTAGAAAGCATGTATTAGTAATTGTATAAGAGTTGATGAAATACTGAATTCCTAACATTTTGAATTGTGTATTGTCATCCAATAACTCATTGAGTAGAGTGTGTTGATTAATGGGAATATCCCTACGAACCTACACTCTCAATCCTAGTTGCACATCCAGCAATCACTTAATGTTCATCTACAACCTTAGAGAATACATTGAGTTAGTTGTTGAGTGTGCTTGAATGTATAGATGGAACCAGACTAAGTGATTTTGATCTAAATTGCATAAGAGTGGTTACTTAGTGGTGCATCATTGTTAATTTCATATCTCCCCTAGCATCTTTCTCTCATTAATCTTTAATCTTTAACTCATTTTCGTATTGCACTAGATTAGCATTGTAATCAATTAATTAGCTTTCTAGTTTTCTAATAGCCCTATTTATAGTGGGAACGATAACCCTTACTTTGCACACTATACTAGTTTTGCGACTTGTGCACTTGCAAATGGTGAAACACTCATGCGTCCCTATAGCGTAACCGAGGTTGAGTAGTGTAATTTGTAGTAGTATTTGTAGAACCGGTTCAGACGCGTCAAAATTCATGGCACCACTGCCGGGGAGGTAGTGTGTGAGAATTGTAATTGTTAATTAATCATAGAATTACATTGCTTTTTAGTCGTATTTTAGCATAACAATTATCTTTTTCACATTTGATCTCCATTACTTTTCTTGAATTCTGTGCAGAATCATTACAATAAACTCGATGGAAGATATGCGCTGCGTGAAGGAATTCTCATTACCCACTATAGGGGCACATCCTTCAGCCATAGCATTGAATGCCGCTCAACGGGACTATGAGCTGAAGAACTTGCATTACAACATCCTGACATCCTATTTTGGGAAGCCGAACGAAGACACGCTTCAGTTTATGAAAGAATACTACAATGCTATCACCACGATACCATTGTGCCGATTGACTGAGGATTTACTGAGGATGCGTTGTTTTTCATATTGCATGAAGGACCATGCCACAAAGTGGCTTATGGCTTTGCCTGCAGGGACTCTCACTACTTAGGCCAAGGTGGAGCAGAAGTTCTTCTCCAAATTCTTCCCGTCCTGGAAAACCAAAGAAATAAATGGAAGGATTGTAAACTTCCAAGAGGAAGAAGGAGAAGCATTCCATGAGTCATGGGAGAGGTTCAAGCTTTTTCTAGCTCAATGCCTGCACCACGATTTCACACTTCAGTCGTAGGTGCAATCTTTTTATAATGGTCTTACTGGACTCACACAGGTGATTGTTGACAATGCATGTGGTGAAGCGATAAGAGAGTGCACCGCGGACTTTGTGTTCAACAAATATGAAATGTTGGGACAAAATTCCCAACAAAGAAGCACAAAGGGAAGCCAAAGTGGTAGTGCACATTTAGCTATGCAAATGGAGACACTGTCTAACAATGTCAAGGAAATGATGGTTAATCAGCATGGGCAGCAGAATGAGCAGGTTAAGGTGTGTTAAGCATGTGGAATAGTTGGTCATGGAGCAGATGTTTGCACCTCCCATAGAGAGGTTTATTCAGAGGCAGAGGCCCAAGCCATGTACCAATAGAACTAGGGAAGGCAGAGAAATAGTAACAATGCTTATCATCAACCAAGGAATGATCAAAACCAATCGTGAGGTGGAAACAACCACCGGAATCAATATCAGGGCCAGCAGGGTGCTGGGAATTCAAACCAGTGGAGCAATCACAATCCTCCATAATTTTATTAGCAGAAGATAGACCACAGAATGATGGGTATAGAAGTGTCACTGAAGAAGTTGTCTATTCAGTTAGGAAAGGTGATGGAGACAAATGGGCAGCAAGACAGGGGGAAAGTCCCAATGCACGAGCAGGCCCATGCCATTACTAGTTCTAGGAGTGGATATACTACCAAGGAGCAAGACCCAGGGAGTTTTGAGTTGAGCATCACTATGGGGAACTCATCAGAGGAGAAGGCCATGCTTGATTTAAGAGCCAGCATCAATATGATGCCATACTCTGTGTATAAGAGGCTAGGATTAAGCGGTCTCAAGCCCACTTCCATTTGTCTACGTCTGGCTGACCAATCATCGAGGAACCCTAGAGGAGTGGTTGAGGATGTGACCGTCAAGGTTGATCGGTTGCTCATCCTTACTGATTTTGTAGTCTTTGATGTAGAGGATAGAGATAAGCATGGAAATTCACAACCAGTGCTGCTAGGAAGGCCTTTTATGGCAATCTCAAGGGCCGTTATGGATGTGCATAGAGGAAAACTCACTTTGAGCGTTTTAAATGATGTGGTTGAGTTTGATATGTTTAGTGCTGAACCCCAGTCAAGGAAGGAAACCAAGGATGAGGTAGGATGCCCATCTAGTCAAGTTTCTCCAGAATCCGATGATATGGATGAATTTCTGAGGGCATTGGAAGAGGATGTGAAGACCTCAAGTGATCTTGAGGCAAAAAAGTATGAGGAATTGATTGACCTCAACAAGGGATTGTTGTTAAGAATTGAGCAGGTTGATCAAGAGAATGAGAAGCAAATGAAATATCTTACAGAGGTTATGCAACTCATGTCTGATTTGAAGGAGGCTTATGCTTCATCTATAAAAAAGATGCAAGATAGGATCTTCGATCTGATGAAGGAAATAGAGGTAAGAGATATGGTGGACAAATTGAACACAACCAATCCAGTGAGGAAGCGCTCCACCAATGACCTCAACATCATGGCAAAGGTTGACAATCATGGAGGTAGTTTCTACTCTCCAACTTGTTATTACTGTGGAACTTAAAGGCATAAAAGGCCCAATTGCATGAAATACCATGAGTTCTGTAAGACTAGGAATGTGTCACCGGGGAGGCCTTTTGGGAAACCAAGGCAAATTTGGGTCCGAAAGGACTTGTACAAAGAGTCTCCTCTACTTAAGGTGAAGTCCACACCAAGATTTGGAGTGTGGATTCCCAAGAAACACACATCCCTTGGCTTGCCACCTTCCCATACTATGCTTTCTCAGAATTTGGGAGCACGAGCACGTCTCGTTCACATTTAAATATGTGAACAGTTTAATGGATTTTGTGTGTGTGCAGGTGGTTGACCCGAAGAACAGGGTTGGAGTTAATATGTTATACTTTCGTTTTGTTGTAATTATTTAAAGACAATTAAATTGGTTTGGGGATCATTTGGCCCACAACCTTGGATTCTAATTAGTAATATGTATTACTTGTTGTGTGATTTCCCGAGCATTGAGCTAGGTTTGTATATATTGTGTGTGTGTGAAGTGAATTGTGTAGGTTGGAAGTCATCAATTCGAGGAAAAAGGGCCTAAGCATGAGTGTTTTCTTGCCGCAACCTCGAACCTGGCGAGACATTAGCCACCAGACAAAAGGAAAGAAACCGCAGAGACAAGTTGTCTCGTTTCACGGAAAGATGCGACGGGATATGAATCGTTGGACAGAAGAAGCAAGTTCGCAGGAGGAATTGATGTCAGTTCAGCTACTTCATGCGACAGGATATGAGCCGTCGGGTAAAAAGAGCAAAACCCGCTGGAAATCAACGAGGTGGTGAGATCAGAGATGGCGGAAAGAAACTGCCATGTAGAAAGTAGAAAACTCGCGAGACTCAGAGGAGGAGACTGTGGCTTTGGTATCGCGGGACATAAACCGCCAGCCTGCATGTGTGAACCCGCGGAGGATTGCTGCAAAGATTGGAAGCCGAGCCCCTTATTCCCGTGAGTTCATTTCGCGGGAATTTGCTCTCACCCAAACCCGCGGTGTCCACTTTAGAGGGATTTTAAAAGGTAAGAGGGCAATCTTTTAGGTTGGTTTTCAAGTATACACCATTTGCTCTCAACTTATACACCTTTGTCTTCTAAATCTCCAGCCAAGGTACTCCTAAGATCTCCTCTCTTTTACTTAGTTGCAAGTTTTCTCTCCTTCTATATCTTCTTTGACTCTTAATTATATGGTGATGTTATGTTGCTAAAATTTTGAGAAATAGAATGGAGAATCCTTTAGATAACATCTAGAGATATTTGCATGCTAAGTGATAGGTTAGCCTGAATAAAGATGGAATTCATGATATGTGATTTAACTTGTGATTTAAGTAGTGAATAACATGATTATTTGCATATTAGCTCTCACACACACACAAGTGTAATATATATTGTATGTAGTAAGAAATAATTAGGATAATTAAGGCATCTTAGATAGTAGTATTAATTGTTTCCAGTACTCTTGCTAATATAGAATCTCTATAGTATATAATTGTTCACTCTAGGGATATGGAGGGCGCCATTGAAGATGTGTTAGTGGCAGAATTTTCTGAGAAGAATATCCTTGACTCGATGGCTTGTGAAGACCATGAAATAGAGGAGGGTCAAGAACCAGACTAGGTAGAGATGTTAGTCTGGGCTAGCGCCACAGTGGAAGAAGAGGAAATCGAGGAGCACATTCTTTGGGATGAGTAACCACACACCACTTCCTCTCCTATTTTAGAACTCAAGCCACTACCATCTACCTTGAAATTTGCATTCCTTGGGAGAAATGAGACACTTCCTGTCATCATTTCATCAGACTTGCAACTGGAACAAAAGAAGTGTAAGGATTCCCGTTTTGTTGATTGGCTTATTTCGTGGTCAAACCACATGTTGGGGTTTTGAATGTAAGGGTAGTCTAAGTGTTTGGTGTTGAAGATCAAAGGCCCTTCCATGACCTCAAGATACAAGCACGCCAAAGGTATAATCTCTTGTGCTTGTTTTTCTTTGAAGAGATTTAGTAGCACACACTCACTTAGCATTCTTGCTATGATTGCATACTTGCTTATTTTTATGTGCATCTCTTCACATGTCACTTTACACACTAGCACTTTGGTTGATATATCTTGTTGTGTGTATATGTGCCTTATAATTCGTTTCCCGACATTGTTCGGAAACGTCCGCGCTTGCACTAATTAGTGCTTGGTTTCGCGCGAAGACCGCCTATGGAGAATGCCCTTGGCTTCTCCTTGGTTTTCACCATTGTTGGTGATCGGCGGTTATGATCGGCGGCCTGGCCGCCGAATGAAACCGCCGTTTCAGTCCAGATTGGTCTGAAGCAATTATGCGATCCAGATCGGCGGTCACGACCGCCGTTCGAAACCGCCGTTCATACCTGATCGATTTTAATCTCTCGGGTTTGATTCGGCGGTTGGATCGGCGGTCACGAAACCGCCGAATGAAACCGCCGTTAATGCTCTGTTCTTCACGAGCTCAATTCGGCGGTCGTCATCGGCGGCCTGGCCGCCGATTGAAACCGCCGAACGGTGCGTTTCAGGGGCAAAAGTGTCTTTTCACATGCCCAATTCTTGATGTCTATAAATATCTTGTTTTCTCAATCTCTGAATAAGTTTCTTGAGCAATTAGAACCCTAATCTTTCAAGAGAGATTTTTGAGAAAAAATCAAATCAAGAACCTATCTTTAAACACTCAAATCAAACCCCTTTTGCATCAAATTTCATATTTGATCTTCTATGCCTTCATAGAATTGATCCATGCATGGTTTTGAATCATCACATCTTATTTGGTATGTTCTTCACTAATTTCATATTACTTTAGTGTTTTTCATATCAATACATCTCTTTAATTACTTGTATGCTTTTGATTATATGCTAGATACAAGTTAGAGATTATTTGTGATGAAAATTAATTGAGTGTTGTTTGTGATAGCTAATTAGGTTTTTAATTAATCTTGATTAGCTAAGCTATTTGACATGTCATTTAGCAATTGATATCTAGGGTTGATTAAATTGATTATATCATCATCCTAGATAAGCATCTAAGGTTACCTAGCCTTGTTTGTTATTTGAATATTCATATATATATTCACATAGGTTGTTTCTCTTCATAGAGAAGTAAGTCTTGAGGCTAAGAGTGCTTAGGCCTCAAGCAAATTGGAATAGGGTTGCTAATAAAGGCCCGCTGGGTAGAAGTGATGGGTTACAGACCGGAATGTTAGACGAGGTCTACATAGGTTGTAAACTTCATTTCAATTAGTGATTTCGAGTTCCGAGTGTGGCGCACTATACAGCCCGTGGTTTTTCCCAGTGGTTGGGTTTCCACGTATACATCAAGTGTTATTTAAATTCCGCACTATATTACACTTGTATGTATTTTTGACTAGTAGGGGCATTTTCGTAAAATTGACTTGCATGCGAAAATTGGGTAATATTAGTTAAAATCTATTCACCCCCCCTCTAGCTTTATAAAGAACACGCCTCGAGTATTTTGAGAACTTTCAATTGGTATCAGAGCGGGTTCCTAGATATACTTAGGTGATCCTAGCTCATTTTAGGTGTGTTGTGCATTTGTGTGATTTTTGCTCATTCATACATTTTGCATACATTTCATTCATTCATTTGATACAATGAGTGGATTCGGTGGCAACCATGAGGGTGCTTCAAGCACACGGCCACCCCTCCTCACCGGCATAAATTACTCCCAATGGAAAGGGAAGATGGAGGCATATGTGTGTCAAATCCATGATAGGGCATGGATGGCCATTGAAGATGGATATTCGCCTCCTATGATGACTCCCACGGGTGGAGGAGAAGAAGTGCTCAAGCCTAAGGCACAGTGGACACAACCTGAGTTTGAGTTGTCCAAGTGGAATCAAAAGGCATGGCACGCCCTCATATGTGCAGTGGATGAAAATCAGTACAAACTGATTCAGAACACTAAGATAGCCAAGGAGGCATGGGACATCTTAGAGGTTGCACATGAGGGAATCGAAGTAGTGAAGGACTCCAAACTTCAAGTCCTCCAAACTCAATTTGAGACACTTAGGATGGAGGAGAATGAGTGCTTCAACGACTTCGAGATTAGGTTGATGGACATTGTCAACCAAAGTCATCAACTTGGTGACCCTTACTCAGATAGAAGGATCAAGCAAAAGATAATGAGATCGCTTCCCGAGAGGTTTGAGTCTAAGGTGACGGCTTTAGAAGAAAACAGTGATTTTAAGGACATGAAGCCGAGCGAGGTTATAGGTAGACTTCTCGCCTACGAGTCTAGGAAGGGTCCTAGCTCCACTCCTTCAAAGAAGCAAAAAGGGATTGCTTTGAGAGCTTCCAAGGTTAAGAAGGAGGACAAGGATGACTCGGATGAAGACATGGCACTTTTAATGAGAAAATTCAAGAAGTTTGTAAAATTCGAGAAGAAGGGTCATGCATCCAAAGGGCAAGAATTGAAGAAAAGGGTTCCTTTCAAGAAGGTTGAGCATAGGCAAGAGAATAGTGAAAGGAAAGGGATCCAATGCTATGAGTGTGGTGGCATAGGTCATATCTCACTAGATTGTGGGAATTTGAAGAACAAGAGAGAAAAAATGATGGCCGCCATTTGGAGTGAAAGTGATGACTCCGAAGAAGGAGATAAGTCATCAAGTGATGATGAGCTTATCAATAACTTCAAGGCATTGGGTGCCAATTGTGAAGAAAATGAAGTTGTTGGTAAGAATTCCGTTGCTAGTGATCCCATAGAAGAGAAAGTCGAAGAAGTAGCTCTAGAGGAGATAGTTGTTGCTTCACATTGGGATATGGCACTTATTGACTCAAGAGATCAAGGTGAAGGTTTTGATGAGGAAATTGGATCCATAAGAGAGGAGGAGAGCCTAGAAGATGACACTAGTGGAGATGACTCCTTATCTAACTCTACAAATGGAAATGTAGAGAATATGGATATGCATAACTTTATAGTCAATGTTGAAAGCTCCATGAAGAAGAAAGATAGATTTCTAAGGATTTTAGAGGAAGAAAATCTAGAGCTTACAACATACAATGACCTCCTAAAGAAGCAAGTGGAGAAAATGGATCTTAAGGACAACTTTGAAAGTTTTGAAAGCTCTAAGTTAAAGAATGAAAAAGAGATTCAAAGGTTAAAGGAAGAACTACTTAGGCTTTCAACACAAGTTGATCACTTGAATGATGAAGTGATAAGATCCATGGTGGAAGAAGACAAGCTAAAAGATGAGCTAGCTTTGTCTAAGAGGAATGAAGAGGGTTTGAAGAGAGAGCTTGTTGAAGCCAAAGAGTCATTGACTAGAATGACCACAAGCACCAAGAAACTTGACAACATACTTGGTGTAGGAAAAAGCCCTTGTGACAAAAGAGGTCTTGGATTCGAAGTGAGCAAGGATTGCTCTATTCCTAAGAAGACCGTCTTTGTGAAGAGTTTGGGTAAGATAGAAGCGTCACCGGTGCAAACTCCTAGGAAGAAGTTAGAACTAGGACAATGTTCGAAAAATGCACAAGTGAAGGTGGTGAAAACGAGACAACCCCAAGCTCAACGGATTAGAGCCTCTCGAGTCATCTCTCCTCAACAAATGACTCACTATGAAAAGAGGCAAAACATGCTACCTAATCCAATGAGGCAACCCATTCCGGTTCAACCAAATAGAAGACATGAACCGACTCAACACCAAAGGAGACATCAAATGCATGATGAGTCCCCAATGACTTCACAAGAACATGGTATGAATTCTTACTTTGTACCAACTTGTCATTATTGTGGTGTTTATGGGCATATTAGGCCTAAGTGCTTTAAGTACATTAACCATTGTAGGATTGATAGCATGATAAAGAAAAAGAGGCTAAGAAGAGCCCATTTGCATGAGCCTAGGAAATCTTTTGTCAATAATCCTAGGTTAGTGAATGACATGCAACCTTTGACCACTAAGAAGAAAAATGTTATATCTATGTGGATAAGGAAAAATGAACCCGCTTGCTATGAGACTAACAAGTCTCAAATAGGTTCAACCAAGTCAAATGGACTTGGTAGGTCCATAGGACCTCATGCCCTTCATTAATGAAGGATGATACTAACCCCATATGGGGAACTCAAGCAAAGAGAGCTATTTTTGCATTCTTGTCACTTGCAAAAAATTTGAAAAATCTTATGCTTCTTGGTTGATTGCTTGAGTAAGCTTGGTTGCACATATGTATATATGGTTTCAATTCAATAAGTGTGAACCTTGCTTGTTTACAATCCATGTCATATTTATGTTCAAACATGCATTTTAGACTAGGAGATGTATGTAGGAAGTATGATTTGAATGACCTATGATTATCTCCATGACATGATGATTCTTAAATAACATGCTAATGTCTTATGAAAAGCATGAAATTCATGTACATGCTCAAATGAAAAAGCATGAATTGATAATTGCGTTATTAAATGCAAAAAACTTGTGTGAAAAAGCTAATGAGACTCAAATGAAAAAGGATCTAGTATCCATTCAAGGATTTTACAATCCAAATGTCTCTCTTTCTTTATTGGTTGAACATGTCTACTATCATACGGGTTTCATTCCCGGAAAAATCAAATAGGGTGCAAAGTTGCTCATGACATGTTTAGCTTATAAAGTTGGATATAGTTGTTCTTAAATTGAAATCAATGAAATTTCTATATCCTTGCTTCTCTCATGACAATGGTGAAATTGGTTTGAATTCCTATTAGAAACCTTTGTCATTTGCTTTGCCAAATACCATGGTATTTTGGACTTGAATGCAATATGTCTTGTATGCAAAGCATTTTGTTTCACACATTTTATCTACTAAATCTCCTCGTTTCTCTCCGATTAATTGAGATTGCATAAAGTGACTTATATTGATTATGCATATACTAGAATGCTACTATCTCTCTTTGCCTTGAGTAACCCGGTTGGGGACTACTCCTTTGTCTATATCATGACAAAAAGGGGGAGTAGAATGTGGTAAGGGGAGGTGCAAATTGTTGTAGCAATTGGTGCACATTGGGGAGAATATACATTGAGGGGGAGTAACCCTTTGAGGGGGAGCATTGCATTCATCATACATTGCATGATGTTGTGTTTAATTTCTTAGAAATGCAATTGCTTGTTTATGTCCTCACTTGATTCATCTCACTTTTACTTGAATTGGAAAGTATAGAAACCTTGTTTCAGGGAATGATTGTTCTACAAGAGATTGAAGACTTCAAGTTTTATTTTTATATATCTCTTTGTATTGTAGAAAATCTTCATTGACCCATAGGTTTATTTTGTTGTGAGGAATCAATGTGAGTGGTGTTGTAAGGATTCCCGTTTTGTTGATTGGCTTATTTCGTGGTCAAACCACATGTTGGGGTTTTGAATGTAAGGGTAGTCTAAGTGTTTGGTGTTGAAGATCAAAGGCCCTTCCATGACCTCAAGATACAAGCACGCCAAAGGTATAATCTCTTGTGCTTGTTTTTCTTTGAAGAGATTTAGTAGCACACACTCACTTAGCATTCTTGCTATGATTGCATACTTGCTTATTTTTATGTGCATCTCTTCACATGTCACTTTACACACTAGCACTTTGGTTGATATATCTTGTTGTGTGTATATGTGCCTTATAATTCGTTTCCCGACATTGTTCGGAAACGTCCGCGCTTGCACTAATTAGTGCTTGGTTTCGTGCGAAGACCGCCTATGGAGAATGCCCTTGGCTTCTCCTTGGTTTTCACCATTGTTGGTGATCGGCGGTTATGATCGGCGGCCTGGCCGCCGAATGAAACCGCCGTTTCAGTCCAGATTGGTCTGAAGCAATTATGCGGTCCAGATCGGCGGTCACGACCGCCGTTCGAAACCGCCGTTCATACCTGATCGATTTTAATCTCTCGGGTTTGATTCGGCGGTTGGATCGGCGGTCACGAAACCGCCGTTAATGCTCTGTTCTTCACGAGCTCAATTCGGCGGTCGTCATCGGTGGCCTGGCCGCCGATTGAAACCGCCGAACGGTGCGTTTCAGGGGCAAAAGTGTCTTTTCACATGCCCAATTCTTGATGTCTATAAATATCTTGTTTTCTCAATCTCTGAATAAGTTTCTTGAGCAATTAGAACCCTAATCTTTCAAGAGAGATTTTTGAGAAAAAATCAAATCAAGAACCTATCTTTAAACACTCAAATCAAACCCCTTTTGCATCAAATTTCATATTTGATCTTCTATGCCTTCATAGAATTGATCCATGCATGGTTTTGAATCATCACATCTTATTTGGTATGTTCTTCACTAATTTCATATTACTTTAGTGTTTTTCATATCAATACATCTCTTTAATTACTTGTATGCTTTTGATTATATGCTAGATACAAGTTAGAGATTATTTGTGATGAAAATTAATTGAGTGTTGTTTGTGATAGCTAATTAGGTTTTTAATTAATCTTGATTAGCTAAGCTATTTGACATGTCATTTAGCAATTGATATCTAGGGTTGATTAAATTGATTATATCATCATCCTAGATAAGCATCTAAGGTTACCTAGCCTTGTTTGTTATTTGAATATTCATATATATATTCACATAGGTTGTTTCTCTTCATAGAGAAGTAAGTCTTGAGGCTAAGAGTGCTTAGGCCTCAAGCAAATTGGAATAGGGTTGCTAATAAAGGCCCGCTGGGTAGAAGTGAGGGGTTACAGACCGGAATGTTAGACGAGGTCTACATAGGTTGTAAACTTCATTTCAATTAGTGATTTCGAGTTCCGAGTGTGGCGCACTATACAGCCCGTGGTTTTTCCCAGTGGTTGGGTTTCCACGTATACATCAAGTGTTATTTAAATTCCGCACTATATTACACTTGTATGTATTTTTGACTAGTAGGGGCATTTTCGTAAAATTGACTTGCATGCGAAAATTGGGTAATATTAGTTAAAATCTATTCACCCCCCCCCCCCCCCCCCCCCCCCCCCCCCCCTCTAGCTTTATAAAGAACACGCCTCGAGTATTTTGAGAACTTTCAAGAAGGAATTGATCAATGTGATAATATAGAGAGGCAATATGGTGGTCGTTGGATGACTTGAAGGGAATTAGCCCTACCACTTGTATGCATAAAATCTTTCTTGAGGATGATTCTAAGCCGACTATAAAGGGTCAAAGGAGACTTAATCCAATAATGAAGGAAGTAGTCAAGAAGGAAGTCCTCAAGTTGTTAGAAAATGGGATCATTTACCCCATTTCAGACAGCAAATGGGTTAGCCCTATTCATGTAGTATTGAAGAAGTCTAGTTTGACTGTGGTGAAGAATGACGACAATGAGTTAGTACCACAAAGGTTTCAGACGGGTTGGCGAGTATGCATAGATTACAGAAGCTCAACACAGCCACCAAAAAGGATCATTTCCCACTGCCATTCATTGATCAGATGTTGGAGCGTCTGGCAGGTCATAGTCATTACTGCTTTTTAGACGGGTACTCCAGGTACAACCAGATTGCTATTGCTTCAGAAGACCAAGAAAAGGCCATTTTTCACGTGTCCTTTTGGTACATTCGCCTACAGACGGATGCCATTCGGGCTATGTAATGCACTGAGAACATTTCAGAGGTGCATGACATCTATATTTTTAGAAATGGTGGAGGGTATCATAGAAATCTTCATGGACGATTTCTCAGTGATGGGAAATTCTTTTGGCGATTGTCTAAGGAACTTGACTTCAATGCTGGCAAGATGCAAGCAGTCTCATTTGGTGTTAAAATGGGAGAAGAGTCACTTCATGGTGAAGGAAGGGATAGTGTTAGGACATATCATCTCGGGTAGAGGCATCAAGGTGGATAAGGCAAAAATCGATGTAGTTAAGAGTTTGTAGTCCCCAAGATCAGTTAGAGAAATAAGAGCATTCTTGGGACATGTAGGGTTTTATAGGAGATTCATTAAGAACTTCTCGAGAATTTTGAGACCCTTGTGTCGATTGCTTCAGAAAGAGATTGAGTTCGATTTTGATGAGAAGTGTGTGGCAGCTTTCAGTGAACTTAAAGAGTTGTTGACCACCGCATCCATCATGAGGCCGCCTGATTGGAGTTTGCCCTTTGAGCTAATGTGTGATGCTTCTAACTATGCAGTTGGAGCAGTACTAGGACAAAGGGTAGACAAGATTCCACATGCCATATAATATGCTTCGAGGACTCTGAATGACACACAGTTGAACTACTCTACAACAGAAAAAGAGTTGCTAGCAGTGATTTTTGCACTAGAAAAGTTCAAATCATATCTAATCAGAGCAAAAGTCATTGTATTCACTGATCACTCAGCACTCCAATATCTCCTCTAGAAGAAGGATGCCAAGCCTAGACTTATTCGATGGATCCTTCTGCTACAGGAATTTGATTTAGAAATCAGAGACAAGAAAGAGAGCGAGAATGTGGTGGCAGACCACTTGAGTAGCATAATGCTAGAGTCTTATGCGGAAGAGGACACACTTCCATTGAGAGACAGTTTCCCAGATGAGCAGCTTCTGAGATTAAGCGACACAAAGCCATGGTATGCTGGCATAGTCAACTACCTTACAAATCGGATCTTCCTAGCAAGTATGATTAGTCAGGGGAAGAAGAGGTTCATTTTCAATGCAAGACAGTACTTTTGGAATGACCTATACTTGTTCAAGCACGGGGCAGATCTGATCATTAGGAGATGCATACCGAAGAGTGAACAATTAGATATCCTGAGGTTCTGCCATGAACTTCAGTGCGGAGGCCACTATAGCTCTAGAAAGACGGCAATGAAGGTTCTTCATTCGGGCTTCTACTGGACAACATTGTTCAAGGATGCCTATCACTACTGTTTACGGTGTGACTGATGTCAGAGAACAGGGAACATAGGAAAGAGAAATGAGATGCCACAGTTCGGTCAAATGGTAGTCGAGATTTTTGATGTTTGGGGAATCGACTTCATGGGACCATTCTCACCTTCAGATGGATACAGCTACATTCTGGTAGCCGTGGACTATGTTTCGAAATGGATTGAAGTAATAGCCACGAAGACCAATGATAGGAATGTAGTTATGAAGTTTGTGAGGAGTACGATCTTCTTAAGATTCAGGACTCCACGTGCCATCATTAGAGACGGGGGTAGTCACTTTTGCAACAAGATATTCGCCACACTTTTGAAGAAATATAGTGTGAATCATAAGGTTGCAACCCCCTACCATCCTCAGACCTCCGGTCAAGTAGAAGTCAGTAACAGACACATCAAGCAGATACTTGAAAAGACAGTGAACACAAGTCGGAAGGATTGATCGTTCAAACTAAACGACGCCTTGTGGGCGTATAGGACTACTTTGAAGACTCCAATTGGGATGACACCGTACCGTCTGATTTTTGGAAAAGCTTGCCACCTGCCGGTAGAATTAGAGCACAATGCTTACTAGGCACTTCAGAAACTGAATTGTGATATGGATGCAACAGGTGAGGAGCGAAAACTTCAACTAAATGAGCTTCAAGAGCTTAGAGACGAGGCATATGAGAATGCCAAGATTTATAGAGAAAAGACCAAGAGAATGCATGACAAGAACATAATCCTGAAGGATTTGCATCCGGGCATGCTGGTTCTCCTGTTCAACACTAGGTTGAGGTTGTTTCAAGGGAAGCTCATATCAAGATGGTATGGACCGTATAGAATACTTCAAGTATTCCCATATGAAGCTGTCGAGTTACTGAATGAGAAGAGTGGGGATACATTCAAGGTGAATGGTCACAGAGTGAAACCGTATTTACAAGGAGTGGACGAAATTAAGATACTAGAACAGGTAGCACTTACAGAGCCGCAGTGCTCTCATGCGTCTTGCCTAGATGGAAACTCTAGCGCTTGGTGGGAGGCACCCCATTTAGGTATGAATTCCTTGTAATTATGTTAGTTTAGGTAGTTAGAACAGAGTAAATATTTAGTGTATATATGTGTTATGTATCAAGCAATTGCATGTGATTTTGGTTGTAGTGATTATGCTATGCAGGAGTTAGGATTGTCATGAAAAACAGCAGGTACTGGTATGCAAAGAAGTTTCCAACCAACGACTTCATACCGCTGGAACAAACCAGCTGCCCAGAAAGGATGATCTCAGGAAGAGAGATGAGGAAAGTCAGCGGGTTCACCCCGCTAGATTATTCCCGCCAACCATACAGAGCAAAACTCGCCCAGAATTGTGGGGCAGGAAACCCCAACAGGTATCCCATTCTATCTTACCCAAGATGCATGTTTGGTTGTTGTTAGTTTATTTAGATCTAAGAGTGTGAGTATTTTGTGCTTAGATCTTATAGTTGTTTTTAGTTTTTAGTCTTTTAAAATTTTTGTTGTCACTATCTCTAAACTCTAGCTAACCTTGTCCACGAAAACATTGAGGACAATGTTTGGTTTAGGTTTGGGGGTGTGGGGCAACTTTTGTACTTTTGTATCATTATTTTAGTTAGGGAGAATTGCATTTTAGTCCCTGTAGTTTACCTTATTCTAGGTTTAGTCCACAGTTTTTTTTTATTGTAACTTTTAATCCTTCTGTGACAGAATCCGTCAAAAGACAGATTCTGCCATGTCATTCGGACTAAAAGACGTTAATGCCCCTCTGACTGTCTGATACTCGTTGAATGACTGTTTTACCCTTAATTAAAATTAAAAAACTAAAAATTAAAAACAGATTTAATAATATATATATATAACAGATTTTAAAAAATAAAATAAAATAAGGGTTAAATTTTTTTTTTTTTAAATAAGAGTTAAATTTTTTTATTTTTTTTAAATAAGGGTTAAATAATTCTGAATTTTTTTATAAGGAAAATAAAATCTTTAAAAACTTAAAACATTTTTAAAACCAAATAAATTTATTAAAAGCATTTCTGATTTTTGCAGCATTTTTTAACGATTTTTTTTTTTTAATGGACATCATCAATCTTTAGAATCCCAGATTCATCAATACACAGGTCATCAATCTTCATTTCTTCACAAATCCACAAATTAATAATCCCAAAAAAATCCACCAATTCATAGAGATCAAATTACACAAATTTGTAATCTGGAAAAAAATTCTAACATCTTCATTCTTACAACCAAGATTACCCGGTTCATCAACACAACCAAGATTCAACCAGATTCAACAACCCAATTTAAAATTCATATCTTCTCCAGAACTCAAAATCAAAACAAAAACCAAAACTCGATTTCAAAACAAAACCGAAACAAAATCCCACACCAAAAATTGAAAAAAAAAAAGAGTTAAAAATTAAAAACCCAAACCCTTGGATCCATCAAACCCAAACCCAGCCACAAACACAAACACCACCATCAACAATCGACCCAACACCACACCCAAACAACCACCACCTAGTCCACCCCCACCTGAAATCACCACCATCGGTTCGAGATGGACCAGAGAGCGAGAAGAGAGATCGGTGGCTGTTCGACAACAGAGAGAGCGGCGGCGGTTTGAAACCGGAGACTCGATCTAGATGGACCAGAGAGAGTGAGAAGAGAGGACTGGTGGTGGTGTTATTCGCAACGGCGGCGGTTCGATGTTGTGAGAGAGAGAGAGAGAGAGACTGAGAACGTAGAGAGAGATCGAGAGAGAGAAGAAGTTGAGTTGGGTTTCAGTTTGAGCAAGAGAGAGATATCGAGAGAGAGAGAGAGAGATCCATATCGAGTTTCAGTTTCACTTTGATAGTGAGAGATGAGAGTTTTTTATTGATTTGTTTTTTATTTATTTTATTTATTTTATTTATTTAATATATTATTAATTATATATATCAAATTACCTAATTACCCTTCAGCCCTAATTACCCTTTCTATCCCCACTGATGAATTTACCTATTTACCCTTGTTGACCATCGTTGACTTGACGGAACCCTAACAGAATTGGACGGTAGGGACTGGAATTCATATTGTCAGAATACAGATGGACTGAAAGTTACAATACCAAAAAATCGTGGACTAAACTCAGATTAAGGCAAACTACAGGGACTAAAATACGATTTTCCCTTTTAGTTATATATGTGTTTATATATGTGTTTTAGGAAAAAATTTCAAATCTCTGAAAAATTTTGTCAAATTTTGTGTTGTGGGTTGTCTATTTGTGTATACCAATAGGAACATGTCATACTTGCTTTGAAATCTAAGTTGTGACTAGTATGTATGCCATCTAAGTTGTTGCACCACTATAAATATGCTTATACAGTGCCAATCTTTGGATGTTGAGGTAAATGAATCTTAGACTTGTTGTTTCTAGGAGAATTGTGGAGACTACCCATGTAAGATATTGAGCTTTAACGATCATTTGAGAGGGTATAATTCATTATATTCTTAAAAGCACTTTTCAAATCTTTACATTAAGATCTTATTCACAAAACATTTTGTATTGATTGCCATTGAACATGAAAATATTGTGGACTGCTTGTGCGACTTGTATTCCCTTGTTAGAAGGTCTGATAGATATGATTCTAGGCATGTGTGCGCTTAACTCCATTACCTAAACACTATCCTTAGGAATGTGTGCTCCATGCCAAATTTGAGGCCAAACACAACCATTCCTTTCATCACCACATATATCCATACACATCAATCACATAAATTCTTTAGTTGTTGATTATAGTTGCATAAGTTATAAATGCAAGTATTTAGCTCAAATTTTTGTAAATAGCGTGTACTCAGGCAATGATAGAGAAATGTGCAATAGAGGCCAAATTGTAAAGGTGTAAAAATAAACACTTAAGGCCATAATACCTAATTGATTAAATACTCGAAATCAGTACCAATTAGCACAATCATCAAAATGTTAATCTTAGCCTAGACGCTTGTAGACATATGAGTAATGAGCTAGTGAAATGTTACTGTTAAAGTGATCAACATCTTGAGGATTCCATTAAATTCATTCCATTCATCACAAATCACCATGGCCCCATTACAACCAAGGAAAGCACTAGCTGATCTTTTAGAAGTCTACTTGGGAATACGAGTCAAACATATTCTCTCCACGTTCATGGTTCATCAATTCATTCATGAGACCATTCACTACAAAGTGCGTTCTTTTAAATATTCACATGCGTTTATATTCAAATTTTATTTACATAAACTCAAATTCACATGTGGTTGAAGAGAGATAGCCTAAGACTCTGAAAAAAGAAAGAGATGAATCAGTGAGACATAGAAGTTAAGGCGAATTCACCCCTAGGCAATTAGTTTATTGATTCGTGAACCAAAAACATTCTGAGTATTGGCATACAGGCATTGTGTATTGTTTTGATGAAGGTGGAATTTTATTAGTCTTGATTGAGAATGCTTAGCTTGCATGAAGTTTTTGTTTGTATGTATATTGTTGCATCTCATTATTGAATTACAAAGTTGTGTTTGTGGGTATCGTATCTGGTAAACCCTCAGGAGACTACACTCCTCCTACTAGGGGCACCTAGAGGTTTAAAAGGCTTGTGGCATGTGCTAAGTGCCATCGTACTTCCTACGAAAGTGGATTAGTTTAGTAGTTTAGTTTACTTAGTATTTTTGTTTCTCCTTGCTGTTTTGCTCAATGATGAGCAAAAGATAGGTTTGGGGGTTTGATCGCGCTCCAAATATTCTTATTTAGTGCTCCCTTTCCTATCTTTTGTGTTCGTTTCAGAGCAATCTTTTTGTATATAACGTGTGTTTTAGTTAAATTCAAGTAAGATACTCATTTAGGAAAGTGATTGCATGAAGTTGGAGAAGAGAAGTCAAAATAGAAGGAAAAGCCCTTGGAATATGAACCTCGCGGGAAAGTAGTCGCAGAAAAATCAGAGAGAAATTGCCTGCCAGCCAGAAGAGCTGAACTCGCTGGGATTTATCCCGTGGATTCTGACCGTGAGAATGAAGCCGCCAGGAAGAAGGTACAAACCCGCGGAGGACTTCTGATGAAACTCGCTGGTTTATGACCACGAGAAAAAAGCCGCCAGCCAGAAGGAGGCAAGCCCGCCAAGGAAAGTTGTTGAAGCTCGCGGGTTCAATCCAGCGAGAACAAAGCCACGGAGTAGAGCAACCAAAACCGCGAAGGCCATGGAAGATACTCGTGGGTTCGATCCAGCAGGAATGAAACCGCGGAAAGAAGCTGCGAACGACGCTGTCAATGGCATTTACGACATTTATTTGCCCAATTTCAATGAAAAAATATAAATAATCACTTTTCTAGGGAGAGAGGATATAAAGTAATGTAAGTAGGAACTCTCTCTTGCTAGTTTAGAATAGTTTTGAAGAAGGTTGATCATTTTGCAATTACTTTAGCTAAAGGAAACTCTTCTAGTGAAGTAGTTAGTGAGAAACCAGCTTTTTAGAGTTGCTTGTGATCATCTTGGATTGTATTTGCTGTGGAGAAGGGTGTTGTTCGGCCTTGGAATCTATCAAGACTTCAAGGGGTGTATTTCTTCTTTTTCTCCATACTTATGCTATTCTTAGTTATCATGTGTAACTAACCCACTTATGTTAGGGGATTTATGAAAGTGATGATGTAATCCACTTTGTTACCACTCTTCTTTGTATTAATCACTTAGTGCTTATAAATGTTTTAATTGATGAAATCATAACATGTTTCTCATAGACCTTAGAAAGCATGTATTGGTAATTGTATAAAAGTTGATGAAATACTGAATTCCTAACATTTTGAATTGTGTATTGTCATCCAATAACTCATTGAGTAGAGTGTGTTGATTAATGGGAATATCCCTACGAACCTACACTCTCAATCCTAGTTGCACATCTAGCAATCCCTTAATGTCCATCTACAACCTTAGAGAATACATTGAGTTAGTTGTTGAGTATGCTTGAATGTATAGATGGAACTAGACTAAGTGATTTTGATCTAAATTGCATAAAAGTCGTTACTTAGTGGTGCATCATTGCTAATTTCATATCTCCCTTAACATCTTTCTCTCATTAATCTTTAATCTTTAACTCATTTTCGTATTGCACTAGATTAGCATTGTAATCAATTAATTAGCTTTCTAGTTTTCTAATAGCCCTATTTCTCGTGGGAATGATAACCCTTACTTTGCACACTATACTAGTTTTGCGACTTGTGCACTTGCAAATGGTGAAACACTCGCGCGTCCCTTTAGCATAACCGAGGTAGAGTAGAGTAATTTGTAGTAGTATTTGTAGAACCGGTTCGGGCGCGTCACTACCCCGAAAGCACATTTAGCCGAATTCAATCTCATCTGATTTTCCCTTATTACTTGGAAAGTCTGGCATAAATCTTCTAGATGTTGGTCGGTCATCTGAGACTTGGTGATCATGTCGTCTATGTATACTTCCATAGACCTTCATATTTGTTGCTTGAATAATTTGTTCACCAATCGTTGGTAAGTGGCTCCAGCATTTTTGAGGCCGAAAGGCTTTACCTTGTAGCAGTAGAGGCCTTGCCCAGTGATGAAGCGGGTTTTGTCTTGATTGGCGGGGTGCATCATGATTTGATTGTACCCCGAGAAAACATCCATGAAGCTTAGAAGCTTGTTACCTGCAATGGAATCAATCAGCTGATCTATTTTAGGCAGAGGGAAGCTATCCTTCAGGCAAGCCTGGTTAAGGTCAGTGTAGTCCACACACATACGCCATTTCCCATTGGCTTTGGTCACCATGACCACATTGGCAATCCATTCGGGGTAACAGGATTCTCTGATGAATCTGGCTTTCAGAAGCTAATCCATATTTTCCTATACCGCAGCATTCCGCTTGGCGTTGAAATGCCTCCGCTTCTGTTTGACTGGCTTGAATGTTGCGTCTACTGCCAACCTGTGAGAGGCTAGGTTGAGAGGGATACCTGGCATTTCATCATGACTCCAGGCAAAAATTTCATTATACTCTTCAAGGAGTTTTACCAGGTTCCTCATGACTTCACAATCTAGCGCGCATTCTATCTTTACTACTTTGGTTGGATCTCCCTTTCTGATTGGTATATCTTCTAACTGCTCCGCGTGATGACCACCAGTCCATCCCCGCTCTTCCTCTTCCTCTTCCTCTTCCTCTTCCTTTTCTTCTATAATCATATCCGGTACTTCTCTTTCTTCTAGGACGGAGGGATCCTAATCTGGCACTTCTCGGCTCGGTTCACTGGTTACATGTGCACATTGCTTGGTTAGCGCGGTAGGGTTGGTGGACACCGTATAACAGGTGCGAGCTGCTTGTTAATCCCCTCAGACTTCTCCTACCTTGGTTCCCACTAGGAATTTTAGGACATTGTGATAAATGGACAACACTCCCCTAATTCCTGACAAGAAAGGCCTTCCTAGGATTGCATTGTAGGCGGACGGGGCATCAACCATAATAAATTTGGTCATTATGTTCTGCTGAAGGGGAGCTTCTCCTATTATTACCTGTAAAATATGCGTCCTAACTGGCATTATGAAATCTCCTGTAAATCTATACAAGGGTGTGGTGCAGCTGTTATAACAGGGGTTCTTCAGGTTGAGTTTTTCCAGCGCTCCTTTGAACAGAATGTCGACACTGCTCCTGGTATCTATTAGGATGCTGTGAACCCGGCAATTAGCAATCTGTACCGTGATCACCATTGGATCATCATGTGGTTGAACTGTATTGTATGCATCCTCCTCTGTGAAAATGATATGGGCAGAACGAGGATAGTCTTGGGATCCCCTAGAGACCTGGAGTATATCATGACCAGTAGTAAACCTCGGGATCTTCCTAGCATGGTTCTTCCTTGAGTTGTTAGAAGTCTCTGCTAGTGTTGGGCCTCCGCTGATGGTGTGAATGACTTGAATTTGCTGCATCAAGTCTTTTCCACTATCATTCCTTCTTTCTTCCGCATCTCGCATCTCGCATCTCCCATTGCACCTCCTTTCCCACCTTGATGCTATCCCCGTACCTGCTGTAAAAATTCAACCAAGAGTCCTCCCCTTACCAATCCTTCGATCTGGTTATGGAAGTTGTAGCATTCATATGTGTTGTGTCCTATATCCTCATGGAAATCACAGTACTTGTAGCAATTCCTCTGATCAGCCAGGATCTTTATAGGACCGGGCTTCCTGAGCAGACCTTTATCGCGGATGGCGAGGTATATGGTCTTGTTAGGTTTATAGTTTGTGTTGGCATGTATTCTATATCAAAACGTGTTTCTTTTGTAATGTTTAGTGGTCCATATGTTGAAGATTTAAGAAGACGAAGAAAGTCTTGGCCACAATTCATGCAAAATGCCGGCTTCAAAGAGATATGTGCTTCATTGATCATCAAAGGTAATAGCATGTTCTAGGACTATGTCTAGGAAATAGCATATGTGTGTGTCTTTGTGTTTGTATGTTTCCATATTTTTGTATTTGGACTTGAATATGCTCTATTATGATCCCTTATTGGGTTCCGATCATTTCGGTTACTCATTCATTTAATTTCGAGTCCAAACGATGTAGCTACACTATTTTTCGTTCTCATTCGTTGAGTTGACTTCATCATCATTTTTCGAGATGTTTTCTCAACCATTTTTCAAAGTTGTGTAGTCATCGTCGTCGTGCGTGAGGGAGTCATGGTTCGTAATCCGAAAACAGATTCAAAATCGGAGTTCGGATGCCCAAGATACGGCTGAAGAACGTGAGGGAACGCGCAAGAGGCGAAAGTGGCCAAGAGGCCACGTGTGGCCCAAGCCATGTGGGAGCCGTGGGCCCCACGGCCAGAGGGGCTCTCTGCCCCCGTGTGGGCCACATGCCCCCCACGGGCTGGGGTGACGTGGCCACTTGTGATTGGCTCATTTTGCTCTTCTCTCTCCTCCTTTTTATTTCCCTCAATTCCCTCCATTTCATTTAACAAGAAGAAAAACTTAGAATTCCCGTCAGATTTTTTCTCCCAAATTTTCTCACCTTCCAAACACCATAACTTCTTCATACGGAGTCGGAATTGAGTGATTCAAGTTGGAGAACATTTGTAATCGAGTCCTCTACCTTTTCCAAGTGGTTTGGTGGCTGTTTGATCGAGTTTTCTGGTGGTTCCACACAGAAATCCGAACCAGCTCGTGAATCCAAGGTATTGGTCTTATCTTTGGGGTTTCTTTCTTTTTAACCTTCAATTTGCTTGGGGTTTCTTCTTCTATATGTATGTTTATGTTTGGTGAATGCTATTGAGAAAGATAGCTTCATAATCATTCTAATCAAAAGTCTATTTAGAGACAAATGTGGACTAGTTTCTATGATTCTAGGTTTTTCACATGTTTGTGAGTTGTATTGTGATTAGAATGACATCTTAGGTTGTTTGTGACTTGATTGAATCAATTTTGTGATAAATGACCTTGAGATTTGATTTGATCCTTTGATTGATGAAATCTAGGATTATTGTATTTGTATGTGTTTTAGAGCAATCAAGGATTTAATTAATTTATATCTTGAATCCTTGCTCTATAGTTTTGCTAGAATATTGATTGATTGAATCTCATATATCTAGCATTTTATTGTATGTTGATAGCATCTTGAACTTGTACTTCATGAATATATTTTGTTCAAGTGTTGTATGTGTGAATGAGACTTTGAGCTTATGTGTTTGGTGTTTACACATGCTTTAGGTTTTATTCTTGTATTTTGCATCTAGACTTTTATTACTTGTGATATCACATGTTTAGGTCTATTTGTTCCATAGAATGTATTGATCACATGTTCTATGTTGAATTGATTGTTTGCATCATTTGCATTCACATGATCACACTAGGAAGTCCTTGTAAAAGGCATGAAGTCTTGGTTAGAGTCAGGATGACTCGGATAGACAAGCAAGAAGACTTGCCTAAAGTCGGGATGGCTCGGATAGGTAAGCAAGAAGTCATGGCTAGAGTCGGGAGGACTTGGATAGTCATGCATGGGAGGCTCCCTAGAGGCATGAATGCCTTGGATAGGGAGTTGGCTATTATATTGGTAGGCCTAGGCGTATGGTTAGACATAGACTCCAAAAGAGCGGGGTACACGGGAGGTGTATGCACTCTTGAGGAATTTCTAATCTTCCATCGATGTTGGTTTTGTGTGTTGTCCAATATATGGTGGTTCCGCATCATTGAGGGATTTCATACTTTCCAATAGGGTTGGGTAGACTTAGACTCCACTAGGTTGGGTGAGCTAAAGATTGGTCACTTTGTGGATTCTCTATTTTTATCATCCAATATATATAGTACCCAATGGTTGTAGTTCAACCCGTGGATGTTTCCTCCTTGGAGGTTTTACCACGTTAAAAAATCTCTTGTGTTAATTCTTCCTATCTCTATCTTTTATATTTTATTTGTGTATATTATTATCTTGTTTCATATTATTCACTTGTGATGTATAGTGAAGCAAGTATTTGTAAAGTGTGATTTGTGGATTCATTCTTTTGATCATTTTTGTATATATGATTCTTTTATATATTGTAATTTTTGTATAGTGATATTTGATCACTCTTGTAACTCATTGAACATCTATTGAAATACAAGTATTATTTGTTGTTGTGTTTATTTGTTCTTATACCTCACACAACTAGGTGATATACATAGACCTTGTTCACATGATTATATTCTCATATTGTCTATGTATGTCTTTCTTGGTTTATTTTGTTGTGTGTAAGGCTACCTTGAGGGACAAACGAAAGTTTGTTCAAAGGATTGGAAAAAGGTGTAAAAACCTATTCACCCCCCCCCCCCCCCCCCCCCTTTTAGGTATGCCTTAAGCAATTTAACTACGTTTGTATACTTTCAGGTCTCTCGGGATGCATTGAAATGAGTGTAATGGTTGTACCAGTCTTCTTCGCTTGCTACCCGTGCTACCTCTCTTAGTGGAGGTATGGTCCTATGAGGGGTCCCTCTCACCGGATACCTATCCCGATGTTGGGGAGGAGGAGGGGGGGAGGAGGAGGAGGAGGTGGTGGCCAGTAGGTAGACCGATTTGGAGGATGATTCTAAAATTTCTTTACAGGTGTAGGCTTCGGAGACTCTTTCTTCGGTCAATTACCTGATCGGGCTTCATCGTGCTCGACCTTGACTCGGAGTTGTTCGTCTATGTCCACCTGTTCCAGTGCCCTGTCATAGGCCTCTTGATAAGTCTCAGGTGGATGCTTGGCAAACGACCAAAATAATCTGCCAGCCCACGGGTTCCTTCTGAAATTGGCCAAGGTCTCCTTCTCGACAAACACCCCCATCTGGATCACTTCATTGTGAAACTTTTCTACATAGGATCTCAGCGTCTCTCCCCGCTCCTGGATCACATACTGGAGTAGGACGAGGTCCTTGGGACGAGGTTTGATCCCTTGAAACTGAGCACAAAAATCTGTAGTAAGCTTTGTAAAAGAATCCACACTACTTAGAGGTAACTTTTTGAACCAAGTCTTGGCACAGTCGGTCATAATGGAAGGGAACATTCTGCACATCGCTAACCGGGTAGCATTTTGGACCTCCATCTGGTGGACGAAGCTCTACATGTGGCTCACGGGGTCTTCTAATCCAGAGTATTTCTCGACAAGCATCTTGAATTTGGAGGGTAACTCTGCTACTCTAATCCTCTTGGAGAAAGGTGCATTCATCTCCCCCAAGGGGTTCTTCCGAGCACCCCGGTGCTTCCCCTTCCTTAGCTCCTCGAGTTCCTTTACCATTTTGGCCATTTGATCTTTAAGACGTTTGGACCCATCGTGCCTAGATCGGGCTACTAAGCCTTCATTATCCGAAGTTTCGGATTCCACGGTTGCCTCCTTGCGTTCCTCCCTCTAAGGTCGAGTACCCCGCGGGATTCTCTTGGGCCTGGTACTGCCACCTGCATCAGGATGTGGAGCCCTCTTCTCTACAGCTGGTCTAGCCGCTAGTTAGCTCCTTCTTGGAGGAATGTCAAACGCTGACTTCATCTGTCGGGGTCTGAAATCTCCGGGATGATTTGGAACTGGCAATAGCAATCCGAGTCTGTCAAAGACTGGTACCCGGGTTCTCCCATGAGCCTGGGTGCTTCAAAGGGTATTCCTTGGGTGATCATTCGGAGGCAGATGCTTTCAACGTAGGTAGCAGCTTGCTGCTCCATGGTATCCCGATTTACCTCCTGGACCGCGGGGTCTTGGGGTGCGGAGCCCACATTAGGTGGAGGAATCGGTACCGGGATCTGGCTTCTTGTTCCCCTTCTCTTCTCTTCTCTTCTCTTCTCTTGTCTTGGTTTCTCTGGGTGGAAGCGAGGGAATAGGGCCCTGATGGGTCGGGTTGCCCCTGAGAGGATCGAAGCCTCATCTCTTATGTCTTCTGGGTAGAGCTAGGTAGCTTTGTAAAATGATGAGATTAATTTCCCACAGACGGCGCCAAAAGTGTTAACTAAAAATTGCCACTTGGGGTGATTTTTCCAATTAACAATTCTAGTGACTGAAATCGGGGTAGATCTCAGTCGGAGAGATATCAAATAGCTCAATACCTTTTGCTTCAGTGAAGATATTCATATGGCTATAGTGATGGGGTTAAAGGCTCAGTTGGCGATGGAGCTCTCGTGCATGTCGATAAGTGGAAAATATCAAGTAGGGTTTAGGACTTAGAATTACGGTCCATTTTCTGTGTGATAACATGATGTATATATATATATATATATATATATATATATATATATATATATATATATATCCCAATGCTTGCCCAGCACTCCTCTAAATTCGGTCTAGTGACCTAGAGTTTTTCGGGGCGTTCCGTGGCGATTGGCGAGAAGATCGTCTCTTTCCTTCTAGGAATCGAGCGATCCCTCATTTGGCGGAATTCTGATGGAGTTGACTTGTATTTCAAATAGAACTCCTGAATGGCGGGAAAGAAATCAACTTTCTTGTTTATTAAAACGTTGTTGTCACACTGTCTTTCTATATAGTTTGGTCTTCGGCATACCTAGTCATACCTTGATACTTGGTAGTCTGTTAATCTGATACTTGCTGCTTGATTGGCTAGCCTTAAGAGAAAATGGGGTACATAGGTATCTCGCTTTCTACCTAATTATTAAACTTTGTATGAGTGTATCGAGGTATCGGGATACCAAGATACCGGATGGTAGCGGGGTACTAGGATCCTGCAGTAGTGGAGTCCCTAGTACCTGGCTTCCTTGTTTCCTGGCACCTTCGAGACTAGGAACCTTTGATCGTGATTTGGACTGGTAGAAGGTTGTTCCCGGCCAATTTTTAAGGGCGGGGTATCGGGATGCTCTTCTACAGATTCTTTCTATCTCAGTTATTCCCCAATGTTGATGGAAAATTCTTCTTTGACCCCCCTGCCATTTTTGGCGGTTAACAAGTAGTATTTCTGATGGCTCGTCAGTGAATGGTTATTTCTGACAAGCGTATTTCCGACGGGAAAAGACCATTTTTTTTGTAGTGTATGAAGATAGTGTTCAACTTACCAAACTATGTGTGTTGAAGAAGACCCATGCTTAGATGCATCCTAGATGATCCTAGATGATGCTTAGATGAAGTTTCATGCACATGGAAATGAGTTTAGAGAATCAAATGAGCAATGTTGATGCCTTTTCTCTTAAAAATCTCTCTTTCTATTTTAGGGTTCTTGATGATCAAAGAGCTGAGTGAAAGAGAGTGACATAATGGTGTATTTATAAAGAGTAATAAAAGGCTTGGTGAAAAGACAAGTTTACCCTTGAAATGTGCCGATCAATGGTTTCATTCGGCGGCCACCAACTATCGATCATAACCGCCGAATTGAACCTGAGAGAACAGGAGATCAACGGTGGTTTCAATCGACGGTTTCATGGCCACCGATTTATGACCGAGATATTTAAATCAATCAGGTCTCATCGGCGGTCGGGGCCACCGATCATAACCGCATATCTACTCCATAACCTTTTAGATTCAAACGGCAGTTTCATTTGGCGGTCATGGCCGCCGATCAAACCGCTGTTTCACCAATTGTGGTGAAACCAAAGGAGAAGCCAAGAGCATTCTCCGAAGGCGATCCTCGCGCTAAACCAAGCACACCACCGTGCAGCGCGGATGTTTCTGAACATTCTTTGGGAAACGAATTACTAGACACACTAACAAAATACAACAAAGAAGTGCAAGTATGAAATGTGAAAAAAATGCACACAAGAGCAATGAGATATATGCAAGCATGAGAAGTGTGTGTGTGCAACTAGATCTCTTCAATGAAAAATAAGCACAAGATATACCTTTGGAGTGCTTATCAACTTGAGATCTTGAGAAAGGCCTTTGAGCATGATCACCAACACCTAAGCTACTCTTTACATTTCAAACCCCAATTGTGGTTTGTCACCGAAATAAGTCAATCAAACTTGTGGAACTTACAAGTTGTTCATATTCTTTCTTTTTTTGTTTAGTGTTTCCAATATAGTTGTTTGTGGTGTGATATCGGGTGAAATTTCATAATTTATAGTATTCATGTCCAGATTAGTACATGAAAGATAATTCATGGTATGAATGAACCCTAGAATGATGTGGAAGTTCCTACAAGAAGTTCATTTCTCAAAGTGATGGAATGATTGGTAAACTAGCTAGCTAGCTATTCAAGTCTTTTTATCTATCATGCTGTACATTGTAACTTATGAAAAGTCAATTGAATACTTCTTCGTTATGTTTGTGTCGAGACTTCTAAATGTTGGATTATGTCGTATTTATAACATTCCTGCAGTATATGTTAATTTTTTAGTGCTTTATGTTCTAACGTTAAATATATCATATCATATATATATATATGATATGTGTTTTTAGAAGTAGGCTGTTGGTTTACATTTACTGCAAGTCGTTTTTTTCCTTGTCAATTTAAGCCCATTCGAAGTTTGGTGTGAGATATATAGGAAGGTTACCGGAAAGCCTAGGCATGATCGTGTTCTTGGATTGAGTGCTGGCCTAAAGCCAATATATTTAATTGTAAGGATTCCCTTTTGTTGATTGGCTTATTTCGTGGTCAAACCACATGTTGGGGATTGGTTGTAAGGGTAGTCTAGGTCATTAAGGTTGAAGATCAAAGACCATTTCCAAGACCTCAAGAGGACAAGCACCAAAGGTATATCTTGTGCTTACTTTGGCTTGAAAAGATATAGTTGCACACACACACAACATGCATAACTCTTATTCTTGAATGTTGTGTTTATATTTTGTGTGCATTATGCTTTATTGTTTATTCAATGTCTCTTCTTGCATTAAATTGATTGCATCTTGTTATATGAAATGCCATGACATGATAGGCATTAGGATGCATTCAATACCCACACTTGCACTTCATGAATGTTAACTTTTAGTGTGGTGTAATTTGTTTCCCTAAGGATGTTCGGAAACGTCCGCACATGCACGTTGATGTGCTTTGTTTTGCGCGATGATCGCCGGTGGAGATGCCTTTGGCTTCTCCTTGGTTTCACCATTTTTGGTGAAACGGCGGTTACGTTCGGCGGCCTGGCCGCCGTTCGAAACCGCCGAATGAGACCTGATTGAAATATATCTCTCGGGTCCAAAACGGCGGTTGGGATCGGCGGTTTAGAAACCGCCGAACGAAGTCACCGAAGTTCCCATGTTCCTCTCGGGAGCCATTCGACGGTTAAATTCGGCGGCCTGGCCGCCGAATGAAACCGCCGATCGTGCGATTTCAGGGGCAAAATTGTATTTTCACCTGCCCTGTTTTTGGTCTCTATAAATACATCCTTATCTTTGGTTCAGAATAGAAGTCTTTGATCATAAGAACCCTAGAGAGATATTTAGAGAGACTTGAGAGAGAAAGCTTAAAGATCATATCTTTATCTCTCTAAACCCATTCCCACATGCATAAATCTTCATCTAAGCATCATCTAGGATCATCTAGCATATGCTAATGCATGGGACTTCTTCAACACACATGGTATGATTTGTTGAACACTTTTATCTTACATAATTAGTGTTTCTACTTATCAATGTTATCTCATTTATTACTTGTATGTCATTAGATTAATTTCTACATACATGATTGAGATTATGTGTTGATTGGGTTATTTATGGTAGCTAGGATTTTCATGTTTATCTAACATCTAGCTAATTGATCTCATTTGTTGATTGAGATTATTTTTCATAGCTTATTTGATTAGGTCATTATTGCCTAAAAGCTATGCCATGAACATTCTTGTGTGATGTATTGATAACTAGGTTGATAGATTGTCTTTTAATCAACTAGTTAATCCTTTGAATGTTTGTGGGTTTTATGTGATAGCTTTGTATCTAGGATTGGTGATCCTTTACTTAGCTAAAGTTATATGCCATGACATATAGCTATATGTGATATCTATGATTGATTATATTGTCATCTTATAATCCTAGGTAAGCATTTAGTACCCTAGCTCTTATTGCATTATTTGGATATCATTGCATATTCACATAGGGTTTGATCTCTTCGGAGATGTAAGTCTTGTTTGTGATAGACCGGGATTAGGTCGCTACACCGGGTTTAGGTGGTCACTCAAGCAAATTGGACTAGAGCCGCTATAAAAGGCCCGCGTGGTAGATTAGAGGGTGCTCACGCCAAGAGTAGTGTATCAGGGGATATCACTAGGGATTGAACCAAGAGTGGCGTGTGGTAGTGTCCACAGCCTGAGGTTATCTAGGGTGAGGGTCCGAGAATCACTTGAGGGTGTAACCGTCTTTTCATATAGTGGATTTCGAGGTTCGAGTGTGGCGCACTTACCAGCCCGTGGTTTTTCCCTGTTGAGGGTTTCCACGTAAACATCAAGTGTCATTTACTATTTTCGCATCTTATTACACTTGTATGTATTTTTGACTTGCTAGGGGTATTTTCGTAAAATTGACATGCACGCGAAAATTGGGTAATAATTAGATAAAATCTATTTACCCCCCCCTAGCTTTATATATCATACACACCTCGAGTATTTAATTACTTTCAATTATCAACTAATAATACTATCAGAAATAATGTACTACCAAGAGAGATTGTAATAAAAAATAATTAATTATTGATGTTATCCTTGAAAATTCATTATTTCCGACCGATATGGTCCTTGAAATACATTATTTTAGACTGTGGCACTCATTTAAAACACATTATTTCCGACAACTTCACTCTTCAAAAAACCATTAATTCTAACTACTACACTCATTAAAAATACATTATTCCCAACCACATGTTTCATTGAAAAATCATTATTTTTGACCTCAATGCTCCTTGGTAATACATTATTTCCAACCACCATCTCCCTCGGTAACAAGTTATGTCTTTCAAATACTGTAGTAAATGATCTCCTACCTTTGTTTCCAAAACCTTTTGCGATGACATAGTTCATTTATCTCCAACCACTTATACCCCTAAAAAATGTTGTATTTCCTACGGTTCGTCAAAAAATGATTATTTCCCATTATATTATTTTCGATGGAGACTAATGACATTTTCGATGACTTTTTAACATTTTTCTACCATATTTAGCGCTCGAAAAAGATCCTATTTCTTGTAGTGTACCTTCAATGGGTGGTTCGCCAAGCAATCTCTCCAACCGAGTAACTCGTTCCTTTGTATCCACAAGCATCATCCTTACAACAGAATTAAGAAGAATCTGCTTC
Source organism: Acer yangbiense (assembly GCA_008009225.1). Taxonomy (NCBI): domain Eukaryota; kingdom Viridiplantae; phylum Streptophyta; class Magnoliopsida; order Sapindales; family Sapindaceae; genus Acer; species Acer yangbiense. The sequence continues at coordinate 24,736,955 of CM017771.1, forward strand.
AAACCGTAGCACTAAAACCAATGTTACATGAATTAAAATTGCCTACGAATTTTTACTTCGTGTTGGCATTGAAAACTTTTTTCAGCCGGCTAATCACTCGCTCACACTCTCTGATACGATCCTGCTAATTTTATTTAGATGTTTATTGTAATGTTATTTTTATGTTTTATTTTGTTTTAATGAGTAATTAAATTATTAAGTTAGTGGGTTTACTGCTCATTTAATTATGGGTGGTGGGTTAGTGGGTTTGTTGCTCATTTAATTATTAGTGGTGGGTTAGTTAATTGCTTAAATTTAGGAGAGAGTGAGGAAAGAGTGAGCATTGATATTTTGTATAAATAGCTTCAATTCATTAATGCAAAGTATCTAGAGAATTATTGTCTACACATTTGTGTTGTAATTGGGAGGTTATTGGTTCCTCGAAACACCAATATTTAAGGTTTCCTCGAATTAACATATCTATCCCGTTTTTTATTTTATATTTTATGTAAGTTTTTCATTACAGATATTTGGGTTTGTATCAATAGGCAATAGGTCTGGAGCAACGCTTGGAGAAGATCGAGCAGAAGCTGCGTTTTTTCATGTTTGGTCAGCAATAAATATTACAGAAGATGACATAATTCATTGAGAAGATAAGTGTGCAAGTCGAGGGGTTAAAAGAGTCAACCATCTCTAGGCCTTCTATTGACAAGAAAAATTATGGGGTTGAGACCTATTTTCATGTTGAAAAGGAGGTTGTAGTTGCTACCGTAAATTATATTCAACATTCTCAAGTTGATAGGGTTGCAGCTACTGCAAATTCTATTCAACTTTCTCAGATCAATGGAGAACACATTGTTGCAGATACTCCTCAACAAAACAAAATTGCAGCTTCTAATGGTTTCTTTTTTATGCCTGTAAAAAGGATGACAAAAGAAATTGGACCAAAGCATTGCAATAAAATGTGTAAAAAGTGTTTCTTAATTCTGGCAAATGAAGATGATTTAGAATTCGATCTCGATGATGGTACTGATAAGCTCTTTATTACAGCAATCCTCTCCACAAGAAACGCACCATTAATTAAATTTCAAATTAATCACATTTTAAAAATCCTTGAGGATATGGATTGATTTAAGGGGGAAGGAATGATACGATCCTTCTAATTTTATTTAGATGTTTATTATAATGTTATTTTTATGTTTTATTTTGTTTTAATGAGTAATTAAATTATTAAGTTAGTGGGTTTACAGCTCATTTGATTATGGGTGGTGGGTTAGTGGGTTTATTGGTCATTTAATTATGAGTAGTGGGTTAGTTAATTGCTTAAATTTAGGAGAGAGTGAGCATTAATATTTTGTATAAATAGCTTCAATTCATTAATGCAAAGTATCCAGAGAATTATTGTCTACACATTTGTGTTGTAATTGGAAGGTTATTGGTTCATCGAAACACCAATATTTGGGAGGTTTAAGGTTTTCTTGAATTAACCTATCTATCCCGTCTTTTATTTTATATTTTATGTAAGTTTTTCATTACAGATATTTGGGTTTGTATCACTCTCACACAACATATGTGACGTTTTTTGTTTTGAAATCTCTCACAATACTTATTCATCCAACGTGAATGTTGCACACAAGCACTATACAATTATAGCACGCAGCAAGCACACAAGCTTGCTAGATTCTCACAACACACACAGATATGTAGAAGCAAGAACACAAAGCTTTACGGGAATCCTTCCTAACCCAATTATTCAAATTAACAATCAGGACCATCCAATGCTTGCATGATCATCACACCATCTGATGTCTCAATTGAATACAAAATTCTATATGTATCTAGTACATGCAAGCACCATTCAATTAACAACCGCAACTGACAATGTATAGCTGGCACCAACCAGCATACAATAACACATCAAAACTGCCATCAGTCACAGTAACCGTCGATAACTGCTCATCACCACAAGCAATTGAGTTTTCCCACATGCTTGCTAATAACCAAGGAAGAACTTAATGTCGATATCGGTATCAATATCGGGCTTCTATATTTATGGATATTTCGGGGATTTATCGATATCGGTGGATATTCTGTCAAAAATTAAAAAAACGATGGATATTTACATCTAACGTTAGATTTTTTTTTGTGAAATTTTAAGACAAACTTAAACAAGTAATTATACATCAAATGAATCATATTTCAACGATAAATTAGCATAGTTATGAGTTTATTATAAATTATAACATAGATAGAGTCTGTATATAATTTTTAAAATTAACTATTTAATAGAATAATATTTTGTTTCACTTTTACAATATTATATACAATATAAAGAGATTAAATATTTAATAAACAAAATTATCCTTAAAATGTATATAGTTCCACACTTCCAAGATTCTATCATAAATCATAATTCATACATAATAATACATTGCGTGTCTGAAATTTAAAACCAAAATGAATTCCTTGCTGGTTCAAATACATAAGATACATTTCTATCTTGATTCAAACAATAATTTCCCAAGAAAGCGTGCTTGCATAGTTTTCAATGTAGCTATTAATATGTCACACGTATACTGCTTGATCTCTTCCAACTGATCCATGAATTGGGTAGTTTGGATTTACCCAACTTGGTGGATATTGTTGATCTGCATGCATAGATATTGCATATGGCATTTGTGGAGAAAGATAATCAAATATATTGCAACCACCATAACTACCATAATATGGTACATGAGAACCTGACATTGTCTACGAATCACCCAAAGAACTATCTATACTCATTGAGAAGAGAGTCATATTCAAAGAATCTTCATCAATTTGGCTTATTCCTCTATGTTGTCTACCATGATTTTGATCAAAATTACCTGCATGAGCATCCCAACCTCGCCGCACTAGCATTCCAACCTGTTGAACCAGCATCCCAACCTCCAGCACGAACATCCCAACTTGTTGCATCAGAATCCCAACCTCTTGCCTCATCCCCACCTTCCCTATCATCTCCATCATCTTTTCCTCCATTGTTTACATCATACCCCACCTTCCCTATCATCTCCATCATCTTTTCCTCCATTGTTTACATCAGAGGTATGTTGGTCATCGAAAGAGCTGGTAACAATAACTCAACGATCTACACCAACTTCTTCTCTAACCACTTGTTCAATATTTATTCCCATATCTCGAGCATAAGAAGCAATATGTGAATCAGGATTTCCCTCGTCATCATCCAAGGAAGCAGGTCTAACCCAGTTAAAAATAGGATTCTCATTATCGTCTCCTGCTTCAGCAGCTACTTGAAGTAGATCCATAAAATTAGTTTCATTTACTTTATCTTTTTCAGCTGCCATATCCCTAAGTTTCAACTTCATATTATAATAACAATAAACAAGTTGTTCAAGTTTAAAATAGGCAAGACGGTTCCTTTGTTTTGTGTGTATTAAAACAAATGTGGTTACAATTTTACATTTGGATTCAAGCTTACACATTTGAGTCACAAACAATTTTTTTTTTTTTTTTTTTTTCAGATTGCTTTCACAAAATTTTACATATTTTACACGTCTACTATTTGGTTCTTTATCCAATTTTACTTCAAGTTCTCAATAATTTTACTATTGGCTATTATGTTGGAAATTTTTATAAATTTGTTAATGCTTCTTCTAAAATAATTTTCAATCTAAATTATTTTAACAATAATTTAATTGTTTAGGGTTAAAAAAAATATTTTAATAATATGTAAAATATCCATGGACTTTCGAGGTGAAATTCGTGAAATTTCGGGAATTTCGAGATATTTTGGGAATATTGAGAGATTTTTACGGATATTTTAAAATTGGCCGGATATTCTGCAGGATATTGGATATTTGTCTGTTTCGATATCGGTCCCTCTAAAATACGGATATATCGGTGGATATTTCGACATATTTATCAATTTTAAGTTCCTTGCTAATAACTGCCTCGCACATGTTTGCTCACACATATACCCGCACACGTGTTCCCCCTTGCACGTCTTGCGCACGTGCACATTAGCTATCAACCCAACACTCGGTCTACTGCACACCAAGGAAGCACGGATACTCCGTTTGGTGGAGGTAACCCGTATCGAACTCGTATCCAATTCGGATACACCCCGGATACACTAGGATACGTATCCGATACGCCAAATGGCGTATCCGTTGACTTTTTGACAAGTTTGACTGGCGGATACTTGGGGGATACGGCTCGGATACTTGGGGGATACGGCTAGGATACGCAAGGGATACGTTTGGGGCAACATCATAAATATTTTAGTACAAAACGGGGTCAAATTATAATTTTAAAAATGTATGGGTCAAAACGAAATTTTAAAGAAATATATCAGGTTATGTCAATTACTCAATTGCAATTAGGGCTCGTTTCAATTTCATTCAGCAGTCGCTTGAAAGAAAAATCAGAAAGGTGCTTCCAATTTTTTGGCTGATTTTCTGGCTAAAAAAGGTGCCGGTGGTGAGGTTGATGTGCTGAATTGGAGTTTCTCTTGATCGTGGCTTCGGTGGGCTGTGGTTCTTGTTCTTTTTTCTTCTCTTGTGAGCTTGCTTTCTCTGTTTCTGGGCAGTGGCTGGCTGTGTTGTTGTGTTTTGTTTTTGCTTGGATTTCTTTCTACGTCTCTTTTCTCCTGTTTGGCTTCCATTGGCTGTAGTAGTTTTGCTAAAGTTTTGCTAAAGATTGGCTTCCGTCTCTTCCGTTGGTTGCGTCTCTTTTCTCGAGTCATCTTCCTCCTAAAGATTGCCTTTCAAAAAAAAAAAAAAAAAAATCAGAAAGAAGAAAAGAAGAAGGAGAAGAAAAGAGGAAGAAGAAGAAAGAGTTTTGTGAACCGGGCACAAAACAGAGCACAAAAACTTAATTTGGATATTGTAATATGTTACATTTATTTAGATGATTGGATATGAATATGTTTTGATTTTTGAATGAATTATCAAATATCCTTTTATATAGTCTTATTTTAAATAAAATATAAATATATATTATTTTAATAAACGTATCCCTGCCGTATCCGTATCCGTATCCTAGTTTTTTGAGATTTACCGTATCCCCTTATCGTACCGTATCCGTATCCTTTATCCGTATCCGTATCCTGTATCCGTATCCGTATCCGTGCTTCCTTGCTGCACACGCTACCCATAAGTAGAGCACATTGCATATCGTCTGACATACTTTGGTTTGGTTAGCCATGGTAGCATAGGCATCAACCCATGGTAGCATTGCATGTGCTATTGGATCAAAGCCGGCCACGTGACGTGATCCAAATCCAATATCCAATATCCGGTATCACCGTCAAACAGTTATTTGAATTTGAATTTTAAAAAATAACAAGAATCTTAAATTAGAATGTGGGTCCCACTCCCACGTAAATTTTTAAAAAAGTTGAATAGAGTGCCGATGCTATTGCTCCTCTCCATCATATTCATAATTTTGCTTTCAGATCTGTGATCCAAACAACAACTCAACGGCAGCACTAGGTGAGCTATTTTCTCTTTCTTTCTCGGCTACCAAACATGATTTATTACTTTTTTTTTTTTTCTTCTTTTTTTTTACATCTTATTATCAGATCAGATCTCATCTTATTTTAGATGTCTTTGAGGCTCATATTAGATTAGCTGAAAATGACATCGTTCCATTAGTTTTTATGATCATTTTAGGTTTCCTTTACTCTTTTTGAAAATGTATATTCTCTTTCTAATTGTCATGAATTTCTATATATATATATTGATTCATCACCCTAATAAAATTTTGGATTTTAGTTTGCATTTTGCTTGGATTCATGGTCACTTTTTTATGTTTTTGTTATCTTTCTTAACCTTTTCCAGTCCAATATAGGTCAAATTAACATAAGGCTAGTGGAAATAAATGATACAGGAAAACATATTTTGAGGTTTTACTGTAATACAAATCATATTGCTTTTCGGAACACAAGCGCATTGTGCATAAGAGCTTTATTAAGGTTGGGTTCGTATGAGAATTGTTTATACTCCTTGCTGATTGCTTGCATAACTGGAATTTTCAACTTTAGAATGTTGGTTTATGTTTACAACGTTGAGCTAACACTATTGTTTTTTTATCTGTTGGAAAATTTTGGCAGTTTTCTAGGGTTTATAACATAAAAGATCATGGGTCGTGGAGTGAGCAGCGGTGGGGGCCAAAGTTCTTTGGGGTACCTTTTTGGAAGTGGAGAGGCTCCTAAGCCTGCCCCAATCACTACTGAAGCTCCTAAGCCCACCACAACCGCTAGTGAAGTTCCTAAGAACCAGGCAGTGAGTGCTAGCAGTGAAACTCCTCAGAAATCTGCCCCAGCTTCACCACCAGTGGATCCCAATAAGCCAGCTGGGGTTCCAGGGAACAATGCAAATAACTACTTCCGTGCTGATGGCCAGAACTGTGGCAACTTCCTCACAGTATGTTCTTATCCATGGCTGTATTTTTTGCAAGTTGAACATATTTTGTGTTAAATATTGGTAGTTGGTGTTTGCAGTAATCTTTAATATGCTGACAAATGACTTATCACACTTCTTGCTTTTATAAAAAGACATCATCTTTTTAAGCTGCAAAGGGCTTATATTCTTTAACAAGACAGAAGCTTAGAAATGGTAATAAAGACCGGATAAGAATATAAAAATAATGTACAGTATCCTATTTATAGATGATCATTAGGCTGCCCTTGGCTTGTGAGATTAGATTGAAAAAATTACATCCTTTGTTTACTGTAACGTGGGATTTTGATTAAATCAATTTTATAAAATTATTTTAATATTTTTGTATAGAATAAAATTTTTAAAATTGAATTATAATAATTTTATTACACTATCTAAAAAATGAAAAAAAAAAAAAAATTATATGTCATTTAAATAAAATGAAATAGTTTTTTTTTAAATGAATAATTCATTCTTGTTCACCCACATCATGGGGGGGGGGGGGGGGGGGGGGGGGGGGGGGGGGGGGGGTGGGGATTGTCAAATCCTGCTGTAGGGCAATTTGACCAGCAGCCAGGATTGGCTACCAATCCTGGCTGCAATTAAAAAAAAACATGGTATGGGAAGCATTGTGTCCCATCCCACTCTCATATCCTGCTTGACAAATGCGCCCTTGAAGCTTGGATTTAGAATAGAAGAGGTTTATGTGAAGCTAAAGTATTGTTAGGTTTAAGGTTTTTGGGATTTTACTGGATGTCACACTTTTTTCACTCTTTATTCTTATAATTTATACATATTATGGGGTTTGTTTCATAAACTTTCTATTATCAAGAATAAATTGTCATGACAGCGTGTAAAATATTGTCACTTGCAAATATTCTCAAAAGTAACTTTTTTATGAGTAATATGCTTGGGAGCCGCATTCAGGAAAATTCCAATCTTCAATAATCTTAATGAGATAGAGGCCTTAGCTCAGTAGATTTCCAAACAACATGAAACAATGTTTAATAACTGATATGTGGTTTCTTCCTCATCAATTTCTTAATATCCTAAGTAATTTTTTTATGAGTGATCTGCTTGGGAGCCACCACCAGGAAAATTCCTATCTTCAATAAGTTTAATGTGATAGGTGCCTTACAGTAGATTTCCAAACAACGCAAAACAATGTTTAATAACTAATTTGTGGTTTCTTCCTCATCAATTTCTTGTTGGTGAATGCATCTTACAATTGTACCACTTGTTTGTTATGCATTATTAATGCTAGATGCTTCTTTATATGTGAAATTGTTACCAATACAGAATCATCCTATTAACATAGTATGAGACTCTTATTTGGTTAACCGGAGATGAAATACGAGTCATTTTATCATTTTATAGCAATAAACAAACTGATGCTACCAAAAGCCTTACAATAAGATTAGTATTTTTGACAAAGAAATAAGGAATTGTTTTTCATTGTTCATTCTTGTTTTGTTTGCAAAATCATGGTTGCCTCTTTTGTCTATTTGCTTGGTACAAAAACAAATAGTTTAACTTATTTATTGGTTGGTATTGAAAGATCTAACCAAAAACATGCTGAGATGGTCAATTTACAATTAGCAATGCTGTCCTTTTAAGTATCTATAGATTGGCATATATAGCTAGTGGAAAAAGTAAATATAGGTCTAAGCTTTAAACTGTGGTTTGTTGTGAGGACCATTCCATGGTCTATGTCCTGCACATTTCCATAAGATTTATATATTTGACCTATACTGGTTTTATTTATGCACCAACAACTGCCTGGCTATCTATCCTTGTAGGGTTGTTTTTAGCTGGTACAACTTGGGTTCAGAATAAATCAGTAGAATTAGCAGTTGTTTGCTATACCATTTTTCTAAACAAGTAATGTGGCTGATGATATGAATTTGGTAATCAAGGCCAATTAGCTGAAGTGTAAATTGACTTGCTGGAATTTCAGTCCTCTAGATCTTTTAAAAGCATATCATTGGGTTACAGGCATGTTCCACCGATTCATGATGTTTGAAAACTATTTGTTAACAGGATCGGCCTACAACTAAGGTCCATGCAGCCCCTGGTGGTGGATCTTCCTTGGATTACCTATTCGGTGGTGGCGGAAAATGAGGCCGAGGTAGAAACCTTGGGTTACTGATGATGTTTCAGCGGCATTTTAAACTTTGAGTGAAGCAAATATTAAATTTGTTAGATAGTTGAGGTGTGTAATATTGGGTTAAGTGACCTTTGAAACTTATTTTTATGTGTATGGGTTCCACGTGTGCAGTTGATTTCTGTCAATTGAACAAAGTTTATCAGCCATTCATTTTCTGCTATGGATCGGATTAGTTTGTTGCCTTCCTATTTCTAGGTCAAGTTTAATAGGCTCATTTTTTTTACAACTTGTGACCATTGGTATTGAAAAAAATAATGTTTTGTGCATATGCCTTAATTAAACAGTACATGGGCAATAATGGTATGAAACTTGTTCTACTAATCTTATATAAATTTCAACTACTAATCTAACCTATTTACCTTAAAGTTTATGATATTTTATGATTTTACTTTTGCGACCATGAAGACATTTTTACTACTAATTGACTCTACTTAAGCTTAACTTTTCTTTTAATTTTATTTTTATATAAAACTCCTCTCCAATCAATTACAATCACATCATTTGAAAACTAATTTATTATTTTTATTTTGTTAATCAGAAAACACATGACTATGACCAGCATTTTGTAAATTTGGGTTGAAAACAATTGGTTAGATGGTGGTAACAAATTACATCAATGGAGTTTGCTTGAATGAGAATGGTAAGAAATTAGGATCAAAATATTAAGGAAATGCGTTTTGGTCCTTCAACGTCTCAATGGTATATAGCATTATCAAGTTCGAGATTCCACACGGTTCTTTAACATTAGATGAGTGATTTTCTAATGTAGAGAATCAAGGCCCCATGCATAACATTATAAATGAAACCGTGCAAGATCCCAAACCTGATAAAAATTATCATATTTAGTTTGAGGTGGCCTAACCATCAAGTAATAATTTAGAGAATAAAAAACAGAAAGAATATGACTAGCATTTTTTAAGCTGAAAGGTTACACATTCAAAAAAAATGTGCCTTCCAAGTAACAAAATTCTTTTACAGAACATTCCCAGGGAACATAATTGCATTGGATAGGTGGAAACATATCAGATGAGATAAATACTAGCTGGACCGACCGGAAAAGCAACAGTCCTTTTTTCTGCACCAAAGCAACTTCTTTTCCCTTCTTCGGCGTATGAAGCAGTTCAGTCTGAAGCTATAACTAATCAAAATATCATCAGTTGAAGAAAACCTACTGCATACAACTAGTTGACATTCAAATAAAGAAGGATCAGTTGGTAGTAGAGTAACAAAATAAGAGTGTTAGCAGGTGGCAGACCACACCGGTTAGAAGATTCTGTATATCACCCCGAAATGTTGAAATGTACAAGATGGCTTGTCATTTTGTATGGTCCTCCTTCTCTTCAAAATTCTCATTCCAAACGGTTAAACATAGTTTGACTATCAAATCGATTTTGCTGGATTGCTGTTTCCTTCAGTGCTCACTGCCTTGTCATCTGCAAACACATCAAACCTTAACAGAAGATTCTGTTTTGCTTCTTGTAGCACTTTAATTGATAAGACAAGAGATGAACTAAATCTAAGACCCTATCAAGTTTTTTAAACATCTTAAACATTTTGGAAAGTCGGATTTAAAGGAGTGTTTGTCAAGCACAAGTAACAACCCTAGTCCACTGCTTCAAATTGTAGACTAGCAGACAACCGATCCAAAGAAAATAGAGCATTCATCAGATCAAAACCACACAACTGCACAAGTTTTGGAGTGTACTAGACATTCATACCTTGGTTTGTAGACAAAGTCGCAGAGTCCTTTTCTAAGGAGCATATCGACTCTTTAGAAACTTCAGCGGTGGAGTTTAGTGCATTGTTTGTCCTATCATCATTTAGGTTCAAAGGTGTAACTGATGGTTCAGGATCTACAGGATCCTGCAGAAAGTTAACATAAAAGGATTATTTGCAGACTTTTCATGATCAGAAGCCAAACAGCTAACAACGTAATCTTGTAAACATCATGATGAACAAGGACAATTAACGGGTATCTTAAGAGCGCATGGATATATGTACATGAGTTTCATCAGCAAACACAGGAAAGCATGCCATATATATTGAGGAACCATTTCAAGGGACCTCAAAAGCAAACTACATAGACTTACTTCAATGGCGCAAGTGTTTTCACACTTGATTTAAGAGATGCATTCTGATAGTCACATAATAATAATTCATGAGAGACTGCAATGTATGATCCAGAAGAGTTCACATAAAACAGTAAACCACCACAAAATACATATGAAGCCTATAGATAAATCAAATCAGGAAATTTGCAGTTCTTGTATACAACAGTCTCACAGTATCCAAGACATAAAACAGAGTTTAAGTTGATCCATGTTGCCAACTACGTAGTTTAAGAACGCTTTTAGAAGGAAAAAAAAAAAGTGTGTATGACCTTAACAGGTGGAAAAGCATTAGAATCCGCTGGACTCTTCATGTCAGGAGCAGCAGCAGCAGCAGCTGCTGTCTCAAGTGATGTGAATTCCTTTCTTTGAAAACCATCAGTTTGTCTCTGATCAATTGCTTCCCGCCTGATGGTTTTAGAAGCTTTTGGATTGCTGTTGCAATCACCATTCAACATAACACCACCGATTTCCCCGGCAACCCTTTTCCTAACAGAATAAGGTAAAACAACATAAACCAAAACTACTAAAAAATTAGATGTATAAAGAAAATGACATCCCAAATTGACCATATTCTCACCTACTGGAATTATGATTGGTTGTGTAGGCAGAGCTCGGCTTGTTTGCAAATAATATTCCACGTAGAGGCTTTCCATCAATAGTAGTTTCAATAGTATATCCATGAGGAAAGCTTTCGGTAAGCATAGCTTGAAATGACTTCTTTCCTTGTATGGCCACTTTATTTAATGAAAAATTCTCTCTTCCTGCAATCAGAAACTAGGAAATCAAGTACTTCCAACAAAAAAAAAAAAAAAAAAAAATCAAGTAAACAGAAAGAGAACTTTTGAAATTAAAAAATCAACAGTACCACTGAGCTCTTGGTTCTGAGTCAAGTAATAAAAAAAAACCAATGAAAGTCAACATATCAGGGTTTGCCAAGAATACTTGGGATCACGAAAATTAGTTTTACTCCAAGTTGATCAATTATATATAAAAAGGTTTGATCAATAAACCCATGCCTGGAGAGCATACCCTCCCTTCAAAATTCACTCAGAGCATGAAAATCCACACTGTGAGGGAAAAACATACAACTATAATCGTATATCATCGTGCTAGGTCGTGTCATGCCCGCGTTGGCCTAACCCAATTTACACTTCTAGTTATACTATAGCTGAATGACATTAGGTAAACTTGAGGTGCTGTTGCATAATAACTTTATCTTCAGAGTAACTTTCTAGATAATTTTCTTAATAAAAGTTGTTTGCACTTGAGTACTACTGAAAAACCCCTTTTATATAAAATTCCCTTGTTTCATCTGTTCCCTTTCAGCCTTCCCTTTAATCCTTTTAGCCCTAAGTTTTAAGAAGCTTCATTTCCCAACATTTCTCAAACCCCACAATTATAATACCATCAAACCAAAAGAAATAAAATACAAAAACTCCCCAGCCGCATAAAAATTAACACAATAATCCAACAAGTCACCAACAAAGCCCCCAGCACCAGCGTTCACACTTCCTTATACTCGTCCCTTTCTCTCTATTTATTTTACCAGCATTCACTCTCCATACCTTACCAATTCCTTCTCCAATTTGAACTCGGTCGTTTTCATGTTTCTTCATTTAAGCATTTCTTATTCTCATTTCTTTCAATCTTTTGTTTGTTTCTTAAAATGGAAAATAAAACCAATAATGGTAGTTTCAGTGGGAACATGAATTTAAAAAAGCAACAAAGAAAGGACAACGAAGGTGGTCACCAGCAAAAACGAGGAGACACACAAGAATTGAAGAAGCGCTCCATGTTTCATTGATTTTGTTGACAAAGAAGAGAAACTAGAACAAGAATAGTGATTGATTGAGTCTCAACAAGATAAAGCTCTATTTGAAGAGAATCAGAAGTGAAACACTCAAGCGATAAACGAATATTACAATCAATTGTAAGACCACTACAGTGAATTGGATGTAATGGATCAATTGAAAACCAAAGGAACTTGCTGTATTGCTTCAATGGTTGCCACCATGGCTGCAACATTTGAGCAAGCCAATCTTAATAAATCAACCCAGACAGGTCTTCAGGTGGATGAAGTCAGCACAAACAGTTTGGGCAAAAGACCAATCAAAGGAATGTGGGAACAACCACCCAAATTTTCATGATGAACAGTCTCAATATGATTCTTGGATGAGTAAGAGCACTTTTAACATGATTTGCGAGGAGGTAGAAACCACAGCCGTAAAAAAGAACATGAAGCTTTGTGACATTATACTGGTCTGTCAATGTCTATATTTGGAGGTTGGCCACCGTTGAACCACTTTAGATCATGTCAAAACGGTTCGAATCCACTTGCCACAAGCTAAATTTGGAAGATTGTTCAGCAATAAAAATTGTAATTTTCTTTTATAGGAAACAAAAATACTTTTGTGAATGCATGTGAACAAGCGCAGTCCACAAAGGCAATTAAAAAAAAAGGGGCCTTCTGAGGACAGTCAGAAGATTATAGTCACTATACAAAAACAATCCAAAAAAGCTCTCAGAAGCTGAAACAAAAACCCAAAATCCCCAAAATTATTACAGTGGTGTGATGAGCAAAAAATGAGGCAAATCAAAGACAGATTCAAGTTTAGGATATTAAATGTTGGTGACTTGATGTATACATCTCATGTGCCAGTTATAGCATCCAGGATTAGTGTTTCCTCATTATTTCAATAAGGGGGGCAATAATAGGAACCAAAAGACATCTTATTCCATTATTGTTCAAGGTGATGTTGATCCAAGAGGAGTTTCCACAAATGTTTGCATAGGCTGGCCCAGTTAATACCAGAAGACCAAGTTCTAGAGAAGTCTACTTTGTATCAAAGGCCAAGAAAGGGATATTAAAGGGTGTCTGGATAGTTGGAACTTCTGGACACAGACTAAACAAGCTCTGCTAGCCATGCTGTGTCGTGGCTCGTCGCATAACGCTTATTGGTTTTGCACGTACAAGGGTGTGCCGTATGTCCCCTTAGCTACAAGCTTAATGTTTTGGGACTAGTGATTACTTAAAAGTTTAAAATCAATAACATTGCAAACTTTGACCCACTTAGAAACATTTGATTTTCCCTTTGGAAGTTTTAAGCCCTAAAGCTGTCGGAAATTTAAACTATGGTCCTAATAGACAAATAAATAAATAAATAACTAATTCACTCACTTTACAAGTGTCATTGACAAAATAAGCATTATCTATCTTCATACATAATATAATCAAAAGAATAATGCGATTCCTCATATACCCTAAATTTTTCTTATGAAAATACGTCATAGAAAAGTTGAAATTGCTTTCCTACAAACTTTCATTCAAATTTTTGCTTGTTAGAGTGCTTAAATGCCCCTTTCCTAATAACTTAAGCTTTTGGATCTAGTGATTACTAACTTGGTATCATTGCCTTCTTTTGTCAAAAGTGCATAGGTTCAAATCACCCCACTTGATTATTGTTATCTATTATTTGAATATGTTATGTGTTTGTGTTTGGGCTTGAGCCACATGGCAAGCTCTTTGGTCTTGCACGTGAGGGGGCGTGCTAGAGTATTTAAATAATATTGTTAGGCATTTTCCCAATAGCTTAAACTTTAGGTCTAGCTATTACTAACACCTTTATTGCACTTTTCCAAAATATAACTTATGAGCAAGACATCAACCTTAAAGGAGCAAAGTTAGTCAGATTATTGAAACCACCTTGGAGATCCAAATGTTGGGTAAAAGGAGCAAATTTAGTCAGTTTGTAGCACACAATTATTGGTTCCTAGGTAAAGTACTACTTATAAGGGAAATAAATAGAAAGAGGAGGACAAATTAATTGGAATTGGACAACATATCAAGAATTACAAAAGTTTGATCCTCTTCAAAATTAAAACGTTCCTAGAGTGTTTCTAGAGATTTCTACTCTAGTTTGAGTCTTTCTTTGCATAGTCATAGCTTCTAATAACATCTTCATGGCTGATCATCTTATCTCCATAATTTGTGATTTTATCCTCATTATAACCTTAAGCATTAATCTCCAACAATGTTGGTAATTTTCATGAACTCTACCATCTCATGCAAAAGTATCATAAGGAAGGGCCACCTCAAAAACATACCATGTTTTGCTCTTTGCTTCTACCTTCAAATTATTTCCAACAACTTTCATATAAATGATGTCTGCTATAGAAAACTGTCCATAATTCACCAACAGAGAGAGAGTCCATCTATTTATAGAGTGGAGATATGTTATACTAAACCTAACGATTTGCAGTCCCATCTTAATGGCAGAAAGAAACAACATGTAAATTTTGAAGCCTAGCCTCCAATCCATCATTTCAAATCCAATTTGACATGTTAACATTAATAAATTTGGAGTCATACAATCAATTAACAATTAGCATAATAAATGGATTACAAATGCAGTTCAGCGCATTTACACTACAGTATATATGTAAAAGTGTAAAACCATAGTTTTAAAATTCGGATTGAGGCGGCCGCCCTGAGACCGCCTCTCGGCGAAACCACACTGGTGCGGCCACACCGGTTGCTTTTGTTCAGACACCCGCCTCCACCGTACAAGGCTGCCGCATATTCGCCGAACAGCTCTCACTCAGCCGCCTCTTGTGTCATTTGGGTTTTTTTTTTTTTTTTTTTTAAAGAAACAGCAAAATCCCCATGTAGCACAACTAAACTAATCCAATCTTCAAAATCCAACATGAAGACGCATTGATAATGTTATGAAGTTGGTTATGTTTGAGTTGGGAATAACTATAGCCTAAAACCTAATTTGAACATCTTTGTTGTTAGTATGATGATTGCATGCTAATTACTTTATGAATTATATTGTGTTATTGATTGTTTGTAAAGTTCTAAACCTTACATTTAGCTTTGTAACTTGATATTTATAGGATAAAATAAATTGTTAATGATTATTAATGTGATTGTTAATGATTATAAAATACTTGATATTTAAAATTGTTGAATATGACTTATTTATTGAATATTATGGAATATTTTTTACTTTATTATTTTTTTATTTTTTATTTTTATTTTTTTTCCATTTTCCGGCTGAGGCCGCCGCCTCGAGGCACCCTCTTCGCCTCACAAAGGCGCCTTCTCACCTCGCACCGCCTTCCAAGTTTTAAAACTTTGTGTAAGACCAATTGTTACGATCCCCAATTTAGATAAATATGAACTACCAATGTGCAAGTTTAAATGGGAAACTAAGGAGCACCTATAGAAGGTGGTAAAATAGTTCTTACTTGGTTGGCCATAACTTGAGAGTGGCATAGGCTGGTGCACATCAGGAATTGTCTCAATTCTAACCATAGCTCTATCAGGTGCAGAAATAAGATTTTGTTCTTGGCACTTCAGCTTCAATTGTTTCTTCAGGGACAACTTCTCCAACTTCTGCTCACTTGCAAGCCCTGACATTAAACATTATCTACAACTATTAACACGTTACAACTTAGAATATGTAACATATGATATCTCAGAAGCAGCTAAAACTTTAATTAGACAATATATATATATATATATGATAACTTTCTGGAGGAATTATTTCCAGAACCCAACCATTACTCAGAAGCAGAAGCAGCAAAATGTTTTAATTCAGGGAAAAGCAAAAAGATTATGCTAAACCTGTGTATAAGTAATACATGTCATCCAATGCCTCAAGACTCTTATTGCAACCACCTACGAACACAAGAACACCACCCTTCAAGGGATCCAAACAGTCCCCAACAACAGAAAATCTAGCAGACGGCCCTTCTCCTGTAGTCATCACCTTCGTCCATAAGCCAGTATCTGCATTTACAGATAGAAGATATGAATGTTAAAAGAAAAGAAAAGGTTATTAAGAATATAATTGCATCATATATTCAATTCATATCCTAAATAATCCACCATAAAGAAAATAAGGAGTTAAAAAATGACAAATACTGCATTACCATATACAGTTACCAGCTTGCATCAACTAAATAACAAACTCTAACTAGGTTTCCATAAGATCGAATGGTCAATGTAATTAAGAACATAATTTAAAGCAAATAAATAATCAAATTCACCAATGCACAGTAGGGGGTGTGACCTAATGGCAGTATAGTAGTATACATCTGTGAACTTCCCCATCATGCACCTTAGATTTCTAAGACAGATTATCCCATAATGCTAGAATTTTTTTTGAAACAGACACTAGGTGGATAGTTTGATAGATTTTAATCATCAATCATCATAGATAACTACATCATACATACCAACATCAAGCATATACAGGTCATCATAAAGATTTTGGGAATCCGTAAATCCACCAAACACAAATAAGTTCTTTCCAAAAGCAGCTGTGGCATGACCAGCTCGAGGTGACAACACCTGGCCTGAAGTATTCAGCTCCTTCCAAGTCAGAGTATCTAACAAAATAGAAAATAATACCAAAATAAATATTAAAAGCAGCACAGATAATGTGTAATTGAGTAATAAAAACTCGACATGGCATTTTATACATGAGTTAAACAAATTATCAATCAACCATATATTTGTAAAGAATCTTAAACCTGCATCAAGGATATGGACATCAGATAGATAATAATCATGTCCATCTTCACCACCGATCACGATGATTTTGTTCTTCCAAGATGAGCAAGTATGGCTATCACGTGCAGATGGTGGGATGCCTGATGTTGCAGCGCGTTTCCACACAAAGGTCTCTGCAAGAAAAGTTGAAAAAGGATGAACCAAAACATTTTTTTACATTGACACTATCTGAACCCATGTAAATGTACAACCCAAAATAATAACAAAATTACATATAAATACGTGTCCAACACCTTATGCGCTTCCACATGTTCTCTCAGACAATACTAACACAAAATAAGAAATTCAACACAAGTATATTGAATGGTTCTCTTCTAAAAGTAAGAACTTGCAATTTGGGTCATAAACTAGAGATCAGAATTAACAGCCAAATCATACAAGAACCCACAACAGTACAGAAATTCACCTGTATTCAATATGTAAAGATCATTGTAATAAACTTCATCATTAGTATCCAAAGATTTCCCACAACCACCGAATATGAAGAGCCGTTTATTAACAAGGGCGGCACTATGACCCTCTCGTGCCTCCGGTCCTTCACCTCTTACACTTGGGGATATCCATGTATGTGACGCTACAATTATGACAGATACAAAAGATAGCATCAATACTTATAAAGTCTACAATAAAGAGATTAGGAGAATATGATTTTGCAAATCCTCAAGTTTGCCAGCATCTAAAAAATGATAAACAAGGCATTCCAGTTTCATCTCCTGCACTCACTAACAGAACTGAAAGAGAAGATAAACAGTCTTCTCTGTTCATTCTACTTCAGAAAATTATATTACTCTAGCAAATTGCCAATATATAAATCAACATAAAAGCATGTAAAAAGATAAGGGTGTAAAATAAAAGGCAAATCAAAGGTATAAAAGTAAAGGATAGAAATAACTCACATGTGTCTAATATATGCAAATCTTTGAGAGGGTTCATTCCATCTGTACCACCAAAAACATAGAGATTGTCGCCAACAGAGGTACAACTGTGGCTGTCCCGCGGAGTGGGCGGCATGCCTTTTATCATTGGCTGGCTCCATGTCTGATTTACTGCAAAACAGCTATCTATAATATGAGAACATGCAACAACACAAAAACTAACAAATGGAAAATGTGAATTTTTTGAAAGGAGAAACAAAATGAAGATCGCAGCAGGAGAGTATAGCAATACAATGACTGCAACTGCATCAAAATTAATCTGTTGGGACTTGGGATGTACCTGTAAATAACTCATGTGAAATTGAATCCAAATATAGAACTGATACCAAATCCACTTGAATCAAAAGACAAAAAAAAAATGAAGCAAAGTTTTGTGCTAATCAACCAAACCCCACAAATACAGCTATAAAGAGCACCCAACAAATCCCTCCAAAGCACACTCACAAACACATTAATGCTAACAATTAATGCAAACGAAGAACATTTATACACGACAACAAAAACCCAAAACTTACACCAAATAAACCCAACAAAAACCCTAACAACCACTCCAATTCAATCAACCAACAAAAAAAATCGAATCTTTATCACGACACAAACAATATACAACCCAAAAATGCGAACTTGAAAAACATTACACCCATTACACATACAAATACCCAATAAAAAAGAAAAAAAGAAAAGAAAAGAGAAAAGGAAGAATCTTGGTGGGTTACCAGTATCAAAAACGTGAACTTGATTAGTTTGGCAGTTGTCTTTGCCATAGCCACCAAAGATATAGAGAAATCTGCCTCCTTTTATGGCGTTGCAAGTGTGGCCCCATCTCTTGCCTGGCCCTGAAGTTGATATCTCTCTCGACACCAATGCTTGTTGGCTCTGCACCTGGACCTTTTCCCACCTCATTTTTTTTCTTCTTTTTTTTCAATTTTTTGCTTCTCTGTGAAAATTTCTCTCTCCGCTGCCTCTGGGCAAATGGGAAAATGGTTGAAGAGAAAGATGAGAGATGGGGTTTTTCACTTTTTGGGGGATCGAGTGAAATTTGAGTTCATGCAAAACAAAATAATAAAAAGAATAAACGGAAAATTATAGAATGTGTAAATTGTGATCACGTACGAAAATTACGAAAAATTATAAATGTCTAATCCTGTAAGAAAGATTCGTACCAGGATCATTAATTCCTACCATTGATAATCGATGTAAATTTTTTTACATTATTTTCCACCCTTGATAATTAGTGACCGATATAAAAGATTAGTGCAGAATCTCATACAAAAAATTATAAATACAAGATATAGCACGAATCTTTCGTGCAGGGTCATTGATAATAGACGTAAATATTTTTTTACACTTCCTACAATTATAATTAGTGATTCGGTAAGAAAAATTGGTAAGGAATACCGCATTAGATCGTTACTGATAATTAAAATAACGCTAAACAAGTGTCACAGCTAGAGATAAATTTTAAATGAAGGTTTTGAAAACTATATTTACAATTTTATTTTTTTTAATATATATTGTATAAAAAGTTAAAAACTGAAGAGGAATAGTAGAAGGAGAGAGAGAGAGCTTGAAACCTTATGGATTGAGATGGGCACGTGTCATATGGTGAGTGGCTTGTCATTGGGTCCCATGTCATCAGGGCCATAGAAAGAGCTTGTATGCTAGGCTAACGTGGATCTCAATGAGGACCCAGATAAGATAGGTGTCAAATTTATAGTGGCTTGATATGGATCCATCCTGATTATTGACAAATGAAAATTTGATTTTCAACGGTCCAGATTGGTTATATGATTCATGTAGTTGTTGGCGTCTAGATAAAAGTAATTTTTATAAGGGAAATTATCATTCTCTTCCCTATAGTTTACCATATTCTCCAGTCTCCCCCCTCTAGTTTCAAAATTCTCCAATTTCCCCCCTCCCATGCCTATTTTCATATGGTGAGATTGGGCATAGGAGGGGGGAAATTGGAGAATTTTGAAACTAGAGGGGGGAAACTGGAGAATATGGCAAACTACAGGGGAGAGATTAATAATTTCCCTTTTTATAAAATATTTGTATCAGACTATCAGATCATATTTATGTCATTTTTAAAAGGGTAAATTACACAAACTTACCTTGATTATATACATAATAACACAGGACCCCACAAAAAAACCATAATAGCACTCACTCCCCTTGACCTATTGACTAACGATTGACTACCGTTAGTCAATCACGGAAACTACACATTGCCAGTTTTGCCCTTACATCTATATTTGGAAAATTTTAAATATTATAGTAAATAACTTTTTTCTGACATAATTATAGTAAAAAAAAAAAAAAAAACATTGATCTCTCCAAGGAGATCATCTGATATCCATGGAGAAATTTGGCTCTCCATCAATGGAGAACTAGATCTCCAATGAATCTCCATTAACTGAGATTTACTCACCATCTTGACTCTTGAGTCTTCTCCCATTTACCTAAAAAAATTCCACAGAACATAAAATTAAAAAAATTAAAAAAAATTAAAAAAAAAATTATCCATATTTCTGTTTCACTTGCAAAATTTATCCATAACAAAACTTCAAATTTCAACCAAAATGATGATGGGAAATAATCATGAACAAAAGGCCACATTAAAAAATATATATATATATTACAGAGGAAGAAAAAAAACCCAAATTTTCAACATCAACCATAACCATTTTCAATCAACCATTAATCGAACAATTAATCTTCTTTCTCAAGGGCTGAATCTCATTCACATCTCCTCCTCCATGGAAATCGGTGATATCCATTAATGTAGATCCAATGGAGATCGCCAATCTTTAAGAAAAAAAAAATTATTGATTGTGTTTGCAGACAAGAATTTATCCAATTTCTCTCTACATTCTCTCATCTCGATCCTATCTTTTTCTCTTTCTCTTATATGTTCTTGGAATTCACGATTCATCTTCTAGAAACTCCATAGACCTGCAAAATCAAGCTTAAACACATCAAATTTTCAATTAAAAAAAAGCTAGGGCATGACAGTGATATTAGAGAAGAAAAAGATGGACAGAAGAAGAAGAAGATTGCGATGAGAAAAATATGGTGATGAGATTCAGAGAAAGAGATGGGTTTGGGTGGGTTTTTGGCTTCTAGGCACTAGGCAAAGAAGAACATTGTCTTTTTTTATTAAAAAAAAAAAAAAAAAAAAAAATTGTTTAATTTTTAATTAATATTATAGTTAATTAATAATAGGTTTTAGGACTGATGTGGCGAAGTTTGATTGGAGAACTTAATGTTAATTTTTTCATTTATTTAAGAATATTGCAAAAGACCAAATTACCCTTAATTAGTTATGGACTAACATTGATCAACTGTTAGACAACGGGTCAAGGGGTAGTGAGTGTTATTATGATTTTTTCATGGGTTTCTGTGTTATTATACATATAATCAGGGTAAGTTTGTGTAATTTGCCCTTTTTAAAATTCAAAAACTTTATATCTAATATTTAGTTTTTGTATTTAAAATAAGAATACCCAAATTATTTGACTAAATTCATGTGAGTTGTAAATACCAAATTAATCATATTATTTGTCTAAAATGATGTTGTATATGAGTTGTAATTACCATGTTAATCATATTCAGTGTTCTAAAAAAAATGGTATAGACGGTTCTCCAACTGTGCCAATTAGGCCCTATTCGGTAAGTCTAGCGGCCGGGCACCTAATCGGCACCAGGCGCTGTTTGGGCGCCCTACGCGGGTTGTTTTTTTTTTTTAAAAAAAAGACCAAAAGCAACATCGTTTTAGGATTCATTAAACAAAACACAAAAAAAAAATTTCTTCTCTTCTCTTCCTAGTTCGATCGACATTCTCCACAACTCCTCCAACCAGAAGCCTGCCAGCCCCTCGTCTCGTCGTTGCTGAGGAATTTCCTAGGCGCCAGGCCACCACCCAACTAGCATCTAATGCCTTTTAGAACACTAATCATATTATTTACCTCAATGATATGAGGTACGGGTTGTAACTACTATGTTAGTCGTATTATTTGTTCAAATTCATACCCAAATAACGTGACATTTAAGTTTTAACTATCATGTTAATCAAAATATGATGTGATGCATAATGTGTTAGTTATAACTTATATTTCACATCATTTAGGCATAAATTTAAACAATCTAACGATACTCTCAACATAAACACAAAGCTGGAGTATTATTATGTAACAAAAGTTCGGTGCAAGTGCATATGATAATAAGATCATTTGTGTTTGCTTTTTGGACTATTTTATCCTTTTTTTTTTTTTTTTTTTTTTAGTACTCTATTTCAATAGTTTGATAAACATTGACTGAAATAAGTTTGTGTGTTTTCTAATTTGTATTCTTTTGTACAGAACAAAATCAAATCAGACATTCAGACATGCTAGAGAGAGAGAGAAAAGGCCCTACAAAATCAAGATTACAGGGGAGAGACTAAGAGAGAGAGAGAGAGAGAAGACCCTACAAAATCAAGATTACAGGAGTCAAAAGAAAGTGAATAAAAAAAAATCTTAGACATGTATTTGGTAAAGGGAATAAATGAGACAAAAGAATGAGAATTGAAGACAACCTAACAAGCTTGAATTTATTGATCATAGGAAGCATAAAACCAGAGTGATTAAAGGTGATCAACTACTGTCATGCTTTTAATTGGAGGGTTTTTGTACCTGCCAACAACCTATCATTTAAAAGCACTTCCTAGTTCCTAGAGTGGCAAAAGTGCTTTGACAAGTCTGGTTTTGAAAGACATTAAACAAAGATGTTGGGAAAAGTTGTTTTTGTCATGCTCTACTTTTCCTATGTATATGCTGACACTGTTGTTTAAAGGAGCTGCTGCTGCTTTCACTGCATTGCATCTTGGATATGACTACTTTCACAAGCAACTTTTTACTTGTCCTAAAGTTAACCATTGAATATGAATACACAAACCTCATACAAGGCAATACCAATTAAGTTACAAATGTCTAAATCAAGAGTTAGCAGATCAACAAGAAAGAAACTCAGAATCTTCCTCTTCTATGTCGAGCCCATGCAATTGCTGCAACTGCGGCACCGCCCAGATGAGCTGATCCTGAGATATTACTATTACCCTGCAGTATCAAAATAATATTAATCAAAATTCACATCTATCTCGTTTTCAGTTTGATAATAGGACGTATGTGCTAAAAAGCGAGGTTAGGAGTTCAAATCTCCAGGTATTAGTGGCATCTTACTCGTATTATAAATCTAGGGTGCGATTCAGGGTCTCAATAATGACAATAACAAGTAATCACAATTGCTAACGCTCATATTTGTTGGATAGCACATAGTATGCCTATCATCTACAAAATTAATATAAAATGTTTTGGTATTGATTCATTTCTTTTTTCAAGAATAACCAAATGCACAAGCATATTCAAACTTTGCAGGTTGCAGCTCAAGAAAACATACACATGTTGGTTTACATATGGAAAATCTCAATATGTATTTCTTTTGCATAGCACATCTCATTATTTATAATCTTTAAGATTGCATAAGATTATTTTGTTTTATGGAGATGCTTTATAAATAGATGGTACCGCGGTACAGGAAGATAACCAACATACCTCTATTATCCTCAACATATCTTTCCCAATTAGAAATATTCCCTAGAAAAAGAAAAAAAAAAAAAAAAAAGTAAAACAATATTTGTAAGGATTCAGGAGAGTAGCCTGAAACAGGTTTTAATTGACATAAACTGGAAAAGAGGTTACCAGTAAAGCAGCAGGAACAGGTATAATAAAATCAAGATAGAGAGTAGCCTTTGGATTCAGGAGTATATTAAGCAGCATGATGGCATTCACAGCCCCATTTGCCCCCTAACAAAAAGGTGAATTAAAAAAATTAGAGGATGAAAATCCTTCCAAATTGCATTCAGCTGCAGTATAAACAGAAGATCAGAACAAGGACATCACAT
Organism: Acer yangbiense; assembly: GCA_008009225.1. NCBI lineage: Eukaryota > Viridiplantae > Streptophyta > Magnoliopsida > Sapindales > Sapindaceae > Acer > Acer yangbiense. The sequence continues at coordinate 24,761,111 of CM017771.1, forward strand.
TCATAGTCTGAATACAAAATAGAGCTTTGAGTTTAAGAAGATCTAAAGCATACCAATGCTGGAGCTCTAGAAGGGTCCATCGTCCACGTACCTTGATTCTGCAGAAGCCAAAAAAATGAGGACAGACTAAAAAATATCCCAAGTCGCAACAGATCAAAGAAAATTTGCATGTTACCAGAGGCAAAACTATGTGCCAATGAAAATATACACATTTTCCCATTGTAATACATTGAATGAAAATTTGATGTCATCATCAACAAAACCATGTATTACATGTTGAATCAGAACCAACTGAGCAAATTACGATAAGCGTTTATCTATCAGATAAAAAATCTACCCAGCATTTAATCGAATATTAATTTATGCCATCTATTCATCCCATATTTCAACACTTCCAAATAGCTTGGAGGTTATTCACTTGTTTCTGGAGCACTATTGTACCTTAGATGACAAAGCCAAAAAGGCATGGTGCACCAAATAGAACACTGAGCCACCAATTGCTCCAGCTAGATACAACTTAAGTAAATATTCAGGTCCAAAAGTTTTTCCGATCTGCTCAAAGCAGAAAATTTGTATTAGAAATAAGAGAGAAAAAATAGCACATCAGGCAAGAAAATAGATTACTTAATTGACTCCTAGAAATAAAGACCTGAAAATGCACTAAGATGTAATGAGTACTAATTTTCCATACAAAAGAAGTGAAAGTAAATTTACAGCCACCATTTTTTAAATGTCATATTGGCAGTCCTACTATCTCTATTAGACCAAAATCCTTGTAAATATCTGATGGAAATCATTTCAGACTTTCAGTTTATTGTGTTTTACATGACAAAGTTGACATAAATGTACTCCCTAATATAAAAAAGAAACAGCATCAGTGACTGAAAATTTCAATTCAAGCAATTTATAAAAGGATAACATATTTGGACATACCAGAAGCACAGCAGACTTATTCTACATTTTCATAATTAAAAGTATAAATTAAACCTCTTCTATTTTTTTTATTCATTGGAAAGAGTATAAACTTATTTAAATGGCATTATAAACAGGATTCATATTAGAAACCTAAGCGGATCACCACAACCATAACTCCTTAACATTCACAAGGTGTTCTTTCTCAAAATTCTGAAACAAACTTCAGCATTTGCCTAGTTTCTACAAAGATTATGTCCCTTTTCATGTATAAAGAAGTATAACTAGTTAGCAGACAACAAGCATAAATGAAAGCTACAAGTCATAAGACACATATTGCTCCCAACAAGCTTTATCATCGAAAGGAAAATTATATCCATTTTGATTATTTCAATAAACAAAATTTTTGTAACCAATGAGTTACAGACTAGGAGTAGACACCAGGATGCATTGACCATTGGAATCTATTATTTTGTATGAATAAGACACCTAATTATTCAAAATTACTACTGCTGGAGACTAAAACACATAATCCCAGGATTTTAACAAAAAAGGCCATAAGAAGAAGAAATGATTTCATAAGCTTGCTTTTTCATGAAAAGTGTCACTATCCATCCCACCATTATCCAACTATATAATGGGGGTTTCAGCCATGAATAACCAAGTATATCGAAACTGGTTGTCAGATGTGAAAAAAAAAAAAAAAAAAAAAAAAAAAAAAAAAAGAAGAAGAAAGAAAGCTGCATAAATATTATCCAAACAGAAGATTACAAGGCTTGTTATCATACACTCATCCCAAAGAAGTAAAGTCCAATCATGTTCGATAAAATGTGCTCCATATCAACATGGCTGAATGCAGAAGTTATCAGCGTGTGCAGACGTCCATGTACAAAATTGTCTAACGAAATCTGCTCACAGAATAACAATAAGTTAGGATAAAATAGAATTGATAAATTGGACTACTTTAAACTAGATGCCAAGCCATCTACGAGGTCTGCTTGTTCAACAGTTCTGAACCCTAGGTGTTGGGTTATATACAACAAAAAAGTTCATACACATTTCTGCATAATGGGATATAGTAATCCACACAGGGTGCTCAATTGTCAATGTATAACAAAAGTCCTATCAGGGAGTCTCTCAGATTTGATTTCTGCACCCCCAGCACCCTAGAGAGATTGCATCCCATCAAGACGAGATGGGTCCTGTAAACAAAATCCATATTTTGCAATATTTGGCTGAATCTTGTTAACACAGAGCATAAGAACCATATACACTAAAAAGATAGGAGGAAGAGAGAATTGATTTGTCGTTCATTCATCCAATAGTACAAAAATATATAATACTAGACCTAAAGAAGAAAAAGGAAGTAAGAAAACCATCTAATTGAGTCGATTGATAGCCTAATTGAATCAATCGATAGCCTAATTGAATCAATCTATATATAATTGACAGGAAGCATTAAAAAAATCTAATAGAAAAACTGACAACTCACTGTAAAATTATTCATCATAAATTTCTGATCTGCAATTCGCCATAATATAAATACAGCAGTGTTAGCTATAATTAAGCCCAAGACACAGTCATCCACTGATAGCCGTTGAAACCATGATTTCCTGCAAACAGGAGAAGATAAATTAAAGGCATACAAGAAGTTATACATACAATCTACGGCTGCAAATTAATTTAAGGAGAGCTAGTGAGCTACACTTTCCAACAGGGGATTTTCGTTACAGACACATAAGTTTCTAATGCAGTACAGTGGAACCAACAAACTTATTCTCAGGGTGATCCTAGTCTTCGGTGGCTAGTTTTCATAATTTCACAAAAAGAACTTAACATCAATATGTGAAATGGGAAAGAGAAACAAAAACAAAAACAAAATCAGAGCAAGACAGTTTTTTTGGTCAAGAAAGCCGATGAAACAGCAATGACACTTAACAGGAAACTACATTACGATAATCAAATCACCAAATGACACGAATTATCCTTCTCTTCTATTGTTTAAACTTCTTTATTCTCAATGATCAAACCAAACAAACAAAACTATTCCTCCAAATCACAATAGAAATTGAAGAAATAAACACAACAACCATACTTTCACAGCAATTCTCCATGTTCATATCACAAAATGAATAAGTAACACTAATATTAACATGTACTTTCAGCCAAACAGACGGTAGAGAATCCCAAGTTTTCTTTCGTTTTCCTTGAAATGTTCTTAGCAGCCAAAAAGACTAAAACCCACGAGAAAGAAAGAAACACATTACCAGCCACGCCTATGAGAAGCATAATTCGGGAAGGACTGAAAAATTCTTTTGGAAAACTGAGCTCTCGCCTGGAACAAAATACCGCAATCTACAAAAGTTTTCCTCAACTGGGTATTTGACAGAGAAAACAAATGGCGCTTCACAAGTAATGGGTTTGGTAGAATCGCGTGAGTATTCAAGGGACGACTGTGCTGTGACCTCCATGGAAGAGTAGTGTGAAAAGGGTGTCTTGAGAAAAGCTGGTTTTGAGTGGTTTGATTGGTATGAGAAATGGTGTTCTGAAATTGGTGTCTGAAAATGGTGTTTGAAGTGTTTTTAGGGAAATTTGAAGCAAATTGTTTGAGAGAGAGAAGTCTCTGCATTTTTGAATGAAGGGGCGGAGATAGTCAGTGCAGTGGTTTGAGTTGGGGAATTGAGAGATAAAATTAGGGTCAGAGACTGAGAGTTCCTTCCTTGTGACCGAGGGTACCTCCTGGAAACTGGGATCAAATGATTTACCGATAGTGAGTATTGCTGTGACGGAATAAAGTTTATAGTACTTGGGATGGCAATTTGACCTGCACCCTCCCGACCCCGACCTCGACCCTGTAGAGTCGGGTTTGGATGGTAAATTTATGACTCGTGAACCCGTATAAATAAAAATCCATCGGGTGTGGGTGTGGGTGTGGAAAATGAACATATGAGTGAACCCGTGAACCCGTATAAATAAAAATTATATAATATTAATTATTTAAAATATTATAAATTTAAACTCTAATTGAACCTTTTTAACCGTATAGAGAATAAAATATAAAAACTCCACTCATTCTAAGTTTGAGAATTACAATTCTCAATTCTCATTTATATATAGCTAATGATATGTTACACTTGATGGTTTTACTCTTATGAAACATCATGTTTGCTTATTTGTTTTGCCTTTGAAGATCCATTTGGAATTTTACTTGGTAGTACTTTATATTATTGTATTTGTAATTCTCCATGATGTATTATAAATAAAGATGAGTTCTATATTGTATATATAAAAAAATATAATTAAATATTAAATATTTATAAATTAATATATTTTGCGGGTTGGTGGGTGTGACCCGCGAACCCGCTAACCCGCATAAAACCTGCGGGTGAAACCCAAACCTGTTTATTTTCGTGGGTTCGCAGGTGGGCGTGAGTGAAGAAAATTTTCGCGAGTGCAGGTTTAGATTTTGCAAAACCCGTCCGAACCTGACCTGTTGCCATCCCTAGTTTGTACAGTGGTATGCCTAATGGTGACAGAATAGGCTAGGTCTGTCGGACCAGGCTTGGTCAGCCCGGCCAACGATCAAACTTGGCCTGGTACGGTTCGGCCAAGAATCAGGCCCGGCCTCAATAGTGAGGACCGCAGGTCTCACAGGTCGGCCTGTGGCCTGCCACTTAAATTTTTTTTTTTTTTTTCTGGAAAGCCCAAATCCCTAAGGGATAACGACCACTTTATTGCACTATGGCCTTATCCCATTCCCAAATCCCAACGGCTGTTTTGACTATTTTTTTCTTTTGGAAACTTGAAGCCAAGTGGTTGTTTTCAGCTTTAACTTTTTTAATTTTTTTCATTAGATAAACTATTTAATTTATATGAAAAAAAAAAGTGGCAGGCTGGCCTGTTTAAGGCCCGTAGGCTGGCTTGCCTCGACCTACCAGGCCGTGCCTTTGGCCCAGGCCAGGCTGCCCCATTTATTAGCAGGCCGAGCCGGACCCAACTAGGTATTACAATGGATTGGATTGGGTATGGATACCCCAATATCCATTTATATATTCGTTTGAGATATATATCTTCATCCTCGCATCCATCCCCATTTCTAAGTGAGCGGAGCGGATTCAGATAATCCGTTAGTTAAGATAGAGATATCCATTCCCGCTCCATTTATATTCGTATCCGATGAATTTTTAACATTTTTTTTTATAGTTTATAAGAGAAAAATGTAACTAACATATGTAATGGTACATTTTATCCTATTTAAAGAGAAACAAATACATCCAATAAAATTCAAATATAAAAATTAATAATAATTTATATAATTAGAATTAACATAATAAATTTTTATATTTTTAAAATATTAAAATCTATAATGGATCCGGATGGGGATGGATATCCATAGACGATATCCATCCCTATCCTCGAAAATAAAATGGATATTAGGATGACATCCTGTTAGGATTATGCTCAATAGCAAGAGTGTAATATTATAATTGATAATCTTTTTCATATTAATAAAGTGATTTATGGTTTAACAAATCTTATAGCATTTATAGTTTAATATTATAATTGTCAAAGTAAATAATCATAAGGTCTAAAGACTATGAGAAAAGAAGAATTGTTTGTACATCTAGATATGTATGAGGTAGACACAATTCTTTAGTTAGTCTTGAATAATGTTCACAACTTAAGTTAAATGTTGGGTACCTTTATCTTGTTAAAGTTGTAGAATTCTTTTGCTAGCATTTGAGTGGGATCAAATGAGATATGATGAGTCTAAAATCATCGGAGTGTCTTCGAGTAAAAGAATCTAGTGCACTGGGTGCATTGAACAGGATCACAATGAAAAGTTTTATCTAGAACCGTCAATAGATAATAGTCTTTTCATTATCAGGACAATCGGAGAGTCTATCTTAATCCTGAGATAAATTATGGACTTATGGTTGCAAGTGATATCATTTGAGTTATCAATGAGTACGATTATATAGCATAGTCTATCCTCGATAGTTTGGTGATATTCATTTGTTAATCGATAGAGGACTTCATTTATAGATATGGACATTGTGGCTCTATTTATTAAATGAGAGTATAATATCATCACATGGATGTTTTGAGTTAATTGGATATTAAATCTCAACGATGAGTTTTTGATAGTGACTATTGAAAACATGGCTTCTGGACAAGTCAAAATATCCAAGTTCAAAACGTGATCATATGAGTAAATATGGTAACTTGAAGAGTTATAGGCGGTCTATGAACTCTTGGCGATTACTGATATTAATCACGAGGATACACTATCTCCAACATGATTGTCTAGGGTATGAATGAGGAACATTTTCTTATTCTATCTTTATTTAAGAGTTCAATTTTAGCTTTTTAGTGGAATGAGTTAAAATTAATGGATCGGACCTAAGTGAATCATTTGTTGATTGTGATTAGGTTATGTCTATTGAAGCTTAAATTTAGATAGCCCGCCAAGATCCTCAATCCACACGGACTTGCATGGATCACTTGATATATTCTACCGGACCAATTTATGGGTCCATCTAGAATTACATTTAATATATTAAGAATATAATTTGCACATTATTTATTTCATGGGCTGATCAATTATATTAATATATTAATGAAAGGCATGTGGGCTTGTTTTTTTTAGTAAAAATGGGTCTGGTTCACATGTGGGCTTTTTAATTAAAGTCTAATGGATTAAATAAAATAAGAAAATAATATTAAGCCCATATATATATGGTGTGGGCGGCAAGGCTAATTATTTAGTCAAAAATATTATTTTATTTTATTGTTTGATTAAATGAGAATTAATTAATTAATTAATTAATTATTTAATTAAGAAACAAAATCTTTTTCTGATCAGGAAATATGTTTCCTAGAATTATACTATTGGTAGTAGTATATTAAAAGTAAAAGACTTGTTTGGTAAGAAAATAAATAATTAAGTTTATTTATTTAATCAAATAGGAAGTCTTTTATTTTAGTCATAATTTAATACTACACTATAGAGTTGGATTAGGGTTTGGGTTCTCAAGGGTGTAAGAGTTTTGGTAAAACCTAAATCCTCTTTGAGTGAGGATTTCGATCACACACAAACTCTCACAAGAGAGAATGTGGCAACCCTAAAAGAAAATAGGGTTGAATTTCGGTCACCCTCTATAAGGGAGGAGATGAAATTCGGCCACCCTACTACTTGCTTGGCTTGAGAATTATTTCTTTTGCTTAGAAAATAAATCCTACTCTAGTGATTAGTGTGTGCGAAATTCGGCCAAGACAAAAAAAAAAAAAAGAGAAGAGATTATTCTTTCGATAGTATACTAAATGCTTATACATCAATAGGCTTGTGTGTACAACTTCGAATTAGGTTCACACAAGTTTCAATATTTAGATTGAGAACTCAAAAGTGACCGGAATAATCTTTGTAGTCTTTTGGTTGTTGTGTGACTAACAATAAGAAAAAGAAAGTTTGTTTGTCCATTCTCAGGTACGCAATTCAAAGAAAAGGGAGACCACGCTCCTAGTTGATTCACGTTCGTGCTAGGATTGAAGATCTTGCAGATTACCATCGACGTAAGTCAATCGGATCACGCGACAAAAGGTATTCTACTTTTTGTTAGTTTATATGTATGTTTAATTAATTTAAAGGGTTAAGGTTCATCAAAGGAAAATTTTTAAACTATACTAAATCGTTTTTTAGTCTTGCTTCCGCTGTGTTGACCGTATTTTTCCCTACACATCCATCCCCGCTCCTTCCCCGAAATAATAGTATACATCCCCATTTTAAATGGAGCGGATTCTTATGGATATCCGTATCTATGGATAATTTTACCATCCCTAGGCCCAACTTGTTTCTCCCTCCAGGCTTGTTAAGGGCCCGACAAGCTCTTACCAGGCCGGGCCGGTCCATATTGCCACTATTAGGTATGCCTAGGGATGTTGTCAATGGTAAGGGTGAGATACGGGTTTTCCATTACTATCCCCGATCCCAATTTGTACAAGAAATACCATTCAGTGAATACCCGCTTTATAATAAACTATACGGTGGTAAAACGCCTCACACCTACACCATGAGGTTGCGGGTTTGAGTCATCACTCTCCCTTAGAAAAACCCCAAATTTATGTAATAATATAATACTTCATATATATATAATACACGGTACATATATGGGGAGGCAAAAAATGAGCAAATATTGCACAAATAGAAATCAGCCAAAGTTCGCTGGTCCACACTAGCACAATGCACATGCGAAGTCATCTCCAGAAGATCTTGAGACAACAGTTCACTGGTCCACAACTGCGAAGCAAAACTAAGAGTGCCCAATTCACTGGTAGTGCACTGGTCCATACCCGTGAAGTGACCCATGGACCAAGAGCTAGAATGTCTCCAAATCCACTTCGCTGGTCCCTACCCGCGAATGTCAAGCTGCGATTCAGTGCCAGATCAGCCCAATGATGGTTTTTAGGCCATTTTTATAGGGGCAATGTTGTCCTTTCATGCCCAGATCGTGCCCTAGCCTCCCAAGCCTATAAATACACCTCTTTCCCCTTTAAATAAAAGAGAGAAGCTAGACCACAACCTTTCTACACTTCATCTTCTTCACAACAAAAGAGAGAGAGAAGCTTCAAAGGCATCCATGGAGGTTTTTCTCCATGGATGCCTCACCACCACCACTTTCTACCTTCAACTACCCATCATTGGAGGAGATTCAAGAGGAAAGAGCCATCTTTCCTTGTCTATGAGGAAGAGGAACTTCAATGGAAGTATGGAGATTCGGGATTCAACACTGAGGTCTTCTCTTTTACTCTTCTCTTGTTTTTTTCTTCTTTGATGTGTATCCCTATATGTAAATCTAACACTAGTACCATTTATTTGATTGACTTGCATTTAATTTCTTCAAGTATAGTTCCATTCATTGTTTTTAAAGCATTTGATTCCTTCTTGGATTGAGTAGATATACCAACTCTTAATTCATGTTTAGGTGTTAAATTGATTTGAGTTTTTAAAAAAGGATTAAATATCTTTTTGAATTGAGTAGATATACCAACTCTTAATTCAAGTCTAGATACACACTTGAAGGTGATTAACCAAGCTATCTTGAATGGAAGGGATATGTCATGAATATACCAATCCGATACATCTCGACCATAATGGAATGGGTGGATTGTGAATACACCAATCCAAGTCATCCCAACTACCTAAATCTATCTATACTAGAGTGAAAGGAATGTATTATGAGCACCCCAATCTGATACATCCCGGCTAAAGTGAAAGGGGTGGATTGCGAGCACCCCAATCCAAGCCATCCCCGCCACCTAATGGTAGATTAACCCTTAAATATTGTTGATGCGGTTAGTTATTCTAGGTGGCATGAATGTTTTGGTGGTCATGAGTACCTTGTGTCTACATTATCTTGCATCTCTCCTATCTGTATCATTTTCGTGACTTAGGGTGCTTGCATTTAAGAGTAGATTAATTTAATTAGAAGTGGCTTAATTTAGAAAGGTAAGCACTCAGTTACATTTATCTCATTTAATCACCATTCTCACCCCTCCATATTCTCTTATTTTCTTATCTTTATTTTTCATGTTCTTTCACACACGCACAATCAATGCTCACATTTCACACACACCACTCTTATCTTTGCCATGTTCTTATTTACATTGCTTTCAATAAACTCTAAAATGTGAGACAGTCGACGGATGACACATCCCTGTGGATGATACCCTTGCTTGCACGTTGTATTAGTTTATTGCTACACATGTCTTTTGACTCGTGCCTTCGTGAGGTTGATTTTAAAATATAAATATTTTTAACAGACTGCATTTCAAATGACAGAATTGACCACGTCAATAGACATTGGGTATTGACTTGCACATTGCCATTGCCTACGATCCTTAAGAGCCAGATGTTCATCTGGAATTGTCCTACACAAGCAAATGTCAAGACTAACCGTCGGTCATTGGTAGCCAATGGTCTTCCATTGAATCATGCCAGTAATGTTCAATTAAAAATGAATCATAAGGCTGGGAAATAAAATATTGAAAAGTAGAGCCGGAAGTGAGAGTCCTTAAGCTAGTTAGGTGGCACCTCGTTCGTGTTGGATCGACTGAGCTGAGAGAAGTGAGAGCCCCCGAGCTTGTTTAATTGAGACGAGGCTTGATCTAGAAAAGATTTGAGTTAAGTAATTAACTAGACTGGACAATGTAAGCTTTCTGAGAGAGAGTAATTTAGCAGAGTTTCCGGAGAGAGAAGCCCACCCCTTTCTTGAATGAAGGGTTTGGTATTTATAGGCTTTGAAAGGAGCTACCATACGTGGTTAAGCTTCTCCGTGATCTTTGAGAGATCATCCTTAATATTTAGGGAGTGGATATCTTTGATATCTCGGCAGTTGTCTAGCTTGACTAAGTCAGTCTCTTGATTGTTACTTAATTTGATGACCTTTGGTTGGGCCCTAATGGGCTACCCTAACCCACAGCTCGAGTTATGATCAAAATGAGCCTTATTGGGCTGAATCAAAATTTAGGGTATAAATAGTTCGTTAGAGGGGTGCCATAACTTAACGCAAATGATTTATATTTAAAAAAAAAAAAAAAAAAAGCAAATGATTTAAAAGTACGAATTTACCTTTTAACCTTGTTAATTTTTACGATTTAACATAACTTGTAATCCAAAAATAGGGTAAAAATGTTTTTAGTCCCTCTAGTTTGCCCTATTATACGTTCTGGTCCTCCTAGTTTCAGTATTATCCCGTTGATCCTTCTGTTACAATTTCCGTTAAAACCAAACCATCTGACATGTCCAGAGGGCAAAATGACATTAATGCCCCTTAAAGTGTGACTTTTGGCGAATTGACTATTTTGCCCTTCTTATAAATATTTAAATTTAAAAAAATTAAAATTTAAAAATTGGATTTGGTGGATATCCATATTGGATCTCCACCAAATCCAAAAATATATATATTAAAAAATTGGATTTGGTGGAGATCCAGTATAGATCTCCACCAAATCCAATTAACAAAAAAATAAAAATAAACAGATAAATAAACATCAAGAACACCATACTCAGATCATCAAATCCAAATCCAAACTCAAACCCAACAACAACTAAACCTAGATCCCATCAGTAACAATAGATTCAACATCACTAGAAAACCAAACCCAGATTATCAAATCCGAACCCAAACCTAACAACAACTAAACCCAGTTTCCATCAGCAACAATACAGATTCAAACAACCTATCACCCACCACTACCACAATCACCATCACCCAGAACCACCCACCACCATCTTCGTCAACACCATAACCCAGATCTGGGTTGGGTTCACCGTCACCAACCAAACAACCCTTTTTCCTCACCGTCGCAGGGTTAGGTTCGCCTTCACCACCACCTTCCTTGCCGCCACTAACACACCTCCACCTTCATTTTCCTCTTGCCATGCGCCCCACCTTCCTTCGATCTGGGTTGGTAGTGATGGTGGCAGTGGAACTTGAAGGCAGACGCAAATCTAGAGAAAGGAACAAAGGCGTCGCCGAAAAATCCTATAGATCGTCGACGCAGATTTGATTCTTTTGCTATTTTAATGTTAAGTTTATTTGTAGATTTTTAACAGTGAGAGAGAGAGAGAGTGGAAGAGTTTTGGTTTGGGTTTCTAGGTATTTGTTTGTGTGAGGATGAAGAAAATTGAAGTTGATTTTTCAGTTTTTTTTTTTTTTTTTAAAATCTTTAATTGAAGATGAAAGATTTGGGTTTGTAAAGTTAGCAAAATGAAGATGAAAGATCTGGGTTTGATAGAATGAGCTAGGGTTTGGTATAATTTTTTTTTTTTTTTTTTTTTTGAAACAGTAAGATTATTTAGAAATTAGAATAAGATTTTTTTTTTTTTAACAATAATAATATTATTTTTAATATTTATTTATTGTTTAATTCCTTAAAAAAATATTTATATTTAATTTAATATTATTTATTAATTATTATTGAATATTAGTTTTTTTATTAAATAAATTATTATTAATTGTTTTTTAATTTTTCAATTATTAATATAAAATTAATTACCTAAGTTACCAATTTGCCTTTAGTGAAAAAAACCTTCTAGAAACACAAAAGGCATCTTTACCATTTACCCTCCGACCATTGACGGAATTTTTAAAAACCCTAATGGAATTGGACGATAGGGACCTAACCAACTACAAACCTAAACTATGGGGACCTGCATTGACAATCCTGAAATTAGGGGGACTTGAACGTATAATATGGTAAATTTGGGGGACTAAAATGATTTTTAACCATCAACATATAACAAGTGTTATTGAAATTGAAAAATTAAAAAGGTTAAAATAGTAATGAAAATATGAATTTTTATTAAAAAAGAATGAAAAAATAGAGAGAAATATAATATATATATATTTTTTGGGTGAAAAGGAGGGCTAACAGCCCCGAAAAATAACAGAAACTAAAGACTAGGCATCAGTCTAGCAAAAACAACACCCCTGAAATCATGCTCCAGACTAGCAGAAATCTGAGCAGGGTGGTCTTCAAAAGTAGTAATCCCCAGCTCAAGTGAGTGACCTAGATTAGCAAGGCAATCCGCCACCTTGTTTCTCTCCCTGTAGACATGCTAAATATTACAGCTCCAATCATTGTTCATAATAGACTTGCAAGCAAGAATGATGTTGAGAAGAGGATGATTCAGAGGAGTAATATTGTTGAGAAGAGCCACAACAGATTGGGAATCAGACTCCACAATGATCCTTCTAAATCCAGCCTTCCAAGCCAAATTTAAACCCTCCAAAAGGCCCCATAGTTCTGTCTCAATCACACTTCCCCTGCCTTTGTTCACAGCAAATCCAAATAGCTAATTCTTCCTATGATCCCTAGCAAGACCTCCAGCAGATATAGAATCCATATCAAGGGTCATGCTACCATCAACATTAAGTTTAACCCAGTAAAGAGGAGGGGGGCTCCAAGCAACAAAGCAATTCTTCAACCCAACAGTGTTATCAACATCAATATTAGCTTTCAACCAATCATCAACGTAGTTCCAAATGAACTTACCAGGGCAATAGGGGGGGGGGGGGGGGGGGGGGGGGGGGGGGGGGGCTTAATAGTAGGATTGAAAATGCTATCACACCTCCACTTTGACACGCTTGAATTGGGTCTATAAAATATCCTCGGTAGCACCATAAACTTTGACGCGTCCCGGAATGGTTCTATCCACGGCGGCGCCAACAACTTGGTCGGCGCACGCGGGACACGAACGCGACAGTTCTTTAAACTGTCGATAAAAGGATGGGGCGTGTGAATTTATCCGTAAGCACACGGATCGTTACGATCGCATAGCAGCAAGTACGGTTCGTTCCACAGTGAATTTGTGAGTTACCTTTTATCGGTTCTAGTCTTATATATATTATATACTATTTACACTAATTACAACATATTTACATGCATGAAAAGTAAAGCATGGTGAGGATGGCAAGAAAGCATTTAAACTAAGATGCAAGAAAAGTAAAGGAGGATAGCAAGTAAGCAATTAAACTAACTAATAACTAAATTAAGCTAAGATGGCATTTTAACTAAATTACACTACATCAATTATAACTAACTAAACTACAATTACACTAAGATGATTTTAATCTAAATTACACTAACTAACTAATTAACTAACTAATTACCATCTAATGCAATGGTCTTGCAAAAGTGGTAATGAGACTTGGGATGTTGGGATATTGGTGTACAAGTGTAATCATCCAATCAATTAGTTGATTTCTATTGATTACCTAGGATAGTCTAAAACCTTTAATAAAGACACATACATCAATACTCATTCATGCATGATCTAAATTGTATTACATGCTTATGAATTTGTTAATTCAAACAACACATATATGAATTAAAGCTCATCATAGAAAACCAACACATATCATAGATAATATACAAAGTACACCAAATTCCAACATCAATATTAGTTACATGAAATAACTAAAGTGGTAAAGGTGGTGTGAGTTAAGTTACACTAAACTATTCTAAGCTAAACTAAGCTACTTCTAAGCTATTTGGATATTTGGGAGGTGTGTTTTAGGTTAGAGAAGGATGTATATATATAGGGAACTATTTTGGGGAGGTTTTGGACGAAATATCCTCCAAATCGGTCGTCCCGGCGGGTTCAGAACTGCTGGCCGGCGAGCTTGTGCCCGCCCTCGAAGCTCGCCGTGAAGAATTTGGAGTCAACGGCGAGTTCTGAACTTCTAGACCAACGGTACTTTCCCGCGGCATGAAACCGTCGAGATTTGGCGAGCTTGGACGTGCTGGTTCGCGGGAGAATGGCCGCTGAAACGAGCTTGCAAGCTTGGACTTCCATGGAGACTTGGAGGATTTGTTGGAGTTGAAAACCTTTGCATGGGAGGCTAAAAGTGGGTGCAATAGGACCGAGAGAATGATGGCCGTCGATCAGGGCTGAGAAACGCCGGAACACTGGCCAGAAAACTGTTAAAAACCGTCACCGAAGTTACCGGGTTGAGACCGGTTCGGGTCAGGTCTGAACCGGGTCGGGCTGACCCGGTTTGCTGAAGAAGACGACCTGATGTCATGCTAACGTCAGGCGTGACGCAGGCAAGCGCGAAACGACGCCGTTCCAGGGGTGACGTGGCATTGACTTTGTGCTTTGTGCGGCAAATTGCAACCTGGTCCCCTGATCTTTCTTCTATTCATGGAATCTTCAATAAGTGCTCGAATCTTTCACTTTTGCCCCTGAATTGTCTAAAATGACAATTTTGCCCCTAAACTTCCCTAATCACCTGAAACACTTATTTATCCGTTAAATACATGGTTTTACCTGAGAAACAAGTACAAAAATATAGGAAAAGGGAGCGCTAAATGTGAACAATTGGAGCGCGATCACACTTCTAAATGCACCAGAGACTAACTACAAAGAGAAGATAACTTGGGATTCTTCCCATAATTAGATTGTTGTAGCCAAGATTGTTGCACATCCAATCATTCTAATCACTTTACAATGAACCATCCTTGGAAACACCTTTACAAACATTCTCCCATATGCCACAGGACACAGGGCAACCTTTAAAGACATGATCAATATCTTCACAACCCTTTTTGCATCTCATACAGGTGACATCCGAACTCATCCCCTTGGTAACCATATAACTATTAGTAAAGAGTTTGCCATGAAGAAGCATCCAAAGGAAATAAAGGACTCTAGGTGGGAGCTTGAGCTTCCAGATAAAATTCCACTTCCAAGAGACAAAATCAGCATATTTAAAAAGTCCCTCATAAGCCTTGTTCACAGAAAATTCACCATTCTACACAGCTATATCCTCAGCACCATAATTGCTAACAACATAAATACTAAAAATGAGATGCACTATGTGCCAAGGAAGAACAGTAGATAAGTTCCACAAATTCCACTCGTTAGCAATAAGGTAATCACATACTTTTTCTTCAGTCTAATCATCAGAGAGAGGGAGGAGAGCTTGATTATAAAGTTTCCCAATATCATGAACCCACATCCGATTAGAAATTGATTCGAGAGCTATCACCAACTTTCAATATCAACCCATCCAATAAGAGATTAGCACCAAACAAGATTCCTCTCCATGTACTGGAGCAGACCTTAGCATTCAGATTCTCACAAGAGACCATCTCACCTCCTTTGAGATATTTGCTCTTGAGCAATCTACCCCATAGGCCAACATCCTTTTGATCCAGCTGCCACCCAACTTTAGCAAGCAAGGCTTGATTCATCAATTTGGTCTTTTTGATACCTAAACCACCTAACTTCTTTGGCAAACACACATTATCCCATTTGGTAAGATGAATTTTCCTATTAACATCAGAACTTCCCCACAAAAAGTCTCTATTGATCTTATCAAACTTTTTATAGATGTCCGAAGGAAGTTTGATAGATTGCATGGCATAAACAGGCAAGGTAGAGGTGACTGTCTTGATTAAGGTACATCTACCAGCAAAAGAGAGAGAGGCACTCTTCCAAGTAGCCAGCCTCTTTTGAGTCTTCTTAAGAATCTCTTTATAGGTATCCTTCGTAATTCGACCATGAATGAGAGGCACTCCAAGATAGGAACCCAAATTCTTTGTGACAGGAGACCCACACAAGTCAGCTAAGGCTCTACGTATGTTACTAGAGCAATAAATTCTGGACTTAGGAAAACTAACTTGTTGGCCCGAAATATCACAAAAGATATCCATACATTCCCTCATGGTTTCAGCTTGTAAAGGAGAAGCTTGACTAAAGAGAATAAGGTCGTCCGCAAAAAAAGAGGTTGGAGATAGTAGGTGTTGGGGTTTTTGCCCTAAAGCTTGAAATTTGTAAATGTGAATTGAACATAAATAAAAGAAGTAGTTTATTCATTCAAATTGTCTCATACATTTATATATAACATGTGTACTTAACATCCAAGATTGCCGGATGTATTTTCAAACTGAGTATATGAATGTCATATACAGATGGATTCAGTTTGAAACGAGCAATCTAAAGAGTCCGTAGATAGCAAATAAAGTTGGGTACTTTATTTGTGGTTAATCTACAGCCGCGGTCAATTCCGTAATGTACGGTGATCTTATTCTGGATCATTCATATGGTGATATGAGAATGGAGGCACCTTGTATGATGTAATCATATAGGACTAGGCCACGATCTATATGAATCTCTCAATAAGATCCGTTAAATGATGAGATTCATATATATCGACAAAATATGGCTATATATGGGTGATCTTAATCATGAGTGTCTTATCGACCCATTTAGGTTAGATCGTGTTTTTTGATATACAATGTGTGAGATCGGAGTTACATTCCCGGTCAATATGCTTTGTATGTTGGAATCACGGTTTGGCTTGTGGTTGGGAAGGTTTATACATAATAGAGGAATCCACTCCTTCTTGCGAGAAGTAGATAGTAGTTCCCTTAAGGGTTGATTTGAGGCTTGAACAATATGAGCGCTCTCCTAATTCCATAAGTAATGTAGAATTTATTGTTCATTAGATAATCAATGGTATTTAAAGGAAAATATATAATTAGAGGGGTATAACGGACTTTATAACCTAGCTCTAATTATGAACTACTTGTGGAGGATCATACCATTTGTAATAGCTATAATGGACATCGAATGTTATTGGTTTGTCTAAAAACATTCTACAGTTGAGAGAGTACATCTTCGGGTTTTTAGTGGAATAACACCGACGTTAATAATCATGAAATATTAATTAAAAAGTTTAATTAATTATTTTAAAGGATTATTGGAGCTCAAAATACCGTGGGTCCATTGGGTCCCCTTGCTAGCCCGATTGATTAAGGTAACAAGGGTCACGGTTAATTAATTGGATTGTCCAATTAATTGTGTTACGAAAGTGACACGTGTCTATTCAAGGATAATTGAATAATGAGATTATTTAATTAATGTATTAATAATTAAATTAATTAAATAATTAGATTATTTACTTAATGAATTAATAATTATGAATTATTAATTAATTATTAAATGGAGGTTGTAGGTTCAAATCATGACTGAGACATAAAATAATTAGATTATTTTATTCTTAGTTAAGTCTAGTGTTTAAGTTGAAGTCAACTAGGGTTATGTGGGATTTAGAATCATACTCTACCTAGGACACTTAAATACTAATTATCTTTTTGAATATATAAAGATATATTTGAAAAAGATAATGATCTGGTTTTTAAAATATATAAAGATATAATTATATAACTAGATAATATAGACTTAAATTAATTAATTGATAAAAAAGGTATCGGTGAATTTTATTTGAACCTAATTTGATTCACTTGAATCAAACTCATGCAAAACAAAAGAAAAGAGACAGAGGGAGTACTGCCAACTAAGAAAAAAAATAAATAAAAAGAAAGATTTATTATTATTATTATTTTACTTCTTGTTCTACACAAAAGGGTGCCCGAATTCTCCTGGAAACGAAACAAGGGTTGTTTTGTGTTATTTTCTTCTACCTCCATTCAAGTTCTTGAGTACCGTGACGTGCCCATACGCTGTAACCAATCCCGGGTGATAGCAAGGAAGATCTTGTGGTTCAAATCAGGAAACAAATCGAAAAGAAGAAGAAGCCTACAAACGTTGGTATGAATTAGTTTCATCTCCTTCTTATTGTATTTTGATTATTACTGTACAAATGGGTTAGTTTATGATTGCATTAAAAAAATTTAAAATCTTTCCGCTACGCGATCCGTAACCCTGGATTCCTACAGTAGGCCCTCATCTAGAAATCTTCGCAGGTTCCCAAGAACCCTCTGAGAGTTTCTGCATAATTATATGGGAGAGCTTCTCCATACATAACACAAAGATATAAGGTGATAACGGATCATCCTGTCTAATCCCACACTTAGGAGTGAAGCTCTCAGACACTTCACCATTCATAATCACTCTATATTGAACATTGGTGATACAGCTCATAATAAGATTGTTCATTTTACCAGTAATACCAACTTTCTCTAGGACTTGCTTGATGAAATCCCATTGCAGTTTATCATAAGCCTTGGCTAAGTCGATTTTCCAAGCAGTATACCCCATCTTCCCCTTCATAATCTTGAACTTATGTATAACTTCTTGGGCAATAAATATATTTTCTTGGAGGCCTACCTGGGACAAAGGCCACCTGGTTAGGACTAACAAGGTCAGGAAGCAACTTTCTAAGTCTTTGCACCAGGATTTTACTCATAATTTTGTAGCTAGTGTTGCAAAGACTAATAGGTCAAAATAGAGTCATGTTGGTGGGATTAGAGACTTTAGGGATAAGGGTAATGAGGGTGTGGTTGATGTCCATAGGCACACTACCATTCCTGAAGCACTCAGATCAGATTCATCAAGTCTAGTTTGTAAGAATTCTAGAATTTTTGAAAGAAAATGATTGGGAATCCATCAGGACCAGGAGCTTTAGTCCCACCAATATTGAATAAACTAACTTTGATTTCATGCTCACTAACCTCAGAAAAAAGGCAGGCGAGATCCCTTTCATTCAGATTGGGAAACATCAATGGTAGATGGAAATACCTAACATAGCTCTGCTTCTCTTCAAAAAGCTTAAGGAAGTATTTCATAGCTTCTGACTTCAAATCCTCAATATCCATAATCCAACTACCATATTCTTTCTTGAAACCCTCAATCTTGTTATTTATTCTTCTAATAATAGTAGAGAGGTGGAAAATTTTGGTATTTCTATCCCCTTCTTTGAGCCAACAATTCCTAGATTTTTGTTGCTAAAAAGCAAGAATAACCTGGTACTCTTTAACTAAAGTCTCCTGAAGAGTGGATATAAACTGAGATGGTCTCTTGCTAAGACAGTATTGAATTTCATGAATCCTAGCAAGAAGTCTTCTCTTGTTGTGAAAAATATTCCCAAACTTGTCCTTATTCCAACTCTTAAGAACACTAATCAGCTTGCGAATTTTCTCACCCATAGAAGTCCCTTGAGACCGCTAACTACTCATAATCAGCTCATCAAAATCTTTGTGATTCAACCACATTGCTTCAAATATGAAGGGTTTGCAATTATTATTGGAAACATGGCTGCTGTGAAGTTGGATGAGGACTGGACAATGGTCGGACATGACTCTAGGGAGGTGTCTTACGAAACACTTCGGAAAGTGGATCCGCCACAGGTCTATTAAGTCTCTCCCAAATATCCTCTCCAATGCCCCTCTTAGTCATCCAGGTGAATTTAGGGCCAATGAAGCCTAGGTCCACAAGCTCATTCCTATCAATCCAGTTGGCAAAACCACTGTTGGAATGCCTAAGTCTGCCTCCTCTCTTCTCTGAACTAATGGCAATTTTGTTAAAATCCCCTATAATGATCCAAGGTAAATTAAAACAGTTTCTAATGGAATCCAGATAATTCCAAAGAAGCCTCTTAGTTGTAGAACAATGATTGGCATAAACCACTATAAGCACCCATAAGGTGCTATTATCATCAATCAAGGTAGTAACACTATGCCTAGAGCTAGCAATAAAATGAAGCTTGACTTTATCTTCATTCCAAATAAGCCAAATGCCTCCTGAAAAGTCCTCAGCATCCACCACAAAATTTCTAGTAAAACCTAATTTATTGATAACACTCATAGCCTTTGGACCACTAATTCTAGGTTCAAAGATGGCCAAAACCTTAAAATGATGCTTCATATGAAGATCCGTAATGTTCCTAGAGAACAACTTCTTACCAGCTCCCCTCACATTCCAGACACAAATCATAGAGACGAAAAAGGGCCCTCTATTCGGAGATCTTAACCATAATCTCTTGTAATTCAGAGGCCACTACATCAAATCTACTATCCATTTGAGAAGCAGAATTGTTTATGTCCTTTTGATTCAGACCCTCATCAGACAGAGCATTAATATCCATAGCTTCTATATGTAGTTGTCTTAACACCTTCGCACTGTCATGTTCCTCAGACTCAATGGCTTTAGGAGTTGAATTTGCAACTAGCTGATCATTACCTTTGGAAATATCATTAACCCCTTTAAACTCAACCACTTTAGTTCGAGCACCACTATTAGTAGTTAGTTTACCTCCTTTCATAGTAAGTTTCTTACTTCCCTGAGAGGAACTTTTGCTAACTTTCTCATATTGGTTGCCTTTTAGATTGGTAATCTTAGAGAGGACAACTTTGCCTTTGTTATTGATACTACCACTACCTTTAGACTTAGCTTGCATCTCTTCTTTAGTAATCATCACATCAGCATCCTTACTTAGAATGTTAAACCTGGATCCACTCACCTTGCTCACATTAGTAACTTTACCTAAACTCACAGGCTTGGCCTTCATGCCATTCTTCGAACTACATCTAGCCTTATTAGAACCACCATCATACCTCCTAACACTACTGTTGCCCACAGTGTTTCCAGCATTCCCAATCTTCTCATCCATACCAATTCTACTATTATTACCTTTAGAAGCAACATTACCAACAACCTCAATATTATCATTACCAGCAGCATCAACATGAGTTGGTTCCACCAAGCCTTCCTTGCAATTTTCCTTACTATGGCCATACCTCCCACATTTGAAGCATATAAAACCTAGACTTTCATATTCCACCTTAATAGATCTATCTTCTATGTAGAGAACACCTAACAGGGGTTTGGAAATGTCAATTTCTACACAAATATGTGTGAATTTGCCTTAAGCTTGATTCACAGTAACTAGATCCACTCTGCACATCTTCCCTAACATTCCTCCAATGCTCCATAGCAAATTAGAGTCCATAAATTCCATTGGAAGTTTGGATAGTCTAACCCATATAGGCATACTCTGAATGACATCTTCACCCGGTACAAAATTTGGTTTCCACCTCTGCACTGCCAAATATTGATTTGTAATGACCCAAGGACCATTCGTGAGAACATGATCAAGGTCTTCTTTCATCTGGAAGCGGGTAACGAAATAACCATCCCCAAGGTCCGTGAGCTGCCAGCGACCTATAAGCAACCACTTATGAGATAACTTCATGAGCATGAAGCTCAAGGTGTGGGTGCGTCCCATATTCTTCAAAATCAAGGCATTAGCCAAGGTTGGTGTAGCTGGTCCTTCAACTTGGGTGATAGCTTCATCCTCGGTCCATTGGGTCCTTTTGAAATCAGGATGTCATCCTGGTCAATTTTGATTTTCTCCTTGCTGGTTCCAAATCTAGACCAAGAACTGGGATTCAACATGTTCATAAGTTTGGATTTGAAGCTTCCCATGGGTTCTTTTCTCATATTACCACCTGCAACCTCATCTCTCCCAGGAATATCAAGGTCCGCTCTCTCTCATTTGGCGGAAGCACCACTCTCCAAATTCTTACTCGAATCAACATTCATACCATTAGAATGGGGGTGTTGAGCAGAAAAGAAGAAGATCTCACTCGGATTATCCATACCTAAACAAAAATTAAAGGAAAAAAAAAGCAAAGAACAAGAGAGAACACCGAAGAAATGGCGACGCATGACGTTCACCCGAGACTCAAAACCTAGACCTAAGATCTCACCAAGCGCGCGCGTACAAATATCAACCCTATGTGCTCATTTCTTACTGTTAAAAAAAAAAAAAAATTCAGTTATAAATTAATTTAATATTTAATCTTAATTTTTTTTAAAAAAAAAAAAAATAAAAAAAAAAATAAAAAGCTGCAGGAAAAAAAAAAAAAAAAAATCTCCGCCGTGTATCTATAGCTTTACTCTTTTTTTTTTTTTTTTTTACCAATCTTTCTTTTGATTGTTTTGAAGCTCAGTTGGTGGCAACATCGAGATATCAAACAAGGTCTCTGACTCATGTCCAATGTCGTTCCAATCTCTACCCAGAACTACTCTCCATAGCCTCACAACAGCTACAAAAGCTCGTTTCTTCTTTTCCACAAAACCCAATAACCCTCGGGTTCCACTTTCATTTTCCCAGAATAATAAATCCCAATCTCAGTACAGGAAGCAGATTTCTCTTGCAAATATCCTCCAGAGGTACGGTTTCCCTCCCTCTCAACTCCACGGTTTCATTTCCAAGAATCACTTTTTATTGAATTCTAATTTGCATGATCTTGAAAGGTCTTTAAGTGTCCTCTTGTCATTCGAGATTACTCAGAAGTCACTTGTTTCATTAATAAATGATTGCCCTGCTGTTTTAGATTTTGAATTCTTGAAGAAATGGCAGATGGGTGTTTCTAGGTTTCGGGATTTAGGTGTTTCTTCATTGTTTGTTAGGAATTTCTTGGAACTCTCTAAACGGTTCCATATAGACCCAGATGGGGCTTTTGAAACTTTGAAGGTTTTGAAGGGTTTAGGGTTTAGTGAGGGTACTGTGAGGAGGGTTTTAGAAGGGTTTCCTAGGGTGGTTTTGATGAATGAAGGTGCAATTTTGATGAGAATTGAATTCTTATCTGGAATTGGAGTTTCTAGAGAAGGGGTCGATAGGATTCTTTATTTTTTTCCTGAGATTTTAGGTTTTGGCGTTGAAGATAGGCTAAAACCGTTGCTTGATGAGTTTCGGGATTGGGGTTTTACTGAAGATGTGATTAGGAAGGAGATTGTTAAGGAGCCGAGATTTTTGAGCATGGAGTTGGGGGAATTATCGCGGTGTTTAGAGTTGTTAAAGACTTTAAAATGTCGTGAAGCAATAAAATATAAAATTTTTAGCGAGGGAGCATTCAGAGCTGGGTTTGAAGTGAAACGGAGAGTTGATTGCTTATGCAAACTTGGGTTGATTCATAGAGAAGCCTTTAAGGTTCTGTGGATGGAGCCGAGAGTGATCACATATGAGATAGAAAATATTGAAGAGAAGATTGATTTCTTGGTGCATAGGATGAAATGTAATGTCGGTTGCTTAGTTGAGGTACCGGAGTTTTTGGGTGTAAATTTTCACAAACAGATCGTTCCTCGATACAATGTTATTGAATATCTAAGAGGAAAAGGTGGACTTGCTTCTGAGGTGGGATTGAAGGATTTGATAAAGTCAAGTAGGCTTAGATTCTATAATCTGTATGTAAAGCCTTATCCAGAGTGTGAAAAAATATTTGGGAGGTTTTCGGGAGGTCAAGTGAAGAGCAAACGTCCTACTGGACTGTGGAAGCTTTTTAAACCACCAAGTTATCCAGAGTCGGAAGATGATGTAAATAACATGAAGTCTTTCATGGAATCACTAGTTTAGTGCTTTCCAATTATCCATAATTCTTTCATTGTCTAAGTTTGGAAGTTTGAACATGATAGAACATGCTTGTGCTTTCTAGTTTTCTAGAAGTGAGTCGAATTGATTTTGACAAATGCTATTTGCAATGCCTGGGGAGGGATTGGATGAGAAATGAGTGGCCGTGGAAACTGCAGATCCTCCCAGGCTGAGGAGATGGTTTTTTCAGGAGGCCAGTTGAACGATGCCACAATGGGATGGAAACCATTTGTTTTGACATTCTTAAAGTCCGGTACTTGGTTCTTGTTAGTTCTATGTGTACAATTTCTTAATGATGTAAATCATGTTTTGCAAAGTTGGTGAAATTTCAAGAGGGAAATTGGTGAACAAGGTTCCATCATCCGCGTGTTCTCTGGTATCATTCTGAAACCAAAATAAGTGGTTTATAGGAAGGAAGAAGATACAAATCTCATAATTGAAAAAAAAAATAGACTCCTTTTGTATTTGAGACTAAATTTCAGTTTTGGAGCCTTGTAGTTGTCTCCTCACCAGTGCAGTATATACACCAACTTTACTAAGCAGCTCTTCATGAGTGCCACTTTCAACGATCTCACCATCAGAAACAACTGCTACAGTGTCTGCACTTTGGACTGTTGATAGTCTATGAGCTATAACAAGAACGGTCCTTCCCTTCATCAAAGAATCCATAGCATCCTATATATAATAAATTCGATAAGAAAAATATTAGTTTTGAGTTGAAGGACCAGAACAGATTTTTCTTATAAAAAAAAAAGAAGCTGACCTGCACTAGGTATTCACTTTCAGCATCTAGAGCACTCGTGGCTTCATCTAGAAGGAGAATTCTCGGGTCCATCAAAAGGGCTCGGGCAATCGCTACTCTCTGCTTTTGTCCTCCAGAAAGCCTTACCCCACGTTCTCCAACAAAAGTTTGATATTTCTCTGGGAATGTTGATATGAATTCATGTGCATTCGCCATTTTCTGCAATTAAATTCTCAAAATCATATAATCAGTTTATATGTTCCAACACTCTTTTAACATGGTAAATTTAGATTATGTTAAATCTTACTGCTGCATTTTCTATATCAGAAGTGCTTGCTTTACCCTCACATCCATAGGCTATGTTCTCCTCAATGGAACAATTGAAAAGAACAGGCTCCTGACTAACTATACTAATCTGTACATCAACATCAAAGAGATGAATTAACTGTATGGTATGGTATGGTATGGTTTAAAAAGAACATTTTTCTGCTACATGCAGTAAATGCAATGAAGATCAAGTTCACCTTCTTGTGCAGATGTTCATGAGATATTTCTAACAGAGGAACACCATTTAAAAGAATTTTTCCCTTGATCGGATCATAAAACCTTTCTATCAAGTTTGCAATAGTGGTCTGCAGCAAAGAAACCGAGAAGGAAGTTAATAATAAAGGGGTGATGAAAAACCAACAAAACTTCCAAACTGCAAAAGAAATATATATTACTTTTCCTCCACCACTAGGACCAACAAGAGCAACTTTTGAGCCAGGTCGCAGTTTTAATGTTATTCCCTGAAATTAACAAGATGTAACCATATACTTCTATCAGACATTCATAATATATTAATATGAATTACAAGTAATTGAACATTACAATTTACCTTGAGTATCATATGGTTAGGGCGAGATGGATACGCAAACCAGACGTCATCTAACTCCACTTCACCATCTTGATCACTACATAACAAGTAAAAGGTTTACCAAAGTCTCTGAGGTTCAACTTGAAGATTTTGTGTCCTATATCACAGAAACATAATTTTAGACAAGATAATCTAATTAACTAACCCCAACGGACACTTATTTCCAGCCTTTTGCATGGATGAGACACGATCAAGGAGCTGAAAAACCCGCCTGCTGGCTCCTGCAGCTTTCATTGCAACTGTATATAATCCTGACAGTCCAGATACAGAGGATCCAACTGCAAAAGTACAAATAGTTGAATGCATTGTATAAAGATAACATCAAAATGAACTAATTACATGTAAAACTAGGCTACTACTACTATCACTCTCTTGTACTAGACAAAGATGAGATTACCTGTGAGACTATAAAGAATAAACGATGTAAGAGCACCCGGTGTCATGGAACCTTTGATTGTCAAATTAGCTCCATATATCACTACTACAATAACTGATAGAGTTGATGCAGCATTTAGACCTCCAGAGAAGAGCCCGACCACTTTCTGTAGCAAGAAACAGCTGAATTAGAAGATGCAGCAACAGAAGAAAGAGAAACCAAACAACAGGAGGAAGCTTACAGCTTGTGTAAGTCCAAGCTTCAGTGTTTCATCAACTTTCTCAGAGTAGCGTGAAACCTCATAACCTTCTTGTGCAAAAGCTCTCACCGTGCGTATAGCTCCAAAAGATTCCTGAATAGAGCAATACACAACATGAGCATGACTGAAAACTAATATGCTGTAATAATACTAATTAAGTCATCATACATGTCAGTTGTCTTCTTCTGAAAAGTTCTAGGAAAAAAAAGATTCATCAACCTCCTTGATTTGATAGATCCCTTGCTTTACTGGTTAAATATCCACTACTGGTAGGCGGTAGCTACAAGCATAGCCATAGTATTACACAAGAGGAATCTTTGCACGACAATTTTGATATAAATATGCCCTTGGTTTCTTTCAAGCAGATAATTATTCTATTTCAATGACCGGGCTTGATTTTTCTCCACATTCTAAGCATA
Source organism: Acer yangbiense (assembly GCA_008009225.1). Taxonomy (NCBI): domain Eukaryota; kingdom Viridiplantae; phylum Streptophyta; class Magnoliopsida; order Sapindales; family Sapindaceae; genus Acer; species Acer yangbiense. The sequence continues at coordinate 24,787,420 of CM017771.1, forward strand.
TATTCATTTTATGCATTACCAATTAGAAAACGTTTTGGATATTTTACATATTTAAATGTGAATATGCATATCTAATTTGAAGTCAATATACACTATTATTTTTATTTGAAAGCACAACATACTCATTATTTAACAGCTCTTCTAACATTTTTTTAGCCATCATTTGCAAAAACTTCTCCAAATCATCACATAACTATCCCTCCTTTTGAAAACTCCACCCATGGTGCTTGTTATGTCTATAAAATGCTAATATATTAAGTTGGTGAACATTTAGCAGGTCCTAAAACATATTTGCACCATCATAGCAGAAATATTTGAGTTCCAAAACATCACACAACTATAGCTCTGCAAGGATTTAATCACATTATTAAGATAGTTCAGAAATTTGAGTTCATAGGATTATCCAAAATATATTGTTTACATAACACAAGTGAAAGACAGTTTCTAGTAGCACAGTTATACCTCGGCAATTGAAGCAGCTTGGGCAGCTGCCGCTTGAGTCTTGTGAGAAAGCTCACGGACAAATCTACCAAATTTACGTACGGCAACAGAAATAGCCGGCACAACAACCAAAGCCAACACTACAAACAAATGATTAAAGAGTAATATATATCACAAGATAACATTCACCTTAGACTCTTGATGAAATAATGAAAGCTTAAGTATTACAGTTCAATTTTTATATGCTTACGTGTTAACTTCCATGATGTTGTGAACATGAAGCCAAGGCCAACAATTGCAGTTGTCAGATTTCTAAGTGCCTCTGAAAGATTGGTAGTTGCAGCATTTTTTATAATCTGTGTATCTTCAGATAGCCTGCTTAGAAGCTCCCCTGTTCGTGTAACATCATAGAAGGCTATTTCCTGGAAAACTCATTAACCATTGTAAACATTAATGATTAATTCATATGACCTGGAGAACATGGGAAAGAAACAGGCATTCTTTCCCAGAAGCGAGGAGGAACAGGAGTGGTAAGAGAAATCACAACAAAACTCTACAAAGTTAATAAATTTTTACCTGGTTAATAAGGTGAGTGAATAAGTTCTTTCTCAACCGGGCAACAACCATTTCACTTGTTGAAGAAAACAACCATGCCCGAAGGGCTGTAGAAATTGAACTGGATAAAAGAGAAGAAAAAAACAACAACCCACAAAATTAATAAACCACATTGGATGCTCATTAAAGTAAGATTTAGAACTGCTTTTTGTAGTCAAATAGGAAGAAGTAAACATGACCTGTTGACATGGATGCAATGCAAAGTGTTGTGTTTTGACACAGACACAGGGTTCTTAGACATGAAATTCTCAAAAATCTAGATACAAGACCATGGTTATATGCGCATCTGTATATTATAATTTTAGATATGAATTCTAAACTATAGTCTATAGAAGTCTCTGTTTGCTCATAGTACAACTACAAAAAATTAAATACTTCTTAAGTTGGTCCTAAGTAATCTTCTCTGGCTACTTAGGTTTTTTAATAAAAGTAAATAAATACTTCTCAAGCTTGCTTGCAAGTGTGTAAAAGGTTTCATTACAAACTTTGTATATCACCCTCAAAATATTAAACATAATTTAAGTAATGAAGGTGCACTCTCTGATAAATTTCCGTACTAGTGATGGTCATGAGTGTTGCAAGCATCTGGCATGAAAAATTTACAACAGAAGAAGTATCCTACTAATAATAGTCTCTCTAAACTTGTTATTGATAATTCAAGCAAATAATCATAAGTGAGAAAGAAAATATCATACCCAACTACAACAATAAAAAAGATGTAAAGGATGGTGTTGTTGACTGCATTTAAAGCTTCAGCTCTCTGTTCAGGTGTATCCCTATCTCCTGACACGATGTCTATTATTTTCCCACCAAATTTTGGCTGCATCATTGATTCAAAGTTTAGTAAAAGCTAGCAACCAAATGTTAAATAACCAGGAAAACTGTTCTGAAAGAGCAATAAAGAGAATACATACGATCAAGATACTTGAAACGGATGCAAACAAGAGAGCAACAGTAGCAATTATCAGTTTCCCTGCATCAGGCTTTGCCTGGAATGTAAATTAATGTCAACAACTTCAACATTTTCAACTTTAACTTGAAAGATAAACACCAGGGCTCAGCCACTTACAAGTGCAAGTACTCTAGAGAAGCCCACATTTGCAGCCTGAAAATTCCAAATTTGAGTCATCATAAGTTCAAGCATATCATACCAGATAACAAAATTGACAGTATTAACAAAAAACCATATTTACAGGTATTGCGTCCCCGTGTTCAAGGTCTGTCAAGGCACCATTTGCTGAGGCATCAATTCTCTTTCTCCCTCCCTATTTAATTAAAACATTGTTGAGAATAGTGAGAATTTAAATCCAGAACCAGTTTTCAACAAGTTTCATATACAGTGTATAAGATTAGCCTAAATTCCAAATTAATCATGGTAATTTGCAGAATACAAACACTTTTTAAGCATTAAAATTCCAAAGTATGAAGGACAAATGAAACAGTAAACATTTATTATTTATAGATTGATATTTGACATTCACAAAACATGTTACTGCAATCGCAATAAGAAGATGAATAGCAAAAAATAAACATGACCCATCAATCAAAATCGAAGAATATCCCCCCATAAACACAACAACAAGCTTACTCCACGATCTAAAAGAGGAGCTCTCTCGCCCCCAAGACCATGCATCCCTGAAAACCTGTACATCAATGGTTATCATCACTACACTTCTTATAACCATACAAAAAATTAAATAAAAAAAAAAAAAAAAAAAAAAAAAAAGAGTGATATTAACTGCTTTACAGAGAAGAGCAGACTTTTTTAGTTCCAAAAAAAAGAGTGAAGAAGTTTGCACGTGAAATTTGTATTTGAGTAAGAAAATGGGTCGTTGGTTTCTATGATTTTGAAGCTATAAGACCCTCTCTGTGAGAATATGCTTTGGATTGGATGTCATGTGGATTTGGTAACGTCACACCATATCTTATATTATTTATTTTTTCTTCATCTCAGGAAAAAGTTTTAGTTTTTGGGTTGCATCCAAGTCAGGTTCTTCTTCAGTCAACACATGTAACCCATTTAGATTCTCATGAGTCATGACCTAACAATTTCTGCTTATTTTTATTTTTTTAATATGATACGATAGATTCGAATCTGAGATATTGTGAACTGTTAATCCACATTGGACAGTTGTAACAATTTTGTTCACATAAAAAGACTTTTGGTCTACAAGATAGCTGACAACCACTTGATTGCAAAAGGAAAACCAATGATGAATGTTAACTCACAAATTACCCAAAGTTATTAATGTTTTAAAATTTCCATAATAAAATATAATTCTTTAATCTTTATACATCCCTTTAGAGTTTAGATATTTAGAATCTTGAATTAGCTTTTTTGGAAAATAGTTAAGTATGTTAATATATTTCGTGGTATATACCACGCAACTTGTTACTTCAGTAGGGATGGCAATGGTTCTATCTGTTTGAGATAGGTATCTCCATCCCTGTATTTATCCTTATTTCTAAGTGAGTGGGGTGGATTCAGATAATTCCTAAATTAAAGTAGAGATATCAATTCCCGTTCCGTTTATATCTATATCCGATGAAAAAAAAATGTAAATTTTTTTAGTTTATAAGAGTAAAATGTAATTAACATGTGTAATGGTACATTTTATCCTATTTGAAGGGAGAAACAATACATTCAATAAAGTTCAAATGAAAAAATTTAATAATAACTTATATAATTAGAATTAATAATTTCATAATAATTTTTTTATATTTTTAAAATATTAAAACCTATAATGGATCTAGATAGGGATGGATATCCATAGACGATATCCATCCCCATACCCGAAAATAAAATGGATATTATGATGACATCTTTCTCCGCTCAATCCTCGAAATAATAGTATATATCCTCATTTTAAATGTAACGGATTCTTATAGATATCCGTACATGTGGATAATTTTGCTATCTCTAGTTACTTGTCGTCAATTATTTATATTTTGGAAAGTCATAAATACAAAAGAAAAGAGAAATAGTGAAAGACGAATATAAAGACAAAGTCGTTTTTAAATAAAGTTAAAGCAAGATATAAGCCAAATTCTGTGATGCAGGCAGTTACATCATCTTCGACCCTAACTTCCATTATATTATATTATTATCATTTCTCAACATGTGATTATTTGCCTCAGGGACGTAGCTCAAGCCGGTAGATGAATGAACTTGGAGTCTGGGTATATAATTCCCAAGTCAGCGGCTCGAATTCTACTAATAGTAAAAAAGTTTAAAAAAAATACCTAGTCTAAATAGGTGGATAGATAGATACTGTAAAAAAAAAAAATGTGATTATTAAAAATTTCATAAAAAAAATGAGATTTATTTATTTCAAAGAATTGTAAATTGTGGTAGTCAAAAATGGCCCAACATGCTAAGGCCCAATCTTCGCAAGTACAAAATCCAGCTCAAGCCCATTGGGTTGGACCGACCCAACACTGTAGCCAGACTTGTTCAAGGCGTCAGTTATAATGAAACCCATAACCGCTGGTAACAGCCTTTGTGGAGAGGATATTGCTCCCCAAATCTCGCCTACAATCAAGTCTCTGAAAAGAGACGTTGGAGACAGACCTCCTATAAAAGAGAGGACTCATTCACTTGTGAGTTCTCGGAATTCTCTTAAGAAAAGCTCATTAAGAAGCGTACTGAAACTCTGATCCGAAACGTAGTCCGATCACTGGAAATCCATCATAATCACCTGACTACATTACTCAGCCCAAGCACACCTAAGACTATAATCTAACCCCCCATCTTTCTCTTTTCTCTATATTATTCCTGCTTACAGTTCTTTTGCAGGTTCAACTAAGTTCAGACGACCATATATAGAAATCAGTCGACGTCAACCGACAAACTCCAGCCTAGTTGCTTTGGGCCTGATAAAACTCGACCCACTTGACGTACCAAGTCGATCTACCACCTACAATTTGGCGCCCACCGTGGGGCCCATAGCAACTACCTTCAAGTTCAAATCAGTCTACTCCAACTACAATTGAACATGGCAGGAAGTGGATCCGCTCCAACCGTCGAAGAACAGATTGCTGCGCTAACCGCCCAAATGACGGCAAGCGCTGAGAGGTTGCAAGCACTTGAAGCAGAGAATGCAGCGATCCGAGTGGCAAATGAAGAACTGAAAGCGTTGGTTAACAGAGTGGTACCTGATTCAGCAACGTCGGAACATCCAGCATCGGAACCAAACGGTGAACCGTTTGTCGACCGACCTGCTCCAAGAGCTCCAGGCAACCCTATCGTACTAGAGGTAAATCCGGTCGATAACCAAAATCAACCAGCATTTCAGACGGCAAGGGTTGAGATCGACCTCAACAACGTACCTGCCAGAAACGATGCTTTGAACGTACAAGATCCGGCAGTAGATCAACAACCAGACAACATCCCAAAAACGATTATGTCTCTCCAGTCGACTCCCGGGTTGGTAAAACCCGGGCCGAATTTACATTTATCTACTAATCTAGAATTCACTCGCAGGTTTGCAGAAATGGAGGCTCTCATCCAGAGAATCCCAGGAGTCCCAGCTCCCATCAAGAAAAGTACAGCCAACAGCTTCGCCGACTCACCTTTCGTCGATGCAATTGCTCTCACCGAGATGCCAAAGAAATTCAACTTCCCAAACATGAAGCAATACGAAGGGACGACCGATCCGGACGACCATATAGCACAATACAAGCAGAGAATGTTCACCGCTGCAATCCCGCGCGACCTCAGAGAAGCGTGCATGTGCAAGGCCTTCGGATCAAGCCTAAGTGGTCCCGCCTTACAGTGGTACACAAACTTACCTAACAACTCCATTGATTCTTTCGCGCAGTTGACGGACACCTTCGTGGAGCAATTTACGAGCAGCCGCAAGCTGGAAAAGCTGTCGGACGACCTCTACACTATAATGCAACGGACTGGCGAAAACTTGCGAGCCTATGTCGGACGTTTCAACAGAGAAAAAATGCAAATCCCACATTGCAACCAGGCTACTGCCATCTACGCCTTCAGAAAAGGTCTCAGGTTTGACTCGGATTTATACAAAGAACTTACCAAATACCCTTGCAGGACAATGGAAGATGTATTGGCAAAAGCATGGGCCCAAATCAAATGGGAAGAAGATGAAGCAAACTTTGTTGGAAAAGCCAACAGTAGCTATTATAGAAATCGACGAAGCGATCGCATCAACAGGAGGTCTAACAACAGACGATCAGAACCATATCCGACAAGTGACAGAAGAAATGTCCAGCCGCGACACGAAAGTTCTGGCGAAAGAAGCATCTACGGGCGTGGTACTCAAAAGTCGAGTCGACCAAAGGTGGAAGCACCGGAATACAACCTCAGCATCGAACCAGTCGACCTCGTCGCAGTTATGAGAGAAATGGGTAAAACCGTCAAGTGGCCGTGAAAAATGAACGCACTTCCCGAACATCGGGACCCAAAACTACTATGCGAGTTCCATGGCGGCCACGGCCATCGCACGGAAGATTGCATCGCCCTAAAATTTGAGGTCGCCGAGCTGCTGAAACAAGGGCATCTACTGGAATTCCTAACGGACAAGGGAAAACAAACTTATGCAAGACGAGAGGACCAAAGACAAACCGGTGCAGTCGACAGCCCTCCAGAACCTCCTAGGCAAGATAGGGTAATCAATTGCATTTTCGGTGGATCTGAAGTCAGTGGCGTAAGCTACTCAGCAGCCAAGAGGCACACTCGACAAGTATCAAACATAGAAATCCAGCCAAATCGAGAACACCCATCCAATGTCGACGAAACAGTCACCTTTCGGTCGATAGATAAATCAGATTTGTTCTCTCCCCACCATGATGCTTTAGTCATTTCTCTGCATATTGCTAACTGTTTAACTAAACGTATTTTAATTGATAATGGTAGTTCATGCAATATTTTATTTAACAATGCTCTGAGAGAAATGCAGGTCGACGAATTAAAGCTAAGTCGTCGAACGACCATGCTTACCGGGTTCAGTGGAGAACAAAAAAGTACACTAGGCGAGATTGTGCTACCAGTCTACGCTGAAGGAGTCAACCTGTACATTAATTTTCTCGTGCTCGACTGCCAATCTCCTTACAACGCCATACTTGGCAGACCCTGGATACACGAGTTAAAAGCAATCCCGTCGACTTACCACCAGTTAATCAAGTTTCTAACCAAGTGGGGAGTCAAAGAGATTAAAGGAGAGCAAAGAGCCGCTAGGGAATGCTACTAGAACGCCTTGAAAAAAAAGAAACAATAGTTGTAGCAATTACAGGAAACCAAAGTCGAGTCGACTCCAGCCAAGCAGAACATGGAGGAACTCGATGAGGTATCTATCGACCCCGATCAACCAGATCATAAAGTGTTCATCGGATCAAGGTTACCAGACGACATTCGAAAACAGTTGGTCGAATTCTTGAAAGAGCGTCGCAACAGCTTTGCCTGGTCGCACGATGACATGATCGGAATCGACCCGGAAGTAATGGTTCACCGACTACAAGTTGACCCAGATCATCAGTCGGTAAAACAAAAAAGAAGAAAATTCGCTCCTGAAAGGAACAAAGTAATCAACGACGAAATACAAAAGTTGTTCGACATTGGTTCAGTAAGAGAAGTAAAATATCCAGACTGGCTGGCAAATGTCGTCGTGGTAAAGAAGAAAAATGGGAAATGGCGAGTCTGCATCGACTTTACCGATCTCAACAAAGCATGTCCTAAGGATTCATTTCCACTACCACACATCGACATTCTGGTCGACGCAACAGCAGGACATGAATTATTGAGCTTTATGGACGCTTACTCCGGCTACAACCAAATTCTGATGCATCCAGACTACCAAGAGAAAACTGCCTTCGTCACCGAAAGAGGAATCTTTTGTTACAAAGTAATGCCGTTTGGTTTAAAAAATGCAGGTGCAACTTACCAGAGGCTAGTCAACAAAATGTTCGCCAAGATGCTTGGATCGACGATGGAAGTCTACATCGACGACATGTTGGTCAAATCTTTGGTCGCCCAACAACACATCGACCATTTGAGGCAGTCATTCGATGTAATCGACCAATACGGTATGAAACTTAACCCAACCAAATGTTCTTTTGGTGTGTCTTCAGGGAAGTTTCTAGGCTACCTAGTCACCCAAAGAGGCGTCGAAGCTAATCCAGATCAGATACGGTCGATCGAAAATATTGAGTCACCTACATGCATGAAGGACGTGCAGAAACTAACTGGTCGAGTAGCAGCGCTAAACCGATTCATATCAAAGTCGTCTGAAAGATGCCTTCCATTCTTTAACACCCTCAGAAAGAATAAAATGTTCGAATGGAACGATAACTGCGAGAAAGCATTGCAAGATTTGAAAACCTATTTGAAGTCGCCTTCATTGCTGTCGAAGCCAAAGAACAACGAAACATTATTCATATACCTAGCTGTATCTAACACAGCCGTAAGTGCTGTCCTAGTCAAAGAAAAGGATAACAATCAACATCCAGTCTACTACGTCAGCAAGACTCTCCTCGACGCCGAAACTAGATATAGTCGACTGGAAAAGCTAGCACTAGCTCTTGTGATGGTAGCGCGCAAACTCAGACCTTACTTCCAATGCCACTCGATTAAGGTATTAACTACTTACCCCCTCAAAAATATACTTCACAAACCTGAACTTTCAGGTCGACTGACGAAGTGGGCGGTAGAACTCAGCGAGCACGACATCAGCTTCCACCCAAGATCGTCAATGAAATCACAGGTACTAGCTGACTTTATTGCAGATTTTACCCCCTGTGAGAATGTGCAGGCTGAACAGGAGTTAATAGCGCTAGCAGACAAGTCGTCCGCTGGGAAGTGGACGTTGTCGGTCGACGGCTCAAGCAATATCAAAGGGAGTGGATTGGGATTAGTAATTAAATCCCCATAGGGGGACATACTCGAACAGTCAATCCACTGTGATTTTCGTGCAACAAACAACGAGGCCGAATATGAAGCCCTGATTGCTGGACTCGACCTCGCTAGGAGCTTAAACGTGAAGGATATCCGAGTACTAAGCGACTCTCAACTAGTCGTCCGACAAATGAATGGCACTTACGAAGCTAGGGATCAGCGAATGTCAGCATACTTAGTTAAAGCCAAACAACTCCAGTCGACATTCGATGAGTTTACGATCGAGCAAATTCCCAGATCTGAGAATACGAGAGCTGATGCATTAGCAAATCTTGGGTCGACGACGACAAATGGCTCAAAATCGATTCCCATTGTACATCTTACGTCTCCGACAATTCAGGAGGCAGAAATACTGGCACCAGTCGACCAACGACGAAGTTGGATAGAGCCCATATTCAACTATCTCCAGGCCGATATCCTTCCTGACGATAGAACAGAAGCGCGACGGATCAAAACGAAAGCAACTAAATTATGTATTTCATATGGAAAACTGTACAAAAGGTCGTTCATAGGACCCTACCTAAGATGTGTCACTAACCGAGAGACGTACGACGTTTTAAAAAGCCTACACCATGAGGAATGTGGGAACCATTCAGGCACCCGTAGTCTATCGAATAGAGCCATCACAGTAGGATATTATTGGCCGACTATGAGAACCGATTCTCAAAACCACGTGAAGTCTTGCGACAAATGTCAACGATTTGCGCCCGTATCACACCTCCCCCCAGGTATGTTGAATTCAATTTCGGCCCCTTGGCCTTTTATGAAATGGGGAATGGACATTGTAGGTAAGCTTCCTGCAGCTCCTGGAGGTGTCGTCTACATGCTGGTATTAACAGACTACTTCTCCAAATGGATCGAAGTCGAAGCATACCAACAAATACGCGACATTGAGGTACGCGACTTCATATGGAAAAATATAATTTGCAGGTTTGGGGTACCACGAGAGATAGTCACTGACAATGGATCTCAATTCATTTCGTACGACTTCAAAAACTTCTGCGACAAATATGGGATAAAATTGAGCTTCTCAACTCCGCGGTATCCTCAAGCCAATGGACAAGCAGAGTCGACCAATAAAACCATTGTCAATACATTAAAGAAGCGACTAGAGGCAGAAAAAGGCCAGTGGGCAGAAAAACTGCCAGAAATCCTATGGTCATATAGGACGACTACACGACGTTCGACTGGAGAAACTCCCTTCTCACTCGTCTACGGTTCGGAGGCAGTAATCCCCATAGAGATGCGGCTATCAATAGCCCGGAGTGAAAACCCAAACAACGAACAAAACAATCAGGAGCTCAGTTTCGAACTCGATCACTTAGATGAACGCCGCGACCGTGCTGCTATAAGAATTCAAGCATACCAGCAGGAGGTCGCCCGACATTACAACAAGAGAGTACAAACTAGGGTTTTCAAAATCAACGATTGGGTCCTTCGACGAGTCTTCCAAAACACGAGAGAGGAAGGCGCTGGCAAACTAGGACCAACATGGGAAGGCCTGTATCAAATCACAGATGTCGTTGGACGAGGGGCATACAAAATACGAGGACTCGACGGACGAGAGCGGCATAACAGCTGGAACGCACTACATCTGAAACAGTACCATTTCTAAACTTATGCTATTTCAAATTTTGTAAATATCATTTTATCATATTCCGTCGATAGTTCCCTATTAACAAATTGACCCACAAAGGAGCGATGATGACAACTTAGTGCAACTAAGTGCAAACCTGAGCTCAAATATATCTACATATGTATATTTTAGCTGTCGACATCGACAAGCAATAACTATTTCAGATTCAGATTCAAATGATTGCAACCTATAACCAGGCGTCAAAAACTCTCAACAATCTCTTTGTCGACAATCGCCTGCTAAGAGTTGAGGGAATAACACTGGGGACAGATGTCGACCGAAGAACGCATGTACGCGATTCAATGTAAAAAGGTCTTGTCAACCATCAAACGGATGTAGGCGAAAATTGTAGGGATTCCCGTTTTGTTGATTGGCTTATTTCGTGGTCAAACCACATGTTGGGGTTTTGAATGTAAGGGTAGTCTAAGTGATTAGTGTTGAAGATCAAAGGCCCTTCCATGACCTCAAGATACAAGCACGCCAAAGGTATAATCTCTTGTGCTTGGTTTTTTTTGAAGAGAATTAGTAGCACACACACACTTAGCATTCTTGCTTGCATATTTGCTTATTTTTATGTGCATCTCTTCACATGTCACTTTACACACTAGCACTTTGGTTGATATATCTTGTTGTGTGTATATGTGCCTTATAATTCGTTTCCCGACATTGTTCGGAAACGTCCGCGCTTGCACTAATGAGTGCTTGGTTTCGCGCGAAGACCGCCTATGAAGAATGCCCTTGGCTTCTCCTTGGTTTTCACCATTGTTGGTGATCGGCGGTTATGATTGGTGGCCTGGCCACCGAATGAAACCGCCGTTTCAGTCCAGTTTGGTCTGAAGCAATTATGCGGTCCAGATCGGCGGTCACGACTGCCGTTCGAAACCGCCGTTCATACCTGATCGGTTTTAATCCCTCGGGTTTGATTCGGCGGTTGGATCAGCGGTCACGAAACCGCCGAATGAAACCGCCGTTAATGCTCTGTTCTTCACGAGCTCAATTCGGCGGTCATTATCGGCGGCCTGGCCGCCGATTGAAACCGCCGAACGGTGCGTTTCAGGGGCAAAAGTGTCTTTTCACATGCCCAATTCTTGATGTCTATAAATATCTTATTTTCTCATTCTCTGATCAAGTTTCTTGAGTCATTAGAACCCTAAACATTCAAGAGAGATTTTTGAGAAAAAATCAAATCAAGAACTCAACTTTAAACACTCAAATCAAATCCCTTTTGCATCAAATTTCATATTTGATCTTCTATGCCTTCATAGAATTGATCCATGCATGGTTTTGAATCATCACATCTTATTTGGTATGTTCTTCACTAATTTCATATTACTTTAGTGTTTTTCATATTAATACATCTCTTTAATTACTTGTATGCTTTTGATTATATGCTAGATACAAGTTAGAGATTATTTGTGATGAAAATGATTGAGTGTTGATTGTGATAGCTAATTAGGTTTTTGCTTAATCTTGATTAGCTAAGCTATTTGACATGTCATTTAGCAATTGATATCTAGGGTTGATTAAATTGATTATATCATCGTCCTAGATAAGCATCTAAGGTTACCTAGCCTTGTTTGTTATTTGAATATTCATATATATATTCACATAGGTTGTTTCTCTTCATTGAGAAGTAAGTCTTGAGGCTAAGAGTGCTTAGGCCTCAAGCAAATTGGAATAGGGTTGCTAATAAAGGCCCGCTGGGTAGAAGTGAGGGGTTACAGACCGGAGTGTTAGACGAGGTCTACATAGGTTGTAAACTTCATTTCAATTAGTGATTTCGAGTTCCGAGTGTGGCGCACTATACAGCCCGTGGTTTTTCCCAGTGGTTGGGTTTCCACGTATACATCAAGTGTTATTTAAATTCCGCACTATATTACACTTGTATGTATTTTTGACTAGTAGGGGCATTTTCGTAAAATTGACTTGCATGCGAAAATTGGGTAATAATAGTTAAAATCTATTCACCCCCCCCTCTAGCTTTATATAGAACACGCCTCGAGTATTCTTTTCATACAAACGCATGTACGCGAAATTCTATGTTAAAGGGTTTTTAGTCGACTAAAAGATACGACGTCGACAATAAAGTCTCATTATATCAACTGATGAAATCATGTTTAGAAATTACGTCGACCGACTTACGTATGGGCATAAGTTTACAGGCTTATCTCAAACAAATTCAAAAATAACAAAGTAAAGTCTCGTATATAATATTGATCGACTTACGATTGAGCATGGGTTTACAGGCTCATTTGTCTCATTTCACGGCAAATTCAAAGCTATCACCACGCGAAAGTCAAATCAGACTAAAATATAAATAAAAAGAAGCCATCACAGAAGCAAATTTGAAAAATAGATTAACGGTCAAAATTGACCGAGAAATTCTATTAAATAAATAAACAGGTCAATGTCGACCGAATCATCCAAATATTACAAAACATATAGACGAAAAATTTATACGCCATCTTGCGGAGGACGACCATCGTCAGCAGCAGCTTCATCCTTGTCAAGCGTCGCATCATCTCCAAGGCTCCTGTTGACATTCTCAACATCTCCATCGACGCCCTCCCCTTGGGATTCTGCGGTTTTGAGACGCTGCATTTCATCGTAGATGTCAACTTCTTCTTGCATCTCTTGAGAATTCCACTTCAAATGGTCGCCCGACAGGTACTCCTTGAAAAGCTCTGCCCTAGTTTTGCAGACAGCTTCTACCGCTATCGACAAAGCCCTTTCCCTTAGAGCTTCGATGGTTTGATCCTGTTGATCAGCTGCTACTTTGAGCGTCGCCACCTCAGCCTGGTGTTGATCCCTGTCATTCTTCAACGCCTCCTCCAAAGCTATTTTTTTCTGCTCAATCACACTCTGACCATGCAGATGTAACGTCGCTTGGTAGGCCTACAACGTAGGAAAGATCCAATCAATAAAGAATGTTACCAACAAAGCAAATACTCAAAAAAGAAAAAAAAAACCCTTCTTTCTACCTGAAAGTTGGAGAGAAGCAACGTATCGAACACTTCCTCCGCCTTGATTTTCTTTAGATGCATGTCGTCGCCAGCCAGAGTAAAGTCGTCCAACCTCCTCAAAAATCCTGCGGGATCTTTGAAAGACGAAAGACCCGAAGCAAGAAGCTTCATCGGAGAGTCAGGCTCGAAGTCTGATCCAGCCGACTTATTTTTCGAACTTGATGTAGCCTTCTTCTGTCGATCGACAGCAGGAGCCCTCCTTTGCCTCTTTGTTAACGGGCTCCTCTCTGGCGATGACTCCAAAATTGTCTCCACCACCGCTGGAGAACCTCCGACCGACTTCTCAACAGCCTGCTTCCTTTTTGCGCAGCTGCCCGTTTCTTGGCGAATTCCTCTTTGTAGCGCCTCAAAGTCTCTGCGTTATCAGGTATATTAATCTCTGTGCTTGCCATTGTCGTCACTGCGAAACGACGTTCAACATCAGTTAAGGGCTTTAAAAAAGACAAGTTGTATTGAAGAATCTCAAAACTCCTCCTAATCCATATATACAATAAAAAGTCCTTCACGTGAGGATATGGTGCGCGCGATCTATTTAACGTCGACCACCTCCACAGCCGACTCGGCCTAAAATTACCTTCCGTTAGCAAACTGCTAACACTCCTTTGATTAGCAGGGATTGCTAACAGAGCCCTGGTACGCTCAGGTGCAACGTCGCACGACGGTGCTTTTACCGCCCCTCTGATCTCTGCAAAAACAATTAATTGATCAAGCAAACTACTCTAAAAAAATACAAATAACAAATCTCATTCGACAGTCTTCACGACTTACCGTATCGATTCCAGATCCGACGATATTGATACACTTCCTCCCCCATTCTCCATGGCCCGTCGACTGGGGGCCCTTTCGTAAAAAAGAACGTATCTTTCCAGTTTCTATCATTCGTCTTAGTGTCGATAATAAGTGCGTTCTTTTTATTTCGAGGCACTAACGAATAACGGCCAGTGTCAACCAGATGTTCTTTCAGATAATAATTATGAAGGAGACACCCCAGCCCAAACGGTACATTGTGCCTTTCACTTAACACTCCTAATCCTAACAATATCCTCCAACTGTTCGGCATCAACTGGCCGGGAGCGAGATCATAGTACAACAACATTCGTCAAACGAGCTGAGGGACAAGAAATCGGAACCCTAAACGGAGGGTGTATTCATAAAAGCACGTCCATCCTGGTATGTCCCAATCAGCACGTTCATCTTCCTTTGGCGCACGTAACTTAACGTCGCTAGGAATACCGTACATCGTACGAATGCCAGGTAACATGGCCTCAGTGATCAAACAAGCGGGACTTTCATTAAGTATACCTAATGGACGACCAGATGTCGATGCCTCAGGAATGTCGACATACTCTGGCTGTTCAACAGCCGACGCGATGGCATACACAGCACCCTGCTCTAACATACTCCTAGCATTTATAGTGACAGGCGTAGACGGATCTTCAACTGAAACTCGTCTATCGACGTTTCGCGTCCTACTATCGACTCCTCCATCATCATCACTGGGAGTCCAATTAATATCCAAGTCAGAAATTGTGCGATCGCTCGACATCGTTTTTCCAAAATCTGACAGATGCAGAAAATGCATAAGTCAGACTAAAGCTACACGCTACAATCACAACCTAAGGAGCGTTGATCAAAAATCTAAGGTTTTCTAAACTTCCTATTGGAAAGCCAACCTAAGTCCAAAAAAAAAAAAAAAAAAAAAAAAAAGGAGTCTACCCACTGTAGAAGGCTTCCAAACCCTAAAAAAGCTACTCTCATCTCGACGACATACGCAAAGACATACGCAAAAATAGAAACAACATTTCGCAAGAAAATAAACCAACTTGAGATGGATCAAAATATCAAAATCTAGCAAAACTAATGAAGAACATACATTCTCAGGTAAAATCTCAGGAAAATGAAAGACCTTCAGACAAGCGTCAGAAATATTCAAAAAAAAAATATATATCTTTAAACAAGTTTATACACAAGAAGAATGACAAATAAAACGCAAATGGAAGATTTTACCAACCTAGAAACGATTCAAGAACGAAGAAATCCTCGAAATCTCAAGCAAAGGATCGTGAAGAAACAAAGAAGTTGGAAGCTTTTCAGTGAAGAGTGGAAGTTCTTTAAAGAATGCAAAGTGATCAACAAATGGAACGGTTTGGGTTTTATAAAACCCACTAACCCTAGTTGCCACGCGTCGACGCCCCTTCAACTGCCAGTTCAACTGCCCTGGTTAACCAAACCACACCAACTGACCCAGGTAAACTATCCAATTTAAAATTCGATTTTAAGTCTTTTGAACACTGCGCAATAAATTAATGCAGCTGACGTCAGCATTGAAAACCTAAACGCCTCCATCACCTCTTTTAAACATCCATCACATCAGTCTGATACCCAATCGACGATCGAAAAGAGGGACTCTATAAACGACAAATCCTCATTAGCGACACGACGTCGCTTGACCAGAACAGAATCAATTAAAACAATATTCAAACGAATATTAGTATGATTTAACATAGAATTCGTTCGACAATGGTCGACTGAAACGAAGTTCATAAGCAACACCCGTCGATATAGAAGTCATTAGACCTTGGTCGATTCAACGAAAAACACTCTCTAATTCCATGAATGATTCTTTAGAGAGTGAGGGACAAACTGTGGTAGCCAAAAATGGCCCAACATGCTAAGGCCCAATCTTCGCAAGTACAAAATCCAGCTCAAGCCCATTGGGTTGGACCGACCCAACACTGTAGCCAGACTTGTTCAAGGCGTCAGTTACAATGTAACCCATAACCGCTGGTAACAGCCTTTGTGGAGAGGATATTGCTCCCCAAATCTCGCCTGCAATCAAGTCTCTGAAAAGAGGCGTTGGAGACAGACCTCCTATAAAAGAGAGGACTCATTCACTTGTGAGTTCTCGAAATTCTCTTAAGAAAAGCTCACTAAGAAGCGTACTGAAACTCTGATTCGAAACGTAGTCCGATCACTGGAAATCCATCATAATCACTTGACTACATTGCTCAGCCCAAGCACACATAAGGCTATAATCTAACCCCCCATCTTTCTCTTTTCTCTATATTATTCCTGCTTACAGTTCTTTTGCAGGTTCAACTAAGTTCAGATGACCATATATAGAAATCAGTCGACGTCAACCGACAAACTCCAGCCTAGTTGCTTTGGGCCTGATAAAACCCGACCCACTTGACGTACCAAGTCGATCTACCACCTACATAAATAACTTCCTAACATTTAATGAAATAACAAATCATACTCTTTGAGTTGAAAAATTAACAAAAAACTGTCTAATGTTAGTTTACTGTTCGATTAAATCTAATAAAATAAGATTATTTAAATGATAAAATCATAAAACATTAAAATAAAATAAAATTATTTTAAATATAAAAAATATGGTGGAGATGCTCATGTATCCATCCTGACAACATTCATATCTTTATATATAATTTTTGTTTCTATATTAAATATTATTTGGTTCTTATTTTTAATTTTATAGATTTTATTTTATGTTTATAATATATTTTATATTTTTTTTTAGGAAGTAATATATATATTATGTTTATTTTATGTTTCTATATTTTTGTTGGTAGGGATTTTGTTCCGTTGGTTTCTTTTGCTCAATCAGTGGTTTCGGTTGATGAGTTGGACGATAGGGTGGGTACAGTTTCTCTTTTGGTTGAGAGGGTTGATCAGATTGTTTTGAGGAATGGATCTGGATCTTCATGTTCCCCTATTTTGGCTGTAGACTCTAATGTTTGGATCCAGGGTCCTGAGTGTCCACTATCTGATTCCCAAGCTGAACGTCGCCTCATTGTTGATTCTTCCTGGGCTAACCAGGTTGAGGAAGAAGAGTTAGATGATACTACTATTACTGAAATGTCGACTAGGATTGCACGCAGACTGGCTTCTTATAAGTCCGGGTCCCGGGCTTTTTCGAGGGTTTCTGATGATTAGTGTCCTGTATTGGAATTGTCGTGGGATTGAGAATGGTTTTACGAGGCTGGTTCTCAGAGATCTGTGTTGACTACATGGGTCTGGAGTCTTTTCATTTTTCTTGATGTTTTTGTTTTCTTGTGTGGCCTACGCGCCACTTTTCTAGTTGGGGATTTGCTCCCGGTGTTTTGTGATTGGTTTGGTGACAAAGTCGTTTTGTGTGTATTTAAAATCCACTTGTCAAACAATATTTATAAACCTACCAATGCCTATAAGGGTTTCGAAAACACATGTATAGTGGCAAGCAAGGGTCGTCCACAGAGATTGGAGGTAGCTATGATTAGATTAAGATTAATAATACTAAAATGCATTAAAGTAAAGTATATGGCAGGTGTTGTGAAGTGTGAATGAAAATACAATAAAAACTATGCTAGGAATGCAAACTAAATGGAATGTGAATGGATTGATATGATGGAAACTAAGGTGTTGACGGACTCGTATGCGAACATATGGGCAAAAGCAATAAACTCGTAAATACGCACGCTTTAACAATTGTAGCCAACCTAGGGTGTATAGAGTTGGCTCTCTATCTCTAGCAAGGGGCCAACCTAGGGTGTATAGAGAAGGCCTCCTACTAGGGATCGATCCCTCCTGAGCAACCAACCTAGGGTGTATAGCGTTAGTTGCTCGTTTAGGATCCTTACCATGAATGCTCGCTATCTAATCAAGGGCTCAACCTTTACTAATTTAACATCAATATTATGGGGGCCAAACGCATGTAGAAGTATGTGTGAATATTCAAGTAGTCGAATCAATTAATCCAACTTCGAACATACAAGCTCGGGTCCGAACTGAACTCTGAGAAGAAAGTCGTCCTAGTCCAAACTCAACTCAAAGTCATCCTAGTCTGAACTCAATTCGGAGAAGGAAACCGTCCTATGTAAGGACTCAACTCAAAGTCGTCTTATTCCGAACTCAACTCGGAGTAGGAAGTCGTCCTAATCTAAACTTAACTTGGAAAAGAAATTCGTCCTATGTATGGACTCAACTCAAAGTTGTCCTAATCCGAACTCAACTCGGAGAAGGAAGTCGTCCTAGTCTGAACTCAACTCGGGGAAGAAATTCGTTCTATGTATAGATTCGACTCAAAGTTGTCCTAGTCTGAACTCAACTTGGAGAAGGAAGTCATCCTAGTCCGAACTCAACTCGGAGAAGAAAATCGTCTTATGTATTGACTCAACTCAAAATCGTCCTAGTCTGAACTCAACTCAAAGAAGGAAGTCATCCTAGTCCGAACTCAACTCGAGAAGAAAGTCGTCTTATGTACAAACTCAACTTAAAGTCGTCCTAGTCAAAACTCAACTCGGAAAGGGAAGTTGAGCTTGGAAAATGAAATCGTCCTATGGATTCAGGAAACAAAGTCGGGATGAAGACGTATAAGTTCACTTGCCTTATGGTCACTACAAAAAAAATGGTCTTTTCCGACAGCTAAATGCCGTCGGAAAAGATCATTTCCCGTTGGAAATATGCCTTTCCGACGAAAAAAGGCCGTCGAAGGCCGTCACAAATACGCTTGTCAGAAAAAACCATTTACTGACGAGCCGTCACAAATACTACCATTTTCGACGGCTATGGCCGTCGGAAAAGATAAAAATGCCGTCGGTAATAATAATTAAGGGTGGTCAAAATTACTTGCATTTCCGACGGCTTTACCACTATTTCCGACAGCAATAAGCCGTCGGAAATAGTCGAATTATATAAAAAAAAAAAAATGGTGCGACTCGACAGGCGCCACCTCACTCGACACGCGCCACATCACCCAGCAACGTTAAATCCATGAAACTCACGGGGTTCAAACCGTTGACTTGAATGACAATAAGGGTTATCCTTACCATTTTGCTATAACTTTATATCTGATATGTTTTGCATATTATTTATATATAAGCTATTGATATTTTTGTATAATATCTAATTAAATATTTTTTTATACTATTTAAATATAACTATTGAGATATTGTTTTTTAAAATAATATTTTATTGAAATTATTAGAGTTTGTTTTAAAAAATCTGATATAGTGTCACTAAACATAATTAAAAATAACTAAATGTTCTTGTGATTACTAATAATTTTACTATATTTTATATTTAGTTAATTTAGTAAGATGTTTCCATAAAGTAATTCGAATTAAATTTTAGCATTTCCGATAATACTTTTTATGTTGTTAGAAAAGTGAGTAATATTGACGGCTTATTTGACTATTTTTGAGAGTGCATTTTTGCTCACCCACACTAACTAGAGTGAACCATTACCATCCACTTCAGGTGTTGACACGTGTCCCAAACTCAACCCAAAGTCCAAAGTTAACCCAAAGCTAACCAAAGTTTGGGACACGTGTCAACACCTAGAGTGGGTGGTAATGGTTCACCCTAGTTAGTGTGGGTGAGCAAAAATGCACTCTATTTTTGAAGTCCCAAAAGCAGTCGGAAATGCAGTACTGTTTTTTTTAATATATTTTTTTTATTTCTGACGGCACAAAAAGTCCCACAAGTCATCGGCATAACTCGGCAACTTGACACAACCCAAATCAATCTTGTAGATGTCATGTACAAGGGCGTCGTAATGTTCCTTGACATCCCTACGTGACTTTCTAGACAATTGACTGGCGATATTTTACCATCGGGCAATTTCTCAAGATGAAATTGCTTATAATAAGAGGGAGTTCCTAATTAAGAATGATGTCAATATCTCACAAATCCCTGCATCATAACCCTGACAAATGTTTTGTGTATTTCTGTTGCATCAAAGTGTTCACTCTTGATTTTTGCACATATATGTCATTATCCAGATAGCAATTTAAGGAAAATCAGGTGTATTAAATGCTTACTACGAAATAGAGTTTATATAATTCTTTATCTAACTTTTTATTTTTCAAGAAAAAATAAATCATGAAATTTTTATTTATACAAATTATTTGAAGAAACTTTATATAAAAATACGTTTTTGACACTTGAAAAAAAAATTAATCTTTTCCAAAAAAAAAAAAATTAATCTTTTCCGACGGCTAAATGCCGTCGGAAAAGACCATTTACCGTCGGAAATGTGATTATTTCCGACAGTAATTAGGCCGTCGGAAATGTTGGATTACTTTTTCTTCATTTCCAACGGAACAAAGACTATTTCCGACGGCACTTTTTATGCCGTCGGAAATAAGAACAACACTGACGGCACAAAGACTATTTCCGACGGTCGTTTGGCCGTTGGAAATGTCGTATCAGATTTTTACTCATTTCCGACGGCACTGATATGCCCGTCGGAAAAGGTACTATTACCAACGGCAATTAGCGCCGTCGGAAATAGTTCGTCATTGATAGGCCTTTTTTTTGTAGTGGGTGAATAACTCGCATCTTGACACGTGTTCTCAAGGGTCCCCACAAAGAAACACTATAAAAGGAGAGGCTCATCAAGGAGAAGGAAGGAAAAAAGAAAATGGATAGAAAGAGTGAAAATAGAGAGAGAGATATACAAATTGTAATTTCTCCGGAGATTAATCCAACATAAAAGTTTAATAAGAGCAATTTAATATAATTTGTTGTTCATCAAATTTCACGCATCAACACCGTTCATCTTCTTTAATCTATTCATCGCCCAAACAAAATCACCCATCCAGACCCAAATCAAAACAATGCCGGTGGAAACACTCCATCAGCGATAGAAGAACTGCTCATCCTCTCCGAGGAGCAGATTTGCTCAAAGTGGAGGAGCAATTTGCTCATCAGAGCGTTTTGCTCCATTGTGGAGCAATTATTCCTATCTTCATTCTTTTTGTTTGCGCTTCATCATCATCTTCTATTTTCCTACGCTTTATCTTCTTCTTCCTCTTTTTATGCGCTTCTTCTTTCTCCTTTTTTTTCCTAATTAAATGATAAAGGATGTAGGAGGGTTCTCCTCCATCCATTTAAGTGGGAGATTTTGATCTCCTCCATTCATTTATTCAATTATAAATGATTAAAAAATTAAATTGGCAATTTTGCCCTTGAGTAGTTAATTTTTAATAGAGGTCTACTAACAGCAGGGAAGGTTTGTTCAATTTTAAGCAAAATGTCCATCTAACTGCAATTAGGTCTAAACTTGGGGGAGGTTTGTACAATTATCCCTATTATATTCCAATAAATGCTCAACATAATCCAAAGTAGAAAAACGAGAAGAGGTAATAAATATCAGAAATTTGAAAGGAGAAAGGATCATCACTTTGATCTTTATTCATACAATGTAATACATTAATTTCATAAACTTATGTATTAGAATCTTGAAACACTATGCAAAATATCACAGCTGAACCTGAAAGACCAACGGTTAAAATTTTAGGAATCCATATATGTATTATGCCAAGGAAAAAAAAAGCATGCAATGCAAGGCAATCTTACCACGGTTCGATTCCCTTTCTCCATATCCAAGTCCCCTTACAGCTGCCAGTTGAGATTGAGAGCTTATAAAAAAACACATTAAGCAAGAGAATCATCCAAGCAATATTTACGCAATTCCTGCAACTCATCATCTTTTTCTATCTTTTCTAATTTCTACAACACACACTGTATTTTATTTTATATAGGGTTAAAATTGAAACTAACCATATAATTAGTGGAGTTTTATTTTTGAGAGCTTTTATTTGACAATCCATTTTTTTCTTTTTATACTTCTTTTCTAAAGACACTCGATTCTCAAAATTTAAATTTAAAAAAATTCTAAAGACACTTCCTTTTGGTTCAAGATGATCCTTTTTATATTTTGGCACTCCTATTCTAAAGATACTCTATTTAAAAATAATTTTCTAAAGACACCCCATTTTATTTTAATAAAAGTTAGGACAAACCATTGCATTCTTTGATTCATCCGATGAGTAATCTTTTTTGAATTAAATTATTAAAAAAAGAAATTATCTCTCATAAATCATTAGATTAAATATTACATATTAAACACTTTCTCATAAATTTTTAATTACTATATCAAACTCTCTCTCCTCCAGTACATATCTCTAATTTTCTGTCTCCATTCTTTCTCAAGCAAAACTAACAGTTAAGAAAAAAAAAAAAAAAAAAAAAAACTTACGAATAAGCTTGATTTTTAGGAACCATATATATGTATATATTTAAAAAAAAAAAAAAAAAAAACTTAAAAAACAAGTACCCTGTTTTTTTTTTATTTAAAAAAAATCGAAATATGAAAACATTTTTTGTTACTTTTGTAGATATGTGATTGCCTGGAGAACTTTAATTCTTTCATTAGTCTTACAAATTTTGAGTTTAATCGAATCTAGTTACAACAAATCAAGTTTTCATATATCTATTTTTTTTTATATAAAAAAAACAAGGTATTTGTATTGACTTTTTAATATATATTACTGTTAATAAAAAACCAAAATATTCATAAGTTTTTTTTTTTCTTTAACTATTAATTAGAGATTGATCAAGAAAGTATGGAGATATGATTTTTTTTTTAAATTGGAGAGAGAGAGTAATTAGGAGAGAGTGTTTAATATGGTAATAACAGAATTAGGAGAGAGATTTTAATATGTAATATTTAATCTAATGATTTATGAGAGAGAATTTTTTTTAAAAATAATTTAATTAGTTTGGAGTGTTTTTTGAATTTTTTTACTTGTTTAGTAATTTTAATTCAGGTTAAAATTGTCATTAATAAAAAAAATTTAAATTGGAGTATAAATAGATAATTTGTGGATTGTAAGGAGAATCTCTCTTTATTTTTAACCGGCATTAATATTTTGATTGTTTTTATCAAACTTTCCACTAATGAGATAAAAATACCATTAATAATTTTTCAATTAAACACACCAGTCTTCTTTAATTAAACACATCAATTTTTTTCAATTAAACACACCACATGTTTTCTTAAATTAAACACATAGGTTTTTTCAATTAAACACATCACCAGTTTTCATCAATTAAATATACCACCAGTTTAGTTTAATTCCTAGTGTGTTTAATTCCCAATGTGTTTAATTCCAGTGTATTTAATCTGGTGCAGGGGTAAATTTGTCTCTTTTGTGGAAAGTTTAGTAAAAACAATGAAAACACAAATCCCGGTTAAAAATAGAAACCCCCTTAATTTTTTGATTAAAAATAAATAAAGATGAAAGAAAGACAAAGTCAAATAGGTTGGGGAGATATTGATGAGAGTGAGTACGCCTCAATAGACCAAAATAAAAGAGAGACAGAGGGTGATCGTGTTACCACAAGAGACCGGCCAAGAAATTAAAATAGTCAAATTACCAAAAGTGCTAAAATTTCGATGTTCTCAGATATTTCCAAAATTTGATTCTTAGGTATTTATAGTGGTTTTACACTTTTACTCAAAAAGTTTTTGTTAAATCGCATTTTGCGTTGGGTAATGCGTCTTGCAAAACACAAGCCTATGCTTGATCTCACCATAAAGTACTAAAATTTTAAAGTTCTTGGATTTTTTTTTCCAAATTTGATTCATAGGTAGATTAGAGTATTTATAGTAGTTCTATGCAAAAAGTTTTTATTAAATCGCATTTTACATTGAGTTATGCATCTCGCAAAACACTTCCCTATGTTCGGACCGAAAAGTACTAAAATTTCAAAGTTTTCGGATTTTTCCCAAATTTGATTAATAGCTAGAATAGAGTATTTATAATAGTTCAATGCAAAATTGCATTTAGCATTGAGTTATGCACGCTACAAAACACGTGTCTATGGTCGAACCGAAAAGGGCTAAAATTTTGATGTTCTTGGATTTTCCCCAAATTTGAATCATTGCTAGATTAGGGTATTTACAGTATTTTCATGCATTTTTTTTTTGTTAAATCATATTTTACGTCGAGTTATACGCTTTGGGTAATAGTAGACTATGCTCAGACCGAAAAGTGCTAAAATAAAACAATAAAAGAAAAGAAATGATGATGAGTTGATCATCTAGTGTATTTAAGTATAAGCATATATAGTCTACTCTTTCAAAACACAAGAAAATCATCTAGTGAATTAGTTTGTGGTGCTACAGAATTGTCTTTCTAATAAAATCATCTAGTGTACGTAGCTTAGTTAACTCTCTTAGTATATCGATTTTCATTGGTTAAAGAGGTAATTCAATGTGTATACACTTGATCCAGTCTCGGTAAGTTAAATGTTTAACATCATGTATATATGTTGGTCTGTTCTGTTAATTATTTATCAATTAATTTTTAATGATTTACTTTTATACCAAAAAATCCACCATTTATCACTATTGAATTATTATTATTTTTTTTTTGATAAAATCACTATTGAATTATGCAGATTTAGAAATAAATAATCCAATTACTCCCACACATATAATATATGTTAATTATGAATTTACTATAATATGGCCTTTTTATATAACAAAACTTCAATTTCTACATATAAACAACGCAAAGGTTGCGTATTTTAATAACTCTAACAAAAACCCCACTGCCCAACGGTGACGAACCCATAAATTTTAATAAGGGGGATACTTGAGTAAAATAATAAAATAATAATAATAATACTAATAAATTAAATATAGTAAAATGAGTTTATATATATAAAATAATCGATGGTATGATGAATTTTAAATAAAATAAAACAAATAGAACACCTAATCAAAATGAATTAAATAGTCTTAAAAAGAAATAAAAACAAGAAACACAATTTTAAAAAATGAATAATAAAAAGAAAAACAATATATACGTACAATTATGCACTCAAAAAGTAATGAAAAATGAAACATTAAAAAAAAAAACAACATACACACTCAAAAAGAAATAAAAACAAGAAACACAAAATTAAAATAATAATAATAATAATAAGAAAAACAACATAAATAATGTAAAGTTACAGTTTTATTCTTACAAAAATTATAATATAATTATATAATAATAAATTATATTTTGTATTTACAATGAATTCACTTTTAAATTTAAAACTTTTTTACAAAATAAAAAATATATTGAGACTATAAAATAAAGAAAAATGATAAGGATAAAAAAATATTCATAATAAAGGATAGAAAATTTTAATACAATAAATTAAAGTTTGGGATATAGGCTTTATTGATGGGCATGGGTTGGTTTGGGTTGGGTTTAACTATACCCAAACCAAACCATTATAAAATCGGTTTAATTTTTTACAACCCAAACCAAACCATTTATAAGGTAAAACCAAACCGAACCAAACCGATAAAAATCGGTTTGGTTCGGTTTGGTTTAATGGTTTAAGAAAATAATTAAATTATTTTTTATTTGAATAAATTTAATAATATCAAATTATCAATATAAGTAGTTAAATCAATTATCAATAAGATAAACAATAATACTAATTTATAATACTAAATTTAACTAAAGTGCAGAATGATAATCGTTATAAAAAAAAAAAAAAACTCAAATGTAGAACACCTAAAACTTATAAAATAAGACTACATCGTTTAAGTTTATAAATTAATAATATCTACCACCATTTAAGCAACCACTTTGAAGTTTCGAAGTTCACTTCTTGTTGCATTAGGTTAACTTTAGTTTTTATTTGTTTTATCCGATAATTTAATTAATATATATATAAGTATGTAATGGTTTGGGTTGGGTTATACGGTTTGATAAAACACAATCCACAAACCAACCCAAACCAATTGGGTTGCTCAAAAACAATCCAATCGGTTTATTTTATTTAACGAAACCAAACCAACCCGCTTAAATTGGTTTGGTTTGGGCAGGTTGATCGGTTTGGCGGTTTGGGTGCCCACCCCTAATTGATTGTATATGTCATGTATGTTAAACCAAAACTATTAGAATAATTGTGCAAAAATAATTCTATTACAAATAAGAAAAATTTAAAATGATAATAGATAACTTAATAAAAATTTAAATTAAATTAACAAACCAGAAATCGAGTGTATAAAAGATGCTGTCAATAAGGACGAGAAAGAAAAAGTGGATTGTTTTGTTGTAAAAGAATACGAAGATTTGAGAAAAGAATTAGAAAATAGTGAAAAATAAAGAAACAATAAAAAAAAAATATTAAAATTAGAGGATAAAATTAAATTCTTAATATATTTTTTAAAAAACTTCTTTACTTATTTGTTTCATTGCGGCAGTAGTGAGCGTACTAGCGTAGTGTATATATATATATATATATAAAATAAGGGGAAATACACTCTTTTTATATTGAATTTTAATGTATCACGTCTTTAAAAAATTAAAGTTTAAATGGCACCAATAAACTAAAATATCATCACCTCCTTCTTTTATTATGTTTTTATCATTTTTAGGTTTTTTTTTTTTTTTTTTTTTTTTTTCAAAAACCTCCATTGATGGAGAAGCAATGGAGGTCAAAATGGA
Organism: Acer yangbiense; assembly: GCA_008009225.1. Lineage (NCBI taxonomy): Eukaryota > Viridiplantae > Streptophyta > Magnoliopsida > Sapindales > Sapindaceae > Acer > Acer yangbiense. The sequence goes on from CM017771.1 coordinate 24,814,354, forward strand.
GGTCTAAATGAAGAAGATGAATTAAAAAAATGAAAATTTTCATTTTTGCCCAATGAGTCTCGGAAATTGTAAATTTACCTAATAATTCTCAGAAATTACAAATAAGTCTCGGAAATTAGAAAATAAGTCTCAAAAACACCGAAATAAGTCTCGAAAACATCGAAATAAATCTTAAAATCACTAAAATAAGTCTCAGAAATACGAAATTAAGTTTCGAAAAAGAAAAGCATGAGACTTATTTTTGTAAGTGTATTTTAAGGGTATTTTCTTTCAGATCCACACTTTACGTCTATTAAAACTTAAGTTTTTAAGTTGGTGATAGTTTTAAAACTCACTCTTTAAAGAGTGCTATTAAATTTTCAAACCATATATATATATGTTATAAATTAATGAAGACTAATAGATGGAAGAACATATAAAGTAATAGATGAACTAACAACAAAGGTAATAAGAGGAAGTAAATAACAACATGAGATAACAAATAAATAAAATGAGAGAAAGAGAGACGAGATATGAGAGAGTAGGAGAGCTTTTTCTCTTGTATTGATATTCTCATTGATTCAACAACACCAATATTTACAATAGAATGCCATATATATAGGTAAAAAGAGAGGGGTAATTGATGTAATATTCCACTACTTACACATGAAGCAAAACCATAGAAGTTTGCCATGTGTGTTGGCTTCTTTAGGAAGCTAGAGAGGAAACATGTGGTGGAAAGCCACCCATTTGTTGCACATGTGTTATGACACATGTATTGTAACACTCCCCCTTGGATTTCCACCATTTGTATTTTAATTTGCTAGGAAAAACCCAGTGGGACAAAAACCTTAGCAAAAATATATACAATGATCTTCTAGATCAGGTGATGTAGATGTGTTCAGAATTGCCTCATTAAAACCTTTCCGGTAAAACCCAGTGGGACAAAATCCGGTAGAAGGAAAAAGAGTACAGTACAGTACACATATGTCCATTCAAAATTTTGCTCCTCCTGATTGAACGCTCCCTCTGAACAAAACTTGAACAGCAATCCTGTAATTTATAAAGCTGACGCATGCCAATTACATATACTAGTTTCTCAAAAGTTGATGTAGGCAATGCTTTGGTAAACAGATCTGCCAGATTATCTGTAAACTGTATTTGTTTAACATCAACTGTCGGCTCTGTTGAAGTTCATGAGTATAGAAGAATTTAAGAGAAATATGTTTGATTCTATCTCCTTTGATATAACCCCCTCTAACTTGAGCGATACAAGCCGCATTATCTTTAAATATCGGTGTAGGCATTTATGTAGATAATGAAAATCCACATGTATTTTGAATATGATAAATAACTGACCTTAGCCACACGCATTCTCGGCTTGTTTCATAAAGTGTAAGGATCTCAGAATGATTAGAGGATGTAGCAACAAGAGTTTGCTTTGTGGAGCGCCAGGAGATTGCTGTGCCATTATATGTAAAAACATATCCCGTTTGTGAACGGGCTTTATGGGGATCAGATAAATACCCGGCATTAGCATAACCAATTAAACCTGAAAAGTTGTTGGATTTTGAATAATATAATCCTAAATCTTTCGTTCCACGAAGATAACGAAAAAGATGTTTAATCTCATTCCAATGTCTCCGAGTTGGTGCTAAACTGAATCTAGCAAGCAAATTCACTGAAAATGTGATATCTGGTTTAGTACTTTGAGCCAGATATAATAAAGCACCAATTGCATTAAGATATGGTACTTCAGGACCAAGTATCTTTTCACCATCTTCAAGTGGCCGGAATGGATCTTTCTTAGGATCAAGATTTCTAACAATCATGGGGGTACTTAATGGATGAGCATTGTCCATATTAAATCTTTTCAGGATCTTTTCAATATATGCTGATTGATGGATAAGTATTCCGTCTGATTTATGCTCAATCTCCAGGCCGAGATAATATTTTGTCTTCCCTTGGTCTTTCATTTCAAATTCCTTTTTCAAATATTCAGCAGTTTTCAGGAGCTCTTCAGGAGTTCCAATTAAATTCATATCATCAACATAAACTGCTATAATAGCAAATCCAAATTCTGATTTCTTTATGAAGAACACATGGGTGTATAATATAATTATTATACCCTTATTTTATCAAATATTTACTGAGACGGTTACACCACATCCGTCTAGACTGTTTTTAATCCGTATAAGGATTTTTGTAGGTTCATCAAATACAGATTACGAGATCTCGGTTTACATGCTTCTGACATTTTAAATCCTTCCGGGATTATAAATATCTGCATTGAGTGAATCATATAGATAAATAATTACTATGCTTAGAAGACGTATTTCAAGCCTTTTAAAGGCAGCCACATTTATCAAAAATTCGAAACGTAATTGTATTCATTACTATTGAATACTAAGTTTCTGTGAGAAACCTTGTACTACGAGTCGTGCCTCATATCTTACGATCTCGTTTTTCTCATTATGTTTCCGTATAAAGATCTTTTAGTATCCAACTAGTTTGACATCTTCAGGTGTCTGGAGAACTATTGGTCTAAATATTTTATGTTTGGCTTATGAAATCAATTCTTCTTGAATTGCTTCTTTTCATTTAGGCCAATCATGCCTTTTGTATACAATCATTGATATTATGAATATCATAATTATCATTTATAATTTCAGTAGCGCTACTGTGTATAAAAATACATTATCAATGATTGTTTCTTTATGATTCCACATTTCTCTTGAAACAAATTATAACACGGTGTGTATAAAGCTTATTACCCAATTTTTCATGTTTAGTCAAAATTACGAAATTACCCATAAATAGATAAAGCAATAAATCAAGTATAAAATGCGGAAATAAAATAACACTTGATTTTTACGTGGAAACCCTCACGGGAAAAACCACGGGCTAGTAAGTAAGCCACACTCAAACCTCGAATTCACTAAATGTGTAAAACGATTACAACCTAATCCCGGAAGTAATCACACACCTACCTAATCCCGGTATGAGTGAACCTAGTTCAATTTGCTTGCGATCTAAGCAACCTAATCCCGGAAGCTACACACAAGACTTACTTTCTCAATGAAGATAATAACACCCTAAGTGAATATATGAAAATCCAAATGAATAGATTTTAAGCTTATTACCCAATTTTTCGTGTTTAGTCAAAATTACGAAATTACCCCTAAATAGATAAAGCAATAAATCAAGTATAAAATGCGGAAATAAAATAACACTTGATTTTTAAGTGGAAACCCTCACGGGAAAAACCACGGGCTAGTAAGTAAGCCACACTCGAACCTCGAATTCACTAAATGTGTAAAACGATTACAACCTAATCCCGGAAGTAATCACACACCTACCTAATCCCGGTATGAGTGAACCTAGTTCAATTTGCTTGCGATCTAAGCAACCTAATCCCGGAAGCTACACACAAGACTTACCTTCTCAATGAAGATAATAACACCCTAAGTGAATATATGAATATCCAAATGCAACATAGAGCAAGGGAAACCCTATATGCTTATCTAAGATGATTAATATGCAATTAGAACAATCCTAGATATTAAAAACTAAATGACATGTTCAATCAAATAGTTTAGCTAATCAAGATTAAGCACAAAACCTAATTAGCTATCACAATACAACTTCTCAAACATACAACACACTAATCTCAATCTTGTATCAATAGATATATAAATAACATACAAGAAATTAATTGAGATTGCTTGTTAAGAAAAACACAAAATATATAAGATATTAGTGAAAAGCTTACTAAACAAAGTGTGATGAAGAATCCATGCAAAGAGACATCTAGATGATCTAGGATGATGCTAGATGATGATTGATGATCATGAAAAAGTGTTTGAGTAAATAAAAATGAGTTTTTGGAATTTTTCTTCTCTTTGAAAAATATCCTAAGTATGAAATCTGAATATGAACTCTCTTAATTGACCTAAAGTCAAAGTGGCATATATATAGGAGGCCAAAACAAAGTGTGGTCGTTTTGATAAGTTGGCCTGAAATTTGCCTTGGGCGCTGTACGTAGAGCGCTTTGTACAGCGCCCCAACAGCGACCGAATTAAATCGATCAGGTCTGAACATCGCTCAATGGGCGCTGTTCGTATAGCGCCTCCGTAGAGCACTTTTGGGGGCGCCCAATGCAAAAATGCAATCCTAAGTCTAAACATGACAAGGCAATTGGATATGCAAGATGCAATCAAACTAACATGCAAGAAGAGATGAAAATAAACATTAATGCACAACAATAAGAAACACAACATACAAGTATTAAACATATGCATGAGTTGTGAGTGTGTGCAACTATCTCTTCAAGACAAGTAAGCACATAGAAATTTACCTTCGGTACTTATCAATACGAGGTCTTCAAAGGGCTTCGAACAATAAAACCGATACCTAGGCTACCCTTACAAAGAACCCCAACATGTGGTTTGTCCACGAAATGAGCCAATCAACAAATGGGAACCTTACATCTCTCATATGATTTATAGAAATTTTCTCAATTTCAATATACTTGAATCTCTGTTGAGATTTCTTCCATTTCAATGGATTTAGTCACTTCAGGGATTTTATGTCTCTTTAGATATATCTAACTCTTATAGAGTTGATTTAGAGAAAGTGGATTTATTCATAACTCGAGTCTTGTTTATATTAGGATCCTGATAATTTATTTTCCTCTTTGGGGAACAATACATTTCGAAATAAAAGATTTACAAACTTATGATATGTATCAGATGATTTATTTGTTGCATTTTACTCAGATCGTTCTTCAGGAACAATCACCCGACCGGGGTTTATGAGATAGCAACTTATAAAATTTTGTCACTTTTAATATATCAAGTAACTGATTAATATTTATCTGATGATCAATTATCATTCGTATTTGAGTGATACGAAGATTGAAATGAGACACATTTATATATATAGAGAATCGAACTGGTATCTCTATTTTGTATAAGAGTGACTTTTCATTTATTCTTTTTAGAGAAACTTTCCATTTTGAAATTAATCAATATAATAATATGCAGGCCATGTGCAAGAGGATAAACTGTCAGAAGCATAGATGATCTAATAAAAGATTAATCAAAATCATCATAAATCTTAGAATGGTAGGGATGAATAGAATGTCTCCATATAGAAACTGGTAATTGTATTGAAATAATAAAGTTCTCACAATTACCTGGAGACGCTTGATAAGTGATTTTGCTAATCCATTCTGAATATGAACATGTGGAACTAGATGTTCAATATTAATCCCAACTGATCTGCAATATTCATCGAATTTCTTGGAAGTAAATTCATCAGCATTATCAAGGTGTATTGACTTAATCGGATGATCGGGAAAATGTGTCCGAAGCCTGATAATCTATGCAAGTAATCTTGCAAAATCAACATTACGTGTTGGTAATAATCAAATGTGTGACCATCTGATGGACGCATCAACTAGAACCATAAAATAGTGGAATGGTCCACTTGGTGGATGAATATGTCCACATGTCCCCTTCAATTCTTTGTAGAAATGACAGGGATTCAAAACCAACCTTAGAGTGGGATGGTTTTATTACTAATTTCTCTTGTGAACATGCAGTACATAAATTTTCATGGGATAAAAAAAATCTTCTGGTTCTTTAATAGATGTCCGTGAGAATTTTTAATGATTCTACGCATCATTGTAGATCCTGGGTGACCAAGATGGTCATACCAAAGCATAAATATTTTTGGATCTGAGAACTTCTGGTTCATAACTGTATAAACTTCTACACCTCTTATAAGAGTATAATATAATCCAGATGATAAAGCACGTAGCTTTTCCACAATGAGTTTCTGGCCTGAGTCATGAGAAGTAATGCACAGATACTCAATATTCTCATCATTTATTGTTTCTAGGTGATATCCATTATACCGTATATCTTTGAAACTAAGCAAATTTCTTCTGGATCTGCTTGAATATAAAGCATCATTGATACATATTTTAGTATTATTTGGTAACAATATCATGGCTCTATCGGAGCCTTCTATCAGATCTGCTAGACCTGATATTGTATTAACATTTGCCTTAAGGAGGGTTAAATTCAAAAAGTATTTCTGATTCCGCAAAATCATATGTGTCGTTGCACTATCGGCTAGATCTTTTGTATCTTGCTTTTCAATATCACATAATTTACCGTTTAAAAACATATCTATTAATAAAGAAAAATAAAGTGCATATTAAACAAAGTGATCAAAAGTATAAATATATAGATATGAAAATATATCACTTCATAAAATAAAATCATGAATCATATTGATTTTTCGAACTTCCGGCTCAACCATGAACTGCGGGTTCATAAAATTCAGAAAACTTTAGGTTTTAAATAGAAATTACAAATTGACTTTCTAGATGAAAGAATCGTAACTTGATCTACTTTAGAATTTCTGGTTCTAATAAACTTTGACATAAAAGTTTTAATATCACAATTTAAATTGAATTCAGAGCTTCAAGTCTGATTAGAACTTCATGTTCAAAACTTGAGAACTTCAAGTTTAGATTCAATACTTCGTTTTCAAAATTAGAACTTCAGGTTCTATATAGAATTCAAATTTTGGAATTTCAGGTCCCAAATATGACATTCATGTACATAGTAATGAATCCAGAATTCCATATTTTTATTGAAATTTAAAATTTTAGAACTTCAGATTCTGATCGGTTTGTAAAACCGCGCCAACTTAAATATTATAATGATAAATCTAGAAACTTTAGATTCTGGTTAGTCGGTCAAGCCGAGCTTGGCTTAAATTCCAGAAACTTAACGATTGACCTAGTTAGGCTCAACATATAATTTATACAAATCCAGAAACTTCAGGTTCTGGTTAGTTCGCATACTCAGATACATAAATTGCATAAAATTAAAATAATAGATAATACAACAGATAATATAACAAAAATAAGATGAAGAAGAACGAGAAAATAACAGTATGAGATAAAGTGAAAAGTGGAGAAAAAATATTGTTTGCTTTTATTGATGATTTCGGATTACATCCTGACCACACAATTTTAGCTGTGTAGTCATTTTGAATAAAGCAAAATTATACTCAGAGACTGATTTAAGTCTTGAAAACGTAAATGTTGCCACTGATACCTGTCATTTGGTAATGCAATATCGGGTTGGTTATCAAATCGATCTTTTAGTTCTTGCCATAGAATTTCTGGTTCTGTGACAGTTATGTATTGGGCTTTTAGATCCTCATGCAGATGGTGATGGATAATAACCATGGCAGTAGATTTGTCTTGTTTATATGCCTCGGTCCCATTTTCAATAACGTAATACAGGCCTTCTGATTTTAGGAGTAATCTAGCATCAATAACCTAGGACATGTAATTGTCCCCAGACACTTCTAGTGCAGCAAATTTCAAACTTGCAAGCTTTGACATTATTACAGCTTCTAGTTATCCGAAAATCACAATCGGAGTCAGAACTTCTGGTCTGACAAAAATCTGAGGAATTTAAACCTTCAGATATATAAAGGAATATTTTTAAGTAAATAAATCCAGAAGCTTCAGGTTCCGGTAATGATAAATAAATCCATAAACTTCAGGTTTTGGATGGGTGACCAAACTGTTTAAATAAAAATTATAAAATAAAATGTGTAATAATAAATTCGGAAAAAGTAAATCCAGAATTGCAAGTTCTGATAGGTTGGCATAGCCAATCTCATAAAAGCATATAAATAAATAAATGCCGGAAAGTAAATCGCGTAAAAGTAAATAAAATGCGAGAAAGTAAATTACGTAAAAATAAAATGCAGGAAAGTAAATTCAGAACTGCAGGTTCTGGTATTAATAAATAAAAGTCTAGAAGCTTTAGGTTCTAGTAATAATAAATTCAGAACTTCAGGTTCTGGAAATAACAGCATCGTGCTGATAACGTGTTATAAATTAATGAAGAATAATAGATGGAAGAACATATAAAGTAATAGATGAACTAACAACAAAGGTAATAAGAGGAAGTAAATAACAACATGAGATAACAAATAAATAAAATGAGAGAAAGAGAGACGAGATATAAGAGAGTAGGAGAGCTTTTTCTCTTGTATTGATATTCTCATTGATTCGACAACACCAATATTTACAATAGAATGCCATATATATAGGCAAAAAGAGAGGGGTAATTGATGTAATATTCCACTACTTACACATGAAGCAAAACCATAGAAGTTTACCATGTGTGTTAGCTTCTTTAGGAAGCTAGGGAGGAAACATGTGGTGGAAAGCCATCCATTTGTTGCACATGTGTTATGACACATGTATTGTAACATCGCCACCACCACATATGGTGTATATATATATACATATATATTCGATTGACAACATTCTAAGTTTGAGTTGCCACCACCACATATGGTGTATATATATACGTGCAAGAATGGTCTTCTTCTCTTGGTGAGTATACCGCTTTCCTTTCCATTTCGGGAGCAGCTGACTAGTAGTTATCGCATGTAGTCATAGGCGGAGTGGTGTACCGGTTGTTATGCCAATAGCAGCGCCGGGCAGCTAAGTTGGTATGGAAGAATTGCAGCGCCGTGGGAAATCCTTCTCTATACAAGTTCTCCAACCAAGAGTTGGCCCTTAACTAAAGACGAGATTGCACAACTTCAACATTCAATCGCACAGCGCTGCCGATTAAAGGTAGCAGACAGCGACGCTGACGGATTATAACATCTGAGCATTAGACCATGTTTTTTAAACTTACTTAACCTTAAAAGGTCTTTCCGATCAGGACGTAGACAAACCGTAATACTCAAAATTCGTGGGTCCAAGAGTTTTATAAAATGTTATTGGTGGAAAAAAATGTGAATGAAAGATCCCACTGAATTGAATTGGGTCCATGAATCTAAGAAATAGTGAGAATTCTTGACCTCTCTCAATATCTCTCTCAATTCGAAAATCCAAGATTTGAATTGATATCCTTTCATCGATTCCTCATAAATTGCTTTCCGCTCTTTATAAGACCTGACGCGAGAGTTGAAGTCTTCTTTCCTATCTATCTTCTGGCTTGCACCACTTCTCGAAGTTCCTTCTTGCTTCATTCGCTTCGCGGGAGCCACACAGCACATAGCTGGAAGTCAGAGGGCCCATACTACCTGCCTAACCTTTTGCTCCAGGGAGCAGTTGTGAACAGTTTTTCCTGATGTGTCTTGCGGGCATTTATGGTGTGCTTCCTCTCGCGGATCATGTTCTGCAATCACTCTTTGAAGAGACTTTTCTATTTTTATATTTTTATGGCTCGCACAGCAGCACCAACGATGAGAAATCCACCAATCCAATGTGATGTGTGAACAATGACAATTGTGTCCCATAGTCAGTAGCTAGATATGCCCCACCACGTCAGCAGTAGTAGCAGCCTCTATTGCTTAGCAGGTTTAGCCTCCGCCTCCCTATGTGTGTATCAGTTCACAAGCAATGTCAAAGTCAATCTTGTATCGAGGGTATGTGCTTTGAGGTGCACTACTTTTGGCTTGTGCCTTTGTCTTTCCTGAAGTGAAGCTCAGTCCTTTTGTTGCAGTTCTAGTCTTATTGCCCTATTACTAATTCATCTAGGTGTCGGGTTTGTTAGGCTATACCTAGGATCCGCCTTCCTTGTACCGTTGTAAGTTGGGAAAAGGCACCCTCTATCCTACGCTCTTCGCCTAGAAGCCAATCTTATTGGTTCTAATCTCTCCTAGGGTGAGGAAGAAAAAGCTCAGAATCTGTGAACAATCTATTATCATGTGGCTTCGGCTTCAACAACCTAACTGAGGAGGAAAGAGCTATCCATCTTTTATAGATCACGAGCTTACTCGAAGAAGTATTTTTGCATTTGCTTTGGCGCATTCTTTGACTGCTTTGCTCCCCCCCCCCCCCCCCCAAAAAAAAAAAAAAAAAAAGAGGAGAAAGACTTGCCCTTTATATGCATATGGAAAAAACAACTATACTAGTAGTTGACTTGTTCGGATCAAGTACATTTTATGAAAGAAGGGCCTATATATAATACTTGAGATGTCCCTATTACGTAAAGCCGGAACTACTACTTTAGAAGGGCACTACAGAGTGGAGAAGTTCTAAGTTATAACATATCCCGATGTCAAGGTGAGACGTCCAGCTCTTTAAGAAAGAAGGTTCGTCCTAGTACTATTTCTGCATCTCCCTGACCAAATCCACCCACATTAGGATTACTTGTTAATGGTTGATGCTTTTCCTTTTCGGAAGCCTCTTTCGGCCTTTTGAATCACTCTTTCCTTTTGCCTGACTGAGTTACTTACGTTACGGTCTTCAGCAGGCAGGCTGCACTGTAGGCGGCGGTTAGGAAGGATCGCTAGACCAGCAGCCAAGCCAAACCAACAATGAATGTGTAATGATGATGATTCCACGCCCTGCGCCTCTCTAGGCATGAGCTAATGCTCATGACTGGTATATGGATCTCTTTATATAGTGGTCAGCCTTCTAGAAGCTTCGCCAGAAGGTGACGCTTCTTACTTAATCTCGATTTAAGAAAAGTAACTGGCGTTCTCTTGGATCCAAAAACCGGCACACAAACTTCAATCATACGGAGCTCTATTCCTTTCCCTTTCAGAGAAGAGGTTCAATTTCTCTGATTTCTTGATCACTACAAGCAAAATATCGGGCTAAGTAAAGCTCTTCGAACTTGACTTTAGCCTTTGCTTTATGAAGATAGGAGAAATTCGAAGGGTTATCTCCCCATAGAAGAGTTGAAGAAGAACCACTGAAGTATCTACAAGTTTGCGCGTGGCAAGCACATCCTGTAGAGGCTTACCCGGACAGGAGAACCCAGGTGACAGCAAGCGACGCGACGCCGATCCAGCTGTCATGGCTTAAGAAGCAGCTTAATAAAAGGGGCATAAACTGTAGCGAGGAAGAAACTTACATCCCTAACCAGTATTCTATAGCCCCAGCTCTTAAAAATAAAAAGTCTAGGCTATTCTTTTTCCAACCGTGTCAATCCAATTCAATAGAGTGATGCTATCTGAGGACCATGATTAGATTTGTAAGGATTCCCATATATTGATTGGCTTATTTCGTGGACAAACCACATGTTGGGGTTGATAATGTAAGGGTAGTTTAGGTGTTTGAACTTCATGCTCGAAGGCCCTTTCAAGACCTCAAGGGATAAGCACGCCAAAGGTATAATTTCTTGTGCTTGATTTTTCTTTGAAGAGATTTAGTAAGCACACACACACTTAGCATACTTGCATATGTGTGCATACTCTTCACATGTCACTTTACACACTAGCACTTTGTTTTATATCTTGTCGTGTGTATATGTGCTTAGTAATTTGTTTCCCGATAGTGTTCGGAAACGTCCGCGCTCACACGTATGTGTGCTTGGTTTTACGCGAAGACCGCCCACGGAGAATGCCCTTGGCTTCTCCTTGGTTTTCACCATTGTTGGTGATCGACGGTTATGATCGGCGGCCTGGCCGCCGAATGAAACCGCCGTTTCAGTCCAGACAGGTCTGAAGCAATTCTGCGGTCACGATTGGTGGTCACGACCGCCGTTCATACCTGATCGATTTTAATCTCTCGGTCTAATTCGGCGGTTGGATCGGCGGTCACGAAACCGCCGAATAAAACCGCCGTTGATGCTCTGTTTTTCACGGGCTCAATTCGGCGGTCGTAATCGGCGGCCATGCCGCCGATTGAAACCGCCGAATGGTGCGTTTCAGGGGCAAACTTGTCTTTTCACATGCCCAATTCTTGATGTCTATAAATATCTTACTTTCTCATTCTCTGATCAAGTTCTTTGAGTCTTTAGAACCTTAAACTTCAAAGAGAGATTTTTGAGAAAAAATCAAATCAAGAACTCACCTTTAAACACTCAAATCAAATCCTTTTTGCATCAAATTTCATATTGCATCTTCTATGTCTATATAGAAAGCATCCATGTATGGGTTTGCATCATCACAACTTGCTTGGTAAGATTTTGATTAATTTCATCTTATTTTAGTATTTTTACTATCAAGCATATTCTCTTTTAATTTACTTGTATGTTGTTGATCATATGATAAATACAAGAATAGAGAATTAATTGTGATGAATTGATTGAGTGTATTTTGTGATAGCTAATTAGGTTTTTGATTAATCTTGATTAGCTAAGCTATTTGACATGTCATTTAGCAATTGATATCTATGGTTGATTTAAATTGATTATCTCATCATCCTAGATAAGCATCTAAGGTTACCTAGCCTTGTTTGTTATTTGAATATTCATACATATTCACATAGGTTGCATAATCTCTTCTTAGGGAATTAAGTCTTGAGGCTAAGGTTGCTTAGGCCTCAAGCAATTGGACTAGAGCCACTTTTAAAGGCCCGAGTGGTAGAAGTGGGGGGTTATTGACCGGAGTGTTAGACGAGGTCTACATAGGTTGTAAACTCCATTTTGATTAGTGGATTTCGAGGTCCGAGTGTGGCGCACTAAACAGCCCGTGGTTTTTCCCAGTGGTTGGGTTTCCACGTATACATCAAGTGTTATTTAAATTCCGCACTATATTACACTTGCTTGTATTTTTGACTAGTAGGGGCATTTTCGTAAAATTGACTTGCATGCGAAAATTAGGTAATAATAGTTAAAATCTATTCACCCCCCCCTCTAGATATATATTTAGAACACACCGTATTCTTTTCAAGATTCATTAGTAGGCTTTAGTCGGAAATGCCTTTGAAGACGGGGCGAAAGAAGATTTTGAGTAACCCATTAAGAGTGAAAAAGAGATGAAAGCAAGATTCCGACTTCCGTAAAAAGCAAGTACCAAGGTTAGCCGAGCCGAGCCGAGCCAAGCAAGTACTCGAAATGGTTTACAGCATGAGCTTTAATTTGATTTAAGCCTGTGATCTCCACTCCCTCAAAATGGATCTTAAAAAGGCTTCAACAAAGCAAATGGCTGTCCCGGTTGTTGTTGGCGTAGTAGTTGTAGGTAGGTCTCCGACGAGCATTCATACCAATTCCATTTGGAGGGGGTCCAAGCCCTCTTCGTCTTCCTATCCAGGGTATTCGGATCCCGGTGACCCACCCCAAGCCAAACCTGACCCATCTTCTCTAGCATCCAATGATCTGAAACCTGCATAGACAATGCGTTTCGATCGAGAATCTACTTCCGAAGATGAAGAACTCACAGCGTTTAGGACGCCCAAATGGGTCTTTTGCTAGAGAACCGGCATCTTCCAACCTGCTGGCATGGCAGTCTGACAGCTTATCTGCGGATTCTTTAACTTCTATCAAACAACGTATTCTCATCATCAATGCACCAACCCCTGGCGTGCCGTACAATATGACTTGGTGGAAGGAACACTCATCCAGCTTGACAACATTCCAAGTTTGAGTCGCCACCACCACATATGGTATATATTTATATCCGACCCCCCGAGATTTGCCTTCTTAGACACTTAATGAAAATATTAGACATTTTATTCCCTACCGTCAGGATCGATTTCCGTTAGGCTAGCACTTTGACCGTTAATTAACAAGGACAATATTGTAACTTCATTAGGAGGACATGATTAGATTGTCATTATTTAATGAAAATAAGAAGAGATGGATCTCAATTGTCCATCTATGAGATAGATGGCTGAGATCCATCTATTTTTATTTTCATTTTAATTGTGAATAAATCAGTTTGAGAAAAAATTTAATAAAAAAAAAATATATATTTTTTCTTATAATTGGATCTCCACCATCTATCTCAAAGATGGATGGTGGAGATTAAAAGATAATTTACAGAGTAAGAAAAAAAAAAAAAAAAACAAACAAAAAAGGAAAAAACCCAAAACCAAATCACATCACTCGAATCGAAATTTAGGAAAACAAATTTACACAATTTGCAGAAGAGTGGTGCTATTGGCACACCCTCTATTGATCTATTTATGCCCCACCTTTTAATTATTTAGTATTTTTTTTCCTTTATCAAAATTACTAAAAGAGACATACAATTGAAGAAAAAATATATTCTATAAAGTAAATCTAATAAAACACCACATTCTTATTATTATTATTATTTTTTTATAAAAAACCCAACATTCTTTTAATCCTTTTCTTGAAATATATATATTTTTTTCATAACTCTTAAACCCTAAAAATACTTGTATTGGATCTTATTTAAACAATAAATCAAACACTTAGGGTGCATTAGGCAAATGAGATATTGATTATTATTTAATCTCGGTACTCTTTTAGAATCTGAAAGTGAAATTATGATAACCAAAACAAATACTTGCTCTTTTCTTCTTGTTTCGTTTTGTTTGTGGGTTGTTCCTTTTTTTTTTCTCTCTGTGTGTTTTGTCTTGGATTGCTCTGTTCTTTGCTATTTTCTTGGGGCTGTTTGTTTGTTCTTTGTCTTGTGACTTCCTGGTCTCTTCTATAAAGCTTGATGTTAAAAAAAAAAAAAACACTAAAAAAAAGAAATAAGAAAAAAAAAATCGTTCATGAGAGGTGAGAGAAAGACGAGACCAGAGATAAAGAGATCTGAGATAGATATAGATATTAGAGATGTGTTTATTATGTTCGAAAAATAATTAAAATGGTAGTTTTGGAAATAAATAAAATAAATTAGTAAAAACATTTAACTTTATTTAATTAAATCAAAATTTAAATAAGTGAGGTATAAATAGATCAGTAGGGGGTGTGCCAATAACACCACTCTTTGTAGAAATGAATTGTACATAAAAATTCTAAAACCAACCCACATAAAATTTCAAAACAGGCGCATTCATTCATAAAATCGCATAAAAAACTAAAAAAAAAGAGATTATTTTCGAATTCAATGTAACTACACAAATTATTTACAATTAAATAAAATAAAAAATAAACCTTGGCATATATAGTAATCTTTCCAAACTCTTCTAGCAATCTAAGAACATCTCCAAGAGATCCTTTAATCAAGTCCCTTAACTTAATTAAGGGAGGAGCTATAGTTTTTACAGCTCCAAAGATCCTTTAATGACTCCCTTAATTAGAATCTAGTGGAGCTCACTCCCTTAATTAAGGGGTGGCTTCAGCTCCCTTAATTAAGCGGGCTCCACATATAAAGAAAAAAAATACAATTCATGAGTATAGAAAAAATAATAAAAAAAATAAGTGGGATCCGCATAAAATAATAATAAAAAATTATAAAGGAGTCATTTAATGGAGTATTCTTGGAACACATACCCCTTAATGACCCCCTTACAACAACATCCACTCTTAAATAAGAAGGTCTTCAAGGGAGACTTTTGGAGAAATGACCTCCCAAATCAAACGCTTTGAGCTTGATTTTTCCAATGCTTAATTCCTTTGATGTTGAACTAACCTCTGATTCATAAAATCAAAACCAAGAAAAAAAAATCATGTCAAGATTACTAAGAAAGTTTGATACGATTTTTTTTTACCATTCTCTCCATCATCACATCATTCGAAGAAAAATAATTTACAAAACCCAGATCTTATTCTTCTTTTTCTTCAATAATTGTCAACATTTTTTCACTCAATCATCAACATCATCTTCTTAATTTTCAAAAATATATCATTATATATATACCGATATCAAACATTGAATGGTGTAGGTGGTCGATCTACGTGTTACTGTGAAACGGGTCGGGTTGTACTAGGCCCAAGGCAACTGGTTTGAACTTTGTAAGGTGAGTGAAGTCGTTGCACCTGCAAGCTATAGTCTATCGACCTTGTATAGAGACTTGTCGAACCTGCAAGAATAATTAGAGTAAAGATAATACAAATAGAAAGAAGAAGATGGGTTTAAGTTATTTAGCCTTAGATGTGCTTAGGTTGAGCAATATTTCGTGATGATCGTGATAGTGAATCCGGATAAATTTCGGTTGCTGGAATGCTTATGAGCAGAGTTTCAGTACGCTTTTGTAAGCTTTTGGTAGGAGAGATTTCAGAGAGTTTTTCAGTGAGAGCTCTCTTATTTATATCAGAAGAAACAGTTCCAACACCTCCCTCATCATACTTGATCGTGGGCGAGATTTATGGATATATTCTCTCCATATTATCTACCTAGTATCTCTGAGGTTTTGACTTGGTCCTTCAAAGACCAAGTCCTGCTGCTGATGCTTACTTTGGGTTGACCCAACATAACGGGCCTGGGTAAAAATCCAGTATTAAAAGGTCTGGGTGTTAATATATTGGGCCTATGGTGTAGGGAAAAATACCGTAGTACATGCAGCGGAAGCGAGACTAAAATTCGATTTAGTATGTTTTAAAATTTTTCCTTTTTATGAACCTTAACCCTTTAAATTAATTAACCATATATAAAGTAACAAAAATATAATACCTTTTGTTACGTGATCCGATTGACTTACGTCGATGGTAATCCGCAAGATCTTCAATCCTAGCACGAACGTGAATCACCTAGGAGCGTGGTCTCCCTTTTCTTTGAATTTCAAACCTGAGAATGGACAAACAAACTTTTCTTTTTCTTTGTCAGTCTTAAAACAATCAAAAGAATACAAAAATTATTCCGATCACTTTTGAGTTCTCAATCTAATGATCGAAACTCGCGTGAACCTAATTCGATGTTGATTAGTGTACCATCAAAAGAATAATTTCTTCTCTCTTTTATGTCTTAGTAGAATAATTAAATACTTGTCTATGAGTTTAGAAGAAGAAGAAAATTGAATCCACCAAGCCTTAGAGGTGGCCGAAACCTATCACAATAAATAAATAGGGTGGCCGAATTTCTCTTCCTTTTTACTTTAGGGTTGCCGAATTCTATGTGGTGTGGTATTAGGGTTGGCCGAATTTCATCACATCACCTATATAGGGTGACCGAAATTCAACCCTAATTCCTATCATCCTTTTAGACTCCTAACCCTAATTTAACTCATAAGTATTTTTATTCTTTTATTGACTAAATAAAAAGACTTCTTATTTGATTAAATAAATAAACTTAATTATTTATTTTCTTATCAAACAAGTCTTTTACTTTTAGTATACTACTACCAATAGTATAACTCTAGGAAATATATTTCCTGATTAGAAAAAGATTTGTTTCTTAATTAAACAATTAATTAATAAATTAATTAATTCTGATTTAATTAAACAATGAAACAAAATAATATGTTAGGCTAATATTTTAACCTTGCCGCCCCACATGTATAAAATGGACCATATATTATTTTCTTATTTCATTTAATCCATTGGACTTTAAATAAAAAGCCCATATGTGAACCAGACCCATTCTTACTAAAAGAAACAAGCCCACATGCCTTTCATTAATATATAAATATAATTGAGCAGCCCATTAAATAATTAATGTGCAAATTATATTCTTAATATATTAAATGCAATTTTAGATGGACCCATAAATTGGTCCGGTAGAATATATAAAGTGATCCATGCAAGTCCGTGTGGATTGGGGATCTTGGCGGGCTATCTAAATTTAAGCTTCAATAGACACAACCTAATCACAATCAACAAATGATTCACTTAGGTCCGATCCATTAATTTTAACTCATTCCACTAAAGAGCTAAAATTGAACTCTTAAATAAAGATAGAAAAGGAAGATGTTCCTATTTCATAACCCTAGACAATCATATTGGAGATAGTGTATCCTCGTGATTAATATCAGTAATCGCCAAGAGTTCATAGACCGCATATAACTCTCCAAGTTACCATATTTACTCATATGACCACGTTTTGAACTTGGATATTTTGACTTGTCCAGAAGCCATGTTTTCAATAGTCACTATTGAAAACTCAACGTTGAGATTTAATATCCAATTACCTCAAAACATCCATATGATGATATTATACTCTCATTTAATAAATGGAGCCACGATGTCCATCTCTATAAATGAAGTCCTCTATCGTTTAACAAATGAATATCACCAAACTATCGAGGATAGACTATGCTATATAATCGTACTCATTGATAACTCAAATGATATCACTTGCAACCATAAGTCCATCATTTATCTCAGGATTAAGATAGACTCTCCGATTGTCCTGATAATGAAAAGACTATTATCTATTGACGGTTCTAGATAAAGCTTTTCATTGTGATCCAGTTCAATGCACCCAGTGCACTAGATTCTTTTGTTCGAAGACACTCTAATGATTTTAGACTCATCATATCTCATTTGATCCCACTCAAATGCTAACAAAAGAATTCTACAACTTTAACAAGATAAAGGTGCCCAACCTTTAACTTAAGTTGTGAACAATATTCAAGACTAACTAAAGAATTGTGTCTACCACATACATATCCAGATGTACGAACAATTCTTCTTTTCTCATAGTCTTTAGACCTTATGATTATTTACTTTGACAATTATAATATTAAACTATAAATGCTATAAGATTTGTTAAACCAGAAATCACTTTATTAATATGAAAAAGATTGTTAATTACAATATTACACTCTTGCTATTGAGCATAATCCTAACATATGGACCATTTTTGTCTACCACAGTTTGTCCCTCACTCTCTAAAGAAGGGTTCATTGAGTTAGAGAGTGATTTTCGTTGAGTCGACCGTTGTTGAGCGAATTCCTTATTGAGTCGAATCAATATCTTTTGTATGCTATTTGATTGACAACCCTTGTCGTTGAATCGATGACATCGGGTGTTAAAGATGATTCGTCATTCGTCGGACATCTAGAATAGGGTTTGGTAGTCAAATCGATGGGATGTCAAATCGATTGGATGGAAGCGTTTGAGTTTCTTATGCTGATGTCAGGTGCATTAAATTCAAACGCAGTTATTGAGATAAAATTTTTGAATTTTAAACCGGGCGGTTACCTGGGTTAACTGGCAATTGAAGGGGCGCTGACACGTGGTGACTAGGGTTGAAGGTTTGGTTTATAAGTAAACCGTTTCACTTGCTTCTCACTTTTGCACAACTTGTGGATTTTCTCTTGCTCTTTTTCTTCTTTCTGGCGATATTTTCTTCTTGCGAGGTGCTCTGCGAATTTCTCTACAAACTTTTTTTCGTAACTTCTTCTTAAATTTCTTTTAAGGTTGGTAAAGAGTTGGCTTTCTATTTCTTCATATATTTTTCGCATTAAACTTACTTTTTACAAATCTATAGGAAATAAAGTAGAAGTTTCTGATATTACCTGAGAAATGCGTGTTCGTTACTATTTTTGATATCCTTCAACGTGTTCTTGATCGTTTTTGATGCCTTTGATTCATTGCCATGTTGATTTTTCTCATATATGTTGTTTCTGGTCTACTTGTATGTTGTTGAGATAGTCGTTTAGATTCGAGCAACCGCACAACCTTGGGTAGGCAAAGCTTTTTAAGGATTGGTTGAACTTTAGGAATGACTTTCCACATTGTAAAAAACCCTAGGTTTTCATTGAAAGTCTCTAGGTTGTGATTGTAATGTTTAGTTTTTGTGTGACTTGTGCATTTTCTACATTTGTTAGCTTTTAGAGATATCATGTCGGGCGACGATACAGTTTCAGAACCACTTTACAGTTGGACTTCTAATGACTCGGAGAGTGAGGATGATGGAAGAGTTGACAGTAGAACACAAGATGTAGATCGATTGGTCACAGTTGAGGATCCGTCGAATGTTAGTGTAAATACGAGGGGTATGTTAGAACAAGGCACTGTACGTGCTATGGCGTCAATGGTCGAATACCCGGAATATGTAGAAGTCGCTGAGGCATTGACTTCTAGTCGTCCTCTAGGTATTCTAAATAAGAGTCCAGCTAGCTTAGTTACGGAAGAAAACTTACGTATTTTACGGGTGATTTATAGTATCCTCGATAATGTCGAACTATGTGTGTCGGAGGCACATGAGCGGGCTGACTGGGACATACCAGGGTGGACGTGTTTTTATGAGTATACCCTTCGTTTAGGGTTCAGGTTTCCAATTCCCTAACTGGTTCGACGAATGTTGGTATATTACGACCTTACTCTTGGCCAATTGATGTCAAATACTTGGAGAATATTATAGGTGTCGTCTGTGAGAGACATAATGTGCAGTTTGGGTTAGGGTGTCTCCTTCTTAATTATTACTTGAAAGAGCATGTGGGCGACCAAGGTTGTTACATGCTGATACCCAGAGATAAAAAGAATAAACTTATTACTGATACTACGACAAATGACCGTTATTGGAAGGTTACCTTCTTTTTTGCAAAATGTCCTCCGATCGACAGTCCTTGGGGAGAGTTGCAGTATCAGTATCAGTATCGGCGAATCTAGAATCGATATGGTGAGTATTGTCTGCCAGTTGTCGATTGATTTATTTATTTATTTATTTATTTGATTTACTCGTATTGATGAGTAGTTGCTTTTGTAGAAACAAAGGGGGTGGATAGTAAACTGTCGTGCGACGTTGCTCCTGCGCGTACTAAGATTTTATTAGATATTCTGGTTAGAGAAAGGAGTTGTAGAGCATTTCTTAGAGAAGGTAAACTTAGGCCCAGTCGTCTATGGGGGTGGTTGATGTTAAATAGATTGCGAGCACCGTATCCCCACGTGAAGGATTTCATGTCATGTATATGGATTAGAAGGAGTTTTGAAATTCTTCAGTATGATTTGAGTTTTTTATCGCCTCTAACTGATATTGAACGTCGTTTCACAGTAACGTCGATGGCGAGTGCACAAATCAACATGCTGGATAAAGCTGAATCAATAAAACTTTATGGAAATGAACTTGCCAAAAAATGGGCGGCAGTAGCAGCAGCGAAGAAGAAGCAAACTACTGGGAAGTCGAAGGAAGGCGCGCCAGCAGTGCCAGAACAAATCTTGGAGTCGTCGCCTGAGAGAAGCCGGTCGAGGAAGAGGCAAAAAAGAGACTCTGCTGTCGACCGTCAAAAGAAGGCAGCATCTGGTTTGAAGGAGAAGTTGGCTGCGACTGCTTTTGAGCCAGATTCACCGATGAAGCTCCTTTCTTCTGGGATTTCGTCGTTCAAGGAGCCAACAGGGTTTTTGGATAGGTCGAACGAATTCCTCCTCCCTATTGATGATTTATTTTTAAAAGGTAAGAAAACAGAGGATGTCTTCAACACGGGTATCCTTTCGGCGTTTCAGGTAAGTTTATTTTATGTTGTTTTATTTTTATCAGTCGTCTCTTCTATTGATTCGACATCCCTTTTTGCAGGCTTTGCAAGCGCAATTGCATCTTCATGATAGGTACAAGGCCGTCACTGACAAGTGCGCGAAGTTTCAAAAGGCGAACGACATCCTGACGGCAAATAATACTAAGATTGCCAAAGAAATGAAAGAGATGGAGCAACAGAAAATAGCTTTAGAGGAGGAGTTGAAGAGAGAGAGAGATCGACATCAAGTTGAGTCGATGGAAGCCAAGGAGAAGGCTGAAGAGCAAGAGCAGCTTGTCGAGGGCTTGAAGAAACGATTGATGTCGATGACGGCAGATGCAATGTGCAAGGCGAGAGCGGAGCTTTTCAAGGAGTACTTGGCTGGTGTGCATGCAAATTGGGATTCTAAGGAGATGTAAGAAGAAGTAGATGCGTATAAAGAGATGAAGCGTCTTAAACTTGAGGAATCTTTGGTGGGAACGGGCGAAGAGATAGATGCAGGAGGCATCGACAAGAGCCCAGGAGATGAAGACGACCTTGAGAATGTTGAAGGCTCAAATGCCACTGTTATTGATCCGACTTAGGAGGGTGCTTGAATGTTTTCTTTTGACTTATCTTATTTCTTATCATCATTTATATAAATTGTCAATTTGGTCTGTAACTATGAATGATTTGGTCGACTCGACCTATATTTATGACTTCAATATAATTTTCTGAATCGACTTTGCGTGTTTTATTTTGATTTGGTATTGTGAAAACGATACGACTATCATATAATGGGGTTTGCACAACAGTAACTCTTAATTGAATGAGATAAGCCTGTAAACTTACTCTCATACGTATTTTCAGTCGATAACTTTCTATTAATAATGGAACTCGGTCGAACGACTTTATATTTAACTTTTGAGTCACATATATGCGTTTAATGGGTTGATACGACTTTTACTTGAGTAAACTTTCGTGTACATGCTTTATTGGGTCGACAAGACCTTTTTTAAATAGAATTTTCGTAGTAATGCGTTGTATAGAGGAAATTCACAGTCAATGCGACTTTGATTCATTGAAAATCGCACGCACGTGTATTATATGTATCAAATTTATAGTCGACATGACTTTCATTACAGAAATTTTTCACGTATATTTGTTATCTCATCGACAAGACCTTTTACATGGAAATTTTAGTGTACATGCGTTATTTGGTTGACAAGACCTTTTACATGGAAATTTTCGCGTACATGCGTTATTTGGTCGACAAGACCTTTTACATGGAAATTTTCGCCTACATGCATTATTTGGTCAACGTTCGTCATTTGAGTCGACGTTTGTCCCCATTGCTATTCTCCCACTCTTAATATGCGTTTGTTAAATGAGGATATTGAGAGTTGATTTTGTAGATGTCGATTCACAGTAAACGACGATTCATTTTCATTGCATCTGAAATAGAAATATATTGCTTGTCGAAGTTGACAACTTGTAGAGCAAGATGTGATTTTGTTTTGTGAGCTCAGTTTAGATGTCAATTCACAGTAAACGACGATTCATTTTCATTGCATCTGAAATAGAAATATATTGCTCGTTGAAGTTGACAACTTGTAGAGCAAGATGTGATTTTGTTTTGGAGCTCAGTTTTGCACTTAGTTGCACTAAGTTTTCATCATTGCTCTTTGTTGGTCGATTCGTTAGTTTTGACATGTCGATAAAAAAGAAGAAGTAATAGTATAACGAATAATATATCAAAATAGTATGTTTAGAAGTGATACTGTTTTAGATGTAGAGCGTTCCAGCTGTTGTGTAGCTCTTGACCATTGAGTCCTCGCAATTTGTATGCTTCTCATTCGACTACATCTGTTATTTGATATGGGCCTTCCCATGTCGGTTCCAATTTTTCTGCTCCTTCTTCCCTTGTGTTTTGGAAGACTCGTCGTAGAACCCAATCGTTGATTTTGAAAATTATGGTCCGTACCTTTTTATTGTAATGTCGTGTGACCTACTGTTGATATGATTGGATTCTAAGAGCGGCACGATCTCGATGTTCGTCTAGATGATCTAGTTCGAAATTGAGTTCTGAGTTATTCTGTTCTTCATTCGGGTTTTCACTTCGAGCGATCGCAAGTCGTGTCTCTATTGGGATAACTGCCTTAGAGCCGTAGACAAGTGAGAAAGGAGTTTCCCCAGTCGATCGACGTTGAGTAGTTCTGTACGACCACAATATCTCTGGGAGTTTTTCTGCCCATTCGCTTTTTTCTACTTCCAGTCGTTTCTTTAGTGTGTTGACGATGGTTTTATTGGTAGACTCTGTTTGTCCGTTGGCTTGAGGGTAGCGTGGCGTTAAGAAGCTTGAAACAAATTATAGCACGGTGTGTATAAAACTATCTAGAGGGGGAGGGGTGAATAGATTTTAAGCTTATTACCCAATTTTTCGTGATTAGTCAAAATTATGAAATTACCCCTAAATAGATAAAGCGATAAATCAAGTATAAAATGCGGAAATTAAATAACACTTGATTTTTACATGGAAACCCTCACGGGAAAAACCACGGGCTAGTAAGTAAGCCACACTCGAACCTCGAATCCACTAAATGTGTAAACGATTACAACCTAATCCCGGAAGTAATCACACACCTACCTAATCCCGGTATAAGTGAACCTAGTCCGATTGCTTGCGAATTAAGCAACCTAATCCCGGTCACAACACAAGACTTATTCTCTAAAAAGAGATTAACACCCTAAGTGAATATATGAATATTCAAATGCAACATAGAGCAAGGGAAACCCTATATGCTTATCTAAGATGATGAATATGCAATTAAAAACAATCCTAGATATTAAAGCTAAATGACATGTCAATTAGCTTAGATAATCATAGATTAGAGAAACCTAGATATCTATCATAAAAACAACACTCAATCAAATCAACACAACAATCTCTATCTTGAATATTAGAATATAATCTAAGAACAATCAAGTAATAAAAGAGATGCCATAATAAATTAAACACTAATTATGTATGATAATAGTGAAAAACTTACCAAAGCAAGTGTGATGATGAAAGACCCATGCAAGCAAGCATCCTAGATATGCTAGAGAATACTAGATGAACTTTGATGCAAATGGATTTTGGTTTGAGTGTTTAATGAGCAAACTTGATTGCTTTCTCTCTTAAAAATCTCTCTTTTTAAAGTAGGGTTCTTGATGATTAAAGAGTCACATTCAGAACAAGAGAAAGTGATGTATTTATAGGCATGAAAAACAGAGCATGTGAAAATACAAGTTTGCCCCAGAAACGCACCGATCGGCGGTTTCAATCGGCGACCAGACCGCCGATAATAACCGCCGAATTGGCCCGAGAGGAACAGGGGACCAATGGTGGTTTCATTCGGCGGTGTCGTGACCGCCGATCTAACCGTCGAATCAAACCTGAGATTAAAAAATCAATCAGGTATGAAAACGGCGGTTTCATTCGTGACCACCGATTCAACCGCTGAATTAGGCCGAGAGATAAAATCAATCAGGTCTTGAACGGCGGTTTCGAACGGCGGTCGTGACCGCCGATCATAACCGCAGAATTGCTCCATACATTATTGGAAGCAAACGGCGGTTTCATTCGGCGGCCAGGCCACCAATCATAACCGCCGATCACCAACAAAGGTGAAAACCAAGGAGAAGCCAAGGGCATTCTCCGTAGGCGGTCCTCGCGCTAAACCAAGCACATTCTAGTGCATGCGCAGACGTTTCCAAAAACAATCGGGAAACGAATTACAAGACAACAAGACACAATTACACACAACAAAATATAACAAATAAGTGCAAGTGTGAAATGTGACAAGAGAAGAGAATGCACACATATGCAATGTATGTTAAGTGTGTGTGTGCAACTAATCTCTTTAAAGAAAAGTAAGCACATAGAAATTTACCTTCGGTGCTTATCAAGACGAGGTCTTCAAAGGGCTTGAGCAATAACACCGATACCTAGGCTACCTTTACAAAGAACCCCCAACATGTGGTTTGTCCACGAAATGAGCCAATCAACAAATGGGAACCTTACAATCTCCCTCTTTGGCTATTTCGTGACAAAACCACCACTTACATTGATTCCTCACAAAAAAATAGAAACTACGGGACTATAGTGATATTCTACAGTACAAAGAGATAAGAAAATAAAACTTCAAGTCTTCAATCTCTTGTAGAATAATCAATCCCTGTAAATAAAGTTTCTAACATTTCCAATACAAGTAAAAAGTGAGATGAATCAAGTGAGAACAAAAACAAGCATTAGCATTTGTAAAAGATTAGGCACAACATTATGAAATATATGTGTATGCAATGCTCCCCCTCAACGGGTTACTCCCCCTCAATGAATGTTCTCCCCAATATGCACAATTGCTTCTATATTTTGCAACTCCCCTTACCATATACTACTCCCCCTTTTTGTCATGATATAGGCAAATGAGTAGTCCCCAACCGGGTCACTCATAGAAACGAGAGATAATAGCATGCAAGATTTGCATAATTAATATAAGTCACATTATGCATCTCAATTAATTTGGAGAGAAACAAGGAGATTTATTTGAAAGCAAATGTGTGAATCAAACATGCTTTGCATACAAGACATGTGTCATTCAAGTCCAAAATACAATGGAATTTGGCAAAGCAAATGACAAAAGTTTCTAATAAGAATTCAAACCAATTTTACCAAAGTCATGAGTAAAGCAAGGATATAGAATATATTGATTTCAATTTAAGAACAACTATATCCAACTTTATAAGCGAAACATGGCATGAGCGGCTTTACACCCTATTTGATTTTTCCGGATAAGATATCCATATAATAGTAGCCATGTTCAACCAATAAAGAAGGAGAGACATTTGGAATGTAAATTCCTTTGAACGGATACAAGATCCTTTATTCATTTTGAGTCTCATAAGCTTTCACACAAGGTTTTGCATTTTAAGAGTATGCAATCATCAATTCATGCTTTTCATGTGAGCATGTTATATGAATTTCATGCTTTTTCATTTGACATTAGCATGTTATTTAAGAATCATCATGTCATGGAGATAATCATAGGTCATTCAAATCATACTTCCTACATACATCTCCTAGTCCAAAAATGCATGTTTGAACATAAATATGACATGGATTGTAAACAAGCAAGGTTCACACTTATTGAATTGAAAACATATATACATATGTGCAACCAAGCTTACTCAAACAATTAAAAGAAGAGGCATAAGTTATTTAGAATTTTTTGCAAGATACAAGAATGCAAAATAGCTCTCTTTGCTTGAGTTCCCCATATGGGGTCAAATAACAAAACACATCACTCCACAAGACATATCCCAATAGATCTACTTAGTGTTTTAAATCGAGTAGAATCTAAGGGTTTAGTAAATAGGTCCGCAAGTTGATCATTAGTACCTACATGTTCAAGTACTATGCATTTATTTTCAACAAGCTCTCTAATGAAATGATGGCGGATGTCAATATGCTTAGTTCTAGAATGTTGCACCGGATTCTTGGAAATATTAATGGCACTCATGTTATCACAAAAGAGAGTGAGAGTACCTTGGTTGAATCCATAGTCTACTAGCATTTGCTTCATCCATAGGAGTTGTGTGCATCCACTCCTTGCGGCTATGTACTCGGCCTCGGCCGTGGACAAGGAAATCGAGTTTTGCTTCTTGCAAAACCAAGACACCAAGTTGTTGCCTAGGAAGAAGCAACCGCCCGATGTGCTTTTCCTATCATCACAATTTCCTGCCCAATCCGCATCACTAAAGCCTACAAGACTAGCATTAGTGTCAAAAGAGTACCAAATCCCATAGTTGGAAGTCCCATTCACATAGCGAATGATTCTCTTTACGGAAGAGAGATGGGACTCCTTGGGATCCGCTTGGTACCTAGCACACACACCCATACTAAAAGATATATCGGGCCTACTTGCGGTCAAATAAAGCAAGCTACCTATCATGCCCCAATATAGAGTTTGTTCCACACTTTTACCACTAGCATCCTTGCTTAGCTTCAAAGTGGTACTCATGGGTGTATCACAATGTTTGGCATTCTCTAAACCAAACTTCTTCACTAGGTTTTTGGCATATTTGGCTTGGGTTATGAAAATCCCATCATCTAATTGCCTAATTTGCAAACCTAGGAAGTAACTAAGCTCACCAACAAGACTCATCTCAAATTCTTGAGACATGACATCAACAAATTGTTGGACCTTGGTGTTGTTGGTGGAGCCAAATACAATGTCATCAACATAGATTTGAGCTATAAATAACTCATCTTTGTTTCTCTTGATGAACAAGGTCTTGTCAACACTACCTCTTGTATAGTCATTGTCAACAAGAAATTGAGTGAGGCGCTCATACCAAGCCTTCGGTGCTTGTTTCAACCCATATAGTGCCTTTTTGAGGCGATAGACATGGTTGGGGTGGTGTGCATCCACAAACCCCTTAGGTTGTTCAACAAACACTTCCTCTTGCAAGAAGCCATTGAGGAAGGCACTCTTGACATTCATTTGGTGCAATTTGAACTTTTGCACACAAGAAATGGACAAGAGAAGCCTAATGGACTCTAAACGGGCAACGGGAGCAAAAGTCTCCTCAAAGTCGATACCCTCAATTTGAGAGTATCCTTGTGCTACAAGTCTAGCCTTGTTCCGCACTATGTTGCCATCCTCATCGGATTTGTTCCTATAAATCCATTTAGTGCCTATCACATGAGTGTTTTTAGGCCTAGGAACTAGAGTCTAAACCTCATTCCTTTCGAATTGGTTTAGCTCTTCTTGCATGGCTAGAACCCAAAATTCATCATTTAAGGCTTCATCAACCTTTTTGGGTTCAATTTGAGAGGTGTAGCATGTGTAGCTAATTAGATTAGCTATTTGACGCCTAGTTCTAACACCCTCATTCACATCTCCAATAACATCCTCTTTGTTATGGAGCCTTCTAACCCATGGAACGGGTTCATTAGAGTCCAAGAGAGGGACTCTAGTAATAGGTTGTGTGACTTCATTAATGTCATTGGACGTCCCAACATTGGGAGTCACCACAACCCTCTCCAAAGGAGAGTCATCATCTAAAACTTCCTCCTCCTCATGGTCATGAGACTTGAGCCTTGTATCATCAATAACAACATTCGATGATTCCATGACGGTTCGAGTCTTCAAGTTGAAAACTCTATAGGCTCTACTATTCAAGGCATAGCTAATAAAGATACCCTCATCACTCTTAGCATCAAACTTGCCAAGTTGATCACGGTCATTTAAAATGTAGCATTTGCTTCCAAATGTGTGGAAGTAGCTAACATTTGGCTTCCTACCCTTCCATAACTCATAGGAGATGTTTCTAGATCCGGGCCTTAGGAAAACACGATTCCCTATATAGCAAGCCGTATTGACGGCTTCGGCCCATAGGTTCCTAGGGACGTTGTTGCTAAGCATAATAACTCGGGCCATCTCTTGAAGGACCCTATTGTTTCTCTCAACAACTCCATTTTGTTGAGGTGTCCTAGGAGCCGAGAACTCATGGGAGATGCCTAAGCTATTGCAATAGCTTTCAAATAAGGCATTCTCAAATTCCCTCCCATGGTCACTTCTAATCCGTTTAATGCTTTTAATGTTAGAATTCATTTCATTTTGTATTTTAGTACAAAGCATTTTAAACTTATCAAAAGTTTTGGATTTTTCTCTAAGAAAATATGTCCATGTAAATCTAGAGAAATCATCAACACAAACAAAAATGTATCTCTTTCCACCTAAACTCTCGGTTTGCATAGGACCCATGAGATCCATGTGGAGAAGCTCTAGGGGCTCCTTGGTGGAGAGATACTTGCCCTTTTTGTGCATGCTTTTGGTTTATTTTCCTTGTTGGCAAAGTCCACAAATACCATTGGCTTTCTTCCCAAGCTTAGGGAGGCCACGCACACAATTGAACTTTCCAAGGGTTCTCAAATCCCTAAAGTTCATGTGGCCAAGTCTTTCATGCCACAACTCTATTTGCTCATCCATGGACACAGTGTTTGAGACTATTCTAGCTTCAAGACAATAACAATTGTCACTAGATCTCATACCTTTCAACAAGGTTTGTCTATCGGGCTTTAGGATTGAGCAATCATCTTTACTAAACAAGACGGAATATCCTTCGTCACTTAGATGTGAAATTCTTATTAAATTGGCTTTCAAGCCATCAACAAATAAAGCATCGGATAAGGAGGGTAATCCGGGAACGGAAATGGTTCCTTTCCCTACAACCTTCTTTTTGGATCCATCACCAAAAGTGACATATCCTCCTTCCTCCATAACAAGAGTCTCGAAGAAACTCTTGTTTCCCGTCATGTGCCTAGAGCACCCACTATCTAAATACCAAAAATTAGAAGAATTTGCCTTCAAGGCTATTTGAGCAACATGGCAAACATTTTCATTCTTTCTAATCCACCTAGAAACAATCTTAGTTTCTTAGAGGTCTTTGGTACATAGGCTCTAGATGTCCTAGGATCATGCATAATAATATTATCATTCCTAGGAACATGCATCATGGCTCTTTTCTTTTTCTTCTCAATCATGCTTCTAGTTTTGCACATTTTAATTTATCGAAAGCAATGTGGTCTAATATGACCATCAAATCTACAAAAATGACATATAGGAGTAAAATAAAGAATCATACCTTGTCCTTGTCTTTGTGGATGAATGGGTTCAAAGCATCTTCGTTGTTGAACCGGTCTTGATTGCTTCCTAGCTTGAGGTTGCATGATTGGTCTCTTTCCTTTGTGAGCCACTTGTGGAGGAATGTAGGCTTGAGAGACCCTAGGGGGTTAAGCTTGAGGTTGCCTTCTTGGCCCCATCTTCACTTGTGCATTTGAACATTGTCCTATTTCTAACTTCTTCCTAGGAATTTGCACAAATGAAGTTTCTTCGTTCCTCAAACTCTTAACAAACACGGTCTTGTTAGAGGTTGAGATCTTCTTGCCATCTTCATACCCAAGACCCCTATTGTCACATGGACTCTTCCCAACACCAAGCATATGGTCAAGCTTCTTGGTGCTAGAATCCATCCTAGTCATAGACTCTCTTACTTCTTCAAGCTCCCTCTTTAGGCTTTCTTCATTCCTCCTAGATAAGACTAACTCCTCATTTAGCTTATCTTCCATCTTCTTGAATTTTTCCACTTGTTCACTTAAGTGGTCATTTTGAGATGAAAGCTCAAGATTTTCTTCTCTCAACATCTTGATCTTTCTTGTGCTCTTGATTGCTAAATCATTAAACTCGGCATGGCATTTAGCAAGCACCTCTTTCTCCATAAAACTACTTATGGAGTTAGATGAGGAATCACTTTCTTCTCCACTTGAGTCATTTTCCTCTTGACTCATTTCCTCTTTCTCACTAGCACTTTTGCTTTTATGGGAGGAGGCAAAAGCTAGGAGATTAGCCATGAGCTCTTCATCACTTGAAGACTCATCTCCCTCAATGGAGTCATCACTACTACTACTCCATGTGGCGGCCATCACTTTACCTTTCTTCTTGACATTGTGATTAGCATATTCGGGGGCAAAGTGACCTATGCCACCACACTCGAAGCATCGGACCCCTTTCCTTTCGGTCTTCTCTTTCCTAGGCTCAAACTTGTTGTAGGAACCCTTTTTATTGTAGTTTTGACCTTTGGAACCAAAGTCCTTTTTCCCGAACTTCATGACCCTCTTGAATCTCTTCACAAATAATGCAAGGTCTTCGTCCGAGTCATTCTTCTTTGCCTCCTTTTCATCCTTGGAGGTTTTCAAAGCAATTCCTTTTTTATTTTTAGGAGGTGTGGAGATAGGACCCTTCCTAGACTCATAAGCTAGAAGTCTCCCAATCACCTCACTCGGCTTCATATCCTTATATCCACTATTTTCTTCTAAAGTCGTTACTTTTGATTCAAACCTATCCGGAAGAGATCTCATAATCTTTTGCTTGATTCTCCTATCCGAATATGGATCACCAAGTTGATGACTTTGGTTGACTATGTCCATCAACTTGATCTCGAAGTCGTTGAAGCACTCATTCTCCTCCATCTTAAGCATCTCGAATTGAGTTTGGAGGACTTGAAGCTTGGAGTCCTTCACCACTTCGGTTCCCTCATTCTCTAGGATGTCCCAAGCCTCCTTAGCTATCCTAGTATTTTGAATCAATTTGTATTGATTTTCGTCCATAGCACATAAGATGGCATGCATCGCCTTCCTATTCCACTTTGAAGCCTCAAACTCTTGCGCGTTCCATTGCGCCTTAGGCTTCAATACTTCTTCTCCTCCACCATCGGGAGTCATCTTGGGTAGATCATATCCGTCTTCTACCGACATCCATGCACGGTCATGAATTTGGCATATGTAGGATTCCATCTTCCCTTTCCATTGGGAATAGTTCAAACTGGTAAGAAGTGGAGGCCTTGTGCTAGAAGCACCCTCGTTGCCACCACCATTTCCACCATTTCCACTCATAGTGTTTATGAATGAATGAAATGAATGCAAATGTATGAATGATCAAAAATCACACAAAATGCAAAACACACCAAAATGAGCAAGGATCAACTATGTATGTCTAGGAACCCGCTCTGATACCAATTGAAACAAATTATAGCACGGTGTGTATAAAACTATCTAGAGGGGGGGGGGGGGGGGGGGGGGGGGTGAATAGATTTTAAGCTTATTACCCAATTTTTCGTGATTAGTCAAAATTACGAAATTACCCTAAATAGATAAAGCAATAAATCAAGTATAAAATGCGGAAATTAAATAACACTTGATTTTTACGTGGAAACCCTCATGGGAAAAACCACGGGTTCCACGTAAAAATCCACGGGCTAGTAAGTAAGCCACACTCGAACCTCGAATCCACTAAATGTGTAAACGATTACAACCTAATCCCGGAAGTAATCACACACCTACCTAATCCCGGTATAAGTGAACCTAGTCCGATTGCTTGCGAATTAAAAAAACCTAATCCCGGTCACAACACAAGACTTAATTCTCTAAAAAGAGATTAACACCCTAAGTGAATATATGAATATTCAAATGCAACATAGAGCAATGGAAACCCTATATGCTTATCTAAGATGATGAATATGCAATTAAAAACAATCCTAGATATTAAAGCTAAATGACATGTCAATTAGCTTAGATAATCATAGATTAGAGAAACCTAGATATCTATCATAAAAACAACACTCAATCAAATCAACATAACAATCTCTATCTTGAATATTAGAATATAATCTAGGAACAATCAAGTAATAAAAGAGATGCCATAATAAATTAAACACTAATTATGTATGATAATAGTGAAAAACGTACCAAAGCAAGTGTGATGATGAAAGACCCATGCAAGCAAGCATCCTAGATATGTTAGAGAATACTAGATGAACTTTGATGCAAATGGATTTTGGTTTGAGTGTTTGATGAGCAAACTTGATTGCTTTCTCTCTTAAAAATCTCTCTTTTTAAAGTAGGGTTCTTGATGATTAAAGAGTCACATTCAGAACAAGAGAAAGTGATATATTTATAGGCATGAAAAACAGAGCATGTGAAAAGACAAGTTTGCCCCTGAAACGCACCGATCGGCGGTTTCAATCGGCGGCTAGGCCGCCGATAATAACCGTCGAATTGGCCCGAGAGGAACAGGGGACCAATGACGGTTTCATTCGGCGGTTTTGTGACCGTTGATCTAACCGTCGAATCAAACCTGAGATTAAAAAATCAATTAGGTATGAAAACGGCGGTTTCATTCGTGACCGCCGATTCAATCGCCAAATTAGACTGAGAGATAAAATCAATCAGGTCTTGAACAGCGGTTTCGAACGGCGGTCGTGACCGCCGATCATAACCGCAGAATTGTTCCATACACTACTGGAAGCAAACCGAACCAGCTCGTGAATCCAAGGTATTGGTCTAATCTTTGGGATTTCTTCTTTTATAACCTTCAATTTGCTTGGGGTTTCTTCTTCTATATATACTTGTATGTTTGGTGAATGCTATTAAGAAAGATAGCTTCACAATCAATCCTAATCAAAAGTCTATTTAGAGACATTTGTGAACTAGTTTCCATGATTCTAGGTTTTTCACATGATTGTGAGTTGTATTGTGATTAGGTTGATATCTTAGGTTGTTTGTGACTTGATTGAATCAATTTTGTGATAAATGACCTTGAGATTTGATTTGATCCTTTGATTGATGAAATCTAGGATTATTGTATTTGTATTTGTTTTAAAGCAATCTAGGGTTTAATTGATTTACATCTTAAATCCTTGCTCTATATTTTTGGCTAGAATATTGATTGATTGAATCTCATGTATCTAGCATTTTATTGCATGTTGATAGCATCTTGAACTTGTACTTCATGAATATATTTTGTTCAAGTGTTGTATGTGTGAATGAGACTTTGAGCTTATGTGTTTGGTGTTTACACATGCTTTAGGTTTTATTCTTGTATTTTGCATCTAGACTATTATTACTTGTGATATCACATGTTTAGGTCTATTTGTACCATGGAATGTATTGATCACATGTTCTATGTTGAATTGGTTGTTTGCATCATTTGCATTCACATGATCACACTAGGAAGTCCTTGTAAAAGGCATGAAGTCTTGGTTAGAGTCGGGATGACTCGGATAGCCAAGCAAGAAGACTTGTCTAGAGTCGGGATGACTCGGATAGGCAAGCAAGGAGTCATGGCTAGAGTCGGGAGGACTCGAATAGTCATGCATGGGAGGCTCCCTAGAGGCATGAGTGCCTTGGATAGGGAATTGGCTATTATATTGGTAGGCCTAGGCGTATGGTTAGACATAGACTCCAAAAGAGCGGGGTACACGGGAGGTGTATGCACTCTTGAGGAATTTCTAATCTTCCATCGATGTTGGTTTTGTGTGTTGTCCAATATATGGTGGTTTCGCATCATTGAAGGATTTCATACTTTCCAATAGGGTTGGGTAGACTTAGACTCCACTAGGTTGGGTGAGCTAAAGATTGGTCACTTTGTGGATTCTCTATTTTTATCATCCAATATATATAGTACCCTAATGGTTGTATTTCAACTCGTGGATATTTCCTCCTTGGAGGTTTTACCACGTTAAAAAATCTCTTGTATTAATTCTTCCTATCTCTATCTTTTATATTTTATTTGTGTATGTTATTATCTTGTTTCATATTATTCACTTGTGTTATATAGTGAAGCAAGTATTTGTAAAGTGTGATTTGTGGATTCATTCTTTTGATCATTTTTGTATATATGATTCTTTTGTATATTGTAATTTTTTGTATAGTGATATTTGATCACTCTTGTAACTCATTGAACATCTATTGAAATACAAGTATTCTTTGTTGTTGTGTTTATTTGTTCTTATACCTCACACAACTAGATGATATACATTGACCTTGTTCACATGATTATATTCTCATATTATTTATGTATGTCTTTCTTGGTTTATTTTGTTGTGTATAAGGCTACCTTGAGGGACAAACGAAAGTTTGTTCAAGGGATTGAAAAAAGGTGTAAAAACCTATTCACCCCCCTCTAGGTATGCCTTAAGCAATTTAACTACGTTTGTATACTTTCACATTAGATGTATGACAGGTATTGATTTTGAACCATTGGTCGTTGTCAATCCAAGACTTGCCAATGCATCTGCTCGAGCATTCTTAGATCTGGGTATTTGTTGGATTGTAAACTCGTCGAAGGTCGACTGAAGTTGCTTAGCTTTAGTCAAATAAGCCGGCATTCTTTGGTCCCTTGCTTCATAGGAGCCATTCATCTATCGAACGACTAGTTTGGAATCGCTCAATACTTGTATGTTTTTTATGTCTAGGCTTTTTGCGAGGTCGAGCCCAGCGATCAAAGCTTCATATTTGGCTTCGTTGTTCGTCGCACAAAAATCGCAATGGATCAACTGTTCCAATATGTCCCCCTGTAAGGATTTAAGCACCAATCCTAGTCCACTACCTTTGATATTGCTAGAACCGTCGACCGACAAGGTCCATTTTCTGGTGTCAGCAGTCTCCGTAAGGGCTATTAATTCTTGTTCAGCCTGCACATTTTCACTAGGGGTAAAATCTGTAATAAAATTAGCTAATACCTGTGATTTCAATGCTGTCCGTGGGTGGAAGTTGATGTCGTATTCGCTTAACTCGACGGCCCATTTCATCAGTCGACCTGAAAGTTCAGGTTTATGCAAAATATTTTTGAGAGGGTAAGTAGTTAATACCTTAATGGAGTGGCATTGGAAGTATGGCCTTAGTTTTCGTGCTGCAATGACAAGGGCTAAGGCGAGTTTCTCCAGTCGACTATTTAGTGAGTTCTTTATATAAGTTGGATTCAAACCTGAGGCCTTTCTTGAAGGCGTAGATGGCGGTTGCTTGATTGCAATATGGGATCTGTACTTTCTCTCTGTTGAAGCGTCCGACATAAGTTCTCAAATTTTTGCCAGGTCTTTGCGTTATTGTATAAAGGTCGTCCGACTGTTTCTCTAGCTTGTGGCTGCTTACAAATTGCTACACAAATGTATCTGTCAACTGCGCAAAAGAATTGATAGAATTGTTAGGTAAATTCGTATACCATTGTAAAGCTAGGCCGTTAAGGCTAGACCCGAAGGCGTTGCACATGCACGCTTCTCTCAGGTCGCGTGGAATTGCAATAGTGAACATTCTTTGTTTGTACTGTGCTATGTGATCGTCTGGATCTGTCGTTCCCTCGTACTGCTTCATTTTTGGGAAGTTGAACTTTTTAGGCATCTCGATGAGAGTAATGGCGTCGACGAAAGGTGAATCGACGAAGCTGTTAGCTGTGCTTTTCTTTATTGGAGCTGGAACTCCTGGAATTCTTTGAATAAGCGTTTCCATTTCTGCAAACTTGCGAGAGAATTCCAAATTAGTAGATAAAGGTAAGTCAGATCTGGGTTTTACCAATCCGGGTGTCGACTGGAGCGATGCGGTCGTCTTGTGGACGTTGTCAGGCTGTGGATCCATTGCTAGATCTTGCTCGTTCAGCATCTCATTTCGGATTGGCATATTATTGAGGTCGATTTCGACTCGAGCCGTTTGAGGCGTCGGCTGATTCTGATGGTCGACCAGATTCATATCTAGTATGATGGGGTTACATGGTGCTCTTGGAGCTGTTCGATCGACAACCTGTTCATCGTTTGGAACTAAGACTGGACACTATGACGTAGCTGAGTCAGGTGCTATTTCGTCGACCAAGGCTCGCAGTTCCTCATTCGTCGCTCGGATTACTACATTCTCTGCTTCGAGCGCCTGTAGTTTCTCAGCGTTGGCAGTCATTTGAGCAGTCAATGCAGCGATCTGTTCTTCGACGGTTGGGGTAGCTCCACCTCCAGACATGATTGGTCACTCAAGTGATTTGATTAAGTTCGAAAGATAGTTGCAATGGGCCCCACAGTGGGTGCCAAACTGTAGGTGGTTGATCTACGTGTTACTGTGAAACTGGTCTGGTTGTACTAGGTCCAAGGCAACTGGTTTGAACTTTGTAAGGTGAGTGAAGTCGTTGTACTTGCAAGCTATAGTCTATCGAGCTTGTATAGAGACTTGTCGAACCTGCAAGAATAATTAGAGTAAAGATAATACAAATAGAAATAAGAAGATGGGTTTAAGTTATTTAGCCTTAGATGTGCTTGGGCTGAGCAATATTTCGTGATGATCGTGATAGTGAATCTAGCCAAATTCCGGTTGCTGGAATGCTTATGAGCAGAGTTTCAGTACGCTTTTGTAAGCTTTTGGTAGGAGAGATTTCAGAGAGCTTTTCAATGAGAGCTCTCTTATTTATATCAGAAGAAACAATTCCAACGCCTCCCTCATCATACCTGATCGTGGGCGAGATTTATGGAGATATTCTCTCCATATTATATACCTAGTATCTCTGAGGTTTTGACTTGGTCCTTCAAAGAGCAAGTCCTGCTGCTGATGCTTACTTTGGGTCAACCCAACATAACGGGCCTGGGTAAAAATCCAGTATTAAAAGGTCTGGGTTTTAATACATTAGGCCTATGGACCATTTTTAGCTACCACAAATGGTCAAAAACTTTAGTTTTATGTTTATTAGAGAGAGTGTATTCTTCAAAATCATATAGTTTATCTATAGTTTGGGTGGACGTACAGGATGTTCTGTAAATCATTTTTTGGAACGACAGTATATGCCTTGATTAACTACAACTCTACAAGGCGGTTCCTCGAAACATGCTATAGAAAAAGGTTCAAATCATGTGGTATATGCTTTGTCTGGATAAGGTTCATTTTTTTTTACTAATATGCAAACAAGTTTTTTAATAGTTATTAACGGTTGATTCTAACGACCATGACATATATATAGAAATAAGTTACTTAAAATTCATTAACGGTCGATTCTAACGAACAAGACATATATATATATATATATATATGTATGAATAGGTTAATTAATATTTACCGCCAAAAAGTTATTTAATATTTATTAATGATCGATTTTAATGACTGTAGGTGGTCGAACGATTTGGTACGTCGAACGGGTCGGGTTGAATCAGGCCCAAAGCAACTTTCCTGGGGTGGTATCGGTCGACGTCGACTACTTGTCTGGAAGTGGTCGACTAAGCTTGGATAAACCTGCAAAACAGAAACTATAAGAAATAAAACGTAAGAGATGTGGGGGGTGGATTATTGGCCTTAGGTGTGCTTGGGCTGAGCAATGCTATTAGATGACTAATGAACGGATTCCGATGGCCGGAGTGTGGTGGAATCAGAGTTTCAATACGCTAGATATCAGCTTTTGTTTAGAGAATTCCGAGAGTTTTTTAGTGTGTGAGCCACTTTATTTATAGTGAACAATAAGGTCTCAACGTCTATGGAGAGTCTGCCATTGTGGGAGAGATTTTGGTGGGATTTGGGAGCGATTTCCTCTTCCATTATCTATCCATTGTGAGCAACTGTCAGTTTGACTTGGTCTTTCAGAGACCAAGCCAGATTTGTTGCTGATGCATATGCTGGATCAACCAATCCGACGGGCCTGGGTAGGATTTCGTATTGCGAAGATTGGGCCTTTAGCATATTGGGCCATTGGGCCATTTTTGGCTACCACAGTTTGTCCCCCACTCTCTGAAGAAGAATCTATGATTTAGAGAGTGATTTTCGTCGGGTCGACCTTTATCGGATCCGCCATTGCTGAACGAGTTGTGTTGAGTTGAATCGAAGATTTTTTCTTTGAATTGATCATAGTCGGCCGACTCCGCGTCGAAAGGGATCAATATCTATTTCAATATTTGTTTTAACTGATATCTTCATTGGATGAACGATGTTTTTAATGTTGATTTAACGTTCGTCGTTAGACGGTAGTCTCTTGTCATCATTGATGGCAACCTGATGTGATAGATGCTAAATCGATGTGATGGAAGCGTTTTTCTATGCTGGCGTCAGCTGCATTAATTTCACGCGCAGCTTTCAAGATAAGCTATAGCTATTTCGAATTTTGAACTGGATAGGTTACCTAGGTTAATCGGTGAGTTTTACTTGGGTTAACCGGTAGTTGAAGGGGCGTCGACACGTGTCAACCAGGGTTTTTTTTTTTTGGCTTTATAAAACCCAAACCGTTTCATTCAATACTTTGCACGAAAAGTTTGGAAAAACTGAAACTTATCTCTTCACTTTCTTCGTTGGGACTTTGAAACTGAAGCGCACCATACCCATTTCGTGGGATTTCTTCACGATATTCTTCTTTGAATCTCTTTCAGGATGGTGAAATCTACTCCTATTTACATATATTTCACCATTTATTCGAGTAGATATATATATTTCCTTTATGTTTGCTTTGATATATTTCCTTTATGCTTGCTTTGAAGTTTTTCCTTTATTTATCTGGGAGTGCATGTTCTTCACTATATCTGCTAGATTATGAGGTTTTGATCCACATCGAGTTGGTTTTATCTGCAAAGTATTGTTTTTTTTTTTTTTTTTTACATGTTGTCGTGCCGTTGTGATGAGAGCAGTCGTTTAGAATCTGGAAGCCTTCGACAGTAGGTAGACTCCTCATCCTAGGATCTTGGTCGGCTTTCAAGTAGAGGTTAGGAAACCCAATCTTAGATTTTTGGTCAAAAAGTCCTTAGGTTGTGATTGTAGCGTTCAGCTTTTGTCTGACTTGTGCATTTTCTGCATGTGTCAGATTTTGGAGATACGATGTCGAACGACGACACAATCTCAGACTTGGGAATTAGCTGGATTCCCAGTGATGATGATGGAGGAGTCGATAGTAGGATTCGAGCTGATGATGATGGAGTCGATAGTAGGGCTCAAGATGTCGATCGACGAGTCACAGTTGAAGGTCCGTCAACGACTATCCCTATAAATGCTAGGGATATGCTAGAGTTGGGCGCTGTGTATGCTATCGCGTTGGCTGTCGAGCAACCAAAATATATTGAGGTTCCTGAGGTGTCGACATCTGGTCGACTTTTAGGTATATTGAGAGAGAGTCCGGCGAGCTTGATCACAGAGGATATGTTGCCTGGCATAAGGACGATTTACGGTA
Source organism: Acer yangbiense (assembly GCA_008009225.1). Taxonomy (NCBI): domain Eukaryota; kingdom Viridiplantae; phylum Streptophyta; class Magnoliopsida; order Sapindales; family Sapindaceae; genus Acer; species Acer yangbiense. The sequence goes on from CM017771.1 coordinate 24,853,900, forward strand.
TTCCTAACGACGTTGAATTACGTGCGCCAAGGGAACATGAACGTGCTGATTGGGATATTCCAGGGTGGACGTGTTTTTATGAGTACACCCTTCGTTTAGGTTTTAGATTTCCTGTCCCTCAGCTCGTTCGACGAATGTTGTTGTACTATGATCTAGCTCCTGGTCAGTTGATGCCCAACACCTGGAGAATACTGTTGGGTCTAGGAATATTAAGTGAGAGGCATAATGTACAATTCGGATTGGGGTGCCTCCTCCATAATTATTATCTGAAAGAGCATCTGATCGACACTGGTCGTTACTCGTTAGTGCCTCGAAATAAAAAGAAGGAACTCATTATCGACACTAAGTCGAACGACAGACTTTGGAAAGATACGTTTTTTTTCGTGAAGGGGCCTCCGGTCGATGGCCCATGGAGGAGAGGTGAGGAGGAGTATCAATATCGACGGATCTGGAATCGATATGGTAAGTTTCGTAAACTGTCGATCGATATACTAGTATGCATTCTTTGTGAGTTGCTTGTTTTGATCATTTCATTGTCTTTACAGAAATCAAAGGGACGATAAAACCTCCGTCGTGCGACGTTGCACCTGAGCGTACCAGGGTTTTATTAGAGATCCCTGCTAACCAAGGAGTGTTAGTAGCTTGCTTACGGAAGGTAATTTTAGGCCAAGTCGACTGTGGAGGTGGTCGACACTAAATAGGTCGCGCGGACCCTATCCTCATGTGAAGGATTTCCTATCGTACATATGGATTAAGAGGAGTTTTGAGGTTCTTTAGTATAATTTGAGTTTTTTACCGCCTCTAACTGATGTTGAACGTCGTTTCGCAGTGACGACGATGGCGAGCGCAGAGATTAACGTTCCTGACAATGCTGAGACCATGAGGCGTTTTAGCGATGAAATCGCCAGGAAACGGGCAGCATCTCAAGCCAAACAAAAACGGCTCGTAGGGGAGTCGAAGGAAGGCGCTTCAGCCGCAGTGGACCAAATCCTAGATTCGTCGCCAGAGAGGAGTCCGTTGGCAAAGAGGCAAAAAAGGACTTCTGTTGTCGATCGACAGAAGAAAGCAGCGACCAGCTCAAAAGATAAGTCGGTTGGGGCTGATTTTGAACCTGATTCTCCAATAAAGCTCCTTGCTTTTGGACTTTCGTCATTCAAGGATCCTGCAGGATTCTTAAAGAGGTCGGACGACTTCACTCTTATTGGCGACGACATACACTTGAAGAATGTCAAGACGGAGGAAGTTTTTGATACGTTGCTGCTATCGAATTTTCAGGTAGAAAGATTTTTGTTTTCACTGGTAGTATTTTATTATATATTCTTTGACGATTCGATATCTCGTTTTCGTAGGCCTACCAAGCGACATTACATCTACATGGTCGATATAAGGCCGTAAATGACAAGAATGTGATGCATCGCAAGGCGGCCGACGCTCTTAAAGCGGAAAATGCGAAGCTCTCCAAGGAGAAGGGTGTAATGGAGCACCAAAAAATGGCCCTGGAGGAGGAGTTAAAAAATTTAAAGGATCGACACCAAGCCGAGGAGACAAAGTTTAAAGAAGCAGCTGACCAACAAGTAAAAACGGTCGAGGCTCTAAAGGAGCGGGCGTTGTTGATAGCGGTGGAGGCTGTTTGCAAGGCTAGGGCGGAGCTTTTTAAAGAGTTCTTGTCGGGCGTCCAATGGGATCCTCAACATATGAAAGAGGAAATTGACCTCTACGAGGAGATGGAGCGTCTGAAGCTTGAAGAATCCCTTGCTGGAGGAGACGCTGTGGATGTCGACAAAAACCCTGGGACTAATGAACGCCCCGACAATAATGAAGAGAGTGCTGCTGTTATTGTCGCTCCTCCTCCTAGTGATGCTCCCTGAAATTTTATTTTGTAATGCTGGATAATCTCGATCGACCTTGCTTTGTAAAAGAATATTTGCTTATTTTGAATGGATCGACCTTCTTTTGTTTAATTTTGAATATTTGCTTATTTGCTTATTGGATCGACCATCAAATAATGGGATTTACATAATAGTAAACAAGTTTGAATGAGATGTCTGAAATAACTCACGACCAATCGTTGGTCGAACGACGTGAAACGAATAAGATAAGCCTGTAAACTTATGCTTAATCGTAGAAAGGTTTTGATTTTGAAATTAATAAGCCTGTAAACTCATGCACATTCGTAAGTCGAACGACGTCGACTGTCGTATGGGGATCAATCACGCGTTTATTGAGGGTTGTAATATTCGTGAAGATTTACTTAGGACGCGTAAAGAGATGGTCGAAAGAGATAAATAGTCGAAAAAGATACTTTTTATTTACTCGGAGAAATTCGGATTCGCGTACATGCGTTATATATGGTCGACAAGACTTTTTTGCAGAAATTTGCGTACATGTGTTATATATGGTCGACAAGACCTTTTTACATAAATTCACGTACATGCGTTATATATGGTCGACAAGACCGTTTTACATAAATTCACGTATATGCGTTATATATGGTCGCCTACCCCCAGTGTTGTTCCCCCACTCTTAATATGTGATTGTTCTGAATGAGGATATTGGGAGTTTGACGTCGAAGTTGGTGAATGCGGTTGTCGAAGCTGTATATTCAAAATAGAAAGTTTGCTTGTCGACGTTGACAGCATCATAAGATAGAAGATAATTTTGTGAGCTCAGTTTTGCACTTAAGTTGCACTAAGGTGTCATCATTGCTCTTCTCCGGTCGATTTTGTTAGAAATGAAAAGTCGAGGAAAAAACAAAAATAATGAAATCAAAAGATAGTTTAGAAATGGTACTTTTTTAGATGTAGAGCGTTCCAGCTGTTGTGTATTTCTCGTCCATCGAGTCCCCTAAGCTTGTAAGCTCCACGCCCGACGACATCTGTAATTTGATATGGTCCTTCCCACGTTGGTCCCAATTTTCCGGCGCCTTCTTCCCTTGTGTTTTGGAAGACTCATCGCAATACCCAGTCGTGGAGTTTGAAGACTCTGATGCTTACTTTTTTATTGTAGTGTCGAGCGACTTGTTGTTGGTACGACTGGATTCTTAAAGCAGCACGATCTCGTCGTTCGTTGAGGTGGTCAAGCTCGAAATTGAGTTCCAAGTTGTTTTGTTCTTCATTCGGATTTTCGCTACGGGCGGTCGACATCCTGGTCTCTATTGGGATGACAGCTTCTGAGCCATAGACGAGTGAAAAGGGGGTCTCTAATGTCGACCGTCGTGGGGTAGTTCTGTATGACCACAAGATTTCTGGAAGTTTTTCTACCCATTCGCTCTTTTCCGCCTCAAGTCGTTTCTTCAATGTATTAACAATGGTTTTGTTAATCGACTCAGCTTGTCCATTTGCTTGGGGATATCGTGGAGTCGAGAAACATAGTTTGATTCCGTACTTGTCGCAGAAGTTCTTGAAGTCGTATGAAATGAATTGGGACCCGTTGTCGGTCACTATTTCCCTGGGTACTCCAAACCTGCAAATAATATTTTTCCAAACGAAGTTGCGTACCTCAATATCGCGTACTTGCTGATACACCCCGATTTCGACCCATTTGGAGAAATAGTCAGTCAGGACCAACATGTAAACGACGCCACCAGGTGCAGCCGGCAGCTTACCTACAATGTCCATCCCCCATTTCATAAAAGGCCAAGGGGACGAGATTGAATTCAGCATACCTGGGGGGAGATGTGAAATTGGTGCGAAGCGTTGGCATTTGTCGCACGACTTAACGTGATTTTGAGAATCAGCCCGCATGGTTGGCCAATAATATCCTGCTGTGATAGCTCTGTTCGACAAACTACGGGTGCCATAATGATTTCTGCATTCCTCATAGTGTAGACTTTTTAAAACGTCGTACGACTCTCGTTTGGTGACACACCTCAAGTAGGGTCCGGTGAATGACTTTTTGTAAAGCTTGCCATATATGATGCAGAATTTAGCTGCTTTTGCCTTGATTCTCCTTGCTTCAGTCCTGTCGTCTGGCAGAATATCAGCTTGGAGATAATTGAAGATCGGTTCTATCCAGCTTCTACCATCGTCGATTGGTGCCAATATCTCTGCTTCTTGAATTGACGGAGACATAAGATGAACTATAGGAACTGATTTTGAGCCGTTTGCTGCTGTCGATCCAAGGCTTGCTAATGTGTCTGCTCGCGCGTTGTCGGATCTGGGTATTTGATCTATCGAAAATTCATCGAAAGTCGATTGAAGCTGTTTAGCTTTGATTAGGTAGGCTGACATTCTCTGATCCCTCGCTTCGTACGTTCCATTTATCTGTCAAACGACTAGTTGGGAGTCGCTTAACACTTTGATTCTTTTTACCTTTAGGCTTTTTGCTAATTCGAGCCCTGTGATCAGAGCTTCGTATTCAGCTTCATTGTTTGTTGCACGAAAACCACAGTGGATCGACTGCTCCAGTATATCCCCCTGGGGGATTCGAGTACTAGTCCTAGTCCGCTTCCCTTGATATTACTCGAGCCGTCGACTGACAAGATCCATTTTTCGCTGAGTGTATCAACGGCGAGCGCCACCAATTCTGGTTCTACCTGCATGTTTTCATGTGGAGTGAAGTCTGCTACAAAGTCGGCCAATACTTGTGATTTCATTGCTGATCTTGGATGGAAGCTGATGTCGTACTCGCTGAGTTCTACTGCCCACTTCGTCAATCGACCTGAAAGCTCAGGTTTATGCAAAATATTTTTAAGAGGGTAAGTGGTTAGTACCTTGATGGAATGGCACTGGAAGTATGGCCTCAATTTGCGTGCTGCTACGACAAGGGCCAGTGCGAGTTTCTCCAGTTGACTATACCTGGTTTCTGCGTCGAGTAAGGTTTTACTTACGTAGTAGACTGGATGTTGGTTGTTTTCTTCTTCTCTGATGAGGACTGCGCTTACAGCGGTGTCGGATACTGCCAGATATATGAACAATGTTTCGTTGTCCTTTGGCTTCGACAATAGTGGTGGCGACTTCAAGTATGTCTTCAAATCCTGTAGCGCCCTTTCACAGTCGTCGTTCCATTCGAATGACTTGTTTCTTTTGAGTGTATTGAAAAACGGTAGACATCGCTCAGACGATTTGGAGATGAAGCGGTTCAGCGCTACTACCCGACTGGTAAGTTTCTGCACGTCTTTGATGCATCTAGGTGACTCGATGTTTTTGATCGACCGTATTTGGTCTGGATTTGCTTCGACTCCCCTATGGGTGACCAGATAGCCCAGAAACTTTCCTGAAGATACACCAAAATTGCATTTAGTGGGGTTTAGTTTCATACCATATTCGTCGAGGACGTCGAACGACTGTCGTAAATGGTCGATGTGTTGTTGTGCGACTAAGGATTTGACCAGCATATCGTCGATGTAGACTTCCATTGTCGATCCAAGCATTTTTGCGAACATTTTGTTGACCGGCCTTTGGTAGGTTGCACCTGCATTTTTTAAACCAAAAGGCATTACCTTATAGCAAAATGTACCTCGTTCCGTGACGAAGGCCGTTTTCTCCTGGTCGTCAGGGTGCATTAGTATCTGGTTGTAGCCGGAGTATGCGTCCATGAAGCTTAGTAAGTCATGTCCTGCGGTAGCGTCTACTAACATGTCAATGTGAGGTAGCGGGAAAGAGTCTTTGGGGCAGGCTTTGTTGAGGTCTGTGAAGTCGATGCAGACTCTCCACTTCCCGTTTTTCTTTTTGACTACTACGACGTTCGCTAGCCAGTCGGGGTACTTTACTTCCCTCACCGATCCGATGTCGATCAGTTTTTGGATTTCGTCGTTGATTACCTTGTTTCTTTCTGGAGCGAACTTTCTTCATTTTTGTTTTACTGGTTGATAATCTGGGTCGACCTGCAATTGGTGTACAATTACCTCGGGGTCGATGCCGACCATATCTTCGTGTGACCAAGCGAAACTGTTGCGACGTTCTTTGAGGAATGTAATCAACTGCTCTCACATGTCGTCCGATAGTCTGGACCCGATGTAGAGTTTATCATTGGGGTGATCTGGGTCGATCGACACTTCGTCGAGTTCCTCCATTTGAGGCTTGTTTTGAGTCGACTCGACCTTGGTTTCCTGTAATTGCTATAAATCTTGTTTCTTCTTTTTCATGGCATTCTGGTAGCATTCCCTGGCTGCTCGTTGTTCCTCTTTGATCTCTTTCACCCCCCACCTGGTAGGAAATTTGATCATCTGATGATAAGTCGACGGGATGGCCTTCAACTCGTGTATCCAAGGTCTGCCAAGTATGGCGTTGTAAGGAGATTGATAGTCGAGCACAAGGAAATTGATGTACAAGTTGACTCCTTCAGCGTAGACTGGCAGCACAATCTCGCCTAACGTGCTTTTTTGCTCTCCACTGAACCCAGTCAACATAGTCGTTCGACGACTTAGCTTCGACTCGTCGACCTGCATTTCTCTCAAAGTGCTGTTAAATACAATATTGCAAGAACTACCATTATCGATTAAAATGCGTTTAGTCAAACAATTAGCGATATGTAGAGAGATAACTAAAGCATCATGGTGAGGAGAAAATAAATCTGATTTGTCGGTGGATTTGAAGATGACAGTCTCGTCGATTTTTGTCGAATGTTCTCTCCTTGGTTGAATCTCCGTATTCGACACTTGTCGCGCATGTCTCTTGGCTGCTGAATAACTTACGCCATTGACTTCGGATCCACCTACGATGTAATTGATCACTCTATCTTGCCTGGGTGGCTCCGGAGGACTGTCGGCGACATCGGTTTGTCTTTGGTCGTTGCGTCTCGCGTAAGTCTGTTTTCCCTTCTCCGTTAAGAACTCTCGAAGGTGTCCCCGTTTTAGGAGTTCAGCGACTTCAAATTTCAGGGCGATGCAATCTTCTGTACGATGGCCGTGATCCCCATGGAATTCGCATCGAAGCTTTGGGTCTCTGTGTTCCGGTAGGGCATTCATCTTTCGTGGCCACTTAACTATTTTGTCCATTTCCTTCATTACTGCTACAAGGTCGACAGGTTCGATGCTGAGGTTATATTCTGGTGCTTCTACTTGTGGTCGACTAGACTTCACATTACTGCGATCGACAGAATGTTTGTCACTTGAACCCTCGTGTCAAGATTGGGGATTCCTTCGGTTGTTTGTAGGGTAAGGCTGTGATCTTTGGTCGTTGGATCTTCTCTCTACTCGATCGTTACGTCGATTCCCGTAGTATGTATTGTTGGCTTTGCCGACGTAGTTTGCTTCATCTTCTTCCCACTTGATTTATGCCCATGCTTTGGCTAGTACATCTTCCATGGTCCTGCATGGATACTTAGTGAGCTCTTTATATAAATCAGAATCAAACCTTAGGCCTTTCCTGAAGGCGTAGATGGCGGTTGCTTGATTGCAACTTGGGATTTGCACTTTCTCTCGATTGAAGCGTCCGACGTAAGCCCTCAAGTTTTCGCCAGGTCGTTGGATTACTGTATAGAGGTCGTCCGATTGCTTCTCCAGCTTGCGACTGCTTGCGAATTGCTCCACGAAGGTATCTGTCAATTGCGCAAAAGAATCGATTGAGTTATTAGGCAAATTGGTATACCATTGTAAAGCAGGGCCACTAAGGCTAGATCCGAAAGCCTTGCACATGCACGCCTCTCTTAGGTCGCGCGGAATTACGGCGGTGAACATCCTCTGCTTGTACTGTGCAATGTGGTCGTCCGGATCTATTGTCCCTTCATATTGCTTCATGTTTGGGAAGCTGAACTTTCTAGGCATCTCAGTAAGAGCTATTGCGTCGACGAACGGAGAGTCGGCGAAGCTGTTGGCAGTGCTCTTCTTTATCGGAGCTGGGACTCCTGGAATTTGTTGGATGAGAGCTTCCATTTCTGCGAACCTGCGAGAAAATTCTAAGTTATTATTGAAATGCATACCAGGCCCGGGTTTTACCAATCCGGGTGTCGACTGGAGTGATATTGTCGCTTTGTCGACATTGTCTAGCTGTTGGTCCATTGCTGGATCTTGTCCGTTCATCACATCGTTCCGGGCAGGCATATCTTTGAGGTCGATATCAACCCTTGCGGTCTGAAGTGTTGGTAGATTCTGACGGTCGATCGGATCCATCTCGGGTCCGACGGGATTGCCTGGTGTTCTTGGAGCAGGTCGATCGACAAATGGTTCTGCGTTTGGTGTCGATGTTGGGTGCTCCGATGTCGCTGAGTCAGGCATTACTCCGTCGACCAATGCTCTCAACTCTCCATTTGCCGCTCGAATTGCTGCATTCTCTACTTCGAGTGCTTGCATCCTCTCGGCGTTTGCGGTCATTTGAGCGGTCAATGCAGCAATTTGATCTTCGACAGTGGGGATTGAGCCGCTTCCAGTCATGTTGAGTTTCAGTTAGAATAGATTGACTGAATTTGAAGGTAGTTGCAATGGGCCCCACGGTGGGCGCCAAACTGTAGGTGATCGAACGATTTGGTACGTCGAACGGGTCGGGTTGAATCAGGCCCAAAGCAACTTTTCTGGGGCGGTATCGGTCGACGTCGACTACTTGTCTGGAAGTGGTCGACTAAGCTTGGATAAACCTGCAAAACAGAAACTATAAGAAATAAAACGTAAATCAGAGATGTGGGGGGTGGATTATTGGCCTTAGGTGTGCTTGGACTGAGCAATGCTATTAAATGACTGATGAACGGAATCCGGCCATGTGTGGTGGAATCAGAGTTTCAATACGCTAGATATCAGCTTTTGTTTAGAGAATTCCGAGAGTTTTTTAGTGTGTGAGCCACTTTATTTATAGTGAACAATAAGGTCCCAACGTCTATGGAGAGTCGGCCATTGTGGGAGAGATTTTGGTGGGATTTGGGAGCGATTTCCTCTTCCATTATCTATCCATTGTGAGCAACTGTCAGTTTGACTTGGTCTTTCAGAGACCAAGCCAGATTTGTTGCTGATGCATATGCTGGATCAACCAATCCGACGGGTCTGGGTAGGATTTTGTATTGCGAAGATTGGGCCTTTAGCATATTGGGCCATTGGGCCATTTTTGGCTACCATAATGACCAAGATATACATGTAAATAAGTTACTTGATTTTCATTAGTAGTCGATTCTAACGACTAAGACATATGCATAAATAAGTTACTTAAATTCATTAACGGACGATTCTAGCAAGATATATACTTAAAAAGTTGGTTAATATTCATTAACCATACATATACATATTCATAAATAACAATCAAGACGTATAGAATATGCATTTTTTTTTTGTGAAACTTTTTATTATTTGTAAGATTCGAACCGCTAACTTGGGAGTTATTTGTCTAAGCCTCAAGTTCGTTCATCTATTAGCTGAGCTATTCCCCCAGCGGCCATTTTTTTTTTTACTAATATACAAGCAAGTTTTTTAATAGTTATTAATGGTTGATTCTATCGACCATGACATATATATATATATAATTTTTCTATTGTCAGTTTGTCCTGATATATTAACGAAGAATGTGGACTATTAGATTTATATACTTTGACTCAAAGTGTATGCACTTGTCAAAACTTTTCCATAATCTATGATCCACATTATTCGTTCTGATATATTTTAGGGATAATTACCCCGATGACCATCGAATTGATGACACACTATCAAAATGGCCACTGGATTGGAAAGTTGTTCCAAAATGGCCATTTTTGGCGAACTTTGTGACACTAATGGCCATTCCATCTAATTCCATCTAATTCCATCCAATGAGTGGCATTTTGGTAAATAAGAGGATGTCATTAATTTATTTTAAATATTTTTTGGAAATCAATATATATATCTCAAACACACACACACACACACACACACACACACACACACACACACACACATATATATATATATATATATATATATATATATATTTCTTTTTAAAGAAGATTAAGGTTACAAAATCTAAAAAATCTAAAAAATAAAGAAGAGACACGTGTATTGATCTAAACCATTTCTTTTGTTTTTTGAAAAAAATAATTATATTTAGTGTGTGTAAATAAATAAATATATATATATATATATATATACTAAGAATACAGTGTCTAAAACTTACATACTAAAAACGTTGGAGCTTTTTTTTAGAAAAAAATTTAATTATTAAGTTTTTGGACATCATTGTGGAATTTGCATCTTAAAGCATATACTTTTTGGTGTGACTAACTGGATCTCTGCCTATTCTAGACAACCCTCGGTTAATTTGTCTAACTTCTTATGTTTTGTTTGTCGATTTTTATAATTTGATTTAGTTATGTTAGTAACCATTAGACCTAAAAGGTTAAACCGATAGAAAATAGTCCAACAATAGTATTTAAGCACTATAACAAGTTACATGCATGTTAGGCTATTGGGTTTTGAGATACTGATTTATTTAAAGAACTGTTAAATTCTGGTTTGATTAGAATTAGTGAACAGCAGAAGAACTGGCATTGTTTTTGTAATATTTGTTTGAACTCTTTTAATTTGCTGTAGTTTTCATGTTAATTGAGGAGCTATGAATTAGTTTTCATGTTATTTGTTTGATTTCTAAAAAACATCTAAAATAAATTAATGACATCTTTTTATTTACCAAAATGCCACTCATTGGATAGAATTGGATGGAATTATATGGAATTGGATGGAATGACCATTAGTGTCACAAAACTCGCCAAAAATGACCATTTTGGAGCAACTTTCCAATCTAGTGGCCATTTTGATAGCGTGTCATCAATTCGATGGCCACCGGGGTAATTATCCCTATATTTTATATTAGAACAAACTGACAATAAAAAGAATATATATATATATTGTAAGGTTCCCATTTGTTGATTGACTCATTTCGTGGACAAACCACATGTTGGGGTTCTTTGTAAGGGTAGCTTAGGTGTTATTGTTATTGCTCAAGCCCTTTCAAGGTCTCAGGGTGTCAAGCACTCCAAAGGTATATCTTTAGTGCTTATTTTTCTTTGAAGAGATTAGTTGCACACACACACTTATCATACATTGCATATGTGTGCATTCTCTTCACATGTCACATTTCACACTTGCACTTATATGTTATATTTTGTTGTGTATATTTGTGTCTTGTAGTCTTGTAATTCGTTTCCCGATATTATTCGGAAACGTCCGCGCATGCACTAGAATGTGCTTGGTTTTGCATGAAGACCGCCTACGGAGAATGCTCTTTGCTTTTCCTTGGTTTTCACCTATGTTGGTGATCGGCGGTTATGATCGGCGGCCTGGCCGCCGAATGAAACCGCCATTTGCTTCCAGACGTGTCTGGAGCAATTCTGCAGTTACGATCGGTGGCCACGACCGCCGTTCGAAACCACCGTTCAAGACCTGATTGATTTTATCTCTCGGTCTAATTCGGCGGTTGAATCGGCGGTCACGAAACCGCCGAATGAAACCGCCATTGGTCCCCTATTCCTCTCGGGCCAATTCGGCGGTTATGATCGGCGGTCTGGCCGCCGATTGAAACCGCCGATCGGTGCGTTTCAGGGGTGAAACAAATTATAGCACGGTGTATATAAAACTATCTAGAGGGGGGGTGAATAGATTTTAAGCTTTTTACCCAATTTTTCGTGATAGTTAAAATTACGAAATTACCCCTAAATAGATAAAGCAATAAATCAAGTATAATATGCGGAAATTAAATAACACTTGATTTTTACGTTGAAACCCTCACGGGAAAAACCACGGGCTAGTAAGTAAGCCACACTCGAACCTCGAATCCACTAAATGTGTAAAACGATTACAACCTAATCCCGGAAGTAATCACACACCTACCTAATCCCGGTATGAGTGAACCTAGTCCAATTTGCTTGCGTTCTAAGCAACCTAATCCCGGATGCTACACACAAGACTTACTTTCTCTATGAAGAGAATACAACCCTAAGTGAATATATGAATATCCAAATGCAACATAGAGCACGGGAAACCCTATATGCTTATCTAAGATGATTAATATGCAATTAGAACAATCCTAGATATCAAAACTAAATGACATGTTAAATAGTTTAGCTAATCAAGATTAAACACAAAACTTAATTAGCTATCACAAAACAACTTCTCAAACATACATCATACTAATCTCAAACTTGTATTCAAAGTATATAAAATAACATACAAGTAATTAATTGAGATTGCTAGCTAAGAGAAACACAAAATATGTAAGATATTAGTGAAAAGCTTATCAAGCAAAGTATGATGAAGAATCCATGCAAGATGACATCTAGAAGATCAAGGATGATGCTAGATGATGATTGATGATCATGAAAAAGTGTTTGAGTAATAAAAAATGAGTTCTTGGAATTTTTCTTCTCTTTGAAAAATATCCTAAGTATGAATTCTGAATATGAACTCTCTTAATTGACCTAAAGACAAAATGGCATATATATAGGGGGTCAAATCAAAGTGTGGTCGTTTAAGTAAGTTTCAAAGAAACGCGCCGATCGGCGGTTTCAATCGGTGGCCAGGCCGCCGATAGTGACCGTCGAATTGAGCTCCTGAAGAACAGAGCATAAACGGCGGTTCATTTGGCGGTTCATTTGGCGGTTTCGTGACCGCCGATTCCAACCGCCGAATCAAAACAGAGAGATTAAAATCAATCAGGTATGAACGGCGGTTTCATGACCGCCGATTCAACCGCCGAATTAGACTGAGAGATAAATCAATCAGGTCTTGAATCGGTGGTTTCAAACGGCGGTCGTGACCGCCGATCTTAACCGCAGAAATGCTTCAGACCAATCTGGACTGAAACGGCGGTTTCATTCGGCGGCCAGGCCACCGATCATAACCGCCGATCACCTAGAAATGTGAAAACCAAGGAGAAGCCAAGGGCATTCTCCATAGGCGGTCCTCGCGCTAAACCAAGCACATTCTAGTACATGCGCGGACGTTTCCGAAAGTTATCGGGAAACGAATTACACGACAACATGACACAATTACACACAACAAAATATGATAAATAAGTGCAAGTGTGAAATGTGTCAAGTGAAGAGAATGCACACATATGCAATGAATGTTAAGTGTGTGTGTGCAACTAATCTCTTCAAAGAAAAGTAAGCACAAAGAAATTTACCTTCGGTGCTTATCAACACGAGGTCTTCAAAGGGCTTCGAACAATAAGACCGATACTTAGGCTACCCTTACAAAGAACCCCAACATGTGGTTTGTCCACGAAATGAGCCAATCAACAAATGGGAACCTTACAATCTCCCCCTTTTGCTATTTCGTGACAAAACCACCACTCACATTGATTCCTCACAAAGAAATAGAAACTACGGGACAACTATGATATTCTACAACACAAAGAGATAAGAAATTAAAACTTCAAGTCTTCAATCTCTTGTAGAATAATCAAGCCCTGTAAATAAGATTTCTATGTTTTCCAATACAAGTGAAATGTGAGATTAATCAAGTGATATCAAAACAAGCATTTGCATTTTTAGAATTTAGGCACAACATTACAAAATATATGCAATGTATGATAAATGCAATGCTCCCCCTTAATGTGTTATCTCCCCAATGTGCACAATTGCAACACCAATTTGCATCTCCCCTTACCATATACTACTCCCCCTTTTTGTCATGATATAGGCAAAGGAGTAGTCCCCAACCGGGTCACTCATAGTAACGAGAGATAGTAGCATGCAAGATTTGCATAATTAATATAAGTCACTTTATGCATCTCAATTTAATCGGAGAGAAACAAGGAGATTTATTTGAGAGAAAATGTGTGAATCAAACATGCTTTGCATACAAGACATGTAGCATTCAAGTCCAAAATACAATGGTATTTGGCAAAGCAAATGACAAAGGTTTCTAATAGGAATTCAAACCAATTTCACCAATGTCATGAGTAAAGCAAGGATATAGAATACATTAATTTCAATATAAGAGCAACTATATCCAACTTTATAAGCGAAACATGGCATGAGCAACTTTGCACCCTTTTTGATTTTTCCGGATAAGATATCCGTATGATAGTAGCCATGTTCAACCAATAAAGAAAGAGAGACGTTTGGAATATAAATTCCTTTGAACAGATACAAGATCCTTTATTCATTTTGAGTCTCATAAGCTTTCACACGAGTTTTGCATTTTTAAGAATATGCAATCATCAATTCATGCTTTTCATGTGAGCATGTTATATGAATTTCATGCTTTTTCATTTGACATTAGCATGTTATTAAAGAATCATCATGTCATGGAGATAATCATAGGTCATTCAAATCATACTTCCTATATACATCTCCTAGTCCAAAAATGCATGTTTGAACATAAATATGACATGGATTGTAAACAAGCAAGGTTCACACTTATTGAATTGAAAACATATATACATATATGCAACCAAGCTTACTCAAGCAATTAAAAGAAGAGGCATAAGATATTTCAAATTTTTTGCAAGTGACAAGAATGCAAACTAGCTCTCTTTGCTTGAGTTCCCCATATGGGGTCAATCATAGAATATCACTCCACAAGACATATCCCAATAGATCTAATAAGAATTTTAAATCGAGTAGCATCTAAGGGTTTAGTAAATAGGTCCGCAAGTTGATCATTAGTACCTACATGTTCAAGTACTATGCATTTATTTTCAACAAGCTCTCTAATGAAGTGATGGCGGATGTCAATATGCTTAGTTCTAGAATGTTGCACCGGATTCTTGGAAATATTAATGGCACTCATGTTATCACAAAAGATAGTGAGAGTACCTTGGTTGAATCCGTAATCTACTAGCATTTGCTTCATCCATATAAGTTGAGTGCATCCACTCCCCGCGGCTATGTACTCGGCTTCCGCCGTGGACAAGGAAATCGAGTTTTGCTTCTTACAAAACCAAGACACCAAGTTGTTGCCTAGAAAGAAGCAACCGCCCGATGTGCTCTTCCTATCATCACAATTTCCTGCCCAATCCGCATCACTATATCCTACAAGACTAGGATTAGTGTCAAATGAGTACCAAATCCCATAGTTGGAAGTCCCATTCACAAAGCGAATGACTCTCTTAACCGAAGAGAGATGGAACTCCTTGGGATCGGATTGGTACCTAGCACAAACTCCTACACTAAATGATATATCGGGCCTACTAGCGGTCAAATAGAGCAAGCTCACTATCATGCCACGATATAAGGTTTGGTCCACACTTTTACCGCTAGCATCCTTGCTTAGCTTCAAAGTGGTGCTCATAGGAGTGTCACAATGTTTGGCTTTTTCAAGACCAAACTTCTTCACAAGGTTTTTGGCATATTTGGCTTGGGTTATGAAAATCCCATTATCTAGTTGCCTAATTTGCAAACCTAGGAAGTAATTAAGCTCACCAACAAGACTCATCTCAAATTCATGAGACATAACATCAACAAATTGTTGGACCTTGGTGTTGTTGGTGGAGCCAAACACTATGTCATCGACATATATTTGAGCTATGAAAAGCTCATCATTGTCTCTCTTGATGAATAGTGTCTTGTCAACATTACCTCTTGTGTAGTTATTGTCAACAAGAAATTGAGTGAGGCGCTCATACCAAGCCCTCGGTGCTTGTTTCAACCCATATAGTGCATTCTTGAGGCGATAGATATGGTTGGGGTGGTGAGCATCCACAAACCCCTTGGGTTGTTCAACAAACACTTTCTCTTGCAAGAAGCCATTGAGGAAGGCACTCTTGACATCCATTTGGTGCAATTTGAACTTGTGCACACAAGAAATGGACAAGAGAAGCCTAATAGACTCTAAACGGGCAACGGGAGCAAATGTCTCCTCAAAGTCGATACCCTCAATTTGAGAGTACCCTTGTGCTACAAGTCTAGCCTTGTTCCGCACTATGTTGCCATCCTCATCGGATTTGTTCCTAAATATCCATTTAGTGCCTATGACATTAGTGGTCTTAGGCCTAGGAACTAGAGTCCAAACCTCATTCCTTTCGAATTGGTTTAGCTCTTCTTGCATGGCAAGAACCCAAAATTCATCATTTAAGGCTTCTTCAACCTTTTTGGGTTCAATTTGAGAGGTGTAGCATGTGTAGCTAAGAAGATTAGCAAGTTGACGTCTAGTCCTAACACCCTCATTAACCTCTCCAATGATATCTTCTTTATCATGGAGTTTCCTAACCCATGGAGCGGGTTCTTTAGAGTCCAAGAGAGGAACTCTATCAATAGGTTGTGTGTCATCATTGTTGACATTAGATGTCCCATCATTAGGAGACACCACAACCTTCTCCAAAGGAGAAACATCACTAAAAATAACCTCCTCCTCATGATCATTAGACTTGAGCCTAGTGTCATCAAATACGACATTGGATGATTCCATAACACTTAGAGTCTTTAAATTGAAAACTCTATAGGCTCTACTATTCAAGGCATAGCCAATAAAAATACCCTCATCACTCTTAGCATCGAATTTGCCAAGTTAATCACGGTCATTCAAAATGTAGCATTTGCTTCCAAAAGTGTGGAAGTAGCTAACATTTGGCCTCTTGCATTTCCATAACTCATAGGAGGTGTTTCTAGTACCGGGCCTTAGGAAAACTCTATTTCGTATATAGCAAGCCGTATTGATGGCTTCGGCCCATAGGTTCCTAGGGACATTGTTGCTAAGCAACATCACACGGGCCGTCTCTTGAAGGACCCTATTTTTCCTCTCAACAACTCCATTTTGTTGAGGTGTCCTAGGAGCCGAAAACTCATGGGAGATGCCTAAACCATTACAAAAGGTTTCAAAAGTAGCATTCTCAAATTCCCTCTCATGGTCACTTCTAATCCGTTTTATGCTTTTAATATTAGAATTCATTTCATTTTGTATTTTATTACAAAGCATTTTAAACTTATCAAAAGTTTCAGATTTTTCTCTAAGAAAATATGTCCATGTGAACCTAGAGAAATCATCAACACATACAAAAATGTATCTCTTTCCACCCAAACTTTCGGTTTGCATAGGACCCATGAGGTCCATGTGGAGAAGCTGAAGAGGCTCCTTGGTGGTGAGATACTTACCCTTTTTGTGCATGCTTTTAGTTTGCTTTCCTTGTTGGCAAGGTCCACAAACACCATTGGCTTTCTTCCCAAGCTTAGGGAGGCCACGCACACAATTGAACTTTCCAAGGGTCCGTAGATCCCTAAAGTTCATGTGGCCAAGTCTTTCATGCCACAACTCAATTTGCTCATCCATGGACACATGATTAGATACAATACTAGCTTCAAGACAATAACAATTGTCGCTAGATCTCATGCCCTTCAACAAGGTTTGTCCATCGGGTTTTAGGATAGAGCAATAATCTTTAGAAAACAAGACGGAATATCCTTCATCACTAAGATGTGAAATGCTTATTAAATTGGCTTTCAAGCCATCAACAAATAAAGCATTGGATAAGGAGGGTAATCCGGGAACGGAAATGGTTCCTTTCCCTACAACATTTCTTTTGGATCCATCACCAAAAGTGACATTTCCACCTTCCTCCATAACAAGAGTCTCGAAGAAACTCTTATTTCCCGTCATGTGCCTAGAGCACCCACTATCAAAATACCAAAAATTAGAAGAATTTGCCTTCAAGGCTATTTGTGCAACATGGCAAACATTTTCATTCTTTCTAATCCACTTAGCAACAATTTTAGCTTTCTTAGTGGTCTTTGGTACATGGGCTCTAGATGTCCTAGGATCATGCAAAATAAAATTATCATTCCTAGGAACATGCATCTTGGCTCTATTCTTTCTCTTTTCAATCATGCTTCGTGTTCTACACATTTTAATATATTGAAAGCAATTTGGTCTAATATGACCATCACAACCACAAAAGTAACAAATAGGGATGAAAAAAGGAATCATACCTTGTCTTTGTGCACGTATAGGAGCTCGTCCATGTCTTTGTGGATAAGTGGGTTCAATCCATCTTCGTTGTTAAACCGGTTTAGGTTGCTTCCAAGCTTGAGGTTGCATGATTGGTCTCTTTCCTTTGTGAGCCAATTGTTGAGGAATGTTGGCTTGAGGGACCCTAGGGGGTTGAGCTTGAGGTTGCCTTCTTGGCCCCATCTTCACTTGTGCATTAGAGCATTGTCCTACTTCTAATTTCTTCCTAGGAGCTTGCACAAATGAAGTTTCTTCTTTCTTCAAGCTCTTGACAAACACGGTCTTGTTAGAGGTAGAGATCTTCTTGTCATCTTCATACCCAAGACCCCTCTTGTCACATGGACTCTTTCCAACACCAAGCGTATGGTCAAGCTTCTTGGTGCTAGAATCTATCCTAGCCAATGACCCTTTAACTTCTACAAGTTCCCTCTTCAAGCCTTCTTCACTTCTCTTGGATAAGTCTAACTCCTCAATTAACTTATCCTCTCTCCTCTTCAATCTTTCCACTTGTTCACTTAAGTGGTCATTGTGAGTCGAAAGTTCAAGGTTCTCTTCTCTCAACCTCTCAATCTTTCTTGTGCTTTTAATTGCTAAATCATTGAACTCGGCATGGTATTTAGCAAGCACCTTTTGCTCCACAAATTTCTTTATGGACTTAGAAGAGGAGTCACTTTCTACTTCACTAGAGTCAATTTCCTCTTGACTCATTTCCTCTCTCTCATTAGCACTTTTGCTCTTGTGAGATGAGGCAAAAGCTAGGAAGTTAGCCATGAGCTCTTCTTCACTTGAAGACTCATCTTCCTCATTGGAGTCATCACTACTCCCACTCCAAGTGGCGGCCATCACTTTGCTCTTCTTCTTTTCATTGTGATTAGCACATTCGTTGGCAAAGTGACCAATCCCACCACATTCAAAGCATCGAACCCCTTTCCTTTCGGTCTTCTCTTGTCTAGGCTCAAACTTCTTGAAGGAACCTTTTTTCTTCAAGTCTTGTCCTCTTGACCCAAATCCCTTCTTCTTCTTGAACCCCATAACCTTATTAAACCTTTTCACGAATAAGGCAAGGTCTTCATCCGAGTCATGCTTTGCCTCCTTTGCATCCTTAGATGCCTTCAAAGCTATTCCTTTAGACTTCTTAGGAGGAGTAGTGGTGCTAGGAGCCTTCCTAGACTTATATGCAAGGAGACGTCCAATCACCTCACTTGGCTTCATATCCATGTAGCCACTATTTTCTTCTATGGTCGTCACCTTTGATTCAAACCTATCGGGGAGAGATCTTATAATTTTTTGCTTGACTATCCTATCCGAATACGGGTCTCCGAGTTGATGGCTTTGATTTATGATGTCCATCAATTTGATTTCGAAGTCATTGAAGCATTCATCCTCTCCCATCCTAAGTAGCTCAAATTGAGTTTGGAGGACTTGAAGCTTGGACTCCTTCACCACCTCGGTTCCCTCATGTGCAACTTGAAGGATGTCCCATGCCACTTTTGCAATCTGAGTATTCTGAATAAGCTTGTATTGATTCTCATCCATTGCACACATGATGGCATGCATAGCCTTCCTATTCCACTTGGAAGCCTCAAACTCTTGCGCGTTCCATTGCGCCTTAGGCTTCAAAACTTCTTCTCCTCCACCACCGGGAGTCATCATGGGTAGATCATATCCGTCTTCCATCGCCATCCATGCACGGTCATGAATTTGGCATATGTAGGATTCCATCTTCTTTTTCCATTGGGAATAATTTAAACCGGTAAGAAGTGGAGGCCTTGTGCTAGAAGCACCTTCGTGGCCACCACCATTTCCACCGTTTCCACTCATAGTGTTTATGAATGAATGAAATGAATGCAAATGTATGAATGATCAAAAATCACACAAAATGCAAAACACACCAAAAAAACAAGGATCACCTATGTATGTTTAGGAACCCGCTCTGATACCAATTGAAACAAATTATAGCACGGTGTGTATAAAACTATCTAGAAGGGGGGTGAATTGATTTTAAGCTTTTTACCCAATTTTTCGTGATAGTCAAAATTACGAAATTACCCCTAAATAGATAAGGCAATAAATCAAGTATAATATGCGGAAATTAAATAACACTTGATTTTTACGTGGAAACCTTCACGGGAAAAACCACGGGCTAGTAAGTAAGCCACACTCGAACCTCGAATCCACTAAATGTGTAAAACGATTACAACCTAATCCCGGAAGTAATCACACACCTACCTAATCCCGGTATGAGTGAACCTAGTCCAATTTGCTCTCGTTCTAAGCAACCTAATCCCGGATGCTACACACAAGACTTACTTTCTCTATGAAGAGAATACAACCCTAAGTGAATATATGAATATCCAAATGCAACATAGAGCAAGGGAAACCCTATATGCTTATCTAGGATGATTAATATGCAATTAGAACAATCCTAGATATCAAAACTAAATGACATGTCAAATAGTTTAGCTAATCAAAATTAAGCACAAAACTTAATTAGCTATTACAAAACAACTTCTCAAACATACATCATACTAATCTCAAACTTGTATTCAAAGTATATAAAATAACATACAAGTAATTAATTGAGATTGCTAGCTAAGAGAAACACAAAATATGTAAGATATTAGTGAAAAGCTTACCAAGCAAAGTATGATGAAGAATCCATGCAAGATGACATCTAGAAGATCAAGGATGATGCTAGATGATGATTGATGATCATGAAAAAGTGTTTGAGTAATAAAAAATGAGTTCTTGGAATTTTTCTTCTCTTTGAAAAATATCCTAAGTATGAATATATTCTGAATATGAACTCTCTTAATTGACCTAAAGACAAAATGGCATATATATAGGGGGTCAAATAAAAGTGTGGTCGTTTAAGTAAGTTTCAAAGAAACGCGTCGATCGACGGTTTCAATCGGCGGCAAGGCCGCCGATAATGACCGCCGAATTGAGCTCGTGAAGAACAGAGCATAAACGGCGGTTCATTCGGCGGTTTCATGACCGCCGATTCCAACCACCGAATCAAAACAGAGAGATTAAAATCAATCAGGTATGAACGGCGGTTTCATGACCGCCGATTCAACCGCCGAATTAGACTGAGAGATAAATCAATCAGGTCTTGAATCGACGGTTTCGAACGGCGGTCGTGACCGCCGATCTCAACCGTAGAAATGCTTCAGACCAATCTGGACTGAAACGGCGGTTTCATTCGGCGGCCAGGCCGCCGATCATAACGCTGATCACCTATAAAGGTGAAAACCAAGGAGAAGCCAAGGGCATTCTCCATAGGCGGTCCTCGCGCTAAACCAAGCACATTCTAGTGCATGCGCGGATGTTTTCGAAAGTTATCGGGAAACGAATTACACGACAACATGACACAATTACACACAACAAAATATGATAAATAAGTGCAAGTGTGAAATGTGACAAGTGAAGAGAATGCACACATATGCAATGAATGTTAAGTGTGTGTGTGCAACTAATCTCTTCAAAGAAAAGTAAGCACAAAGAAATTTACCTTCGGTGCTTATCAACACGAGGTCTTCAAAGGGCTTCGAACAATAAGACCGATACTTAGGCTACCCTTACAAAGAACCCCAACATGTGGTTTGTCCACGAAATGAGCCAATCAACAAATGGGAACCTTACAAGGGGCAAACTTGTCTTTTCACATGCTTTGTTTTTCATGCCTATAAATACATCACTTTCTCTTGTTCTGAATGTGACTCTTTAATCATCAAGAACCTTACTTTCAAAAGAGAGATTTTTAAGAGAGAAAGCAACCAAGTTTGCTCATTAAACACTCAAACCAAAATCCTTTTGCATCAAAGTTCATCTAGCATTCTCTAGCATATCTAGGATGATTGCTTGCATGGGTCTTTCATCATCACACTTGCTTTGGTAAGTTTTTCACTATTATCATACATAATTAGTGGTTAATTTATTATGGCATCTCTTTTTATTACTTGATTGTTCTTAGATTAAATTCTAATATTCAAGATAGAGATTGTTGTGTTGATTTGATTGAGTGTTGTTTTTATGATAGATATCTAGGTTTCTATAATCTATGATTATCTAAGCTAATTGACATGTCATTTAGCTTTAATATCTAGGATTGTTTTTAATTGCAAATTCATCATCTTAGATAAGCATATAGGGTTTCCCTTGCTCTATGTTGCATTTGAATATTCATATATTCACTTAGGGTGTTAATCTCTTTTTAGAGAATTAAGTCTTGTGTTGTGACCGGGATTAGGTTGCTTAATTCGCAAGCAATCGGACTAGGTTCACTCATACCGGAATTAGGTAGGTGTGTGATTACTTCCGGGATTAGGTTGTAATCGTTTTACACATTTAGTGGATTCGAGGTTCGAGTGTGGCTTACTTACTAGCCCGTGGTTTTTCCCGTAAGGGTTTCCACGTAAAAATCAAGTGTTATTTTATTTCCGCATTTTATACTTGATTTATTGCTTTATCTATTTAGGGGTAATTTCATAATTTTGACTAAACACGAAAAATTGGGTAATAAATTTAAAATCTATTCACCCCCTCTAGATAGTTTCATACACATTGTGCTATAATTTGTTTCATATATATATAAATTACTTAATATTTATTAATGGTCGAGTCAAACGAACAAGACATATGTATGAATAAGTTATTGTCGGTTGATTTTATCAACCGACAGTTTATGCTTTGTCGGAAAAACAACATGTTGTCACAAATGGAATAGTGCCGTACTTGATAAGTAAAACAATCGGTGGAACGTCATGCTACAATATCAGCATGCATCAACACAGTTATTACGTCAGAGTTATGAAGCAGTGGCGGAAATACAAAAATTAAAAATATTTGGGGGTTAAAATATAAATATAATTTTATCATTTTCAAATTTTCTAAGGGTATTTTAAATATAATATCACATTTGTCTATTAAATTACTAAAGTATGGAGAGACCCCTTCCCTAGAGTAGGAGTTGCATTCCGTGATGACTTGAAGATCCCAATTTCGTCAAGTTTTGGTAAACCCATGACCGTGACCACAATGGTGTTACAGTTGAAAAAAAGAAGTTATTATGTTAGAATTGTGGTTTTTTATGTTGTTGAAAGTGGGTTAGAATTGTGGATTCGTTACTGTTTTTTTAATGCAGTCACTGATCACTGTGTCTATGTACATATTCGTTAGTTGAAATTCTAAATATCAGAATTGCATATTTCTGAGAATTCACATTCAAAAGTCAAAACTGTAACAATCCTCCAATCTGACAAAGTTGATAGATGACTGTGTAATATAAATATATTAAATTTACCCAGAAACAACCAGAAGACATTCAACAATGTTGTCTAAAACTTCAGTTGCATGCTGTCGGTTTTCTGCCAAACAACATATCTCTAACTATAATCTAAGTAGAGAGAGAGAGAGAAGTGGGAACACAGCAAAAATAGAGATGGGGAAAATATTTGGGGATCAGAAGTTAAGTTTGAAAGATTGACCTTGACTAGTTGATGCTCCATGGACTTGATTATTTTATATTTGTTGCAAAAATACTAAACATTTTGGTTTCCTTTAAGGAATCTTTTTTTAGATTTTACCCACACCAACATGCAAATCCCACACAAAAATCTATCTTGCTAAAGTTCCTTTTAGTATTATAATTATAATCTTTGGAGCTTTAGGCTAATTCTTGGTGGTTCTCCGCCCCGCCGTTTTGTTCTTATTTAGTTGGCAATGACCGCATGGATCGGGAGTATTTTCATTTTTCTTGATGCTTTCTATTTTTTTTTAGTGTGGTCTGCGTGTTTTTTTTTTTTTTTTTTTTGGGTTGTTCACCCCTGGTTCTTTGTGCTTTGTTACTTTTTGTCACTCTTTACTTTTTTTCTATCATTTATATACATGGATACTGCCTAGGGGTTTTTATCAGTCTAATTTTATTAAAAATATATTATATTAGGTAGCTAACATCCCAATGCCAAAAATGTCAGATTATTTAAATTTATTTTTTTTTATAAAAAAATTATTACATATAAATATAAATTAAACTAAAAACCTTCCACTTTCTATTGTAAACTAACCTGAACCAAGATTTCTACAACCCACAAGATTAATTCAATTAATGAAAAGTTGTTACGAAGAATAAAAGAGAAAAGTGGTTGTAATAAGTAGATAAAGATGGAAATCCTAATCTATTAATATAGAAATACAATACAACCTCTAGAAATTGATAGAGTTGGGAACATACAAAATTTATTATTATTAATTTTTTTTTGAAAAGACAAAAATTATTAATTAAGTGAGATAATAATTAATCGAAGATATTGACTATGACTATGTACGTATTATTTTCTTTAGTTGCAGATTTGCTTTATACTCATTTATTTAATTGAGATTTAAATTAATATTAACTTTGAAGCTTTTATCTCAATAATTTCTTATTGCAATATGAAAATTCAACTTCGAAACTGAATTTCAAGGAAAAAAAACAGCTACAAGGGAATTCAATAAGTATATTATATTATAATTTAAACAAATATATTAATTTTTCTTTTGGCTCAAATCAGGACCAAATATATAAAAAAGATTATTAATTTATCGAGTATTAAATTTATAAGGTTATATAATTCTAAATTTCTATTGTGTAATTAAAAAAATAAATAGTTAATTGTAAATGTAGTTTTGAATATGAATATATTATTATTATTATTATTATTATTATTATTATTATTATTATTAAGGGTTTGAAAATTTGCTCTTTCAGAAAAAAAGTTTGAAAATTTGCAGAGACTGATATAATTCAAACCAATAATTTTATTGATATAAGTATTATAATATTATAATTGTTTTTTGAAATATTATAATAATTCAAAATTTATGGGAGGGGGCAGACTCGGAACACATAACCTCATAGTGTCGGTGTGAAAGACTGGGCCAACCTCATTTTATCGTATTAGAAAATTAAATTATTTGAGAAAGAAATATGTGAGAAAAGAAAAGATATTTTATATTTACTCATTTACATGAGTAAATATAATTATACAAATTAATAGCTTCAGTCCAATTGAGGCATTAACAAGGGTTACATTATTAGAATAGGGATAATTGCACAAACATTCCTTGACGTTTGGTATAATTAAACGCATATGGAAATTTTAGACATACTGACACAAACATTCTCTAACCCTTGAAAAATATTACACTAACATCCCTTCCATTAATTTTCTACCATTAAATCCTAACAGCTGGGGGCAATATGATATTTTCGTCTAAAATTAAAAAAATTGAAAATCAAAATTATTATATCTAAAGTACTTTACTTAAAAAAAAAAATTAAGATCCATCCCCCATGAGATGGATATCTGGTCCATCTTCGATGGAGTGAATCTCCATCAAAGATGGAACAAATCGCTCCATCTCTGATTGCTTCATCTCTAGTCAGACCAAAAATGGAGCCCTCTGTTCTATCTCATTACTTTGCAACCTTTGCTCTTGTTTTACTTTTGTTTTAAAATTTATTATTGTTAACCTATGGCATAATTTTAGTTTGAATTTTAGAATAATATAGTTAAGCTATTGGAGATATTGTTGGTTGATGAATCGAATAGAGTGTTTGCCTTGTAGAGTTGCCGCCTGTGGTTTTAGCGACTGTGGTGTTATTTTGTTGGATGATAGTTTAAAATGTAGTCTTCAAGGTATCTTTGATTTCGTTAACTAGAATAGCTCTTTCAATCTTTCCATCTCTCAGGTACGGAGCCACACATTTTTTTTTTCTTGTAAAATCGATAAAGATGAAGATGGGTGATGTTTACTGATTGAGGGGTTTGTTTTGTTAGATTTTGTTGTGGATGGAAAGAGTGAGAAATGGAAATTATTTATTTATTTTTTGATTTTATGGAGATGAAGAAGATATGGTGTGGAAATTGAAGATGATTTTTTATTTTTTATTTTAAATGTTTTTTGCTTCTTTTGTTTTTGTGGATTGATGAATATGGTTGGGTGATTTTTGATGATTTGAAGACGTTATATTTGATAAAAAAAATTCCAAAACGATGGGTAAGGAAGATGAAGATTTATTTTATTTTTTATTTTATATAATTTGGAGATGGTGATGTGTGATGATTTGGAGATGGTGTTAGATGGTTTTTTTTTTTTTTTTTTTTTTAGATGGGTTAGGAAGATGAAGATTTTTAAATTTTTTTTTTAAATTTTAAAAAATGAAAACAAGGGGTATTTTAGTCTTTTTGTATATTTGACCATTGACCGTTAGGATTTAACAGTAGAAAATTAATGGAAGGGATATTAAAGTAATAGTTTTCAAAGGTCAGGGAATTATTGTGTCAATATGTCCACAACTATCATATGTGTATAATTATACCAAACGTCAGGGGATGTTTGTGCAATTACCCCATTAGAATAAACTGTAATTATCATATCTTTATCTTATCCATAAGAACAACTAAAAAAACAAAAACGCAATAAAGAAAAGGAAGTGAAAGAATTTATTCAACCATATATACAATTAGGGGTGCGTAAAAAACCGAAAAAACCGAATCGAACCGGTGAACCGAACTAATCCAATCGGTTTTTTTTTTCGGTTTTCTTATGTTGGCCGGTTTAGTTCGGTTCATTTTTTTCAAAACCAATTGGATCGGTTTTTTTCCCTGTTCGTTATCCCAAACCGGAAAATCGAACCGAGATCCAACTTATATATATATATATATAAACACTAGTTTAATGTTTAACGGTTCATGAAACTATAAAACTATGAAAGTGTGTCACAACATATTTTTTATCTTTGTTTTTTTTGCTGAATATTATTTTAAACTAGTATTTTCAATTTGTTCAAGCCCATAATTTAATTTGGTCGAAGGCCCAAAATGATTAAAATATGAATATATGTGTAATAATTAAAGACCATGAATTTAGTCCAGTAGGACCAAAACCGAAAAAAACGAACTGAACCAAACCAGTCCAATTCGGTTGGTTTTTGATTGATTGACATTTGTAATTTTATTGGATCGGTTCATATTTTCAAAAACCGAATTTTATTGGTTTTTTATCGGTTCTATTGAAAAAATGAACTAATCCATTAAACGCCCACCCCTATATACAATGGAGGAGGCAGAAATTTCATTCAACAGGGTTTGGTTCAAAAATACTAAAATTTAAAATATAAATAATAATAATATTATTAAATAAATCAAATATAATAATAAAATAAATTGAATTTGGACTCAGTTATTATCAATAAGTACTATATAACAGTAGTTATCACAACTTCTAAACTTAAAAGGTAAACTTTGCTATAAAAAATCAATAACACAATAAAAGAACAATCAATTAAACCCAGTAAACATAACTAAGTTCAAATTAGGGTGATAGCTTACAAAAAACACTAATGATTAATTATAATTTCCGTCAATTTTTATATATGGTAATTAACAATCACCATTCACTAATCACCTTAAAAATTAGAATTCTATACATAGGTGTGAAATTAAAGACAAGATTACAAAATTAATGCTAGTATAATAAATCAAAATTACAAAGTCTGTTTTTAGTCTCATTTTTTTTTTTTTTTTGACAAAGAGCTTGACATGGTGAGGGTGTGGGGCTACTCATGTATAATAGTAGAAGTACAAACAAAAGATGTTACAGGTTTTGTGTTTTAATTGTAAAAACAAAAGATGTTTTTCTATTAATGATGCTTTAATTACAAATGGAAGAGAAAATTACAACTCAAGGAGATAGTCTGAGAATTCGTAGCTTCGCACTGTTTTTTTTTTTTTCTTTTAAATGAACGAATACTACTCTTTATAGTATTACCAAGGTTTTCTCCAATACTCTACAAACATAATTATGATTTTTTGAATGGAAAACTTTTTTGCTTTTCTACAAAAATTAAAGAACCAATTATGGTTCTCGAAAATACAAACTTTGTCCTCTTCACGTTGCTGCTTCAAGAGCCTGCTGTTCTTTTGTCTTTTGTTGTCCTTTGTTTTGTTTTGTTTTTAAGTTGCTTCATGCTTTCGCTTTTCTAGGTGTCAATATTGTGATAGGCTTCGTCATCAAGTATATCATCCTTATCTTCATATGCAAGCTCGTAGAATCTGGATTCTTCTTTGTCTTGGATTTCACGAAGATAATCATCTGTCTCTGGGATAAGGAAAATACAAGGTACTGGATATTGCAGCTGTAGTAATTTGGGTTAGCCCATCTTATTACAATTTAGGTCCAAACAAGAAGCCCAACAGAAACCTGATCCAGAAGCCCAAATCAGAACCATTTGACCTCTGTTGATGCACAAGTGAAACAGTGCGTTTCTTGCTATTAGATATCAGCTAACTGATCATGTGAAGAATCTAACATGGCGAGCTCTAATTGGCTGATAGGGATATCGGTGCTAAGTCATTTGATAAGCCTATATATACTGAAGAGAGAGAAGAAAGATATTAGATTTTGTATTTTCTGATTAGGGTTTCATTTTGTTGTTCTCTCTCTATCAAAAAGTTCTCTGTTCTTCTCTCTTGAATATCTCTGTAAATCTTGTTGAATCCAAGTGTCTTCTTTGTAGTAACTGTGAGATTTCTGTATATTAAGAGTAACCAGAGTGTTGTTCATGTTTGTTGAGAGGTTTTGAGGTCGATCTAGTTGTCTTCAACAGATCGAAGGTTGTACAAGATAGATCTGTGGTTGTAATCATAAATCTAGGTTGCTGGTTGTACTTCTGAGTTGATTTAGGGTTCTCTTGGTGTATTCTGTTTGTAAGACAGTCATATAGTGGAGAGAGTCTTTTCTGTGAAGGCTCAACATGGATGTGGGCCCTTTCTTGGCCAAACCATGATAACCCCTTGTGTTCCCTCTTCTATTCTCTGTTTCTTGTTTCTGTATTCTTTTTGTTCTTTAAGTTGCTTTTTGTTATTATCTCTCAGTTGATTGCTTATTGATAAATCAGAGAATACTTGTTGTTTTGTTTGGTACATAATTTATCTGTTATTATTGTTGTAAGAGTTTCTTACCGGTTTTAAGAATAAGAACATGTGTTGTGTTGGGTCTGTTATAGACCAGTTCACAACAGTGGTATCAGAGCTTGGTGAAGCAGTACCAACGGCAGGAGAAGAGGACCAGATCCATTCAGTGGTTGAGGTTTCAAACCTTGAAGTCTCAACTGGAGAAGTAGGAACCAGTAGTAAGGAAGCTGCTATCAGTTGTGAAAAGAATACTCAGTGTGTTCTATATATAAAGCTAGAGGGGGGGGGGGGGGGGGGGGGGGTGAATAGATTTTAACTATTATTACCCAATTTTCGCATGCAAGTCAATTTTACGAAAATGCCCCTGCTAGTCAAAAATACATACAAGTGTAATATAGTGCGGAATTTAAATAACACTTGATGTATACGTGGAAACCCAACCACTGGGAAAAACCACGGGCTGTATAGTGCGCCACACTCGGAACTCGAAATCACTAATTGAAATGAAGTTTACAACCTATGTAGACCTCGTCTAACACTCCGGTCTGTAACCCCTCACTTCTACCCAGCGGGCCTTTATTAGCAACCCTATTCCAATTTGCTTGAGGCCTAAGCACTCTTAGCCTCAAGACTTACTTCTCAATGAAGAGAAACAACCTATGTGAATATATATGAATATTCAAATAACAAACAAGGCTAGGTAACCTTAGATGCTTATCTAGGATGATGATATAATCAATTTAATCAACCCTAGATATCCATTGCTAAATGACATGTCAAATAGCTTAGCTAATCAAGATTAGTCAAAAACCTAATTAGCTATCACAATCAACACTCAATCATTTTCATCACAAATAATCTCTAACTTGTATCTAGCATATAATCAAAAGCATACAAGTAATTAAAGAGATGTATTAATATGAAAAACACTAAAGTAATATGAAATTAGTGAAGAACATACCAAATAAGATGTGATGATTCAAAACCATGCATGGATCAATTCTATGAAGGCATAGAAGATCAAATATGAAATTTGATGCAAAAGGGATTTGATTTGAGTGTTTAAAGTTGAGTTCTTGATTTGATTTTTTCTCAAAAATCTCTCTTGAATGTTTAGGGTTCTAATAACTCAAAGAACTTGATCAGAGAATGAGAAAATAAGATATTTATAGACATCAAGAATTGGGCATGTGAAAAGACAATTTTGCCCCTGAAACGCACCGTTCGGCGGTTTCAATCGGCGGCCAGGCCCCCAGAACAGAGCATCAACGGCGGTTTCATTCAGCGGTTTCGTGACCGCCGATCCAACCGCCGAATCAAACCCGAGGGATTAAAATCGATCAGGTATGAACGGCGGTTTCGAACGGAGGTTTCAAACGGCGGTCGTGACCACCGATCTTGACCGCATAATTGCTTCAGACCAATCTGGACTGAAACGGCGGTTTCATTCGGCGGCCAGGCCGCCGATCATAACCGCCGATCACCAACAATGGTGAAAACCAAGGAGAAGCCAAGGGCATTCTCCGTGGGCGGTCTTCGCGCAAAACCAAGCACTCATTAGTGCAAGCGCGGATGTTTCCGAACAATGTCGGGAAACGAATTATAAAGCACATATACACACAACAAGATATATCAACCAAAGTGCTAGTGTGTAAAGTGACATGTGAAGAGATGCACATAAAAATAAGCAAATATGCAATCATAGCAAGAATGCTAAGTGTGTGTGTGCTACTAATTATCTTCAAAGGAAAAACAAGCACAAGAGATTATACCTTTGGCGTGCTTGTATCTTGAGGTCATGGAAGGGCCTTTGATCTTCAACATTAAACACTTAGACTACCCTTACATTCAAAACCCCAACATGTGGTTTGACCACGAAATAAGCCAATCAACAAAACGGGAATCCTTACAATCTCCCCCTTTGGCTATTTCGTGACAAAACCACCACTCACATTGATTCCTCACAACAAAATAATCCTATGGGTCAATGAAGATTTTCTATAATACAAAGAGATATATAAAAATAAAACTTGAAGTCTTCAATCTCTTGTAGAACAATCATTCCCTGAAACAAGGTTTTTAAACTTTCCAAAACAAGAAAAGGTGAGATGAATCAAGTGAGATTAAAACAAGCATTTGCATATTTAAAAAATTAAGCACAACATCATGTTGTTTTATGTATGCAATGCTCCCCCTCAAAGGGTTACTCCCTCTCAATATATATTCTCCCCAATGTGCACCAATTGCTACAACAATTTGCACCTCCCTTTACCACATTCTACTCCCCCTTTTTGTCATGATATAGGCAAAGGAGTAGTCCCCAACCGGGTCACTTAAGGCAAAGAGAGATAGTAGCATTCTAGTATATGCATAATCAATATAAGTCACTTTATGCAATCTCAATTAATCGAAGAGAAACGAGGAGATTTATTAAAATAAAAATGTGTGAAACAAAATGCTTTACATACAAGACGTATAGCATTCAAGTCCAAAATACCATGGTATTTGGCAAAGCAAATGACAAAGGTTTCTAATAGGAATTCAAACCAATTTCACCATTGTCATGAGAGAAGCAAGGATATATAAATTTCATTGATTTCAATTTAAGAACAACTATATCCAACTTTATAAGCTAAACATGTCATGAGCAACTTTGCACCCTATTTGATTTTTCCAGGAATGAAACCCGTATGATAGTAGACATGTTCAACCAATAAAGAAAGAGAGACATTTGGATTGTAAAATCCTTGAATGGATACTAGATCCTTTTTCATTTGAGTCTCATAAGCTTTTTTTTTTTTTTCACACAAGTTTTTGCATTTAAGAACGCAATTATCAATTCATGCATTTTCATTTGAGCATGTACATGAATTTCATGCTTTTCATAAGACATTAGCATGTTATAAAAGAATCATCATGTCATGGAGATAATCATAGGTCATTCAAATCATACTTCCTACACACATCTCCTAGTCCAAAAATGCATGTTTGAACATAAATATGACATGGATTGTAAACAAGCAAGGTTCACACTTATTGAATTGAAAACATATATACATATGTGTAACCAAGCTTACTCAAGCAATCAACCAAGAAGCATAAGATTTTTCAAATTTTTTGCAAGTGACAAGAATGCAAAAATAACTCTCTTTGCTTGAGTTCCCCATATGGGGTTAGTATCATCCTTCATCAATGAAGGTCATGAGGTCCTATGGACCTCCCAAGTCCATTTGACTTGGATGAACCTATTTGAGACTTGTTAGTCTCGTAGCAAGCGGGTTCATTTTTCCTTATCCACATAGATATGACATTTTTCTTCCTAGTGGACAATGGTTCAAGAGTACTAGAAATAATAGGATCATGAACATGAATATTTTCCTTCCTATTAGCATGCATTCTAGCTCTTGTCATTCTCTTTTCAATCATGATTTTGATTCTACATAATTTAATGAAATGAAAGCAATTTGGTCTAATGTGACCATTAATACCACAAAAGTGACATGTAGGGATAAATTTAGAATTCATACCATGTCCTTGTGCATGCATAGGAGCCATCCCATGACTTTGTGGTTGAGCGGGTTCAAACCTTCTTTGTTGTTGAACCGGTCTAGCTTGCTTCCTTGTTTCATTTTGCATGATTGGCCTCTTCCCTTGATGAATGTGTGCTTGAGGGAAGTTAGGTTGAGGAACATTTTGAGCTTGAGGTTGTCTCTTTGGAGCTACCTTCACTTGTGCACTTCTTGAACATTGCCCTAGATCAATTTTCTTCCTAGGAGTGTTCACCGGTGAGGCTTCTTTCTTGCCCAAACTCTTGACAAAGACGGTCTTGGTTGGAGTAGTGATCTCCTTTGTTTCTTCATACCCAATACCTCTCTTGTCACAAGGGTTCTTTCCACTACCAAGAATGTGGTCAAGTTTCTTGGTGCTTGTAGTCATCCTAGACAATGACTCTATGGCTTCAACAAGCTCTTTCTTCAACCCTTCTTCATTCCTCTTAGACATAGCTAGCTCATCCCATAGCTTGTCTTCAATCTTCTTGGATGCCTCCACTTGCTTACTTAAGTGGTCATTGTGTGTTGAAAGTTCTAGATTTTCATCCTCTAAAATCTTCAACTTTATATTTTTCTTCTCCAATGAACTTTC
The DNA here is from genome assembly GCA_008009225.1 of Acer yangbiense. Classification (NCBI taxonomy): domain Eukaryota; kingdom Viridiplantae; phylum Streptophyta; class Magnoliopsida; order Sapindales; family Sapindaceae; genus Acer; species Acer yangbiense. Next base: position 24,886,780 of record CM017771.1, read on the forward strand.
ACACTTGACTATAAAGTCATTTACATCCATTTTCTCTACACTTCCATTTGTAGAGTTAGATGAGGAGTCATCTTCACTTAAGTTATCTCCTCCACTCTCATTCTCACTAATGGAGTCATTTCCCTCATTTAGACCTTTACCTTGGTCTCTTGAGTCAATGAGAGACATATCCCAATGAGTAGCTTTGCCTATCACCTCTAGAGCTACTTCTTCATCAATTTCTTTTATGGGATCACTAGTCAAGTCATTATTACCAACAACTTTATCTTCTACACAAGTGGCCCCAAATGCCGTGTAGTTGATGGTAAGCTCATCATCACTAGATGACTTGTCTCCCTTTTCGGAGTCATCACTTTCACTCCACGTGGTGGCCATCACTTTTGCCATCTTGTTCTTCAAGTTCCCACAATCGGGTGAGATGTGACCTATACCACCACACTCATAGCATTGGACCCCTTTCTTTTCACTCTTCTCTTGCCTAGGCTCAAAACTCTTGAAGGGAGCCTTTTTCTTCAAGTCTTGGCCTTTGGATCCAAAGCCTTTCTTCTCGAACTTGACGAATTTCTTGAATCTTCTTAGCAACAATGCCATGTCTTCGTCCGAGTCACCTTTTTCCTCCTTCACAACCTTGGAAGCATTCAAAGCAATTCCTTTTTGCTTTTTAGGAGGTGAAATGCTAGGAGCCTTCCTAGATTCATAGGTGAGGAGTCTTCCAATCACCTCGCTCGGCTTCATATCCTTGTATGTGCTATTTTCCTCTAAAGCCGTCACTTTTGATTCGAATCTAAGAGACCTCATAATTTTCTGCTTAACTCTCCTATCCGAATAAGGATCACTGAGTTGATGGCTTTGATTCACAATATCCATCAACTTGACTTCAAAGTCATTGAAGCACTCGTCCTCCTCCATTTTAAGCAACTCAAATTGCGTTTGAAGGACTTGTAGCTTGGAATCCTTAACGACATCGGTTCCCTCATGTGCAACCTGTAGGATATCCCATGCCTCCTTGGCTATCCTAGTGTTCTGAATCAGTTTGTACTGATTTTCATCCACTGCACATAGAAGAACATGCCATGCCTTCCTATTCCATTTTGAAGTCTCAAACTCTTCAGGTGACCACTGGGCCTTTGGCTTGAGTACTTCTTCTCCACCACTCGTGGGAGTTATCATAGGAGGTGCATACCCATCTTCAATTGCCATCCATGCCCTATCATGGATTTGGCACACATATGCCTCCATCTTGCCTTTCCATGAGGCATAATTCACACCGGTGAGGAGAGGAGGCCGTGTGCTTGAAGCACCCTCATGGTTGCCACCGAATCCACTCATTGTATCAAATGAATGAATGAGATGTATGCAAAATGTATGAATGAGCAAATATCACACAAATGCACAACACACCTAAAATGAGCTAGGATCACCTAAGTATATCTAGGAACCCGCTCTGATACCAATTGAAAAGAATACTCGGTGTGTTCTATATATAAAGCTAGAGGGGGGGTGAATAGATTTTAACTATTATTACCCAATTTTCGCATGCAAGTCAATTTTACGAAAATGCCCCTACTAGTCAAAAATACATACAAGTGTAATATAGTGCGGAATTTAAATAATACTTGATGTATACGTGGAAACCCAACCACTGGGAAAAACCACGGGCTGTATAGTGCGCCACACTCGGAACTCGAAATCACTAATTGAAATGAAGTTTACAACCTATGTAGACCTCGTCTAACACTCCGGTCTGTATCCCCTCACTTCTACCCAGCGGGCCTTTATTAGCAACCCTATTCCAATTTGCTTGAGGCCTAAGCACTCTTAGCCTCAAGACTTACTTCTCAATGAAGAGAAACAACCTATGTGAATATATATGAATATTCAAATAACAAACAAGGCTAGGTAACCTTAGATGCTTATTTAGGATGATGATATAATCAATTTAATCAACCCTAGATATCAATTGCTAAATGACATGTCAAATAGCTTAGCTAATCAAGATTAGTCAAAAACCTAATTAGCTATCACAATCAACACTCAATCATTTTCATCACAAAAAATCTCTAACTTGTATCTAGCATATAATCAAAAGCATACAAGTAATTAAAGAGATGTATTAATATGAAAAACACTAAAGTAATATGAAATTAGTGAAGAACATACCAAATAAGATGTGATGATTCAAAACCATGCATGGATCAATTCTATGAAGGCATAGAAGATCAAATATGAAATTTGATGCAAAAGGGATTTGATTTGAGTGTTTAAAGTTGAGTACTTGATTTGATTTTTTCTCAAAAATCTCTCTTGAATGTTTAGGGTTCTAATAACTCAAAGAACTTGATCAGAGAATGAGAAAATAAGATATTTATAGACATCAAGAATTGGGCATGTGAAAAGACAATTTTGCCCCTGAAACGCACCGTTCGGCGGTTTCAATCGGCGGCCAGGCCGCCGATAACGACCACCGAATTGAGCTCATGAAGAACAGAGCATCAACGGCGGTTTCATTCGGCGGTTTCGTGACCGCCGATCCGACTGCCGAATCAAACCCGAGGGATTAAAATCGATCAGGTATGAACGGCGGTTTCGAACCGCGGTCGTGACCGCCAATCTTGACAGCATAATTGCTTCAGACCAATCTGGACTGAAACGGCGGTTTCATTCGGCGGCCAGGCCACCGATCATAACCGCCGATCACCAACAATGGTGAAAACCAAGGAGAAGCCAAGGGCATTCTCCGTGGGCGGTCTTCGCGCAAAACCAAGCACTCATTAGTGCAAGCGCGGACGTTTCCGAACAATGTCGGGAAACGAATTATAAAGCACATATACATACAACAAGATATATCAACCAAAGTGCTAGTGTGTAAAGTGACATGTGAAGAGATGCACATAAAAATAAGCAAATATGCAATCATAGCAAGAATGCTAAGTGTGTGTGTGCTACTAATTCTCTTCAAAGGAAAAACAAGCACAAGAGATTATACCTTTGGCGTGCTTGTATCTTGAGGTCATGGAAGGGCCTTTGATCTTCAACATTAAACACTTAGACTACCCTTACATTCAAAACCCCAACATGTGGTTTGACCACGAAATAAGCCAATCAACAAAACGGGAATCCTTACAAGTTGCAAGAAGTTAACCCTTTCTGACTTTGATAATTACAGTTATTCGTTTAATTTGTGTATGAGCATGAAATTTGACATAGATAAATTCGATGGCTTTGGGGATTTTGGCATATGGAGAAGAAAGGTGAAAGCCCTTCTCTCCCAGCAGAAAATCCTCAAAGCCATTGAAGGCACTGAAAAATTACTTGTATCATTAACTGAAGAATAGAAAAATGACATGCTTGAAATGGCCTTAGGCATTATTATTTTAAATCTGTCTGATAATGTTCTTAGGCAAGTTAATGATGGAAAAACTGCATGTGATGTTTGTAAGAAGCTTGAAAGGTTGTATCTAACTAAATCTCTCACAAATAAAATTTATCTTAAAGAAAGATTGTTTGCTTTTAAAATGAATGCTAGTAAAGGCCTAGGTCAAAACTTAGATGATTTTAAGAAAATGACAATTGAGTTGGCTAATGCTAGTATTGATGAAAAGTTGAGTGACGAGAATGAGGCTATCATTCTCCAGAATTCACTCCCTGACTCCTTCAAGGATGTCAAGGCTCCCATTAAATATAGCAGAACTTATTTGTTACTTAAAGACTATATTTCTGCTCTTAAATCCAAGGACCTAGAGCTGAAAATGGAAAAGAAGGATAGTGGTGAGAATTTATTTGTTAGGGGAAGATAGCCTGTTAGGAATGGGAATAATAACAGTAATACAAACCCTAATAAAGGTCAACATAGAAGCAAGACACCCAACCATAATAGGTCCCAGTCTAGAAATAAGAATGGCACTAGAAAGTGCTATTTCTATGGGAAAAAGGGACATATTAGAAAATAGTGCTATGAACTTAAAAGAAAAAATCAAGAAAAGTCTCAATGATGGTGATGTAGCTGTAGCATCTAAATCTTTTGAACCTATTGAGGTCCTAGCTGTTAGCACTGAGGATATAAAATCCGAGTGGATCTTAGATTCGGGCTGTTCCTTCCATATGTGTCCTAGAAAAGAGTGGTTCACAAAGTTCAAAGAACTTAGTGGAGGTAATGTGCTGATGGGTAATAATCAGCAGTGTTTAGTAGAAGGGATAAAGTCACTTGCTATTAGGATGTATGATGAGTTAGTAAGAGTTCTTAAGGATATTAGGTATGTGCCTAACTTGAAAAGAAATATGATTTTGCTTGGTGTTTTGGATGAGAAATGTTACTATTATAAAGCTGAAAAGGGTGTCCTAAAAGTGTCTAGAGGTTCCCTAGTTATCCTTAAAGGTGACAAGAGAAATTGTCTCTATGTCTTGAAAGGTAAGACAGCCACTGATTGTGCTGCTAATGTGGTCACTAAAAACAGTAACAAAGGAGTCTGGTGGCATATGAGACTCGGTCATATGAGTGAGAAAGGGTTATGTGAGTTGAGCAAGAAAGGTCTCTTAGGTGGAGATCAAATAACTAAGTTAGATTTCTTTGAAAATTGTATTTTAAGGATTCCCATATCTTGATTGGCTTATTTCGTGGACAAACCACATGTTGGGGTTGATTATGTAAGGGTAGTTTAGGTGATTGAACTTCATGCTCAAAGGCCCTTTCAAGACCTGAAGGGACAAGCACGCCAAAGGTATAATTTCTAGTGCTTGGTTTTCTTTGAAGAGACTAGAATACACACACACACTTAGTATACTTGCATTTGTGTGTATACTCTTCACATGTCACTTTACACACTAGCACTTTGATTGATATCTTGTTGTGTGTATATGTGCTTTGTAATTCGTTTCCCTGATAGTGTTCGGAAATGTCCGCGCATGCACTAGAATGTGCTTGGTTTTGCGTGAAGACCGCCCACGGAGAATTCCTTTGGCTTCTCCTTAGTTTTCACCTCTGTTGGTGATCGGCGGTTATGATCAGCGGCCTGGCCGCTGAATTTAAACCGCCGTTTCAGTCCAGAAAAGTCTGGAGTGATTCTACGGTTACGATCGGTGGCCACCGACCGCCGTTCGAAACCGCCGTTCATACCTGATCGATTTAATCTCTCGGGTTTGATTCTGCGGTTTAATCGACGGTTTTGAAACCGTCGAATGAAACCACCATTGTTCCCCTGTTCTTCTCGGGTTCAATTCAGCGGTTGTAAACGACGGCCTGGCCACCGATTGGTGCGTTTCAGGGGCAAAATTGTCTTTTCACATGCCCAATTCTTGATGTCTATAAATATCTTACTTTCTCATTCTCTGATCAAGTTCTTTTCTAAGGACTCAAAGAGAGATTTTTGAGAAAAAATCAAATCAAGAACTTACCTTTAAACACTCAAATCAAATCCTTTATGCATAAAATTTCATCTTGCATTCATCCATGAATGGGTTTGCATCATCACAACATGCTTGGTAAGATTTTGATTAATTTCATCTTATTTTAGTATTTTACTATCAAGCATATTCTCTTTTAATTTACTTGTATGTTTTTGATCATATGATAAATACAAGAATAGATAATTAATTGTGATGAATTGATTGTGTGTTGTTTTGTGATAGCTAATTAGATTTTTGATTAATCTTGATTAGCTAAGCTATTTGACATGTCATTTAGCAATTGATATTTAGGGTTGATTTAAATTGATTATATCATCATCCTAGATAAGCATCTAAGGTTACCTAGCCTTGTTTGTTATTTGAATATTTATATATATTCACATAGGTTGCATAATCTCTTCATAGAGAATTAAGTCTTGAGGCTAAGATTGCTTAGGCCTCAAGCAATTGGACTAGAGCCTCTTTTAAAGGCCCGAGTGGTAGAAGTGGGGGGTTATTGACCGGAGTGTTAGACGAGGTCTACATAGGTTGTAAACTCCATTTCAATTAGTGGATTTCGAGGTTCGACTGTGGCGCACTAAATAGCCCATGGTTTTTCCCAGTGGTTGGGTTTCCACGTATACATAAAGTGTTATTTAAATTCCGCACTATATTACACTTGCTTGTATTTTTGACTAGTAGGGGCATTTTCGTAAAATTGACTTGCATGCGAAAATTGGGTAATAATAGTTAAAATCTATTCACCCCCCTCTAGATATATATCGAACACACCGTTAATTTGTTTCAGTGTCATAGGAAAACAACATGGATTTAGTTTTACTGCTGCCCAACACAACACCAAAGAGGTCATTGAGTATGTTCACTCGAACCTTTGGGGACCAGCCAAGGTTCCCACTCATGGTGGAAATAATTACTTCCTTTTCTTGATAGATGACCTCTAGGAAAGTGTGGGTTTATCTTTTAAAATCCAAGGATCAAGCCTTTGATAGTTTCAAGGGTTGGAAGAAGTTGGTTGAGAACCAAACTTCTAAGAAAGTCAAAATTCTTAGGACCGACAATGGTCTTGAGTTTGTTAAGGAAGAATTCAATGAATTCTACAATAATGAGGGAATTTTAAGACATAGGACAGTTAGGTAGCCACCACAAACAGAATGGAATAGCTGAAAGAATAAATAAGACTATCCTAGATAAGGTTAGGTACCTTTTAATCAGTTCTAGTTTGAGTCAAAAATTCTGGGGTGAGGTTGCCACAACAACCACCTACCTAATAAATAGGTCTCCCTCTACTGCTATAGGCCTAATTACACCGAAGAAAGATGGGCTGGTAGGTCTCCTAGTTTGAAACACCTAAGGGTGTTCGGGTGTGCAACCTATGCTTACCAATCGGAAGGGAAACTAGAACCTAGGTCTCTTAAAGGGGTTTTCTTAAGATATCCCCTAGGTGTTAAAGGATATAGAATTTGGCTTAGGGACCAAATAGGCTTTAAGGTAATAATTAGTAGAGATGTAGTTTTTGATGAGACTAGTGCCTTGTAAAGGCAATGACCATTCTTCTGAATCTGATCTAGATCCTTTAAAGGATGATGGTGATAATATTCAGGTGGAATTTGGCAGCCCGCCACTTGGTCAAGTCTCGGTTCAGCCTAGTTCTATTGAGGATGATGGGGCTACCAATTATGATCCGGGTGATCAGGTGGGAGAGAGTTAGAATCAGCCAGAGATATTTGATTCTCTAGCTGATTACGAGCTGGTTAGGGATAGGGTTAGAAGAGTTATCAAACCTAATAGTAAGTATGCTAACGCTGATGTGATTTTTTTTTTGTTGTGCACCGGCTAAGAAATTGAAAATGCTAAACCTAGGACTTATGAGGAAGTTGACAATTCACTTGACAAGCTGAAATGGATTAGTGCTATGAGAGAAGAGATGGATTCTCTTCTGAAAAACAGAACTTGGTCCCTTGTTGTTAAACCTGAAAAACAGAAAATTATATCTTGTAAATGGATTTATAAGATTAAAGAAAGTATAGAGAAAAACACTCCTCCAAGGTATAAGGCTAGATTAGTAGCCAAATGCTTTACACAAAGAGAGGGAATTGATTACAATGAGATATTCTCTCCGGTTGTCAAATATAAAACCATTAGGATAGTTTTAGCTTTGGTTAGCTATTTTGGTTTAGAGTTAGAACAATTAGATGTCAAAACAACCTTTTTGTATGGGGACTTAGATGAGACTATATATATGTCCCAACTGGAGGGTTTTGAATCAAATTCTAAACCCTCCCATATGTGTCTTCTTAAAAAGTCTCTATATGGGCTTAAGCAAGCCCTTAGACAATGGAATAAAAGATTTGATAGCTTTATTACTAGTATAGGTTTCATTAATAGTAAGTTTGATGCATGTTTTTATTTCAGCAGTGAAAATATCAATACTACTATCTACTTGCTTTTATATGTTGATGATATGCTAATTGTTAGTAAGGAAATGTCTAGGATTATAGAGTTAAAAAAGTAGTTAATGTCTGAATTTGATATGAAGGACTTGGGTAATGCAAAACTGATTTTGGTTATGGAAATTATTAGATTTAGGGATGAAAACAGGCTGTGTTTAATGCAGCCCAGTTATTTGAATAAGCTGGTTGACATGTTTTCAATGATAAATTGCAAACCTACTAATATTCCTCTATGTGCTAATTTTATGTTATCCGCTGTTCTGTCACCTAGGTCTTTAGAGGAGAGTAGATACATGGAAAATGTACCATATTCTAGTGCTGTAGGATCTGTGATGTATGCTATGATAAGCATGATCGTGCCTAAATTGTTGTATATTTCGGCCATCATTTCCTTATCCTTGGTCTCGTTCTCTTGCGTTTTAGCATCTTTTATGGGCTCTTTGTTCGTATTTGTAGGCATTCGTACATTTCTAGTGTTAGAAGCAGAATTCGGGACTTTCAGGCGAAAATGAACCAAAAGATGCAGAAAGAAGGACAAAAGCCATCAGAAGGTTTAAGAGTGCGGGTCATCCAACCGCACTACACCTGCACTATTGATAAAACTCAGAGTTGATATTTGAGGAGAAGATAAAGTGCGGGTACAGTGGGGTCAGCCAATTGCACTCCACCTGTACTCTTGACAAAACCCGGGAGTTGAATCTTGAAGAAAAGATAAAGTGCGGGTCATCCAACCGCACTCCACCCGCACTATTTGGGAAACCTGAGAGCTAAAAACTTGAAGAATTGATAAAGTGTAAGTACAGTGCGGGTCCCTGACCTGTACTCGACCCGCACTCCACGCCCACCAGATTTCGACTTTAAAGCATTTCAGACCTATTTTTGTAAGGGATATAAATAGAAACTCATATTAGATCGAGACATACGTTTTACACACCCACATTTTCCATTCCTTACATCATCTAGATATAGGAATATTTTCCCATTCATCCAAACACTTTTCACACCCATACTTCACATTTCTTCACACAATTTCTACCATTCTCACTTATAATCCATCTCTACTCAAGGAAGAACACTAGGAGATTAGAATCCAAGCTTCAAGAAGAAGGTCTCACCATGGGTCTTCTCTATCTCTCTTCTCTTTGTTCATATTGTTTATTTACTATGAGTAGCTAAATCCCCGCTAAGGGGTTGATGTGATTAGTTTGATGGATGTTGGACATTTTAAAATAAACTATTTATTTTATATTCAAATCTATCGTATATGTTCTATTCTCTTGCATTAATTGATTTCTAATATTGACTTGTCTTGGATACACCCTCTTAGCAAGATTGATTTGGAATCTACTTGAGTAGATAACTAAGTATACACCCTATTTGGTTGTCTAATGCTCTATTGAATGGAAGGTTTTTGCAAGAATACACCCTTCAAGTGAAATCTGGCTTAATAACCATAATCTTAATCTAATCTTAAATGGGTGGCCTTCACTATACACCTTAGGTTGGCCACTTGTGAGAGAATTAGAAGTCATCACTATACACCCTAGGATGGCTACTGTATGTTCCTCATTTCTTAATTGATTTATTTCATTGACAAACCACATTTAGGGATGATTTTGTAATGGGTAGCTTAGGTCCTCGATGACAAGCTTCCAAGCATCGCGGTGACTTCAAAAGCAAGAGCGAAAGGTAAATCACTTGCCTTGCCTCTTGAAGAGATTAGTTGCACACACATTTCTTCATGCGTGTTTTATTCATCTTGCATTTATGCTTCAATTCTTATATGTGTGCATTCTTCACACTTCACACTTGCACCTCTTTGTTAGATTTTGTTGTGTGATAGTGTTTAATAATTCGTTTCCGTTTGTGTGATCGGAAACGTCTGTGCTTGCATGATGGTGTGCATATCTTAGCACAATGGTTAACCATTTGAGAATGTCCTATTTTTCTATTGGATAAGTGTTAGATTTGGTTTGGTTGTTTGGAGTAAAGTGTCTAGTTTCAAATGATTGGATTTCAATGATTAAAATGATTTTCAAAATTGACCTTTGTATGGTCTTGTGACCATAACGTTTTATACAAAGCTTCAAAATGAGTTTTGAAAAATTTTGTACAAACTAAATACCCATACCTTTCCAATGGTATATTATTCATAATATTTCATGACCGTTTGGATTGGTTTTGAAATCTTCGAATTGACCACCAAAACAAGGTAACTCTGTTATTGTCCGTTTCTGACCTTTGGTCACTCAATTGACTATAACTTTTTCTACAAACATCAAAATGTCATTCCGTAAAATAGAGTAGAAAGTAGACATCCATACCTTTCCAACGATATATCATATAAAAGGTTTCGATATCGTTTGGTCATGTTTTAAGGCGCTTGAAGCTGAAGTTGATGCACCGTCGCGTCCAAACCGTTGTACGCTCGCCCTACGTACAGTAGCACCTGATTGATTTTTTAAACCGCTGTACACCTGCCCAAAAGTCGATGTTCATATAGCTATTGTCAGAGAATTTGTTCTTCACTTTTCTAGGTCACCCGCTGTACAACCGCCATACGTAGAGCATTTGTATAGCGGTCAAGGCAAAAGTTTTTGAAAAATTTTATTAAAACACCGTTGCTTCAATTGGACATCATATATATATATATGCCTCTTTGTCCTTAGGTCATTTTTATTAGTTCAAAATCATACTTTTAACTTAGAATATTTTCCAAGAGAGAAAATCATCCAAGAACTCACCTTTGATTACACAAACTCATTTCCATGTGCATCATACTTCATCTAGCATCATCTAGGATCATCTAGGATGTATCTATGCATGGGTCTTCTTCAACACACATGACTTGGTAAGTTGAACACCATCCATTCATTTTTGTGTTCTTACTTAGCAAGAAATCTTATTTTTTAACTTGTATTCATTTAGATTATATTTTATTTACAAGATTGAGATTATTGTGTTGATTGATTGAGTTATTTTGTGATAGCTAGGATATCAAGTTCATATATCATCTAGCTAATTTATCTCATTTATTGATTGAGATTGTTTGTGATAGCTATTGTATCTAGGATTGGTTATGCTTTACATAGATAAGTTGTATGCTATGACATATAGCAATATGATATCTAGGATTAATTTAATTGTCATCATTTAATCTCTAGATAAGCATTTAGTGTAATCTAGCATTAATTACATAATTGAATATCATAATATTCACATAGGTCATTGATCTCTTCATTGAGAAGTAAGTCTTGTGACTAAGGTGGCTTAGTGCACAAGCAAGTGGTCTAGGTTCACTATTAAAGGCCCGCAGGGTAGTAATGGTGGGCTAGTAACTGTGTATGGTTTGACGGTGGTCAACCTAGGTTATAAACATCATTACAAGTAGTGGATTCAAGGATCGAGTGTGGCTAGCTGAATAGCTTATGGTTTTTCCTTGTTGAAGGTTTCCATGTAAAAAATTACGTGTTTTTTAATTTCCGCATTTTATGCTTGATTTTATTGTTTGTTGAATTGGGGTTATTTTTATAATATTGACTAATCCGAAAAATTTGGTAATAATCGAATTAACAACTCATTCACCCCCTCTAGGTTGTTTTAGATGCACACATAATAATTTGTTTCAACTACATTAGTGATTTTGCAAGAACTAACCTTTCAAGTAAAATCCGGTTAAATAACGTCTAGCTTCATCTAATCATAAATGGGTGGCCTTCGCTATACACCTTAGGTTGGCCACTTGTGAGAGAATTGGAAGTCATCACTATACACCCTAGGATGGCAACATTAGTAAGAGGTTAAACCCTAAATAGATATATGAGCATTCATGAGCAACTAGCACTATACACCCTAGGTTGGTTGCTTAGGAGAGATTAATCTTTAGTATGAGGTCTTCACTATACACCCTAGGTTGGCCCATTGCTAGAGATAAATAACCAACGCTATACACCCTAGGTTGGTTACATTAGATTAAATATGCTTAATTGAGAGTTTGTTGCATTGCCCAATGTTCACTTACGAGTCCATTAACTCCTTAGTCCCCTTATCATATACATCACTCCATTGGCATTAATTTTTAGTCATTGCATTTATTAGTTTCCTTTAGTTAATTCATATTTCAAAACGCCAATCATTCACTTTTACTTTTAGTTCATAACTATTGCTAGAGTACTTATTAGTCATTGCTAGTCCGGATCCTTGTGGACGACACCCCACTTGCCGCCATACTTGTGTTTTCAAACCCATTTAAGGCATTGTTGAGGTTCTTATAAATATTGTTTGACAAGTGAATTTACATACGCAAACAACCTTTGTCAAAGCACTAGGCTTGATTTAGTACAAGCCAGTAGTGTGCTATCTAGGTATATGGCCAATCATGGGAAAGACCATTGGAATGCCATGAAATGGGTGCTTAGCTACATCAGCTCTACCACTTTTGTAGGGCAGAATTATGATTGCTCTAATAGTGTGTTAGACTTAGTTGGGTATGTGGACTCTAACTATACAGATGACAGAGATAAGAGGAGGTCTACCACCTCATATTTCTTTACTATTGCTGGCTTTTGTATTAGTTGGAAAAGCTAACAACAATCAGTTGTGGCACTTTCCATAACTGAGGCAGAATACATAGCTGTCACCGAAGCCATAAAGGAAGCCATTTGGCTTCAAGGTCTTTTAGGTGAGATAGGTATATTTAGGGGTATGGCTGTAATTTTCATTGACAGCCAAAGTGCTTTGCACTTGTGTAAAAATTCCGTGTTCCATGAGAGAACAAAGCACATAAAGGTCAAATACCATTTTATCAGAGGTAAAATCTTTGAAGGTATTGTTGAGGGGGAAACGATATCCACTGAAGAAAATCCAACTGATATGGGAACCAAAGTGGTTCCCTGTAGCAAGCTCAAGCATTGCTTGAACCTATTGAAAATTGGTGATTATGGTTGATTGTTTTAATTGTGTCTTGAGCCAGGTTTTTGTAGGAAAACTCTTTGCACTATGTGATGAAGATAGCCTAAGGTGGAATTTGTAGTAATTTGGGTTAGCCCATATTATTACAATTTAGGCCCTAACAAGAAGCCCAATAGAAACTTGATCCAGAAGCCCAAATCAGAACCATTTGACCTCTATTGATGCACAAGTGAAACGGTGCGTTTCATGCTATCAGATATCAACTACCTGATCATGTGAAGAATCCAACATGGTGAGCTCTAATTAGCTGATGGGGATATCAGTGGTGAGTCATTTGATAAGCTTATATATACTGAAGAGAGAGAAGAAAGATATTAGATTTTGTATTTTCTGATTAGGGTTTCATTTTGCTGTTCTCTCTCCATCAAAAAGTTCTCTGTTTTTCTCTTTTGAATATATCTGTAAATCTTGGTGAATCCAAGTGTCTTCTTTGTAGTAGCTGTGAGATTTCTGTGTATTGAGAGTAACCAGAGTGTTGTTCATGTTTGTTGAGAGGTTTTGAGGTTGAACTAGTTGTCTTCAACAGATCGAAGGTTGTACAAGATAGATATGTGGTTGTAATCGTAGATCTAGGTTACTGGTTGTACTTCTGAGTTAATTTAGGGCTCTCTTGGTGTATTTTGTTTGTAAGACAGTCATATAGTGGAGAGGGTCTTCTCTTTGAAGGCTCAATGTGGATGTAGGCCCTTTCTTGACCGAACCACGATAACCTCTTGTGTTCCCTCTTCTATTATCTGTTTCTTGTTTCTGTATTCTTTTTGTTCTTTTAGTTGATTTCTGTTATTATCTCTCAGTTGATTGCTTATTATAAATAAGAGAATACTTGTTGTTTCGTTTGGTATAGAATTTATTTGTTATTATTGTTGTAAGAGTTTCTTACAGGTTTTAAGAATAAGAACATGTGTTGTGTTGGGTCTGTTATAGACCAGTTCACAACAGCAACAATGGTTGATCAAGATTCCTAGCGAATATGGACATATGAGGGGTTTGTGCCAAAAGCACTGGTTTGTATGAGTTCATGCAATCAAAATACTTTTGAGCTTTGTATCACTGAATATACTTAACACAAAAGTCATGATTTTCTTGTGGCTGTTGGCGATATATGATGAATTCAACAGGATGGTTGTACGAAACTATAACAATGTAATGGTTGGCATGTAGATATTTAACAAGTCTATCAAACCTGTCATCCATTCATAGGGTAGAGAATCGATGTCCAAATAGAACTCATATTGGTAGCATGTAAGCTATCAATAATGAGCATAATCAAACAATTCTCCAATACGGATAGGTCCAGATATATCCGGGATGTCGATAGCCATTGAAAAAATATCGGGTTAATCTGTACAGTGGTGAATTTATACTGAACTTCTCCATTTATTTTGTGAGTTAGAGTTATAGCAGTCTTACCTGCTGGTAATTTTGCTGCAGTTGAAAGAAATTTCTGATTTTTTATGAAACGCTTTATAGATTGATCTTCAACTAGACCAAGAATGGTTTGTTGAATTTTAGAAGGACATTTTTCTATTGTTTTATTTAGAATTCTAGCTTGTTCCTTCATAAGAGTAATGTTAGTAGTAGTAGGATCTAAAACATGCTTTTCTTCTTCTATAAGATTTTTAGACTTTTGTTGAGACAATTTAAGCTTCCACGATAATTCATGGACTTTATTTTGAAGAGAATCAATTTCTAAATTAAGCTTTTCTACATGCTCCTTTTGCTTTTCTACTTGTTCCATAAATTGGAACTTGGCTTCTATAGTAGTCTTAAAATTATTCATAAAAGCTAGGATTTGATTTCTATCATAAAGAAAATCTTGAAAACTTAAAATTGGTTATGTACCACTTTGATTTTCTAAATACATCTTTAATGCTCTTTTAGCTTCTTCATAAGTATAATAGCCTTAGAAAATAGGGTTTGGAAAATTATATATATATATAATATACGGCTTCTTGCCAGGTTGAATAAATATCAGGAAATCATCAACCTTGATAAAATATCAGCTTAACTATTATTTTTTCCTTTTAAATGTTCAAAATTTTCTCTACATCCACTAACGGTTATGACTTCTAAAAAATATAACCATCTTTTATTAATAAAAGAATTTTTCTTTTCAAAATTTTTATTTTGAACCTTTTTATAAAATTATACTATATTATTGCAGTATGTCCTAATTGTAAAAGAATTATTTTGTATATATAATTGGAAAGTATTTAAAGAATATATAATTCCTAAAATTTCTAATTCACTACTCTGGGGTTCAGTAAATTTTCCACTTGTGTACATAACTATTTCTTCATCATTATTAGGACTTTCTTTAGTGGATTTTTGTAATAAAATACATGCCCATCCATTACTACTAGCATCTGTTTGTATAATTTTGTAATAATTTTCAATAGGGAGAGCTAAAGGCTTTAATCCTTTGACTATTTCTTTAATTTTCTTAACTAATTTAATATCTTCAGAATTGAAATATTTTTGATCATTTTTACCTTGTTTATTATTCAAGGGTCTGACTATAATACTAACATTAGCAATAAACTTTCGACTATAATTTAATAATCATATCCTAATTTTTTTTTTTAATTCTTTAATTTCTTCTATTTTATCAGAAAATTCTAAATTCTTTGTAACTATATGTGGTTGTATTTGTTAATAGTTAATCCTAAAAGTTCTATCTTTTGTTTAAACAATTCTACTTTCTTTTTGGATATATCATATATATAACAATGTTATGTTGTTTAAAGATATATAATATCTTATGTGCATGCGTTGTATGAATAAATCTATTGTTACTAAAAACTAAAATATCATCTATATATACTATAAGAAAAAAATTTGAAAATTGCTTGAATACTTTATCCATTCTAGCTTGTAAAACTTGAGGTGCATTTTTTAATCCAAATGGCATTACTAACCATTCATAATGTCTTTCTGAACAGCTGAATGTTGTCCA
The DNA here is from genome assembly GCA_008009225.1 of Acer yangbiense. Lineage (NCBI taxonomy): Eukaryota > Viridiplantae > Streptophyta > Magnoliopsida > Sapindales > Sapindaceae > Acer > Acer yangbiense. The sequence goes on from CM017771.1 coordinate 24,902,560, forward strand.
TGAGACTGATTCTTCATCTAATCTAATTTGCCAAAAACCACTTTTACAATCAAATTTAGAAAAGTAAGAGGCTTCTTGTTTACAATTAATAAGCTCATCTTTATTAGGAATTTTATAACTATTAGCTAATGTATTATCATTTAATCTCTTATAATTAATTAGCATCCTACTCTTTCCTCTTTTTTGTTCACTATGGTTTTTAACTATAAATGCAGGACTTCTATTCTACTTGTACTTTTTCTTATCACTTTTAGTTCTAGTAATTCTTTAATATGCATTTGGAATTCTTTTCTATCTTCTAAGCTATATGCTAAATCTTGTGTCTTAATAGTTATATCAGGATTTATAATTTCTATTTTATAAAATTTACTAGAATTTGTTTTTATGGGATTATTTCCTATTATTTCTAATTTTTCTAATTCTTCTATATTATTTTTTATTTCTTCAGGACAATTTTTTCATTCTATACAATCAATATTCTTTTCATTTATAAAGATATTTTGTAAACAGTCCTTTATTTCTACATCACTAAGTAACTGATTTAAATATGTTATGTCCCACTACTACAAAAATGTTAAAAGACATCACTAAAAGACATCGGTTTTTGGTAACCAATTTAAGAAAAACTTTTAGATAAATATTGCAGTTTCAAAAGACATCAGTTTTTAGGAAAACCGATATTAAAAAAAAATGTTTAGACATCGGTTTTTATAAAAACCAATGTCTTAAATATTGTGTTGAAAAGACAACGGTTTTTATAAAAACTGATATTAAAAACAAGCGTTTAGACATCGGTTTTTATAAAAACCAATGTGGATTCAAAAGCAAAATTCTGCAATGCAAATCTGATCTATGTCCACATTCAAGTGTGCATCTCTAAAAATACTCAACGTTATTTGCTCAAATTTTGACATAAGAAAGTAGACATGCAAAAAAACACTTTTCAATCAGAAAATATTCCAAAATTTTTGGAAAAGTGTGAAAATGAGCGATGAAAACAGCTCACTCACGGATTCGCAAATTGTTTTTGACCTTTGACTGAATAATTGATCATAACTTTCAAAATACCACCCAGAATTTTACGTTCTTTATACCGTTGGATTCGTATAAAAAATTTTAAGAACCCAGCATGGACAAATTTATTTCCTTGCCAAAAGATACAGTTTTAAGGAAAAAGTTCGCACAAAAATATCTCCAATCGCTTCAATTCTGACCTTCGACTGAATAATTGATCATAACTTTTAAAATCCCGACTAGAATTTTACGTTATTTATACCGTTGGATTGGTATCAAAAAATCAAAGAATCCAACATAGACGAACAAATTTATTTCGTTATCAAAAGATACAATTTTAAGGAAAAAGTTTGCACAAAAATATCTCCAATCGCTTCTGACCTTTGACTGAATAATTGATCATAACTTTCAAAATACCATCCAGAATTTTACGTTCTATATACCGTTGATTCGTATCGAAAAATTGAAGAACTAAATATGGACGAAAAAATTTATTTCCTTGCCAAAAGATACAGTTTTAAGGAAAAAGTTTACACAAAAATATCTCCTCCAGAACACAAAACCACACAATAAAAAATGAAATGAAAAATAAACCCACCAATTGTTTTTTATAAAATATATATATGTTTGTAGTAGAAATTAGAATTTTGATTAGTTGAGTAAATTTAAATTTATCAAACAATTTTTTTTTTTTTTAAATTTCTAACAACTCATATAGGTTATATATAAATATTGTGCAATTGTTAACACATCCAATCTTGTAGTCAGGCGGTAAAGGCTTTACCATTTTGACTTTGAGGTTGCAAATTCGATTCCACATAATGACAATTAGTTTTCATTATTATCAGAGGTGGGGTTGGCCGGACGGGATTAATTTTAGTAACTATACATCAATTTTACATCGCGGTTTTTAAATCGGTTTTATATAAAACCGATGTGTTTTCTCTTGTTTTTACATCGGTTAAAAACCGATGTCTTTTGTGTGGATTTTTCTAAATTAGTCAAAAAGACATCGGTTTTAAAAATTTCAAAAACCGATTTCTTCCATATAAAAAAAGAAACCAATTTCTTTTGTGTTTTTTGTAGTGTCAATAGACTCTTCTAATAAAGAATCAAAATATTCTATGTCTATTGGTTTAATACTAGCAATTTTCTTTTCTTTTTTCTCCAAGGGTACTTTTTGGGTTTCATATCTAGGTTGGACAAATGTAGATTTTCTAAAGAAACTAACTCCATTTGATGTGATCATTATACTACCATTATTACCTAAGATGAAGTTTAAACCTAAGATAAATTTATAATTACTTATTTGCTTTGTAATAAATGTTTGAGGTAAATTATGTATTTTTCCATTTATTCTTATAGGTATATTTATTATACAATCAGTTATTTGTATTAATATACCATTAAATTATTCAAGTACTGTAGGTTGTCTAAGTTTAGTTTTATAATCTTCTAGGACTAAACTTTCATGTATAACACATTTTATAGCGCATGTGTCTATCATAGTTTTAGTATTTAATTTATTATTTTTGTATAATATTTCTACATCTATTGTTATTAATTCACTATTAATTCACTACCAGCTCTATTTACTTCATTATTTCCTACACAACTTTTACAATAATAATCATTATTATCTGAAACAAATATAGCGTGCATCTAATAAAACCTAGAGGGGGGTGAATGGGTTGTTAATTCGATTATTACCAATTTTTCGGATTAGTCAATTTTACCAAATTAACCCAATTCAACAATCAACAAAATCAAGTATAAAATGTGGAAATTAAAGAACACTTGATTTTTACGTGGAAACCTTCAACAAGGAAAAACCACGAGCTATTCAGCTAGCCACACTCGATCATCGAATCCACTACTTGTAATGATGTTTACAACCTAGGTTGACCACCGTCAAACCATACACAGTGTAAGGTTCCCATTTGTTGATTGGCTCATTTCGTGGTCAAACCACATGTTGGGGTTCTTTGTAAGGGTAGCTTAGGTGTTGGTATTATTGTTCGAAACCCTTTGAAGACCTTGTGTTGATAAGCACCGAAGGTAAATTTCTATGTGCTTACTTGTCTTGAAGAGATAGTTGCACACACTCACAACTCATGCATATGTTTAATCCTTGTATGTTGTGTGTCTTATTTTTGTGAATTAATGTTCATTAACATCTCTTCTTGCATGTTAGTTTGATTGCATCTTGCATATCCAATTGCCTTGTCATGATTAGTCTTAGGATTGCATTTTTGCATTGGGCACTCCCAAAAGCGCTCTACAGAAGCGCTCTACAAATAGCGCCCATCGAGCGTTGTTCAAACCTGATCGATTTTAATCGGTCGTTGTTGGGTCGCTGTACAAAGCGCTCTACATACAACGCCACTCTGTTTTCCCGAGAGAACAGAGTTGGGGCGCTGTACAGGCGCTGTACAGAAGTGCTCTACGTACAGCGCCCAAGGCAAATTTCAGGCCAACTTATCAAAACGACCACACTTTGTTTTGGCCTCCTATATATATGCCACTTTGACTTTAGGTCAATTAAGAGAGTTCATATTCAGATTTCATACTTAGGATATTTTTCAAGAGAAGAAAAAATTCCAAGAACTCAATTTTTATTCACTCAAACACTTTTTCATGATCATCAATCATCATCTAGCATCATCCTAGATCATCTAGATGTCTCTTTGCATGGATTCTTCATCACACTTTGCTTGGTAAGCTTTTCACTAATATTTTACATATTTTGTGTTTTTCTTAACAAGCAATCTCAATTAATTTCTTGTATGTTATTTATATATCTTTTGATACAAGATTGAGATTAGTGTGTTGTATGTTTGAGAAGTTGTATTGTGATAGCTAATTAGGTTTTGTGCTTAATCTTGATTAGCTAAACTATTTGATTGAACATGTCATTTAGTTTTTAATATCTAGGATTGTTCTAATTGCATATTAATCATCTTAGATAAGCATATAGGGTTTCCCTTGCTCTATGTTGCATTTGGATATTCATATATTCACTTAGGGTGTTATTCTCTTCATTGAGAAAGTAAGTCTTGTGTGTAGCTTCCGGGATTAGGTTGCTTAGATCGCAAGCAAATCGGACTAGGTTCACTCATACCGGGATTAGGTAGGTGTGTGATTACTTCCGGGATTAGGTTGTAATCGTTTTACACATTTAGTGGATTCGAGATTCGAGTGTGGCTTACTTACTAGCCCGTGATTTTTCCCATTTTCCCATGAGGGTTTCCACGTAAAAATCAAGTGTTATTTTATTTCCGCATTTTATACTTGATTTATTGCTTTATCTATTTAGGGGTAATTTCGTAATTTTGACTAAACACAAAAAATTGGGTAATAAGCTTAAAATCTATTCACCCCCCCTCTAGATAGTTTTATACACACCGTGCTATAATTTGTTTCAATTGGTATCAGAGTGGGTTCTTAGATATACATAGGAGATCTTGCTTATTTTGGTATGTTTTGCATTTTGTGTGATTTTTGATCATTCATACATTTGCATTCATTTCATTCATTCATAAACACTATGAGTGGAAACGGTGGAAATGGTGGTGGCAACGAGGGTGCTTCTAGCACAAGGCCTCCACTTCTTACCGGATTGAACTATTCCCAATGGAAAGGGAAGATGGAATCCTACATAGGCCAAATTCATGACCGTGCATGGATGGCGGTGGAAGACGGATATGATCTACCCAAGATGACTCCCGGTGGTGGAGGAGAAGAAGTATTGAAGCCTAAGGCACAATGGAACGCGCAAGAGTTTGAGGCTTCAAAGTGGAATAGGAAGGCGATGCATGCCATATTATGTGCTATGGACGAAAATCAATACAAATTGATTCAAAATACTAGGATAGCTAAGGAGGCTTGGGACATCTTAGAGATTGCACATGAGGGAACCGAAGTGGTGAAGGACTCTAAGCTTCAAGTCCTCCAAACTCAATTCGAGATGCTTAAGATGGAGGAGAATGAGTGCTTCAACGACTTCGAGATTAAGTTGATGGACATAGTCAACCAAAGTCATCAACTTGGTGATCCATATTCTGATAGGAGAATCAAGCAAAAGATTATGAGATCTCTTCAGGATAGGTTTAAATCAAAAGTAACGGCTTTAGAAGAAAATAGTGGATATAAGGATATGAAGCCGAGTGAGGTGATTGGGAGACTTCTAGCTTATGAGTCTAGGAAGGGTCCTATCTCCACACCTCCTAAAAAACAAAAAGGAATTGCTTTGAAAACCTCCAAGGAAGAAAAGGAGGCAAAGAAGAATGACTCGGACGAAGACCTTGCATTATTTGTGAAGAGATTCAAGAGGGTCATGAAGTTCGGGAAAAAGGACTTTGGTTCCAAAGGTCAAAACTACAAGAAAAAGGGTTCTTACAACAAGTTTGAGCCTAGGAAAGAGAAGACCGAAAGGAAAGGGGTCCGATGCTTCGAGTGTGGTGGCATAGGTCACTTTGCCCCCGAATGTGCTAATCACAATGGCAAGAAGAAAGGTAAAGTGATGGCCGCCACATGGAGTAGTAGTAGTGATGACTCCATTGAGGGAGATGAGTCTTCAAGTGATGAAGAGCTCATGGCTAACCTCCTAGCTTTTGCCTCCTCCCATAAAAGCAAAAGTGCTAGTGAAAGAGAGGAAATGAGTCAAGAGGAAAATGAGTCAAGTGAAGAAGAAAGTGATTCCTCTTTTAACTCCATAAATGGATTTGTGGAAAAAAAGGTGCTTGCTAAATACCAAGCCGAGTTTAATGATTTAGCAATCAAGAGCACTAGAAAGATCAAGATGTTGAGAGAAGAGAATCTTGAGCTTTTATCTCATAATGACCACTTAAGTGAACAAGTGGAAAAATTCAAGAAGATGGAAGATAAGCTAAGTGAGGAGTTAGTCTTATCTAGGAGAAATGAAGAAAGTCTAAAGAGAGAGCTTGAAGAAGTGAGAGAGTCTATGACTAGAATGGATTCTAGCACCAAGAAGCTTGACCATATGCTTGGTGTTGGAAAGAGTCCATGTGACAAGAGGGGTCTTGGGTATGAAGATGGCAAGAAGATCTCAACCTCTAACAAGACCGTGTTTGTCATGAGTTTGAGGAACGAAGAAACTTCATTTATGTAAATTCCTAGGAAGAAGTTAGAAATAGGACAATGTTCAAATGCACAAGTGAAGATGGGGCCAAGAAGGTAACCTCAAGCTCAACCCTCTAGGGTCCCTCAAGCCAACATTCCTCCACAAGTGGCTCACAAAGGAAAGAGACTAATCATGCAACCTCAAGCTAGGAAGCAATCTAGACCGGTTCAACAACGAAGACCAATTGAACCCATTCATCCACAAAGACAAGGACAAGGTATGATTCCTTATTTTACTCCTATATGTCACTTTTGTGGATTTGATGGTCATATTAGACTACATTGCTTTCGATATATTAAAATGTGCAAAACTAGAAGCATGATTGAGAAGAAAAAGAAAAGAGCTATGATGCATGTTCCTAGGAATGATAATATTGTTATGCATGATCTTAGAACATCTAGAGCCCATGTACCAAAGACCACTAAGAAAGCTAAGATTGTTTCTAGGTGGATTAGAAAGAATGAAAATGTTTGCCATGTTGCTCAAATAGCCTTGAAGGCAAATTCTTCTAATTTTTGGTATTTAGATAGTGGGTGCTCTAGGCACATGACGGGAAACAAGAGTTTCTTCGAGACTCTTGTTATGGAGGAAGGAGGATATGTCACTTTTGGTGATGGATCCAAAAAGAAAGTTGTAGGGAAAGGAACCATTTCCATTCCCGGATTACCCTCCTTATCCGATGCTTTATTTGTTGATGGCTTGAAAGCCAATTTAATAAGCATTTCACATCTAAGTGATGAAGGATATTCTGTCTTGTTTAGAAAAGATGATTGCTCGATCCTAAAGCCCGATGGACAAACCTTATTGAAATGTATGAGATCTAGCGACAATTGATATTATCTTGAAGCTAGAATAGTCTCAAACAATGTGTCCATGGATGAGCAAATAGAGTTGTGGCATGAAAGACTTGGCCACATGAACTTTAGGGATTTAAGAACCCTTGGAAAGTTCGATTGTGTGCGTGGCCTCCCTAAGCTTGGGAAGAAAGCCAATGGTATTTGTGGACTTTGCCAACAAGGAAAACAAACTAAAAGCATGCACAAAAAGGGCAAGTATCTCTCCACCAAGGAGCCCCTAGAGCTTCTCCACATGGATCTCATGGGTCCTATGCAAACCGAGAGTTTAGGTGGAAAGAGATACATTTTTGTTTGTGTTGATGATTTCTCTAGATTTACATGGACATATTTTCTTAGAGAAAAATCTAAAACTTTTGATAAGTTTAAAATGCTTTGTACTAAAATACAAAATGAAATGAATTCTAACATTAAAAGCATTAAACGGATTAGAAGTGACCATGGGCGGGAATTTGAGAATGCCTCTTTTGAAAGCTATTGCAATAGCTTAGGCATCTCCCATGAGTTCTCGGCTCCTAAGACACCTCAACAAAATGGAGTTGTTGAGAGGAAGAATAGGATCCTTCAAGAGATGGCCCGTGTGATGTTGCTTAGCAACAATGTCCCTAGGAACCTATGGGCCGAAGCCGTTAATACGGCTTGCTATATAGGGAATCGTGTTTTCCTAAGGCCCGGATCTAGAAACACCTCCTATGAGTTATGGAAGGGTAGGAAGCCAAATGTTAGCTACTTCCACACATTTGGAAGCAAATGCTACATTTTAAATGACCGTGATTAACTTGGCAAGTTTGATGCTAAGAGTGATGAGGGTATCTGTATTGGCTATGCCTTGAATAGTAGAGCCTATAGAGTTTTCAACTTGAAGACTCGAACCGTCATGGAATCATCCAATGTTGTCATTGATGATACTAGGCTCAAGTCGAATGACCATGAGGAGGAGGAAGTTTTAGAGGATGACTCTCCTTTGGAGAGGGTTGTGGTGACTCCCAATGTTGGGACGTCCAATGACAATAATGAAGTCACACAACCTATTACTAGAGTCTCTCTCTTGGACTCTAATGAACCCGCTCCATGGGTTAGAAGACTCCATAACAAAGAGGATGTTATTGGAGATGTGAATGAGGGTGTTAGGACAAGGCGTCAAATAGCTAATCTCATTAGCTTTACATGCTACACCTCTCAAATTGAACCCAAAAAGGTTGATAAAGCCTTGAATGATGAATTTTGGGTTCTTGCCATGCAAGAAGAGCTAAACCAATTTGAAAGGAATGAGGTTTGGACTCTAGTTCCTAGGCCTAAAAGCACTAATGTGATAGGCACTAAGTGGATTTATAGGAACAAATCCGATGATGACGGCAACATAGTGCGGAACAAGGCTAGACTTGTAGCACAAGGGTACTCTCAAATTGAGGGTATCGACTTTGAGAAGACATTTGCTCCCGTTGCTCGTTTAGAGTCCATTAGGCTTCTCTTGTCCATTTCTTGTGTGCATAAGTTCAAATTGCACCAAATGGATGTCAAGAGTGCCTTCCTCAATGGCTTCTTGCAAGAGGAAGTGTTTGTTGAACAACCCAAGGGGTTTGTGGATGCACACCACCCCAACCATGTCTATCGCCTCAAGAAGGCTCTATATGGGTTGAAACAAGCACCGAGGACTTGGTATGAGCGCCTCACTCAATTTCTTGTTGTCAATAACTACACAAGAGGTAGTGTTGGCAAGACACTATTCATCAAGAAAGACAATGATGAGCTTTTCATAACTCAAATATATGTTGATGATATATTTTTTGGCTCCACCAATAACACCAAGGTCCAACAATTTGTTGATGTCATGTCTCATGAATTTGAGATGAGTCTTGTTGGTGAGCTTAGTTACTTCTTAGGTTTGCAAATTAGGCAATTAGATGATGGGATTTTCATAACCCAAGCCAAGTATGCTAAAAACCTAGTGAAGAAGTTTGGTCTTGAAAATGCCAAACATTGTGATACACCCATGAGTACCACTTTGAAGCTAAGCAAGGATGCTAGTGGTAAAAGTGTGGAACAAACGTTATATCGTGGCATGATTGGAAGCTTGCTTTATTTGACCGCAAGTAGGCCCGATATCTCTTTTAGTGTGGGTGTGTGTGCTAGGTACCAAGCGGATCCTAAAGAGTCCCATATCTCTTCCGTAAAGAGAATCATTCTCTATGTGAATGAGACATCCAACTATGGGATTTGGTACTTTTTTGACACTAATGCTAGTCTTGTAGGCTTTAGTGATGCGGATTGGGCAGGAAATTGTGATGATAGGAAAAGCACATCGGGCGGTTGCTTCTTCTTAGGCAACAACTTGGTGTCTTGGTTTTGCAAGAAGCAAAACTCAATTTCCTTGTCCATGGCCGAGGCCGAGTACATAGCCGCGGGGAGTGGATGCACACAACTCCTATGGATGAAGCAAATGCTAGTAGACTACGGATTCAACCAAGGTACTCTCACTCTCTTTTGTGATAACATGAGTGCCATTAATATTTCCAAGAATCCGGTGCAACATTCTAGAACTAAGCATATTGACATCCGCCATCACTTCATTAGAGAGCTTGTTGAAAATAAATGCATAGTACTTGAACATATAGGTACTAATGATTAACTTGCGGACCTATTTACTAAACCCTTAGATGCTACTCGATTTAAAACACTAAGTAGATCTATTGGGATATGTCTTGTGGAGTGATGAGTTTTGTGATTTGACCCCATATGGGGAACTCAAGTAAAGAGAGCTATTTTGCATTCGTGTCACTTGCAAAAAATTTGAAATATCTTATGCCTCTTCTTTTAATTGCTTGAGTAAGCTTGGTTGCACATATGTATATATGTTTTCAATTCAAGAAGTGTGAACCTTGCTTGTTTACAATCCATGTCGTATTTATGTTTAAACATGCATTTTTGGACTAGGAGATGTAAATAGGAAGTATGATTTGAATGACCTATGGTTATCTCCATGACATGATGATTCTTTAATAACATGCTAATGTCAAATGAAAAAGCATGAAATTCATATAACATGCTCATATGAAAAGCATGAATTGATGATTGCATATTCTTAAAATGCAAAACTTGTGTGAAAGCTTATGAGACTCAAAATGAATAAAGGATCTTGTATCCGTTCAAAGGAATTTATATTCCAAATGTCTCTCTTTCTTTATTAGTTGAACATGGCTACTATCATACGGATATCTTATCCGGAAAAATAAAAAAGGGTGCAAAGTCGCTCATGCCATGTTTCGCTTATAAAGTTGGATATAGTTGTTCTTAAATTGAAATCAATATATTCTATATCCTTGCTTTACTTATGACATTGGTGAAATTGGTTTGAATTCCTATTAGAAACCTCTGTCATTTGCTTTGCCAAATACCATTGTATTTTAGACTTGAATGCTACATGTCTTGTATGCAAAGCATGTTTGATTCACACATTTTTTAACAAATAAATCTCCTTGTTTCTCACCAATTAATTGAGATGCATAAAGTGACTTATATTGATTATGCAAATATCTTGCATGCTACTATCTCTCGTTGCTATGAGTGACCCGGTTGGGGACTACTCCTTTGCCTATATCATGACAAAAAGGGGGAGTAGGATATGGTAAGGGGAGTTGCAAATTCTAGTAGCAATTGTGCTTGTTGGGGAGAATATTCATTGAGGGGGAGCATTGCATACACATACATTGCATAATGTTGTGCCTAATCTTTTACAAATGCAAATGCTTGTTTTTGTTCTCATTTGATTAATCTCACTTTTTACTTGTACTGGAAATGTTAGAAACTTTATTTTCAGGGATTGACTATTCTACAAGAGGTTGATGACTTCAAGTTGCATTTTCTTATCTCTTTGTAATGTAGAATATCATTGTAGTCCCGTAGCTTTTATTTCTTTATGAGGAATCAATGTGAGTGGTGGTTTTGTCACGAAATAGCCAAATGGGGAGATTGTAAGGTTCCCATTTGTTGATTGGCTCATTTCGTGGTCAAACCACATGTTGGGGTTCTTTGTAAGAGTAGCTTAGGTGTTGGTATTATTGTTCGAAGCCCTTTGAAGACCTTGTGTTGATAAGCACCAAAGGTAAATTTCTATGTGCTTACTTGTCTTGAAGAGATAGTTGCACACACTCATAACTCATGCATATGTTTAATCCTTGTATGTTGTGTGTCTTATTTTTGTGCATTAATGTTCATTAACATCTCTTCTTGCATGTTAGTTTGATTGCATCTTGCATATCCAATTGCCTTGTCATGATTAGTCTTAGGATTGCATTTTTGCATTGTGCGCTCCCAAAAGCGCTCTACAGAAGCGCTGTGCGAACAGCGCCCATCGAGCGCTGTTCAGACCTGATCGATTTTAATCGGTCGCTGTTGGGTCGCTGTACAAAGCGCTCTACGTATAGCGCCACTCTATTTTCCCGAGAGAACAGAGTTGGGGCGCTGTACAGGTGCTGTACAGAAGCGCTCTACGTACAGCGCCCAAGGCAAATTTCAGGCCAACTTATCAAAACGACCACACTTTGTTTTGGCCTCCTATATATATGCCACTTTGACTTTAGGTCAATTAAGAGAGTTCATATTCAGATTTCATACTTATGATATTTTTCAAGAGAAGAAAAAATTCCAAGAACTCAATTTTTATTCACTCAAACACTTTTTCATGATTATCAATCATCATCTAGCATCATCTTAGATCATCTAGATGTCTGATCGGACTTTTGCAAGTACCAAAATTCCACACTCGGGATACACAAATCGAATGAGATGTATAATGGCAAGTGGGATCGTTCCTCAGGGAAAGGGAGGATATTTGGCTATAACTAATTTATGTACACTAATCTAAACTACGTGCGGAAAAGTAAAATTCATTTTGGTTTTGGAATTTGTCTTAACAATTAAACTAAATCAAATTAATTTATCTAAAAACAAGTAATGTAAAGGAAAATGTGATATATGATGATAGATATTGGGGAATTGAGTTGACAACTAAAAGATTTCCTAATATAATAAACTAGTCCAATTAAGCACTTTAATCCAACTCAAGGTTTGTTCTTAAATTGATTTAACTCAATACTATGCAAATTCACACCTTGACTCAAGTAAGCCCTACTATGAGTCTTGGTGGAAATAGATTCAAGCTCTTACCCAAGTGAACCCCACTATGAGTAATTGCCTAAATAATATTCTTAAGAACAAATTAAAGGTCTTGTACCAAATAACACATACATGCATCAATTTTCAATTTCATATAAGCTAAAGATTGGAGAGTGAGTTGAAAGCCATTCAAACCCTAAACCACAACCTTCATATGTGAACCATTTTTACCACAAGCTAAATTGAACCCCAATATTAACTTAGTAAAGTAAAAATGGCAACTTCAAAGCAATGAAATGAAAATATACCAAGAGAGGATTGTATAAATACATGGCTAATTCAAATACATAGGATCATCACATAAGTTGTCTCATCAATTCCCCATTATAAGGGTTTAGTTACACATAGTGGAAATATAAATAAAGAGAGCAAAGTTGTAGAGAAAACCCATGATGGCCCTCACAAGTCTTCTTGTTCCTTGATGTGCTTGAGATTCCCTTGACCTTGGTGAATCTCCTCTTCTCTCTTCAATAAATTTCCAAGATGAGATGGAAGAATGGTGGAGGATGAATTAATGGTGAGATGTTGGGTAATGGAAGGTTAGAGAGAGGTTAGAGAGGTTAGGGTTTCATGAAAGTGGTGGAGGTCTGTGAGAGAAGGAGAAAAGGGGGGTATTTATATGTGGCCCCATGAGTTAGTGTTGAAATCCCGGTGCTGCTGACGTGGCGCGTGATCGGCGGCCAGAAACGGCGGCCAGGCCGCCGAATTTAAACCGCCGAATTGAAAATGGACCTACTGGAATTGATCGGCAGTTGGAACGACGGTTGGACTGTGGCTGCCGAATGCACCTGACACTTCTGGAATGAAACGGCGGTTTCAAACGGCGGCCAGACCGCCGAATTGAACCGCCGATTTCCTGTTTTCTTGCCAAATGACCGTTTTGCCCTCAAATGCTCTCCTTTCGCCGCTTTTAGCCTAAAATCACCGGATTTCTTCGTTCTTCAGCCCAGAATGCAAAAAGTACCTGTACAATCAACATCGAGCCATAAATTTCATGAATTTACACGAAAGTCAATCAAAAGTATCGGAAATAGGGGGCGAAATTCTATATATGTAATGGCTCGATCAATGTCTCTTTGCATGGATTCTTCATCACACTTTGCTTGGTAAGCTTTTCACTAATATCTTACATATTTTGTGTTTTTCTTAACAAGCAATCTCAATTAATTTCTTGTATGTTATTTATATATCTTTTGATACAAGATTGAGATTAGTGTGTTGTATGTTTGAGAAGTTGTATTGTGATAGCTAATTAGGTTTTGTGCTTAATCTTGATTAGCTAAACTATTTGATTGAACATGTCATTTAGTTTTTAATATCTAGGATTGTTCTAATTGCATATTAATCATTTTAGATAAGCATATAGGGTTTCCCTTACTCTATGTTGCATTTGGATATTCATATATTCACTTAGGGTGTTATTCTTTTCATTGAGAAAGTAAGTCTTGTGTGTAGCTTTCGGGATTAGGTTGCTTAGATCGCAAGCAAATCGGACTAGGTTCACTCATACCGGGATTAGGTAGGTGTGTGATTACTTCCGGGATTAGGTTGTAATCGTTTTACACATTTAGTGGATTCGAGGTTCGAGTGTGGCTTACTTACTAGCCCGTGATTTTTCCCGTGAGCGTTTCCACGTAAAAATCAAGTGTTATTTTATTTCCGCATTTAATACTTGATTTATTGCTTTATCTATTTAGGGGTAATTTCGTAATTTTGACTAAACACGAAAAATTGGGTAATAAGCTTAAAATCTATTCACCCCCTTTAGATAGTTTTACACACACCGTGCTATAATTTGTTTCACACAATTACTAACCCACCACTACTACCCTGCGGGCTTTTAATAGCGAACCTAGACCACTTGCTTGCGCACTAAGCCACCTTAGTCACAAGACTTACTTCTCAATGAAGAGATCAATGACTTATGTGAATATTATGATATTCAATTATGCAATTAATGCTAGGTTACACTAAATGCTTATCTAGAGATTAAATGATGACAATTAAATCAATCATAGATATCATATTGCTATATGTTATGACATACAACTTAGCTATATAAGATAAAACAATCCTAGGCGATAGCTATCAAAATACAACTCATAATCAATCAACACAATAATCTCAATCTTGTAAATAGAATATAATCTAAATGAATACAAGTTAAAAATGAGATTTCTTGCTACGTAAGAACACAAAAATGAATAGATGGTGTTCAACTTACCAAGTCATGTGTGTTGAAGAAGACCCATGCATAGATACATCCTAAATGATGTTTAGATGATGTTTGATGCACATGGAAATGAGTTTAGAGAATTAAAGGAGCAATCTTTGTGCCGTTTCTCTCAAATCTCTCTATATTTCTCTTTACGGTTCTTAAAATGCAAGAGCTGAGAACAAGAGAATGAGATAATGGTATATTTATAGAGAGCAAGAAAAGGCTAGGTGAAAAGTCAAGTTTGCCCTTGAAACGCACCATTCGACGGTTTCATTCGATGGCCACCAACCGCCGAATTGATCCCGAGAGCATCAGGTATCAACGGCAGCTTCATTCCATGGCCGTTGATCAAACCGCCGTGTCATCAATTGCGGTGAAACCAAAGGAGAAGTCAAGAGCATTCTCTAAAAGTGATCTTCGCGCTGAACCAAGCACACCAACGTGCAAGCGTGGACGTTTTCGAACGATCTTCGGGAAATGAATTACACAACATAAACCATCAAAGATGTGCAAGTGTGAAGTGTGAAGAGAATGCACCCTAATGCCTAAAATGACATGAAAATTATCAACCAAGATGCAATCAATTAAAATATGCATGAAGAGAGTTCGATAACATGAATGCACATACATAAAACACACAACATACAATAAGTATAGATATGTATGAGTTGTGTGTGTGTGCAACTAAGATCTCTTCAATGCAAGTAAGCACAAGTATTTTACCTTTGGAGTGCTTGTCATCTTGAGGTCTTGAGAGGGTCTTTATTATGCTTGATCACCAACAATTATGCGCCTAAGCTACCCTTACAATTCAAACCCCAATTGTGGTTTGTCCACGAAATAAGCCAATTGAAACTTGAGAAACTTACATTATCTTTATAACCTTTACTAAGGCCCTGTTTGATTTGGTGTGCCTATGCAGTTATTCTACTGACTCAACGAACACACTATGTGAGACAATATAGGAATGTGTCTTATATAAGCAATAGTGTGTGCAAGTGAATAACAGTGATTGTGTGTATTACGTGAAATACAGAAAAGAGAGAAATAGTAAAAGAGAGGACACTTATACTGTGGTTTTGAGTTTGAGTCCCAATTTTGGTGGTTCTTTCCTGACCCGTGAAACACTTTGTATTCGATCCAGAACCGAAGAAAGGTACAATTTGTTAATCCTTTTTCTTCTTATGCTTTAGTATGATATATAATCTTCAGTTTAAAAGACTTCCTAGTTCACAAGTGATAAGCGATTCAAATAACGATTTCGCACCCGTAAAAAGAATT
Source organism: Acer yangbiense (assembly GCA_008009225.1). Taxonomy (NCBI): domain Eukaryota; kingdom Viridiplantae; phylum Streptophyta; class Magnoliopsida; order Sapindales; family Sapindaceae; genus Acer; species Acer yangbiense. Next base: position 24,918,245 of record CM017771.1, read on the forward strand.
GAACCATAGACCTCATTATAAATGCTCTTTTTTTAACCATACCGATAACTATATATATTTTTGGGATATTAGATCTAAAAGTTTAAACAATATTAGATATGAACCCTCAAGCTTGAGAGCATTATGTTCTTTTTTTAAAACATGACGATGATGATCTTATACTTTTTTCCTAATTTTTTTTTGAAATACATGGTATAATGATTTTCTTATTATATTGATCCATTTCTAGGCACAGTAACTAAATAAGTAAACCGATAGGTTAAGTTCTATAGAATGCAGCAGTCAGAACAATGATTGTAGCATGAATACACACTATATAGAATAATAAATGGGTTCGAAGTTGGATCAATTATGCAAATCAAAACCCTAATGTGGAGCTGAGGTTGGTGGTATACCATGTGATGTGGCATATTTAAAATTTAATCTACTTGCACTTGGTATATATTATTAATAATCTCATGCCTTTTTCTTTTGTTTCCAAGATATATAGAAATCTAGGTATATATTATTAATAATGTGGAGCAGAAGCATGTCACGACGCACCATGCTTCTGCTTTTTGGAGCAAGTGAATGATTTCGCATAACCCATTTAAAAATGCATATGCAGACTTTTTTAGTTGTTTTAAAAAACTATCATCAGTGGGAAAGAATTAGTTACACTTACACCCATCTTGTGGTTTGCGTAGATAATGAGAAATAATATTCTTACGTACAGATAATTATTTAAGCTGTGGTTATGTACATAACCATATATATGTAAATCTCACTCATATAATAATTAGTAAATTTTAGAAACTCTTACAACATGTGTAAGTCGCATTTTGTGATGTTTATTAATATAATTCATCGTGCAATCCTATTATCTACATGAATGGTATTTACAAATTAACTGTCATATTATTTGAGATAAAAAACCTGTACTATTATTCTTTTTAGGAAATGTAACAATATTACTCTTGTTAAATAATCCCAAGTTTTTGTACCCAAACAAGATACATGCATGTTCAAATAGTTAAGAAATTATATAGTGTTCCAAGATTGGGGAACAGTTGAATTTTTGTATCAAATAGTATATGACTTGCTCATATTCCTGTATATGTTTTCTTATTTAACTATTTTTTTCTTAACTTCTACTTGGGGGGGTGACAGAGAGTACTCCCAGGTTGCTTGCTTACAATATAACAGGTACATGTCTATATGCATGACAGTGTGTGTATATATATATATATATAAACCAATAAGGGATTTCTCTGAAAGTGCTTAATTAATTAAATAATAGCTTGGACATGGAAAATGTCACCAAATTTGAGCTGGTGAAAGAAGTAAACAACCCAAAACCACTCGGTTTCCATAGGCATAGTCAAAAAGGACTTTCGATCCTGTCTGAGGGTTGTTGAAGTTGTTTTTATAAATTATTATCATGTTTTAATTTTAATAGAGAGACATCTTAATTGATTAATATACTACCAATTTAAGAAACTGAAATACTTTAAGTTCCTAATTAATAAAACAAAATGTACAGTTGAGTTGCTGTCTCTTACAAAACTTGTCTCCGTAATTGATTAAATTCAATTTGGATTTCTTAATGCCTTAATTTGTTAGGTGATTGTGTTTTATATTCATCTTCAACACTGCATGACCATAGACTTCCATATTATTTACAAATTCAAATCCTTTGACAGGAAATAAAATCATCTCTTCTTTTTAATTTCATGCTTGGCAACCATAAGAAAGAAAATAAATAATTAACGGTCAACGCTAACGGGAGAGGAAGTCAATGTAAGTTTTTTGAAAAATTGTTTCCACATGTGAATGGTTATACCTCAGATAGGTGGGTGTAATTTCCTCTTTTGATTTATCAAAATTAGAATAAGTAATCAAAGATGTTAAGATAGTTGTAAATTGTAATGATGTTAATTTCCTAAAATAGTTTTTATTTTTTATTTTTTTTCTTGTTCCCCACTCACACTCTTGTAATTACTTGGTCCCCACTATATTTCCTTATTCCATACTCTTGTATATACAGTCTTTCTATTGTCAGTTCGTCCTGACAATAAATATATCAGGATGAAGAATATGGACCACAAATTATGGAGAAGTTTTGACAAGTGCATACACTTTGAGTCAAAGCATGTAAATCTAGTGGTCCACATTCTTCATTCTGATATATTTATTGTCAGGACGAACTAATAATAGAAAATCTACTTGTATATACACACACACACACACACACACACACATATATATATAGTCTTTTTATTGTCGGTTATCAGTTCCTCGTATGTGGGCTATTGAATTTAAAAGATGCTTTGACAAATGCATGCAGCAGTCAAAGCCTTTAAATCCAATGTCCCATATTTTATATCAGTTTGAACTGAAAATATAAAAACTGTGTATATATATATATATACCTCCATTGAGAGAAGAATAAAATCATCACAATATTAAACCCCAAAATTCTTCTTGGTATCAGAGCAGGTTCAAAAGAACGTGTCTCAAACCTCCGTATAACTGAATCACCCCGTAACCTGTAACCTGAAGCTGTACTTTGTTGTGATCCTTGTCATTTATGGCTAGTGACAACAACAAAGCTGAATCCTCATCCATTCTTCCACAACCCCAGATTATACAAGTTCAGTCAGAAGATTATAGTTTCAAGGCTTGAATCACCCTTAATGAATCCAACTATGATGTATGGTCCCAGATTATGGAGATGCATATTGCAGGACGTGAGAACCTTGAGTATATTATTAGCAAAACTCCTCAACCTAAAGAAATTGATGTCTCCTATTCAAAGTGGTATGCAGAAAATCAGAAGGTACGTCAAAGGGTAGTTGTTAACTGTAATGTCACCAGAAATTATGAAGCGCTATCTCCGGTTGCGCACCGCAAGGGAAATTTGGAGTGCTCTTGCCAAAGCATTCAATGATTGGTATGATGAATCACAGATCTTTTCATTGAATCAGTGAGCCTTTTCCACCAAGCAGAGTGGTCGCCCTCTGGCAACCTATTATGGTGATATGGTAGAGATTTTCAAGGAATTGGATCATCGTGATAAAATTGTTATGAAAGATCCTGATGATGTTATAGCATATATGAAATCTGTTGAATGTATTTGTGTGCACATTTTTGTTGCTGTGCTTGATCCAGAATTTGAACAAATTTGTGGTCACTAGACTTTGAAGAAACCTATTGAAATTCCCTTAAGCAATATAGTGTAATATATACCTAGAAGTGGGGTGAATAGGTATAGGCCCAAATTCCTCCAATTTCCTTTTTGCGGAATACAACAATGAAATGCACACTTGATGTGTCTTAACAATTGAATTGTTTTAACCAACACATGCGAAAATCAATATACAAGTGATGCAATCAATACAAGATATGGAAGATAAAGAAACATAAAAATGAAACTTAACACAATTGTTTTTACGTGGTAAAACCTCCAAGAGGAAACATCCACTGGTTGATACCATAACCACCGGCAAGCAATTCACTATGATGAAAAGGAGATAAACACCCTAAGCTATCAACTCCTAGTCTACCCCCAAGACCAAGTGAGTCACTTTGCCTATTCCCTATCCAAGGTGTGTCCTACACCTCTAGAAAACAATTTTCTATCCAAGTCGCTCACATCTCTAGGAAGATTTCTTGCTTAGCTATCCAGATCCCAAAGATCCTAGTTAAGCTTCCCTAACTCAACCATCCGGAGTGTCACACTCCTAGCTAAGACTTTTGCTTTGTTATCCAGATCCCCTTGATCCTAACTAAGACTTCTTGCTTGGCTATCCAGAACACTTTCCTAGCCAAGACTTCTTACTCCAAACAAAGCTTCACTCACTTTGAAAGAGACTTCAACCTTTTGCAAGGCAAAATGATCTAAGTGATGCAAATGATACAAACACAATAAAATGGAGAAAGTTGATCACACGAGCTCTATGAACATGCAAGAGATGCCTAGAATATGCTATTTAACACTCAATCACAAAGTTATCTAGAAATCAAAGCATGTGAATCAATAAGAACTAGATTAGGATATTCAATATCACACTCAAAAATCCTAGTTCTTAGATCATGAAATTAAACCTAGAAATCATCATGAAGCACATCATACAAGTTATTTCTAGAATCAATTTCATGTGAATCAAGTTTAGCTAAAAGATATTTAAATGAGATCACAAAGCTAAAACTCAACAATCAATCGATCAAACAAATCTAAAATATGAATTAACATCATTCTTAACACTTTTAATCTATCAAATAGGAAGATTAAAAGAGATGATCAAAAGAGAAAGTGAGAAGAAGATGTTTCACCTACAAATGATGATTCACGAACTAAAATCTATTCACTGCTCAAAATCACAACATCATTTGGCTCTGAAAATGCTTGGGGTTTGTTCCTCTTTTCAAGACCAACATTTTTTGCTTTTGAATCACTTGATTCAGAGTTTAAATGAGTGATTTATGATCAAAACAAGAAATAAAAAACTTGAATAAATTTTCTGCTCTATCTTTTTCAATTTTTTCTTCACACACATTTGGAGGGAAGGATGAAGATATTTAAAAGAGAGAAGGAGGGAGTTTTAGTGGCCAATCAAAGGAGGCCACATCACCAGCCCCGTGTGAGACGCATGAGCCTCACGGGGCAGAGAGGGGTGCTGGCCCGTGAGCCTCATGCGCCCCTCACGGGCTCCTCCACAAAATGGCCTTTGGCCATTTAAAGCCTCTCTTACGCTCCTCTCACGTTCTTCAGCCGTATTGGGGCATCCGAACTCTGAATTCAAATCCGTCTTCAGATTACAAACTGTGACTCCCTCACGCATAAGGATGACTACGAAAATTTAATAAAATGTTGAGAATTCGACTCGAAACACGATGACGAAGAGAACACAACGTATGAGAACGTAAAGTAACGTAGCTTCCAAGTTTGGACTCGAAACCTAATAAATGAGTAACCGAAATGACCGGGACTTAATAAGGAATCATATGAGATCATGTTTAAGTCCAAAACAAAAGAAACACAAAACAATAAACACAAAGTCATACAAGTATGCCATTTCCTAGAGATAGTCCTAGAACATGCGATTATACAATGTTTGTCAATATGAGACTAATGCATATGCATACTTCAATAAGTGTGTGAATGTGTTATACCAAATGTAGAACAACGATGCATGGACACACATGAATTGTGTGTGTGTGTGCGATTACGCCTTGCAAGAGGAAGAAGAATCTTGATACCTTAGCATCCAAGTAAGGGTTTTTCCTTTTGAAGACGATATTTGCATGAGAAGTTGCTTTTCTCCTTTGAAGCTTCTTTTCACCAAGAACCACCTAAGCAACTAACCATTACAAATAAATAGTGTTTTGCAATGGACTCAAGCCAACATAAATCAAGGATCTTACACATATGCTTATGTACGTCGTGACGCGGTTCAAAGAAATCATCAGCCATGACGGTACGCCGATCTAAGCATCCATAAGGTCGTTCTAGTTCCAATCGTACCACGAACTCGGACAAGTCATATAAAACACATAATCGCAACCAGAAACTACAGTTGAACGGTCAATCCGCTCATTTACTCACTATAGTGGAAAGAGACATACGAAGTTACGATGTTTTGATTTGATTGGCTATCTAGACTGGTGGGATCATACCAAGGCACCTGGCAGAAAAAATACGGCACTAAATTGTCATGCATCTGCTCTTGAAGCTAAGTCTTCTAAGGCTTCTGTCATCACAAAAAAAGCGTAAGCCTTGATTGCTACTTCAAAAAACTCTGGTAAGGCTCTTAATGTTTTTGTTTCTACTAGTAGTAGTACTTGGATTATTGATTCTGTTGCTACATATCACATGACCATTGACCTAAATAAAATTTAGTTATAAAGCCTTCAAAACAACATGTAATGTCAACTGCTAATAGTACTCCCTCTCCAATGATTGGAGAAGGTTCAATCACACTCGCTAATAAATTGAATTTAGATTCTGTGTTTGTTGTTCCTTCCCTTAATTATAATCTATTGTCTGTTTCTCAAATAACCCTTGCTTTACATTCTATTTGAAATAAATTATAGCACGGTGTGTATAAAACTATCTAGAGGGGGGGTGAATAGATTTTAAGCTTATTACCCAATTTTTCGTGATTAGTCAAAATTACGAAATTACCCCTAAATAGATAAAGCAATAAATCAAGTATAAAATGCGAAAATTAAATAACACTTGATTTTTACGTGGAAACCCTCACGGGAAAAACCACGGGCTAGTAAGTAAGCCACACTCGAACCTCGAATCTCGAATCCATTAAATGTGTAAACGATTACAACCTAATCCCGGAAGTAATCACACACCTACCTAATCCCGGTATAAGTGAATCTAGTCCGATTGCTTGCGAATTAAGCAACCTAATCCCGGTCACAACACAAGACTTATTCTCTAAAAAAAGATTAACACCCTAAGTGAATATATGAATATTCAAATGCAACATAGAGCAAGGGAAACCCTATATGCTTATCTAAGATGATGAATATGCAATTAAAAACAATCCTAGATATTAAAGCTAAATGACATGTCAATTAGCTTAAATAATCATAGATTAGAGAAACCTAGATATCTATCATAAAAACAACACTCAATCAAATCAACACAACAATCTCTATCTTGAATATTAGAATATTGAAACAAATTAGAGGCGTGTTCTATATAAAGCTAGAGGGGGGGTGAATAGATTTTATCTAATTATTACCCAATTTTCGCATGCAAGTCAATTTTACGAAAATGCCCCTACTAGTCAAAAATACATACAAGTGTAATATAGTGCGGAATTTAAATAACACTTGATGTATACGTGGAAACCTAACCACTGGGAAAAACCACGGGCTGTATAGTGCGCCACACTCGGAACTCGAAATTACTAATTGAAATGAAGTTTACAACCTATGTAGACCTCGTCTAACACTCCGGTCTGTAACCCCTCACTTCTACCTAGCGGGCCTTTATTAGCAACCATATTCCAATTTGCTTGAGGCCTAAGCACTCTTAGCCTCAAGACTTACTTCTCAATGAAGAGAAACAACCTATGTGAATATATATGAATATTCAAATAACAAACAAGGCTAGGTAACCTTAGATGCTTATCTAGGATGATGATATAATCAATTTAATCAACCCTAGATATCAATTGCTAAATGACATGTCAAATAGCTTAGCTAATCAAGATTAAGCAAAAACCTAATTAGCTATCACAATCAACACTCAATCATTTTCATCACAAATAATCTCTAACTTGTATCTAGCATATAATCAAAAGCATACAAGTAATTAAAGAGATGTATTAATATGAAAAACACTAAAGTAATATGAAATTAGTGAAAAACATACCAAATAAGATGTGATGATTCAAAACCATGCATGGATCAATTCTATGAAGGCATAGAAGATCAAATATGAAATTTGATGCAAAAGGGATTTGATTTGAGTGTTTAAAGTTGAGTTCTTGATTTGATTTTTTCTCAAAAATCTCTTTTGAATGTTTAGGGTTCTAATGACTCAAAGAACTTGATCAGAGAATGAGAAAATAAGATATTTATAGACATCAAGAATTGGGCAGGTGAAAAGACAATTTTGCCCCTGAAACGCACCGTTCGGCGGTTTCAATCGGCGGCCAGGCCGCCGATGACGACCGCCGAATTGAGCTCGTGAAGAACAGAGCATTAACGGCGGTTTCATTCGGTGGTTTCGCGACCGCCGATTTAACCGCCGAATTAGACCGAGAGATTAAAATCGATCAGGTATGAACGGCGGTTTCGAACGGCGGTCGTGACCGCCGATCTGGACCGCATAATTGCTCAGACCAATCTGGACTGAAACGGCGGTTTCATTCAGGTATGAACGGCGGTTTCGAACGGCGGTCGTGACCGCCGATCTGGACCGCATAATTGCTCAGACCAATCTGGACTGAAACGGCGGTTTCATTCGGCGGCCAGGCCGCCGATCATAGCCGCCGATCATAACCGCCGATCACCAACAATGGTGAAAACCAAGGAGAAGCCAATGGCATTCTCCATAGGCGGTCTTCGCGCGAAACCAAGCACTCATTAGTGCAAGCGCGGACGTTTCCGAACAATGTCGGGAAATGAATTATAAGGCACATATACACACAACAAGATATATCAACCAAAGTGCTAGTGTGTAAAGTGGCATGTGAAGAGATGCACATAAAAATAAGCAAGTATGCAATCATAGCAAGAATGCTAAGTGTGTGTGTGCTACTAAATCTCTTCAAAGAAAAACAAGCACAAGAGATTATACCTTTGGCGTGCTTGTATCTTGAGGTCATGGAAGGGCCTTTGATCTTCAACACTAATCACTTAGACTACCCTTACATTCAAAACCCCAACATGTGGTTTGACCACGAAATAAGCCAATCAACAAAACGGGAATCCTTACAATTATAATCTAAGAACAATCAAGTAATAAAAGAGATGCCATAATAAATTAAACACTAATTATGTATGATAATAGTGAAAAACTTACCAAAGCAAGTGTGATGATGAAAGACCCATGCAAGCAAGCATCCTAGATATGCTAGAGAATACTAGATGAACTTTGATGCAAATGGATTTTGGTTTGAGTGTTTGATGAGCAAACTTGATTGCTTTCTCTCTTAAAAATCTCTCTTTTTAAAGTAGGGTTCTTGATGATTAAAGAGTCACATTCAGAACAAGAGAAAGTGATGTATTTATAGGCATGAAAAACAGAGAATGTGAAAATACAAGTTTGCCCCATAAATGCACCGATCGGCAGTTTCAATCGGCGGTTTCAATAGGCGACCAGACCGCCGATAATAACCGCCGAATTGGCCCGAGAGGAACCGGGGACCAATGGTGGTTTCATTCGGCGGTGTCATGACCGCCGATCTAACCGTCGAATCAAACCTGAGATTAAAAAATCAATCAGGTATGAAAACGGCGGTTTCATTCGTGACCACCGATTCAACCGCCGAATTAGGCCGAGAGATAAAACCAATCAGGTCTTGAACGGCGGTTTCGAACGGCGGTTTCGAACGACGGTCGTGACCGCCGATCATAACCGCAGAATTGCTCCATACATTACTGGAAGCAAACGGCAGTTTCATTCGGCGGCCAGGCCACCGATCATAACCGCCGATCACCAACAAAGGTGAAAACCAAGGAGAAGCCAAGGGCATTCTCCGTAGGCGGTCCTCGCGCTAAACCAAGCACATTCTAGTGCATGCGCGGACGTTTCCGAAAACAATCGGGAAACGAATTACAAGACAACAAGACACAATTACACACAACAAAATATAACAAATAAGTGCAAGTGTGAAATGTGACAAGAGAAGAGAATGCACACATATGCAATGTATGTTAAGTGTGTGTGTGCAACTAATCTCTTTAAAAAAAAGTAAGCACATAGAAATTTACCTTCGGTGCTTATCAAGACGAGGTCTTCAAAGGGCTTGAGCAATAACACCGATACCTAGGCTACCCTTACAAAGAACCCCCAACATATGGTTTGTCCACGAAATGAGCCAATCAACAAATGGGAACCTTACAATCTCCCCCTTTGGCTATTTCGTGACAAAACCACCACTCACATTGATTCCTCACTAAAAAATAGAAACTACGAGACTATAGTGATATTCTACAGTACAAAGAGATAAGAAAATAAAACTTCAAGTCTTCAATCTCTTGTAGAATAATCAATCCCTATAAATAAAGTTTCTAACATTTCCAATACAAGTAAAAAGTGAGATGAATCAAGTGAGAACAAAAACAAGCATTAGCATTTGTAAAAGATTAGGCACAACATTATGAAATATATGTGTATGCAATGCTCCCCCTCAACGGGTTACTCCCCCTCAATGAATGTTCTCCCCAATATGCACAATTGCTTCTATATTTTGCAACTCCCCTTACCATATACTACTCCCCCTTTTTGTCATGATATAGGCAAATGAGTAGTCCCCAACCGGGTCACTCATAGCAACGAGAGATAATAGCATGCAAGATTTGCATAATTAATATAAGTCACATTATGCATCTCAATTAATTTGGAGAGAAACAAGGAGATTTATTTGAAAGAAAATGTGTAAATCAAACATGCTTTGCATACAAGACATGTATCATTCAAGTCCAAAATACAATGGAATTTGGCAAAGCAAATGACAAAAGTTTCTAATAAGAATTCAAACCAATTTCACCAAAGTCATGAGTAAAGCAAGGATATAGAATATATTGATTTCAATTTAAGAACAACTATATCCAACTTTATAAGCGAAACATGGCATGAGCGACTTTACACCCTATTTGATTTTTCCGGATAAGATATCCGTATGATAGTAGCCATGTTCAACCAATAAAGAAGGAGAGACATTTGGAATGTAAATTCCTTTGAACGGATACAAGATCCTTTATTCATTTTAAGTCTCATAAGCTTTCACACAAGGTTTTGCATTTTAAGAGTATGCAATCATCAATTCATGCTTTTCATGTGAGCATGTTATATGAATTTCATGCTTTTTCATTTGACATTAGCATGTTATTTAAGAATCATCATGTCATGGAGATAATCATAGGTCATTCAAATCATACTTCCTACATACATCTCCTAGTCCAAAAATGCATGTTTGAACATAAATATGACATGGATTGTAAACAAGCAAGGTTCACACTTATTGAATTGAAAACATATATACATATGTGCAACCAAGCTTACTCAAACAATTAAAAGAAGAGGCATAAGTTATTTAGAATTTTTTGCAAGATACAAGAATGCAAAATAGCTCTCTTTGCTTGAGTTCCCCATATGGGGTCAAATAACAAAACACATCACTCCACAAGACATATCCCAATAGATCTACTTATTGTTTTAAATCGAGTAGAATCTAAGGGTTTAGTAAATAGGTCCGCAAGTTGATCATTAGTACCTACATGTTCAAGTACTATGTATTTATTTTCAACAAGCTCTCTAATGAAATGATGGCGGATGTCAATATGCTTAGTTCTAGAATGTTGCACCGAATTCTTGGAAATATTAATGGCACTCATGTTATCACAAAAGAGAGTGAGAGTACCTTGGTTGAATCCGTAGTCTACTAGCATTTGCTTCATCCATAGGAGTTGTGTGCATCCACTCCCCGCGGCTATGTACTCGGCCTCGGCCGTGGACAAGGAAATCGAGTTTTGCTTCTTACAAAACCAAGACACCAAGTTGTTGCCTAGGAAGAAGCAACCGCCCGATGTGCTTTTCCTATCATCACAATTTCCTGCCCAATCTGCATCACTAAAGCCTACAAGACTAGCATTAGTGTCAAAGGAGTACCAAATCCCATAGTTGGAAGTCCCATTCACATAGCGAATGATTCTCTTTACGGAAGAGAGATGGGACTCCTTGGGATCCACTTGGTACCTAGCACACACACCCACATTAAAAGATATATCGGGCCTACTTGCAGTCAAATAAAGCAAGCTACCTATCATGCCCCAATATAGAGTTTGTTCCACACTTTTACCACTAGCATCCTTGCTTAGCTTCAAAGTGGTACTCATGGGTGTATCACAATGTTTGGCATTCTCTAAACCAAACTTCTTCACTAGGTTTTTGGCATATTTGGCTTGGGTTATGAAAATCCCATCATCTAATTACCTAATTTGCAAACCTAGGAAGTAACTAAGCTCACCAACAAGACTCATCTCAAATTCATGAGACATGACATCAACAAATTGTTGGACCTTGGTGTTGTTGGTGGAGCCAAATACAATGTCATCAACATAGACTTGAGCTATAAATAACTCATCTTTGTTTCTTTTGATGAACAAGGTCTTGTCAACACTACCTCTTGTATAGTCATTGTCAACAAGAAATTGAGTGAGGCGCTCATACCAAGCCCTCGGTGCTTGTTTCAACCCATATAGTGCCTTCTTGAGGCGATAGACATGGTTGGGGTGGTGTGCATCCACAAACCCCTTGGGTTGTTCAACAAACACTTCCTCTTGCAAGAAGCCATTGAGGAAGGCACTATTGACATCCATTTGGTGCAATTTGAACGTGTGCACACAAGAAATGGACAAGAGAAGCCTAATGGACTCTAAACGGGCAACGGGAGCAAAAGTCTCCTCAAAGTCGATACCCTCAATTTGAGAGTATCCTTGTGCTACAAATCTAGCCTTGTTCCGCACTATGTTGCCATCCTCATCGGATTTGTTCCTATAAATCCATTTAGTGCCTATCACATGAGTGTTTTTAGGCCTAGGAACTAGAGTCCAAACCTCATTCCTTTCGAATTGGTTTAGCTCTTCTTGCATGGCTAGAACCCAAAATTCATCATTTAAGGCTTCATCAACCTTTTTAGGTTCAATTTGAGAGGTGTAGCATGTGTAGCTAATTAGATTAGCTATTTGACGCCTAGTTCTAACACCCTCATTCACATCTCCAATAACATCCTCTTTGTTATGGAGCCTTCTAACCCATGGAGCGGGTTCATTAGAGTCCAAGAGAGGGACTCTAGTAATAGGTTGTGTGACTTCATTAATGTCATTGGACGTCCCAACATTGGGAGTCACCACAACCCTCTCCAAAGGAGAGTCATCATCTAAAACTTCCTCCTCCTCATGGTCATGAGACTTGAGCCTTGTATCATCAATAACAACATTCGATGATTCCATGACAGTTCGAGTCTTCAAGTTGAAAACTCTATAGGCTCTACTATTCAAGGCATAGCCAATAAAGATACCCTCATCACTCTTAGCATCAAACTTGCCAAGTTGATCACGGTCATTTAAAATGTAGCATTTGCTTCCAAATGTGTGGAAGTAGCTAACATTTGGCTTCCTACCCTTCCATAACTCATAGGAGGTGTTTCTAGATCCGGGCCTTAGGAAAACACGATTCCCTATATAGCTAGTCGTATTGACGTCTTCGGCCCATAAGTTCCTAGGGACGTTGTTGCTAAGCAACATAACTCGGGCCATCTCTTGAAGGACCCTATTCTTTCTCTCAACAACTCCATTTTGTTGAGGTGTCCTAGGAGCCGGGTGTCCTAGGAGCCGAGAACTCATGGGAGATGCCTAAGCTATTGCAATAGCTTTCAAATGAGGCATTCTCAAATTCCCTCACATGGTCACTTCTAATCCGTTTAATGCTTTTAATGTTAGAATTCATTTCATTTTGTATTTTAGTACAAAGCATTTTAAACTTATCAAAAGTTTCGGATTTTTCTCTAAGAAAATATGTCCATGTAAATCTAGAGAAATCATCAACACAAACAAAAATGTATCTCTTTCCACCTAAACTCTCGGTTTGCATAGGACCCATGAGATCCATGTGGAGAAGCTCTAGGGGCTCCTTGGTGGAGAGATACTTGCCCTTTTTGTGCATGCTTTTGGTTTGTTTTCCTTGTTGGCAAGGTCCACAAATACCATTGGCTTTCTTCCCAAGCTTAGGGAGGCCATGCACACAATTGAACTTTCCAAGGGTTCTCAAATCCCTAAAGTTCATGTGGCCAAGTCTTTCATGCCACAACTCTATTTGCTCATCCATGGACACATTGTTTGAGACTATTCTAGCTTCAAGACAATAACAATTGTCACTAGATCTCATACCTTTCAATAAGGTTTGTCTATCGGGCTTTAGGATTGAGCAATCATCTTTACTAAACAAGACGGAATATCCTTCATCACTTAGATGTGAAATTCTTATTAAATTGGCTTTCAAGCCATCAACAAATAAAACATCGAATAAGGAGGGTAATCCGGGAACGGAAATGGTTCCTTTCCCTACAACCTTCTTTTTGGATCCATCACCAAAAGTGACATATCCTCCTTCCTCCATAACAAGAGTCTCGAAGAAACTCTTGTTTCCCGTCATGTGCCTAGAGCACCCACTATCTAAATACCAAAAATTAGAAGAATTTGCCTTCAAGGCTATTTGAGCAACATGGCAAACATTTTCATTCTTTCTAATCCACCTAGAAACAATCTTAGTTTCTTAGAAGTCTTTGGTACATGGGCTCTAGATGTCCTAGGATCATGCATAATAATATTATCATTCCTAGGAACATGCATCATGGCTCTTTTCTTTTTCTTCTCAATCATGCTTTTAGTTTTGCACATTTTAATATATCGAAAGCAATGTGGTCTAATATGACCATCAAATCCACAAAAATGACATATAGGAGTAAAATAAGGAATCATACCTTGTCCTTGTCTTTATGGATGAATGGGTTCAAAGCATATTCGTTGTTGAACCGGTCTTGATTGCTTCCTAGCTTGAGGTTGCATGATTGGTCTCTTTCCTTTGTGAGCCACTTGTGGAGGAATGTAGGCTTGAGAGACCCTAGGGGGTTGAGCTTGAGGTTGCCTTCTTGGCCCCATCTTTACTTGTGCATTTGAACATTGTCCTATTTCTAACTTCTTCCTAGGAATTTGCACAAATGAAGTTTCTTCGTTCCTCAAACTCTTAACAAACACAGTCTTGTTAAAGGTTGAGATCTTCTTGCCATCTTCATACCCAAGACCCCTCTTGTCACATGGACTCTTTCCAACACCAAGCATATGGTCAAGCTTCTTGGTGCTAGAATCCATCCTAGTCATAGACTCTCTTACTTCTTCAAGCTCCCTCTTTAGGCTTTCTTCATTCCTCCTAGATAAGACTAACTCCTCATTTAGCTTATCTTCCATCTTCTTAAATTTTTCCACTTGTTCACTTAAGTGGTCATTTTGAGATGAAAGCTCAAGATTTTCTTCTCTCAACATCTTGATCTTTCTTGTGCTCTTGATTGCTAAATCATTAAACTCGGCATGGCATTTAGCAAGCACATCTTTCTCCATAAAACTACTTATGGAGTTAGATGAGGAATCACTTTCTTCTCCACTTGAGTCATTTTCCTCTTGACTCATTTCCTCTTTCTCACTAGCACTTTTGCTTTTATGGGAGGAGGCAAAAGCTAGGAGATTAGCCATGAGCTCTTCATCACTTGAAGACTCATCTCCCTCAATGGAGTCATCACTACTACTACTCCATGTGGCGGCCATCACTTTACCTTTCTTCTTGACATTGTGATTAGCACATTCGGGGGCAAAGTGACCTATGCCACCACACTCGAAGCATCGGACCCCTTTCCTTTCGGTCTTCTCTTTCCTAGGCTCAAACTTATTGTAGGAACCCTTTTTCTTGTAGTTTTGACCTTTGGAACCAAAGTCTTTTTTCCCGAACTTCATGACCCTCTTGAATCTCTTCACAAATAATGCAAGGTCTTCGTCCGAGTCATTCTTCTTTGCCTCCTTTTCATCCTTGGAGGTTTTCAAATCAATTCCTTTTTGCTTTTTAGGAGGTGTGGAGATAGGACCCTTCCTAAACTCATAAGCTAGAAGTCTCCCAATCACCTCACTCGGCTTCATATCCTTATATCCACTATTTTCTTCTAAAGCCGTTACTTTTGATTCAAACCTATCCGGAAGAGATCTCATAATCTTTTGCTTGATTCTCCTATCCGAATATAGATCACCAAGTTGATGACTTTGGTTGACTATGTCCATCAACTTGATCTCGAAGTCGTTGAAGCACTCATTCTCCTCCATCTTAAGCATCTCGAATTGAGTTTGGAGGACTTGAAGCTAGGAGTCCTTCACCACTTCGGTTCCCTCATATGCAATCTCTAGGATGTCCCAAGCCTCCTTAGCTATCCTAGTATTTTGAATCAATTTGTATTGATTTTCGTCCATAGCACATAAGATGGCATGCATCGCCTTCCTATTCCACTTTGAAGCCTCAAACTCTTGCGCGTTCCATTGCGTCTTAGGCTTCAATACTTCTTCTCCTCCACCATCGGGAGTCATCTTGGGTAGATCATATCCGTCTTCTACCGACATCCATGCACGGTCATGAATTTGGCATATGTAGGATTCCATCTTCCCTTTCCATTGGGAATAGTTCAAACTAGTAAGAAGTGGAGGCCTTGTGCTAGAAGCACCCTCGTTGCCACCACCATTTCCACCATTTCCACTCATAGTGTTTATGAATGAATGAAATGAATGCAAATGTATGAATGATCAAAAATCACACAAAATGCAAAACACACCAAAATGAGCAAGGATCACCTATGTATGTCTAGGAACCCGCTCTGATACCAATTGAAACAAATTATAGCACGGTGTGTATAAAACTATCTAGAGAGGGGGTGAATAGATTTTAAGCTTATTACCCAATTTTTCGTGATTAGTCAAAATTACGAAATTACCTCTAAATAGATAAAGCAATAAATCAAGTATAAAATGCGGAAATTAAATAACACTTGATTTTTACGTGGAAACCCTCACGGGAAAAACCACGGGTTCCACGTAAAAATCCACGGGCTAGTAAGTAAGCCACACTCGAACCTCGAATCCACTAAATGTGTAAACGATTACAACCTAATCCCGGAAGTAATCACACACCTACCTAATCCCGGTATAAGTGAACCTAGTCCGATTGCTTGCGAATTAAAAAAACCTAATCCCGGTCACAACACAAGACTTAATTCTCTAAAAAGAGATTAACACCCTAAGTGAATATATTAATATTCAAATGCAACATAGAGCAATGGAAACCCTATATGCTTATCTAAGATGATGAATATGCAATTAAAAACAATCCTAGATATTAAAGCTAAATGACATGTCAATTAGCTTAGATAATCATAGATTAGAGAAACCTAGATATCTATCATAAAAACAACACTCAATCAAATCAACATAACAATCTCTATCTTGAATATTAGAATATAATCTAAGAACAATCAAGTAATAAAAGAGATGCCATAATAAATTAAACACTAATTATGTATGATAATAGTGAAAAACTTACCAAAGCAAGTGTGATGATGAAAGACCCATGCAAGCAAGCATCCTAGATATGCTAGAGAATACTAGATGAACTTTGATGCAAATGGATTTTGGTTTGAGTGTTTGATGAGAAAACTTGATTGCTTTCTCTCTTAAAAATCTCTCTTTTTAAAGTAGGGTTCTTGATGATTAAAGAGTCACATTCAGAACAAGAGAAAGTGATGTATTTATAGGCATGAAAAATAGAGCATGTGAAAAGACAAGTTTGCCCCAGAAACGCACCGATCGGCGGTTTCAATCGGTGGCCAGACCGCCGATAATAACCGCCGAATTGGCCCGAGAGGAACAGGGGACCAACGGCGGTTTCATTCGGTGGTGTCATGACCGCCGATCTAACCGTTGAATCAAACCTGAGATTAAAAAATCAATCAGGTATGAAAACGGCGGTTTCATTCGTGACCGCCGATTCAACCGCTGAATTAGACCGAGAGATAAAATCAATCAGGTCTTGAACGGCGGTTTCGAACGGTGGTCGTGACCGCCAATCATAACCACAGAATTGCTTCATACACTACTGGAAGCAAACGGCGGTTTCATTCGGCAGCCAGGCCGCCGATCACCAACAAAGGTGAAAACCAATGAGAAGCCAAGGGCATTCTCCGTAGGCGGTCCTCGCGCTGAACCAAGCACATTCTAGTGCATGCGCGGACGTTTCCGAAAATAATCGGGAAACGAATTACAAGACAACAAGACACAATTACATACAACAAAATATAACAAATAAGTGCAAGTGTGAAATGTGACAAGAGAAGAGAATGCACACATATGCAATGTATGTTAAGTGTGTGTGTGTGCAACTAATCTCTTTAAAGAAAAGTAAGCACATAGAAATTTACCTTCGGTGCTTATCAAGACGAGGTCTTCAAAGGGCTTGAGCAATAACACCGATACCTAGGCTACCCTTACAAAGAAACCCCAACATGTGGTTTGTCCACGAAATGAGCCAATCAACAAATGGGAACCTTACACTATTGTTATTTTTTGGCCTGACTTTTGTGTTTTTAAGGAAACTCAGATTCGGAAGACAATTGCTTATGGTACTAGGAGGGTAAAGCTGTACTATCTTGATCTAAAGCTCGAATCAGTTGGCTTAAGCAATTTCTACTGATAGGTCAACATATATGTTAAAGAATTCAGAAATTTGGTTGTGGCATCGACACTAAGGCCATGCTTTGTTTCGGTATTTACATAAATTGTTTCCATAGTTGTTTTCTCAATTGGATGTTTCTAAATTTAAGTGTGATATTTGTGAACTTGCTAAAAGCCACCGAGTATCTTTTCCACTAAGTATGAGTAAAACTTTAGCTCCTTTTATGGTTATTCATTCTGATGTTTGGGGACCAGCAAAAATTCCTTCTTTAAGTGGAGCATATCGGTTTGTTTCGTTTATTGACAATTGTACTCGTATGAATTGAGTCTGTTTAATGAAATCTAAAAGTGAAGTCATCTCTCTCTTCCAACAGTTTCACAAGATGGTTGCTACTCAATACCAATCCCACATACATGTTATTCGCACTGATAATGGTGGAGAGTTTGTTAATCATGTTTTGACACAGTACTTGTAGATACATGGTATTGCTCACCAAATGACTTACCCTTATACCTCTCAACAAAATGGGGTTGCAGAGTGCAAGAATCGTCATCTCCTTGAAGTTGTTCGTGCCTCTTTGCTTGGTGCTCACATGCCTACTAGTTATTGAGGTAAAGCTGTCACTACTGTACCCTATCTAATTAATCATGTACCTTCCAATACATTGAAGTTATTAATCGTGTTGAGGTGGATATGCATTTTATAAACGAGAAATTGGAAGAAAAGCTTATCAAGGTTCCTCACATGCATTCTAAAGACCAACTTGCAGATGTACTCACCAAGGCAGTGTCAAGTCAAGCGTTTCACAGCTCTCTCGTCTAGTTGGGCATGAGTGATATCTATGAACCAACTTGAGGGGGAGTGTTAAGATAGCTGTAAATTGTAATTATGTTATTTCCTTAATTAGTTTATTTTTTATTTTTTGTTTTTATTTTTTTATTGTTCGCCACTCACACTCTTGTAATTACTTGATCCCCGCTCTATTTTCTTGTTCCCCACTCTTGTAAATATATATACTGTATATACCTTCATTGAGAGAAGAATAAAATCAACACAATATTAAACACCAAAATTCTTCTAAATAAGCATTTTGGACAAGTGAATGATGCATGTTTGGAAAAGTTTCTCCAAATATATTTTTAGAAGTAAAACTTCTACAAATAGAGCTTTTAAAGAATAATTGTTTGTTATTTGATTGTGAATTAAAAAAGTTGTTTTAAGTTGTATATAAACACTACAAGAAAAATGGCATATTGGGATGGAAATCTATAGGGATGCTTTTTTTTTTCCCAATAGGAAGTCTATTGGGACGAATTTTTTTTGTCCCAATAGACTGTCTATTGGGATGAAAAAAATTCATCCCTAAAGGTCTTACCACATTGGACTAAATTTGTCCCAATAGACATTCAATTGGGACGAAATAAATTTTCATCCCAATATAATGTCTATTGGGACAAATTTTGTTCAATATGGTAAGACCTTTAAGGATGAATTTTTTTCGTCCCAATAGGATATCTATTGGGACGAAATATATAATTCGTCCCAATAGATTACCTATTGGGACAAATTTATTTTGTCCTAATAGACTGCCTATTGGGACGAATGTTTTTCATCCCAATAGGTCTATAGGGACGATTTTTTGGCTATTGGGTCGAAAAAAAGTCGTCCCAATAGCCCTTTTTTTTTTTTTGTAGTGTTTTCAATTAATCCTCAAAAGGCTTACATGAATGTGAGTGAAGAAAGAGACGTGAAAAAAGTATTAGAAGACGAAGATGAAGAAAATATTACTTTAATGGCATGTTTATTAATCAGTAATCAAACTCAGGAAAGGGAATTAAGTTGTTGATTTGTGAATTCTAGTGTTTACTAAATTTTTAAGGAATTAAGTTACGTGGACCCCACTCTTAAATTAGTAATTAAGTTACTGATGAAAAGGGAATTTGATTCCCCCCACCCACCCTAAGAATAAAGTTCCCTTTCCTAATTAAAAAAGGGAATTCATATATTTTTACTAAAATATCCTCACTTATAATAATTATAAAAAAAAGCTGTCTTTCCACTATATCGTTCTGATTTAGGGATTGTTCTCTATCATTCTTTTTTATTCATCGTTTTCCTCCGAATCTTGCTATAGGTACGCTTTTTTTTTTTTAATCTTAAATTTCTTGAATATACATAGAAATCTTTGACTCATTGATTTTTTTTTTCCTCTTTTTGTCAAGTCTGCGATGGCTAATTGTTCAAGTTTTTTTTTTTTTTTTTTCCTTTGTACGTGAAGCATGTATTTGCATATTCATATGTATATATTTTGTTTTGTTTAAGTTTTTTTTCTTTCTTTTTACTAAAGCAGTATTATATTCACACACACACACACACACACACACACACACACACACACACACATATATATATATATATATACTGTTTTGTTTAAGTTTTTTATTCTTTTTCCGTAAAGCATGTATTTTATATATAATTTTTTTTGTTTTCTTTTATACAGTTAATAATGAATCAAGTACTGTGTAAGCTAATGGTTGCATATGTCGAGTTATTTTGTATTTTAATTTTTGAGAGAAGGGAAAAAAGCACCTAAATGTGAGAAATGAATTCGATATCAAATTAATTATGCTTTCAAATCTGAATTACTTGTCAATTTTTAATTATTATTGACTAATTAGTTGAAAGTTTACGATATAAAGATGTTAATTACTAGTTATAGTGTTATGAGCAGTATAAAAAATAGTTTTTCATAATAAAAAAAAAATCAACATATTATATGCACAAGGGTATTTTTGTAATCAACTATATATCATTCCGATTCCTTAGTTGAAGTAAACACTAGAAAGGGAATAAATTTGATTCCATTGCTGATTCCTAAATTGTTAGTAAACACTTGAATGGAATTTAGTAACTTAATTCCGATTCCTCTCCATTCCCTTTCCAGTGGAACTTGATTCCGATTCCCTCCATTCCTGATTAGTAAATGCGCTCTAAGATAAAAGGAGAGAAAATGAGGTAAATAATAGAGGTAAAAATATATATATTATTCTGATGTGTATAATAGTTATTGTATTTATGCACTACAAGAAATTTGGTCTACGACAACACGCAAAATATGTTGTTAAAACTTTTCGCAACGCGCGACTGTATGTTGCTGATACGCTTGTTGCCAAAAGTCCAAAAGCTTTTCACAACGTGCAGCGTGAGTTGTCTTAGCACAACAACAACATACTATGTGCGTTGCGGTAGATAAAAGACAACACGCGTTAGACTTTGTTTTAAACATTTAAGACAACTCACTGAGTGAGTTGTTGTAAATAAAAGACAACATGCGTTGGCTTTGTTCGTAAATGTTGTCTTAAACATTTACAGCAACACGCATTATGTGTTGCCTTAGACAGTTACAGCAACACGCATTGTGCGTTGTCGTAGCCCATGAAAAAAAAAAAAAAAATTGGCTCGCCTCATACACCCCGCCTACTACTGGGCTCAACTACTTGGCTCGCCTCATGCACCCACCAACTACTATTGGACCTATGGCCCAATTGATAATAGCACATTTAACTTTGCATGGGAGAAGAATTGAACCATGGTCTTAATAAATGAGAGTGGATGCCTTACCATTTTGCTGCAAGTTTGACTTTGATATTATTATAAACTTATTTATATATAATCTATATATGTTATTAATTATTTATTAATTTTTTTAATTAATATTTGTATTACTTTATAATTTAAACTCATCCTGGTAATGAGTGATGCTAGACTGTCAAAAATATTTGTTCAAAATCATGTCCAAAATATATGACATATGAGTTGTCGAGATCATATAATACACTCAATGAGATGAAGATGGTTCAATGATATGCCTCTCACACCTGTATCACGAGGTTGCGAGTTCGAGTTCTTCCACTTCTTAAAAAAAAAAACTCCGAATTTTTGTAATATTTCAAAAAATAGAAAGATCATATTACTCACACTATAATTTCATGATTTTCAGAATCTTGACATCTCACATACCTCATCATTTGTACAATTTATTTTATTTATTTTTTTGCATTCTAGCATTATTTTTCTAGTAATATTTTTGGATAAATATTGTTCTAATTTTAAAAAGTGGCCAGCTTAAATTTGTGTAAAAAGTAATTTTACGAGAGATAGCAACACCATTATTTTTAAAAATTAATATTTAAATACATTTAATAATTTAGAAAACATTTGTCAATAAGAAAAGAATGTTAATAATAATAATTAAAATAAATAAAATAAGAATTTTGACAACTTAATAAAAATGCATGTTGTCGAAAAAATGTCGATTTTAAATATTATTGATAAGATTAATTAAGGGAAATAATGGGCGCGTGGGGTTAAGTCTTTTGAATGCGCTTGATTTCTCTTAGGTTTGCTCTGTATTTCGCAACAGGGTTTTGCGTCGCCGTTCTTCTTGATTTCCTCCGTTCTCCTTATTGTTTTTTTTCTCTCTTCTTTCGTGTTTGGGCATGGATAATCCAAGTGAGGTCTTTGTTTTCTCTGCTTCTCAACCTTCTTCTGCGAATATGATTGTTGATTCGAATAAGAGTAATGAGAGTTGTGGTACAACCAAACGAGCGAGGTCTGACTCGGATGGGGCTGGTCGTATTGCTGCTGCAGTTGATACCATGAGGAATGATACCGTGGATAGTTTCAAATCTAAACTCATGAATATGGCTAACCCTAATTCCTGGTCTGGGCTTGGAGTCAGTAAAGAGAAACTAAAAATTGACAATGATGATATCCTAATTTCTAATGGAACCAATGGACCGAGGATGGAACTTTCGTCCAAATTGAAGGACCAATTACATAAACCTTGGGCAAATGCTTTGATCCTAAAGAACATGGGACGTGCTCATACCCTCAGTTTCATGATCACTAAATTAACACAAAAGTGGACCTTAATTGGACAGTGGCAGCTTACGGATCTTGGGGAGGGATATTTTGTTGCTCGATTTTAGATGAAAGATGATCTAGATTATGTACTTACCAATGGACCATGGGTCATTACAAACCATTATTTAGTGGTGCAGAGATGGAAACCGAATTTCGTGCCTGGGGATGATACTATACAGAGTATGCCTATTTGGGTCAGGTTGACAAAGCTTCCAATGGAGTGGATGGTTTCAGAATTGTTATGGAGCATAGGTGGAATGCTGGGAAAGATGTGTAAGGTGGATTCTATCACAAAGAATCAAGCTCGTGGACGTTTTGCTCGAATTTGTGTGGAAATTGATATTTCCAAACCTCTGTTAGGTTCTATTAACATTGAGGATAGGTCTATTAGAGTGGAATATAAAAGCTTAGGATCTATTTGTTTTAAGTGTGGTCGGGTTGATCATAGCAAAGATAGCTGCAGAGAGGGAATGGTGGATCCGATTCCGAATGTGACTGATAAAGAGTGTAGTAACAAGTCTAATCTTGAAACAGAGAATAATATGTATGGACCATGGCTCTTGGTTTCCTATGGCAGACAGGGGAATCGAAACTACGAAGGAAGGAATGGAAGGGTTGATAATGGTAATACTGTTTCTGCAGAGAAAAATAGGCTGAGTGGGAAGCTATCAGGTAATGGGCATCCTAATGTGAGAAGGTCTGACAATGATTTCACTGAAGTAAATACTAGCAAGCCAACTTATTTGAAAACTGGCCTCAAGGGAAAGACTCCTGATACAGGGAAGTTGATTAATGCTGACAGACCAAGTGGGTCCAGGTTTGTGTTTTAAGTGAGGAAATGGATGTGATGGTGGTTGATGGTAATGATCAGGGAAATAAGAGGGTCGATGGAGGAAACAAACCGAGAGGTAAAGCGGTTCTTACTGAAGTTACTAATCAGCATAACTATCAAGGTAAAAAAGCTACCAGGGTTGCTCACCAGGGTAGTAGAAAGACCTTCAGAATTGGAGAAAAGCTAGATACTGATAATAGTCAATTGGGGGGTGACAGATAGGATGTTTGTTCCAGGGTTACCACCAGTAGCAAGACTGCACCTTCAACTTTTTTAGAAGCCGATCAAGTCTTGGGAGATGGGGATGTTGATAGCTCTAGTGTGTTGCGGTAACTTCATAAAGATGTTACTAGTTTTGAAGCACAAACCAGTAATCAGGTACAGGTAAACACTTGTTTAAACCAGAATTTATCTAGCAATTCCGATATGAGTGTAGTCGATAATTTTGTTGTGGTTGCCTCTAAGCTTGAAGAGGCTATGAAAGTTATCTCTGAATAGAGACCCCTTTTCTTCGTTCTCCAATGATTTGTGTGTGGAACGTGAGGGGTGCTGGTAAGAAGGGTTTTGCGAGGAACATTGCTGATTTACGTAGGATTCATCTGAAATTTCCCTTAAGTAGTAGTGAAATATACCTAGAGGGGGGGTGAATAGGTATAGGCTCCAAATTCTCCCAATTTAAAAATAATGCGGAATATATCAATGAAAATGCACACTTGATTATATTTGACAAATTAATTGATTTCACTTATACAAGAGATAATCAATTTACAAGATATGCAATCAATGAAAGATAAAGAAAAGTAAAAGCAAAAATGAACACAAGTGTTTTTACGTGGTAAAACCTTAAAGAGGAAACATCCACGGGTTGATACCACAACCACCGGCAAAGCAATCCACTATGTGAAAAAGGACTTACACACTCAAGCTACCAACTCATGATATCCGCTCAAGCTATCAACTCCTAATCTACCCTCGGGCTAGTGAATCACCAAGCCTACTTCCTATCCGAGATGTGTCCTACACCTCTAGAAAGCAACTTCCTATCCAAGACGCTCACGTCTCTAGGAAGATTCCCTTGCTTAGCTATCTAGATCCAATGATCCTAGTCAAGCTTCTCTAGCTCAACCATCCGGAGTATAAAAACTCCTAGCTAAGACTTTTGCTTGTCTATCCGGATCCTCCCGACCCTAGACAAGACTTCCTTGCTCTATCCACAAAGCTTCACTCATTTTGCTAGAGACTTCAACCTAATGCAAGGCTATGATCTAAGTGATGCAAATGATGCACACACAATCAAATTAAGCTAGATGATCAATCAAGCTCAATGTACATGTTCAATGATAGTCTAGAATATGCTTTCAACAATCAATCACAAAAGTATCTAGAAATCAAGACATGCAAATCAATAAGAACAAGGTATGAATATTCAATATATCACACTAAAAACCTAGTTCTTAGATCATGAAATAAAACATAGAAAATAACATGAAGCACATCACACATACATTTTCTAGAATCAATTTCATGATAAATCAAGTTTAGCACATATATGTTCAAGACAAATCACAAAGCTAAATCTCAATTAACAAATGATCAAACAACCCTAGCATGTGATCTAACATACTTCTCAACAAATTTCATCAATCAAATAGTAAGAATCAAGAGATGATCAAAGATGAAATTGAAAAAGAAGAAGTTGAAACAAACATACTGACCATGGACTGAAAATGGATCAACTGAGAAAAATGGCGAAGTCAGGTGCCTCTGGAAATTCTTGGGGTTTGTAGCTCTCTTCAAGACCAACAATTTCGGTTTTTGAATCGATTGATGTCGAGTTCGTATGAGAGAGATATGATCAAAATACTAAAACTAAAGTTGAGAGAATTCTGCAGAATTTTGTGAGTGTTCTTCAAAATTCTTCAACAAGTGTGGAGGGAAGGAGATGAGTTTAAAAGGAGGAGAAAGAGATTTTTCGAGCAAATCAGAGCGTACCATGTCACCTCCCCGTGGGGGGCGCATGGGGCCCACGGGAGCAGAGGGCTCCCTTGGCCGTGGGGCCCACGGCCTCCCTCACGGCCAGGCCTTGTGGCCTCATGCGCTCCAGACCACTCTCACGCGCTCCAGACCACTCTCACGCGCTCCTACGGTTCTTCAGCCCGTATCTTGGGCATCCAAACTCCGATTTTGAATCCGTTTTCGGATTACAAACCGTGACTCCCTCACGCACGACGACGACTACACAACTTTGAAAAATGGTTGAGAAATCATCTCGGAAAATGACGATGAAGTCAACTCAACGAATGAGAACGAAAAGTAGCGTAGTTACATCGTTTGGACTCGAAACCTTATGAATGAGTAACCGAAATGACCGGAAGTCAATAAGGCATCATAATAGAACATATTCAAGTCCAAATACAAAAATATGGAAACAAAAAAACACAAATTCACA
Source organism: Acer yangbiense (assembly GCA_008009225.1). Taxonomy (NCBI): domain Eukaryota; kingdom Viridiplantae; phylum Streptophyta; class Magnoliopsida; order Sapindales; family Sapindaceae; genus Acer; species Acer yangbiense. The sequence goes on from CM017771.1 coordinate 24,944,444, forward strand.
CAAGCATGCCATATCAAAGAGATAGTCACAACGCATGCAATTCTACAATGTTTATCAATACAAGATCAATGCATGAGCATACTATGAGATGTGTGAATGTGTTATACCAAATATTTGAACCACGATGCAGGGACACACATGTATGAATTGTGTGTGTGTGCGCTAACACCTTGCAAGAGGATAGAAGTCAAGATTTACCTTTGACGTTTTTCACCTCTTGAAGATGACTTTTGCACTAGAAGTTGCTCTTCACTTTTTAACCTTCCTTTCTTCAAAGAATGTCCTACGCAATAATTAATACATACATAGAGTGTTTTGCAATGGAATCAAGCCAATACAAATAGTGAACCTTACATCATCAGTTTCAGATTATGGCAATTTTTGAATCGTGAATTAGTGGCGTTAAAGCTTTACGTGTCATTAATAAATTAGGTTTTTCTAATAGTTTTGTAGTTGATGCTGAGGGTTATTCGGGGGGCCATTTGGCTATTGTGGAACGAGAGTATAGTTAAACTACATGTGGTTGCTAGTTCCAGACATAGTGTTACGGCTTTGGTAGATGACAATCGTACGCCTTGGTCCTCACGGTTGTTTATGCTAACCCTTGTGTAACCACCAAAAGGGCTTTATGGAATTACCTGGACGCTATCAGAAGTTTTTTTTAATCTGCCTTGGATTGTGGCAGGAGATTTCAACGAGATTGTTAATTCTTCAGATAAGCGAGGGGGTAGAATTACTCATGCTAATAGTGGTTTTGGGAGTTGGATTGATAGGAATAACTTAGTGGATTTGGGTTTTATTGGTCCTAAGTACACTTGGATGACTATAAGAGGTGTGCATGAAGAGATTTGGGAAAGACTTGATAGGGCGCTTTGTTCGATGGAGTGGAGATTACTTTTTACGGATGGTTTTGTGAGACACCTTCCTAGAGTCTTGTCGGATCACTACCCTGTTCTCATTCAGCTCCATAGCAATCACATGCCGACCTATAGCTGCAAGCCTTTTAGATTCGAAGCTATGTGGCTGAAACACAAAGGTTTTGATGAGCTGATTTGCAATAACTGGAATTCGGTGGATGAGTCCATTGATGGGAAAATTCACAATCTCACAGGAGTGTTAAAAAGCTGGAATAAAGATGAATTTGGTAATATCTTCCACAAGAAGAAAATTTTGCTAGCCAGGATTCAAGGGATTCAAAAGCGACTTTGTGTGAGTCAATCCCATTCCCTCACTGGCCTTGAGGAGATTTTACTAAAAGATTATAAGGATATTCTTGATCAAGAGGAAATTTTTTGGTAACAAAAGTCTAGAAACTGTTGGCTAAAAGAAGGTGATAGATTTACCAAGTTTTTTCATCTTTCTACTATTATTTGAAGACGAAGAAACAAGATTGAGGGTCTCAAGAATGAGGATGGTAGCTGGATTGGGGATATGGAAGGGATGAAGAAGGCTGCTATGCATTATTTTCAAACGTTTTTTGTTGACAGCCCGAGCTATGGTGGATATTCTCTTATACCCATGTTTTTACCTATGCTGAATGAGAGTGACATTTTGAATCTTAGCTCCCCTGTCAGTGAAGATAAGGTCAAGCAAAGTGTCTTCAGTATAGGAGGGTTTAAGGCTCTTGGTCCTGATGGGTTCCCAGCCATATTCTTCCAAAAATATTGGAACACTTGTAAGTTTGGGTTGATTAATTTGGTGACTGAATGTTTTTCTAAGGGATGTATTCCGGATGGTATTAATCAGACTTTCATTTCCCTTATCCCAAAAGTTCAGAATCCTATCAATATGACCCAATTTCGGCCCATAAGCCTTTGTAACACTACTTACAAGGTCGTTAGTAAAATTCTTGTTACTAGACTAAGGATATTACTCCCTGATCTTGTGAGTCCGAATCAGGTGGCGTTTGTGCCTGGTAGGCAAATTCAAGACAATATTGTTGTTGCGCAAGAGGTCCTCCACAAGTTCAAGAATTCCAGAGGGAAGGTGGGGTATATTGCTTAAAAGATTGATTTAGCCAAGGCCTATGACAGATTGCAATGGGGTTTTATCAGGAAAGTTTTGGAGGAAGTTGGGCTTGAAGACACTATTATCAATCTTATCATGAGTTACATCTCGAATGTGCAGTATAGGGTGATTTTAAATGGTGAATTGACTGGCAGTTTTCACCCCAAATGTGGGATTAGGCAAGGGGACCCTTTATCCCCCTATATTTTTGTGTTATGTATGGAGAAACTCTCTCACATCATTAAACAAAAGCTTTTGGAAGGAACCTGGAAGCCTGTGAAGATTTCTAGAAGGGGGCCTGAAATTTCTCACTTGTTCTTTGCTGACGATCTTATTCTTTTTGGCCATGCTTCTCATCTACAGGCTGAAACGATGAGAGATTGCCTTGATAAATTTTGTGATATCTCGGGTCAACATGTGAGTTTTCCCAAATCTAGAGTCTATTGTTCTAAAAATGTTAGCTACAATAATTCTAAAATTTTGGCTGCTATGTGTGGATCTCCCATTACTAGTAACTTGGGTAATTATTTGGATGTGCCTTTAATCCATGGGCGTATTACAAAGGGTACTTACAAAGAGATCATTGAGAAGACTCAACTACGGCTGGCGTCTTGGAAGAGTGCGTCTTTATCCTTTGCTAGTAGATGCATTCTGATCAAAGCTGTTACTTCTGCTATCCCAATTTATGCGATGCAATCTATCAAACTTCCCTCGGAGGTATGTAACAAGCTTGATAAAATTAACAGGGACTTTCTGTGGGGTACTACTACTAACAAGAAGAAAATTCATCTTCTGAATTGGGACACGGTGTGCTTGCCCAAGAGTTTTGGTGGCCTGGGTATTAAAAAAATGAAGATGATGAATCAAGCTTTGCTCGCTAAAGCTAGCTGGCGACTATCTACTCATGATTCTGGTTTGTGGGGAAATATGCTCAAAGATAAGTATCTTAAAGGGGGGACTATGACTGATTTTGAGAACTGGAAGGTTAGGTGTTGTTCTAGTACCTGGAGAGGCTTCTCCTTTGGAGCTAAGCTCCTTTCGGAATGGATTAACTGGCGTGTTGGGGATGGGTGTCACATTAGGTTCTGGACTGATAGGTGGATACCGGACTTGGGTGAGCTGAAATGGCATGCTTCTATTCCTCTTTCTGATTCTCAACTAAATGAAAAGGTGAGTGATTATATGATTTCAAATGATTGGGATCTGCAAAATCTGTCATCTGTTTTACCTTGGCCTATTGTGCACCGTATTTTCAGTATCCACATTAGTAGTAGCCAGGGTGTTACGGATGCTGTTATTTGGGGCCCTTCAAAAAATGGTGAATTTTCGGTGAGTAGTGCTTATGGGAGCCAGTTTAGTGACAGTAACATTGACAGTTGGAAATGGAACTTTATATGGTGTCTTAAATTACCTCCTCGTGTGCTTTATTTCTTGTGGACCTTCCTCCATGGCAAGTTGTTGACTAATGAGCAGAGAGCTGCTAGGAATCTTACTTCGGATTCTACTTGTGAGAGATGCGAGACGGATTTTGAAGATTTGGATCATGTTTTTAGAGGCTGCAGAAGTTCTTGTGGGGTATGGGAAGATCTTTGCAACGGAATTACTCTAAGTAATGCCTACAAAGTGGAATGGAATGAGTGGCTGTATGAGAACCTAAAGTGCAGTAGGCTGTGTCGAGGTAGATTCCTTAGTTATCTCCTCTTTGCTGTCACACTTTGGCACATCTGGAAATGGAGATGTGCGATGGTGTTTGATCAAAACTTTCAACTCCCGAGACACCCTAGAAGGATTATTCTGAAGTTTTTGGAAGAATGGATGGCTGCGAACACGGATTTGGAGAGTGTCCCTACCAGGATGACACACCATATTTCTTGGTCCCCCCCCCCCCCCCCCCCCCCCCCCCCCCCCCCCCTCCTCTTGAGTGGGTCAAGCTTAATGTGGATGGGAGTTTGTATCCGGATTGTGGTGCCATATCCGCTGGAGGGGTTATCAGAGATGACAAAATGAACTAGATGATTGGGTTTGCTTTGAATAAGGGTGTGGGTAGTGTGCTTGAAGCTGAGTTGTGGGGTATCTTCGAGGGCCTTAAGCTGGCTTGGACAACTGGTTTCAGAAAGGTTATGGTAGAGTCGGATTCCCATTCTGCGGTGCTCCTTCTAAAAAGAGATTTCTCTTCTTATCATCCTCTCTACAATATCATTCATGCTTGTAAATCTCTTATGGAGAATGACTGGAGCTGTTCTGTTCAGCATATCTACAGGGAAAGCAACAGGGTTGCTGACTATCTTACTGACTTAGGCCACTCTTTGATGTTAGGTGTCACTGTGTTTGAGGATCCTCCTCCTCAGATTTCTGGTCTTCTGGATGATGACTGTAAGGGTGTGACTATTGCTAGGATGGTGCCTATTCCCTAGCTCTGTGTTCTTTCGGGCTATGTAGCCCTCTTCTTTACCCAAAAAAAAAAAAAAAAAAAATGCATGTTGTCAAAGGTCACCTACTGCAATGTGTAAAAAATGTGTATTATGAAAGTGACTTACATCAATGCACAAACATTTATTGGCACTAACAAGACACGTACAACAACATCAAAATAGAATGTTCAACTTATAATTTCATGACTCCCTAAATGTTTATATATATTCTGCAATGAACAAAAATACATGAGATTAAATAAATTTAAAGATCTAAAAAATCAAAATAATAAATTAGAATATAATAATTTTGTTATTGTTATATATCTTTCTATATATTGTTAATATACACATAGTTTTCTATTTATAAATGAATTTCTAATTTTTAAATTAAAGTGGTCAGATTAAATTATCGTAGAAAATAATTTTATAAGTGATAATAACACAATTTTGTTTTTTTAAATTAACGTTTAAATAAATTTAATAATTTAATAGACCTTTGTTAATGTGAATAAAATGTTGTTAAAAAAATAGTAGACTTAGTTAAATATATATATATATAGACTTTTGACAACATACAATTGCATGTTGCTACTGTTATCTCTACCATAACATACAAAAAATGTATGTTGTTAATTGTCACTCTACGACAACATACAAAAAAATACATGTTGCTAAAGATATATCTACAACAACATACAAAACGTATGATGTTAATGATATCTCTACACCAACGTACAAAAATGTATGTTGCTAAAGACATCTCTACGACAACATACAATAATAGCATGTTGTGGAATACATGACTTTTAACAACATACGAAGATGTGTGTTGTTAAATCCTAAAGTTTTAACAACTTTCGAAGCCGTGCGTTGCTAAATACTAACTTTTTAACAACACACAAAGATGTGTGTTGCTAAATACTAGCTTTTTAACAACTCGCAAAGATGTGTGTTGCCGAATCCCAGTAATTTAACAATACACAAAGTTGCATGTTGCTAAATATTTACTTTTTAACAACACGCGAAGTTGTGCGTTGTTATATATTATGTTTTTTTAACAACGTGCAATGTATGTTGCAATAAGTGACTTTTCACAACATACATCAATTGTGTGTTGTCGTATGTGTCTTATTATTGACAACATACGTTTGCGTGTTGCCGTAAGTCACTTCCACAACACACTTTTCTGTGTGTTGCGGTAGGTGACTTTTTGCAACATATACCTCATGTATGTTGTTAATTGAATGTTGTCGTAGACTAATTTTCTTGTAGTGATGGTTATGAGTGCATCTTAACCAAATTTTTTTTACACAAGATTTGTTACACTTATGTATCCATTAGATTATACTTGTTTGAATGGTCAAGATTTCATGATCATTAATTATCTTAATTGTTTCTCTCTCTCATATTTTTTCTCTTTTCCTAAACATTTTATTTGTTTCTCTCTAGTCATTTATTTCTCTCTTTCCTATCTTATTACTATTATTTTCTTTTCATCTTATAACATTTCTTATTTCATCTCTTTTTATATTTTCACTTGTGGCATTCTTTTTTATTTATTGATAGAAATGCTTAAATAAAATAAATATATAGTTGATAAAATTTCTTCAAAGTATTGGAATTTTTTTTTTTGGACTGGAATTTTTTTGACAGAATCAAAATACTGGAATTTATGATATAAAATATGTTATCCATTCAAAAATCCAAAAAAAAAAAAAAAAAAAAAAACAAAGAACTAATTAATTAATTTTGTTGAAAATTCTTGATTTTTTTTTTTAAAAAGTTTTTCCTTAAAGATAGATTAATAATTAAATTACCATATAAATTAGAAAATGATGCAATATGGATCATTTTGTTCGTCCAAAGTGGTTCTCAATCGAGATGAATTTTGTTTTTTCCCAATAAGTTCTTCATAAGGATCAATAACTATTAGTGTTGAAAGGTTTTCTATTATTTTTTTAAAAAGGAACTCAACCGTCAGAATCGGAACCGAAATTGAAACCACTAGTTATGAATCAAAAACCGAAACCATTGGTTCCGAATCGAGAACCGAAACCGGGGTCATGTCTAATTTCGAGTACGATTAACGATTGACCCTTTGATTTGACAATATATAATTTGAAAAAAATAGTTTAATTAAATGTTATAATAAACGTTTTTTAATATCAATTTGTTTATCATATAAAAAAAAAAATTTAATTAGTGGAATCAACCTACAAATAAAAATTTAATAACAAGTAGAGGTTATATATATAAATTATGCTTTTACTATCACATTCAAAGCAACAAAAAGGTGGATAAGGCGTTCCATCTCTCCTGAGTGTGCCAAGTTCGACGCTATAAGGTCTCAATTTATTGATTGGCTTATTTCGTAGACAAACCGCATTTTTTTTTTTTTTTTTTTTTGTAAGGGTAGTTTAGGTTCTCAAGACCTCAAGAGAAGAAGCACCAAAGGTAAATTTTTAGTGCTTACTTTGCTTTGAAGAGATTTAGTGGCACACACACACATTCCATGCATTTCCATATTTTGTGAATATTGTGTGTTTTTATATGTGCACATTCATGTTTAAATAATATCTCTTCTTGCATATTTTATTGATTTCATCTTGTGATTAAAATGCCATGTCATATTAGGCATTTGGATGCAATCTCTGTAAGGATTCCCATCTATTGATTGGCTTATTTCGTGGATAAACCACATATTGGGGCTTGATGTAAGGGTAGCTTAGGTATTTGATGGTTGGTGTTTTACACAACCAAGGCCCTCTCAAGACCTCAAGAGAAGAAGCACCAAAGGTAAATTCTAGTGCTTACTTGCTTTGAAGAGATCTAGTTGCACACACACACACAACTCATGCATAAATCTTATTCTTGTATGTTGTGTGTTTTATATGTGTGCATGCATGTTCTTGAACATCTCTTCTTGCATGTTTTATTTGATTGCATCTTGTTCATTGAAATGCCATGACATGTTTAGGCATTAGGATGCAAAGCCATGAATTCTATTCATGCATGTTTAAGTAATTGCATCTTGTTCATTGAAATGCCATGACATGTTTAGGCATTAGGATGCATTCACTTCCCACACTTGCAATTCATGATTAGTCTTAAATGTGGTGTAATTCGTTTCCGTTTGTGTGATCGGAAACGTCCGCGCTTGCACGATGGTGTGCATGTCTTAGCGTGATGATTGACCACTTGAGAAGGTCTCATTCTTCTCTTGGATAAGTGTTAGATTTGGTTGGGGTGTTTGGAGTAAAATGTCTAGTTTCAAGAGATTGGATTTTAATGATTTAAATGATTTTCAAAACTGACCTATGTATGGTCTTGTGGCCATAACGTTTTACACAAAGCTTCAAAATGAGTTTTGGAAATTTCTGTACAAACTAGACACCCATACCTTTCCAATGGTATATTATTCGTAATATTTCATAACCGTTTGAATTGGTTTTAAAATCTCCAAAGTTACAACCAAAACAGGGCAACTCTGTTGTTGTCCTTTTTTGACCTTTGGTCACTCACTTGACCATAACTCTTTCTATAGACATTTAAATGTCATTCTGTAAAAACTAGTAGAATGTAGACATCCATACCTTTCCAACGATATATCATATGAAAGGTTTCAATGTCGTTTGGTCATGTTTCGAAGTGCTCGAATCTTGATCCACTGCACTGACGCGAGTACCGCGAAAATGCCCATAATTTTTCCATTTCTTCCAAAACGACATAGTTTCACTTGGGCATTATAAATACATATCTTTCTCATCATTTTGAGGGCAGAGCCACAAAATAAAACCCTAGAGAGAGAGGCTCCATATTCTTGAGAAAGAAAGAGAGACTTGAGAGAAAAAGCTTAAAGATTACATCTTTATCTCTCTAAACCCATTCCCACATGCACAAATCATCATCTAGGCATCATCTAGGTTCATCTAGTATGTGCTAATGCATTGGTCTTCTTCAACACATATGGTATGATTTGTTGAACACTTTTATCTTACATAATTAGTGTTTTTACTTATCAATTTATCTCTTTTATCACTTGTATGTTCTTTGAGTAATTTCTACATACATGATTGAGATTATGTGTTGATTGGGTTATTTATGTTAGCTAGGTTTTCATGCCTATTTTATATCTAGCTAATTAATCTCATTATATGATTGAGATTATTTTTGATAGCTTAATTGATTAGGTCTTTATTGCCTAAAAGCTATGCCATAAACATTCTTGTGTGATTTATTTATAACTAGGTTGATAGATTATTTTTTAATCAACTAGTTAATCTTTTGAATGTTTGTGGGTTATTTGTGATAGCTTTGTATCTAGGATTGGTTATCCTTTACTTAGCTAAAGTTGTATGCCATGACATATAGCTATTTTCATATCTAGGATTGATCTTATTGTCATCATATAATCCTAGGTAAGCATCTAGAGTACCCTAGCTCTATATTGCATATTTGGATATCATTGCATATTCACTTAGGGTGTTGATCTCTTCGGAGAAGTAAGTCTTGTGTGATAGACCGGGATTAGGTGGTCACATGAGCAAATTGGACTAGGTCCACTTTTACAGGCCTGCGGGTAGTGGTAGCGGGATATTGGCCGGGATTAGGCCGTCAAACCGGGATTAGGTTGTATACGCTATCACAATTAGTGGATTCGAGGTTCGAGTGTGGCGTACTTACCAGCCCGTGATTTTTCCCTGTTGAGAGTTTCCACGTAAAAATCAAGTGTCGTTTATATTTCCGCACCATATTACACTTGATTATTGTTTTGTGAATTGGGGTTATATTTGTAATATTGACTAATCTGAAAATTTGGTAATAACGGATTAACAACCCTTTCACACAACCTCTGGGTCATATTTAAAAGACATGTACGCGTAAACGGGAATTCATTATTCCTTTCAATCTCCTTCACTTGTTTACTCTTGCACACAAATTGCATGTGAGTGTGAAGGAAGAGGAAAGTGTGATGGTCATGCGCTAGTGGACCAGCTCACCTCACTAGCGTAGATCCTTCAATGGTCTGTCGCTGGTCTTGCGCCCCTAGTCATGTGCCGCCCTCATCAGAGCAAATCGCCCAGTGGTTTGCCGTTGGTCGTGCGCCCCTCGTGTGCGCTGGTCCAACAGCGCATAGTGCAAATTTTGGTTGTGCGTTGGTCGTGCGCTACTCGACCAGCGCACACACCAGCGTACGATGCCATACCTGATGCGATTTTTTTCAAAATGACTTCATTTTGTTTAAAACATCTATATATATAACTCTATGTTTTTAGGTCGTTTTAAGAGTTCCAAAAATCATACTTTTCCTTAGAACATTTTTTAAGAGAAAAAATTCACAAGAACTCATCTTTAACACTCAAAGTTTTTCCTTTGTTCATCAAAGTTCATCTAGGATCATCCATGACCATATAGGATGCATCCATGCATGGTTTTGCATCATCACATCTTCCTTGGTATGTCTTTCACTAACTTCATCTAATTTTAGTGTTTTCCATATTAAGACATCTCTTTAATTACTTGTATGTTATTAGATCATATGCTAAATACAAGTTAGAGATTATTTGTGATGAATTGATTGAGTGTTGTATTGTGATAGCTTCATAGGATTACTTAATCTATGTTTAGCTAAACTTTATGATATGTCATTTAGCTCTTTATATCTATGATTATATTAATTGTCATTTCATCATCCTAGATAAGCATCTAAGGTTACCTAGCTTTATTTGCTCTTTGAATATTCATACATATTCACATAGGCTTCATTATCTCTTCATTGAGAACTAAGTCTTATGTTGCTATCGGGATTAGGTAGCTTAAATCATAAGCAATTGGACCAGGTCCACTCATACCGGGATTAGGTAGTTGTGATGATTATTGATCGGGATTAGATCATTAAACCGGGATTAGGTTGTAATCATTTCAATTAGTGGATTCAAGGTTCGTGTGTGGTGCACATATTAGCCCGTGGTTTTTCCCGTGAGGGTTTCCACATAAATATCAAGTGTTATTTACATTCCGTACCATATTACACTTGTTTGTCTTTTTGACTAGTTAGGGGCATTTTCGTAAAATTGACATGTATGCGAAAATTGGATAAAATTGTTTAAAATCTATTCACCCCCCTCTAGATGAATATTGAACACATCGAGTATTTGTTTCAATTGGTATCAGAGCTGGTTCCTAGATATACTTAGGTGATCCTAGCTCATTTTTGGTGTGCTTTGCATTGTATGTGACTTTTTGATTTATTCATACATTTTGCATTTATCTCTTTTGCATTCATCTAAACACTATGAGTGATTACGTGATGAGCAAAGAGGGAGCGTCGAGCGTGAGGCCACCGTTGCTCACCGACGATAATTACTCCTCATGGAAAGGGAAGATAGAAGCATACTTATGCCAAATCCATGATAGGGCGTGGATGGTGGTTGAAGATGGATATGCTCCACCTATGATGACTCCGATGGATGGAGAAGAGGAGGTTCTCAAGCCTAAGGCATAGTAGAGTCCAAAAAGTAGTTCCTAAGTATATCTCCTAGTCAACATAAATATGACATGGAGTGCAATCAAAGCAATGGTTCACACTTATTAAAGAAAATATCATATAAGCATATGTGCAGCCAAGATACTCAAGAAATTAATAAAAAAGCATAATGTATATCAAATTCTTGCATGTGACAAGTATGCAAGATTGCTCTTTTTGCATAAGGTCCCCTTATGGGGTCAATTTCCATACCACATCAATCCATGAGACATATCCCAATAGATCTACTAAGTTCATGAAACCTAGTTGCATCTAAGGGTTTAGTAAATAAGTCTGCTAGTTGATCATTTATACCTACATGTTCAAGTACAATGTATTTGTTCTTAATTAGTTCTCTTATGAAATGATGTCGGATGTCAATATGCTTAGTCCTAGAATATTGCACCGGATTCTTAGAAATATTAATAGAACTCATGTTGTCACAAAAGAGGGTTAGAATACCTTGACTGAATCCGTAGTCAACTAGCATTTGTTTCATCCATAGGAGTTGTGTGCATCTACTCCCCGCAGCTATGTACTCGGCTTCAGCCATGGACAAGGAAATCGAATTTTACTTCTTGCAAAAACAAGACACCAAGTTGTTCCCTAGGTAGAAGCAACTGTCCGATGTGCTCTTCTTATCATTGCAATTTCCTGTCCAATGCGCATCACTAAAGCTAACTAAACTAGCATTAGTGTCAAAAGAGTACCAAATCCCATAGTTGGATGTCCCATTCACATAGCGAATAATTCTCTTAACGGAAGAGAGATGAGACTCCTTAGGATCCGCTTGGTACCTAGCACACACACCTACACTAAAAGATATATCAGGCCTACTTGCGGTCAAATAAAGCAAGCTACCAATCATGCCTCGATATAGAGTTTGTTCCACACTTTTTCCACTAGCATCCTTGCTTAGCTTCAAAGTGGTACTCATAGGTGTATCACAATGTTTGGCATTTTCAAGACCAAACTTCTTCACTAGGTTCTTAGCATATTTAGCTTGGGTTATAAAAATTACATCATTCAGTTGCTTAATTTGCAAACCTAGGAAGTAACTTAGCTCACTAACAAGACTCATCTCAAACTCATGAGACATAACATCAACAAATTGTTGGACTTTGGTGTTGTTGGTGGAGCCAAACACTATATCATCAATACATATTTGAACTATAAAAAGCTCATCATCGTCTTTCTTGATGAATAGAGTCTTGTCAACACTACCCCTTGCGTAGTTATTGTCAACAAGAAATTGAGTGAGGCGCTCATACCAAGCCCTCAGTGCTTGTTTCAACCTATAGAGAGCCTTCTTGAGGCGATAGACATGGTTGGGGTGGTGTGCATCCACAAATCCCTTGGGTTGCTCAACAAACACTTCCTCTAGCAAAAAGCCATTGAGGAAAGCACTCTTCACATCCATTTGGTGCAATTTGAACTTATGCATACAAGATATGGACAAGAGAAGCCTAATGGACTCTAAATGGGCAATGAGAGCAAATGTCTCCTCAAAGTCAATACCCTCAATTTAAGAGTACCATTGTGCAGCAAATCTAGCCTTGTTACGCACTATGTTGCCATTCTCATCGGATTTGTTCCTATATATCCATTTAGTGCCTATGATATTAGTGCTCTTAGGCCTAGGAATTAGAGTCCAAATCTCATTCATTTCGAATTGGTTTAGCTTTTCTTGCATGGCAAAAACCCAAAATTCATCATTTAAGGCTTCATCAACCTTTACGGGTTCAATTTGAGAGGTGTAGCAAGTATAGCTAATAAGATTAGCTATTTGACGCCTAGTCCTAACACCCTCATTCATTTCTCCAATGATGTCATCTTTGTCATGGAGTTTCCTAACCTATGGAGCGGGTTGATTAGAGTTCAAGAGAGGAACTCTATCAAGAGGTTGTCTGATACCAATTGAAACTAATTATGCCGGTGTGTATAAAAATATCTAGTGGGGGTGAATAGATTTTAATCCGGTTATTACAAAATTTTCACGATTAGTCAATTTTACGAAAATAACCTCAGTCTAGTTAATGCAATAAATCAAGTGTAAAGTGCGGAATTTAAATAACACTTGATTTTTACGTGGAAACCTTCAACAAGGAAAAACCACGGGCTGTTATGTTCTCCACACATGATCCTCAAATCCACTAATTGTAATGGTGTCCATAACCTAGGTTGACTTTGTCAAACCCTACACGGTTACTAACCCACCACTACTACCCGCAAGCCTTTAAAAGTGAACCTAAATCAATTTGCTTGCGGCCTAAGCAACCTTAGCCACAAGACTTATTTCTCAATGAAGAGATTAAACAACCTATGTGAATATGTAAAGATATCCAAATATGCAATTAATGTTAGGTTACACTAAATGCTTATCTAGGATTATAAGATGTTAATTAAATCAATCATAGATATTAATTGCTATATGTCATGGCATAAAGCATAGCTAACATAGATTAAGCAATCCTAGGTATAGCTATCACAATACAACACTCAATCAAAATAACACAATAATCTCTATCTTGTATAATAGAATATGATCTAAGAACATACAAGTAATTAAAGAGATTTCTTGTTAAGTAAAACACTAAGATTAGATTAAACTAGTGAAAAACTTACCAAGGCATGTGTGTTGAGTAAAACCCATGCAAGAAAGCATCCTAGATAAGCTAGATGATGCTAGATGAAGTTTGATGCATATGAAAATGGTTTTAAGTGTTTAAAGGTGACTTCTTTGAAAGATTTTCTCTCTTGAAAATTTTCTAAGTCAGAAATATGATCTTGAACTCATGTAGGCTGACCTAAAGACTAAGATGCACTTATATAAGTGACCCCCTTAAAGCCACAACGTTTTGGTCATTTAAAAAAATAAAACTTCGTTTGAGCTGCCCCCTATACCGCTACCCAGGTAAGTGCCTGTGCCGCGGTACATAGAGCGAGATTGCTCTGGAGTTTAATGCCTTGAAGACCGCCTCCTAAGCATGTGTCTCCGCTGCGGTATGGACCGCGCAAAAGCCACAGGTCTTTTGACCTGGCTTGGACCGCTGCATAGGCACTTGTACTAGGGGCGATACAGGTAGCGGTAAAGAGAAGATTTCTCTTTTCAAAGGCAATTCACACTTAGTCTAATATGCAATATGTGCAAGTGTGAAAAGTGAAGAGATTTTTCATAGAAAGCATTAAACACACATGCATACATGATGTGGTGTGTGTGTGCAACTAATCTCTTCAATGAAAACTAAGCACAAGGGATATACCTTTGGAGTGCTTATCATTTTAAGGTCTTGAGAGGGCCTTTGAGCTTGATCATTAATACCTAAGCTACCCTTACAATTCAAACCCCAATTTATGGTTTGTCACCGAAATAAGTCAATTAACCTTGAGGAATTTACACTAACATCATTAATACACTAGAAGTCATAAAAAAAAATTATATAAAAAAAAAAAAAAAAAAAACATACATGCATATGTTAAAACGAATTGAAAATCCTAACACTAACAAAATAAATTGATGGTTTGGTTCTAAATAGTTGAACATGAAATCAAATTCACGAAGATAACAAATCATTTAACAAAAATAAAAATAAAAAACAAATTCACCTTTCACCCATGACGAAGATCAACAGTTGCGATGTCGTTCTCCCTGTTTCACCAGTAGCGAAAATTGATACCCCTCAGCACGACAATTACGAGATGGTAAAGGTGAGAAAAAGAAAGAGTTTTCAAGCTTTTTTATTCAACTTTTGCTCTGTTCGTCTTCTTCAACATAGAGATAAATAGTTTCTGGTTGAGAGAAAACTCAAACGGTTAGTTAGTGCTTCTGACTAGAGATGCACGTTTGGGGAATGGGGATAGATATAGGTCCCCCCATCCCCATCTCCACTTCCCAAACCCTTCCCCTATCCCGCCCCCCCCCCCCCCCCCCCCCCCCCCCATTTGGGGAAAATGGGGATGGTGAATTTTGGGGGGACCTATATCCATCCCCATCCCCAATTCCCCATTTCCCCCATTCCCCAAATTTCCCCATTTGACTAAAAATTATAAATTAAACTAAAAAAAAACATTTCAATAAATAATAAATAAATAAATAAAAACAAATTAAAGAGTAAATGTGTATATATACTTAGGGAGTTAGGGTTTTCAAAGAATAAAAAAAAATTAAAAATATATATTATAATTATATTTATATATGTTTGGGGAAAATGAGGAAATGGGGAAATGGGGATGGGGGTCCTCCTCCCCATCCCCATTTTTATATAATTGTGGGGAAAATGGGGAAATGGGGATGGAGAGGGGTCCCCCCATCCCCATCCTCATCCCCATTTCCATTTCAATTTGGGGATGATTTTCACCCCCATTCCCCCCCCCCCCCCCCCAAAAAAAAAAAAAAAAAAAAATTCCCCAAATGGGGATGGGGACGCAGGGAATTGGGGCCCCGGGGAAAAATGTGCATCTCTACTTCTAACCTTTGGGTTTCTTTTTTGTATTCTCTTTTTTTTTTTTCAAAAATTATTATTTTATTATAAGTAATTATGACATGCATTAAATGTACATGTTGATGTGATGTGTACATTCCACTAATCATATTTACCCTATAAATGAGCGGTAAATATTTGATCGGCGTTACTTTAAATGGGTGAAAACTGAAAGTAAGATTAAAAAAAGAAGGGTAATTTCACTAAAGTCCTTACTTTTTCATGTAATGTCAGTATGTCACATTTTTAAACATCTTTATCATATTAGTATTTTCAGTCCCTCATTTTTTTTTAAATACATCACTTTGGTCCATTTTACTTTTTTTTTTTTTTTTTTTTTTTGATATATTGAACACAGAACCATTACAATTTACACAACATTAACATGAACTAAAATCTAGCCAAAGATACTCTCTAAATGACGAAAAAGCAGTAAAAGCAAGTTTAAGAGCTAAGGAATTTCCAGACTTGGAAACCGCTAAACACTTAGTAATGCCAACTTCATCAAACAACACTTTAATGTCATTCACAATGAATTTAGATTCCCCTACGAGAGGGACGGAATCATTAAGGATAGCAACCACTGAGGGAGAAAACACCTTAGCCAAATCAACTTTCAGATTATAGAATTGGGCAAGAAGAAGGCCTTCCCTTAGAGCAATCAATTCCCCTATTTCTGCACTAAAATTACCTGGTAGCTGGTTTGAGCGAGCAACTACTACCAAGCCCTTGTCATTTCTGATTGTAACTCCTATACCTATAGACAAGCCATTCTTCCGCAATGCAGTAGCCGAATTGAGCTTTAGGCAACCAGGCGAAGGGGCTAACCAAACCTGACCACACCTGGTCTAGGCAGAAGAAAATTGAGAAGAGAGAGCCCTCTTAGAGTTCAGAAATTCTGACAAGATTATCAACGCACCTGATATCACCAGTTCCGGAGGTTTACTACTCCCAACATTATTAAATTTGTTTCTATTATCCCATATTGCCCAAGCAACCATACAAAATCTGCCCAATTCTTCAACAGAAAGAACAAAAGAAACATATAAAAATACATCAATAGCTGGGAGTTGATTCACCTCTTCTAAGGAACAAACAAAATCAGAAAATCTCCAGCATTTCTTTGCCACTTTACACCAGAAAAATGGCATGCTCAGATGATTCAACATGGAGAGCACATCTATTACACCTAGGAGTTTCCACAACTTTCCTTTTCCATAGATTTTGAAGAGAGGGGAAAGCGTTCCAACAGGCTCGCCAAACAAATATTTTCACTTTTTGTGGTATTTTTAAACTCCACATTATTTTCCACCATTTTTGAGACATAACTGAGTTGGAACTAGTTTCACTAACCTTCTGAGAAATGGCCAATTGATAACCACTTTTGACTGAGTATTCTCCATTTTTTTCAAAATGCCATGCAAGATAGTCTTCTCCGCCTTGCCAACTGATCGGGATAGATAGCACTAACTCCTTATCACCTGTCAACAATATTCTGTCCAGTTTCTCCATATCCTACCACCGATTCCCTCTAGAGAAAAGATCAGCCACTCGAAGGTCATTTCCAGGATCGGGCATCACAATCTTGAAAGTGCTGGGACAGGGAATCCACCTGTCTTTGAATACTCTAATCTGCTTGCCATCTCCTACAACCCTGTAAGGATTCCCGTTTTGTTGATTGGCTTATTTCGTGGTCAAACCACATGTTGGGGTTTTGAATGTAAGGGTAGTCTAAGTGATTAGTGTTGAAGATCAAAGGCCCTTCCATGACCTCAAGATACAAGCACGCCAAAGGTATAATCTCTTGTGCTTGTTTTTCTTTGAAGAGATTTAGTAGCACACACACACTTAGCATTCTTGCTATGATTGCATACTTGCTTATTTTTATGTGCATCTCTTCACATGTCACTTTACACACTAGCACT
Organism: Acer yangbiense; assembly: GCA_008009225.1. NCBI lineage: Eukaryota > Viridiplantae > Streptophyta > Magnoliopsida > Sapindales > Sapindaceae > Acer > Acer yangbiense. The sequence continues at coordinate 24,961,797 of CM017771.1, forward strand.
TTGGTTGATATATCTTGTTGTGTGTATATGTGCCTTATAATTCGTTTCCCGACATTGCTCGGAAACGTCCGTGCTTGCACTAATGAGTGCTTGGTTTCGCGCGAAGACCGCCTATGGAGAATGCCCTTGGCTTCTCCTTGGTTTTCACCATTGTTGGTGATCGGCGGTTATTATCGGCGGCCTGGCCGCCGAATGAAACCGCCGTTTCAGTCCAGATTGGTCTGAAGCAATTATGCGGTCAAGATCGGCGGTCACGACCGCCGTTCGAAACCGCCGTTCATACCTGATCGATTTTAATCCCTCGGGTTTGATTCGGCGGTTGGATCGGCGATCACGAAACCGCCGAATGAAACCGCCGTTAATGCTCTGTTCTTCAAGAGCTCAATTCGATGGTCGTAATCGGCGGCCTGGCCGCCGATTGAAACCGCCGAACGGTGCGTTTCAGGGGCAAAAGTGTCTTTTCACATGCCCAATTCTTGATGTCTATAAATATCACACTTTCTCATTATCTGATCATGTTCTTTGACTCTTAAGAACCCTAATCTTCAAAGATAGATTTTGAGAGAAAATCAAATCAAGAACTCAACTTTAACCACTCAAATCAAACCCCTTTTGCATCAAATTTCATATTGCATCTCCTATGTCTATATAGAGTGCATCCATGTATGGGTTTGCATCATCACAACTTGCTTGGTAAGATTTTGATTAATTTCATCTTATTGTAGTATTTTAAATACCAAGCCATCTCTTTTAAATTACTTGTATGTTTTAGATCATATGTTAAATACAAGAAAAGAGATTATTTGTGATGAATTAATTGAGTGTTGTTTTTGATAGATATCTAGGTTTTTATAATCTATGATTATCTATGCTATTTGACATGTCATTTAGCAATTGATATCTAGGGTTGATTTAAATTGAATATATCATCATCTTAGATAAGCATTTAGAGTACCCTAGCTCTTATTGCATTAATTGAATATTCATACATATTCACATAGGGTGTGCATCTCTTTTGAGAGATTGAAGTCTTGGTCTAGGGTTGCTATTACAGGCCCGCTGGGTAGTAGTGGTGGGTTACAGACCGGGATTGGCTGTAAACATCATTACAAGTAGTGACTTCGAGGATCAAGCAAATTGGAATAGGGTTGCTAATAAAGGCCCGCTGGGTAGAAGTGAGGGGTTACAGACCGGAGTGTTAGACAAGGTCTACATAGGTTGTAAACTTCATTTCAATTAGTGATTTCGAGTTCCGAGTGTGGCGCACTATACAGCCCGTGGTTTTTCCCAGTGGTTGGGTTTTCCACGTATACATCAAGTGTCATTTATTATTTCCACACTATATTACACTTGTATGTATTGTTGACTTGCTAGGGGTATTTTCGTAAAATTGACATGCATGCGAAAATTGGGTAATAATTAGATAAAATCTATTCACCCCCCCTCTAGCTTTATATTGATAAACACACCTCGAGTATTTAATTACTTTCAATTGGTATCAGAGCGGGTTCCTAGATATACTTAGGTGATCCTAGCTCATTTTGGTGTGTTTTTGCATTTTGTATGTTTGTTTGATTTCTTCATACATTTTGCATTCTTCTCATTTGCATTCATTCAACGCAAACACTATGAGTGATTTTGTGAGAGAAGAAATTGACTCCATTGAGGAGATGCCTCTCTTACTAGAGAGATTGAGGAGATTTGTGAATTTAACCACCTCACCTCCTAAGAAGAAGTTGACCATCGCACCTCCTAAGAAGAAGAAGAAAATTGCTTTGGAGACTTCGAAGCATGACAAGAAGGAGGGTATCTCAATTGAAGACATGGGACTCATTAACAAGCTAAACCAAGGAGTGTCTTCAAGAGAGGGGATTCTGTGCTACGAATGTGGAGGATTCAGGCATTTCTCCCCGGAGTGTGGAAACTTGAAGGATAGAAGAAAAGGGAAGGCGAAGGCCATCTTATGGGTTAAATATGAAGATGACGAAAATCCTTCAAGTGATGAAGAACTTGCCATCATCTACACGGAATTTGGAGCCAAGAGTGTAGAAGTTGAAGAAGATGGCAAAGTTGATTTTCCTTGTGATCCCCAAGAAGAACTAGGTATAGAAGTAGTTGGTGTAGCTACTCATAGGGATTTGGCTCATTCCTCATCAAGAGAAAAATTTGATGATCTTGATGAAGGAGATGACTTCATTGGTGAAATGGAGATTAGAGGAGATGACACACGTGTTGAATATTTGTCATCTAACTCCACAAGTGGAAGTGTGGAGTGTTTGGATCTTAATGACTACAAAGTCAAAGTTGAGAACTCGATGATGAGGAACAAGGAAGAAATTAGAAGATTAAAAGAAGAGAATCTAGAGCTTTCAACACTAGTAGACCACTTGTGTGAAGAAGTGGTGAGATCCATGGCGGATGAAGATAAGCTAAAAGAAGACTTAGCCTTATCTAAGAGGAGAGAAGAAGAGCTAAAAAAAGAGCTTGAAGAAGTTAAGGTCTTAATGGCTAAGATGACTTCAAGCACCAAGATGCTTGACCACATGTTGGGAGTTGGAAGAAAGCCAAGTGACAAGAGAGGTCTTGGCTACATTGATGACACGGATGCCTCCTCCACAAGCAAGACATCCTGTGCCATGGACATGGACTTCAAGATGTCCCCTCCTCCTCAACAACCTAGGAAAAAAGTGACCTAGGAGAGTGTTCAAGAAGTGCCCAAGTGTTTGAGGCACCAAAAGGTCAAGCTCAAGCTCACACCCAAGGGCTCCTCACACTATCTTCCCTCAAACTCAAAAACACAATGGGAAGAGTTCAATCATGCAAGCTCAGACAAGCAAGCAACCTCGTCTTGGTTTTCAACAAAAGAGGAGAGATCCTATCCAACAACCGAGACAACCACAACGACAAGGGAAAGCACCTATCCATGCTAAAGGGAATGGTATGATTCCTAACTTTATTCCCACTTGTCATTTTTGTGGTATTGTTGGTCATATTAGACCAAGTTGCTTGCATTACATTGAAATGTGTAGAGCTAAAAGCATGTTTGACAAGAAAAAGGCTAGAGCTAAGATACTTCATAAAAAGGAAGAAAATAATTTACATAATCCTTTTTTATCTTGTTCTCTAGAACCTTCGTCCACTAGGATTGACTTAGTGTCACCTAAGTGGAATAAAAAGAATGAACCCGCTTGCTACGAGACTAACAAGTCTCAAATAGGTTCAACCAAGTCCAAAGGACTTGGTAGGTCCATAGGACCTCATACTCTTCCTTGAAGTGGTATGGAAATTTAACCCCATATGGGGAACTCAAGCAAAGAGAGCTATTTTTGCATTCTTGTCACTTGCAAAAAATTTGAAATATCTTGTGCTTCTCTTTTTGTTGCTTGAGTTAGCTTGGTTACACTATGTATATATATTTTCTATTCAATAAGTGTGATCAATGCTTGTATTGCAATCCATGTCATATTTATGTTCAAACATGCATTTTTGGACTAGGAGATATATACATAGGATAAAATTTGAATGATCTATAATGATCTCCATGACATGATGATTACTAAAATGACATGCTAAATGATAATCTTAAAAAGCATGTTTTGATGATTACATTTCTTAACTGCAAAAAATGTGTGTGTAAGGATTCCCGTTTTGTTGATTGGCTTATTTCGTGGTCAAACCACATGTTGGGGTTTTGAATGTAAGGGTAGTCTAAGTGTTTAGTGTTGAAGATCAAAGGCCCTTCCATGACCTCAAGATACAAGCACGCCAAAGGTATAATCTCTTGTGCTTGTTTTTCTTTGAAGAGATTTAGTAGCACACACACACTTAGCATTCTTGCTATGATTGCATACTTGCTTATTTTTATGTGCATCTCTTCACATGTCACTTTACACACTAGCACTTTGGTTGATATATCTTGTTGTGTGTATATGTGCCTTATAATTCGTTTCCCGACATTGTTCGGAAACGTCCGCGCTTGCACTAATGAGTGCTTGGTTTCACGCGAAGACCGCCTATGGAGAATGCCCTTGGCTTCTCCTTGGTTTTCACCATTGTTGGTGATCGGCGGTTATGATCGGCGGCCTGGCCGCCGAATGAAACCGCCGTTTCAGTCCAGATTGGTCTGAAGCAATTATGCGGTCAAGATCGGCGGTCACGACCGCCGTTCAAAACCGCCGTTCATACCTGATCAATTTTAATCTCTCGGGTTTGATTCGGCGGTTGTATCGGCGGTCACGAAACCGCCGAATGAAACAGCCGTTAATGCTCTGTTCTTCACGAGCTCAATTCGGCGGTCGTCATCGGCGGCCTGGCCGCCGATTGAAACCGCCGAACGGTGCGTTTCAGGGGCAAAATTGTCTTTTCACTTGCCCTGTTCTTGATGTCTATAAATATCACACTTTCTCATTATCTGAATTAGTTCTTTGACTCTTAAGAACCCTAATCTTCAAAGATAGATTTTGAGAGAAAATCAAATCAAGAACTCAACTTTAACCACTCAAATCAAACCCCTTTTGCATCAAATTTCATATTGCATCTCCTATGTCTATATAGAGTGCATCCATGTATGGGTTTGCATCATCACAACTTGCTTGGTAAGATTTTGATTAATTTCATCTTATTGTAGTATTTTAAATACCAAGCCATCTCTTTTAAATTACTTGTATGTTTTAGATCATATGCTAAATACAAGAAAAGAGATTATTTGTGATGAATTGATTGAGTGTTGTTTTTGATAGATATCTAGGTTTTTATAATCTATGATTATCTATGCTATTTGACATGTCATTTAGCTATTGATATCTAGGGTTGATTTAAATTGAATATATCATCATCCTAGATAAGCATTTAGAGTACCCTAGCTCTTATTGCATTAATTGAATATTCATACATATTCACATAGGGTTGTGCATCTCTTTTGAGAGATTGAAGTCTTGGGGCTAAGTGTGCTTAGGCCTCAAGCAAATTGGAATAGGGTTGCTAATAAAGGCCCGCTGGGTAGAAGTGAGGGGTTACAGACCGGAGTGTTAGACGAGGTCTACATAGGTTGTAAACTTCATTTCAATTAGTGATTTCGAGTTCCGAGTGTGGCGCACTATACAGCCCGTGGTTTTTTCCCAGTGGTTGGGTTTTCCACGTATACATCAAGTGTTATTTAAATTCCGCACTATATTACACTTGTATGTATTTTTGACTAGTAGGGGCATTTTCGTAAAATTGACTTGTATGCTAAAATTGGGTAATATTAGTTAAAATCTATTCACCCCCCCCCCCCCCCCCCCCCCCCCCCCCCCCTCTAGCTTTATATTGATAAACACACCTCGAGTATTTAATTACTTTCAATTGGTATCAGAGCGGGTTCCTAGATATACTTAGGTGATCCTAGCTCATTTTGGTGTGTTTTTGCATTTTGTATGATTATTGTTTTTGACATACATCTTGCATTCTTCTCATTTGCATTCATTCAACGCAAACACTATGAGTGCTTTTGTGAGAGAAGAAAATGACTCCGATGAGGAGATGTCCCTCTATGGTGAGAGAGGAGACGAAGATGAAAGGGCGTTGCTCACATCACCAAAGAGCTTCAAGCCCAAGCCTTCCTCAATCTTGGTCTAACCAACCAAGAAGGCTATCTTCCCTCAACCTACGATTTTAATAGGGAAGTGTTCAATCATGCTAGCTCAACCGAGCAAGCAACTTTGTCTTGGTCATCATCAAAGGAGGAGAGATCCTATCCAACTACCAAGACAACCACAACGACAAGGGAAAGCACGTTTGCATGCTCAAGGGAATGGTATAATTCCTAACCTTATCTCCTCTTGTCTTTGGTGTGGTATTGTTGGTCATGTTAGACCAAGTTGCTTGCATTACATTGAAATATGTAATCTTATATGCTTGATTGAAAAGAAAAAGGCTAGAGCTAAGATGCATGTCCTTAAAAAGGAAGAAAATCATTTGCATGATCCTTTGCCATCTAGAACTCTAGAACCTATGACCACTAGGTATGTTATTGAGGCACCTAAGTGGATTAGAAAAGACGAACCCGCTTGCTACGAGACAAACATGTCTCAAATAGGTTCAACTAGGTCCTATGGACTTGGTAAGTCTTTTAGACCACATGCCCTTCATTGAAGTGGTGTGGTCATTTGACCCCATATGGGGAACTTAAGCAAAGAGAGCTATTTTGCATCTAGTCACTTGCAAAAAATTTGAAATATCTTATGCTTCTCTTTTTGTTGCTTGAGTTAGCTTGGTTACACTATGTATACATATTTTCTATTCAAATAAGTGTGATCAATGCTTGTGTTGCAATCCATGTCATATTTATGTTTAAACATGCATTTTTGGACTAGGAGATATTTACATAGGATTTAATTTGAATGACCTATAATGATCTCCATGACATGATGATTGCTAAATGACATGCTAAATGCTAATCTTAAAAAGCATGAATTGATAATTGCGTTATTAAATGCAAAAAAAAAAACTTGTGTGAAAAAGCTAATGAGACTCAAATGAAAAAGGATCTAGTATCCATTCAAGGATTTTACAATCCAAATGTCTCTCTTTCTTTATTGGTTGAACATGTCTACAATCATACGGATATCTTATCCGGAAAAATCAAATAGGGTGCAAAGTCGCTCATGACATGTTTGGCTTATAAAGTTGGATATAGTTGTTCTTAAATTGAAATCAATGAAAACCTATATCCTTGCTTCTCTCATGACAATGGTGAAATTGGTTTGAATTCATATTGAAAACCTTTGTCATTTGCTTTGCCAAATACCATGATATTTTGGACTTAAATGCTACATGTCTTGTATGCAAAGCAATTTTTTGATTCACACATTTTCTTTAAATAAATCTCCTCGTTTCTCTCCGATTAATTGAGATTGCATAAAGTGACTTATATTGATTATGCATATACTAGAATGCTACTATCTCTCTTTGCCTTGAGTAACCCGGTTGGGGACTACTCCTTTGTCTATATCATGACAAAAAGGGGGAGTAGAATGTGGTAAGGGGAGGTGCAAATTATTGTAGCAATTGGTGCACATTGGGGAGAATATACATTGAGGGGGAGTAACCCTTTGAGGGGGAGCATTGCATTCATCATACATTGCATGATGTTGTGTTTAATTTCTTAGAAATGCAAATGCTTGTTTATGTCCTCACTTGATTCATCTCACTTTTACTTGTTTTGGAAAGTTTAGAAACCTTGTTTCAGGGAATGATTGTTCTACAAGAGATTGAAGACTTCAAGTTTTATTTTTATATATCTCTTTGTATTGTAGAAAATCTTCATTGACCCATAGGTTTATTTTTGTTGTGAGGAATCAATGTGAGTGGTGGTTTTGTCACGAAATAGCCAAAGGGGGAGATTGTAAGGATTCCCGTTTTGTTGATTGGCTTATTTCGTGGTCAAACCACATGTTGGGGTTTTGAATGTAAGGGTAGTCTAAGTGTTTAGTGTTGAAGATCAAAGGCCCTTCCATGACCTCAAGATACAAGCACGCCAAAGGTATAATCTCTTGTGCTTGTTTTTCTTTGAAGAGATTTAGTAGCACACACACACTTAGCATTCTTGCTATGATTGCATACTTGCTTATTTTTATGTGCATCTCTTCACATGTCACTTTACACACTAGCACTTTGGTTGATATATCTTGTTGTGTGTATATGTGCCTTATAATTCGTTTCCCGACATTGTTCGGAAACGTCCGCGCTTGCACTAATGAGTGCTTGGTTTCACGCGAAGACCGCCTATGGAGAATGCCCTTGGCTTCTCCTTGGTTTTCACCATTGTTGGTGATCGGCGGCCTGGCCGCCGAATGAAACCGCCGTTTCAGTCCAGATTGGTCTGAAGCAATTATGCGGTCAAGATCGGCGGTCACGACCGCCGTTCAAAACCGCCGTTCATACCTGATCAATTTTAATCTCTCGGGTTTGATTCGGCGGTTGTATCGGCGGTCACGAAACCGCCGAATGAAACCGCCGTTAATGCTCTGTTCTTCACGAGCTCAATTCGGCGGTCGTCATCGGTGGCCTGGCCGCCGATTGAAACCGCCGAACGGTGCGTTTCAGGGGCAAAATTGTCTTTTCACTTGCCCTGTTCTTGATGTCTATAAATATCACACTTTCTCATTATCTGAATTAGTTCTTTGACTCTTAAGAACCCTAATCTTCAAAGATAGATTTTGAGAGAAAATCAAATCAAGAACTCAACTTTAACCACTCAAATCAAACCCCTTTTGCATCAAATTTCATATTGCATCTCCTATGTCTATATAGAGTGCATCCATGTATGGGTTTGCATCATCACAACTTGCTTGGTAAGATTTTGATTAATTTCATCTTATTGTAGTATTTTAAATACCAAGCCATCTCTTTTAAATTACTTGTATGTTTTAGATCATATGCTAAATACAAGAAAAGAGATTATTTGTGATGAATTGATTGAGTGTTGTTTTTGATAGATATCTAGGTTTTTATAATCTATGATTATCTATGCTATTTGACATGTCATTTAGCTATTGATATCTAGGGTTGATTTAAATTGAATATATCATCATCCTAGATAAGCATTTAGAGTACCCTAGCTCTTATTGCATTAATTGAATATTCATACATATTCACATAGGGTTGTGCATCTCTTTTGAGAGATTGAAGTCTTGGGGCTAAGTGTGCTTAGGCCTCAAGCAAATTGGAATAGGGTTGCTAATAAAGGCCCGCTGGGTAGAAGTGAGGGGTTACAGACCGGAGTGTTAGACGAGGTCTACATAGGTTGTAAACTTCATTTCAATTAGTGATTTCGAGTTCCGAGTGTGGCGCACTATACAGCCCGTGGTTTTTTCCCAGTGGTTGGGTTTTCCACGTATACATCAAGTGTTATTTAAATTCCGCACTATATTACACTTGTATGTATTTTTGACTAGTAGGGGCATTTTCGTAAAATTGACTTGTATGCTAAAATTGGGTAATATTAGTTAAAATCTATTCACCCCCCCCCCCCCCCCCCCCCCCCCCCCTAGCTTTATATTGATAAACACACCTCGAGTATTTAATTACTTTCAGTGTGAAAAAGCTTATGAGACTCAAATGAAAAAGGATCTTGTATCCATTCAAGGATATTACAATCCAAATGTCTCTCTTTCTTTATTGGTTGAACATGTCTACTATCATACGGATATCTTATCCGGAAAAATCAAGTAGGGTGCAAAGTCGCTCATGACATGTTTGGCTTATAAAGTTGGATATAGTTGTTCTTAAATTGAAATCAATGAAAACCTATATCATTGCTTCTCTCATGACAATGGTGAAATTGGTTTGAATTCATATTGAAAACCTTTGTCATTTGCTTTGCCAAATACCATGATATTTTGGACTTAAATGCTACATGTCTTGTATGCAAAGCAATTTTTTGATTCACACATTTTCTTTAAATAAATCTCCTTGTTTCTCTCCAATAAATTTGAGACTGCATAAAGTGACTTATATTGATTATGCATATACTAGAATGCTACTATCTCTCTTTGCCTTGAGTGACCCGGTTGGGGACTACTCCTTTGCCTATATCATGACAAAAAGGGGGAGTAGAATGTGGTAAGGGGAGGTGCAAATTGTTGTAGCAATTGGTGCACATTGGGGAGAATATACATTGAGGGGGAGTAACCCTTTGAGGGGGAGCATTGCATTCATCATACATTGCATGATGTTGTGTTTAATTTCTTAGAAATGCAAATGCTTGTTTATGTCCTCACTTGATTCATCTCACTTTTACTTGTTTTGGAAAGTTTAGAAACCTTGTTTCAGGGAATGATTGTTCTACAAGAGATTGAAGACTTCAAGTTTTATTTTTATATATCTCTTTGTTTTGTAGAAAATCTTCATTGACCCATAGGTTTATTTTTGTTGTGAGGAATCAATGTGAGTGGTGGTTTTGTCACGAAATAGCCAAAGGGGGAAATTGTAAGGATTCCCGTTTTGTTGATTGGCTTATTTCGTGGTCAAACCACATGTTGGGGTTTTGAATGTAAGGGTAGTCTAAGTGATTAGTGTTGAAGATCAAAGGCCCTTCCATGACCTCAAGATACAAGCACGCCAAAGGTATAATCTCTTGTGCTTGTTTTTCTTTGAAGAGATTTAGTAGCACACACACACTTAGCATTCTTGCTATGATTGCATACTTGCTTATTTTTATGTGCATCTCTTCACATGTCACTTTACACACTAGCACTTTGGTTGATATATCTTGTTGTGTGTATATGTGCCTTATAATTCGTTTCCCGACATTGTTCGGAAACGTCCGCGCTTGCACTAATGAGTGCTTGGTTTCGCGTGAAGACCGCCTATGGAGAATGCCCTTGGCTTCTCCTTGGTTTTCACCATTGTTGGTGATCGACGGTTATTATCGGCGGCCTGGCCGCCGAATGAAACCGCCGTTTCAGTCCAGATTGGTCTGAAGCAATTATGCGGTCAAGATCGGCGGTCACGACCGCCGTTCGAAACCGCCGTTCATACCTGATCGATTTTAATCCCTCGGGTTTGATTCGGCGGTTGGATCGGCGGTCACGAAACCGCCGAATGAAACCGCCGTTAATGCTCTGTTCTTCAAGAGCTCAATTCGGCGGTCGTAATCGGCGGCCTGGCCGCCGATTGAAACCGCCGAACGGTGCGTTTCAGGGGCAAAAGTGTCTTTTCACATGCCCAATTCTTGATGTCTATAAATATCACACTTTCTCATTATCTGATCATGTTCTTTGACTCTTAAGAACCCTAATCTTCAAAGATAGATTTTGAGAGAAAATCAAATCAAGAACTCAACTTTAACCACTCAAATCAAACCCCTTTTGCATCAAATTTCATATTGCATCTCCTATGTCTATATAGAGTGCATCCATGTATGGGTTTGCATCATCACAACTTGCTTGGTAAGATTTTGATTAATTTCATCTTATTATAGTATTTTAAATACCAAGCCATCTCTTTTAAATTACTTGTATGTTTTAGATCATATGTTAAATACAAGAAAAGAGATTATTTGTGATGAATTAATTGAGTGTTGTTTTTGATAGATATCTAGGTTTTTATAATCTATGATTATCTATGCTATTTGACATGTCATTTAGCAATTGATATCTAGGGTTGATTTAAATTGAATATATCATCATCTTAGATAAGCATTTAGAGTACCCTAGCTCTTATTGCATTAATTGAATATTCATACATATTCACATAGGGTTGTGCATCTCTTTTGAGAGATTGAAGTCTTGGTCTAGGGTTGCTATTACAGGCCCGCTGGGTAGTAGTGGTGGGTTACAGACCGGGATTGGCTGTAAACATCATTACAAGTAGTGACTTCGAGGATCAAGCAAATTGGAATAGGGTTGCTAATAAAGGCCCTCTGGGTAGAAGTGAGGGGTTACAGACCGGAGTGTTAGACGAGGTCTACATAGGTTGTAAACTTCATTTCAATTAGTGATTTCGAGTTCCGAGTGTGGCGCACTATACAGCCCGTGGTTTTTCCCAGTGGTTGGGTTTTCCACGTATACATCAAGTGTCATTTATTATTTCCGCACTATATTACACTTGTATGTATTGTTGACTTGCTAGGGGTATTTTCGTAAAATTGACATGCATGCGAAAATTGGGTAATAATTAGATAAAATCTATTCACCCCCCCTCTAGCTTTATATTGATAAACACACCTCGAGTATTTAATTACTTTCAAACCCATTTTAGCCCTGTTGACAACAACTCTTTCCCCCATAAAATACTGTGCCAAATATGAGAAATCCCACTCTTTGCTGCCACCTGCAAAAAATCCTCATTTTTATAGTATTTCGCATTCATCAACCTTGCAACCAATGAATCTAGGTTCTTCATAATTCTCCAAGCTTGCTTTGCTAGCAAAGATTGGTTAAAAGAAATTAAATCTTTGAAGTTCAACCCACCTTGACATTTAGGTTTATAAAGAGATAACCAATTCACCCAGCTTATCTTCCTTTTACCCTCTCTGGATCCCCACCAGAATTTAGAAAACATAGCACTGAACTTCTTACAAAGGCTCACCGGAAGCTTGAAAATGCTCATCGCATAATTCGGGATGACTTGAGCCACAACCCTAATTAACACCTCCTTGCCTCCAAAAGAAAAATAATTCTCCTTCCAACCTCTAAGTTTCTTCCAAACCCTTTCCATAATATCGTTAAACATTAATCTTTTATTCCTCCCAACCAAAGTTGGTAGACCTAGATACTTGTCTTGATTTCTACATTCCTCAACACCAAGCAAATCATGTATATCTTTTTTAATACAAGCAACCACATTCTCACTAAATGTTACCTTGCTTTTCTGGAGGTTGATTTGCTGACTAGACCCACTGGCATACACATTCAAGATCTCTCTAATGCTAGCACTGCATTCCTTCGAAGCCCTGCTGAATAAAATACTGTCGTCTGCAAAAAACATGTGGCTAATAAGTGAACCTCCCCTTCCACACTTGATTCCCAGCCCCTTGCCATTATTTTCAGCTCGTGTAATCAAGCCTGAAAACGCCTCAGCACAAAGAATAAAAGATAGTGGGACAGAGGGCATCCCTGTCTAAGACCTCTGGAAGGTATCACATCACAAACCAAATTACCATTTAGGAGAAAACTAAGAGTAGTAGTACTAATACAATCCATAATAAGCTCTATCAAACTAGATGGAAAATTCATTTTTCTCATAACAGCTTCTAAGAATTTCCACTCTACTCGATCATACGCTTTACTCATATCCAATTTGATAGCCATCAACCCCTTTTTACCATACTTCTTCCGAGCTATTGAGTGTAGGGATTCAAAAGCTATTATAACATTGTCGAAAATTTGCCTACCAGGGACAAAGGCAAACTGATTTGGAGAGATAATATCATTAAGAAATGGTTTTAATCTAAAAGTTATTGCCTTAGTGATAGTCTTATATATGACACTACACAACGCAATAGGCCGAAAATCCGTAGGAGAAGTAGGATTACTGATTTTTGGAATTAAAACAACAGAAGTACTATTAAAGTCCCTAATAGAGGTATTACCATTCAGAACACTTAAGCAAATTTTGGTAAAATCCTCCCTTAAAATATGCCAAAATTTCTAAAAGAAAATAGCATGAAACCCATCCGGCCCAGGAGCTTTAGTAGGGCTGAGATCAAAAATAGCTAACCTGACATCTTCCTCCATAAACGCCATATTCAGTTCTTCTCTCTGTGTTTGATCAAAACCTGAGCAAATACCTTCTGCAGCTGTACTGATGTCAGGCGGACTAGGAATAGATTACTGGAACAGGGAATGAAAAAAATTCTTGCACCACTCGAGCCATCCCTTCTTCTGAGACTTCAACCCGACCCTCTTTGTTGAATAATCTGAGAATAGTATTTTTCTTCTTTCTTGCTGAAGCCCTTTCATGGAAAAACTTTGAATTTTTATCTCCCGCCTCTAACCAATCAACCCTGGATCTCTGCTTCCAGAATAATTCTTCACAGTCCAGTAGTTTTTCCACTTCTTTTTCTAAGTCCTTGAAAACTTTCATGACTCCATCTTTCTCACAAGACTTATATAAAAACTATATCTCTCTATTTTTAGCTGTTATCTGATTACTGAGATTCCTAAACCGAATCTTGCTCCAACCTTTTAACCTTGAGCCACATTGATTTAATTTAATTATAAAGTCATGTGCCGTATTTGAGGGACCCATTTCCTTCCATGCATCCAAAATAACCCTTCCAATATCCTCTTCTTTTAACCAAAACGTTTCGAACCGAAACCCAGAAAATCTGCTCGACAAAAACCTCATATTCTAATCAAACTTCAATAGAATTGGACGATGATCCGAAGAATTGAACCCTAAGTGTTCCACCATCACAAATTCGAATCTATCCCTCCATAAATTATTTGCAAAAAATCTATCAATCCTTTCCTGGATGTTGAATTTGCCTTCCCTTTTATTATTCCAAGTGTATCTCGGACCCGAGGAGCCCAATTCTATTAGATCACACTTATCTATAGCCTGCCTAAACCTTATCATACCAGAAATAGAATTTTCAGAACCCCCCATTTTCTCATTCATACACAACACTTCATTAAAATCACCTCCACAAACCTAAGGCAACCTATCAACCTCACTCAACCTACCCAATAACTCCCAGGAATTCACTCTCTTATTGGGAGACGGATTTCCATACACTCCCGAGAATCTCCACCTAAACCCATCCTCCATTTTAATTCTAGCATCGATATGCCCTACTGAGTAAGAAATTACTGTTACCTGTAATTCTTTCTTCCATAAAACCATCAATCCTCCACTGCAGCCAATACAATCCACCTAAAAAACATCATAGTTCCCTATATTATCCCTAATTCTTGCAGCCTTACTACCCGAGAGTTTTGTTTCCGAGAGAAAGACAATTTCCGAAGAATGTTTCTTCATCAACCTCTTCAAGGCCGAGAACGCTCGAGGATTCACCAAACCCCGAATGTTCCAACTTAAGCCAATCATAGTTCCCGGCGGGTCTGGGAACTAGACTCTGCCACATTGTCACCCTCCAAATTAGTATCAGTCATTCTCGCTTTTTTATTATTACCCCTCTCAACTGCCACCCCAATACAGAGCTTCCTTTTACCAAATTGAACCTCTCATCTTTTCAAAGAACTGGAAAGAGTACCCCTCTCTTTGGAAGAAATCTGTGCAGAATTTTTGTAATTACCAAGCCCAGACCTTTTCCCAGCTATACTAAATTTAGACTTACTTGTAGATATGGAATCGATTCCCTTAGAACTCTTCTTCCCCTTCGTGCTTACCATTTGAAGATTATGGAAGAAATTTGGTTGATTGCATGAAATAATTTCAGTCTTGTTAGCTCTCGCCAATCTTTTCCAGTTCCTAGTGTTAGACTTCTTTTTGTTTGCTATTTCTGCCTGAGACTGACCAGCCAAGCTCGTTTCCTCTGTTTTACTCTCACCTATATTTGGGCCATCCATATTAAAATCAGGCCCTAACCCATCCTTATTTGGATTACTTTTTATTGATCCTGGCCCAAACTCTTCCTTTCCCTCTTCCACCAACTTCTTTCTTTCCGATTTTTCCTTCTCAGATGGGCCTTCTATCATCAGCCCATCACTGTTTGACGACCCGGATCCATTAAACTTAGCTAAGATATTTGTTGTAGGGAAATTTGTAGCTTCCTTCTGATCGCTAACTGAGTCGGTCAGATTCTTCACCTGGAAATTCATCAATTCAGAACTCAAATTCTGCTGTCCGCCTTCATTTTCCTCACACCTTATGGAACCTGAGCCTAATTTCTGCATAACAACTTCTTTCCCCTCTCGCCTCTCCTCCAATCTACCCTGAATCTTCAAAATTCCATCATTTTGCTGATCGGTTCTCATTTTCTGTCTGTCTGGAACAGAAGATCTCATCCATGACCCATACTTGGTTGAAACCCCCTTCATTGCTTCTAATTTAGCTTCTTCATCCGAACACTCTTTACTGGCATGACCAATTCTTCCACAAAAATAACAAAATTCTGGAAGCCTCTCATACTTAAGACTCACCATCACTATCACATCTGATTTATCCAATTTCAACCTAAGCCATCTTTTGAGAGGTTTTGTAATGTCAATTTGAACTTTTACCTTTATAAATTTACCCCAACAATCCTTCGATTCTATCGGTATTTCTATCACTCTTCCAATCTGTTCAGCCATCCACTTTGCTGATCTTCTATTCATGCCTATTATTGGAACATCATGAATCTGAATCCACAACTCCACCTTGTTGAATTTCAGCTGGGAGATGTTCCCCATACCTTCTGGCTTCTCCAGAACCATAAACTTCTGTTAAAATACCACGGCCACGTTGCCATATCCTCTTCCTCTCCTCCTGATTTTTGAAATGGAACAGAAAAATATTGATACCCACTGATTCTATCTCAACTCTACCAAACGAACTCCATGGCTGCTCAATTAGATGTATAAAAGCCTCCCTATTCACTTTTTTTCCCGATAAAATTTTCCCTACCAAACATAGATATACTTCCACCTCTCCTTCTCGATAATCTTCCTCAGGCCTCTCGTAGATCTCACCATCTTCATCAACTAATGTGAGATTCTCATATAATTGTGCTATTTCTGACTCTACCATCACTTAATAATCCCTAATTTAAGAAACCCACTTTGAATTTTGAAATCTACTTCAGACAAGAAGAAACCCAACCTAACAAAAGGACTCTGCTACTTTTACACCCCCTTTTAAACTATGATAGAACTTATTAAAGTACAATTTTACCCTTTTATCATTTAATTAAGCTAGTTATCTATTAAAAAAAAATCCGAAAATCTAAAAAATGCAGATTCGGATTCTAAATCCAGTCCGTTTTACATCTCTAATCTGGTTTGAATTGACGCACCGCGGGTGGTATATATATATATATATATATATAAAGCTACAATATTATGATTTTATTGAATCCTAATAAAAATCATATGATATGACAAGTTGAGGTTGATTTTATGGCTGCAAGCCTGAAAACCATTATTATGACCTACTGTATTTCTATCTCATTGAACCAACATAAATTAAGATATTTTTATAATTCTTCTTCTCATTATAGATAGAACCAATTGTTGGTTTAATGGTCAACGAGCTCAGAATTATGAAACCCAATTAAATGGAATAATATCTATTGATTCTAATCTTTACATGAATTAAATTAGTGTCTATTCTTTTCTTGGAATTGATTATTATAAAACGAAATCATTATTATCTTCGCTAATATAAACTTTACTTTAAGCTTTTCATCCAAAATAATGTCTTATGTCTAATGATTTTTTGTAACTATTTTTTTTAAAGCTGACACTAGT
This sequence comes from Acer yangbiense, assembly GCA_008009225.1. Taxonomy (NCBI): domain Eukaryota; kingdom Viridiplantae; phylum Streptophyta; class Magnoliopsida; order Sapindales; family Sapindaceae; genus Acer; species Acer yangbiense. The sequence continues at coordinate 24,978,695 of CM017771.1, forward strand.
GTGGGTTGAACCCAAATATGGTCTAGAATACAACTCTCAATTAATAGATGAATGTTCCTACACTTTACGGTTTAATGGGCAATACCAAAATTTAAATCCGGAACTTCATTTTGAAGTTTCCATCTAGACAACCACCAAAGCAACTAGGCAAGGGACCCTTGGCATTTCTTTATAATCATTCTCGTATCAACGTTATATTCTCAAATCAAATGATAAATCACTAAAGGTAGAAGTTTTGCTTTGTACCGAAATACAATTTTTTTTTATTTTTTTTTTAAGGGAATTTGGATAATCTTATTATCTCACCTCCACTTTGCTTTTAAAATCATTTAACACACAAGTATTATTACAAAAGGAGGTTGCAAATCTCCTTGAGAATTGATCATTTTTAAAAAATTAGAATTTTGATAAAAATTAAAAAAAAAATTAAAAAAAAAAAAACCCTCTCTCTGTATGTGACTTTTGGTTTACAATTAGAAACTATTTTGAACTGGTAAGTCATGAGGTTGGTCATGGTTCTGAGTGTCTCCCCAACCCAAATATTGAATTAGTGTAATATTTGAAAAAATTATATATACGCTATTTTAATTAAAATGTAAAATTATAAGGTGATTTTGATACATAATAATGGAGCTTTTAACTAAATTTGAAACTCATTAAATTTTTTGCATATCTTCCTATTATAAATGGGATAATAAGTAAGTATAGTTAGAGAGTAAGTACACAGTTTTTCTATTATCAATTCAAACTAACAATAAATATATCAGGGCGAAGAATGTGGACCACAGATTATGGAGAAGTTTTGACAAGTGCATACATTTTGAATCAAAGTATGTAAATCTAGTAACCCACATTCTTCGTCCTGATATATTTATTGTTAGTTTGAACTGATAATAAAAAATCTAAGTATATTTTTATCTTTTGGGATCCATACTTTTAATATGAATAAATTGGTGAAGGAACATTTTCGACATTTTAAACATTTTCAATGGACGAGATGAGGTTAGTCCAACGGTAAACCTCTCACACATACACCACGATTATGGGTTCGAATCATCCCCTCCTCAAAAAAAAAAAAAAATCAATTGAATATAAATTAAAAAAGAATTTAAAATGGAAAAATAATAAACTATTTTTAAAATTATAAATTATCTTTATTTTTTAATTTAATTTTTTGAACTATTTTTATATTTAAAATTGTAAATAAAATAAAATAAAAAACGGTATTTAAGTTCTTAAATTATCTTCATTTTCAAAATTTGAATATATTTACTGTTTTTAAATTTAAAATAATTAAGGAAAAAAAAAAACGGTTACTGAATTGAATTTGTAATAAATAAATGTTTAAATACATACTTGTCCACCAAGCTTAGGAGGTGAGAGAGTATATTTACCCTATAAATGAGTGGTAAAAAAAAGTAAGATGAAAAAGAGGTGGAAACAATAGAATCACAAACTGTGGGCCACGTGGCATATGGAAGAGAGAAAAAGAGAGTAGGCTAGTGGTTGAATAAAAGGTCGAGAAACAAAAGATGAGTGAGTCCCATTGTACGGGAAGGCGGCGCCGTAACGCGTAACAGTTTCTCTCTGTTTCACACTTTGGTTAAAATTTAACCACAGTTAATTAACCTCTGATCAGTCGTAAAACAAAAGACTCTTCATTTTCTTGTTAATATTATTTTTCCTCTATATAAATCCTCTTCTCCATCACATTTCTCAACTGCAACATCTCAGTTCTCTCTCTCTCACAATCTTCGCCTGAAAATGTCGACTGAATACTTCTTTCCCTTCATTTTCTCAACTGGGTCCTTGCCATTTCTCAGTTTCCAGCTCCTCATGTATCTCCTTCTCTTTGTCTCTGTTTTCTCTTTGTTTTTATCTCCTGGTGGTCTCGCTTGGGCTCTTTACAAGACCCGGGTCAGGACCTATATCCGAACCGCCATTCCTGGACCCTCTGGTCTACCTTTTGTTGGATTGGTTTTGGTTTTCACTTCTTCTTTGACTCATAGAGTTCTTGCTAAAATGTCTGAGTCACTCAAAGCCAAGTCTTTGATGGCTTTCTCTGTTGGGTTCACTCGTTTTGTGATATCAAGTGAACCTGACACAGCTAAAGAGATTTTAAACAGCTCTGCTTTTGCGGATCGGCCCATTAAAGAGTCTGCATACGAGCTTCTGTTTCACAGAGCGATGGGTTTCGCTCCATATGGTGAGTACTGGAGAAATCTGAGAAGAATCTCAGCAACACATCTGTTTAGTCCCAAAAGAATAACTCACTTTGGCAAGTTCAGGCAAAATATAGGTCTTAAAATGGTGGAGGAGATAAGGGGTTTTGTAGAGAGAGAGGGTGGTGTTGTTCAAGTGAGAAAAATGTTGCATTTTGGGTCATTAAACAATGTGATGATGAGTGTGTTTGGGAAAAGTTATGATTTTGGTGTTGATGTTGGTGGGTTTGAGCTTGAGAGTTTGGTGAGTGAAGGGTATGAGTTGCTTGGAATCTTCAACTGGAGTGACCATTTTCCTGTTTTGAGTTGGCTTGATTTGCAGGGTGTGAGAAAAAGGTGTAGAAACTTGGTGGATAAAGTCAACACTTTTGTTGGAAAAATCATAGAGGAACATATGTTGAAAAGGGCTATGAATGATAGAGTTGATGATGAGGCTGATTTTGTTGATGTTTTGCTTCAACTGGAGGAAGATAACAAGCTCACTGACTCTGATATGATTGCTGTTTTATGGGTATGTTTTCATTTCTTATTTATCATCTTTTCTTCAATCTTTTTGTTAGGGTTTTGTTGTCAATATTGTTTCTTTTTTATAAAGATGCCTGTAGAATTGATCTGCTACTACATAATCTAGACTAGTTATTTTCTTTTCTTTATAGTTTTGTTTCTTCAACATATTTTTAGTTATAAACCCACCCTTTTAATATTTCTGAAATCTATTTTGAAGATGCTTGATACTACTAGAATATGAATATTTCCTTTTTCTCCTTTTTCACCTTGCAACAGTACTGATTATTATTCTCTAGCTTGCTTTACAATATTCATTCATTTATCAGAAAACAAATCTAGATCTTTATTGTTTTTCTTTTTTGACATTATTTCAGGAAATGATCTTTAGAGGTACTGATACAGTGGCAATCCTCCTAGAATGGATTCTTGCAAGAATGGTTCTACACCCAGATATCCAAGCTAAAGCCCAATCTGAGATTGACTCTGTGGTTGGAACCAGCGGATTCATGTCGGATTCTGACCTCCCAAACCTGCCTTACCTCCATGCCATAGTGAAAGAAACCTTAAGAATGCACCCACCAGGTCCCCTCCTTTCATGGGCAAGACTTGCAATCCATGACACCAACATTGGTGATCACTTTATTCCGGCGGGGTCGACTGCGATGGTAAACATGTGGTCCATAACACATGATGAGAAGATGTGGCCTCAACCAAATGAATTCAAGCCAGAGAGATTTGTGGAGGAAGATGTGAGCATTATGGGTTCTAATCTTAAATTGGCTCCTTTTGGTTCAGGTAGAAGAGTGTGTCCAGGCAAGGCCATGGGATTAGCCACCGTTGAGCTTTGGCTTGCTCAGTTACTTCAAAGCTTCAAGTGGGTGCCTTCTGATGTTGCTGCTGTGGACTTGTCTGAGTGCTTGAAGCTTTCTTTGGAAATGAAGAACTCTTTGATATGCAAGGCTCTTCCTAGGGTTTCTGGTTGATTAATGATTATCCTAATGCGTTCTTCAAGAGTGGTAGTAGTGGTTTCTAGGTCATCAAGTTTGGTTTTTGGTCACAGCAAATTAGGAGTAATATTATCAAGTTAAATTAATCTATAATCTATGCAAAAGATTAAAAAAAAAAAAAAAAATGTGAATATACACATATTATGTGAAAATGAAAATGATGTGAGTTTTTGGTGTGAATGAATTGTGGTTTGTTTTCAAGGAAGGTGTTTAGACCTGGGAATCTAGCTTCTATATAATATTTTATGTAAACATAGAAGTTTCAGTAGAAATGTTGTTATCATATATGGAAGCAATACCAGTTTTTTTTTTTTTTTTGCAATCTTTTGTTTATGCATTCATGTTTCATGAGCCGGAGCCACTTTTTGTCATTTTTATTACATGAGGAGGTTACTTTTGCAACAATTATTTGATTAATATGGGCAAGTATATCATGCAAATTTAACCTCCTCACACATTTATCATTGCTTGGCTTATATTTCAATATAAGGGTAATTAAACAAACACCCTCGAGTTTAGTTATAATTCCATGCATATTAACATTTTGCTCAAAATTGCAACCATTGATGAGCGATCTACTCCTTCAAGAGGAACAACGATCTGCTCCCCCATGATCATTGCAAAAGTACCCATCCATGAGTGAACCAATTTGCTAACACTCATGGGGAAGTGATTTGCTCCTCCACGAGGAGCAACTCCCTATTTCTCGTGGAGGAGTAGATCGTTCATCAACGAGCGGAGAGATCTCTATTGGTGGAGGAGTGATCAACTCCTCCACGAGCCGTCCACCATCGATAGAGACATAGAGTCACTCCACCGGTGGTGGATCTCTTAAATGTTTTTCTTTTTTAATATTAAATAAATTTTATAATATTATTTAATAAATGTTTTTCTTTTTTTAATAATTAAATAAATTTTATAATATTATTTAATAAATGTTTTTCAATCAAAGAAGGAAGAAATAACTAAATGCCAGTTTGATATTGCTTTTGAGAAGTTAAAATCAGCTTATTTTATAATTTTGACGTAAAATGATGTTTGGTAAAACTTTCAAAAGTGATTAATCGATAATCTTGCAACTTTTGATAGTGATTTTGAAAAGTAGGTGGGGGGTTACTTTTTTAAAGTGATTATGGAATAATCTATTTCAGTATTTAATTTTAAAATATCATTATTATCCTTATGAAATCAAATTTAAATCATTTATATACCTTATTTCATCTTAAAATTAAAGATTCTACTTAAATATAGATTTAATATATATAGTCAATGAAAAAAATAATAATAATAAGGTTCTAAAATCATGTCTATTTTAGTCAATATAACTAATTTCAGTAATTTTAAAATAAAATTACCAAATATACGTATACTGTTTTTGAGCTATCTGTTGATTAACTTCACAGCTGATTATTCTTTCAGCACAGCTAATAGTGATTATTATAAAAAGTTACAGTAATACCAAACTGACTATAATTCTAAGGATAATAAAATAAGTAACTAAGGGTTGGTATTTCATAGATTTTATACTAAAAAGCTGGTTGACTGTTAGTTTAGATGAAAGTCACAGTAGGTAAGGTTTGTGTAATTCTGAACAAGATGTTCATATGATTGACAGGCAATTCCCCTTTAATATATGAAAACCTGATCAGATCAGGTGAGAATGAGAATGCAAAAGTAGTGAGCAGTCTTCATCATTCTTTAACTGATTGATAATTAATAATGTTATTTAAAAATATAATCATATATTCTGCACTGCACACAAGTGTATATATGTGGTCCTGTTGATGTAAAGCTATAATTAAAAAGTTTGATCAGGTTTCTATTCTCACTTAGCTAGGGTACTTTTTGCCTGTAATATTTTCAAGTATATGATACAGATACGTACGTATATGTAGAGATCGATTGCATGGATATGCATCTGTGTTGGTGGTCCAAGAAACTATATATATGCTTAAGAATAAATATTATTGTACGTACTACAAATGGATGTCTGGCTAGATGTACACATTAACTGTAGTATCAATTTTAACTTTAAACAATTAATATATTCTTCTTTCACTCACACTCTCATTCATTGGTTTACAAATTCTCTTTTAACTTTATTCTTACATGTTTATCCCTTGCAAATTAAATACCCTTTTTGAATGAGAAATTATATATAAAGGTTGCTTAAGTACTCGATCACTAAAGATTCCTCTGAATAATAAACAAAAACAAAGAATTTTCTTTTGATTTGGTCACCACAAAATATTTACATGAGCTTTAAATGATTGAAGAATAAGAACCCAAGCCACAAAAATACAATGATATTGAAGTGGCTCACCTCTTTTCTAGGGATGTAAATCAAGAATATAATTCTTCTAAAAAGCTTTAATCCTTTTTAGCTCCTCCTCCTCCTCCTCCACCTATAAAGAAAAGATGCATATATATAGTCTTTATATTATCAATTCGAACTGACAATAAATATATCAGGACGAAGAACGTGGACCACAGATTATGGAGAAGTTTTGACAAGTGCATACACTTTGAGTCAAAGCATGTAAATCTAGTGGTCCACATTCTTCGTTCCGATATATTTATTGTCAGTTCGAACTGATAATAGAAAATCTGTATATATATATATATATATATATATATATATATGTGGGATTTGAATATCCAAAAATTAATTTTACTATATATATATATTTTTTTCATTTTATCCACATCAATGCAAGTTGGCCTTGCCTCGAATAATTCTTAGTTACACCACACACACACACACACACATATATATATATAAATTTTCATATGAGGACGTCCTGATATAACTTCATCAGGATTATATGCTTTGACTCAAGTATGTATGCATTTGTCAAAACTAGTGGCTCACATTCAATATCATCATAAAGTTATATCAAGACGTCCGTATGAGAACGAGATTATATATATATATATATATATATATATATATATATGATTTATAAATTCGTTTGCCTTTTCTCTCAAGTCTCTTTAATTTGCCATCAATTTTATACACATTTATGATATATCCGAGAATATAGCCATGTCCTACACAAAAAAGCAAAGTGGTTTTGTTTTGCAAACAGCATATCCGTACACTTGAATTTATTCTATTTATGTGGTGTTATGAATTATGATAGCTAGACACCAATAAATAAATAATTAATTAATTCGATGTTGGAAATGGACCTTTCTTCAACCAAAATACAAATGAAATCCTCATGGAACCAACACCTGTTTGCTCAATAACTCCATATTACCTGCTTATTTAAGGTGTTCAAAATTCCACACGTCTTGATTTTAGAGGGACGTCACTAGGCTATACATAGCCTAGGCTAATTGCCAAATAGCTTCGCCCCTGAATGAAATCATATCACGTGACATACAATAAGATATTGCTGGATTAGATGTATACACCAGATGTTTTGATTATGAAGCATTTTCTTGATGGGCAAGGAGATTTTGAAGTTGTTATTATGTCAAGAAATGATCTCTAAAGGACGCAAAAGATTTTATTCATATGGAATTGTAGATATGAATATGAAAGAATATTTGTTGTGTTATGAAAATTAGTAATTGATCGATTTGTAATTATTATAGAGAGGTAGGCATCAAATTAGTATTGCAGGATCGATATATATATCTAGGTAGTAGATCTGTAAATGAATGGTTAAGTTAGAGAGAGTATCCCTTTGACCACCACTAGTCTTTGGTTCTCTTCTTTCTCTACTTTCTCATTGGAGGTGAAGATTGCACCATGTATGCAGCATTCTGTTTCCCACAAATTAAGAGCCGCCCTTCTTTTCTTTTATTTTCTTTCTTGTTGAAATGTTTCAAAGGGTATTGTTATATATAATAATAGACTTGGAACTTGGTTGATCTAAGTTTTGCTAAGATTTAATTAAGATCTACGGATGAGATACGTACATCGATCGTAATTAATAATATTCGTTAAGTACGTAACATACTCTGAGCTTAAATGCTGGGAATTGTTAACTAATTAACTCTTGGAGATTGTCTTCATTAGAGATGCATGGTTACTTAAATCTCATGAATTTTTCTACCTAGCTTACGATTCATGCAGCTGGTTTGCCACAACTGTTTAGGTGTAGTTTATTTTAATCAACAAAATTAATCTCCTCATTTTCATGGTGTACTAATGGGATGATGTCATTTGATAGCAAATAAGGCCCACCATGATTTAGAGTATAACAAAGTAGCTAGCGTGGTGTCTAGAAGGAACATTTGAGCAAATAATAACTCACCACCATAACACTATACCCCATTTTTTAATTAATTCAATATCAAAATATATATGATCTATCTAGTTAATTTAATTACAACTTATTCTTCTTTAATTAGGTTAATTTGCATGCGTACTACTAGCAAGGTGGTGGATGACGAATTGACGATATCCATCATCATGATATTCTCTTGTTCGATGCTTCTCCAACATTAGCTTTAATATCTCAAAGAAACATTTTATAAACACAAAAAAGTTATGCTTATGTTCCTAATTCACCGATCTAATGGATCATATTGAAACAATAATGCTCACAAAAATTAATCAAGTCTACAAAGGTTGTGAGCATTATTGTTAAACTCTAGCTTGTGTTGGGGATAATAAGACCATCTATATACGTTTCAAAGGTTGCTTGTAGACAAAATTTCAATTGATGAAAACTTTTAGGCGGCGTCCAACTCCAAGGTTTCATAATATAATTACTACATCTCGTACTTCTGCTTCTACTGTACGTATAATGTATATGTATGTATTATTTGGCTTTATTTTTATTTATTTATTTATTTAAGCTGCCCCCACGAGTGTAGCTCAGTTCGTAGATGGACGAGCTTGGGGTTTAAGCAAATGACTCCCAGATCAGCGGCTCGAATCCTACTAATTATAAAAAGCTTTAAACAAAATATCTGATCTAGATAGATGGATATATAGATAGATACCGTAAATATATATATATATATTATTTATTTATGCTCTCGAAGTGTTTAATTAAGATGGGATCTACCGATTCATGCACGCCCCAGCTAGTACATATATAAATTATTATGCACCTGCTTTATCATGATCTCAACCATTATGCAATTGCAATATAATGATTACTAGGACAATTACAATAATTATCATGATCATCATTTGTTTTCTTTGTTAGCGGTGAATTTTTTTTTAACATGATTTGTTACATGAACACAATGCAAATATAGCTGATTATGATTGTAGATTGTGATTTGTTTAATTAAATGGATTGAAATCTCATGAAAGAAACACAACGCGATGTACATAAATTGTCATCACTAAATTATTAGATATGTTGTTTGAGAAAAAACAGAGCAACTTTGAAAATAATAAATAGAGATATTTTTTGTGTCTTCTGAATGATTTCGAAGACTAATATTTAAAATAAGGTATATATGAAAATAAAGATTTCTATACCATATATAATTATGATGAAATTGGAAATATGTTATATATGAAGGATAGTATCGGAAGAAAAGATTTTTGATTGTATTTAATGCAATTCGTGATTTGCAATTAAATGAAAAGTCATGATTTTTGTACTTTTTATTTTAAGTTGTTTTTTAGTATTTTTAAATTATTTGACCACTTAAAAAAAAAACAAACAAAACAACATAATAATTATGATTCAGACCCATTAAGTTTAAGTGAAAAACAAACGATCCCTTAGATCTATGCATGTGACAGATGTCATAATTAAAGCTGCCATGGCTCTGAGGGATCAAAAAAGTAATTTATTACAGGTAATTAGAAAGTAAAGAAACTCAATTAGAGCATCTCCAATGCAAGCATGGCTTGTGAAAAAAAAAGATGCCACGTAAGATAAATAGACGTTATGTTAATAATTGTGTCTCCAATGCAACCGTGCATATTCAACCTCAAGTTAACGTGGCAAAAAAAACATTAGACATTGTCAACATGACCGTCCACTTTCAGAAGATCTGTTGCACAGCTAATTTTTAGGTTGACTCAGCAAACATTTAAAACTGACATTAATTTTTCATATATTTTTGAAAAGGAAATAAAATATAAAATAAAATAGGAAAAAAAGATAGACACGTCATTAAAAAAATTGTGTTTTAGACGAAGCATTGGAGATAAAATTTTGAGTTGATTGTCATGCCACATAGAAAGCAAACCTCTTGACATTGTTGCCATGTCAACAATTATTGGTATGCAAACCACTTTTGTATTGGAGATGCTCTTAGTTTTAACAATTTTTATTAATTTATTTTAAAATGCCAGGACATTTCAAAACATAAATGGAGATGAAAATTATATATATATATAATTTAGTTTAGATTTATTTATTAAAAAAAAATTATAAAAAAAAAATGCAATATCTTGTTGTTTATTGACATAAATCGTCAAAAAAAAAAAAAAAAAAAAAAATTGTTTCAACTTTCAACACATAATTATTGTTAACATAATAACATGCACTGATGTACATGAGCCGGTCATGTGAGTTTAACAAGTTAATTAATTAAAAGAATAAGAGTAATGATACTTTACCCAAATTTGGTGTCTAAATCTGGTGCCGAGATTTAGTGTCCAAATCTGGTGTCCAAATAATGTGGCAACACTCTAATCCATTCATCTAAATTATGCAAATCTAATACAATTTAAATAAATTGATTATATTGTTGCTACATCATTTGAACACTAGATTTGAACACTAAATTTGAGCAAAGTAGAATTATTGAAAAAATAAACACAATAAATTAAAATTTGTTCATATATAAGTAATTGCACATCACAATGAATTAATTGAAAAGGTTTAATACTACAGATTAAACTAGATGGAAATGATAAATGACTCTATTTTGTTTGTGGACAAATTTCACAAACATAATTATTCAAACATGAAATAAAATCAGAATCTTTAGCCAAATTTTGTAATCAAGTAGACGATAAATGACCAAGTTGCCAATGCCATAGATCAATATTAGATGAGCTGTTAACAAGGAAGATTGATGGTGAATGGAAATAGTATAGCCCTTCATGAACATTACTCAGACCAATCCTCTTCTTCAATGACAGGTCCTGAAATACATAATGATCATGAAAGAGAGTTACTGAATATTGAAGATTTTTGGTAAGCTAACTGACCGGTAATAAATTATATTTGAAAGATGGAATATGGAAAACATTTTCAAGTTGGAATGTGGGTGATAATGTGATAGTTCCTATATGTTTAATTTCTGCATTTGATCCATCTGGTAGTTGAACATGAGAAATAATAGAGCATGGCTTGTAAGATGAAAATAAGGATAAAGAAGAGCACATATGATTTATGGCTCCGGTATCAATGATCTAAGTTAAATGTGTGGAAGCACTAAGAGATATACCTGCTAGATTTACATTTGAGTTGAGACTACCTGGCGAGAGCATTGATAAAAGTTTGCTACACTGCCCTTGGGTGATCATGTGAGCCATTAACATGGATGTTTCATTTGATTTAGGAAGGGATATGGATAGATTGGCTTGATGAGCAAGTGATTCAACTGTTTTATGAGGAAAACCATGTAATTTATAACAAATTGCTCTGACATGACGATCAGAATAATCACAATGCAGACGAGGCTTATTTTTTCAGCAATTTTCGAAATTGGTTCCTCCTAGTCGATTTGCAGGCTTGAATTGACAGTTAGATGCACCAGATGTACGATTATCAACCTTTGCAGCATTAAGAATAGCCGCGTCCGGCATTGGAGAAGACAAGGACTAAATTTCCTATTGTTTTTCTTCTTGGCGTACAAGAGAATATATCTTGGTTGCAATAGGAAAAGGCTCCATGAAAAGATTTTGGCTTCGAATAACAGAAAACCGATCATGCAGGCCTCGAAAGAATTCCATCAGTCGATCTTGCTGGAATCTCTTACCAAAAATGCAAGCATGTCTAACATGTGTAAAGATTCACAATAACAAGTGAATTGAGTTCATCCTAAAGAGATTTCAGCTTTGTATAATATGGTGAAACAGAAGTATCTTCTTGCTTAAGTGAAGCAATTGATTGCTTCAATTGGTAAATTTTTGGAGCATTTGACTGAGAAAATCACTCCTGTAAATCCACCCATACTTCATGTGCACAGTGCACTACTTGCATATAAGATACTGCTACGAAATAACTCGCAACAGAATTAAGAATCCATGAGTTAACAAGATCATTACATTTCTCCCACTGAGTCAACTCGGTAGACGAAGTGGGTTTCTTGATTGTACCATTGACGAAGCCCAATTTATTTTTAGCACGAAGAGCCATCGCAATGGATCGACTCCACGTACTGTAGTTATCCCCAGATAGAGGAGGTGTGACAAGCACAACCGTTGGGTTATATGAGTGGTGAATAAAAAAAAAAAACATTGGATGATATCTGTGTTTCAACAGAATCCAATGCAAGTTGTAAAGAAGTTTGAGCAATGGTAGTCGAATTATTGGTTTGAGCCATGATGAAAAAAAAAAAAACTGAAGAAAAAAAAAGTGATGGATTTATTGCTCTGATACCATGAGAAAAATAGAGCAACTTTGAAAATAATAAAGAGATATATTTTTGGTGTCTTCTAAATGATTTCGAAGACTAATAATTGATTTTTTTTTTTTTGTTGTTGATAAAATTGGACTGACATAAGGGAAAAAAGTATCACAAGCGATCATATGCTGAAAAAACCCTAGGTAGTATCCATCTATATAAATGAGAAAAGAAAATAATAAAGAGTAATAAAAACAAAAAAAAAAAAAAACACAAAAACCAAGGGAAACAACCCTAACCAAAACAATGACATGCAGGCCACTCCAAACTCATGTAGTCATTGCAAACTAGCAAAGAGTAGAAAGACGGGGTGGAGAACCAACAAGCATCAACCTCTAGCCCCAAAGCATGCTTAGAAAGAGCGTCCGTAACTTGATTCCTCTCCCTAAAAATATGAGACACCTAAAACTCCATTTGCAAAATCCGATAAATACATCGCTGTTAAGCCTGCCAAACCAGCCAAGGAACCTGGTCAGAGCGAGAAGAAAGCGATTGAACCACATAAAATGAGTCACTGTTAAGCCAAATCTAACACCACCCGTACTTCCAAGCGTAATTAATGGCCATCAATGCCGCAATAAGCTCATCCTCAAACACAAAAACTTGACCAGGACGGACAGCAAAACAACCCTGAGGGTAGAAGCGACAGAAGTAAAAATCACCATACGCTCAGCAATACAAACCAAAGAAGGATGATGCAAACAACATAAATCTCTAAGAACACGCCTTGTAAACCCATTCCCGATACCAGGACAATTCTAGTAAACTAATTATCGGAAACATGAGGTGGAGCTCGAAATCTAGATTTATATGAATCCAGCCTACGAGAAACCATCATGGTTCTCTAAGAGATAATACTATCCTCAAGCTCTCTAGCGTCAACTTGGCTAGCCCAAGAAGAATCTATGATAAAACGAAGTTCAACCAGGGAATCTGACAATGGAAGCTGAGGTCCCCGTGACGGAATAACCAAAACTGCAACCAAAAGAGAAAAGTGAGAATGCCCAAAACCATCCGCCCAAAACCATCCCCCCAAAACCCTCTGATCAACCCTCGCAACCAGAACCGTAGACTTAAATGAATTATCCGCTAACTTGTCAACCGAACTCTAGGGAACCCCGACATCCCGTCGAGCCGAGGGACCCAAACGAGAAAAAGTCTTCGACAAAACCGCAGAAACAATAGGCTCAGCCAAAAAGACCACCGGAGAAACACGTTCCTTTCCATTCTTTGACTTTTGCACATTCACTGAGGAAGACGCAACAATCAAACCAATCGAAGCCTCGAGAACCAAGTGAGGAACAACTGAAGAAGAGCTTGAACCCATAATGGTACCATTTCCCACCATGGAAGAATCCACCATAGCATCAAGAATCGAAATAGAACTAACTTGCCCAACTTGCTACGACTAAGAATCTATTGGGGAGACCGAATTGGAAGCAATAACCAACGTAGCAGGAGCCGCCAATGAAGCCAAACCCGAAGAGACAACTAAGCTTGCCAAAGGAATCAAGCTCAAATCCAGGTCAGAACATGCTAAGGAATGAACAACCATTAAGTCCAGAGCCCCTATATCCTGATGAATAGCGGCAAACACATTAGAGATCTAGACTTCTGCCTGAGGTAAAGAAACTGGGAAAAAAAAACCATTTTAGAAGCACGGCTACGAGGAACCTGAAACCCCTCATCGGAAGAAACCGTAGTAGGATCATCTCGAGCCGAAACAGGCTTACCAGAACTAGCAGAGGTCACCTTTGCTGACTTATTCCAATGACAAGAATTGGGTAAATGTCCGATGGAGAAGCAAGTAGAGCAAAAAGCGAGGAGATTTTCATATTCCATGGATATGAAATAAGGAAACACAATATTGATTTTATTTATGATGCAATATTTACAATACTAAGAGCATCTACAATGCAAAAGCGGCTTGCATACCAATAATTATTGACATGGCAACAATGTCAAGAGACTTGCTTCCTATGTGAGATAAAAATAGACTTGGTAGACAATCAACTCAAAATTTGGTCTCCAATGCTTCCGTCTAAAACACAATTTTTTTAATGACGTGTCCATCTTTTTTTCCTGTTTTATTTTTTATTTTATTTCCTTACCAAAAATATATGAAAAAATAATGTCAATTTTAAATATTTGTTGAGTCAACCTAAAAAATAGTTGTGCAACAGACCGTCTGAAAATGGACGGTCATGTTGACAATGTCTAATATTTTTTTTGCCAAGTCTGCTTGATGTTGAATATGTACGACTGCATTGGAGACATAATTATTAACATAACGTCTATTTATCATACGTGGCATCTTTTTTTTTCACAAGCCAGAGCATCTCCAATGCTATTATGCATTTGGAGAAAATGTAGTGCCACATAGGATAGATATTTAAAAAGTTAGAAAAACTCTCTTCAATGCTATTATCTAAGTTGAATATGGAGATGATGTGGCAAAAAAAAAGTTAGAGAATATGGAGTTGGGTTTCTAAGAGCATCTCCAATGCTATTATGCATTTGGAGAAAATGGAGTGCCACATAGGATAGATATTAAAAAAGTTAGAAAAACTCTCTCCAATGCTATTATCTAAGTTGAATATGGAGATGATGTGGCCCAAAAAAAGTTAGAGAATATGGAGTTGGGTTTCTAATTCTAGAAACTCTCATAGAAATGCTGACTATGATTTTTAACTTTTTCCACCAATAAAATGAAAGCTTTCAACTCTTTCCACCAATAAGATTAAACCTCATTTAATTGTAAAATAAAAGAGGAGAGAGAGTGTAATAATTGTTTTATTATGATTGGACATAAAATAGATGCATATTTGATTTTAAATAATTGCATTGGAGATGTGAATATGCATTTCTTTAATTTTAGAAAGTCACAAATGCATATTTGCATTGGAGATGCTCTTATTCTATAAACTCTCTTAGAAATGTTGACTAGTGTAAGGATTCCCATCTATTGATTGGCTTATTTCGTGGACAAACCACATATTGGGGCTTGATGTAAGGGTAGCTTAGGTATTTGATGGTTGGTGTTTTTTTCACAACCAAGGCCCTCTCAAGACCTCAAGAGAAGAAACACCAAAGGTAAATTATATTGCTTACTTGCTTTGAAGAGATCTAGTTACACACACACACAACTCATGCATATTTCTATTACTTGTATGTTGTGTGTTTTTATATGTGTGCATGCATGTTCTTGAACATCTCTTCTTGCATGTTTGATTATGAGTGCATCTTGTTCTATGACAATGCCATGACATGTTAGGCATTATGATGCATTCAATACCCACACTTGCACTTCATGTTTGTTAGCTTTAAGTGTGGTATAATTCGTTTCTCGAAGGATGTTCGGAAACGTCCACGCGTGCACGTTGGTGTGCATTGTTTAGCGCGATGATCGCCGTTGGAGATGCCCTTAGCTTCTCCTTTGATTTCACCTTTTTTGGTGATTCGGCGGTTGAGATTGGTGGCTTGGCCGCCTTTTGAAATCGCCGTTCAAGACCTGATTGAAATAAATATCTCGGGTCCAAAACGGCGGTTATGATCGGCGGTTACAAAACTACCGAAGTTTCCTGATAGTCTCGGGCTTCAATTCAGCGGTTCAATTCGGCGGTCACGACCGCCGATTGAAACCGCCGATCGTGCGATTTCAGGGGCAAAATTGTATTTTCTCCTACCCTATTTTTGGTCTCTATAAATACATCCTTATCTCTGGTTCCCAAACTAAGTCTTGCATTCTAAGAACCCTAGAGAGATATTTAGAGAGACTTGAGAGAAAAAGCTTAAAGATTACATCTTTATTTCTCTAAACCCATTTCCACATGCATAAATCATCATCTAGGATCATCTAGCATGTGCTAATGCATAGGTCTTCTTCA
Source organism: Acer yangbiense (assembly GCA_008009225.1). Lineage (NCBI taxonomy): Eukaryota > Viridiplantae > Streptophyta > Magnoliopsida > Sapindales > Sapindaceae > Acer > Acer yangbiense. Next base: position 24,994,883 of record CM017771.1, read on the forward strand.
ACACATATGGTATGATTTGTTGAACACTAATTTCATCTAATCTTAGTGTTTTTACTTATCAATTTTATCTCATATATTACTTGTATGTGTTTAGATTAATTTCTATATACATGATTGAGATTATGTGTTGATTGGGTTTTTATTTGATAGCTAGGCTTTTATGTTCATATGCCATCTAGCTATTTAATCTTATTACATGATTGAGATTGTTTTGTGATAGCTTTGTATGTAGGATTGGTTATCCTTTACTTAGCTAAAGTTGTATACCATGTCATATAGCTATTTTGATATCTATGATTGATTTTATTGTCATCATATAATCCTAGATAAGCATCTAAGGTTCCCTAACTTTATTTGCTCTTTGAATATTCATTGCATATTCACATAGGGTGTATGATCTCTTCGGAGAATGTAAGTCTTGTGTGATAGACCGGGATTAGGTCGCTACACCGGGATTAGGTGGTCACATGAGCAAATTGGACTAAGAGCCGCTATAAAAGGCCCGCGGGGTAGATTAGAGGGTGCTCACGCCAAGAGTAGTGTATCAGGGGATATCACTAGGGATTGAACCAAGAGTGGCGAGTGGTAGTGTCAATAGCCTGAGGTTATCTAGGGTGAGAATCCGAGAATCACTTATGGGTGTAACCGTCTTTTCATATAGTGGATTTCGAGGTTCGAGTGTGGCGCACTTACCAGCCCGTGGTTTTTCCCTGTTGAGGGTTTCCACGTAAATATCAAGTGTCATTTATTATTTCCGCACATTTACACTTGATTGCTTGATTGACTAGTTTGGGGACATTTTCGTAAAATTGACATACATGCTAAAATTGGGTAAAATCGTATAAAATCTATTCACCCTCCCTCTAGATTAATATTGAACACACCGTTAAATAACTTTCAACTAGGATTTCTAACTCTTTCCACTAATAAGAATAAAGCTCATTTAATTGTAAAATAAAAGATAAGAGAGAGTGGAATAATTTTCTTATTATGATTGGTCATAAAATGGATGTATATTTGACTTTAGATAATTGCATTGGAGATGTGAATATGGATTTCTCTAAAAAAAAAATTTCAAAAGTGGACCCATAATGAATAGAAATGTTGATGTGGCACCATTTAGAAACTCAAAATTGTATATTTGCATTGGAGATCACTACAAGAAAATAATAACATTATTGACAGTTTTTAACTGTCAAGAAGTTTTTAACTGTCAAGAAAAGCATTCTTGACAGTTTTAAAAACTATCAACAATGCTACTGTCAAGAAAAGTGTTGACAGTTTTTCTTGATAGTTATAAACTGTCAAGATGTGTGTATATAATATTTATAATATTTAATTAAAAACTGTTATTATTTAATATTTAATTAAATAATTTTTCTTATATTTATACACCACCACCCCCTGCCGCCGACCGGCTGTCAGACCACCACCGTCGCCGTCGCCAACCGAACGCCGAACGCCGAACGCCGACCGCCGTGGGACCACCCTGGTCGACTGGACCACCACCGCCAATGCCGCTGCCAGACCACCCTCGCTGCCGCCGTCGCCGCCGCTGTCGGACCTTCACCGCCGACTGCCAGACCACCGCCCACTTCTGATAATAATGACAATTAGGAATTGAACTTGAGACCTCAAGTCAAAAGTTGTAAGTCTTTACCACTTGACTACAATATTTGATGTGTTAACAATTGAACAATATTTATATATAACCTATATGAATTGTTAGAAATAAAAAAAAAATAAATAAATAAAAACCTTGTTAGATAAATTTAAATTTATTCAACTAATCAAAATTCTAATTTCTATGACAGACATAAATTAAAAAATATTTATTGTAACTTTTAATAAAATTTTATTTTTAAAACATATATAGTCGAGTTATTGATCAATACTCTATGGTCACGTTTGGTTACATGGTGGAATAACAATCAGAATGAGAATGAGAATGAGAATGGAAAAGAAAGGAAAACTAAGTTTTTTGTTTGGTTGAAACTTTAGAATTAGTCTCTGAATCATTATTATTTTGTTTGGTTAACAACGGAATGGAATGGAGTTAACTGTATTTTGACCAAAATACCCCTAATTATAAAACATCCATAATAACATGATATATTATGGATCATAATAATACAATATAAAAATATAATATACAATTATATATTATTTAATATAATAGTATATTATATATAATACATATATATTATATATATATATATATAATACATATAATATATAATAATATATATAAATATAAATATATATAATATACATTATATATAATAATAATATATATATTATATTATATAATATATATAATAATATATTTATATAATATAAATTATTTAATATATTAATATAATATATATATAATAATATAATATATATGTATATATAATAATAATATATTTATATTATATATATATATATATATATTAATATATTAATATTATATATATTATCAGATTTTATATTATCAGTTCATCCTGACAATAAATATATCAAGACGAAGAATGTAGACCACTAGATTTACATACTTTGACTCAAAGTGTATACCCTTGTCAAAACTTCTCTATAATCTATATTATCATATTTTATATTATCAGTTCGTCCTGACAATAAATATATCAAGATGAAGAATGTAGACCACTAGATTTACATACTTTGACTCAAAGTGTATACCCTTGTCAAAACTTCTCTATAATCTATGGTTCACATTTTTCGTCTTGATATATTTATTGTTAGGACGAACTGACAATAGAAAGACTGTATATATTATATATAATATATGTAATAATATATAATATATATAATATATTATATATATTATATATATTATATTATATATGTTTATATATCGTCATATATATTATAATAATATAATATATAGTACATATATATAAAATATATATTATATATCATTAATATAATATATAATAATAATATATTATTTTTGGAAAGGAGGGTATTTTTGGAATGGAGTTGGGGCATATGAGGGTATTTATGGAATATAAATTTTAGTTTTGAATGGAAGGGTATTCCATTGGTTTTTGGATGGAATGTCCATTCAACCAAAATGGTGGAATCCCCATTCCAATGGAATCACTATTCCATTGCATTTTAACAAACCAAACGAATGGAATGACTTTCTTTCTATTCCATTCCATCCAACCAAACATGGCTTATAGGAGACTTGTGACATCAATTGTAATAAGCATGATTTGGAATACAACTCTCACTACAGGAGAGATATTTCTCAACATGCATTTTACAATTTAATGAACAAATGTAAGACTCATATTACTAATTTATATGGGTAACTGAATTATTAACGTGTCTCTTAGTATGATACATGTTGACGGTGATTTTTGGATTGCCACGCACTCAACAATTATATCAACAATACAAGTGGGTGCAAAATAAATAAACAATTTTTAAAAAATTATTTTTTTGAATTTTTTAAAAGTAAATGATTTAAAAGTAAATTTATTAAATTTAAAATTTTACTTATCCAAATTATTTTTTAGATTGTGTTTGGGGGTTGAGAAAATGAAAGAGAAAAAAAAATGATTGATTTTGTTTTTTTGTTTTCTTTGTCTTTTCTGTTTCGTTTTTTAATTATTAATTTAACTAATAAAATAGGTAAATAGGGACACTTTAGTCGTCGTGGGTTAAAATTGTGGTCACCGGTTAGAGTTAACGGAAGTCAACTAACGGTAAAGGACGTTTGTGCAATTATGGGTAATATTTCCATATGCATGCAATTATGCTTAAACTTAGGGATATTTGTACAATTAGTCTGTTTTCAAAAACTATCAATAACTTGCAATTCTTGACAGTTTTTGAAGACAATTTTTCTTATAATGGATGCTCTAAGAAGGAAACACAATATTTGGCCGTAATTAAGTACAAACAATAAGATAGTAATCATTATAATTTATCAGCTAAAATCTTGATAATTAATCAAGTCAACCAAATCAAATTCAAATTCAAATCTCGGCAAATTGCCTTATTATTGTTCTTCCTTTTTCTTAGTGCAAATTGATACTTGCATTAATAAGCATAAGATTCAACTTTCATGATAAAAATATGTTTTTGCAAACATGCGTACATATTGCTGTGTACATATTTGAGAGAGCATTTTATTCGTATCATAATACAATTCTTAGAGACAATATGAGTTGACACAATGATTTGCCTCTCATCCCTACACCATGAGATTGAGAGTTCAAGTCAGTCCCCACCCCTAAATCCCGAATTATTGTAATATTTAAAAAAAAAAATACAATTATTAGTATTTGGAAATAACAAAAACACACCTTAAAAGTCAATTAAAACTGTTTTGGGATACAATCTTAAAAGCATTTGTAGGATCGACTTACTTAAATCGATTTCTTTTCTAAGCTTAAAATCGTGTCATTATTTTTTTTAATAAGTATTTTCAGATCTTCATGAATCAAAAGACACCATATATTTGTCAATTCGAGTCCCTTAAACAAAATGAAAATTACCTTCCAAAATTATGGATGTTGAGTGCACTTTAAGAACCCTATCACACAAAAAGGAGATTTATTAATGGAAACTTTATTAAGTTTTAATTGCATTAACTCTAATCCACTAGTTTCGAACATTTGCTTTTTCAACATGCATTATATTGATTGTTTTTCACTTTTTATTTATTTTTATTTTTTTTATGTTCCCACCTATTCTGTTCACATTAAATTTTAGCAATCTTTTTGACTTAGAAAACATTGGAGATCAAAGAAAATCTTATCACTTGACATATATGTATATGATAGTAAATGCTAGACAATATAATTAATGTTGTTAGAAACATTTCTACGGTCAGCAATTAGGGGCTGACTTGAATTTTTTGAAAATAGTTACCCAATAATGGGTAGAGATTATAAAGATTTACCGTCAAAAAAAAAAATGGTAGGAGATGAAATAATGAAGTTGTCTTAAATTCTAAAACCGTAACACATTCCAAATAAAGACAGTTCTCTTCCTCTGAAAGGCATTTCCAATTCGGACAAGAAATATTGTTGTTGATCACTGGAGTCTGTAAGGTTAGGTCTCATATCACTTTATTCAAAGATTTATTTATATATAACTAGCTAGGTTTTATAAGTTTAATTTCTCGATCACTGCATGCGCCGCTAGCTCCACATGAATCACAATATTCAAGACTTCAACTTGGGCTGTTTTTGGATAAAGAGATTCCTATGTGCATATATTGCTGTCAACAAAACCATACTATGATTAATCTCATATTAATGATGATCATAATTACAACTTATCTCATGAGTCATGGCTATCTCTTTAACACTTTGAATTATTATTGTATTTTAGGCATTGCTTATCGCATGTGATCAGTTGTGACGTTTCTCTTTTGGGTTAAAACGATATCACATTCAACATGTACCAAATCTTTGAAAGATAATGAATCCATAACATTGATTAGTTCAACAATATTCAAACCTACACATGTTAATCCTTATCCGGTATTAATTATAGACAAGTCGTGCATAATCAAACTAACAATCTGCTAATTCCATTGTTTTGATACTATTATATTGCACAAGTACTAATCTTGTCAAACCTTGCAAGCAATTACGATAATATATACATACAGTCTTTCTATTATCAGTTCGAACTAACAAAAGTTATATCAGTTCCTTGTATGTAGGTCACTGGATTTAAATACTTTGATTGACAAGTGCATACAGCCAAGTCAAAGTATTTAAATCCAGTGGCCCACATGCAAGGAATTGATATAACTTTTGTCAATTCGAACTGATAATAGAATTTCTGTATATATATATATATATACAGTCTTTCTATTATCAGTTCAAACTCATATAAAATATATTAGTTCCTTGCATATGGACCATTGGATTTAAAAGATGCTTTGACAAGTGCATGCAGCCAAGGTAAAGTATTTAAATCCAATGGCGCACATGCAAGAAACTGATATATCTTTTGTCAGTTCGAATTGACAATAGAAAAATTGTATATATATATATATATATATATATATAGTCTTTCTACTGTCAATTCGTACAGATTATGGAGAAATTTTGATAAGTTCATACACTTTGAGTCAAAGTATGTAAATCTAATGGTCCACATTCTTCGTCCTAATATATTTTATATTAGGACGAACTGACAATAGAAAAACTGTATATATATATATATATTTTTTATATCAGGACGAACTGACAATAGAAAAAATATATATATATATATATCTCATTTTAGTTGGTAAGGCTTCTTGTGATCATACAAAAGGTTTTGAGTTCAAATTTCAGTCTGAGAAAAGGGAGGTTTGGTTTATATATTTAATGTAAATTGAAAAGGAAAAATATATATATATACATATATATATATATATATATATATATATATATATATATATATATATATATTTTATATCAGGACGAACTGACAATAGAAAAACTGTATATATATATATTTTATATCAGGATGAACTGACAACAAAAAAACTATATATATATATATATATAAATATATATCATTTTAGTTGGTAAGGCTTCTTGTGATCGTACAAAAGGTTTTGAGTTCAAATTTCAGTCTGAGAAAAGGGAGGTTTGGTTTATATATTTAATGTAAATTGAAAAAAAAAAAAAAAGTTTCACAAAATAATAAAGAAAAGAAAAGAATCAATGTGATTTTTATCATGAGTAGTCAATACGGGCGGGGGGGGGGGGGTATGAAAAAAAACAAAAAACAAAAAACAAAAACAAAAACAAATCATATCGCCATTGGGCCTCTTGTGGTGTGAATCTCCAAAGGGAGACTCCACCACCACGACGATTCAACGCCCGGCACTGTGTATATATATACACCCATTATTTCCTTGTCCCACCTGATCATGTGTGGGTGTCCTCTCCCCAATCGTTGGAGTAGTTGTCCGGGCTGTGCTCATAGTGTCCAATCCTCGCAGGGTCCTGGTAGTTGTTGTACATTCAAAGAAAAAAAAAAAACAAAAAAAACAAATCATATCAAACTTCTTATGAGAAAATCATAAACAGTTGAACATGAAGACCGGCCAATTGGTGGGATCTTAATTATATTAAAAAATTATCAACATTTTTTTTTTAAAAAACAAACAAACAAACAAACGACACCTAATATTGGAACATACTTTCTCGTAGTAGTAATCGTAGAAACTTTAAATCTGGTAGTAGAAAATTAAGAATTTTTTTTTTTAATTTTTTGGCAAGTGATCGATAGAACAGAAAAGAAAATCTCTCTTTTATTAGCAAACATAACATGTTTATAAAAGATGGGTAGTCTCTGTTGGGGCACAGCCCAACTAGCCTTTTGTGTAGGAAGGATACTATTTATCAACTCTTTACGAATATCTCCGAGAGTCTCCATAAGAGACTTCTCATTTAAAGGTGGATGTAGTTGTAATGGGCCATTAAGAGGGTATGTATTTCAAAAATACTCCCTTAAATGGCTCATTTAATAATTTATTATTATTATTACATTATGTTTTACTTTATAATTATTATTTACAGTGAAAAAAAAAAAAAAAAGAGTTTATGGTAATTCAAAAAAAAACAAATTACCCATTGGACAATAAAAAAAGTGTTTGGATTTAAAACTTAAATATATGATGCTTTTCAAAAAATAAAATAAACTTAAATACGTGGAACTCACTTAAGGGGGCTAAAGCCACCCCTTAATTAAGAGAGTGAGCTCCACCAGAAGTCTTTTTTTTTATATATATATATAAGGTTGTTAGGGATCGGGATCAACCCCACCCCAACATTTTATTAAAGAAAAAAGAAAAAAAAAAACAATAGGGAAAAGAAAACAAAAGAAGAAAACAGATTAACAGAACATAAAAGAAGGTTTGCTACAAAAATCATTGAAATAAAGGAATTGCAAAAATTCAGAGCGGTCCACCACTATGTAGGAGAGACGATACTGAGGCTCCTGGAAGCTTAAACTATTTGCAACTTGGTTACCTTCTTGATAAATATAAGTGACAGTAAAGTCCATTTGAGAGATTAAGCTCAAACACCTATCCCAAGTGGGGTACCAACGCCAAGGAACCTTATGAGACCTAGAACGAAGGATATCCACTACAAAAGTTAAATCGTTCTCCAACCATAACCGACGCCAGCCAAAAGTCCAATCATAATCAATAGCGTGGACGGCAGCAACCAATTCAGCCTCAAAAGCAAAGCAGACACCAAGAGGAATAGCAAAGCAACCTTTAACAAATCCCCTGCATGTGCGAAAAACACATACACAACCAGCAAGGCCAGGACTACCAAAAGCAGCCCCGTCCGTGTTAACCTTAAGACAACCCGGCAGGGGAAGGCACCAATTAACCTCTAAAATGCGAGGAGCCTTTGAAGGACTATCAAAGACATGAAGCCGTTGAAGAGTCTAAAGTTCATCCACTGAATTCTTCATAGTGCCAGACTGAAGGGAGTCTACTTCGCGAACGGAACGCCAAATCAAGGAAGAGCATCGGTAAATACAGGTTTGCCACCCTCAAAGGTAGCTTGATTCCGGAGGAACCACACCACCCAGAAAGCCAGAGAGCTTTCAATTGAGTGCTAAAGACAACCCTCATCGCCTCCTGCCAAAGGTCCAAACAAGTACCATCCAACTTAATCTTATGACCAAATGTAGAGGAAACAACGTCCCACAACCCACGAACAAAAGGACAGTCAAGAAATAGATGTCTTAAGTCTTCCTCTGCAGCATAACAAAACTGACAACAAGATGGAGAAATATAACCTCTGGCACACAACGCAATGTCCGTAGGAATCTTACCATGAAACAAGCGCCAAATGAAGACAGAGCGAGAAGGAGGAATAAAAGAGGCCCAAATCTGCTTACCCCAAAAAATAGAACTCATATCCTTAGAAAGAGAATCATAAGCAGATTTACAAGAAACAACACCATCCAGGGAACAAGTCCAAACTAACGAGTCTGGGTTAGTGCTTACCACCACATTCTCAATCTCAGAAGCAACATCCGGGTGAGAAGCATGAAAAGAACCAGGAATATCCCAACCCGTAGCATCTGAGTAAATATCACCCACAAGAGAATCCAGAGGAGGTTGTAACGAAGACCAATCTTCAACTAGATCAATCAACAGATCTCCCAACCAGTTATCCGTCCAAAAACGAACCTTAGAGTGACGCCCAACCAACCACCTAAACTCAATCATCAGAGGAGTGTAATGTATTTTTAGACCTGGCCAAATAGAAGAAATAACATACGACGTTCTAGGTCTGTGATCCTAGGTGAAAAAACGAGCCCGAAGATAAGCAAAAACGAAGGATCAGTCAACATCCTCCAAGTGAACTTCTTAAGCAAGGCTTTGTTAAGAATAGCAAGGTCTTTAACACCAAGACCACCACTATCCTTAGGCTTGTAGCAAGATTTCCAAGCAATTTGGACATTTACGACCATCGATCGAACTAGCCCAAAAAAAATTCCAAATAGCAGCATTTAAATCTTTCAAAAGAGATGAAGACCAACGATAAACTTGAAACGAATGCAGGAAAGAACCCATAATCACTGAATTAATAAGACATAACCTACCTGCCATTGAAAGAGAGAAACCCTTCCACGATTCTAATTTACTTTTAATTTTATCAGCCCATGGGATCAGCCAGAAGTCATTTAAGGTGGCCTTTAAGGGATCTCTTGGTTTTTGCAGCTCCTCCCTTAATTAAGCTAAGGAGGACTTTAAAGAAGGCTCTTGGAGATGATCTTAAGTATCTAATGAAGCGCCCTTTTCAAATTACTCATCACTCATCTCTCTCCTCCCGAAGATTTTCAGATTTTTCTCCTTCGTAAAAGATAAATTCAACTCACTCCTTGAAACTTAAATTTATCTACAAATTTAAATTGTAAACTCTAAATATGAACATTGCTTAGTTTTGTAATAGCTTGATATGGACCAAACCCATTAGCACATAAATGGCCAAACCCATTCTCAAATAATATTCAACCCAATTAGTTTAAACCGTTGCCCATTATAGCCCAAGTGAAGAGAAAAATAATATAGAAGCATTACAGAATGCAACGAATAAAAAAGTTGTGGCTCTATTGCCACCCAAAATAGTTCTCCACACACCAATTTACTCCCTACACCCATAGTAAATAATTGAAATATAATAATGAAAAATGTTATTGACAATCCATTAAATATCTTTCTGCACTCCATTTTAACAGACGTTTAAATAACGTTAAATGTCTAAAATCTAGCTGTCACCAGGAATCCAACACAAATAAATAAACTTAATAACACAATATTTACTTCCTTCTTTCTTTTTCAATAATTCAAGGCAAATTCAGATTTATTAAATTTCTTAGGGTGCATTTGGTACGCGGGACAGGACGGGACAATTTTCTTTTGTCCCACGCACTACAACAAAATTAATCTTTGGCGATGCCATTAAGGCATCACCAAATCTTAACTCTATGTTGTCAAATGTTTTTAATTACACCAAAGCATGTGTCACCGTCTTGTCGCCCTAGCCCTATCATAGATTAATATAGGCGACATCTTAAGATCTCCGTCACAAAATCACAAAAGAACTACTTTTTGTTACAAATGTAAAGTGTCACCGTAAATATCAAAAGAGTTCTATTGTTACCCATAACTAAACCTTTAGCTATACTCGATGTACATTACATAAAGTAAAAAAATTGTATAAATATTTTTATTTTTTTTATCAAATTTATATATATATATATAGTTTTTCAAATATATTAGTTCCTTGCATGTAGGCTATTGGATTTAAAAGATACTTTGACAAGTACATGCAGCCAAGTCAAAGTATTTAAATCCAATGACCCACATGCAAAGAACTAATATGTTTTACATCAGTTCGAACTGACAATAGAAAAACTGTATAAATATATATATATATATATATACACAATTTTTCTATTATCAGTTAGAACTAATATAAAATATATCAGGACGAAGAATGTGAACCATACATACTTTAACTCAAAGTGTATACATTTGTCAAAACTTCTCTATAATCTATAGTCCACATTCTTCGTCCTGATATATTTTATATTAAGACGAACTAACAGTAGAAAGACTACATATATATATGTATATATATATATATATATATATATATATATATATAATAATCTTCAAACACTGTAAAAGGGTAACTAAATATATTATTATTAATATTTTTTAATTATTATATATATATAAATTAAATTTATATTTTAAAAATACATAATTCATATTTTGCTACACATTACTACTAATATATTTGCTTGATAATAAATAAATTAATTTTCTTTTAGTTATAATTGTTATTATCATTTGTTTAGATGAATTTAAAATTGTTATTATTAATTTTTGTTTATTGCAAAAAGGTTGAATTGAGTACAAAATCTCAATCCGAAATGAAATCCGATATCCAACAAAAAAAAAATTACATACAATAAATATTCCAAATATTCAATTACATTAAGTTGTAACACTCCTAAATAAAATATAATTAAAATATACAAATATCATCAAAGTACAAGGAAGAACATGGTTGAGAAAAAGATCCAATCGAATTTTGATAAGTTGAATCAACTTATGCATAAGAAATATATGAAAGTTAGTTAGTAAAAGGGATAAGCAAATTTTGAAAGGAAACAACAATCAACATAATATAAATTGAAGAGTAATGCTACATACAATCGCGGTTGCGCAACCGCCACACAACCGCTTTGGAAAAAGTGATTCACTTTTTCCAAAGCGGTTGTGTGGCGGTTGCGCAACCGCGATTGTATGTATAATTACTCAAAATTGAAATTTATCACAATCAACAATCAATATAAGTATATAAATGCAATACGACTGAATGAAGAAATTATCATAAATTTGAATAATAATAAATAAATCCAACTCAATGATTAAATTTAAATCAAAAGAAAAAAAAAAAAAAACAGTGATTAAATGAGCGAGAGATCATACCTTTAAAGGTAAGAAACAAAAACCCATCAATTAACATCTTTCCACTAAAGAGATCTCATTTACTCTAAAAAACAAAATTGTCCAAAATAAAAAATAAAAATTCACTTCAAATATAATAAAATCTAAAACCCAGAAATTAACATGTATAAAAAAAATAGAAGACACATTTAAGAATATGAAATTGTAAAACAAACATGATATAAAAAATTGAATAAAAAAAAAAGTACCTTGAGAGATAGATAGAAACTGCCGATCTGGGAAAGTGATTTTTTAAGAAAGAGAATGTTTCTGGATTATGGTTATCAAAAAGATTTCAAGTATGAAAAAGAGTGGTAGGAGGCCGTTAAAATACTTATTTTTACCTTATTTTTATAGCTTTTTAATATAATTTTTATAGTTTTTTTCTTTATTTATGAAAAAATCAATTTTTTTCATTAGAATTTGTGAGAATATAATCATATTATATGATATTAACTTGCACATATCGGATTAAAAAAAAAAAAAAAACTTGCACATATCTTCTTCTTTTTTCTTTCTTATAATGTTATCAAAATAGTTAAACGGTCAATCCAAAAACATAATGTTTTTATCCTTCAAACAATAAAAATAAAAATTCAAAACTTTCTATATAAATGAATAGGTGAACTTCAATTATTTATATAGTAAATATATATAATTATTATTGTATATTTAAAAATTGTCATACATTATAGTAATTACTGAGTTAAATTGTTAAGAAAGAGTAATGCTACTTTGCCCAAATCTGGTGCCCAAATGACGTGGCAACACTTTCATCCATTCATTTAAATCAAGCAAATCCAATACAATCTAAATGAATAGATGAGAGTGTTGCCACGTCATTTGGGCACCAGATTTGGGCAAAGTAGCATTACTCTTTGAGTTACTATAATTTATTAGGGAGAATGATGTTAATAAATAACGATTACTATATGGTGTTAAATGTCAATATAATTGTTTTAAGTACTATATCCAAAAGTTCTTATATGAACTTTGTTGCACGTTGTTTGACATTAAGCACCAATATAGTTTATTTCCCAATATGGATGATGAAGTTGTATATTCATTTATATCATTATTTGACATAGAAATTGATTATTTAATATATTTTAAAGTTAAATTGTATTAGTCACATGACTACGAATCAGACTTTATATTTCTAGATTAATATTAATTAAATATTATATATTTATTTCATAAAAAGTTAAAGCTTATCAAGTACACAAGATTAGGTTGGTCTGGTGGTAAACCCATCACACCTGTACCATGAGTTTACGAGTTCAAGTCCTCTCCCCTTCACAAAAAACCCTGGATTTATATAATAGTGTAATACTTCACAAAAAAAAAAAAAAAAAACAAAAAAAAAAAAAAACAAGAAAAAAAAAACTCATTTTAATTTTAATTATAGTGACTTTTGAGCATTGAAACGTAAAAATTAAAAAATTAAAAAAAAATTAAAAAAAAAATTAAAAAAAAATTTAAATAAATAAATAAATAAAAATAGGCATTATAACAATTAACAAGTATAAATGTTATTAGACATGAAAGCTTAAATTATTTTAATTGATTAGTAATTTTCTATAGCCAAAAATGGTCTTTATCCCAACAACTCGAAAGCCCAAGCTACTTAGGTCTGGGTCCGATTTTGGCCCATCTAATATGGGTCAACTCAGGAAAACCTTACCTGGTCTCAGTTGACTCAGTCACTGGTTTTAACAAAATCTTGTAGTTAAAGAAGACAAACATTCAAATAAGTTCGAATGGGCCCACGATTCTATGATCCCACGAAATCTAACCAAGATTTCGGGGATAATATCATTAACAACCCACTATCAGTCTCGAGTAAAGGTCTATAAATAGAATCTAATGAACTCCGGTCATCAGAATCTTTTCACTCAGTCACGATCGATCTCTATAAACGCTCAGCCAAAGCAAACCTAAGGCTAAGAACGATCCTCACCATTTTTTTTATTCTTTCATTGTCACTCATTTTTTCTGCTTGTTTTCATCTTTTTGCAAGTCTAAGAAGTACTCGACACATTCGATTCAATGGGTTAGAACCAAGTTGCTTGGGCCTAACTTGGATCCGATCCAATCCACATTAACTGTAGATAGACCATCTACAGTTTGGCACCTACCATAGGGCTCATTGCAATTTCTTAATGAACCAGTCGAATCAAGCAAACAGCTTTCTCAAGATGTCAGGAGTTTGAAATACCCCAACTATCGATGAGCAGATCGTTGCATTGACTACCCAGATGGCCGCAAATGCTGAAAAACTACAGGTGCTCAAAGCAAAAATTGTTACAATCCAGACTCGTAACGCTAAACTACGAGCCATCATCGATGGAGCACCCAATAACATGACACCTGAGCCACCAATCCCTACTCCCGGCAACAAGCAGAATGTCGACAAGACAGCTCCGGTCGCATCTGCAGATCCACAAAGGCCAATATATGACCCCCAGTGCTGGACTAAATCAAAGCACGACCTAGACAGTTCAACTTGAGATCAATCTGAATAACCTGCCTATCCGACCAGAAGCGATGTAAAAGCCAAACCCCGTCGCTGATCCACAACTGGATAATGCTTTCAAAACCACCATATCACTTCAGTTGACACCGGAGTTGGTAAAATCTAATTATGGTATAAGCTCCCCCTGAACTCTCTCGCACGTTTGTAGAAATGGAAGCCCTTATCCAAAGGATTCCAGGAGTCCCAATGCTAATCAAGAAAAGCACAGCAAACAGCTTCGCGGATTCCCCCTTCGTCGATGCGATAGCTCTTTTCGAGCTGTCCAGGAAGTTTAGCTTCCCGAACATTAAGCAATTTGAGGGCACAATAGATCCAGACGACCATATAACGCAGTACAAAAAAAGCATGTTCATTGCAGCAATCCCACACGACTTTAGAGAAGCGTGCATGTGTAAAACGTTCGGCTCCAGCCTCGGCCGCCCTACCCTACAATGGTACACTAACCTTCTTAACAATTAGATTACTTCTTTTGTGCAGCTTACATATAGGTTCGTGGAGCAATTTACGAGCAGTTGAAAACTTGAGAAGTAGTTGGACGACTTTTACACCATCACCCAAAGGCGTGGCGAAAACCTAAGGGCATATGTAGGACACTTTAACAGAGAGAAAATTTAGATCCCACACTATAACCAGGCTACCATGACCTCTGCCTTCAAGAAAGGACTCAAGTTCAACTCCACCATGTACAAAGAGCTCACCAAATACCTATACAGAATAATGGAAGATGTGTTAGCAAAAGCGTGGGCCCAAATTAAATGGGAAGAAGATGAAGCTTGCTATGTTGAAAAAGCCAACAACTACACCAACAACAAACGAAGTGATCATGTCAACAGAAGGACAAATGATAGGAGGGTTGAACCCTATCCAACCGAAGATCGACGCAGTGATCAACCCGTTATAATAGGCCAAGCGATAGACGATCGTATAGACAAAATCCACCAAGAACAAGTCGATCACAAATTCAAGTCCCAGAATACAACCTCAGCATCGAACCTGTCGATCTCGTAGCAATGATAGGGGAAATGTAGTCAAATAGCCACAATAAATGAAGGCTCCCCCAGAACATCGAGACGCCAGATTTCGATGTGAGTTCCATAGAGATCACGGCCATCAAACGGAAGATTGTATCACCCTTAAATTGGATGTAGCCGAACTTTTGAAACAAGGACACCTACAAGAATTCTTAACCAACAAGGGAAAGGAGACCCTAGCTTGACATGATGGGAAACAACAAGCTATCCCAAATGATGGTCCGCCAGAGTCGCCTCGACAAGACAAAATTATTAATTATTTTGCATGCGGATCAGAAGTCAGTGGCGTGAGTTATTAAGCCACAAAAAGACACAATCGACAAGTGTCAAACACAAATACAGCCCAACAGAGAGCATCTACCAAGGATCGATGAAATCGTCACATTCATGTCCACCAACAAATCAAATTTGTTTTCTCCTCACCACGATGGACTTGTTATTTCATTACATATTGCCAACTATTTAACAAAAAGAATTTTGATCAACAATGGTAGTTCATGTAATTTATTGTTTAACAGTGCTCTACAATGCAGGTCGAAGAATCCAAAATCAGCTATCAAACGACCATGCTAATAAGATTTAGTGGCGAGTAGAAGAGTACCCTAAGTGAAATTGTACTACCAATTTACGCCAAAGGAGTAAACTTATACATCAACTTCCTGGTGCTCGACTGTCAATCTTCATACAATGTAATCTTAAGCAGGCCCTAGATACATGAGATGAAGGCAATCTCCTCGACCTACCACCAAATGATCAAGTTCTTACCAAGTGGGGAAAACGAGAGATAAAAGGCGAACAAAAAGCTGCAAGAGAATGCTACCAAAATGCCATGAAGAAAAAGATAGAGCAATTATAGCAATTACAGGAATCTACGGTCGTGTCGACTCCAAACAAGCCAAATATGGAAGAAATAGACGAAGTGTCGATCGACTCAGACTAGCCAGAACATAAAGTCTTAGTCTGATCCAGGTTACCCAAAGAAATTCAAAAATAGCTGATCGACCTCCTGAAAGAACGCCACAATAGCTTTGCCTGGTTGCATTCAGATATGGTCGGAATCGACCTAGAGGTAATAGTCCATAATCTGCAAGTACACCCTGATCACCCATCAGTAAAGAAAAAGAGGAGAAAATTCACACTAGAAAGAAACAAAATAATCACTGAAGAAGTACAGAAGCTGATTGACATCGGGTCAGTTAGGAAAGTCAAGTACCCAGACTAGTTGGCAAACGTCATAGTCGTGAAAAATAAAAACGAGAAGTGACGCATCTGCATCGACTTCACAGACCTCAACAAGGCGTGCCCCAAAGATCCATTCCCACTCCTTCACATTGACATGCTGGTCAACGCCATAGCGGGACATTAACTACTCAGTTTCATAGACGCCTTCTCAGGATACAACCATATTATGATGCATCTGAACGACTAAGAAAAAACTACTTTCGTCATCAAAAGAGGTATATATTGCTATAAAGTAATGTCATTTGGCTTGAAGAATGCAGGTGCGACCTACCAACGGTTGGTCAACAAGATGTTTGCTAACATGCTCGGATCGACAATGGAAGTCTGTAACGATGACATGCTGGTTAAATCCCCCGTCGCTCAATAACACATAGATCACCTACAGCAGTCGTTTGACGTGCTCGACAAATACGGTATGAAACTAAACCCTACTAAATGTTCATTTGGTGTATCATTTGGAAAGTTTCTAGGTTACTTGGTGACCTAGAGAGGCATCGAAGCCAACTTCGATCAGATTCGATCGATCAAAGGAATCGAGTCACCAAAATGCATCAAAGATGTTCAAAAACTCACGAGTCGAGTATCAGCCATAAACAGGTTCATCTCCAAGTCATCCGAATGATGCCAACCCTTTTTGAACACCTTGAGGAAAAACAAGGCATTCGAGTGGAATGAAGAATGCAAGAAGGCATTACAAGACTTGAAAGATTAATTGACTTCACCCCCATTGATACCAAAGCCTAAAGACAAGGAAACCCTACTCTTATACCTAGCAGTATCCGACACGGTAGTGAGCGCCGTACTGGTTAAGGAAGAAGAAGGTTCACAACATCAAGTATACTATGTGAGTAAAGCACTACTCGATACCGAAACTAGATATAGTCGACTTGAAAAGCTAGTCTTAGAGCTTGTCGTGGCTACGCGCAAACCAGACTGTACTTTCAATGCCACCCCATCAAGGCACTAACTTCCTTCCCACTTAAGAACATATTACATAAACTTGAACTTTTAGGTCCATTGACGAAGTGGGTGGTTGAACTCAGCGAGCACGACATCACCTTCCAGCCACAGACATCAATGAAATCTCAAGTATTTGCTGATTTTATTGCAGACTTTACTCCTTATGAGAATGTGCAGGCTGAGCAGGAACTGGTAGCTCTTACTAAAAGTCCTACAAGCGAAACCTAGTTCTTGTTCATTGACGAGTCTAACAACATAAAAGGTAGTGGACTTGGACTTGAACTCAAATCCCCACAATGAGAAACACTAGAGCAATCAGCCCGCTACAGTTTCTGTACAACAAATAACGAAGCAAAATATGAAGCTTTAATAGCCGGACTCGACTTGGCAAAAAGCTTAGGAATAAAAAATATATAGGTACAGAACGACTCTTAATTGGTCATTCGACAAATGAATGGGTCGTATGAAGCAAAGGATAAGAGGATGGCAGCGTATTTGGCTAAAGCCAAACAACTTCAGTCGACCTTCGACATATATAATATACTGCAAGTACCAAGGATGGAAAATGCTCGGGCAGACGCATTAGCAAACCTAGTGTCGACGACTTCAACCACAAGCCCTAAGTTGATCCCCATTGTTCATCTACTACAACCAATAATATACGAGGAAAAAATTAATCAGGTCGACGAATACAACCTAACCTGGATAGATCCCCTTTTTAACTACTTGCAAGCTGACATCCTACTAGGGGACAGAACTAAATCAAGGAAGATCAAAGCTAAGGTAACCAAATTCTACATTTTGTATGGTAAACTATATTAAAAATCTTTTACAGGCCCATACTTGAGGTGTTTAGCACCGCATGAGGTGTACGATGTCCTGAAGAGTCTACACTACAAAGAATGCGAGAACCATTATGGCGCAAAAAGCCTATCGAATCGAGCAATCATGGCTGGATAATATTGGCCGACCATACGGTCTGACACCTAAAATCATGTGAGGACCTGTGACGAATGTCAGCGATTTGCTCAAGTATCCCACCTTTCTCCAGGTATGTTAAATTCAATTTTAGCTCCTTGGCCCTTTATGAAGTGGGGGATGGATATTGTAGGAAAACACTATGTAGCCCCTATCGGTGTCGTCTACGTGTTAGTCTTGACGGACTACTTCACCAAATGGATCAAGGCTGGAGCATTTCAACATGTGCATGACATAGAAGTACGTAATTTTGTGTGGAAAAATATAATTTGTAGGTCTAAAACACCCAAAGAGATTGTAACCGACAATGAATCTTAGTTCATTTCGTTTGACTTTCAGAACTTTTGCGACAAGTACAGGATAACGTTGAGTTTTTCAACTCCTCGCTACCCTCAAGCCAATGGACAAGCCGAATTGACAAATAAGACAATTATCTACAGTGTAAAGAAAAGACTAGAAGTTGAAAAGAGTGAATGGACCGAAATACTACCCAAAATCCTCTGGTCGTATAGAACCACTCCTTGCCGATCGATAGGAGAAACACCATTCTCACTTGTCTATGGCTCAGAAGCAGTTATTCCAATTGAGATGCAAATTGCAATCACTCGAAATGAGAACCCATGCGAAGAACAGAATAACTAGGAGCTTGCATTTGAACTAGACCACCTAGATAAACGTCAAGAGCAAGCTACCTTGAGTGTACAAGCATACCAGCAGTAGGTAGCTCAACACTATAATAAGAACGTGAAGATCAGGACCTTCAAAATAGGCGATTGGGTGCTATAACGAGTCCTTCAAAACACAAGAGAACAAGGCTCACAAAAGATGGGTCCGACGTGGCAAGGCCCCTACCAAATAACAGACATAAAAGGATGTGGGGCGTACAAATTGCGAGACCTCGAAGCTCGAGAAATTCATAACAATTGGAACGCCCTACACCTAAAACGGTATCATTTCTAACCTTGTCTATTTTAATTTCACATATTTTCCTACTATTGCATTCAATCCATCTACACTCGATACTAACAAGTGGACAAACAAGAGCAATTATGACAACTTACTTGCAACTAAGTGCAAAACTAAGCTTACAAAAAAAAAAAAAAATTGAAGAAGAAAAAGAAGAGGTCGAACTGTCGAAAAGGAGATCGAAGTGAGCGACCGTCGATCGCCGGTGAAGGGATAAAGAAGAGATCGAGTCTTCGAAAGAGAGAGAGTCAGAGAGAGAATCTGAGATGAGACTAAATACTGATGAGAGAGAGAAATGACAGTGATGAGTTTTATAAAAAATATATATATATTATAGGAACCACCAGTTTGAACCGAACTGAACCGGAACCGTCGATTCCAGTTTGATTCGAACCGGGCGGTTCAGGTAAAAGTGGAACTGAAACTGAAACCAAAACCAAAACCAAAACTGAAACCGGAATCGGCCTATGCGAATTTTAATTTTTCCAATTTTGGTTCCAGTCCCGGTTCGGTTCGACGGTTCAAATCGGAACCGTGCCAGGACTAACCCTATGTAGGAATAAGACCAAGGTTGAGTTAGGCCTTGTTGATACGACTGCAACAGACTTCCCCTTGGGGTCGGCTTCGACATTTTTTACGGGCTCTATATCGGAGGCTTTCCTCTTCCTTTTTGTCCTCAAAGGACTCGACTCAGGAGAAAAGACAAAAGCCGGCTCCTTGACCTCGACCACCTTCGCCTTTGATGCCTCTGATGCCTTCTTCTTTTTAACGTTAACAGCCGCCCGCTTCTTGCTCATAGCCTCATTATGAAGCCTCAACGCTTCAATCGAATCAGTCATCACAAACTTCACGTTCGGCATTGACTTGTCTGCGAAACGACGTTCAGCATCAGTTATAGGAGTTAAAAATCTCGTACCACAAAGTATCTCAAAACTTCTCCTAACCCAAGTATACGACATAAGGTATTTTACAAGAGGGTATGGTGTCCGCGGCACATTCCACGTCGAATGAAGCCACAAGGTGCTAGGCATAAGATTACCTTCCTACAATAACACCCTCAAACTCCTTTCTTCGGTTGGAATTGCCAAAATACTGTTCGTGCATCCGACAAGATCGAAACACGATAGCTTACTCTCCTCACTTACTAAATCTACAAAGGCAAACAATGTTATTAAAACTAGGAAAAACTCGAAACTACTCTAAACAACATTAGATCAACACTCACCAGCTCGACTCCAGATTGAACGACACCTATAACCCTCATTCCCAAAAGAGCCATTTATTAGTGGACCCCTAGCTAAGAAGAAAGTATCCTTCTATCTTTGATCATTAGTGGTGAGGTCGGTAATGAGTGGAGTAGCATTAGACCTAAGATTCAACGAGAATCGACCCTTCTCGTTTACATGCTGCTTCAAAAAAAAATTATGCAGTAGAGGGCCGAATCCAAAACTCAAATCATTCTTCTCACGGAGGACAGTTAGGCACAAAAGAATCCTTCAGCTATTTGACATTAACTGGCCAGATGCAATATCATAATACACCAACAGCTGTTAAGCCAAAGAAGGAACCGGGAATCTAAACTCTTGTCGCAAGTTGTAGTCATAGAAGTGTAAGTCCCGCAGCGGAAAATAAAGATTTTTGATTTGAAATTAATTAAGATAAATAAGAACGATAGGTTTCAAAAAATTTCTATCGTCTTCTTGGGACCTTTTGTATATACACGAATATGAGGAAGAGATCTGTTTTCATACCTTTTAAGAACACTCCTTCGTTTTTGTAAGGATTCCCTTTAATTGATTGGCTTATTTCGTGGACAAACCACATGTTGGGGATTGTTTGTAAGGGTAGCTTTAGTGATAGATATTCAAGCTCAAGACCCTCTCATGTCCTCAAGGTTGATAAGCACCAAAGGTAAACTTCTATGTGCTTAATTTGCTTTGAAGAGATTAGATGCACACACACATTCACATCTCATGCATAATTCATTCTCTTGTATGTTGTGTATGTGTTGTTATTTTGTGCTCATTAATGCTCATTATCATCTCTTCTTGCATGCTTTACATGATTGCATCTTGTATGACCAATGCCATGCCATTCATGTTTTTAAGATTTCATACATAGTGTCAGGCGCTGTACAAAGCGCTGTTCGTACAGCGCCCATCCTGACCTGGTCGAAAATGCATTTTTAAATGCATCAGGTCTGATGCAATTTTGGAAGGCGCTGTACGAGCGCTGTACAAAGCGCTGTTCGTACAGCGCCCCTCTGTTTTCCCGTGAGAACAGAGTAGGGGCGCTGTACAGGCGCTGTACAAGAGGCGCTGTACAAGAGGCGCTCTACGTACAGCACCCAAGGCAAAAATAGGGATAACTTTTCAAAACGACCACACTTTGTTTTGGCCTCCTATATATATGCCTCTTTGACTTTAGGTCAATCATGTGAGTTGATTATCAGATTTCATACTTAGAATATTTTTCTAGAAAAGAAAAATACAAAGAACTCACCTTTAACCACTCAAATCAAATCCCTTGTGCATCAAATTTCATATTGCATCTTCTATGTCTAGATAGAAAGCATCCATGATTGGGTTTGCATCATCACAACTTGCTTGGTAAGATTTTGATTAAGTTCATCTTATTTGAGTATTTTTATTATCAAGCTATTCTCTTTAATTTACTTGTATGTTTTGATCATATGATAAATACAAGATTAGAGAATTAATTGTGATGAATTGATTGAGTGTTGTTTGTGATAGCTAATTAGGTTTTTAATTAATCTTGATTAGCTAAGCTATTTGACATGTCATTTAGCAATTGATATCTAGGATTGATTTAAATTGATTATCTCATCATCCTAGATAAGCATCTAAGGTTACCTAGCCTTGTTTGTTATTTGAATATTCATATATATTCACATAGGTTGTTTCTCTTCATTGAGAAGTAAGTCTTGGGGCTAAGAGTGCTTAGGCCTCAAGCAAATTGGAATTGGGTTGCTAATAAAGGCCCGCTGGGTAGAAGTGAGGGGTTACAGACTGGAGTGTTAGACGAGGTCTACATAGGTTGTAAACTTCATTTCAATTAGTGATTTCGAGTTCCGAGTGTGGCGCACTATACAGCCCGTGGTTTTTCCTAGTGGTTAGGTTTCCACGTATATATCAAGTGTTATTTAAATTCCGCATCTTATTACACTTGTATGTATTTTTAACTAGTAGGGGCATTTTCATAAAATTTAATTGCATGCGAAAATTGGGTAATAATAGCTAAAATCTATTCACCCCCCCTCTAGATAACATATTTAGAACACACCGTATTCTTTTCAATTGGTATCAGAGCGGGTTCCTAGATATACTTAGGTGATCCTTTGCTCATTATTGGTGTGTTTTGCATTTTGCATGTTTGTTTGATTTCTTCATACATTTTGCATTCTTCTCATGTGCATTCATTCAACGCAAACACTATGAGTGATTTCGTGAGAGAAGAAATTGACTCCGTTGAGGAGATGCCTCTCTTACTAGAGAGATTTAGGAGATTTGTGAAATTAACCACCTCACCTCCTAAGAAGAAGTTGACCACCTCACCTCCTAAGAAGAAGAAGACAATTGCTTTGGAAACTTCGAAGCATGATAAGAAGGAGGGTATCTCAATTGAAGACATGGGACTCAATGACAAGCCAAACCAATGAGTGTCTTCAAGAGAGGGGATTCAGTGCTACGAATGTGGAGGATTCGGGCATTTCTCCCCGGAGTGTGGAAACTTGAAGGATAGAAGAAAAGGGAAGGCGTTGGCCACCTTATGGGATAAATATGAAGATGACGAAAATCCTTCAAGTAATGAAGAACTTACCATCATCTACACGGAATTTGGAGCCAAGAGTGTAGAAGTTGAAGAAGATGGCAAAGTTGCTTATCCTTGTGATCCCCAAGAAGAACTAGGTATAGAAGTAGTTGGTGTAGCTACTCATAGGGATTTGGCTCTTTCCTCATCAAGAGAAAAATTTGATGATCTTGATGAAGGAGATGACTCCATTGGTGAAATGGAGATTAGAGGAGATGACACAAGTGTTGAATATTTGTCATCTAACTCCACAAATGGAAGTGTGGAGTGTATGGATCTTAATGACTACAAAGTCAAAGTTGAGAGCTCGATGATGAGGAACAAGGAAGAAATTAGAAGATTAAAAGAAGAGAATCTAGAGCTTTCAACACTAGTAGACCACTTGTGTGAAGAAGTGGTGAGATCCATGGCGGATGAAGATAAGCTAAAAGAAGACTTAGCTTTATCTAAGAGGAGAGAAGAAGAGCTGAAAAGAGAGCTTGAAGAAGTTAAATGGAGGCTTGAGAGAACCGGAAGACAACACCTTGCTTCCTCCTTGAATTCGGTCAACCCTAGTGAGAGAAAAAAAAATTATTTTTCGTTTTTCTCTCTTGTGGCCGCACCTCTTTTGTTCTTTGTAGGGTTCCGAATAGCTTCTTTTTCCTGACAAGTATATCTTATAAACTAGGAACCTAGGGTTTAGTAATCTAAGTTAAAATAGGATTCTAAATCTTTTTTTAAGTATTACTTCACTAGGGTTTGAACCTTTGACCTATCAAGAGTAAATAAAAATAAATCACTTATTATTTTATTGCTCTTTTCAATGTTAGAAATTAAAACCTCTATATGACAATTAATAATTCTTAATTATTAATAATCATATTATTTAATAATATTTAATTCAACAATTAAATAATCACATCAATTAATTAATTCCTAAAATATTTTTAAGTTACTTTTGTAACACAATTAATTGGACCATCCAATTCTCCTTGAGTCTTGTTACTATAAATCGTATAGGGCTAGTAAGGGGACCTAATAGACCCACAGTTTTGAGCTTCAATAATACTTAGAAAAAAATTAATTAAACTCTTTAATTAATATTTCACAATTATTAACTTTGGAGTTATTCCACTAAAAACCCAAGGTTGTACTCTTGTAACAGAAGATGTTTTACACTACCAATTTATCAGTGTCCATTGATATAGCTATTACATATGGTATGATCCTCCACAAATAGTTCATAATTAGAGCTAGATCATTAGGTCCATTATACCTCTCTAATTATATTTTTTCCTTTAAGTACCATTGATTCTCTTGAATGATTATATCCTTTATTCCTTTACGAAAGAAGGAGAGCGCTCTTAATCGTTCAAACCACAAATCAACAATTAAAGGAACTACTTATCTACTTCTCACAAGAAGGAGTGGATTCCACTATTGTGTGCATACCTTCTCAGCCACAAGCCAAACCGTGATTCCAAGATATAGAGATATTGACCAAGAATGTTATTCCGATCTCACCCATGGTAAATAAAAAACCACAATCTAACATGAAGGAGTCAGTAAGACACTCAGGATTTATAGCCATCATTAATCGATATATATGAATCTTTTCAACTAACAAATCTTAGTGACAGATTCATATAGATTGTGGCCCAGTCCTATATGATCATGGTGCATCCATTCTCATAACACCATATGAGTATTCTAGGATGAGACCACCGTACAATACGGAATGGACCGCAGCTGTAGATTAATCACAAATAAAGTACCCAGCTTTATTTACTTTATACTGACTTTTTAAATTGCATGTCTCGAACTGAATTCCTCTGTATATAACATACATATACTCAATTTGAGATTACATCTAG
This sequence comes from Acer yangbiense, assembly GCA_008009225.1. NCBI lineage: Eukaryota > Viridiplantae > Streptophyta > Magnoliopsida > Sapindales > Sapindaceae > Acer > Acer yangbiense. The sequence goes on from CM017771.1 coordinate 25,020,296, forward strand.
CAATCTTGGATGTTAGCATATATAATATAAACATATGAATTAATTTATTTGAATGAAATAACTACTTCTTTTATTATCGAATTTATAACATTTACAAATTACAAGTTTTAGGGCATAAATCCCAATAATCTCCCACTTGCACTATAGCATGTGAGACATGTCTCTTAATCCCAGACCCTCTAGGTGACCTTGAAATACTTTAGCCGTTAAGGTCTTGATAAATGGATCAGCATGATTATCTTGCGACGCGATCTTCGTCACTGCCACATCTCCTCTCTGCACTATCTCCCTGATGAGATGATACTTCCTCTTTTGTGGCTTCTTGGTTCTTTGGAATTAGCCACTGCACCACTATTACCACAATAAAGTGTCATGAGCTTATCCAAGTCTGGAACAACTTTCAGATCACTCAAGAACTTATGGAGCCATACCTTTTCTTTAGCTGCTTCGCAAGCTGCTACATATTCGGCTTCCATGGTGGAATCAACAATACAAGATTGCTTGATACTCCTCCACACTATGGCTTCACCACCAAGGGTGAATACTGACCCAGACGTGGATTTCCTAGAATCCCTATCTGCCTGAAAGTTAAAATCCGTATATCCTAACGGGATCAGATCCTGTTCTGAATATACTAACATATAGTTTCTCGTTCTTCGGAGATACTTAAGAATAAGCTTCACAGCCACCCAATGATCTAATCCTGGGTTAGAGTGGAATCTACTGGCTACTCCTACTATAAAGCAGATGTCAAGTCTCATGCATAACATAGCATACATAAGACTGCCAACTGTTGACGTATATGAAACTCATCTCATATCCTCAATTTCTTGAGGTGTTTATCGCGCCAAATATGTTGTATATTTCAGCCCCTAAATCCGTAACCATTGTATCATTTTCGTGCATTTTAGCGTCGCTTATGGGCTCTATATTCGTATTTGTAGGCATTTCCCCATTTCGGGTGATTTGAGCGTATTGCGAGACTTTCGGGCGAAAAGAGGACCAAGAGTTGCAAAAAGAAAGAGAAAAGCATCAAAGGCTACAATAGTACGAGACCCAACCGCACTCCACCCGCACTACTGCTTAGACTAGAGGACTTGATTGCTGAAAGTTGATAAAGTACGGGTGAGTGCGGGTCCCAACTGCACTCCACCAGCATTACTGCCCAGACCAGAGGACCTGATTACTAAAGATTGATAAAGTGCGGGTGAGTGCGGGTCCGAACCGTACTCCACCCGCACTACTGCCCAGACTAGAGGACCTGATTGCTGAAGGATGATAAAGTGCGGGTGAGTGCGGGTCATCCAACCGCATTTCACCCGCACTTCTTCTCAGATCCGGGAGTCCAAAAATCGAAGGAAATGATAAAGTGCGGGTGAGTGCGGGTCACTGACCCGTACTCCACCCGCACTCCATCACGTCAGATATCATTTTAAAACTGATTTGTAACCTATTTTAGGGGACTATAAATAGAAAGTGTGTGTAATGTTTTTAGTATGCTTTTACACTTAGAAATTCTGAAAGTTGTAACTAGACTAAACAATCTATTTCTTCTCATTTCATAAGCTTTCTACTCTACATCTAAGGGATCTTCAAGGGTTATTCCTCATCTTTTCTCTTATTTTTATTATTATCAATGAGTAGCTAAACCCCACTAAGGGGGTCTATGGATTAGTTTGTGAATGATTGGGCTTTTGTATATAATCTTTATTTCTTTTATATATCTATCTTCTATTGATTTATTCTAAGAGTATGAATGGATTTAATTGGATTTACTTATTTTAGATACACTCTCTTTACAAGCTTCCATTGGATTCTATCTTTTTAGGCAACTAGATATACATCCTATATAGTTGTTTATTGCTCTCATGAATATATGGGATTCTCGTAATCCCTGCTCGATAACCACGTTCTTCATCTAGCCTCTAATGGGTGTCCGTGTCTATACACCCTAAGACGGCTCTCGTGAGAGGCTAGAAGCCATTCTATACAACCTAGGTGGCTACCCTAGATGGTTGAGCTCGAGATAGGTATACGAGCTTTATTGCTAAGGTCCTAACCGAACAACCGACACTATACACCCTAGGTTGGTTGTTTAGGAGGGACCAATCCCTATCAGGAAGCCTCCTATACACCCTAGTTGGCCCCTTGGTAGGGATAGATAGTCAACCTATACACCCTAGGTTGGCTACAATAGTCAAAACGTGCATATTTTACTAGTTTATTACATTTGCCCAAATGTTTACTTTCTAATCCGTTAACTCCCTAGTCTCCGTCATATATATCTTTCGTTTCATTCATATTCCATCTTTAGTTACATTTCTAATTTCGTAAGTAAGTAATTGCTAGTTCACATTTCAACATCATCAACCATTCATCTTTATTGCACTAATATCACTTAAGTTTAGATTAGTTTTAGCTGTCGACGACCCTTGCTTGCCACTATATATGCGTTTTCAAAACCCTTATAGGCATTGCTAGGCTTACAAATTGTGTTTGACAAGTGCTTTTAAATACACACAAAACGACTTTATTAAAATGGCGCCATTGCTGGGGATCAGCGTGTTTAGCTTTGATTAGTTTTATTTGAGTAATATTGGTTTATAGTTATATTTTTGTTTTACTTTGTTAGTGTCTTTTTACGTCATGTGGTATTCTTTTTGCGAAATTTCAGGATTTTAGGTTTATGCACGGACGAAGATCGCTAAGAAGAGCAGTTCTACCGGTCAACGATAATATACATCATGTTAGGTTTTTGGTTTGTCTTGACATGTATTCCATATCAAAATGATGTTTTCTTGTAATGTTTAGTGGTCTAAGAATTGAGGATTCAAGTCGTCAAAGAAAGACTTGGCCACAACTCATGCAAGATGCCGGCTTCAAAGAGAAATGTGTTTAATCGGTCTACAAAGGTGTATAAGACCTCATTTCTCTTACATGGCTAGGCACACACACACATGGCATTCATATGTGTTCTTGCATGGTTGAACATCATTTAAATATCACTTTCACACACTTGGTAATGTATGCTCATGCATTAGCTTTAATTTGACAAACATTGTAATTTGCATGTTCTAGGACTATGTCTAGGAAAGGCATACGTGTGTGATTTTGTGTGTATATATTTTTGTATTTTTTGTTTTGTACTTGAAAATGATCTCTTATGATTCCTTACTGAGTCCCGGTTATTTTGGTTACTCATTCATTAGGTTTCGAGTCCAAATGATGTAGCTACGCTAATTTTCGTTCTCATTCGTTGAGTTATTTTCGTCGTCGTATTCCGAGATGATTTCTCAACCTTTTGTCAAAGTTTCATAGTCTACATTGTGCATGAGGGAGTCACGATTTGTAATCCAAAGAAAAATTCAAAATCGGAGTTTGAAGGCCCGGATACGGCCGAAGAACGCGAGCAGTGCGCAGGAGAAGCAAGCGAGGCCAAGTGGCCAAGCTTGGCCACCACGTGTGGAGGCCGTGGGCCACACGGCCAGGGCAGGCCTCTGCCCCTGTGTGGCACACACGCCCCACATGGCCTAGGGGTGATGTGGCACCTCCTAGTTGGCCGGTTTGCTCGTCTCTCTCTCTTCCTTTTAAATTTCCAAATTCCCTCCCATTCATTTTCAAGAAGAAAAAGTTGAATCCCACTAGAATTTTCTCTCCAATATTTCTCACCTTCCAAACACCATAACGTTCTCATACGAACTCGAAATTGAGTGATTCAAGTTGGTGATTGTTTGTAATCAAGTCCTCTACCTTTTCCAAGTAGTTTGCCAACTGTTTGATCGACTTTGTTGGTGGTTGTACACAGAAAACCGAACCAGCTCGAGAATCCAAGGTAGTGTTCATAACTTTGGGATTTCTTTTTTTATAACCTTTAATTACCTTGGGGTTTCTTCTTCTATATGTATGTGTATGTATTGTGAATGCTATAGAGAAATGTAGCTTCATAATCAATCTTAATCAAAAGTCTAATTAGAGACATATGTGAACTAGTTTTTTAGATTCTAGGTTTTTCACATGTTTGAGAGTTGTATTGTGATTAGATTGATATCTAGGATTATTTATGACTTGATTGAATTATTTTATGATTAATAATCCTTGAAATGTGTTTTGATCCTTGATTGATGTAATCTAGGATTAAGGCTCTTGTATGTGTTTTTAGAGACATCTAGGATTCAATTGATTTATCAATATATCCATACTCTAAATCTTTGGCTAGAATATTCATTGAATACATTTTGTGATTCTAGCATTTTTTGTGTGTATGTTTATGACATCTTGAATATGTACTTCATATATATGATTTTATTCAAGTGTTATTTGTATGAATAGGACTATGAGCTTTTGTGTTAGATGTTTTTCACTTGCTCTAGGTTTAATTCATGTTTTGGCATCTAGATTACTTTACTTGTGTTCTCACATGTTTAGGTCTAGTTGTTCCATGGAATGTATTGATCACATGTTCTATGTTGAATTGATTGTTTGCATCATTTGCATTCATATGATCACACTAGGAAGTCCTTATAAAAGGCATGAAGTCTTGACTAGGACAAAGAGTCCGGATAGTCAAACAAGGGAGTCTTGGTTAGGACGTGATGTCCGGATAACCGAGCAAGGAGTCATGGCTAGAGTCGGGGAGACTCGGATAGTCATGCATGGGAGGCTCCCTAGAGGCATGAGTGCCTTGGATAGGGAGTTGGCTTGTATGTTGGTAGGCCTAGGCGTATGGATAGACATAGACTCCAAAAGAGCGGGGTACATGAGATGTGTATGCACTCTTGAGGAATTTCTAATCTTCCATCGATGTTGGTTTTGTATGTTGTCCAATATATGGTGGCTTCGTATCATTGAAGGATTTCGTACTTCCCAATAGGGTTGGGTAGACATAGACTCCACTAGGTAGGTGAGCTAAAGATTGGTCACTTTGTGGAATTTCTAATTTACCTTCCAATTTATATAAGTACCCAATGGTTGTAGTTCAACCCGTGGATGTTTCCTCCTTGGAGGTTTTACCACATTAAAAAATCTCTTGTGTTAATTCTTCCTATCTCTATCTCTTATATTTGTTTACGTGTATGTTGTTATCTTGTTGCATATTATTCACTTGTGATGTATATTGAAACAAGATTTTGTAAAGTGTGATTTGTGATCTTAGTCTTTTGATCTTATTTGTAAATATAATTCTTTTGTATATTGTATTTCTTGTGTATAGTATTATTTGATTATATTTGTAATACATTGAACAAATATTGAAATACAAGTATTCTTTGATGTTGAATTTATGTGTTCTTATACCTCATACAACTAATTGATATTCATAGACTATGCTTATATGACCATATGCTTATCTTGTCTATGTATGGATTTACGGTTTATGTGTTGTATGTAAGGCTACCTTGAGGGACAAATGAAAATTTGTTCAAGGGATTGAAAAAGGTGTAAAAACCTATTCACCCCCTCTCCTCTAGGTATGCTTTAAGCTATTTAACTCTATTTGTATACTTTCACATCAAGTGAGAAGAATAATCGATTAGTTTGAGGGGAACATGGAACAATGAGTTCCTCAAAATCATCAGGAGCAACAGGCTCATGATACGAATCCGCTAGAGCAACAAGCTTTTGAGCAAGAGGGTAGTGTACAAAGGGATGAGCAATTGGGGCTCACCATGGGCGGAGTACACACTTCCCTTTGTAGGAAATATGCCTACGGCTATAGTACTTGATGATGTGGTGAGACAGTACGAATTGAACAACATGCACATCGGCCTCCTACCATCTTTCAATGGAAGACCTACTGAAGATTGCCTTCAATTCATAAAGCAATATGGTGCCACATTAGAAACATTTTCGGGGATGGCTCGCCATGCAGTACTAACTAGAGAACATCTTCACCTCAGATGTTTTCAGTATTGTTTAAAGGACGAGGCGATGACTTGGTACATGAACTTGAGGCCAGGGTCATTGGTGACATGGGGTCAAGTGTGCAAGGTGTTTTTCAACAAATTTTTCCCGTCACAAAAGGCAAAGGATCTACGGTTGAAGATTGCCTCTTTCTATGAGGTGAACCCTTCCACGAAGCATGGGAAAGGTTTAACTTGTTGCTCGCTCAGATGCCGCTGCATACATACCATCCAGAGTTGAAGGTGAATTCCTTTTATAGTGGACTTTCTTCTATTATGCAGATGCTAGTGGATAATGCATGTATGGGGTACAATAGCTAACAAGAGAGCCACTGAAGCTTACGATATCTTGGAAAAGATCGCCCAAAACTCACAACAAAGGATATCCAATGTGAGAAAGGGTGGAAGACTAGATGTGGGACCGAACACCCAAGTGAAAATTTAGATGTCCCGAATGAACAAAGAGCTCCAATCTATTAAGGACCTTATAACAGGAAAGTCGGGGTCTTCCTATGGAGTTAGTCAAGTCATGGGAGAGATATATGTGGGAGAGGGCTAGATTAGGCAAGAAGAGGAAGCCCAAGCCTTTAGGGAATTCCAGAGGCAACGGAATGACCAGTATTCGAATACATACAATCCAGGGTTAAGGAACCACCCTAACTTATCTTGGTCAAACAACAACCACCTAGGTGCGAGTAACAACCCAAGTGGGAACAACTACCAAAGTGGAAACAACTACCAAGGTACAAATAACAATCAAGGGTACCAAAATCATGGATACAATAGGTATAACCAACCAGGAGGTCCTAGCAATAACAATAACCAGTGGGGTAGTTCGAGTAACAACCCCCCAACCAACTTCAACTCTCAAACACCCTCTAACCAACCAAAAGACAAATCGTTAGAAGAAATAGTCAGTACGGTGATAAAGATAGTTGGCATAAGTTCTGAAGCACTCAAGAACACATTGCACGCATCAGAGCAGAGAATGACAACTTACATGCAATCCAACGATCAGAGAGCCAATAGTCATGGAGCATCACTAAAGAAGATGGAGACACAATTGGCTCAACTTCTGGATGCAGTGGTTAAGCAGAACAAAGGGAAGTCACCTAGTACCGATAAGCACATTAATGTGCTAGAAGTGGTCGAGGAGAAAGTTGAGAAAGTTATAGGACCGAAGATTATACCTAACCAAGTGAGAGATCTAGATCACTCCACTAAGGTGGGCGTGGATGATGTGGTGAAAGGCACAGAAAATGAAGAACGGGAAAAGCGTGAAGAATTCCCTATTAAACTGACGGATTCTGAACGCTTCGTGATAAACGTAACCATTGAAACTTCACCAAAAATGGGAGCGATGCTTGATATGGGAGCTAGCATCAATATGATGCCATTAGTGTTGTACAAACAGTTGAAGATCCAGTCAATCAAACCGACTTCTATTACTCTTATTATGGCGGACAACACTCCTAAAACTCCAGTTGGAGTGGTTGAAGAAGTCTACGTGCATGTGCATGGTTTGATAGTCCCGGTAGAGTTTGTTGTGTTGGATGTAAAATGAGGTGGATCCTATGGTACGGATTGAAAGTTACTCTTTGGGAGGTCGGTTATAGCCACAGCGGGAATGATGGTTGATATCCTTTCTAGGAACATTTCATTCAGTTGTGGAGGTAGGAGTGTAAATTTTACGGTCGATCATCCTAAAGGGAGTCAAGTGGATGATTGCCTTGTATAGGAAGCGCCAAAGCTAAGAAAGAAGAGAAGTCGAGTGCTCACTCTCATGCAAGCCTTTGAGAGTATTTCTGATATGAAGAAGGGCAACCACGATTGTTTGAATGAACAAAAAGCAATTAAGCTCGAAGAAGATGATTTGGCCACAAGAACCGTTGAAGAGATAAGTGAGCTAGAGAGAGAGAACACAAGGCTCATATTAGAAGTCAAGTTGCTAAAGGCCGAGAATCGGATGTTGAGAAAAAGGGTTCATAATTTCTCAACATTGAACAAAGAATTAGGATAGCAAGTTGTGGTGCTTGACAAAAAGGAGAAGGAAGCCTCTAAGAATTTAGAAGATTTGGCTAGGCTCACGGAAGAATTTAAGGAAGAGAATGCGAGAAAGATGCTTATGGGGGTTGAGAAGTCAACCAATGCCGCAATGGAGTTACAAGTATGGTTTAACAAGAAGGAAGAAGAATTGAAACTCGCCAAGGTCAAGGAGTGCGACTTTATTATCCAATTGGACGCGGTGGAAAATAAGTTGAAATCCCTCCAAATTCGGCCATACGAAAGGCCTAACATCCAAAACCGAAGAGGGAGTTTTTTTAATCATCCTATCACTTGTTATTTTTGTGCCAAAAAAGGGCACACTAAGGCTCATTGCTTTAGTTTTAAAAAACTTAGAACATAGTTTTAAAAAACTTAGAACAAGTCAAATGAGGGCTAGGATGAACACACCAAAGGTTAAACAAATTTGGGTTAGGAAAGACTTGGTAGCTCAAGTGAGGGAAGTGGGGACGGATGCAAAAAATAGGCCATTGGCACCCATTTGGGTAGTTAAGATGAGCGTGCTCCCCAATCCGGTCAAATCTCCTTTGGTTGACCGTGTCTCACTTTGAGTAAATTACACCCGTTTTGAATAAATTGTAATATTTTTGCATTTTAGATAGTTAGTATTGGTTTTGGATGATATTTGATTCAATGGGCATGGAAAAATTGTTGATTGTGGTGTTTTTATGCAGGAAATAAATGAGCAGACAACAAACTGGGTCTAGTGCGGGTCATTGACCCGCACTTCACCCGCACTCTGGGCATGAAGTATAAATACAACACGTCGTTTTCTAGGGCTCCACCACATTCAAACCAAAAGCAAAAATGCCCCTTTTTCTCTTTTCACTCTCTACAACCCTAAGGTATTCCTTGTGCACCACGTTTCAATTTTCGAACAACTAAGGTGTGAATTTTCTTCTCTACTTGTGTTTATACATGAATTCCATCATGATTTTCATCTTCCTCATTCAAATATTCTTCTCTTATATGCTTGAACTTCATTATCTATGGATGGGTCATGAATGTGTGCTCATCTTTTACCTATCTATGATGTATGTTGGTGAAACTTTTGTGAAATCATGTTGTATAGAAATTGTTTTAAGTTGTCATTGTTAATTATTGCCCTCACATGAATTTGTTCTCACAAATTCGGATTATAAATTTATTTTTGATTAACTTTGAAATAGGAATGATGGGTTGTTATTACATTGTGCATGTGAAGTGTTTATGCTTTAATTGAATATCAAGTGCACATTTATGTGAAATTTCAAAACTTAGGGTTTATATGATTGAAAGGAACTTCGTGCCTATTTTTAAGTGAAAACCATTGTTGATCAAATATATGTTGTAAGGATTCCCGTTTTGTTGATTGGCTTATTTCGTGGACAAACCACATGTTGGGCTACTTTGTAAGGATAGCTTAGGTATTGGTTTAATTGTTCGAAGCCCTTTGAAGACTTCGTGTTGATAAGCACCGAAGGTAATTTTCTTTGTGCTTACTTGTCTTGAAGAGATAGTTGCACACACTCACAACTCATGCATATGTTTTATCTTTGTATGTTGTGTTTCTTTTTGTTGTGCATCAATGCTTATTTTCATCTCTTCTTGCTTGTTATTTTGATGCATCTTGTGTTTATAATGTCATAGCATGTTAGGCTTTTAGGATGCATCTTGCTTTTACCTTTTTACTCCTTGCATGAATTCTTGTGGGGTTCAAAGGAGTGTGCTGTGCGCTGGTCGTCAAGCGCTAGACCAGCGCAGCTCACCAGCGCTGATCGCCCAGTGGTCTGTCCCTGGTCGTGCGCTGGTCCAGTCCAGCGCAGCTCCACCAGCGCAAATCGCCCAGTGGTTTGCCGCTGGTCGTGCGCATGTGTGAGCGCTGGTCGTCAAGCGCCTGTGTAATTTTTGCCTTTGCGCTGGTCGTGCGCCTGTCGTCCAGCGCAAGTCCACCAGCGCACAGAGCAAATTCTGGTGCGTTTTTCAAAACGACCACACTTCACTTATGGCTCCTATATATATAACACTTTGACTTTAGGTCAGGAAAGAGAGTTGATATTCATATTCTATACTTAGGATATTTTTCAAGAGAAGAAAAATACAAAGAACTCACCTTTAACCACTCAAATCAAATCCCTTGTGCATCAAATTTCATATTGCATCTTCTATGTCTAGATAGAAAGCATCCATGATTGGGTTTGCATCATCACAACTTGCTTGGTAAGATTTTGATTAAGTTCATCTTATTTGAGTATTTTTATTATCAAGCTATTCTCTTTAATTTACTTGTATGTCTTGATCATATGATAAATACAAGATTAGAGAATTAATTGTGATGAATTGATTGAGTGTTGTTTGTGATAGCTAATTAGGTTTTTGCTTAATCTTGATTAGCTAAGCTATTTGACATGTCATTTAGCAATTGATATCTAGGGTTGATTAAATTGATTATATCATCATCCTAGATAAGCATCTAAGGTTACCTAGCCTTGTTTGTTATTTGAATATTCATACATATTCACATAGGTTGCATAATCTCTTCTTAGAGAATCAAGTCTTGAGGCTAAGGTTGCTTAGGCCTCAAGCAATTGGACTAGAGCCACTTTTAAAGGCCCGAGTGGTAGAAGTGGGGGGTTATTGACCGGAGTGTTAGACGAGGTCTACATAGGTTGTAAACTCCATTTCGATTAATGGATTTCGAGGTCCGAGTGTGGCGCACTAAACAGCCCGTGGTTTTTCCTAGTGGTTGGGTTTCCACGTATACATCAAGTGTTATTTAAATTCCGCACTATATTACACTTGCTTGTATTTTTGACTAGTAGAGGCATTTTCGTAAAATTGACTTGCATGCGAAAATTGGGTAATATTTGATAAAATCTATTCACCCCCCCTCTAGCTTTATATAGAACACGCCTCTAATTTGTTTCAATTGGTATCAGAGCGGGTTCCTAGATATACATAGGTGATCCTAGCTCAATTTAGGTGTGTTGTGCATTTGTGTGATTTTTGCTCATTCATACATTTTGCATACATTTCATTCATTCATTTGATACAATGAGTGGATTCGGTGGCAACCATGAGGGTGCTTCAAGCACACGGCCTTCTCTCCTCACCGGTGTGAATTATGCCTCATGGAAAGGCAAGATGGAGGCATATGTGTGCCAAATCCATGATAGGGCATGGATGGCAATTGAAGATGGGTATGCACCTCCTATGATGACTCCCACGAGTGGTGGAGAAGAAGTACTCAAGCCAAAGGCTCAGTGGTCACCTGAAGAGTTTGAGACTTCAAAATGGAATATGAAGGCATGGCATGCTCTTCTATGTGCAGTGGATGAAAATCAGTACAAACTGATTCAGAACACTAGGATAGCCAAGGAGGCATGGGATATCCTACAGGTTGCACATGAGGGAACCGATGTCGTTAAGGATTCCAAGCTACAAGTCCTTCAAACGCAATTTGAGTTGCTTAAAATGGAGGAGGACGAGTGCTTCAATGACTTTGAAGTCAAGTTGATGGATATTGTGAATCAAAGCCATCAACTAGGTGATCCTTATTCGGATAGGAGAGTTAAGCAGAAAATAATGAGGTCTCTCCCCGCTAGGTTCGAATCAAAAGTGACGGCTTTAGAGGAAAATAGCACATACAAGGATATGAAGCCGAGCGAGGTGATTGGAAGACTCCTCGCCTATGAATCTAGGAAGGCTCCTAGTATTTCACCTCCTAAAAAGCAAAAAGGAATTGCTTTGAAAGCTTCCAAAGTTGAGAAGGAGGAAAAAGGTGACTCGGACCAAGACATGGCTTTGCTACTTAGAAGATTCAAGAAGTTTGTCAAGTTCGAGAATAAGGGCATTGGATCCAAAGGCCAAGACTTGAAGAAAAAAGCTCCCTTCAAGAGTTTTGAGCCTAGGCAAGAGCATAGTGAGAAGAAAGGGGTCCAATGCTATGAGTGTGGTGGTATAGGTCACATCTCACCGGATTGTGGGAACTTGAAGAACAAGATGGCAAAAGTGATGACCGCCACATGGAGTAAAAGTGATGACTCCGGATAGGGAGATAAGTCATCTAGTGATGATGAGCTTACCATCAACTACACGGCATTTGGGGCCACTTGTGTAGAAGATAAAGTTGTTGGTAAGAATGACTTGGCTAGTGATCCCATAGAAGAAAAAGATGAAGAAGTAGCTCTAGAGAAGATAAATGTAGCTACTCATTGGGATATGACTCTCATTGACTCAAGAGACCAAGGTGGAGGTCTAAATGAGGAAAATGACTCCATTAGTGAGAATGAGAGTGGAGGAGATAACTTAAGTGAAGATGACTCCTCATCTAACTCTACAAATGGAAGTGTAGAGAAAATGGATGTAAATGACTTTATAGTCAAGTGTGAAAGTTCATTGGAGAAGAAAAATATAAAGTTGAAGATTTTAGAGGATGAAAATCTAGAACTTTCAACACACAATGACCACTTAAGTAAACAAGTGGAGGCATCCAAGAAGATTGAAGACAAGCTAAGGGATAAGCTAGCTATGTCTAAGAGGAATGAAGAAGGGTTGAAGAGAGAGCTTGTTGAAGCCTTAGAGTCATTGTCTAGGATGACTACAAGCACCAAGAAACTTGACCACATTCTTGGTAGTGGAAAGAACCCTTGTGACAAAAGAGGTATTGGGTATGAAGTAAGCAAGGAGATCTCTACTCCAACCAAGACCATCTTTGTCAAGAGTTTGGGCAAGATAGAAGCCTCACCGGTGCACACTCCTAGGAAGAAAATTGATCTAGGACAATGTTCAAGAAGTGCACAAGTGAAGGTAGCTCTAAAGAGACAACCTCAAGCTCAAAAAGTTCCTCAACCTAACTTCCCTCAAGCTCATATTCATCAAGGGAAGAGGCCAATCATGCAAAATGAAACAAGGAAGCAAGCTAGACCGGTTCAACAACAAAGAAGATTTGAACCCGCTCAACCACAAAGTCATGGGATGGCTCCTATGCATGCACAAGGACATGGTATGAATTCTAAATTTATCCCTACATGTCACTTTTGTGGTATTAATGGTCACATTAGACCAAATTGCTTTCATTTCATTAAATTATGTAGAATCAAAAGCATGATTGAAAAGAAAATGATAAGAGCTAGAATGCATGCTAATAGGAAGGAAAACATTCATATTCATGATCCTATTAATTCTAGTACTCTTGAACCATTGTCCACTAGGAAGAAAAATGTCATATCTATGTGGATAAGGAAAATTGAACCCGCTTGCTATGAGACTAACAAGTCTCAAATAGGTTCAACCAAGTCAAATGGACTTGGGAGGTCCATAGGACCTCATGACCTTCATTGATGAAGGATGATATTGACCCCATATGGGGAACTCAAGCAAAGAGAGCTTATGCATACTTGTTGCATGCAAATATTTGAAAAATCTTATGCTTCTTTGTTAATTGCTTGAGTAAGCTTGGTTGCACATTTGTATATATGTTTTCAATTCAATAAGTGTGAACCATGCTTGTTTACAATCCATGTCATATTTATGTTCAAACATGCATTTTTGGACTAGGAGATTTACATAGGAAGTATGATTTGGATGACCTGTAGTTATCTCCATGACATGATGATTCTTAATGACATGCTTAAAAATTGAAAAGCATGAGTTGTTTATAACATGCTAATGTCATATGAAAAGCCTGAAATTCAAATGACATGCTCAAATGAAAAAGCATGAATTGATGATTGCAATTTTTAAATGCAAAACTTGTGTGAAAAAGCTTATGAGGCTCTAAATGAATAAAGAATCTTGTATCCGTTCAAAGGAATTTATATTCCAAATTGTCTCTCTTTCTTTATTTCTTGAACATGTCTACTATCATACGGGTTTCATTCCCGGAAAAATCAAATAGGGTGCAAAGTTGCTCATGACATGTTTGACTTATAAAGTTGGATATAGTTGCTCATACATTAAAATCAATGAAAAACTCTATATCTTTGCTTCTCTCATGACATTGGTGAAATTGGTTTGAATTCTTATTAGAAACCTTTGTCATTTGCTTTGCCAAATACCATTGTATTTTGGACTTGAATGCTACATGTCTTGTATGCAAAGCATGTTTTGTTTCACACATTTTTTTAAAAATAAATCTCCTTTTTTCTCTCCATTTGATAAAGTTGCATAAAGTGCATTTTGTGATTATGCAAATGACTTGAATGCTATCATCTCTCTTTGCTAAGTGACCCGGTTGGGGACTACTCCTTTGCCTATATCATGACAAAAAGAGGGAGTAGAATAGTGGTAAGGAGGGTTGAAATTATGCATGTTGGGGAGACAATACATTGAGGGGGAGTAACCCTTTGAGGGGGAGCATTGCATTCATCATACATTGCATGATGTTGTGTTTAATTTCTTAGAAATGCAATTGCTTGTTTATGTCCTCACTTGATTCATCTCACTTTTACTTGAATTGGAAAGTATAGAAACTTTGCTTTCAGGGATTGAATGTTCTACTTGAGATTGAAGACTTCAAGTTTATTTTTATATATCTCTTTGTAAAGCAGAAAATCTTAGTAGACCCGTAGTTTCTATTATAATGTGAGGAATCAATGTGAGTGGTAGTTTTGTCACGAAATAGCCAAAGGGGGAGATTGTAAGGATTCCCGTTTTGTTGATTGGCTTATTTCGTGGACAAACCACATGTTGGGCTACTTTGTAAGGGTAGCTTAGGTATTGGTTTAATTGTTCGAAGCCCTTTGAAGACCTCGTGTTGATAAGCACCGAAGGTAATTTTCTTTGTGCTTACTTGTCTTGAAGAGATAGTTGCACACACTCACAACTCATGCATATGTTTTATCTTTGTATGTTGTGTTTCTTTTTGTTGTGCATCAATGCTTATTCTCATCTCTTCTTGCTTGTTATTTTGATGCATCTTGTGTTTATAATGTCATAGCATGTTAGGCTTTTAGGATGCATCTTGCTTTTACCTTTTTACCCCTTGCATGAATTCTTGTGGGGTTCAAAGGAGTGTGCTGTGCGTTGGTCGTCAAGCGCTAGACCAGCGCAGCTCACCAGCGCTGATCGCCCAGTGGTCTGTCGCTGGTCGTGCGCTGGTCCAGTCCAGCGCAGCTCCACCAGCGTAAATCGCCCAGTGGTTTGCCGCTGGTCGTGCGCATGTGTGAGTGCTGGTCGTCAAGCGCCTGTGTAATTTTTGCCTTTGCGCTGGTCGTGCGCCTGTCGTCCAGCGTAAGTCCACCAGCGCACAGAGCAAATTCTGGTGCGTTTTTCAAAACGACCACACTTCACTTATGGCTCCTATATATATAACACTTTGACTTTAGGTCAGGAAAGAGAGTTGATATTCATATTCTATACTTAGGATATTTTTCAAGAGAAGAAAAATACAAAGAACTCACCTTTAACCACTCAAATCAAATCCCTTGTGCATCAAATTTCATATTGCATCTTCTATGTCTAGATAGAAAGCATCCATGATTGGGTTTGCATCATCACAACTTGCTTGGTAAGATTTTGATTAAGTTCATCTTATTTGAGTATTTTTATTATCAAGCTATTCTCTTTAATTTACTTGTATGTCTTGATCATATGATAAATACAAGATTAATTATGATGAATTGATTGAGTGTTGTTTGTGATAGCTAATTAGGTTTTTGCTTAATCTTGATTAGCTAAGCTATTTGACATGTCATTTAGCAATTGATATCTAGGGTTGATTAAATTGATTATATCATCATCCTAGATAAGCATCTAAGGTTACCTAGCCTTGTTTGTTATTTGAATATTCATACATATTCACATAGGTTGCATAATCTCTTCTTAGAGAATCAAGTCTTGAGGCTAAGGTTGCTTAGGCCTCAAGCAATTGGACTAGAGCCACTTTTAAAGGCCCGAGTGGTAGAAGTGGGGGGTTATTGACCGGAGTGTTAGACGAGGTCTACATAGGTTGTAAACTCCATTTCGATTAGTGGATTTCGAGGTCCGAGTGTGGCGCACTAAACAGCCCGTGGTTTTTCCCAGTGGTTGGGTTTCCACGTATACATCAAGTGTTATTTAAATTCCGCACTATATTACACTTGCTTGTATTTTTGACTAGTAGGGGCATTTTCGTAAAATTGACTTGCATGCGAAAATTGGGTAATATTTGATAAAATCTATTCACCCCCCCTCTAGCTTTATATAGAATACGCCTCTAATTTGTTTCATATGTTAAAAGGCATGTATGTGTATTTGTTGATTGTTGGTTGTTGCGATTCTGCACATAGTTGAAAAACTGATATCACATTATAGTGCGGGTCCAATGCGGGTTAGTGACCCGCACTCCACCCGCACTTTATTGGATAGAGACCAGTTTTGCTGTTTCTAATTTTTAAAATTTCCTTCATGATTCTTTGGTTTGCTCCCTAAACTGGATTTTTTGTCTTGTGTAGATGTCAAGAAGAACCAGACAAGCTACTAAGCAAGTGGGACAGGGTTTTGAGAGAAAGGAAAGGAGGGCACCTCGAGTGCCTCCTTGTGTCAGGAACCCTGATTCCGATGATCGCATGGAGTATTTCGGTCGGCGCGATATCGTGGTTAAGAGAGGGATAGCAGTGGAAGAGCTAGAGGATACTCTCATACCTCAGGTGATCGAAATGAGGGGATGGGAAACTTTTACTAGTTCTCCTCATCTGTATTGCAGAAGAGTGGTGGAAGAGTTCTATTCTGGGATGGTACCAAAATATTTTCAGCAACATGGCTCTGTTATGGTTCGAGGGGTGGAGGTTCGGATGACCATCGCAGACATCAACAAGTATTAATGGACCGAACTTCTAGATGATCAACAGGTTGTAGGAAGACTCCGGAATGGGGTGATCGGGAACGACCTCTACCAGACAAGGAATGTAGATTTGGCTAATGAGTTGGTGATTAAACCAATGGACTTTTGGGTTGCCCCGGACTACCGCATGAAACACACCAACTTGAGGTTGGATTTGGGTTTTTGGCATGTCTTTATCTCTTATTCCTTGATTCCCAGTAAGCACAAGACTTCCGTAAATTTCAATGCAACCACGGTCCTTCATTGCATTCTTCAAGATCAGTTGATCGACGTTCGATTTCTGATCAAGAGAGAGATTCTTGAACTGGGATGCATAAGGGTAGACAAACAGTCGTTCAAATTCCCTAGCCTCATCACCACCTTCTATAAGGAGGTTGGGGTAGATTTCGGGTCTGATCCGTTTCAGAGCGGCATAGGGCCTTGTGATAGGGGCACCTAGAACAACCAATTACGAGAACGCAACCCTTCTAGTGTCAGAGTTAGAACTGGGAAGAAGATGTCTATTCAATGAGCAGGTACAAGTAGGCAGACTGAAGAGATTTAAGAGCAAATGAGGGTCAAACAAGAAATAAGGACTTTATAAATTATGATCAGGTGCCCCCACCTCCACAGGAGGCTTTTGAAGAGATTCCTTGGAAGACTCTACTTACAGGTTTGCAGAACCTTAGGACTGATGTGATAGAAAATAGAAGGCAGATTGCTGATAGCATAGTAGAGGCTAGTGGGTATTTTACGGATATATGGGGAAACCTCACTAGCATGAGAGAGGCACTCAGTCTCCCAGCTTATCCAAGGAAGAAAAAGAGGCATGCCTCTTTTTCACCACCTTCAGGAGGCCCAGTGATTGATCCTAATGCGGCAGAACTCCAAGCAGTAATGGAGTTATCAAGAAAGGAGTATGAAGAAAGGATGAGAGCAGAAATTGATCCTAGAGGGAAGAGGACATCTACCGAAGCAGAGAAGGAATCCTCAGACGAGGATTGATCATCCATTGCCTATATTTTATTTTCTTGTCCTTTATTGTTCAATTTTTTTCTGTTATTTGTTCTTTTAGCTATTTTTGCTTTGTTTTTAGTTGGAATTTCTATGAACATTATACACTATGTTTTGATTTGCATTTAACTTGCATTTGGTAGAAGTGTTGTGTTTGTGCTAGATTCTTCGTCTTGTTGGGAATTACATGATAGCTTGCACAAGACAGAACCTATCTTCCTTCTAAGGGAGTTTCTACCTCTCAAATTTTGTGCTTAATTGTTTTCATATTGATTTATGTGGATTTGGAATATTTTGTTGATATGAATGTTTGGATCTTATGAAAGGATCCGGTTTGGGGGTTGTTCACCCCTATTCTGCCAATTTGAGATTATACTTGATTTAGGTTAAACAAATGCTTTAAATGACATGTTGTTGATTCACGTTGATTATTAGAGCCCATTTGTAGTCTTGTAAGGTATTTTTACCCCTCTAGGCCGTTCTCTTTGGTTTCCAACAATGGGGACATTGTTGAGTTTTGGTTTGGGGGTGAAGTCGTCTTTTAGAGTCGTCTTGAGTCTTTTCTTAAGTTATTTTAGTCTTTTTAGTGTCCAATTTTTTCAAATTTTGTCGCTTGGCCAAAACTTTCGAGCTTTAATTAGTTTGGATGTGATGCCTTTAGCGTGTGCTTTTGGCGAGTTCTTCGTATGCATTGAATTCTTGTGATGTAGCTTGGTGCCACTTTAGGGTTTCGCTTGCACCTTCATGGGTTTGTCCCATCCTATGGTGCTAAGTTGAGGGGACTCGGCGCTTTCACACCTTGTCCTAATAGTGGAGATGTTTGTGAGATCACAAACACAAGCTTAAATTGCACATTTTGAGTGTTGTATTGATTATTCTTAAAACACTCATCTCGTCATATACGTCACATGCCATAGGACATTGCATATCATATAGTGAAGTGCTTATTGATGCGTTCATTCCCTTGCTAGATGATTGTGGACATGATATTAAGCAATGTGTGTAAATTGAATTACCTACAAGAGCCTAAACACTTTCCTATCCATATTGTGTGCTCCAAAGCCAAATTTGAAGCCAAACACTTCTCCTTCATTTGGTACCACGTACAACCATATACCCATAGCCTAAACACATGCCTACCTTTGTTATTAATCATGTTAGGATGTGAAGTGGTGGTAATGAAAGAAGTGATGCTCTAATCGTTAAAAAGCATGAACAAAGAAAAATATATTGAAAATATGCTAAGCAAATGGCTTAAATTGTAAAAGTGACAAATTTAGTACTTATGAGCCTTAATTATCAAATGAAAGAAAAATGAGCAACTCAAAAAGAAAAGAAAATGAGAAAACCAAAAGATTCTCATATTATTTGTTGCTAAGTACTCACAATAAAGAGTACAAACATTGTAAGCATAAATATGGGTAAAACAAATGCCTAAAGCACTAGCGTGTGATTTATCATATAGATAAAGAGCATTGTAGGGGTGTGTGGACTTATTCTAGCATGATTGGTAATTTTGAACTCCAAATTGTCCATATTTGTTGTATTACCTAATTACACCCCGTGGCCAAGTTACAACCAATGAAAAGACCTTTTTGATCCATAATGAGTCTAAATTGGGAATGTCGGTTGACACTTAATCTTTCACATTCATGGCATAGTAATCTTTTCCTAGGATAGTCATTGCTTAAATTCTATGCATCATTCATCTTTGCATATATGTATGTGTGGAACCTAGGGCTCTAAGAGGAGAAGAAAAGAGTGAATCACGTGAGTTTAGAATTGAAGTGAATTACGCTCAAGACGTGAGAGTGAGTAGTCCCTGATGCATGAGTACCTTTAGGTGTGGGACTCGTGTTCGTGCGAGCTTCCTTTTGGTATCTCCAAGTTGCTTTAGATAATATGCATATAATTACTTCTCTTTTTCACACATTCTTGTATCACATCACTAGTTGGACTTGCGACCCTTTTTGGAATTGTTGTTAAGTTTCTAGGATTATTTTTTTCAGTCGAGTCGATTGTCTGTCCATCTTGTTTGTTTTCCTTTTTGTTTTGCTCGAGGACGAGCAAAGGTTTGGTTTAGGGGTATTTGATCACGCCAAATATGTTGTATATTTCAGCCCCTAAATCCGTAACCTTTGTATCATTTACGTGCATTTTAGCGTTGCTTATGGGCTCTATGTTCGTATTTGCAGGCATTTCCCCATTTCGAGTGATTTGAGCGTATTGCGGGACTTTCGGGCGAAAAGAGGACCAAGAGTTACAAAAAGAGAGAGAAAAGCATGAGAGGCTACAACAGTGAGGGTCAGTGCGGTTCCCAACCGCAATCCACCCGCACTACTGCTCAGACCAGAGGACCTGATTGATGAAAGTCAATAAAGTGCAAGTGAGTGCGGGTCCCAACCGCACTCCACCCGCACTACTATCCAGACCAGAGGACCTGATTGCTGAAGATTGATAAAGTGCAGGTGAGTGCGGGTCCGAACCGCACTCCACCTCCACTACTGCCCAGACTAGAGGAACTGATTGTTGAAGGATGATAAAGTGCGGGTGAGTGCGGGTCATCCAATTGCACTTCACCCGCACTTCTTCTCAGATCCGGGAGTCCAAAAATTGAAGGAAATGATAAAGTGCGGATGAATGTGGGTCACTGACCCACACTCAACCCGTACTCCATCGCGTTAGATATCATTTTAAAGCTGATTTGTAACCTATTTTAAGGGACTATAAATAGAAAGTGTGTATAATGTTTTTAGTACGCTTTTACACTTACAAATTCTGAAAGTTGTAACTAGACTAAGCAATCTATTTCTTCTCATTTCATAAGTTTTCTACTCTACATCTAAGGGATCTTCAAGGAGGAAATGATCTTCAAGGGTTATTCCTCATCTTTTCTCTTATTTTCATTATTGTCAATGAGTAGCTAAACCCCACTAAAGGGGTCTATGGATTAGTTTGTGAATGATTGGGCTTTTGTATATAACTTTATTTCTTTTATATATCTATCTTCTATTGATTTATTCTAAGAGTATGAATGGATTTAATTGGATTTACTTGTTTTAGATACACTCTCTTTACAAGCTTCCATTGGATTCTATCTTTTTAGGCAACTAGATATACATCCTATATAGTTGTTTATTGCTCTCATGAATATATGGGATTCTCGTAATCCCAGCTCGATAACCACATTCTTCATCTAGCCTCTAATGGGTGTCCATGTCTATACACCTTAGGACGGCTCTCGTGAGAGGCTAGAAGCCATTCTATACACCATAGGTGGCTACCCAAGACGGTTGAGCCCGAGATAGGTATACGAGCTTCATTGCTAGGGTCCTAACCGAACAACCGACACTATACACCCTAGGTTGGTTGTTTATGAGGGACCAATCCCTATTAGGAGGCCTCCTATACACCTTAGTTGGCCCCTTGGTAGGGATAGATAGCCAACCTATACACCCTAGGTTGGCTACAATCGTCAAAACGTGCATATGTTACTAGTTTATTACATTTACCCAAATGTTTGCTTTCTAATCCGTTAACTCCCTAGTCTCCATCATACATATCTTTCGTTTCATTCATATTCCATCTTTAGTTACTGTTAACCGCCATAATTGGCAGGGATCAAAAAAGAATTTTCCACTAGCTTACAGAAGAAAGCCGGGATCCAAAGTAAAAGCGAAAAGATGTCCGGGTACCCCGCCTGCTAGTTGACGGGCTAGAGAAAGAGCCTTTACCCACCCCGGCCAGGTCCAGAATCCCCGGGACCATGAAAAAGCACTAGGAAGCCAAAAAATAAGTAGGGGCCTGGGAGACACAACCATCACCAGATCCTGGCACCCAACTACCCCGGATACCCCGATACCCGAGTATCCTGGTACCCCGATATCCATGAACATTGCTTTTAAAGGAGCGTGAGAGATGCAGGGTACCCGGGGTACCCCGACCAGCAAAACACGTGACATACATATGGCAAGACATATACCAGGATCCTAGTAGACCGACCCCGCTGAAACAGGAGGGGGGCACCCCGAAGAGTAGACTACATATAAAAACAGACATTAAACGTCACCGTTCAAGATAAAAACTCAAGCTATAACGCGGCATTCATTCCCACCAATTTAGTGTCCTATTTTAAATAAGAGTCAACTCATTTGGGAACCGAAAAAGAAGGAATCACCAGGTTTTTTGGGATCAATTTCCCGACGAATTTATGGGACTCCACAGAAAGACCCGTGTATCACTAAAACCCTAGACCGAGGTTCTATGAGTGCTCAGCAAGAAAGCGGGCCTATATATTAATCATATGTTCATAGGAAAAAAGGGATCGAAACCCTAATTCACTTTTTCTACTTATCGACAGGCACGAAAAGCTCCATCTCCATCGTTCTCCTTTAGGCTTTATTTTTTTCCATGCGGTAATATTGATAGTTCAAATACCGAGTTGTAAAGATCGTATTTAAAATCCACATATATATATAAACTGCCTTTCAGCTTTCGTACATCCACCGTATAAGAAACTCATCCATCACATTACTTGTATTCATCATAATATCGGATTCATGATACCCAGCGGGATACCAGGCTACTATGTATCTCGCTGGCCCCAGTCAATCCCGATCCGGGTCCATTACATACGTGCAATATCTCGCCTAGCAGATTCCAGTGAACCAGCGGAATATCGGGGTATAGAGTATCCCGCTAGCCCAGGTCTAATTAGATCTGGGTCCGTCACATACCGTTAATTCTAATTTGCACCCCTGACAATTTTGGGTTAACAGTTACATTTCTAATTTCGTAAGTAAGTAATTGCTAGTTCACATTTCAACATCATCAACCCTTTATCTTTATTGCACTAATATCACTTAAGTTTAGATTAGTTTTAGCTAAATCTCGATCTCTGTGGACGACCCTTGCTTGCCACTATATATGCGTTTTCAAAACCCTTATAGGCATTGCTAGGTTTACAAATTGTGTTTGACAAGTGCTTTTAAATACACATAAAACGACTTTGTCAAGTGTCTTAGGACACTGTTGCTTAGACAAGTGAACTCCATGCCTAGAAGGTAGATTACCTTTCTTGGAGTTCTCCATCGAGAATCGCACAAGAACCTTGTCGATATACAATGCTTGATACAATGCTAACAGTTTGTTCTTATGATCCCTTATTAATTGGATCCTTAGAACATAACTCATCTCTGCCAAATCTTTCATTTGGAATTGGTTAGCCAGCCAGCCATTTACTTCCGATAATACTCCCACATCATTCCCAATGAGTAGGATATCATCTACATAAATGACCAGGAAAACTACTTTCTTGTCAACGATGAGCTTGTAGACACAAGGCTCATCGACGTTTTACTCGAAGCCAAAGGTTTTGATAGCAATATCAAACCTGATGTTCCAAGATCTAGATGCTTGCTTCAGTCCATAAATAGACCTTTGCAACTTGCAAATTTTTTGCTCTTGGGACACGAATCCCTCTGGTTGCATCATGTAGATGCTCTCATCAAGATTGTCATTCGAGAATGCAGTCTTGATGTCCATTTGCTAAATTTCGTAATCGAAATGGGCAGCAATGGATAATAGTATTCTAATTGATGCGCCACTGGATAGTTCTATAAACTATCGTAAATAATGGGCGTATGGGTTTATCCGCAAGTGCACGGATCGTTAAGATCGCGTAGCAGCAAGTACTGTTCGTTCCACAGGGAGAGGTTGGTACACGTAAGTTGGTTCTACGTCTATGTTATAGTCAAGTTATTTACACTAATTACAAGCAAGAAAAGTAAAAGGGAAAGGGTGGCAAGCAATTATCTAAACTAATGATGGCTAGGATGGAAAATTACACTATGCATATCCTATGGTTTCAGATACGTAATCTCTAATTACAACGGTAAAGTAAAGATGCGATCACTAGACAACTAATTAATTTAAACTAATTAGATGGCAACTAATAAGCAAGTAAATTAATTAACACTAAGATGGCAATTAAGCAACTACAACTAAGTTATATTAACTCAACTACAACTAAGTTACTACAATGAAATTACACTAACTACAACTAACTATACTAACTAATTCTTGCAAGGTTATGCAAGAGCAAGGATAAATGAAAAGGGATATTATTAATTGATCACAATTAAGCTCACTAGTTCTATGGCATAGGTAATTCAACAACTACCACTCTAATTATTATCAACTATGATTATAGAATGACAATAATAGAGTAATTACACCTAGAACCTAAGAATTAGTCAATAAGTGTTGATCATGTACTTACTAACCAAAACTTCTCCAAAATATCTAATCAAATGTTATTAAATAAGATTACAAGTTACTAATTTGTCAATCAACAACATGTATCCATTCAATTTAACTCAATTCAACATTCAATAGCTAAAGATGGATATAATAGATATAGAGATCAATCAATTACAACAATAAATCATATGAAAATCAATCCCTTAACATAAAGATTATTATACACATACATGTTACATGAATCACAAATAAATGGAAAAGAAGTAAGAGTAAGAAGTAACCACAACTAGTTAATCTTCTTGTCTTCAATGAAGCTCCAAATCTACTCCTTCCAAGCTATGAAGCTCACATGCAACCATGTAGTGTGAGTTTAAGCTATCTAGGCTATTCTAAAGTAATTCTAAGCTATTTGGTGTAATTTAGTCTTAGCTATGTAGTATTTGGATGTAAGAGAGAGTGTTTTAGGTTAGGAAAGAGGGATATATATATTAGGGAAGATTTAGGCAAGGTTTGGCCGAAATATCTCCAAGGTCGGCCACTCCGGCGGGTTCAGAACGCCAAGCTCGCAGGTTTATTCCCGCCGTCGGAACTCGCGGTGGAAAAATGGAAGTTGGCCGCGAGTTCTAACCTTCTAGACTGCAGGCTTGTTCCCGCTGCATGAAATCGCTGAGATTTGGCGAGTTTGGATGTCTTTGGGCGGCCAAAAACCCACTGGAAGTGAGCTTGTGGCTTGCACCATCAATGGAGTTTGGTGGACTTGGATGGGATGCAAAACTTCTGCATGGGATGCCTAAAATGGGCCCATTATGACCGGGAGGAAGTGGGCTTCCGATCTGGGCTAAAATAGGCCAAAAAAACCGTCGTAAAATGGCCGAAAAAAGTCAGGCAAGTTGTCAGGTCACGACCGGGTCGCTGGCGGGTCGGGTTGACCCGGCTGGAGATTGAAGATGATGACGTCACGCTGACGCGTGCAGAGGTCAAAACGACGCCGTTCTGCTTGCTGATATGGCGCTGATGCCTGCCTTGGTTGGCGAATTACAATTAGCTCCCCTGATCTTTGGCATATTCACAGAATCTTCAATATTTATCCGAATATTTCACTTTTGCCCTTGATTTCTCCACAATTACACAATTACCCCTGAACTTCCCTAATTCCCTGAAACACTTATTTACACCCTATTAAATACACAAAAATGCTCGAAAATGAATACAGAAGATAGGAAAAGTGAGTGCTAAATGTGAACATTTGGAGCGCGATCACTAATACACTTAAACATAGCTAATGGCGAGAAGGTCTCGTCTCGACCCCATCATTTTGGGTATAACCCTTTGCCACTAGCCATGTTTTCCATTTACTCCTCTCTTTCTCTTGTAGATCTACTTACTCCCTATGGGTTTTATCCCATCAGGTAAGTCTATAAGTTCCCAGACTAAGTTAAAGTACATGGACTCCATCTCGAGATTCATGGCTTTAAGCCATTCTTTTTTGTCAGAGTCTTCCTTTGCATGTTTAAATGACAATGGATCATCCACACTATCATTAGAGACGACACCCTGTGCCTCTCCAATACCTAAGTAGTGATCAGGCTATCGTACAACCCTCCCACTACATTTAGGTGGTAATGTGATCTAACTAGGAACCGTCTGACTATCAGACGTTAATGGAACAATAACATCGTCAACAACTCTTGTTGATTGTTTACTGGTTGAACCAGCTTTTAATTCATTTAATACAATCTTACATCGAGGCTTACGATCATTCATATAGTCTTCCTCAAGAAATGTTGCATTTGTCGACACAAACACTTTATTTTCTTATGGACTATAGAAGTATCCTCCTCTAGTCTCTTTCAAATATCCTACAAATAGGCATACTTGTAAACGAGATTCCAACTTTCTAGATTTGTTCTTCAGTACATGTACTGGACACCCCCATATGCGAAAATGTCACAAACTAGTTTTGCGACCATTCCACAACTTTAGAGGAGTCTTAGGAACAGATTTGGATAGAACTACATTCAATATGTAGATCATAGTTTATAGTGCATATCCCTAAAAAGAGTTTGGTAATGATGAGAAACTAATCATAGATCTCACCATTTCCATCAGGATTTTATTTCTCCTCTCTGCTGCACCATTCTGTTGTGGTGTTCCTAGAGCTATGAGTTGGGACATAATCCCATGCTCAACCAAATAGTCCTCGAACTCTTGGTCGAGATACTCACCTCCATGATCTGATCGTAGAGCTTTGATAGTTTTGCCTAATTGGTTCTCAACTTCAGCTCGGAATTCTTTAAACTTTTCAAATGTTTCTGACTTACATTACATTAGGTAAACATATCCGTATCTTGAGTAATCATCACTAAAAGTGACATAATACTCATAAACACCCCTAGCTTTAACATTCATAGGTCCGCATACGTCTGAATGTATAAGCTCTAGTAGTTATGTAGCTCTAAGCCCTTTTCCAGTAAAAGGTCTCTTGGTCATTTTACCTTCTAAACAAGACTCATAGACAGGTAACGTGTTGATCTCTAACTGACTTAAAGATTCACCTTTTACTAGTTTATCAATCCTGTCAAGGTTGATATGGTCAAGTCTTAAATGTCATAGATACGTTTCATTATTTGCAGAAATCTTTTGTCACATTGTTTTAGGTTTTTCAACTTTAAACAATTCAGTATTAAGTAGTGATGTATGTAATGACGGTCTCAAAACATACAAGTTGTTTTTAATCAAACCAGAACAAATATTCAAATCGTTTCTAGAAACAATAACTGATTTATTATTAAAAGAAACTGAATATAAACGTTTCAATAATCTGGATAAAGAAATCAAATTCCTTGTAAATCCAGGAATGTAATAAACATTGTCTAATGAAAGAAAACAATTATTAAAAGCTAGTCTAACTGCTCCCATTGCTCTTGCTGAAATGAAATTCCCTATTCCAACACGCATTAAGTAGGCTTTATCCTCTATCTTTGTCCAATAATTAGTCCACTGCAAAGAAGAACAAACATGGTTAGTTGCCCTTGAATAAACTTTTCAAGGTGAAGATTCATCTTCCACTAAACTTGATTCAATGACAAGTAAATCAGATTTACCTTTCATTTTCTTTTTCTTAGAGAGCTCCTTGAGGTACTTTGGATAGTTCATCTTCCAATGACCAACCTTATCGCAATGGAAACTCTTCCCTTTTAATTTGTCAATCGTGGTACTTTTCTTCTTATTTTGAACTTGTTTCTTCTTGGGCTTAACCTTTGCCTTACTAGTAGACCTCTTCCTTTTCTTTAATCCAGAGGAAGATGGTTCAGCAACATTTGCCTCACCGGTCTTACTTTTGTTGTCCTTGATCATGGACTCAAAAGTTGTGAGCTCATTAAACAACTGAGTCAAATTGAACTTCAACTTGTTCATCCCATAGTTTCTTTTGAACTAATCAAAGCTCTTTAAAAGAGTTGTCAGTAGTATGCTCACCTGGCAAGCCTCATCTATAGTCCCACCATTGACTTCATTAGTATTGAAATGAGACATCATACCTAGGACATGGTCCCGGACTGATGATCCTTCCTTCATATGAGCAATCATTTCAGAACGAACAGCTTCGTGCCGCCTTTGCTCAGAAGGTTGCCCAAACATGGCCTGCAATGACTCCATCATCTCATATGATGTGGTCATTGCTTCATGTTTTGTATAAAGCACTTCTGTCATGCTAGCTAACAAATAAATGTGGGCCTTTTCATTTTCTTAAATCCATTTTTTGTAGGCCTCACGAACAGTTTATGCTGCGTTGGCTACAGGCTATGGAGGACATTCCTTCGTAAGCACAAATTTTAGGTCTTTGGTGACCAGGATTGCATTAATGTTGTTTTTCCATTTTGTATAGTTATCCCTGGTTAATTTGTCATTGTCAAGTATTGAAAGTAAAGCAGAAACCATCGTTGAAATAAACATAAACTTATTCATTCATTCATACATTTAAAACATATATTAAATTATTCGGCATATAATTAAACATGATGCATGAAACATGTTTAATGAACAATAAAAATCCCTAAAAAACTTTTTTTTTTTTTTAAATTACTATGCCACAAGTAAGTGCCGCCTTAGGGTAGGTCAAATTCTTGTATGTCAGATCGAGACATTCTCAATTAAATGATACTCTAGAATAACTCTTTATTCTTATATTATTTAATCATCGTTTATTTTAGTCAGGATTTTAATTAACTATTTAATTAAATCCTTGTGAGTGTAACCCATCATTTCAAATCTCTAAAACTTAACTTGAGAGTTGTTGCCTTAGGGTCAGTCAATCCCAAAATACATCCAGAAATCCTACCCGTTAGAAAGTTAACATTGGTATTGACTCTTATGGAGCCTTCCTTAGGGAGGACGAAAACAAAGCCGTCTCTAGGCCCCACTTGAATCTCATGGTGTTCTACTAATGATGGAGACTGCGGGATATAATGTTATATATCCCTCTCCCACTCACTATTTGATGTTAGGGTTTTTCTATTGTTTCTAGATGAACCTAGATTAAACGGCTAAGAAAAATCTAGTTCTTTTAGGTTATGTTACTAGAATCTCATCCTATTAACATTAAATAATAAACTAGATTTTTAACTATACTAATTTATTATTCGAATTCTAATCTATGTAAACTACTTTAAATAGACTAGAATTAAATGTGAGAATTATCAAGTTTTAACTATTAAAACTAAATCACATTATTCGGTCCAATTATTATTAAGGCTTTAATCATATTAATCTTAATAATGGATTGGGCTTTACTAATCTATTTAATTAAACTTTTTAATGATAGATCAGTAATTAATGAGTATTACAAAGTTTTTACTCTTAAAAACTAATCTCATTATTAATAGCCATTTATGTGATTATTCAATTTTAATCATATTAAAAATAAATGAACAACATATAAAATAAATGACCTATTAATCATGTATGATATATTATAATGCAAGTGTAGCCACTTCTAATCTATATGGCATAAGTATGTATGGCAATGCTTTAATCATCTCATAAATAAAGCATACATGAGTTGACCGAGCACGATGAGCTATCTAACTTTAAAAAATAATAATAATCTAATTACAAAATATTAATCCAAGGCATTCCTTGGTCTTCTTGTAATTCCTTTTTCTTCAAGTCCATCTTTTACATCTAATGGGCTTTTAACTAAGTCCAACTTGATTAACCCTAATATTTTTAATGGTGATCCATCTCATGAATCATAAACTAAGGCCCAAATGTTACACTAAACATTTATTGGAGGCCCAAGTTATTAATAAAAAATATTTCGACCCATTTACGCTTCCGAATACGCAAACCCTAGCGTCACGAACACTTGGCATTGCGCTTTCGCGCGTAGCTGTCGTCCGCACGAGAGGTTGGCTGTCTACAGCCTTACGCATTACACGTGGCTGCTAGCCATGCGACATGCACATCAGCACACCATGCACTACCCATAATGATAGGTCCACATACGTCTGAATGTTACAACCCGAAACGAATTTAACTGAACTCATCGTACTATACAATTAACGATCAACCATGTTTATAAATATATATATATATATATAAACATCATACAACCCTAGATTGTGCCTACACATATCATACATATCGAAGAGACGTTGAAAACCAATATAACATATTCGTGTATTACAAAATTGGCTCTGATACCAATTGTAAGTTGCGCAGCGGAAAATAAAGATTTTTTCTTTGAAATCAATCAAGATAAATAAGAACGATATGTTTCAAAAAATTTCTATCGTCTTCTTGGGACCTTTTGTATATACACGAATATGAGGAAGATGTTTGTTTTCATACCTTTAAATAACAATTCTTTGTTTTCTTTTTCGATCCTTCTTTTCAATCCTTTACCACTAAGCATTCCTAGCTATGTCCCGCGATCTAGCAACTGTATGTGTGGCACGAATTCCGGGAGCAGTTGAATAGAGGCTTGAGAGAACCAAAAGACAACACCTTGCTTCCTCCTTGAATTTGGCCAACCCTAGTGAGAGAAAAAAATATAATTTTCTTTTTCCTCTCTTGTGGCCGCACCTCTTCTGTTCTCTGTAGGGTTCCGAATAGCTTCTTTTTCCTGACAAGTATATCTTATATACTAGGAATCTAGGGTTTAATAATCCAAGTTAAA
This sequence comes from Acer yangbiense, assembly GCA_008009225.1. NCBI lineage: Eukaryota > Viridiplantae > Streptophyta > Magnoliopsida > Sapindales > Sapindaceae > Acer > Acer yangbiense. The sequence continues at coordinate 25,050,492 of CM017771.1, forward strand.
ATAGGATTCTAAATCCTTTTTAATTATTATTTCACTAGGGTTTGAATCTTTGACCTATCTAGAGTAAATAAAAATAATCACTTATTATTTGATTGCTCTTATCAAGGTTAGAAACTGAAACCTCCATATGACAATTAATAATTCTTAATTATTAATATGTCAATTAAATAATCATATTATTTAATAATATTTAATTCAACAATTAAATAATATATTAATTAAATAATCACATCATTTAATTAATTCCTAAAATATATTTAAGTTACTTTTGTAACACAATTAATTGGACCATCCAATTCTCCGTCAGTCTTGTTACTATCAATCGTATAGGGCTAGCAAGGGGACCTAATGGACCACAGTTTTGAGCTCCAATAATACTTAGAAAAAATTAATTAAACTATTTAATTAATATTTCATAATTATTAACCTTAGAGTTATTCCACTAAAAACCCAAGGTTGTACTCCCGTAATTGTAGATGTTTTACACAACCAATTTATCAGTGTCCATTGATATAGCTATTACATATGGTATGATCCTCCACAAGTAGTTCATAATTAGAGTTAGGTCATAAAGTCCGTTATACCTCTCTAATTATATCTTTTCCTTTAAGTACCATTGATTCTCTTGAATGATTATATCCTTCATTCCATTACAGAAGAAGGAGAGCACTCTTAATCGTTCAATTCCTGAATCAACCATTAAGGGAACTATTTATCTACTTCTCGCAAGAAGAAGTGGATTCCACTATTGTGTGTATATCTTCCCAGTCACAAGCCAAACCATGATTCCAAGATATAGAGATATTGACCGAGAATGCTATTCCGATCTCAGCCATGGTAAATCAAAAACCACGATCTTACCTGAAGGAGTCAGTAAGACACTCAGGATTTAGATCACCCATATATAGCCATCATTAGTCGATATATATGAATCTTTTCAACTGACGGATCTTAGTGACAGATTCATATAGATCGTGGCCCAGTCCTATATGATCACATCATATAAGGTACCTTCATTCTCATAACACCATATGAGTAGTCTAGGATAAGACCACCGTACAATACGGAATGGACCGCAGATGTAGATTAATCACAAATAAAGTACCCAACTTTATTTGCTTTCTATGGAATTTTTAGATTGCATGTCTCAAACTGAATTCCTTTGTATATGACATTCATATACTCAGTTTGAGATTACATCTAGTAATCTTGGATGTTAGCATATATAATATAAACGTATGAATTAATTTATTTGAATAAAATAACTACTTCTTTTATTATCGAATTTATAACATTTACAAATTACAAACTTTAGGGCATAAATCCCAGCAAGAAGCACGTCCACCTTGGAATTTCGCTACATATAGCTCGACAGATTCAAGGTTCTCATACATCGTCCGTAGAATATCGAGTGGCCTATGATGCGCCACTGGATAGTTCTATAAACTATCGTAAATAATGGGGCATGTGGTTTATCCACAAGTGCACGGATCGTTAAGATCGCGTAGCAGCAAGTACGGTTCGTTCCACAGGGAGAGTATGGTACACTTGAAGTCAGTTCTACGCCTTATGTTATAGTCAAGCTATTTATATATATTATTATTTACACTATTAACATGCAATAAAAGTAAAAAGGGATGGTCACTAACAAATTAAACTAACTAATCTAAGATTACACTAAAATTAACTAAGATGGCAATAATTAAACTACAACTAAATTAACATTAATCAACTAAATTAACTAAACTAACAAGCTTACCTAATCAATTAACTAACTAACACTAATTAACTAAACTAAACTAATTACCAACTACACTCATGCATGGTCATGGAAAAGTGTAGTTGTGAGGTGGTAAATGTATGGAAATGCTAGGAAATGGGTTCATGCAATAAATCCAATACCTAGTTAATAGCAATAAGCTTACAATATTGGTATTAACCAATCTAACTTAGGATTAGGCACATACACAAATAATCACTCATGCATGCTATTGATGTCTCAATATTCTAATCCTATTACATATCAATTAATTGTTTAATCAATTAACATGCATATATTAAGCTCAAGCAAATATACTAATCAACCAAAATATGAATATTATTACAATCCCACCAATATTCCCAACATCAACATGTAGTAAAATTACAACAACAATAACAACAAGCTAAAGTAAATAAAAGAGATAAAGAAAACAACCCAATCTCTTGTGAAGTCTTCAAGCTAGCTAGGCTTCTCCCTGTCTTTCCCTTGCTTGGAGTCAAAAGGTGTTGAGAGTGAGCTAGGATGGTTATTTACAAGTGATTGTAAGCTAATTATGTAAACTAAGGTATTTGGGCAAATGGTTTGGATATTAGGGATGTATTTTAGAGTTAGGAAAGGAGAATATATATATAGGAAAGGTTTTGGAGAGCATTTGGCTGAAATATCTCCAAGGTCGGTCAAGTTGGCGGGTTCAAAACGCCAAGCTCGCGTGTTCTTGCCCGCCGCACGAAGTTGCCGGGCATTTTTGGAGGTTGGCCGCGAGCTTGTACGTTCTGGACGGCGAGCACTTTCCCGCTGCATGAAACCGCGGTCTTTTGGCGAGTTTGGACACTCTGGAACGCAAAAAAGAAGCCGCTGAACGTGACCTTGAAGCTTGGTGGCCATGGAGGTTTGGCTTGTTGGAGGAGAGAGAAAACTTGTGCATGGAAGGCTGGAAATGGATCCTTTGTGACAGGAGGAAGCTTGGCCGGCGATCTAGGAAGAGTTCGGTCGGAAAAAGCATCAGAAAATAGCCAGAAACGATCGGGTAAGAAGTCGGGTCCGTTGCGGTTCGGGTCGGGTCTACCGGGTAAACTGGTCGACCCGGCTGGAGGTAGGTGACGCCATGACGTCAGCACGACATCACGCTGTCGCGCCCTTCACCCAAAACGCTGCCGTTCTGCTTGCTGACGTGGTGTTGCTGCGCTGACATATTACCATTGGTACCCCTAATCTCTTTTTTAATTGCAGAATCTTCAATCTTCTCCAGAATATTACATTTTAGCCCCTATTTCTCCAAAATGACCAAAATGCCCCTGAATTCCTCTATTTTCCTGAAACACTTATTTAAACCATTAAAATCCCTATGTTACCCAAGAAACGAATACAAAAGATAGAAAATGGGAGCGCTAAATGTGAACATTTACAGCGCGATCAGCCTACTCGAACAAGATGGCTCTTCAACATCTATGTACTATGGGAATTCGACCCGCTGCGCAATGGCGCATATAACCCCCCTCTCTAACATGCCTTCTTTATTTATTTGAACGACATTTAACAGATCCACCACGGAAACCTGTCGCTCGACATTCCTGTTGTCGGAGTTGACTCCCCATTCGACTTTACCTTCCAAGTTGCTAGGGGTCTAGCTAACGAATGGGTCTGAAGTCGTAGCCTCAATCAACATGATATCACCAAAAGCTGACAAATGTAGAAAATGCAGAAGTCAAGCACAAAATGAGATCTAAAATCAAAACCTAGGGCTTGAAATCAAAACCTAGGGTTTATACGGGAAGTCAAAGCCTAAGAAGACAATGAGATTAGGTCAATCCAACAAGACCCCAGCTAATCTGGGTTGAGTGACTATCCAATTAAACGTCTTACAACGATATAACAAGTCCTATCTCACAAAATATCATCCAGACATATCTAATCCAATCACAAACCAAGTATTCAGAATGAAATTGCAAAAAACAAAGAACACAAGTTGTATTTCTAAGTAAATCCCTAAGAATAACACTGCTAGTTCCTTACGCATGTTATAAAATAAGTCAAATGAACAGGGAAGAAACGTGGGACATCAATCCGATGGATTTAACTTATCGCAATCAATTTTCTAAGATTCAATGAAAAACATAAAGGAAATGAAAGTTCTCAAAATACTCGAGGTGTGTTTATCAATATAAAGCTAGAGGGGGGGGTGAATAGATTTTAACAAATATTACCCAATTTTCGCATGCAAGTCAATTTTACGAAAATGCCCCTACTAGTCAAAAATACATACAAGTGTAATATAGTGCGGAATTTAAATAACACTTGATGTATACGTGGAAACCCAACCACTGGGAAAAACCACGGGCTGTATAGTGCGCCACACTCGGAACTCGAAATCACTAATTGAAATGAAGTTTACAACCTATGTAGACCTCGTCTAACATTCCGGTCTGTAACCCCTCACTTCTACCCAGCGGGCCTTTATTAGCAACCCTATTCCAATTTGCTTGAGGCCTAAGCACTCTTAGCCTCAAGACTTACTTCTCTATGAAGAGAAACAACCTATGTGAATATATATATGAATATTCAAATAACAAACAAGGCTAGGTAACCTTAGATGCTTATCTAGGATGATGATATAATCAATTTAATCAACCCTAGATATCAATTGCTAAATGACATGTCAAATAGCTTAGCTAATCAAGATTAATTAAAAACCTAATTAGCTATCACAAACAACACTCAATTAATTTTCATCACAAATAATCTCTAACTTGTATCTAGCATATAATCAAAAGCATACAAGTAATTAAAGAGATGTATTAATATGAAAAACACTAAAGTAATATGAAATTAGTGAAGAACATACCAAATAAGATGTGATGATTCAAAACCATGCATGGATCAATTCTATGAAGGCATAGAAGATCAAATATGAAATTTGATGCAAAAGGGGTTTGATTTGAGTGTTTAAAGATAGGTTCTTGATTTGATTTTTTCTCAAAAATCTCTCTTGAAAGATTAGGGTTCTAATTGCTCAAGAAGCTTATTCAGAGATTGAGAAAACAAGATATTTATAGACATCAAGAATTGGGCATGTGAAAAGACACTTTTGCCCCTGAAACGCACCGTTCGGCGGTTTCAATCGGCGGCCAGGCCGCCGATGACGACCGCCGAATTGAGCTCGTGAAGAACAGAGCATTAACGGCGGTTTCATTCGGCGGTTTCGTGACCGCCGATACAACCGCCGAATCAAACCCGAGAGATTAAAATCGATCAGGTATGAACGGCGGTTTCGAACGGCGGTCGTGACCGCCGATCTGGACCGCATAATTGCTTCAGACCAATCTGGACTGAAACGGCGGTTTAATTCGGCGGCCAGGCCGCCGATCATAACCGTCGATCACCAACAATGGTGAAAACCAAGGAGAAGCCAAGGGCATTCTCCATAGGCGGTCTTCGCGCGAAACCAAGCACTAATTAGTGCAAGCGCGGACGTTTTCGAACAATGTGGGGAAACGAATTATAAGGCACATATACACACAACAAGATATATCAACCAAAGTGCTAGTGTGTAAAGTGACATGTGAAGAGATGCACATAAAAATAAGCAAGTATGCAATCATAGCAAGAATGCTAAGTGTGTGTGTGCTACTAAATCTCTTCAAAGAAAAACAAGCACAAGAGATTATACCTTTGGCGTGCTTGTATCTTGAGGTCATGGAAGGGCCTTTGATCTTCAACACCAAACACTTAGACTACCCTTACATTCAAAACCCCAACATGTGGTTTGACCACGAAATAAGCCAATCAACAAAACGGGAATCCTTACAATCTCCCCCTTTGGCTATTTCGTGACAAAACCACCACTCACATTGATTCCTCACAACAAAAATAAACCTATGGGTCAATGAAGATTTTCTACAATACAAAGAGATATATAAAAATAAAACTTGAAGTCTTCAATCTCTTGTAGAACAATCATTCCCTGAAACAAGGTTTCTATACTTTCCAATTCAAGTAAAAGTGAGATGAATCAAGTGAGGACATAAACAAGCAATTGCATTTCTAAGAAATTAAACACAACATCATGCAATGTATGATGAATGCAATGCTCCCCCTCAAAGGGTTACTCCCCCTCAATGTATATTCTCCCCAATGTGCACCAATTGCTACAACAATTTGCACCTCCCCTTACCACATTCTACTCCCCCTTTTTGTCATGATATAGACAAAGGAGTAGTCCCCAACCGGGTTACTCAAGGCAAAGAGAGATAGTAGCATTCTAGTATATGCATAATTAATATAAGTCACTTTATGCAATCTCAATTAATCCGAGAGAAACGAGGAGATTTATTAGATAAAATGTGTGAAACAAAATGCTTTGCATACAAGACATATTGCATTCTAGTCCAAAAATACCATGGTATTTGGCAAAGCAAATGACAAAGGTTTCTAATAGGAATTCAAACCAATTTCACCATTGTCATGAGAGAAGCAAGGATATAGAAATTTCATTGATTTCAATTTAAGAACAACTATATCCAACTTTATAAGCTAAACATGTCATGAGCAACTTTGCACCCTATTTGATTTTTCCGGGAATGAAACCCGTATGATATTAGACATGTTCAACCAATAAAGAAAGAGAGACATTTGGATTGTAAAATCCTTGAATGGATACTAGATCCTTTTTCATTTGAGTCTCATTAGCTTTTTCACACAAGTTTTTTGCATTTAATAACGCAATTATCAATTCATGCCTTTTCATTTGAGCATGTACATGAATTTCATGCTTTTCATAAGACATTAGCATGTTATTTAAGAATCATCATGTCATGGAGATAATCATAGGTCATTCAAATCATACTTCCTACATACATCTCCTAGTCCAAAATGCATGTTTGAACATAAATATGACATGGATTGTAAACAAGCAAGGTTCACACTTATTGAATTGAAAACATATATACATATGTGCAACCAAGCTTACTCAAGCAATCAACCAAGAAGCATAAGATTTTTCAAATTTTTTGCAAGTGACAAGAATGCAAAAATAGCTCTCTTTGCTTGAGTTCCCCATATGGGGTTAGTATCATCCTTCATTAATGAAGGGCATGAGGTCCTATGGACCTACCAAGTCCATTTGACTTGGTTGAACCTATTTGAGACTTGTTAGTCTCATAGCAAGCGGGTTCATTTTTCCTTATCCACATAGATATAACATTTTTCTTCTTAGTGGTCAAAGGTTGCATGTCATTCACTAACCTAGGATTATTGACAAAAGATTTCCTAGGCTCATGCAAATGGGCTCTTCTTAGCCTCTTTTTCTTTATCATGCTATCAATCCTACAATGGTTAATGTACTTAAAGCACTTAGGCCTAATATGCCCATAAACACCACAATAATGACAAGTTGGTACAAAGTAAGAATTCATACCATGTTCTTGTGAAGTCATTGGAGACTCATCATGCATTTGATGTCTCCTTTGGTGTTGAGTCGGTTCATGTCTTCTATTTGGTTGAACCGAAATGGGTTGCCTCCTTGGATTAGGTAGCATGTTTTGCCTCTTTTCATAGTGAGTCATTTGTTGAGGAGAGATGACTCGAGAGGCTCTAATCCGTTGAGCTTGGGGTTGTCTCGTTTTCACCACCTTCACTTGTGCATTTTTCGAACATTGTCCTAGTTCTAACTTCTTCCTAGGAGTTTGCACCGGTGACGCTTCTATCTTACCCAAACTCTTCACAAAGACGGTCTTCTTAGGAATAGAGCAATCCTTGCTCACTTCGAATCCAAGACCTCTTTTGTCACAAGGGCTTTTTCCTACACCAAGTATGTTGTCAAGTTTCTTGGTGCTTGTGGTCATTCTAGTCAATGACTCTTTGGCTTCAACAAGCTCTCTCTTTAAACCCTCTTCATTCCTCTTAGACAAAGCTAGCTCATCTTTTAGCTTGTCTTCTTCCACCATGGATCTTATCACTTCATCATTCAAGTGATCAACTTGTGTTGAAAGCCTAAGTAGTTCTTCCTTTAACCTTTGAATCTCTTTTTCATTCTTTAACTTAGAGCTTTCAAAACTTTCAAAGTTGTCCTTAAGATCCATTTTCTCCACTTGCTTCTTTAGGAGGTCATTGTATGTTGTAAGCTCTAGATTTTCTTCCTCTAAAATCCTTAGAAATCTATCTTTCTTCTTCATGGAGCTTTCAACATTGACTATAAAGTTATGCATATCCATATTCTCTACATTTCCATTTGTAGAGTTAGATAAGGAGTCATCTCCACTAGTGTCATCTTCTAGGCTCTCCTCCTCTCTTATGGATCCAATTTCCTCATCAAGACCTTCACCTTGATCTCTTGAGTCAATAAGTGCCATATCCCAATGTGAAGCAACAACTATCTCCTCTAGAGCTACTTCTTCGACTTTCTCTTCTATGGGATCACTAGCAACGGAATTCTTACCAACAACTTCATTTTCTTCACAATTGGCACCCAATGCCTTGAAGTTATTGATAAGCTCATCATCACTTGATGACTTATCTCCTTCTTCGGAGTCATCACTTTCACTCCAAATGGCGGCCATCATTTTTTCTCTCTTGTTCTTCAAATTCCCACAATCTAGTGAGATATGACCTATGCCACCACACTCATAGCATTGGATCCCTTTCCTTTCACTATTCTCTTGCCTATGCTCAACCTTCTTGAAAGGAACCCTTTTCTTCAATTCTTGCCCTTTGGATGCATGACCCTTCTTCTCGAATTTTACAAACTTCTTGAATTTTCTCATTAAAAGTGCCATGTCTTCATCCGAGTCATCCTTGTCCTCCTTCTCAACCTTGGAAGCTCTCAAAGCAATCCCTTTTTGCTTCTTTGAAGGAGTGGAGCTAGGACCCTTCCTAGACTCGTAGGCGAGAAGTCTACCTATAACCTCGCTCGGCTTCATGTCCTTAAAATCACTGTTTTCTTCTAAAGCTGTCACCTTAGACTCAAACCTCTCGGGAAGCGATCTCATTATCTTTTGCTTGATCCTTCTATCCGAGTAAGGGTCACCAAGTTGATGACTTTGGTTGACAATGTCCATCAACCTAATCTCGAAGTCGTTGAAGCACTCATTCTCCTCCATCCTAAGTGTCTCAAATTGAGTTTGGAGGACTTGAAGTTTGGAGTCCTTCACTACTTCGGTTCCCTCGTGTGCAACCTCTAAGATGTCCCATGCCTCCTTGGCTATCTTAGTGTTCTGAATCAGTTTGTACTGATTTTCATCCACTGCACATATGAGGGCGTGCCATGCCTTTTGATTCCACTTGGACAACTCAAACTCAGGTTGTGTCCACTGTGCCTTAGGCTTGAGCACTTCTTCTCCTCCACCCGTGGGAGTCATCATAGGAGGCGAATATCCATCTTCAATGGCCATCCATGCCCTATCATGGATTTGACACACATATGCCTCCATCTTCCCTTTCCATTGGGAGTAATTTATGCCGGTGAGGAGGGGTGGCCGTGTGCTTGAAGCACCCTCATGGTTGCCACCGAATCCACTCATTGTATCAAATGAATGAATGAAATGTATGCAAAATGTATGAATGAGAAAAAATCACACAAATGCACAACACACCTAAAATGAGCTAGGATCACCTAAGTATATCTAGGAACCCGCTCTGATACCAATTGAAAGTTCTCAAAATACTCGAGGTGTGTTTATCAATATAAAGCTAGAGGGGGGGGGTGAATAGATTTTAACAAATATTACCCAATTTTCGCATGCAAGTCAATTTTACGAAAATGCCCCTACTAGTCAAAAATACATACAAGTGTAATATAGTGCGGAATTTAAATAACACTTGATGTATACGTGGAAACCCAACCACTGGGAAAAACCACGGGCTGTATAGTGCGCCACACTCGGAACTCGAAATCACTAATTGAAATGAAGTTTACAACCTATGTAGACCTCGTCTAACATTCCGGTCTGTAACCCCTCACTTCTACCCAGCGGGCCTTTATTAGCAACCCTATTCCAATTTGCTTGAGGCCTAAGCACTCTTAGCCTCAAGACTTACTTCTCTATGAAGAGAAACAACCTATGTGAATATATATATGAATATTCAAATAACAAACAAGGCTAGGTAACCTTAGATGCTTATCTAGGATGATGATATAATCAATTTAATCAACCCTAGATATCAATTGCTAAATGACATGTCAAATAGCTTAGCTAATCAAGATTAATTAAAAACCTAATTAGCTATCACAAACAACACTCAATTAATTTTCATCACAAATAATCTCTAACTTGTATCTAGCATATAATCAAAAGCATACAAGTAATTAAAGAGATGTATTAATATGAAAAACACTAAAGTAATATGAAATTAGTGAAGAACATACCAAATAAGATGTGATGATTCAAAACCATGCATGGATCAATTCTATGAAGGCATAGAAGATCAAATATGAAATTTGATGCAAAAGGGGTTTGATTTGAGTGTTTAAAGATAGGTTCTTGATTTGATTTTTTCTCAAAAATCTCTCTTGAAAGATTAGGGTTCTAATTGCTCAAGAAGCTTATTCAGAGATTGAGAAAACAAGATATTTATAGACATCAAGAATTGGGCATGTGAAAAGACACTTTTGCCCCTGAAACGCACCGTTCGGCGGTTTCAATCGGCGGCCAGGCCGCCGATGACGACCGCCGAATTGAGCTCGTGAAGAACAGAGCATTAACGGCGGTTTCATTCGGCGGTTTCGTGACCGCCGATACAACCGCCGAATCAAACCCGAGAGATTAAAATCGATCAGGTATGAACGGCGGTTTCGAACGGCGGTCGTGACCGCCGATCTGGACCGCATAATTGCTTCAGACCAATCTGGACTGAAACGGCGGTTTAATTCGGCGGCCAGGCCGCCGATCATAACCGTCGATCACCAACAATGGTGAAAACCAAGGAGAAGCCAAGGGCATTCTCCATAGGCGGTCTTCGCGCGAAACCAAGCACTAATTAGTGCAAGCGCGGACGTTTTCGAACAATGTGGGGAAACGAATTATAAGGCACATATACACACAACAAGATATATCAACCAAAGTGCTAGTGTGTAAAGTGACATGTGAAGAGATGCACATAAAAATAAGCAAGTATGCAATCATAGCAAGAATGCTAAGTGTGTGTGTGCTACTAAATCTCTTCAAAGAAAAACAAGCACAAGAGATTATACCTTTGGCGTGCTTGTATCTTGAGGTCATGGAAGGGCCTTTGATCTTCAACACCAAACACTTAGACTACCCTTACATTCAAAACCCCAACATGTGGTTTGACCACGAAATAAGCCAATCAACAAAACGGGAATCCTTACAGGAAAGATACATATTATTTCTGGGCAAATTCCTAACAGAAATAATCTTGCTAGTTTCCTACACACACATAACAATAAATCTCATACGAATAACGAAAAACAAAAATGGGGAGAACTTTGTGTACCTTCGAAAGAAATTTGAATGGAAATCGCTAGGAAATTAACTAACTTTGGCAAAGATTTGCAGATATCTAAGTTGGAAAGCATACGTTTTTTGCAAGACATGAATGTAGAAGAAAGAAACTTAGTGGAGAATTTTTGGTTAATAAACCAACACTTAACCACGGATGCCATGTGTCGCAACCACTACGGTTGCCTGCTAACCAACTCTCTTGGTTATTTCAAAATTCAAAATTTAACCAAGTGCACTAAAAATGAGGTGAAACAAATATTGCACGGTGTGTATAAAACTATCTAGAGGGGGTAAATAGATTTTAAAGATATTACCCAATTTTTTATGTATAGTCAATATTACAAAATTACCCCAAACTAGATAAAGCAATAAATCAAGTGTAAAATGCGGAAATTAAATAATACTTGATTTTTACGTGGAAACCCTCACGGGAAAAACCACGGGCTAATAAGTGAGCCACACTCGAACCTCAAATCCACTGAATGTGTAAACCGATTACAACCTAATCCCGGTAAGTAATCACACACCTACCTAATCCCAGTATAAGTGGACCTAGTCCAATTGCTTGCGAATTAAGCAACCTAATCCTGGTCACGACACAAGACTTAATTCTCTAAGAAGAGATAATAGAACCTATGTGAATATGAGAAATATTCAAAATGCAATTTAGAGCTAGGTTACTCTATATGCTTATCTAGGATAATGATTTTGCAATTAATTCAATCCTAGATATTAAAAGTTAGATGACATGTTAATTAGCTTAGATAAACATAGATTATGAAAACCTAGATAGCTATCACAATAAAACACTCAATCAAATCAACACAACAATCTCTATCTTGAATATTAGAATTTAATCTAAGAACAATCAAGTAATAAAAGAGATGCCATAATAAATAAAACACTAATTATATATGATAATAGTGAAGAACTTACCGAAGCAAGTGTGTTGATGAAAGACCCATGCAAACAAGCATCCTAGATATGCTAGAAGATGCTAGATGAATTTTGATGCATATGAATTTTGGTTTGAGTGTTTAAATAAGCAAACTTGATTGCTTTTTCTCACAAAAATCTCTCTTTTTAAAAATAGGGTTCTTGATGATTAAAGAGTCACATTCAGAACATGAGAAAGTGATGTATTTATAGGCATAAAAAACATAGCATGTGAAAAGACAAGTTTGCCCCTGAAATGCACCGATCGGCGGTTTTAATCGACGGCCAGGCCACCGTTTCTCAACCGCCGAATTGAGCCCGTGAAGAGCAGAGCAGAGCAGAGCAGAGCATCAATGGTGATTTCATTCGACAGTTTCGAAACCGCCGAACCAACCGTAGAATCAAACCCGAGAGATTAAATCAATCAGGTATGATCGGCGGTTTCGAACGGCAGTCGTGGCCGCCGATCATAACCGCAGAATTGCTCCAGAAGCCTCTAGACATAAACAGCGGTTTCATTTAGCGGCCAGGCCACCGATCATAACCGCCGTTTCACCAAAAGAGGTGAAACCAAAGGAGAAGCCAAAGGCATTCTCCGTAGGCAGACTTCGCACAAAACCAAGCACATACCAGTGCATGCACGGATGTTTCCAAATAATATCAGGAAACGAATTACAAGGTACATAAGCACACACAAAAAACATAATCAAAGTGCAAGTGTGAAATGTGACATGTGAAGAGTATACACACAAATGCAAGTATGCTAAGTGTGTGTGTGCAATCTAAATCTCTTCAAAGAAAACTAAGCACTTAGAAATTTACCTTTGGTGCTTATCAATGATGAGGTCTTCAAAAGGCATTGAACTTGAACATAATATCTAAGCTACCCTTACAATGAACCCCAATTGTGGTTTATCCACGAAATGAGCCAATCAACAAATGAGACCTTACACGAGGCATTACGTCACCTCTAGGTAACTGAACCACTTCAGTCCCATCAATTGGACTTCCTAGTTCTAAGGTATACGAAACATTCAACGGTGAGTCACCGTAAAGATTAGTTAATTGTCGCCTACTCGATTACTTGTCGAATCCATGTTCGACTCGATAAAAGATACGGGAATCAGACTCGCAACGACTGTGCGAAGTGATACTTCGTCGAACTTACGCTCGATTAGATAAAGAAGAACAATCTAAGAACGCCCTCCAAACGTATACTTGAATCGACACCCGATCGAATATGCACTAGACTCGATGAAAATCACTCTCTAATTCAACGAATCCTTCTTTAGAGAGTGGGAGACAAAATGTGGTAACCAAAAATGGTCTCTAGGCCCAACAACTCGAAAGCCCAAGCTACTTAGGTCTGGGTTTGGTTTTGGCCCATCTAATATGGGTTGATCCGGAAAAACCTTACCTGGTATCAGCTGACTCAGTCACTGGTTTTAACAGAATCTGGTGGTTAAAGAAGATAAATATTCAAATAAGTTCAAATGGGTCCACGATTCTATGATTCTATGATCCCATGAAATCTGACCAAGATTTTGAGGATAATATCTTCAACAACCCACGATCAGTCTCGAGAAAAGATCTATAAATAGAACCTCTCACCGACGAAGAGAGGATTCTGCTTTCAAAAACTAGAACAAAGCTTTGGCGTGTTGAAACTCTAGGGAAATACGAACTCCAGTCACCAGATTCTTTTCACTTAGTCACGATCGATCTCTATATAAACGCTCAGCCCAAGTACACATAAGGCTAAGAAAGATCCCCACCTTTGTTTTTTTATTCTTTCATTGTCACTCGTTTTTTCTGCTTGTTTTCATCTTTTTGCAGGTCTAAGAAGCACTTGACGGGTTAGAACCAAGTTGCTTGGGCCTAACTTGAATCTGATCCGATCCACATCAATCGTAGATCGACCATCTACACTATTTACATATATTATTAATGTTATCAAAATAGTTAAACGGTCAATCCAAAAACATATTGTTTTTATCCTTCAAACAATAAAAATAAAAATTCAAGACTTCCTATATAAATGAATAGGTGAACTTCAATTATTTATATAGTAAATATATTTAATTATTATCATATATTTAAAAATTGTCATACTTTATAGTAATTACTAAGTTAAATTGTTAAGAAATTGTACTTGATATTTCTTCTCTTAAAGTAATCTTAATCATAATTTTAATGACTTTTTATATTTGTATTTGAATTACTATAATATATTGGGGAGAATGATGTTAATAAATAACGATTACTATATGGTGTTAAATGTCTATATAATTGTTTTAAGTACCATATCCAAAAGTTCTTATATGAACTTTGTTTCACATTATTTGACATTAAGCACCAATATAATTTATTTCCCCAATATGCATGATGAAGTTGTATATTCATTTATATCATTATTTGACATAGAAATTTATGAAGTTAAATTGTATTAGTCACATGACTACGAATCAGACTTCATATTTCTAGATTAATATTAATTAAATATTAAAATATATTTATTTCATAAAAAGTTAAAGCTCATTAAGTAGACGAGATGAGGTTGGTCCAGACCGTCCGATGGTAAATCCCTCACACCTGCACCATAAGTTTGCGGGTTCGAGTCCTCTCCCTTTCTCAAAAAACCCCGTGTAAGGATTCCTATTTATTGATTGGCTGATTTCGTGGACAAACCACATGTGGGGCTTGATGTAAGGGTAGCTTAGGCATGTGATGGTTGGTGATTTGCACAACCAAGGCCCTCTCAAGACCTCAAGAGAAGAAGCACCAAAGGTATATTCTTGTGCTTACTTGCTTTGAAGAGATCTAGTTGCACACACTCACAACTCATGCATATCTCTAATACTTGTATGTTGTGTGTTTTTATATGTGTGCATTTATAATTGTTGAATATCTCTTCATGCATGTTTATTTGATTGCATCTAGTTCATTGAAATGCCATGATATGTTTAGGCATTAGGATGCAAAGTCATGAATTCTATTCATGCATGTTTAATTGATTGCATCTTGTTCTATGATAATGCCATGACATGATAGGCATTAGGATGCATTCAATTCCCACACTTGCACTTCATGTATGTTAGCTTTAAGTGTGGTATAATTCGTTTCCCAAAGGATGTTCGGAAATGTCCGCGCTTGCATAATGGTGTGCATGTCTTAGCACGATGGTTGTCCACTTGAGAAGGTCTCATTCTTTTCTTGGATAAGTGGTAGTTTTGGTTTGGTTATTTGGAGTGAAGTGTCTAGGTTCAAAAGATTGGATTTCAATGATTTAAATGTTTTTCAAAACTGACCTTTGTATGGTCTTGTGACTATAACGTTTTACACAAAGTTTCAAATTGCGTTTTGTAAAATTCTAAACAAACTAGACATCTATACCTTTCCAACGGTATATTATTAGTAATATTTCATGACCGTTTGGATTGGTTTTAAAATCTCCAAAGTGACCACTAAAACAGGGCATCACAGCTGTGATCTGAATCTGACCATTGGTCACTCAATTGACCATAACTTTTTCTACAGACATCGAAATGTTATTCTATTAATTGGAGTAGAAATTATACTTCCATACCTTTCCAACGATATATCATATGAAAGGTTTCGATGTCTTTTGGTCATGTTTCAATGCACTCAAATATTGAGCTATGCTGTGGCGGATTTCTGTGGCCCGTAACCGCAGAATCTTGGCGCAGAATTGCAACCAGTATATCAAGTGCATTTCTGCGCCCTTTATTCTGAGAGAAAGGCAGCAGAATTGGCCGCCGATTTGACCCGTAAAGTTGGGACAAAATTGTCTTTTCACCCAACCTTTTTACTCTCTATAAATATATCATTATCTCTGGCTCAAAACAAAAGTCTTCCATTCTAAGAACCCTAGAGAGATATTTAGATAGACTTGAGAGAAAAAGCTTAAAGATCACATCTTTATTTCTCTCAACCCATTTCCAATGCATAAATCATCATCTAAGCATCATCTATGATCATCTAGCATGTGCTAATGCATGGGTCTTCTTCAACACACATGGTATGATATTTTGAACACTATTATCTTACATAATTAGTTTTTACTTATCAATTTATCTCATTTATTACTTGTATGTTCTTAGAGTAATTTCTACATACATGATTGAGATTATGTGTTGATTGGGTTAATTTTTGATAACTTAATTGATTAGGTCATTATTGCCTAAAAGCTATGCCATAAACATTCTTGTGTGATTTATTGATAACTAGGTTACAATAAAATCTATTCACCCCCCTATATTAATATTAGAAACACACCATAAATTTGTTTCACCCCGAATTTATATAATAGTGTAATACTTAAAAAAAAAATTAAAAAATTAAAAATAAAAAACCCTTTGGCCATTATAACAATTAACAAGTATAAATGTTATCAGACATGAAAGTTTAAATTATTTTAATTGATTAGTAATGTTTTGCAATTGAATCTATAATTGGCATAATAAATTATTTGTAAACTAACATTTCAGTAAGTAAAATCATTTGTAGTTCAAAATTTTTCATTTGGTGGGATATTTCCCCTCCAAACATTAATGTGTAAAAGTTTTCACTGCTCACAATAGAGTTTTTTGAATTTGTTATTTTTAATATTTCATTTTATCAAACTTTAATAAGATTAATAACAGATTAAGATATTATATTTACTTGAAATTAGGATTTTTATAGTAAATTTTTTTTTTAAAAATTAATGAAATTTAATCATTTTTCATTTTTAATTAATAGACTTATATCTTTAGCAACATCATTGCTACGCACATTGATATGTCTCGTTAATAACAGATTTTTTGCGATGTATAGTCACAGCCCAAATAGCCATTTGTGTAGGAAGGATACTATTTATCAACTCTCTAAGAATATCTCCAAGAGTCTCCATAAGAGACCCCTTATTTCAATGTGTATATTGTTTTAAGGGGCCATTAAGGGGGTATGTATTTCAAGAATACTCCCTTAAATGGCTCATTTAATAATTTTTTTTATTATTATTATCTTATGTTTTACTTTATAATTATTATTTATAGTGAAAAAAAAAAGTTGATGGTAATTCAAAAATAAAATTACCCATTAGACAATAAAAAAAGTGTTGGGATTTAAAACTTAAATATATGATACTTTTCAAAAATAAAATAAACTTAAATACGTGGATCCCACTTAAGAGGGCTAAAACCACCCATTAATTAAGGGAGTAAGCTCCACCATAACTCATTTAAGGGGGCCTTTAGAGCATCTCCAACAGCCTCCCTTGAAGACGTCCCTTAACTTAATTAAGGGAGTAGGTGTATTTTTACAGCTCCAACATGTTCCTAAATGACTCCCTTAATTGTGTTCTGGTGGAATTCACTCTCTTAATTAATGGGTGTTTTCAAACCCCATTAAAGTAGGCTCCACCTATTTAAGATTATTTTAAAGTGGGCTCTACCTATCATAATTGACAAACAATATCTAATATTTATTAAACACAATATCTAACATTTAAATAATAATAAAAAATTATTAAATGGGCCATTTAAGGGAGTATTGTTGGAACACATACTCTCTTAATGGTCCCTTACAATAACATACACCCTTAAATAAAGGAATCTCCAATGGAGATTATTGAAGATGCTCTTAAGGAATCTCTTAATTTTTGCAACTCCTCCCTTAATTAAACTAAAGAAGTCTCCAAGGGAGACTCTTGGAGATGATCTTAAGTACCTAATGAAGCCCCCTTTTCCATTTACTCATCACTCATCTCTCTCCTCCCATTGGTTTTCAGATTTTTCTCCTTTGTAAAAGATAAATTCAACTCACTCCTTGAAACTTAAATTTATCTACAAATTTAAATTGAAAACTCTAAATATGAACATTGCGAGTTTTGTAATAGCTTGATATGGACCAAACCCATTAGAACATAAATGGCCAAACCGATTCTCAAATAATATTCAACCCAATTAGTTTAAACCCTTGCCCATTACAGCCCAAGTGAGGAGAAAAATAATATAGAAGAATTACAAAATGAAAGGAACAAAAAAGGTACGGTGCGGCTCTATTGCCACCCAAAATATTTCTCCACGTACCAATTTACTCCCTAGACTCATAGTAAAAAAAAATTCGAAATATAATAATGAAAAATGTTATTGACAATCTATTAAATATCTTTTTGCACTCCATTTTAACAGACGTTTAAATAATGTTAAAAGGTCTAAACTCTAGCAGTCACCTGGAATCCAACCACAAATAAAGAAACTTAATAATCACAATATATACTCCCTTCTTTCCTTTTCAATAATTCAAGGCAAATTTAGATTTACTAAATCTATTAGGGTGCATTTGATACACATGACAGGAAGAGATAGTACGGGACAATTTCCTCTTGTCTCACATTTGACGTATTTTAAACATGGGACGGGACAAGACTAGATGAGACAAAAAACACCAAAACTTTTCCCACCCAAAACCCTAGACCAAGTTGTCCCATGCATAGGACAAGTCTAAAAAAGATATTTTTACCCTTTAAAATTTCTAAAAATTAAAAATATATCCAATATATTATATATATTATAATAATTTAATATATATATAATAATATATAAATAATATAATATATATATATATATATATTATTGAAACTAATTCCTTATCTAATGGTTATTTTGATAGTAATGACTCAAATTGATTATTGAATAAAAATTAGAGAATTTTCTCTATATTTCCATTTTCGGTACCTTTGTGAGGGTCAACGAATTTGAAGCCTATTATCCTGATATTCGTGCGAGGATCAACAAAATAATAGTAGGTTGCTTTTCGAATTGTTCGTGTGAGTTTTTCTCATAGAAGCTTTTGCTGCATCGGTTTGGTATCAAGCCAGGTTCACTCAGGACGACATCGACATGTCGTTGAAAAGATGTCTACCAAATCGGATCGCCGTGAAAGAAACCTATGAACGTGACCGCATCGCACTGTTGGAGCAACAGGTGTGCAATTAATAGAGTAGATTGCTACGATATTTGCCAACCAAACCCTGGTCTAAAATCTAAACCCTAATTTAGATAGTGATGGTGAAACTAACAAATAGGTTTTCGAGAAAAAGCAAGACTGCAGCTCAAATTTTATAGATTGTTTTTACGATGAAACATGTGTCGGAAGCAATTTTCATCGATTTCGATAAACCACCAATCTTCGATGAGGAGGGGTTCTAAAAAGAGCATGAGAGCAATTCCAATTTTGTGGATTGTTTTTATGATGATCACTTGCTTCATTATTCAACATCATCTCTCATTTATTTGTTCCTTAAAACATTAGAGGTTGATCTTTTTGTTTTGAGTTATTCAAGTGATTAAATGAATATCATGACGAAAATCGGGAAATTGAGAGCATCTCCAATGCAAGAGTGGCTTGTGAAAAAAAGATGTCACATAGGATTAATAGACATTTTTTTAATAAATCTTTCTCCAATGCAGCCATGCATATTCAACCTCAAGCTGACGTGGCAATAAAAATATTAGACATTGTCAACATGGTCGTCTACTTTCAAACAGTCTGTTGCACAACTATTTTTTCGGTTGACTCAGCAAGTATTTAAAATTGACATTAATTTCTTATCTATTTTTTATAAGGAAATAAAATAAAATAAATAAAACAGAAAAAAAATGGACACGTCATTAAAAAAAAAATGTGTTTTAGACAGAAGCATTGGAGACCAAATTTTGAATTGATTGTCTATCAAGTCTATTTTTATGCCACATAGAAAGCAAGTCTCTTGACATTGTTTCCATGTCAACGATTATTGGTATGCAAGCCACTTTTGCATCATATATGCTCTTACAGTTCATTGTCGACAATCTTATGTATTGGCACTGCATGTTTGTGGAAATAAAGCTATCAAAATTCGAGGACAAATTTTCTCCACCATGAAGGGAATGATGTAGGAGATATTATTGAAGACTTTAGATTTTAAAAATATTCTTGTAATTAATACATATTATTTTATTTCCATTTATTATATATTTAATTTGGTAGTTAATTATTTTATGATTTGATTTTATTAAATCAAATCTAATTTCCATATTAATAGGGTTCTTTTTAATTATTTTATGATTTGATTTGATTAAATATAATTTAATCTCCTTATTAGATAGGTTTCTTTTAAGTATAAATAAGACCTATTATAGGCCGTTAGTTGATTGTTGAAAACAAATCAGAGAATTTTCTCTATATCTTCCATTTTCGGTACCTTTGTGAGAGTTAACGAATTTGAAGTCTATTATCCTAGTATCCATGTGTGAATCAACATAATAATAGTATGTTGTTTTTCGAATTGTTTATGTGAGTTTTTCTCATAGAAGCTTCCGCTGCATCAATTCATATGTGATTACATATAACCAAGGGCAAAGCCAGGATTTCGGCTTTCTTGGGCCGAGACCAAAAAATATATTCAATTTTTTTTAAAGAGTATTACAATGTATTTCGGGGCTTTTTTGGGAGAGAGGAGGACTCGAACCTACAACCTCGTAGTGTAGGTGTGAGGGGTTTATCATCGGACCAACCTCATATCGTTTATTCAAATTAACGCTATACAAATATATTAATATTTAAAAACTAAGTTATTCAAAACAAAAAAAAAAAAAAAAAAAAACAAATGTAATAGCGTCTAGTCTCATATATAATGGTATATCAAATAAATTAATAAATAAAATAAACACTAGCTTTATAAATCAAAATGGAACTCGTCGCCCTTTTAAATCTAGTCCAGATTTTTTATAATAGTAAAAAATGTGTTGGAATGGACCAACTTTAATATAAGGTTGACGAATTTCATCACCTTCAATGACGGGATAATCTCATATTTGTCGACGTAATCCTGTGTCACGCTCCAAAGATTTATTATTTCATTTAATATCATTTATTGGAGATTCCATGGATTGATTTTCAGAAACTGGAATATTAATATTATATATTGACGAAGATGAATTGGCTTCATAGGTTTTAATTCTCTTGAAAAATATATCGATTGTCGATGGCTTTCTCATCTAGAGATCAAATAATAATAATAATAATAAAAAATCGAACTAATTTAAATAAATAAACATTTAAATAACAAACTAGTATAATAAATGTAGCAAAATCATATATTATTTTGAAAGAAGAATTCATTAAAGAAATTATATTAATAGCCTAAGAAAATAACAAATATAAAAAAAAAATGAAAAAAACCCAAAATATTTATTAATTAGTAATCACGTACCTGAAATTATTTAGATAAATGAACGGAAGAATAAAAAGAATTTAACTGTAGTAGTAGGAATGAAATTGCTTAAGGGCGCGTTTACTAATCAGGAATGGAGGGAATCGGAATCAAGTTCCACTAGAAAGGGAATGAAGAGGAATAGGAATTAAGTTATTAAATTCCATTCCAGTGTTTACTAACAATTTAGGAATCAGAAATGGAATCAAATTTATTCTTTTTCTAGTGTTTACTTCAACTAAGGAATCGGAATGATATATAGTTGATTACAAAAATACCCTTGTGTATATAATATGTTGAAATTTTTTTATTATTATTATGAAAAACTATTTTTTATACTGCTCATAACACTATAACTAGTAATTAACATCTTTATATCGAAAACTTTGAACTAATTAGTCAATATTCAATAATAATTAAAAATTGAGGAGTAATTCAGACTTGAAAGCATAATTAATTTGATGTCAAATTAATTTCTCACATTTAGGTGCTTTTTTCCCTTCTCTCGAAAATTAAAACACAAAATAACTCGACATATGCAACCATTAGCATACACAGTACTTGATTCATTATTAACAGTAAAAAAAAATAATAATAATAATAAAATAAAATAAAATTTATATATAAATTATAAACTATGTCTCAAAAGATTGTCAAACAAAACATATATATATATATATAATACATGCT
The DNA here is from genome assembly GCA_008009225.1 of Acer yangbiense. Taxonomy (NCBI): domain Eukaryota; kingdom Viridiplantae; phylum Streptophyta; class Magnoliopsida; order Sapindales; family Sapindaceae; genus Acer; species Acer yangbiense. The sequence goes on from CM017771.1 coordinate 25,072,594, forward strand.
TTACGGAAAAAGAAAAAAAAAACTTAACAAAACAACAGCATATATATATATATATATATATGAATATGTAATGCTTTATACTGCTTTAGTAAAAAGGAAAAAAAAAAAAAAAAAAAAAAACACTTAAACAAACCGGCAGTCCAGAGGAGTCTTTGGTGAGGATTGTACCTGTAGGGCCTATTGAAGATCCATATACAGCATACAGAGGCAGCTGATTCATAATCAAGTTTCCAAATGTTATATTTGCCCATGAGCTCAGTGAGTTCGCGCTTCCAGTTGGTCAAGGACGTGAACCATTGGAGGAAAACCCATAACAGAGAGTTCTGTTGAGAAGGGTCAGAGTCCCCTTAGCCTCCCAAGCCATGGGATACATATTCAGAGAATTCCTTGGTGATCCTGACCATCTCTATAAACAGGCTCGACAAGAATTCTTTGACATGCGTTGCTGCTCTCTCAAAAGAAATGACATTATGTTCCATTACAAGCGGATGTCTCAAAGATATCATACCCTTGGTGGAATTAATGATCATAGTCTTGTTTCGATCTTCAATGAGAACGGCTCCCCAGAAAATATCACTGGCATCAGTCTGGAGGATGAGCTGGCCCGAAGAAAGGATGACGAGGGCAGGAGGAGATTGAGTGATCTCCTTCAATTTGATGACGGCCTCAGTGTGGGAGGAACTCCAGGGAGGAGGACGCTTCTTGAGGAGCGTAGAAAGAACTGAGGTGTAATGACTGACATATATATATGAAGCAGGGCCATGCAGCGTCAAAGGGGTCCTGAGAGTCAATCATGTATGAATTCAGAAAAGGGTTCCAGCTTTGAGAGGGGTCTCTGGGAATATATATATATATATATATGAATATGTAATGCTTTATACTGCTTTAGTAAAAAGGCAAAAAAAAAAAAAAAAAAAAACACTTAAACAAACCGCCATCGCAGATTTGACAAAAAGAGAAAGAAAAAAAACACCAATGAGTCAAAGATTTCTATGTATATTCAAGAAATTAAAGATTAAAATTAAAAAAAAAAAAAAAAAAAGCGTACCTTTAGCAAGATTCGGAGGAAAACGATAAACAAAAAAGAATGATAGAGAACAATCCCTAAAACAAAACGATATAGTGGAAAGACAGTTTTTTTTTATAATTATTATAAGTGAGGATATTTTAGTAAAAATATATGAATTCCTTTTTTTAATCAGGAAAGGGAACTTGATTCTTAGGGTGGGTGGGGGGAATCAAGTTCCCTTTCTATACTTAATTACTGATTTGAGAGTGGGGTCCACGTAACTTAATTCCTTAAAATTTTAGTAAACATTGAAATTCACAAATCAGTAACTTAATTCCCTTTCCTGAGTTTGATTACTAATTAGTAAACGCGTCATAAGTGAAAAAAAAAAAAAAAAACAAGTATAGATTTAGGTTAGACCTGTTCATTATATATAGGAAATCAAATGAGGAATATATTATCTTCTAAGTTAAAGATAAAATTGAACATTTCTTTATTTATTATAATAATAATATTTTTAATTTAAAACCATCCTATACGAATACATACGTAGCAAGATACGGCCTTAATTCACAAATCACAATGCTTTAAAAAAAAAATCAAAAAAAAAAAAAAAAAATCAAAACCGACAGTAAGAGGGGCAAGACCACATTAAAATTTATTTAAATCTTATTTATTCGTGATCACATGTAACTTGTATGTGATAACATTATACTATCACATAATACGCATACGATCACCTGCTATTCACATGCAACAATATTCCGGTATAACATTGATATACAACCGTTGCTTGGGTTCTCGGTGTTTCCCATTCATTCTGATTAACTATTTTAATTAAATAATTAACTTGGGAATTTGTGAATGGTTAAAAAGAACGGTCGTTAATCTTGATCGTTTGATTCCATATTTCTTATAAATCTTAACGGTTATAAAATTTTGTAAATAATTGAGATAACTTACAAGCACTTTTCATCTGAACGGCCGTTAAATAATTTTAACGGTTGAGATCGATTCCTAAGTGCCTTCTTTAAATAAAAAGTTAAGCCAATTAAGGAGCCTTGTTATATGTCTTCCTCTATTCAATTTTACATATAGTCTTCACTCTTCAATGGTTTGCATAGGTAATTTCTCTTATTATCTTCAACTTGGTAGAGGAAATATTTATTGTTACTATATTTTCACAATCTTCTTGCGAACTTTGTATTTTGCGTTTTTAAGAATGGTGCCGATATTATCATCCATAAAACTAATAAGTACATCCATTTTTATAAGTAAATCCATGTCTAAAATTTAAAAAATAAATATTACTATAAGCACCTAACCTAATACAAATAGTACCCTTATTGAAATGAATATATTCATTTTAATACATTTTATTTATAAACCCTCTTACATTATAAACACACCCAATTTATATATAAACAAAATCATATTATTTTTGGAATCAAATCATTTTTCTAATGATGGTCCAATTTACTTTTGGAAGTGTTTCGAATGTAGGAGCCTTATGAAAGGGAAGATATAGAAGTGGCCGGATTGTATATAGGGTTAAGAGATTTTCAATCTCTAATTCTCTTATATATACGGCTATCTTAAAAAAAATAATAATAATAAAATAAAAATAAAAAACCATTGATATCTACAGCTATCTTTTTTAAATATATATATATATATATATTTTGTTTATCGATAGAGTTCACAACCAAACATAAAAAAAGACACAAAAAAAAAAAGTAAAATATTACCTACATTTGTATTATTAGATTTCTCTGAAAATTCTTTTTTTATGACTTTGTTATATGATAATCAAATGATGAAGCAAAAGTTTGATACTTGAAATAAATTTACAGTTTAATTAGGGTTTATCATAAAAATTAGGACTGTAATTAATAAGTGTACATAGTATTTAGTTTATTTTTAATCAAAGTAATTTGTCCTTATTGGTAAATTTCTATTGGGATATTTTTGTAATTACAATTTTAAAAAAAATATGGGTGTACTAAGAGAGCTTCCCCTTACAATCCATAAATTATCTATTTACACTCTAATTTATTTATTTTTAATGGCAATTTTAACCTGAATTAAAATTAGACAAAAAAATTCTAAAAATACTCCAAACTAATTAAATTATAATAAAAAGAAATTTTCTCTCCTAAATCATTAGATTAAATATTACGTATTAAACTTTCTCTCTTAAATATGTTATTACTATATTAAACACTCTCTCCTAATTACTCTCTCTCTCTCTCTCTCTCTCTCTCTCTCTCTCTCTCTCCATTTAAAAAAAATCATATCTTCATACTTTCTCAATTAATATCTGATTAATGGTTAAAGGAAAAAAAAAAAAAAACTACTTATGAATATTTTGGTTTTTTACCAATAATATATTATATATATATATATATATTTATTAAAAAGTCAATACAAATACCTTGTTTTTTAAAAAAAAAAAAAAAAAAATAGATAAATGAAAACTTGATTTGTTGCAACTAGATTCGATTAAACTCAGAATTTTGAAGACTAATGAAAGAATTAAAGTTCTTTTCGCAATCACATACCTACAAAAGTAACAAAAAGCATTTTCATATTTCGAATTTTTTTTTTTAAAGATAAGGTACTTGTTTTTTGAGTTATATATATATATATATATATATATATATATATATATATATATATATATATGGTTCCTAAAAATCAAGCTTATTCCTAAGTTTTTTTTTTTTTTTTTGCTTAACCGTTAATCCTGCTTGAGAAAGAATGGAGATAGAAAATTAGAGATATGTATTGGAGGAAAGAGAGTTTAATATGGTAATTAAAAATTTAGGAGAGAGTGTTTAATATATAATATTTAATTTAATGGTTTAGGAGAGATAATTTCTTTTTTTAATAATTTAATTCAAAAACGATTACTCGGAGGAGGAATCTAAAGGCTGCGATGGTTCGTCCTAACTTTTATTAAAATAAAATTGAGTGTCTTTAGAATTTTTTTTTTAAAAAAAATGGAGTGTCTTTAAAATAGGAGTGCCAAAAGATTAAAAGGATAATCTGGAACAAAAAGAAATGTCTTAAGAATTTTTTTAAATTTAAATTTTGAGAATAAAGTGTCTTTAGAAAAAAAGTGTATAAAGAAAAAATTGGATTGTCAAAAGAAGCTCTCGTGTACTAATTAGTTTCATGGGTGGCAATATAGGCACCCTTTACGAACTTATGGTTTTGAGAGATTTATTTCGAATGATTTTGAAGCTCTATTTTTAGTTTGTTTTTGCATGTATATAGAATTGCATGGATCCTCCTTTCCTCCCTTTTTTGAAAGAATCTAGATATTGTTTGTTGTCTAAAAGAATTAGGAAGCATTTTTTACATGCCTACATTCTGCATTTCTGCATGCATAGATTTTTTTTTTTTTTTGATAATTCAAGGGCTTGTTTGGGAACGAAAATTTTATACATGGAGCATTTTTGTTTTAGAAGTTATCAGATGTTAGGGAACAAAGGTAATGAAATAATGATCCAGAGTTCGGATGACTTGAATTTGTCTGGATTTGAGCAGGTGGGCATCAAGCCAGGCCCGACCTTAGGGGGAGCCCGGTGAGACTACCGTCTAGGACTCTCAACTGTAAAGGGCCCTCAAATTGTAGTTAAAAAATTGATTTTAAAATATAGTCCGTATAAGATTTTAAACAAAACAGACTCATAAATGACTTTAAAAATGGTCCACCACACACATATACACACACACATATATATATCAATAATATATATCAGGAGTGATCGGGGGACACAATTTTTGACACAAGATTTGACACGGTTTTTCAGCCATCGAATCCATGAGATTTGGATGGCTTAGATTTAATAAATTGATTATTTTTTATTTTTTTTTTAAGTTCTCTTTATCTATCATTAATTTATTTTCTTTTCCCTCCTCTCTCGTATATTAACTTTCCTAATTAAAATCTAACTAATATTTCCTCTTCCAATTTATATTTCCTCTTTCCCTGTCTTGCGTTTATTTATTTTATTTTTTTAATTAATCTAATTAATATCAAAATGTTACATTGACTGATGGCTGCAACATTTAACATTTGAATATTCAAAATATTAATTGATGGAATTTGCTTTAGTTAAATTTTATAAATATTTTTCCCTTTTACAGGCTAATAATGGAGACAGATTTTCAAATATCAATTTGCAACACACTTGGTTCCTGGCTTTCTACAGATGGACAAATTCAAAAATTTCAGTCATTCTAGTTAGTCGCATCCAAACTCCTTTTTTGTTTATTACAAATTTATTTAGCAAATTTTCATGATTCTTTTCTCTCCTGCTTTCATTGATTTAAATATGCAGATTATATATCATGAAAAAGAAAAGAAAATAAACATGGAACAGGGAAAAAAAAAACAAAAAAAAAACAAAACAAAACAAAACAAAACGCAAGGCAAGGGAAGAAGAATTATAAATTGGAAGAAGAAATATTAATTAAGAAACTGAATATATGAGAGAGAAAAAAGTAAGAGCATCTCCAATGGTAACGTGGGTTGTAAAAAAATTAGATACCACGTAGGATGAACATCCACTTTGTTAAAAAATTCATCTCCAATGCAACCTTTCTAGTATAACTTCAAGCTGAGGTGGCAACTTTTTTTTTTAGAAACTGTCAACATGACTCTCTGATTTTAGAGGGTCTGTGGGACGGCCATCTTATTGGCTCAGTCAGCAACCACTCTTGTCTTCTACTTTATTTTATTCAACAATTCTAAAGTATATTTAAAGAGACCAATAATAAATTGACATGTCATTAAAAACATGTATTTAACAAGTGAAGCATTGGAAACCACTTTTTCATTTGGATGTCTATCAAGTTTAGTTACATGCCATATATAAAGCAATTGATTTGGCAATGTTGACATATAACCATTTTTTTCAAATGCAAGCCACATTACCATTGGAGATGCTCTAAATAAATTAATGATAGATAAAGAAGAATATTAAAATAATAAAAAAATCATCAATTTATTAAATCTAAGCCATCCAAATCTCATGGATTCGATGGCAGACAAATCGTGTCAAATCTTGTGTCAAAAATTATCCCCCGATCCCTCCCGTGTATATATATATATGTTCACTAATTGAAACCCAACCCATATATGACTTTAAAAATGGCCCACCAGGCACATAATTTTTATTTATTTTTTAAATGCCCACCAATGGAAACCCATTTATCATTCCACAACAACAACATAGGATCAAGGGTGATGTTGGTTGAATCTTAGCAACACTCGTGTTTGTTACAAATAATCCTCTTTTTTATCTCTAAAAAAAAAAACTCAAAACTCTCTTGATACGAAAATTCAGAAGTCGTTGTTTCGAAGGTAATTAAATCAATACACTTTTTTTTTTCTTTCTTTCTTTTTCGAAAAACCTCTTTTTTTTTAATGTAAGCTTAATTAGTACTTTTGCTGCTAAAAATATGAGACGAGTAAGGTTTAAATGATATAAACTTTAAATGAACGACGAGGTGGTTGCCTTGGTCCAAGGCTTGGGATGAAAATATCAAGTCCTTGGTTCTACTTTTGGCAATTACATTTTGGTCAGCCATCAGGGCACTAGCTCAACTGGTGAAAAGAGGGGCTTAGGGCACGGGTAACTCACATGTCAGCGGGTTGAATCCTACCCAGGCGAAGGCGAGTTCTGATTTACTCGCTTGCATCTTTGTGTGGCCGGAGGTGTGGGCCGAGGTTTCCTATCTGTCCTACTCCATAACATCCAACAAATAGACTGTCAAAACTAACAAGTTGGCTATGGGTGTGTCACGCAGTTGGGGAGGACAGACGAATGGGTGCCTTAACGAAGTCCGGGATCCTTGATACCCAAAATATATATATATATTTTTTAAATGTGAGACGAGTAAGGTTTAAATGATATATTCTTTAATGCAATTATAAAAATTTTATTTTGGTAACTTTTCATTTGCTATTTTGTTGTGTTATAGTCTTGAGTTTGAGTGATTATATTGATTTCTACAAGTATTTACTAGAGTATCGAGGGCCTCATTTTCTATAGTTCGCCTAAAATCTCTGGACCGGCCATGCGTCAAGCCCTTCTTTCTTCCTTTTCCTTATCCTAATTCTCATGTCCTCTGTGATGAACACATCCGGTGTCTTCTTCAAAATCTAAGGACTTTTGAAAATATTGTTAGTGTTGATGATTACTTGTCACTTCCAACTGTAATTTTTTTTTGGAATGTTGTTGATTTGGGAAGTCCTTTTAAAGCTTATGAAATTGAGTATGTTCTTACATAATAAAATTTTGTGACCATTAGGAATAAGTTTCAGATTCCTTCTAAAGTGGGGCTTTTAGACTTCCCAAATTTGGTGAAAAATTAAGCTCACCTCAATAGGGAGAAATACTTGTGTAAGTGGTAGCTAGAGGTGTCAGGTCTGAGTAGCCCAACCCGTATACAAATTTTTGAGCCCTGCTTGACCCAAGGCCCAAGCCCTTTTAAGGCTCGGCCCTCTACGGGTCTTACGGGCCAACCCGTAAAAAAATATAATTTACATCACAAAAAAAACCCTATAGTTTGAAAGGAATAAAAAAATTATAAGATACAAAAGTTAAATGAATGAAACTACTAATTAAAAAAATCACTATATTATTTTTTTAGTTAACAAATATAATATAAAAATTCATAAATAAATTACATGAATATTGTATAAACAATAAATAGGGTGACAAACTGAGAATTGCATCACTTTAGTTTCAATGGATCCCAACTAGGTTGGTACACATCAAAACTATCAATCATTTGTATTACCCGACTCATTACAATCTAATTGTCTAAATTAGTAAAATCTTCTATGAGATCATCATTATAGTTTTGTGTTCTTTCCGTAGCACCATCTCAATCATTTAGACATATTAGACATATAAGGTATGGAGTAAAAAATGTACCGGGTTCTTGATTTATTTGTAAAATATGCATTGCACCTTTTAGTTTGATACATATTTAATATATAATAAAAAAAACATTTTGTAACAACTCAGCGTCACAAAGTAGATATTGCCGCTTTAGGCTTCACGCATGCATCTTTCACCCTCACGGATTTGCTTTGGATCATGGACTTCACGTAAGCGTCTTTCACCCAAGGTCTAAAACACGTCTACTTATTTAGAAGAGACCAAGACTTATATACAAGTCATGGACCTCACTCGTTAGCGATGTGGTATATGACAATCTCCCCCTCTTCGGATCTCGCATCATTCTAAGGGTCCAAACACAATCACAAATCCGCATCTGCATCCATATCGGGTAGCAAGCTTGCTCAGATACCATTAGTAACAGCTCATGTCCACCAAATAGATATTATCCACTTTAAGCTTCATACATGCGTCCCTCACCCTCACGAATTTGCTTTAGATCATGGGTTTCACGTAAGCGTCCTTCACCCATGTCCTAAAACACGTCTACATAGTTAGAAGAGACCAATGCTTTTATACAAGTCATGGACCTCACTCGCTAGCGATGTGAGATGTGACAATACAACGCAAAACTTGTCAGTTCAAGAAAAGAAATAGAATAATTCACTCCTATTTTGTTTTGGAGTGTGAAAGAAAAAGGAAAACGATGAGGATTTCTATTTCCTATTGCGCCAACATTTACATTACTCTTATATACAAACGTGTTCTATGCTTCATTCTTTACAAGTTTTTCAATTTTCACAATAAAGAGCAACACCATTACACCAGTTTGGCACTACAACTTTTCTCAAGAACTTCACTATCTCACTTTGAGCTTGAACCGATACAAACTGCTCACTGTTGACACTGAGCTTTTGGATTTTATTCGAGGCACTCCCAGAGATGCACCCGAAGCAATTATTTACGATGATCTCAAGTTCAATGCAAACAGCACCAACATTATTTAACCTGGTGTCACGCTCATGGGTGATCATTGCAACAATAGTCCTATCTGGGAATTCAATTTCAAGTTTGATTTGAAAAAGGAAACTCAAATCCAGTCCTCCATTGAGTTTTTGAAGAAAATCAGTCTTGAAAACAATATGGGATTCCTAGGAACGTGTTCATTTTGAATTTCCTTAAGATCATAGCAATGCATCACGATCTCAAATGGGTCACTTTCCATGGTACATATGATTTTACGTATGTGTTGAAACTATTCACTCGCGAGACACTGCCAAACACTGCTCAAGAATTTGCTGCGAAGGCATCTACATACTTAGATAAACTGGTGGACCTGAAGTTGGCAGCCAAGTATTTCAGGGGATTGAAGGACGTTGAAGTCAGCTTGCTTTCAAGAATCTTGCATGTGAGGAGACTCGGCGAGGCTCACAATGCCGACTCGGATAGCTTGTTGATTGCTTAGGTATATGCCAAGATGACAGACCATATTGAAGATGGAAGTTTGGAGGGTATTTTATATGGGCTTGAAGATGTCAAAATCAGAAGAAAGTATAAACCATATTTTATGACTCCTCTTCCTCATCCCCATCCAATGCATGTGCAATTCGTGCCATGCACATTCTATACTATGTCATTTAGGCCTCGGATTTAGGTGCATTGGCATGGTGGTAACTACTATATTGCACCAATGCAGCCGCAACCTTTTTATTTCATGCCCGTACCTTTTTATGTTACGGTGTAACTCGTTTTCTTTACATAATGAAATTACATTGTTATTCATTGATTTTTATTTAATTTTTAAATAGAAACAGTTTGCCGTATCTCATAAATAACTAAAAACATTTAATTTTCTTATTCCATTCACTACTACAAAAATGTTAAAAGACATCACTAGAAATCACTAAAAGAAATCGGTTTTTGGTAACTGATTTTAAAAAAGCTTTTAGACATCGGTTTTTATAAAAACCGATGTCTTAAAAATTACAGTTCCAAAAGACATCGGTTTTTAAGAAAACCGATATTAAAAAATAAACGTTTAGACATCGGTTTTATAAAAACCAATTTCTTAAATTTTGTGTTGAAAAGACAATGGTTTTTATAAAAACCGATATTAAAAACAAGCGTTTAGACATCGGTTTTTATAAAAAATGATGTGTATTCAAAAGGAATATTATACAATGCAAATCTGACCTATGTCCACATTCAAGTGCGCATCTCTAAAAATACTCAGCGTTATTTGCTCAACTTTTGACACAAGAAAGTAGACATGCAAACAAACACTTTTAATTCAGAAAATATTCTAAAAATCGATTTGGAAAAGTGTGAAAATGAGCGATGAAAACAGCTCACTCGCGGATTCGCGAATCGCTTCTGACTTTTGACTGAATAATTGATCATAACTTTCAAAATACCGCCCAGAATTTTACGTTCTTTATACCGTTGGATTCGTATCGAAAAATTGAAGAACCCAATGTGGACAAAAAAATTTATTTCCATGCCAAAAGATACAGTTTTAAGGAAAGAGTTTGCATAAAACTATCTCCAATCGCTTCAATTCTGACCTTTGACTGAATAATGAATCATAACTTTCAAAATACTGCCCGGAATTTTACATTCTTTATACCGTTGGATTCGTATTGAAACATTGAAGAATCCACCATGGACAAAAAAAATTATTTCTTTGCCAAAAGATATAGTTTAAAGGAAAAATTTTACACAAAAATATCTCCAATCGCTTGACCTTTGAGTACTCATGAATAATTGATCATAACTTTCAAAATACCACCCGGAATTTTACGTTCTTTAAACCGTTGGGTTCGTATCGAAAAATCAAAGAATCCACCATGGACGAAAAAATTTATTTCATTGCAAAAAGATACAGTTTTAAGGAAAAATTTTGCATAAAAATATCTCCAATCGCTTCTGACCTTTGACTGAATAATTGATCATAACTTTCAAAATAACGCCCATAATTTTACGTTCTTTATACCGTTGCATTCGTATCAAAAAATTGAAGAATCCAACGTGGATGAAAAAATTTGTTTCGTTGCCAAAAGATAGAGTTTTAGGGAAAACATTTGCTCAAAAATATCTCCAGCAGAACACGCAAAACCACACAATAAAAAATGAAATGAAAAATGAACCCACCAATAAAATTTATTTAATGTATATATGTTTGTAGTAGAAATTAGAATTTTGATTAGCTGAGTAAATTTAAATTATCAAACAAGTTTTTTTATTTTTTATTTTTTATTTTTTATTTTTATTTCTAACAACTCATATAGGTTATATATAAATATTGTGCAATTGTTAACACATCCAATCTTGTAGTCAGGCGGTAAAGGCTTACCACTTTGACTTTGAGGTTGCAAGTTTGATTCCTCATAATGACAATTAATTGTCATTATTATCAGAGGTGGGGCATGTCGACGACGGTGGTTTTTAAATCGGTTTTAACTAAAATCGATGTCTTTTCTCCTGGGTTTTTAAATCGGTTTTAAGTAAAACCAATGTCTTTTCTCTTGTTTTACATCAGTTAAAACCGATGTCTTTTACGCTTTTTTTCTAAATCACCCAAAAAGACATTGGTTTTAAAAATTTCAAAAACTAATTTCTTCCATATAAAAAAACCAATTTCTTTTGCATTTTTTGTAGTAGTGATTGTGAATTAATTATCACATCCCACGTCACTAATGATTGAGGTTTAGGTCCACCAAATAGATATTGTCCGCTTTGAGCTTCATGCATATGTCCCTCACCCTCACGAATTTGCTTTGGATCATGGGTTTCACGCAAGCGTCCTTCACCCATGTCCCAAAAAGTGTCTACTTAGTTAGGAGAAACCAATGCTTATATACAAGTCATGGACCTCACTCACTAGCGATGTGAGATGTGACAACACAACGCAAAACTTGTCAGTTCAGGAAAAGAAATATAATAATTCACTCCTATTTTGTTTTGGAATGTGAAAGAAAAAGGAAAATGATGAGGATTTCTATTACCTATTGTGCCAACATTTACATTACTCTTATAAATACAAGTGTGTTCTATGCTTCATTCTTTACAAGTTTTTCAATATTCACAATGAAGAGCAACACCATTACACCAATTTGGCACTACAACTTTTCTCAAGAACTTCACTATCTCACTTTGAGCTTGAACCGATACAAACTGCTCTCTGTTGACACTGAGCTTTTGGAATTTATTCGAGGCACTCCCAGAGATGCACCCAAAGCAATTGTTTACGATGATCTCAAGTTCAATGTAAACAGCACCAACATTATTTAACTTGGTGTCACGCTCATGGGCGATCATTACAACATTAGTCCTATCTGTGAATTCAATTTCAAGTTTGATTTGGAAAAGGAAACTCAAGTCCAGTCCTCCATTGAGTTTTTGAAGAAAAACGGTCTCGAAAACAATATGAGATTCCTAGGAACGTGTTCATTTCAAATTTCCTCAAGATCATAGCAATGCATCACAATCTCAAATGGGTCACTTTCCATGGGTACATACGATTTTACGTATGTGCTGAAACTATTCACTCGCGAGACACTGCCAAACACTGCTCAAGAATTTGCTGCGAAGGCATCTACATACTTAGATAAACTAGTGGACCTGAAGTTGGCAGCCAAGTGTTTCAAGGGATTGAAGGACGTTGAAGTCAGCTTGCTTTCAAGAATCTTGCATGTGAGGAGACTCGGCGAGGCTCACAATGCCGACTCGGATAGCTTGTTGATTGCTTAGGTATATGCCAAAATGACAGACCATATTGAAGATGGAAGTTTGGAGGGTATTTTATATGGGCTTGAAGATGTCAAAATCAGAAGAAAGTATAAACCATATTTTATAACTCCTCTTCCTCATCCCCATCCAATGCATGTGCAATTCGTGCCATGCGCATTCTATACTATGTCATTTAGGCCTCGGATTCAAGTGCATTGGCATGGTAGTAACTACTATATTGCACCAATGCAGCCGCAACCTTTTTATTTCATGCCCGTACCTTTTTATGTTATGGTGTAACTTGTTTTCTTTACATAATGAAATTACATTGTTATTCATTGATTTTTATTTAATTTTTAAATAGAAACAGCTTGCCGTATCTCATAAATAACTAAAAACATTTAATTTTCTTATTCCGTTGTGAATTAATTGTCACATCCCACGTCGCTAGTGATTGAGGTTCAGGTCCACCAAACAGATATTGTCTACTTTGAGCTTCATGCATGCGTCCCTCACCCTCACGAATTTGCTTTGGATCATGGGTTTCACGCAAGCGTCCTTCACCCATGTCCCAAAAAGCTTCTACTTAGTTAGGAGAAACCAATGCTTATATACAAGTCATGGACCTCACTCGCTAGCGATGTGAGATGTGACAATACAACGAAAACCTTGTCAGTTCAGGAAAAAGAAATAGAATAATTCACTCATATTTTGTTTTGGAATGTGAAAGAAAAAGGAAAACGATGAGGATTTCCATTTCTTATTTGCGCCAACATATACATTACTCTTATAAATACAAGTGTGTTCTATGCTTCATTCTTTACAAGTTTTTCAATTTTCACAATGAAGAGCAACACCATTACACCAATTTGGCATTGCAACTTTTCTTAAGAACTTCACTATCTCGCTTTGAGCTTGAACCGATAAAAACTGCTCTCTGTTGACACTGAGCTTTTGGATTTTATTCAAGGCACCCCCAGAGATGCACCCGAAGCAATTGTTTACGATGATCTCAAGTTCAATGTAAACAGCACCAACATTATTTAACCTGGTGTCACGCTCATGGGCGATCATTGCAACATTTGTCCTATCTGGGAATTCAATTTCAAGTTTGATTTGGAAAAGGAAACTCAAGTCCAGTCCTCCATTGAGTTTTTGAAGAAAAGTTGTCTCGATTTTCAGAAAATCAAACAATATGGGATTCCTAGGAATGTGTTCATTTCGAATTTCCTTAAGATCATAGCAATGCATTGCAATTTCAAATGGGTCACTTTCCATGGTACATATGATTTTATGTATGTGTTGAAACTATTCACTCATGGGTCAATTTGCTGCGAAGGCATCTATATACTTGGATAAATTGGTGAACCTGAAGTTGGCTACCAAGTATTTCAAGGGATTGAAGGACATTGAAGTCGGCTTGCTTTCAAGAATCTTGCATGTGCAGAGACTCGGTGAGGTTCACAATGCCGACTCGGATAGCTTGTTGATTGCTCAGGTATATGCCGAGATGACAGACCATATTGAAGATGGATGTTTGGAGGGTATTTTATATAGGCTTGAAGATGTCAAAATCAGAAGAAAGTATAAACCATATTTTATGACTCCTTTTCCTCATCCCCATCCAATGCCTGTGCAATTTGTGCCATACGCAGTCTATACTATGTCATTTAGGCCTTGGATTCAGGTGCATTGGCATGGTGGTAACTACCATATTGCACCAATGCAGCCGCAACCTTTATATTTCATGCCCGTACCTCTTTATGCTATGGTGTAACTCATTTTATTTACATAATGAAATTATATTGTTATTCATTGATTTTTATTTATTTTTTAAATAGAAACAGTTTGCCGTATCTCATAAATAACTAAAAACATTTAATTTTCTTATTCCATTGTGAATTAATTGTCACATCCCACATCAGTTGTGATTGAGGTTCATGATTTGTATATAAACCTTTATCTCTCCTAACTATGTAGACGAATTTTGGGGCATTGGTGAATGACGCTTGCATGAAACCTATGATCCAAAGTAAATCCGTGAGGGTGAAAGACGTGTGTGTTAATTAAGCCCAAAATGGATAATGTGGTGGTCAAAATACAGACCTTTAACTAGTCATAATCGTGACAGACGTTACATAAATCCCAACGTCCGATAAAGCTCTTATTGCCAAATTTGAAAGAATTGAAACGGGCAATAAAGGGCCCGAGATCCATGCTTTCATATAAAGATGATGAATGGTAAAGGCTCCAAGGTTTCACTATAAATATCAAACCGCTTCTTAGAGAAAAGGGTCTAGATTTTCTCTTTTCTTATACACGAAAGCTCTTAAAGCATAGCTCTACAATTCTCTCCCAGCATTAATTGCTGCTCCACTATCTAACAAAGATCGACCCATTCGTTCTCAAAAGTCAATCAACCCAATCCGCAGTCAATCCACGTCGAGTCAAGGAACCCTTAGACATCGACCCATCAAAGTCATCGATACACAACATCGATCGACCAACGTCGAGTTTGGGAACCCACCCTCATGAACATCGACCCGTCAGATCAATCAATACCCAGTAACGATCGAACCATATCAACAAATAGCTCGATTCGATATATCGAGCACAACGGTTTGTCATTCCAAACTTTTTTCTATTTCACTTCGCTTATCAAACGATATATTAACTTGAGTGTTAGAGAGTTCTCCCAAGTGAACACCCCCTTATATGGTTCACCACCACTCTCTTTTTCCTTTTGTTTCACAGGTTACTAATGCCCAGCTTGACGACTTAAATTAATTATAGATCCGATCGACTATAGTTTAGCGCCCACCGTAGGGCCCTGACAATTTTCCTAATCGAATACATATCATAGCACCAATCAAAGACGATGACTGATTCTGGAGATATTGAGGCACGAGTCGCAGCTCTTGCAGCTCAGATGACAGAAAATGCAACCCGGTTGCAGAGCTTCAAAAAGGAGAATGAAGAAGTTTGAACTAAGAACCTAGAGCTGCAGGGAAAGCTCTATTTACTGAATAACAATGTGCCACCTACACCAGAACAAATCTCAATTAACAACAATTGATCGCGTGAGTAGATATTGGCCGAAGATCCAGAACAAAGCACGCGACGGTAGGAGAATCGATCTGCAAGGGTGCAAATAGATCCACTCCTCGTCGATATCAACGAACCAATACCGGCGACGGACTCAAATGCCACTCTAGCCTATCCGTCTACCCCATTTGGAAAGTAGAAGGATTCGAACCAGCAATACCTCGCAAACAACAAAACGGTAAAATCGAATCCCACCTTTTCTGATTATGAGATTGCACGCAGGTTTACAGAAATTGAGGCCATGATCTAGAGGATCCCGGGAATGCTCGCTCCCATCAAGCGAAGTGTAGAGAACAGCTTCACTAACACTCCATTCGTAGACGAGATCGCATTGATAGAGATGCCAAAAAAGTTTAATTTCCTAAACATGAAACAGTATGACGGAACCATCCTCCATTGGTATACCTAGAGATTAGAGGGAGGCATGCATGTGCAGGGCCGGCCCATTGGGCCAGCAAACCTAGCATTTTGCCGGGGCCTCCAACTGATCCAATTTTCTTCTTCTTCTTCTTTGGGGCCTCATGATCCAATTTTCTTCTTCTTCTTCTTCTTCTTCTTCTTTGGGGCCCAATTCCAAACATTTTCTGCTTTCATTTATTTAGTTTCCTTTTAGGCCCAATAAACTAATGCAATTAATAAAAAAAAACTTTAAAGGCCCAATATTATGAGACCATTAGACAATTGGTATTTTTTGTTTTTTCTGGGTCGTGTTTCCAGCTTGCTCTGTTTGTGTAGCTGGCTTATTGATGCCCCTGCTCAGCCTTGCGTTCCTTGCTTGTGATTTTCCTTTGTTCTAGTTTGTGATTCAATATGCTTGGCTTTTCAAAAAAAAAAAAAAAAAAAATAGTCAATATAATATAATTATATATAATACAATATGACGGGTGTTAATGTGTTATATAATAATATAATTAAAAATACAAGTTACAATTAGAGTCATTAGACAATATATAATCTGTTAATTATATGTGTGTCAGTATGTGAATATGTTAATGTCTTAATGATAATGTGTTAATGTGTTAATGTGTTAATTATATATGTGTTAATGTTTTAAAGATAATAATTTTATATAGGGCCCCAATTTTTGTTAATGTCATAAAATCGCTCGGGCCCGGGGATGTCTGGAGACGGCCCTGTGCATGTGTAAAGGGTGTGGTTCGAGCCTCACGGGTCCTACACTCCATTGGTATACCAATCTACCAAACGTTTTGATTAGTTCATTTGTCTAGTTGACCGACACTTTTGTCGAACAATTCACAAGCAGTAAGAAATTGGAGAAGCAATCAGATGACTTCTACACCGTTACCCAACGAAAAGAAGAGCGACTACGAGATTACGTAGGTCGATTTAACAAAGAAAATGTATCGATCCCTAACTATAACCCCGTTACTACTATTTCTGCTTTCAGGAAAGCGTTGTAGTGCGATTCGGATCTGTACAAGGAGCTGACCAAGTACCCTTGTCGAATGATGGATAACGTGTTGACCAAAGCTTAGGCTCAAATCAAATGGGAAAAAGATGAGGTAAACTACCATCCTCCAACTCAACCGCAGAAGGATTACATGTGTAATTAGCGTGTAGACAGAAGGTCGGACGAACGATGAAACGATTCGAACGAACAGAACAAACCAGGAGAAAGGAGGCGACCATATGATAGGCCGCCACGACCCGACACCCGACAACAAGCTCAAGTCCCAGAATATGCTCTTAGCATCGAACCAATGGAGGTGATTAGAGTGCTAAAGGGGATGGTAACAACTGTCAAATGGCCCATGAAGATGACTTTATCCCTAAAACACAGGGATTCAAATAGATGGTGCGAATTTCATGGAGACCATGTGCACTGAACAGAGGAATATATCACACTAAAGCTTGAAGTAGCCGAGCTATTGAACAAGGGCGACTTAATGAATTTCTAACTGATAAAGGGAAGTATCTTGGCGTAGAGAGACGAGTGACAGAAAGGAAAAGCAAAAGACTCACCACAGGAACCTCTTCGACTAGACTACACGGTCCATTTCATCACTAGGTGGATCCGAGGTAAGTGGGATCCCACTTATTTTATGTGGAGCCCACTTATTTTTATTATTATTTTATATACTCATGAACTATATTTCTTTTTTATATGTGGAACCCACTTAATTAAGGAAGGCTGAAGCCACCCTTAATTAAGAGAGCGAGCTCTATTTGATTATAATTAAGGGAATCATTAAGGGATCCCTTGGAGCTGTAAAAATACTTGATTAAGGGATTCCTTAGAGATGCTCTAACGGCAAGGAAGGTAAGAGTGTCGGTTTTTGATAAAGTTGATTCCGTGTATAAAATAGCAAAGGAGATATATTGTTATTTGTTTCGTATTCATGGAATTATATAAAAAAGTGAGGTGACAAGATAGAGTTAGTGGGGGTGTTAAGAAAATGGGTGGCCTCAAATTGTGGAAAGCAGTCCATTAGGCCCAGATCTGTCAACTTAGGTTTTCAATATTTCAGCTTCAGCTTCGGGGTTTACATTTTACACTCTCACTTGCAAAAATGCCTCCTTCAACCTCTCTGCAACTCCGCAGGCTCCTCCTCCACCACCTCTCTTCTCCGCCACCTCTGCCGTCCTGCCGCCTCCTCTTTCCACAGCCCTATACGCATTTCTCCTATTCACTCATCAGACCATTCTGTTCCGGATCCACCACAATCCCTAAAACCCCAGACGACCCAGATCAGAAAATCGCTCATTCTCTCTCTGCAGAGCTCCTCAAGAACCCTGAAGCCGACCCAATACCCATTTCTCAGAGACTTCACCTGAATTTCTCTCACATCAAACCAACCCCTTCTCTGGTCCTCTCCACACTCAATCTTTCCTCTGAAGCTGGACGTACTGCTCTAGGGTTTAACCAATGGCTCACTCAGGAGGCTGGCTTTTCACATTCTGATGAAACGCTGTCGTTTTTTACTGATTACTTTGGTCGCAGGAAGGATTTCAAAGCGACCCACGAACTTCTTGTTGATAACAAGGAGGTTTTGGGGCCTAAAACCCTTGAATCTTGCATTGATAGGTTGGTTCGTGCCGGTAGGCCCACTCAAGTTTTAGGGTTTTTTGAGAAAATGGAGAGTGAGTATGGGTTTAAACGCGACAAGAATTCGCTAAGATTGGTTGTGGAGAAGATGTGTGAAAATGGGTATGCGAGTTATGCGGAGAAATTGGTGAAGAACTCAGCTAATGAGATCTTCCCTGATGAAAAGATATGTGATCTGTTGATCAGAGGTTGGTGTGTTGATGGGAAACTTGATGAGGCAAAACGATTGGCCGGGGAAATGTATAGAGGAGGGTTTGAGATTGGTGCAACGGCATATAATGCTATTCTTGACTGTGTGTGTAAGCTTTGTAGGAAAAAAGATCCATTTAGAATTGATTCTGAGGTTGAGAAGGTGTTGGTCGAAATGGACCACAATGGTGTTCCAAGAGATGTGGAGACATTCAATGTCATGATCAGTAACTTGTGCAAGATCAGGAGGACTAAGGACGCGATGAAGTTGTTTAATAGGATAGGAGAGTGGGGTTGTTATCCAAATGAGACCACTTTTCTTGTTCTGATCAAGAGTTTGTATCAGGCAGCAAGGGTTGGAGAAGGTGATGAAATGATTGATAAAATGAAAAGTGCTGGGTATGCTATAGATAAGAAGGCGTATTATGAGTTCTTGAAGATTTTGTGTGGGATTGAGAGGGTTGAGCATGCTATGAGTGTGTTTAAGAAGATGAAGGCAGATGGGTGCAAACCCGGGATCAAGACTTATGATCTGTTGATGGGGAAATGGTTTGCTCACAACCGTGTTGATAAGGCAAATGCGTTGTTTAATGAGGCTACGAGAAATGGGGTGGAGGTGACACCCAAAGAGTATAGAGTGGAGCAGAGGTATTTGAAGAAACCTAACGCTGTGGAGAAGAAAGTAAAGAAAAGGGAGACATTGCCTGAGAAAATGGCCAGAAAGAGGAGACGTCTTAAGCAAATCCGATTGAGTTTTGTGAAGAAGCCAAAAAAAATGTCCATGCGATGAAACTTGTGATTTTGCATTTTCATGTGCGATACGAATTCAACATGTTTGGTATGACAAAAATTGAATTGAGATCCTGTTTTTGTGCACTTGATAATTTGTTTTTGATGTTTAGCGTTGTCGTTTACAATCCTGTTGTTTTAATTTTGGTGTTGGCAACATTAGGAATAAAATTTTGTAAAATCATTGCATGAGTTTACTACAATTGTATGAGTTTTACAATTTTCTTTCTTCTAATCAATGTTTGCTTACTCATCAAGCTTGTTTGTAATGTGTATAAAATGTATAGATAGATGGCAAACAACACTGTTCAGTCGAAGAAGTGATCGTTGTTTGTATCATATTTTAGGTTATGAAAATTGAGCTGATGGCAAGCATTTTCAAGTTCAGTTTGGTCCTGGGTTGATTCTATCAGAGTCTGAAATCTAGCTTAGAATCATAATCATATTAAAGTTTAGGTTAACAATGAAGAATGTTCAAGTGCTGGAAATTGCAACATAATTAAAAGGTAGATTCTTAGTCAAGTCATGGAGAGAGGAATATTGCAATGAGTAAGAATTCAAATGTCTTGAATTTGGGAATATCTATCAAGAAACAACTCGTAAGTAGTAGTAATCTAAATGAATATTTGATTCCAAGGACAAGAGAATAGCAGGACACATGGATGCAAAATGTTGTTAACAAGTCCAGTCACGTTACCATGTCCCTATAGAATCTCCTTCCAGAACCGGACTGACCTATCCGTTCCACAAGTAACGAAGGGTTGAACCATGTCCCTATAGAATCTCCTTCCAGAACCGGACTGACCTATCCGTTCCACAAGTAACGAAGGCAGTGTCAACCGGTGAATGCTCAATCCAGCGAGGCGCACCAACATGGTTGGATGGCCACCTTGCCATTTTCTCGGCTGTTAAAGCATCCCATATTACAATCTGCATCAACCCCAAGATTTATTATATGTTAAACCCAAGACTTTAATGAACCAACTCATGCAAGCTGAGCAAACCTCATTGTTTGGTTCATCTACGGATAGCACAAACTCTTCAGTATCGTTGAAAACAGCCTGCGGATAACAGATTGAAGCATTGAAAATTTCAGAAACAAAAGAAATTCTTAACTTGGAGAATATATATGCAACAAGCAATAGTTGAATATAATAACTGAAAAACGAGGTCACGCAATTATTTTCAAAAGAAGATGACCTGGCACCGCAATTGTGTATGTGTAGCTCCAAGATATTGTTTGACCAATCTGCCAGTACCAACTTCCCAGAGCTTTATAGTAGAATCCTTCCCACAAGAAAGAACAAACCTAGACAGTCATGTCATGCTATCAACACATGCTGAGGGCAGCCATGTTTTATGCATTCTACTTTACTAATTGTTTAAATTTAGCATTTCATAATATGATTATTGTGCCTTCGCATGCACTAATGAACTCTAGTAAAATTTTGTGCTTCAGAATTCAGTATAAACTCTACTATTACTCTGCTTTGCATCCTTCGGCTTGCTGACATGGAAGAATATGATCAGCTTATTATTGCAAATAACCTATGATACCTAAAGTCATCAGTAAGATCAATCCCTTTAAAACAAGCTTCGTTATCATACTTCTGGGACACCTAGAGCTACAATTCCATAAAATCATGTTCCTTGATCATTCCATCATTATTCCAATCAGCAATTCATGAAAACACTCGATTACTATTTTGGTTTCATGTCCCAATCATTTATATATACACATATATGTATATATTATTTGATTATCATTACCTTTGATCCTTTGTAAAGTTTGCGCTAGTGGCCTCTGCTGTTCCATGTGCCCCAACTATGGAGCGCACACATTTGGCACTTACCCCATCCCATAAGCGAACAGCACCGTCTTTAGATGCCGTAACATACATGCCACCTGTCGAAGAATACCTCACCTGCATAACCAAATGGATAAATCTGATCAGTTTTATGGGCTCCAATTAATAATGTAACAAGCGAATATAAGATGTTGACTCTACCTGATTTATGGCTCCATTGATCTCTGGTACATTTGCAGATAGATAACACTGAAAGGTGTTAACATCGTACAAGTGTGCAATTGGATGATCAGTTCCTGTGTTTTGTTTCAATATCAACCTTGTCAGTGGCCAGATGCCAGTACGAATTAGGGACAATGCAACATAGAGCTTCTAGTAAGAAAATAAACATCACTCCAACAATGATAACATTTTCTCCTTCCAGGCATAACGAAAACATAATAATAATAATTAACAGTAATTACAATTTACAATGATAATACGTTATTTGCATACCCATGATTGTAGGGAGGGAAAAGAACATGATTCAACAACTAGGAGGAATGACAAACCACTGGATGAAGGTAAATATAATCTAAGCTCAAATGACTGAAAAAAAAAACTGATAATACCTTTATGAAATACATCCACTTTATATAACCGGAAGCAAAAACAATTGAATTTGCTACACAGTAATAGCAGAATGGGCAAACAACAGAGTACAAACCTAGCCAGTTTTATGCATTCTGTATCCTTCCACAAGACTCAAATGCATGTATGAATATATATTGTACATGGCTAGAGAGCAAACATAGAAAGTCCACAGATGTATGTCCACCAATACGTAAAAGAACAGAGCTGTTAGTTTTATCCAATTTATTGCCTTAATAATTTTCCTAAAATACCATTCTACTGCTTGTGAAATCATATTCAAATCACCAATAGGGTTCAGTACTTCAGTGTAACCCTTAAAAAGCTAATGAAATTGCAGGAAAATGGAAATAATGCAAAGTTTGATTGAACTTGAGAGGCAATCATGAAGTATATACATAGTTCTCATAATACTTAACTACTGTGAAAAAAAAATAATCGAAAAGTGAAAAGTGAAAAGTGAAAATTTAATACCTGCCAAGAGAAAATCCCCAGAAGGATGAAAAGACACTGATCGCACATTGTGAGTATCCTGTGTACCAGCACAAAATTTACTATAATACACTCACATTTATGTGAGTCATAGAATCTACTGCTATGTACAGGAAAAATGCTTAAAGCTATATTAGATGACAAGAAAAACCTGAATAACTCTAAATGCTCTCTTTGCAGTAGCTTTTGAAAAATCAAAGAACCTGAAAATTTTAAGCAGCAATATGTTAACAAATGTAGTTCAATCCCATTTTCTGCAACAGCAAACTTGTCAAAGTTTAATAGATTTATAAATAAAATTAAAAAGACTAGGAAAATAATATGTACCATAATTAGCCTGTTAAAGTTATGAAGATTTTATTAATGAACCATTCAAAAGATTATTGTAAGAGATTCAGAAGAAAATGAATAAATCTCCCATTTAATTACACTAGAATAAGTCATACTTTATTGTGTGATCTTTGGCTCCAGATATCAGAACAGTGCTTTGAGGATGGAAATCCAAATCGTTTACTGGCTGCATTTGAATCAGCAAAGTATTAGACAATACAGGCAGAGTGTTGAGACAACTTCAGATCAGCTGTCAGAAAGAAAACAAAAACACAGAGAATATAGTGGCCAAAGCCTGATTCAATTTTAAACATTTTTCAGACTCCCAAGATATGAGATAAAAAAATTAATGATTATATGATTTTTCCTGCAGCAGGTCATATGTAAAAGTACAAGTATCACACTATAGGCACTTTAGCCATAAAACATACACATGTTTTGCTTCTTCTTTTTTCCTTTTTGTAGAACTTTCTTGATTACGAAAAATAATAAGGAAACAATTATCAGACACTCATGATTCTGTACATGCACTTTTCGCCCATGTCAGGTACCATAATACTGGATACTGTTATGGCTCTTGGACACTCCATTTCAACAGAAAATCTTCACCCTTTCAAGGATACTGATGTCACTATGTCAGATACCACGTGATACCCAACATCAGAACAAGAGTCCGTATAACTTTGTGAGGCTATGTCATACACTCATACTTAGCATTGTCTACGCTAAATTCACTAGGACATATGCATTTTAATATAATACTGAAGGAAAAAATAATAATAATAATAATAATCGTTGAGACTAGAATTTTACAAAGAAAAATAAAAATGCAGGAAACACAAGGATGTAGAGCAAAAGAACAAGCAAGTCCAAAAGAAAATAAATAAAATAACTAAAATTTAGAAACAAAACATATTTCTCATAATTAATTTATCACAACAGTTGGCACCATGGAATAGCTAGAAAGTAAGGTAGATTTACTTGTATGTGGTCATAAAAGGTCCTTATGACAGGTCGCACAGGACCATCCCTCGAATCTGGCAGCATCATTTGCTTGACTTTCACGATCTGCAAGAGTAAAGAGTGACCAAGGATTTAGATATAGACCATCTTGAATAAAAAAAAAAAACTGACCATATAATTAATAATATAATATTAAAACCTCAAAGAGCTTAATTGATGTGTCTGCACTTCCAGTTGCAACAAACCTCCCATCTGGACTAAATCTTGCACATCTGGCAATATTCTAGAAATTAAACCCATCAGTCCTTACTGGATGCCATGAAAAGAAATATTTATTAACTGAACTATTGACTAAAAGACATATTTACAAAAAAAAATTCCCAGCATAAACATTTTTTTTTTAATAAAATTGGACTGATCTAAGGGGAAAAAACATCACAAGCGATCATATGCTGAAATTCCTAGCATAAACATACCTTGTGCTCAGAAAGATGGCGTGTCTCATGCTTTGTAAAATTCTTCGACATGCCTTTTGTATCCTGAACAGCGCTGATTTGACAAACATGCACTATGAGCACTTTTATTTTTATTTTTTTTCCTCTCCTATCAATATCAAAGATTTTTTTAACTTAATACTACAGATTTATCAATCCTGCAGATAAAGCACGTTTCCGTGTCTTATATTACCAAGTAATTATCCACTAGCATTTTTTATAGGAAACACAAGATTTAATGAACGAAAGAAGATAGGTTAAAAAAAAAGAGGTGAAACAGGGATCCACAGAGACAAAAGTTATCCACTAGCATATTGAACAACATAAAACTTAGACTGTTTCGGATATATTCGATTCACTGTACAAAATATATTGGGTGTATGGGTACCAAATGCAAGAAAAGAGCATAACATTCTAAGGTGAAATACCACGACCATACAATACATGAATAAGACATAACATGCAAAACACAAGCACTCTGACCAAACAATATATGACCACAACAAAGAAGAAGCAATCATATAAATCTCACACAAGATGTTACAACCCTCGCCAAATCAGCAAACCTTGTCTTCTAACAATTTCATTACAACCCCGCAAAGTCCGATACAAAATTCCAAAGGCACAAAAGCCTAGCCAAGCATAGTCAGCAGACATGGCCCATGGCAGGTTCTCAGCTAAGTGCGGTGAACCTATTGTTTGGGGGAAAAGATTTCTTGGCTCAACTCAATGAACAAAGACTCTGAGTAAATGCAAAGTAATCATTCAATGAATCTTTGACAGATTTGCCTAAATACCCTTGAATTATGCTAGTAATCAGTGTTTTAAAAAGCGTTATGAGGCGTGCTTTGAGGCGTGCCTCAATACGATTTTGGCAAAAAACATACTGAGGCGGTAGCCTCATAAGCAGCCATTGAGGCTTACGCCTCATTCTTATGAGGCGGTCGATTCGAAACGGTGCCTCAAGACGGTTATGAGGCGCACACATATGTTTTTGACTTTTTGTTGGGTTTTAAAACGTTTTGAAGCCCAAATCAGACCCAAATTGGCTTTTAAAATGTTTTGAAGCCCAAAATTTAAAACCCATCGGTTAAATAAAATTTAAAGAAGAGATTAGGGTTTTCACTAACTTATCTCATCTCATGTTTGATGTTTCTTTTCACTTTGCTGCTGCCGCCTCTTCTTCTTCTTTGAATTTATCAAGTTATGAACTTGTTTATTTTTATTATGTTATGAATTATTGGTTGTTTTATGAGATTTAGGTATTTTTTATATATATTATGCTATGAATTATTGGTTGTTTTATGAGATTTAGGTGTTTTACTGTTTTAATACTATCCTTATTGAGGTTTACACCTCATTACGTTTTGAGGCTTACACCTCGCCTCGAAAGAGAAAAACGCCTCGGTACTAAAAACGTGTTTTAAAACATTGCTAGTAATGATGGGATTTGGTACAAACACCATACTTTAGTCTAATGGTCTTCAACATTGCTTGGTAGAGAAGACAAGTAACATCATTAGACACCCCATTGTGACCAGTTAAGCACTCAATCCCCTCTATAGATGGAGAAGCCAAACTAGGTTCAGAAATAACCCAAGCCATAATAAACATGGGCTCAAAAATTTAATAGCACTCTTTAAAGAGTTAGTTTTAAGACTATCACCAACTTAATAACTTAAGTTTTAATAGCACCTAAAGTGTGGATCTGACCAAAATACCCTTAAAACACACTCACAAAAATAAGTCTCACGCTTTTTTTTCCGAGACTTATTTTGTATTTCCAAGACTTATTTTGTAATTTCCAAGACTTATTTTGTAGTTTCCGAGGCTTATTTTGTAGTTTCTGAGACTTACTAGGTATATTTGCAATTTCCGAGACTTATTGGGCAAAAATGAAATTTTCCAATTTTTTTTTTGTTCATCTTCTTCATCGACCTCCATTGGAGGTCAATTTCGACTTCCAGTGGAGGTTGAATGAACAAACCTCCATTGGAGGTCCGTTCGACCTCCAATGGAGATCGATTTCAATCTCCAATGGAGGTCACCATTGGAGGTCTGTTCCATCTCCATTGATGGAGGACCTCCATTGGTACTCCATCAATGGAGGTTTTTGAAAAAAAAAAAAAAACCCTAAAAATGGCAAAAACATAATAAAAGAAGGAGATGAGGGTATTTTTGTCTATCGGTGCCATTTAAACTTAACTTATTAAACTAGTGTTACTCTTAAAAGTCAACATAAAAAGAGTGTTATTTTCCCCTATTCCACTAATAAATATTACCCCTCTTAGTCTACATTTTTTCTCTCAGCTTTCTAACACTTACTTAACTGCCAAAGTCTAAACTGTGGCAACCTCCACTAGTGCTCTTAACAGATTTCTCTGGTTTTAGGTTAACTAAGAGCACTCATACTAGATCCATCCTAGCTGACCAGTCCAGCAGAGAGACAAGCACTCTTTCTAGCCTACTTGACCCAATCACGGCCTACACCTAAGTTTTTTCCACTAACATAAGATATACAAAGTTAAAACCTGATAATTTCTTTTGAAGAAAGATGTAACTAGTATTTCTAACTGGATATCAAATGTAATGTGAACAATGTTGGAACCTATATTTTAATTATTCTAAAACATCCCCAACAAAAAGGATCTACACAAGTAATTTTCAAAGCATTTCGTGGACACTGCAATCTAAAATGGAAATTCTAGGAGATGGATAGCTTTTAGAAACCATTTTTCTCCTTCATTCTAATAGTAACATAGATCCTAGTCTAAGGACAAGAGTTTCCAGCAGTTACAATCAACAGACTATAAATGCGGCATATAGACACCAATAACACAGTATTAATTGTTGAATTACCCAAAATCAACAGCGGCAGCACGGGGAGCTGGGATTGAGCCATATGCTGCAGGCACCAATGCGCCTGAATCGTACAGTGGATTTGACGGAACCCCTCTTAATATGTCGTCTTTCTCCGCTGCAAGACCCTTGGAAACCAGCTCAAGAAGCTTATTAGGAGGGGCTTCAACATTGAATGGTGTCATTGTCGCTGAAGCAACTGCACTTGCAGCCTACAAACAATATCTAAAATCATTTGTGTCACATTTTGATTGCTGATGATAAAATTAAAATTAAAAATTAAAAACCTAGAACTCAATTTGAAAACTAAAAGAAGAAAAAAGAATTGCCTGAGAGAGATTGCTGTCACGAAGATGAGCAACGATGAGAGAATTGACCTGCCGGTGAAGCTTCCCATCTTGCAATGTCTGCTCCAAGCTGCTATTGCTACTTTCCATTTTTTTTAATTTTCTAAAACCCTAATAAATTCTTCATCTCACTATCAGAGCCCAGAGGAATCTACTCGTTCATATCTAGTATTTTCATCCTTACTTTCATATATGGGTAGGTGGCGAGTTGCATTGGTTTGGTTTTGGTCAAAGTCATATATGAATTGTATATACACTTTCTTTCTTTCTGTATTTTTTTAATCGGATTGACTCGTAAAAACAGTTTATTCGAACTAATTCGTAAAAATAAGTTGAGGCTTTTTTAACTTAAGCTATGATTGGGAATGTTTCACTCAAAAAAAAAATAAAAAAAATTCCGTTTATAACTTAACTTTAAAAATAATTAGCTTAACAAAAAAAGTAGATAGGCGGTTGGTAAACTAAATTTTAAAATTCTTTTGAGAGTCTCTTTTGATAATCTAATTTTTTTTCTTTTTACACTTCTTTTCTAAAAACACTATATTCTCAAAATTTAAATTTAAAAAAAAATCTAAAGACACTTCATTTTGTTACAAGATTATCCTTTTATCTTTTTTTAAACTAAATTATTAAAAAAAGAAATTATCTCTCCTAAATCATTAGATTAATTATTACATATTAAATACTCTCTCCTAAATTTTTAATTACTATGTTAAACTCTCTCTCCTCCAATACATATCTCTAATTTTAGAAAGAAAAAAAAAAACTTACTAATAAGCTTGATTTTCAGGAACTGTATGTATGTATATATTATAAATAAATAAAAAACCTTTTTTTTTAAATCGAAATATAAAAATGTTTTTTGTTACTTTTGTAGGTATGTGATTACCTAGAGAACTTTAATTATTTCATTAGTCTTAGAAATTCTTAGTTGATTTGAATCTAGTTGCAACAATTCAAGTTTTCATATATATATATTTTTTTAATAATTGACTTTCTAATATATATATATATATATATATATATATATATATATATATATTACTGTTAGTAAAAAACCAAAATATTCATAAGTTTTTATTTCTTTAACTATTAATCAGAGATTGATCAAGAAAGTATGGAAATATGATTTTTTTATTTTTTATTTTTTTGAAAAATGGTAAGAGATTAATTAGGAGAGAGTGTTTAATACTTTAATATGGTAATTACAGATTTAGGAGATAGAGTTTAATACATTATATTTGTTAACCGAAAATTGTCACTGTGGTGATTTTTCTGATTAACAATTCAGGGGACTGGAATCGGGGTAGATTTTAGTCGGAGGGATATCAAGTAGTTCGATACCCTTAGCTTCCTAAAAACTCAATAAAAAGGGGATGATAATAGTAGGAAAAATTCACATAAATAAGGGATCACACATATGACTCTTTTTTATTGATTATGAATACATGAAAGGATTACAACGGAGATTTTTGATAGCTATGGAGATGGGATAAAAAACTTTGTTGGCGATGGCGATGGAGCTCTCGTGCATGTCGATAAGTGGAAAAGTATCAAGTAGGGTTAGGTCACTCAAGTTGCGATCAAGTCCCCTTTCTTCGTGAGACAATGCGATGTATATATAGGTCTTTTTTTCATGCCCAGCACTCCTCTAAATTCGATCTTGTGACCTAGAGTTTTTCGGGGCACTCAATGGTGATTGGCGAGAGGATTGTTTCTTTCCTTCTAGGAATCTAGAGACCCCTTATTTGGCGGACTTCTGATGGAGTTGACTTGTATTTCAAATAGAACTCTTTTAAGTGGCGGAAAAAAATCCACTTCCTTGTTATTAAACGCTGTCGTTGTGGTTGTTCTT
Organism: Acer yangbiense; assembly: GCA_008009225.1. NCBI lineage: Eukaryota > Viridiplantae > Streptophyta > Magnoliopsida > Sapindales > Sapindaceae > Acer > Acer yangbiense. The sequence continues at coordinate 25,102,179 of CM017771.1, forward strand.
TCTATGTAGCTTGATCTTCGGCATACCTGATGTTGTCTTAATACTTGGTAGTCCGCTAGCCTAACACTTACTGCTTGGTTGGCTAGCTTTAGGTGGGATCGGGGTATTCGGGTATCTTACCTTTTTCCCATTCATTTAACTTTGTATGAGTGTATCAGGGTACCGGGGTATCGGGATTCCAAATGGCAGAGGGGTACTAGGATCCTGCAACCGTGGAGTCCCTAGAATTTTGCCTTATGTGTTTCCTGGTACCTTTTGAGTCTAGGGACCCTTGACTCTGATTTGGGCTGGTAGGAGGTTGTAACCGGCCGATTTGTAAGGTGTCGGGGTTATCTGGATGCTCTTTTATGGTGTCTTTCTATCTCGATTTACCTTCCAATGTTGATGGAAAATTCTTCTTTGACCCCTGCCATTTTTGGCGGTTAACAATATTTAATATAATGATTTAGGAGGAAGAATTTATTTTTTTAATAATTTAATTAGTTTGGAGTGTCTTTAATTTTGTTTTGTCTTTTTTAGTAATTTTAATTTAGGTTAAAATTGTCATTAATAAAAAAAATTTAATTGGAGTGTGAATAGACGATTTGTGGATTGTAAGGAGAAGCTCTCAATTCTTTTGCTTTTGAAAATGTATTTGATAAATGACAAAAATAGACATCATCTTAATAAAATAAATAAATGTGTTTGTACTTTGTACTAAGGATGTTTGTGCAATTTCGAATAAATGTTGAATATAGCTGTAATTACAGCTAAACACATGGTATATTTATGCAACTTGGCCATTAAAAAATTGTAGTAAAATAAAACATTATAGTCACAGAAAACATCACCGAACTAGTGGACATGTTCAAATGGGGTTAACAAGTCAACGTCAAATTTTGCTTCCTGGTCCTACCATGTGACAACCCAGATTGCATAACTCTTTCTCTCTCTTCACGTTCTCCCACTCTCTGCATTTCAATATTGTTTAGTTGGGTTTAATTTGCTCAAGCAACCGGCCTATTCTTTGTTCCGTTTAAGCATGGAGTCAGTATTTTCATCTATCAACAAGTTCAGTGGCTTCACTCTTTTGTTTGTGTTTTTGCTTTCTTGCTCATCTACTTTTACCTCTACAGGTCAGTACCCTTTAATTAATTAATTAATTAATTAGAAAATGCTTCAGAATCTGGGTTTTGGTTAGTTCCCAGAGAAAGTAAATGCCTCTCAGATATATATTTTGATATTGCATTTTCTTTATGTATTGTGTCAACTGTCAAGACAGTGTTAGTTTTACATACCAGCCATGGAAGTTTTCAATTTGTTTTTACTGTATGCTATGTAGAAGCCTATGATGCAGTTGATACTGGAGGGAATATCACTATCAAATGGGATGTAATGAGCTGGACTCCAGATGGCTATGTTGTAAGTATAGATGCTTTTATATGTAGATGCTTTTATGATATCAAATGGGATATGAATTATTTTGTGTATTTGATGCAGGGTGTTGTTACAATTTACAACTTTCAAAAACATCATCAAATTAAAGCACCAGGTTGGAGATTGGGGTGGACGTGGGCGAAAAAGGAAATCATCTGGAGCATGGTAGGAAGCCAAACCACAGAGCAAGGGGATTGCTCAAGATTTAAAGGGAACATCCCACATTCCTGTAACAAGGATCCGACGGTTGTGGATTTATCCCCAAAAACTCCTTTCAACCAGCAGATTTCAAATTGTTGCAGAGGGGGAGTGTTGAAGCCATGGGATGCTAGCTCCTTCCAGCTTAGTGTCGGTGCTGCAGGAACAACCAACAAAACTGTTCGAATGCCAAAACATTTCACACTCAACGCCCCGGGGAATGCTTATACTTGTGGACCGCCACAAATTGTGCAACCAACCAAATTTATTACACAACATAAGAAAAGAGTCACTCGAGCTTTAAGTAAGTAAGATGCACTTGATACTTGTGGACGAGCTTTAAGTAAATTTATCAGTCAGTCTTAACCTTCATTTACATCTCTTTGCAGTGACCTGGATTGTTATTTGCAAGTACTCATAGGGTGGTTGCTGTTCAGCAATGGTGCGTGAGAGAATTGATATAGGCTTCCTACAGTCTTGCAATAAATTAAACCATGGTTCTTGGTATTTAACAATAATGTGGATGTTGTAATAATGTGTTTTATTGGGGGATTTAAGCCATTCATGTTTTCATTACAGGTGACTTAATTGATTATTGATCTTGACAGTTTATTCAATATAAAGATACCATGTAATGAAGCAAATATGGTGTTTTAAGTTTTTCAATTTTATTTTAGGGCAATTACTAAATAGGTCATGGACTTTTTTAAAAATTCCAGGTTGTTTGTGACTTTTGTAAAAAGGACCAAATTGGTCCCTGACTTTTTAAATTGTACCACTTTCGTCCCTCGGTTAAACTTCCATTAGTCAAACCTAACAGTCAAAGGGTATTTAAGTCTTTTTGTCTTGTTTAAAAACAAAAACAAAAATAGGAAAAGGAAAATGAAAAAAACCTTAAATCATTTTAAATATAAAAAGATAATTATAAATTATTATAAAAATATATAAACAGTTAAAAAATGATTTCACTTCCACAGCTAGTGGAGGTGCAAACTGGCGATCTTCTCCACTGAAGGAGATCGTCGGAGATGCGGTCTCTTCCTAGTGGAAGATCCATGTAGATCACTCTCACTAGGGATGGATGATCCAATTAGATCTCAATTTACCTTCACTCTTGTATTAACAAAGACCATCTAATTCATAAAATCATATATCTATATCAATTCCATCTCTACTAGGATATCCATTTTCTAAAATAATGACATCTTATGATTCTAATTCAGTCACACTTCCATCTGATTGCCCACCACAATATATGTATCCTTTGGAATGCATAGAGTATCCACTATAGATATACTTTCTCTTATTGCATCCATTTTCTCTTTTCTATGAGATGATTATGAACATAACTTGCATACCCCCAGGGTTATAGATTAATTAGACTAGGTTATCTACCTGTCAAAAGCTCATAAGGTGTGGAAGTGTCTGATTTAGTGGAACAAGATTAAGTATGTAAGCAGCAATCAATTAACATATCTTCTCATAAGATACTGGAAGATTTACTTACGTCATCATAGACCTAACCATTTCCAACAATGTTTTATTCCCTATTTCCGCTACATCATTTTGTTGTGAAGTCCTAGGAATAATTAAATATCTTTCTATACCTTTCTTGTTAAACAGTTCCTTGAATAGTTCATAAAGATATTTATGTTCTCGGTTTATTCTTATCAATTTTACCATCTAATTGATTCTCAACCAAACTCAAAACAATCTAAAGCAATATGATTCTTTTGATTTATGAGAGATCAAATAGATATAACCGATACGTCTAAAGATATTAATGAATGTAACTAGATATGATGTTTCATGTCTAGGATTTACAGTCATTCGATCACAAATGCCATAATGAATTAATTTGTAATGGAATATATTATCTAGTTCCTTTACATAAATGGTTTTTTGGTTTTCTAGTTGCTTTTTCTTGCTAGACATTTTAGACAAATGAGCGTAATTAACCCTCTCTGGCTAATCTACTCATTCTATTCAGTCCAACATGACTTAGTTTAGCATGCCAAAATACCATAATCATCATCATTATCATAAGATGCAATGATTGAAAAACAAACATAATTATAATCGTCCAAACCGATGTATAATATTATAAAACCATTCAACAACTATAAAGTACCTTATGAATATAATTAGTTAAAATACTGTTCATACAATCATCATGGTTATCAATGATAACCTGAATCAAGGATGACAATCGAAAAGACTAAATTCAGTTAGATCTCAAGTGTATATTAAAACATCATGGAGTAAAATTTTAAGCTACCATACAAACCCAATCTGTAGGTACTTAATTCCAAAATTGTTCTCACAAGTATACACCTTGTTTCTATTAATCTAACTGTTAGGATTATGCACAATAGCAAGAGTGTAATATTGTTTTTTGACAATCTTTTCATATTAATAAAGTGATTTCTGATTTAAATAAATCTTATAGCATTTATAGATTGAATATTATAATTGTCACAAGTAAATAATCATAAGGTCAAAAGACTATGAGAAAAGAAGAATTGTTCGTACATCTGGATATGTATGAGGTAGACACAATTCTTTAGTTAGTCTTGAATAATGTTCACAACTTAAGTTAAAGGTTGGGCACCTTTATCTTGTTAAAGTTGTAGAATTCTTTTGCTAGCATTTGAGTGGGATCAAATGAGTTATGATGAGTTTGAAATCATCGAAGGGTCTTCGAGTAAAAAAATCTAGTGCACTGGGTGCATTGAATAGGATCACAATGAAATACTTTATCTAGAACCGTCAGTAGATAAAAGTTTTTTTATTATCAGGACAATCAGAGAGTCTGTCTTAATCCTGAGATAAATGATGGACTTATAGTTGCAAGTGTTATCATTTGAGTTATCAATGAGTACGATTATATAGCATAGTCTATCCTCGATAGTTTGGTGGTATTCATTTGTTAATCGATAGAGGACTTCATTTATAGATATGGACATCGTGGCTCCATTTATTAAATGAGAGTAGAATATCATCATATGGATGTTTTGAGGTATTGGATATTGAATCTTAACGTTAAGTTTTCGATAGAGTCTATTGAAACATGGCTTCTGGACAAGTCAAAATATCCAAGTTCAAAATGTGGTCATATGAGTAAATATGGTAACTTGGAGAGCTATAGGCGGTCTATGAGCTCTTGGCGATTACTGATATTTTTCACGAGGATACACCATCTCCAATAAGATTGTCTAGGGTACGAATGAGAAATATTTACTTATTCTATCTTTATTTAAGAGTTCAATTTTAGCTATTTAGTGGAATGAGTTAAAATTAATAAATCGGACCTAAGTGAATCATTTGTTGATTGTGATTAGGTTATGTCTATTAAAGCTTAAATTTAGATAGCCCGCCAAGATCCCCAATCCACACGGACTTGCATGGATCACTTGATATATTCTACCGGACCAATTTATGGGTCCATCTAGAATTGTATTTAATATATTAAGAATATAATTTGCACATTATTTATTTAATGGGCTGATCAATTATATTAATATATTAATGAAAGGCATGTGGGCTTGTTTCTTTTAATAAGAATGGGTCTGGTTCACATGTGGGCTTTTTAATTAAAGTCTAATGGATTAAATAAAATAAGAAAATAATATTAGGCCCATGTATATGGTGTGGGCGGCTAAAATTATTGATTGATTAAATGGAAATTAATTAATTTATTAGTTAATCATTTAATTGAGAATCAAAATTTTTTTCTAAGTAAAAAAAAAAAAAATTTCTTAGTAGTATACTATTGTTGTAGTATAATAAATATAAAAGACTTTATTTGGTAAGTAGATAAATAAGGGATTTATTTGTCTAGTCAAATAAGAAAGTCTTTCATATAGTCACAAATACACTAAAGAGTTGGATTAGAGTTGAATTCTAAAAGATTGATAGAGATATATATTATATGTGGCAAGTTAAATTCATATATATATATATAAGATATATGGATTGGAATCGGCGCATATATAGATATATATATGAAACAAATTATAGCACGGTGTGTATAAAGCTATCTAGAGGGGGGGTGAATAGATTTTACGCTTTTTACCCAATTTTTCGTGTTAGTCAAAATTACGAAAATGCCCTCAAGATAATATAAACAAGCAAGTGTAATATGGTGCGGAAATTAAAACAACACTTGGTTTTTACGTGGAAACCCTCACGGGAAAAACCACGGGCTATGTAAGTAAGCCACACTCGAACCTCGAATCCACTAAATGTGCAAACGATTACAACCTAATCCCGGAAGTAATCACACACCTACCTAATCCCGGTATGAGTGACCCTAGTCCTATTTGCTTGCGATCTAAGCAACCTAATCCCGGTTGCTACACACAAGACTTACTTTCTCTAGAAGAGAATACAACCCTAAGTGAATATATGTGAATATCCAAAATGCAACATAGAGCAAGGGAAACCCTATATGCTTATCTAAGATGATTAATATGCAATTAAGAACAATCCTAGATATCAAAACTAAATGACATGTCAATTAGTTTAGCTAATCAATATTAAGCACAAAACCTAATATGCTAGCACAATACAACTTCTCAAACATACATCATACTCATCTCAATATTGTATCCAAAGCATACAAAATAACAAACAAGTAATTAATTGAGATTGCTAGATAAGAGAAACACAAAACATGTAAGATATTAGTGAAAAGCTTACCAAGCAAAGTATGATGAAGATTCCATGCAAGATGACATCTAGATGATCTAAGATGATGCTAGATGATGATTGATGATCATGAAAAAGTGTTTGAGTGATTAAAAATGAGTTCTTTGTGTATTTTTCTTCTCTTGAAAAATATCCTAAGTATAAAGCATGAATAAGAACTCTTGTTAATGACCTAAAATCAAGTTAGCATATATATAGAGGCCATAAGTGAAGTGAGGTCATTTTGAAAACTTGCCAGAAAATTGCTCTGTGCGCTGGTGGACCTGCGCTGGACGACAGGCGCAGGACCAGCGCACACGCACATTTTTGCTTTGGCGCTGGACGACATGCGCTTACACAGGCTCCAGACCAGCGGAGCCATACTGGGCGATCAGCGCTGGTGGCCTTGCGCTGGTGTAGACCAGCGCACGACCGGCGACAGAGAACTGGATGATCTGCGCTGGTGGACTACGCTGGTGTGGACCAGCGCACGACCAGCGGCACGCCACTGGGCGTTTTGCGCCGGTGAGCGGCGCTGGACGACAGGCGCAGGTGGACCAGCGCACAGCCCACAACTTTGAACCCCACAAGCAATCATGCAAGGGGAACAAAGGTAAACTAAGATGCATCCTAAAAGCCTAAATACTATGATGTTATAAACACAAGATGCAATCATAATAACAAGCAAGAAGAGATGTAAATAGGCATTGATGCACAACAAAAAGAAACACAACATACAAAGATTAAACATATGCATGAGTTGTGAGTGTGTGCAACTATCTCTTCAAGACAAGTAAGCACTTAGAGTATTACCTTTGGTGCTTGTCAATAATGAGGTCTTCAAAGGGCCTAAGCAATAACAACAACATCTAAACTACCCTTATAAAGAATCCCCACATATGGTTTGATCACGAAATAAGCCAATTAAAAACAACGGGAATCCTTACAATCTCCCCCTTTGGCTATTTCGTGACAAAACCATTACTCACATTGATTCCTCACAAAAAAAAAATAGAAACTACGGGACTACATGATATTCTACATTACAAAGAGATAAGAGAATGCAACTTGAAGTCTTCAATCCTCTTGAAGAATAATCAATCCCTGAAAAGAGTTTCTAACATTTCCAATACAAGAAAAGTGTGAGATTAATCATGTAAGAACAATACCAAGCATTTGCATTTTTAGAATTTAGGCACAACATTACCAAATGTATGCAATGTATGATAAATGCAATGCTCCCCCTCAACGGGTTACTCCCTCTCAATGTATGTTCTCCCCAAAGTGCACAATAACTTCTATATTTTGCACCTCCCCTTACCATATCCTACTCCCCCTTTTTGTCATGATATAGGCAAAGGAGTAGTCCCCAACCGGGTCACTCATAGCAACGAGAGAGAGAAGCATGCAAGATTTGCATATACATATAAGTCACTTTATGCACTTCAATTAATTTGAGAGAAACAAGGAGATTTATTTTGAGAAAATGTGTGAATCAAACATGCTTTGCATACAAGACATATAGCATTCAAGTCCAAAATACAATGGTATTTGGCAAAGCAAATGACAAAGGTTTCGAATAAGAATTCAAACCAATTTCACCAATGTCATGGGAAAAGCAAGGATATAGAGATTATTGATTTCAATTTAAGAGCAACTATATCCAACTTTATAAGCGAAACATGGCATGAGCGACTTTGCACCCTATTTGATTTTTCCGGATAAGATATCCGTATGATAGTAACCATGTTCAACTAATAAAGAAAGAGAGACATTTGGAATATAAATTCCTTTGAATGGATACAAGATCCTTTATTCATTTTGAGTCTCATAAGCTTTCACACAAGTTTTGCATTTTAAGAATATGCAATCATCAATTCATGCTTTTCATGAGAGCATGTTGTATGAATTTCATGCTTTTTCATTTGACATAAGCATGTTATAAAAGAATCATCATGTCATGGAGATAACTATAGGTCATTCACATCATACTTCCTATGTAAATCTCCTAGTCCAAAAATGCATGTTTGAACATAAATATGACATGGATTGTAGACAAGCAAGGTTCACACTTATAGAAATTGAAAACATATATACATATGTACAACCAAGCTTACTCAAGCAATCAAAAGAAGAGGCATAAGATATTTCAAATTTTTTGCAAGATACAAGAATGCAAAATAGCTCTCTTTGCTTGAGTTCCCCATATGGGGTCAATCATAGAACATCACTCCACAAGACATACCCCAATATATCTACTAAGAGTTTTAAATCGAGTAGCATCTAAGGGTTTAGTAAATAGGTCCGCAAGTTGATCATTAGTACCTACATGTTCAAGTACTATGCATTTATTTTCAACAAGCTCTCTAATGAAGTGATGGCGGATGTCAATATGCTTAGTTCTAGAATGTTGCACCGGATTTTTGGAAATATTAATGGCACTCATGTTATCATAAAAGAGAGTGAGAGTACCTTGGTTGAATCCGTAATCTACTAGCATTTGCTTCATCCATATAAGTTGAGTGCATCCACTCCCCGCGGCTATGTACTCGGCTTCCGCCGTGGACAAGGAAATCGAGTTTTGCTTCTTGCAAAACCAAGACACCAAGTTGTTGCCTGGAAAGAAGCAACCTCCCGATGTGCTCTTCCTATCATCACAATTTCCTGCCCAATCCGCATCACTATATCCTACAAGACTAGGATTAGTGTCAAATGAGTACCAAATCCCATAGTTGGAAGTCCCATTCACAAAGCGAATGACTCTCTTGACCGAAGAGAGATGGGACTCCTTGGGATCGGATTGGTACCTAGCACAAACTCCTACACTAAATGATATATCGGGCCTACTTACGGTCAAATAGAGCAAGCTCCCTATCATGCCACGATATAAGGTTTGGTCCACACTTTTACCGCTAGCATCCTTGCTTAGCTTCAAAGTGGTGCTCATAAGAGTGTCACAATGTTTGGCTTTTTCAAGACCAAACTTCTTCATAAGGTTTTTGGCATATTTGGCTTAGGTTATGAAGATCCCATTATCTAGTTGCCTAATTTGCAAACCTAAGAAGTAATTAAGCTCACCAACAAGACTCATCTCAAATTCATGAGACATAACATCAACAAATTGTTGGACCTTGGTGTTGTTGGTGGAGCCAAACACTATGTCATCGACATATATTTGAGCTATGAAAAGCTCATCATTGTCTCTCTTGATGAATAGTGTCTTGTCAACACTACCTCTTGTGTAGTTATTGTCAACAAGAAATTGAGTGAGGCGCTCATACCAAGCCCTCGGTGCTTGTTTCAACCCATATAGTGCCTTCTTGAGGCGATAGACATGGTTGGGGTGGTCAGCATCCACAAACCCCTTGGGTTGTTCAACAAACACTTCCTCTTGCAAGAAGCCATTGAGGAAGGCACTCTTGACATCCATTTGGTGCAATTTGAACTTGTGCACACAAGAAATGGACAAGAGAAGCCTAATAGACTCTAAACGGGCAACGGGAGCAAATGTCTCCTCAAAGTCGATACCCTCAATTTGAGAGTACCCTTGTGCTACAAGTCTAGCCTTGTTCCGCACTATGTTGCCATCCTCATCGGATTTGTTCCTAAATATCCATTTAGTGCCTATGACATTAGTGGTCTTAGGCCTAGGAACTAGAGTCCAAACCTCATTCCTTTCGAATTGGTTTAGCTCTTCTTGCATGGCAAGAACCCAAAATTCATCATTTAAGGCTTCTTTAACCTTTTTGGGTTCAATTTGAGAGGTGTAGCAAGTATAGCTAATAAGATTAGCAAGTTGACATCTAGTCCTAACACCCTCATTTACCTCTCCAATGATATTTTCTTTATCATGGAGTTTCCTAACCCATGGAGCGGGTTCTTTAGAGTCCAAGAGAGGAACTCTAGCAATAGGTTGTGTGTCATCATTGTTGACATTAGATGTCCCAACATTAGGAGACACCACAACCTTCTCCAAAGGAGAACCATCACTAAAAATAACCTCCTCCTCATGATCATTAGACTTGAGCCTAGTATCATCAAATACGACATTGGATGATTCCATAACACTTAGAGTCTTTAAATTGAAAACTCTATAGGCTCTACTATTCAAGGCATAGCCAATAAAGATACCCTCATCACTCTTAGCATCGAATTTGCCAAGTTGATCACGGTCATTCAAAATGTAGCATTTGCTTCCAAAAGTGTGGAAGTAGCTAACATTTGGCCTCTTGCCTTTCCATAACTCATAGGAGGTGTTTCTAGTACCGGGCCTTAGGAAGACTCTATTTCCTATATAGCAAGCCGTATTGACGGCTTCGGCCCATAGGTTCCTAGGGACATTGTTGCTAAGCAACATCACACGAGCCATCTCTTGAAGGACCCTATTTTTCCTCTCAACAACTCCATTTTGTTGAGGTGTCCTAGGAGCCGAAAACTCATGGGAGATACCTAAACCATTACAAAAGGTTTCAAAGGTAGCATTCTCAAATTCCCTCCCATGGTCACTTCTAATCCGTTTTATGCTTTTAATATTAGAGTTCATTTCATTTTGAAGTTTATTACAAAGCATTTTAAACTTATCAAAAGTTTCGGATTTTTCTCTAAGAAAATATGTCCATGTGAACCTAGAGAAATCATCAACACAAACAAAAATGTATCTCTTTCCACCCAAACTTTCGGTTTGCATGGGACCCATGAGGTCCATGTGGAGAAGCTCAAGAGGCTCCTTGGTGGTGAGATACTTACCCTTTTTGTGCATGCTTTTAGTTTGCTTTCCTCGTTGGCAAGGTCCACAAACACCATTGGCTTTCTTCCCAAGCTTAGGGAGGCCACGCACACACTCGAACTTTCCAAGGGTCCGTAGATCCCTAAAGTTCATGTGGCCAAGTCTTTCATGCCACAACTCAATTTGCTCATCCATGGACACATGATTAGATACAATACTAGCTTCAAGACAATAACAATTGTCGCTAGATCTCATGCCCTTCAACAAGGTTTGTCCATCGGGTTTTAGGATTGAGCAAAAATCTTTAGAAAACAAGACGGAATATCCTTCATCACTAAGATGTGAAATGCTTATTAAATTGGCTTTCAAGCCATCAACAAATAAAGCATTGGATAAGGAGGGTAATCCGGGAATGGAAATGGTTCATTTCCCTTTAACATTTCTTTTGGATCCATCACCAAAAGTGACATTTCCACCTTCCTCCATAACAAGAGTCTCGAAGAAACTCTTGTTTCCCGTCATGTGCCTAGAGCACCCACTATCCAAGTACCAAAAATTAGAAGAATTTGCCTTCAAGGCTATTTGTGCAACATAGCAAACATTTTCATTCTTTCTAATCCATTTAGCAACAATTTTAGTTTTCCTAGTGGTCTTTGGTACATGTGCTCTACTATTTCTAGGATCATGCAAATCAATATTTTCATTCCTAGAAACATGCATCTTGGCTCTATTCTTTCTCTTTTCAATCATGCTTTGTTTTCTACACATTTTAATATATTGAAAGCAATTTGGTCTAATATGACCATTACAACCACAAAAGTGACAAGTAGGGATGAAATAAGGAATCATACCTTGCCTTTGTGCACGAATGGGAGCTTGTCCATGTCTTTGTGGATAAGTGGGTTCAATCCATCTTCGTTGTTGAACCGGTCTAGGTTGCTTCCAAGCTTGAGGTTGCATGACTGGTCTCTTTCCTTTGTGAGCCAATTTTGGAGGAGTGTTGGCTTGAGGGACCCTAGGGGGTTGAGCTTGAGATTTCCTTCTTGGCCCCATTTTCACTTGAGCATTAGAACATTGTCCTACTTCTAACTTCTTCCTAGGAGGTTGCACAAATGAAGTTTCTTCGTTCTTTAAGCTCTTGACAAACACGGTCTTGTTAGAGGTTGAGATTTTCTTGCCATCATCATACCCAAGACCTCTCTTGTCACTTGGACTCTTTCCAACACCAAGTAAATGATCAAGCTTCTTGGTGCTAGAATCTATCCTAGCCAAGGACCCTTTAACTTCTACAAGTTCCCTCTTCAAGCCTTCTTCACTTCTCTTGGATAAGTCTAACTCCTCAATTAACTTATCCTCTCTCCTCTTCAATCTTTCCACTTGTTCACTTAAGTGGTCATTGTGAGCCGAAAGTTCAAGGTTTTCTTCTCTCAACCTCTCAATATTTCTTGTGCTTTTAAGTGCTAAATCATTGAACTCGGCATGGTATTTAGCAAGCACCTTTTGCTCCACAAATTTCTTTTTGGAACTAGAAGAGGAGTCACTTTCTACTTCACTTAAGTCATTTTCCTCTTGACTCATTTCCTCTTTCTCACTACCACTTTTGCTCTTATGTGAGGAGGCAAAAGCTAGGAGATTAGCCATGAGCTCTTCTTCACTTGAAGACTCATCTTCCTCATTGGAGTCATCACTACTCCCACTCCAAGTGGCGGCCATCACTTTGCTCTTCTTCTTTTCATTGTGATTAGCACATTCGGGGGCAAAGTGACCAATCCCACCACATTCAAAGCATCGGACCCCTTTCCTTTCGGTACTCTCTTGTCTAGGCTCAAACTTCTTGAAGGAACTCTTTTTCTTCAAATCTTGTCCTCTTGACCCAAATCCCTTCTTCTTCTTGAACCCCATAACCTTGTTGAACCTTTTCACAAATAAGGCAAGGTCTTCATCCGATTCATGCTTTGCCTCCTTTGCATCCTTAGATGCTTTCAAAGCTATTCCTTTAGACTTCTTAGGAGGAGTAGTGGTGCTAGGAGCCTTCCTAGACTCATATGCAAGGAGACGCCCAATCACCTCACTTGGCTTCATATCCATGTAGCCACTATTTTCTTCTATGGCCGTCACCTTGGATTCAAACCTATCGGGGAGAGATCTCATAATTTTTTGCTTGACTCTCCTATCCGAATACGGGTCTCCGAGTTGATGGCTTTGATTTACAATGTCCATCAATTTGATTTCGAAGTCATTGAAGCATTCATCCTCTCCCATCCTTAGTAGCTCAAACTGAGTTTGGAGGACTTGAAGCTTGGACTCCTTCACCACCTCGGTTCCCTCATGTGCAACTAGAAGGATGTCCTATGCCACTTTGGCAATCTGAGTATTCTGAATAAGCTTGTACTGATTCTCATCCATAGCACACATAATGGCATGCATAGCCTTCCTATTCCACTTAGAAGCCTCAAACTCTTGCGCGTTCCATTGCGCCTTAGCCTTCAAAACATCTTGTCCTCCACCCTCGGGAGTCATCATAGGGAGATCATATCCGTCTTCCACCGCCATCCATGCACGGTCATGAATTTGGCATATGTAGGATTCCATCTTCCCTTTCCATTGGGAATAGTTCAATCCGGTAAGAAGTGGAGGCCTTGTGCTAGAAGCTCCTTCGTGGCCACCACCATTTCCACCGTTTCCACTCATAGTGTTTATGAATGAATGAAATGAATGCAAATGTATGAATGATCAAAAATCACACAAAATGCAAAACACACCAAAATAAGCAAGGATCACCTATGTATGTCTAGGAACCCGCTCTGATACCAATTGAAACAAATTATAGCATGGTGTGTATAAAGCTATCTAGAGGGGGGGGGGTGAATAGATTTTACGCTTTTTACCCAATTTTTCGTGTTAGTCAAAATTACGAAAATGCCCTCAAGATAATATAAACAAGCAAGTGTAATATGGTGCGGAAATTAAAACAACACTTGATTTTTACGTGGAAACCCTCACGGGAAAAACCACGGGCTATGTAAGTAAGCCACACTCGAACCTCGAATCCACTAAATGTGCAAACGATTACAACCTAATCCCGGAAGTAATCACACACCTACCTAATCCCGGTATGAGTGAACCTAGTCCTATTTGCTTGCGATCTAAGCAACCTAATCCCGGTTGCTACACACAAGACTTACTTTCTCTAGAAGAGAATACAACCCTGAGTGAATATATGTGAATATCCAAAATGCAACATAGAGCAAGGGAAACCCTATATGCTTATCTAAGATGATTAATATGCAATTAAGAACAATCCTAGATATCAAAACTAAATGACATGTCAATTAGTTTAGCTAATCAATATTAAGCACAAAACCTAATATGCTAGCACAATACAACTTCTCAAACATACATCATACTCATCTCAATATTGTATCCAAAGCATACAAAATAACAAACAAGTAATTAATTGAGATTGCTAGATAAGAGAAACACAAAACATGTAAGATATTAGTGAAAAGCTTACCAAGCAAAGTATGATGAAGATTCCATGCAAGATGACATCTAGATGATCTAAGATGATGCTAGATGATGATTGATGATCATGAAAAAGTGTTTGAGTGATTAAAAATGAGTTCTTTGTGTATTTTTCTTCTCTTGAAAAATATCCTAAGTATGAAGCATGAATAAGAACTCTTGTTAATGACCTAAAATCAAGTTAGCATATATATAGAGGCCATAAGTGAAGTGAGGTCGTTTTGAAAACTTGCCAGAAAATTGCTCTGTGCGCTGGTGGACCTGCGCTGGACGACAGGCGCAGAACCAGCGCACACGCACATTTTTGCTTTGGCGCTGGACGACATGCGCTTACACAGGCGCCAGACTAGCGGAGCCATACTGGGCGATCAGCGCTGGTGGCCTTGCGCTGGTGTAGACCAGCGCACGACCGGCGACAGAGAACTGGACGATCTGCGCTGGTGGACTACGCTGGTGTGGACCAGCGCACTACCAGCGGCACGCTACTGGGCGTTTTGCGTTGGTGAGCGGCGCTGGACGACAGGCGCAGGTGGACCAGCGCACAGCCCACAACTTTGAACCCCACAAGCAATCATGCAAGGAGAACAAAGGTAAACTAAGATGCATCCTAAAAGCCTAAATGCTATGATGTTATAAACACAAGATGCAATCATAATAACAAGCAAAAAGAGATGTAAATAGGCATTGATGCACAACAAAAAGAAACACAACATACAAAGATTAAACATATGCATGAGTTGTGAGTGTGTGCAACTATCTCTTCAAGACAAGTAAGCACTTAGAGTATTACCTTTGGTGCTTGTCAATAATGAGGTCTTCAAAGGGCCTAAGCAATAACAACAACATCTAAACTACCCTTACAAAGAATCCCCACATATGGTTTGATCACGAAATAAACCAATTAAAAACAACGGGAATCCTTACAATATTTATTATATATGGCTAGTGGATTCATATATAGCAATATATATATTATTTCGGATTGGCATATAACGAACAATGGTAGACATCCAACCATTTTTGTCCAACTTTTTGTCCAACCCCTGATGTGTCAGTTGGTGAGTGGATGCACATTAATAATGATTTATCCATATATCCACTCACCAACTGACATATCAGGGGTTGGACAAAAAGGTTGGATGTGTAACATTATCCATAACTATATATATATTATTTAGGGCAATATTTTTTTTTTGGATGGCATGTAGAATTTGGGCGATATATATATATATATATATATATTCTTTGTATAGAATTCGGCTAACCCTAATGCAAGGCTTGGAGAGTTTTTTCTTTTGCTTGAGAAAAATAGAATCCAACTCTTAGACTAGTGTGAGAATTCGGCCAAGAGGAAAAGAGAGAAAAGTTTGTTCTTATTTCGATAGTGCACTAGTAACTTTTATATCAAAAGGTTTTGTGCACAATTTCGAATAAGGTTCATGCGAGTTTCGATCTAACGATTGTGAATTCAAAAGTGACCAGGACATTCTTTGTAGCCTGTTGGAATTTATTGTGACTAACGAAAAAGAAAAAGTTTTGTTAATCCATCCTCAGGTACACAATTCAAAGAGAAAGGAGACCACGCTCCTAGGTGATTCACGTTCGTGATTGGATTGGAAGATCTTGCGGATTACCATCGACGGAATGTCAATCGGATCACGCGACAAAGATATGATATCTTTAGTATTATATGTTAATTAATTAGAGGGTTAAGGTTCAAATTATGGAAAAAATTTAAACTATACTAAACTCGATTTTAGTCTCACTTCCGCTGCGTGCACGTATGTTTTTTCCCTACAATTGGTATCAGAGCCCTGGTTGTACCCTTTAATTAATTAACATATATATACATGAATCTATTTCTTTTTATTGTGATTATGCATGTTTAGAAAAAAATGGCACTCTAGATATTCTCATATATAATTACATTGGAATGTATGGATTTATATATGTTATATGTTGTTATAAAGTGAATTGTTATTGCTCAATTTTGATCCTAGAATTTCAATGTATTTTTGTTTTGGAATTGTAACAAGAAGGGTGGCCTATTATTGTCACAATTTCCTTCTTGGTAGTTGCTAAGTTTTTTTTATTGTATTAAAATTAAGTGCAGTTTTTTTTATTGTATTAAAATGTAGTGTAGTTTTTTTTTATATAAAATACTGCAGTGATTTAAAAAAAAAAAAACTGCAGTATTTTATTGTTTAAATAATGTTGTAATACGTTCAAGCATCGAAGATTCAAAGACTTGAAGAATTGGAAGCAACTGGAACAAGTTTGGTACCATGCACACCATAGCAACATGCATGCGCGCAAGATTGCACGCAGCTATGCATGTTGAACTGTGGGCTGTGCACGGTAGCCCCATGAAGTGCCATGGGCTGCGCATGGCAGCCCTTGTTGGGGATTGTGGAGTGCGCACGCCCATAGGGGCAGCCGTGGGACGCACAAGTGATCGGTGGCCGCTTGAAGACTTGTTCACCAAGAAAGGAGTTTTTTGTATTCCAAACAAATGTAATTTACTTGTTTTTCTAGGATGGATCAAAATTGTGGCTATTTATTTTTGTAAATATTACAATATTTTTTATTGTATGATAACATGTCATATAGAATAAGAGTGCCACTCATATATCTCTTTTGGTATGAACATGCATTGAATGATTTAGGTATCTAAATTGGCATCTAGATAACTTGGTAAATCATTCTATGGGATTTAATCACACGCTTTAAATAATTGAGTGGGAGAAGGTGTTTTGCAACACCTATAGCCTCCAAGGTTAGTTGAGCTTTATTATTTATTGGTAATCCCCCCAAGGGGCGTCCATGAATGGAATTTAGCAACATACTTCCTTACAAGGATAGACTAGACAATTGACTCAAACGAGATCTACTCCCCAAGGAGGGATTTTCGTGAGAGAAAATATTGAGGGTCGATATCTTAGTAACACACTCAATGTGATTTTATTGATATCCTCCCAAGAGTTCTTGTCAATAAAATCACAAGGCTAAAATTGAAAACGCTGGTTGTTATGTTAACAATTAGGTGGGACCTAGTCCAACTAATAAATAGTACGTACTCCCAAAAGAGGCGTAACATTTATGGGTGTTGGATCATCGTTGAATTTTTATGATTGAATTATATATTTAATTCAAGATAAATATTCGAAAGTGCTAAAACATGATTATTTACTCATATATAATTTTGTTTTATTAAGAAATCATGACCCCATCCCTAATGATCATCCTAAAAGATAAATATTTTAACTAGTGATAATTATGTCACATGGAAAAGGAAAATTGGGTTGTTGCTGCAAGCTGAAAAACATAAGTTTGTTCTGACTACTCCTAAAAACCACCTGCTCCCACTAATGAATCTAATGTGATGCAAAGAGACGAGTATAAGCAGTGGAAGACCTCGAATGAGATGGTCAAATGGCTACCGTCTCCGACGTGTTGCAACAACAGCATGAAGGAATGGGGTCTGCTGCTGATATGATGATGTCTCTAGAAGAGATTCATATGGTTGGTAAAGTTGCTATTGTTAAGACCCGTCAGAAGGTCAAGGAATAACAGAAGAAAAAGCAACTTGGGCCTACCAAGAAGGAGACTAAGAAAGTAACCAAGATCAAAAGGAAGTGCTTCTTTTGTGGTGAAAAGAGACATTGGAAAAGTAATTGCCCAAAGTCTCAGAATAATAAGGAACAAGGTAATGTGAATTATCTTGAAATATGTTTACTGGTAGATTCTTGGATCGTAGACTCAGTAGCCAATAATCATGTTCGTTATTCCTTATGGGGGTTTCAAGAAAGGAGAAGGCTGAATAAGAATGAAATCAACTTGCGTTTAGGCAACGGAGCGTTGGTGTCTGCAAGTGCAATGGGAGATATTATAGTTAATCTAGATTCTAGTAGGCATTTAGATTTGATAGACATTTATTATGTACCTCAATTCAAGAGAAATTTAATTTCAGTTTCTTGTTTAAATAAATTTGAATATTCGGTTACTTTTAATAAATTTTTTATTATTAGTAAAGATGACAAATTTGTTTGCAAAGGTACATTGGAAAATGGTCTATTCTATTTATATAGAAATATCTCTCACTTGTTAGACACAGAATTAACGCAACCTAACCATAAAAGAGTAAAATTGTCATAAGATGAAACCTACCTATGCCATTTGCGCCTAGGTCATATTAACCTTAATAGGATTAAAAGATTGGTTAGTGATGGACCTTTAAGTGACTTAAAGGTTGATGATCTACCAACTTGTGAATCCTGTTTGGAAGGTAAAATGACCAAAATGTCGTTCAGGACCAAAGGCACAAGAGCCACTGAATGTTTAGGATTAATGCATACTGATGTATTTGGTCCTATAAGCATTCATGTTAGAGATAGATATGAGTACTTCATCACTTTCACAAATGATTACTCGAGATTTGGCTATGTATATCTCATGAGACATAAGTCTGATGCTTTTGACATGTTCAAAGCATTTAAAGCTGAAGTGGAAAATCAGCTAGATAAACATATAAAAATCTTGAGATCTGATCGTGGTGAAGAATATCTATCTGGTGAGTTTCAGCAATATCTTGTTGATAATGGAATTATTTCTCAGTTTTCTACACCAAGTACACCTCAACAGAATGGGGTGGCAGAAAGGAGAAATAGAACTCTTTTGAATATGGTTAGGTCTATGTTGAGTTATTCAACACTTCCTATTTCTTTTTGGGGATATTCTTTACAAACTGCAATATACATTCTAAACGATGTACCATCTAAGTCGGTTCCTCAAACAAACGCATGAGTTGTGGACTGGGCGAAAGCCTAGTTTACAACACTTAAGGATATTTGGTTGTCCTGCACATGTGTTAAAAGGAAAGACAGAAAATATGGAGTCCCGTTCGAAAACATGCATATTTGTGGGGTATCCAAAAGAAACTAAGGGATATTATTTCTATAGTCCTTCAGATCTTAAAGTATTTGTTTCAACAAATGTTAAATTTCTAGAAAATGACTATATGAATGATTTTGTACCTACAAGTAGAATTGTCCTGAAAGAGATGTCAGAAGATACAATTCCACAAGAGGTTACACAACCTAACCCAATTGTAAGTTCTGCACCATCACAAAATCAACAACCTACCATACCTCGTCGTAGTGGGAGGGTTAGAAATCAACCCGAGAGATACATCGGTCTGGGAGAATCAGTGGAGAATCTCCCGGACGAAGATGATCCCTACACGTATAGGGAAGCAATGGAGGATGTTGATTGTCGCCATTGGCAAAAGGCAATGCAAGTTGCAAAGATCCAAATATGGATTAAAGTAAGCATCCTGATCCTGGAACATAAGGTTCGATCAAGTTGTGACGAACCTTGTGTATGCAAAAGGATTAATGGCGACAAGTTGGTTTTCCTAAATTCTTTATGTTGATGATATACTACTCATCGGAAACGATGTAGGTGTATTGACATCAGTAAAAGAACGGTTAGCAAAACAATTTGATATGAAGGACTTAGGAGAAGCAAGTTATATTCTTGGTATCCAAGTAATAAGGGATAGAAAGAATAGAACGATTGCACTATCCCAAGCTTCATACATAGATAAAATCTTGTCTAGATTTTCCATGCAAGATTCCAAGAAAGGTATGTTACTTTTCAGAAATGGAATCAAATTTTCTAAGGAACAAGTTCCTAAGAATGAGCATGAAGAGCAATTCATGAGTAGGATTCCAAATGCCTCGGCAGTTGGAAGTCTCATGTATGCAATGCTCTGCACTAGACCAGATATTTGTTTTGTTGTGGGCATAGTTAGCAGGTTTCAATCGAAACCTGGTCCTGATCACTGGACGGTAGTCAAGCATATTTTCAAGTATCTCAGGAGAACGAGAGATAATATGCTTGTATACTCAGGAGGGGATTTGATTCCCGTTGGGTATACAGATTCTGATTTCCAGTCAGATTCTGACTACCAGAAAATCCACATCAGGATCTGTGTTTACTATTGGAAGAGGAACAGTCATATGGAGGAGTATCAAGCAATCTTGTATTGCTGATTCCACCATGGAAGCTAAGTATGTTGCTGCATGCGAAGCTACCAAAGAGGCTGTTTGGCTCCGCTAATTCCTGATTGACTAGGAAGTGGTTCCTAGTGCGAATAAGCAGATCACTATCTACTGTGATAATAGTGGAGCAGTGGCTAATTCGAGAGAACCAAGAAGTCATAAGAGAGGAAAACACATTGAAAGGAAGTATCATCTTCTTAGGGAGATTGTGCATAGGGGTGACGTGACGATTACCAAAATTGCGTCAACAGAAAATATAGCAGATCCCTTCACAAAGGCTCTACCACAAAAGAGTTTTGATGGGCACCTAGAGAACATGGGAATGAGAGATATGACACATTTGCTATAGCGCAAGTGGGAGATTGTTAGGATTATGCTCAATAGCAAGAGTGTAATATTGTTTTTTGACAATCTTTTCATAATAATAAAGTGATTTCTGATTTAAACAAATCTTATAGCATTTATAGATTGAATATTATAATTGTCACAAGTAAATAATCATAAGGTCAAAAGACTATGAGAAAAGAAGAATTGTTCGTATATCTGGATATGTATGAGGCAGACACAATTCTTTAGTTAGTCTTGAATAATGTTCACAACTTAAGTTAAAGGTTGGGTACCTTTATCTTGTTAAAGTTGTAGAATTCTTTTGCTAGAATTTGAGTGGGATCAAATGAGTTATGATGAGTCTGAAATCATCGAAGGGTCTTCGAGTAAAAGAATCTAGTACACTGAGTGCATTGAATAAGATCACAATGAAATACTTTATCTAAACTCGTCAGTAGATAAAAGTTTTTTCATTATCAGGACAATCGGAGAGTTTATCTTAATCCTGAGATAAATGATGGACTTATGGTTGCAAGTGTTATCATTTGAGTTATCAATGAGTACGATTATATAGCATAGTCTATCCTCGATAGTTTGGTGGTATTCATTTGTTAATCGATAGAGGACTTTATTTATAGATATGGACATCATGGCTCCATTTATTAAATGAGAGTAGAATATCATCATATAGATGTTTTGAGGTATTGGATATTGAATCTTAACGTTAAGTTTTCGATAGAGTCTATTGAAACATGGCTTCTGGACAAGTCAAAATATCCAAGTTCAAAATGTGATCATATGAGTAAATATGGTAACTTGGAGAGCTATAGGCGGTCTATGAGCTCTTGGCGATTACTGATATTCTTCACGAGGATACACCATCTCCAATAAGATTGTCTAGGGTACGAATGAGAAATATTTACTTATTCTATCTTTATTTAAGAGTTCAATTTTAGCTATTTAGCAGAATGAGTTAAAATTAATAGATCGGACCTAAGTGAATCATTTGTTGATTGTGATTAGGTTATGTCTATTGAAGCTTAAATTTAGATAGCCCGTCAAGATCCCCAATCCACACGGACTTGCATGGATCACTTGATATATTCTACCGGACCAATTTATGGGTCCATCTAGAATTGTATTTAATATATTAAGAATATAATTTGCATATTATTTATTTAATTGGCTGATCAATTATATTAATATATTAATGAAAGGCATGTGAGCTTGTTTCTTTTAGTAAGAATGGATCTGGTTCACATGTGGGCTTTTTAATTAAAGTCTAATGGATTAAATAAAATAAGAAAATAATATTAGGCCCATGTATATGGTGTGGGCAGCAAGACTAGAATAATAGTCTAAAATTATTGATTGATTAAATGGAAATTAATTAATTTATTAGTTAATCATTTAATTGAGAATCAAAATCTTTTTCTGACTAGGAAATATATTTCTTAGTAGTATACTATTGTGGTAGTATAATAAATATAAAAGACTTTATTTGGTAAGTAAATAAATAAGGGATTTATTTGTCTAGTCAAATAAGGAAGTCTTTCATATAGTCATAAATACACTAAAGAGTTGGATTAGGGTTGAATTCTAAAAGATTGATAGAGATATATATTATATATGGCAAGTTAAATTCATATATATATATATAAGATATATGGATTGGAATCGGCGCATATATAGATATATATATTATATATGGCTAGTGGATTCATATATAACAATATGTATATTATTTCGGATTGGCATATAACTATATATATATATATTATTTCGGGCAATATATTTTTTTTTGGATGGCATGTAGAATTTGGGCGATAGATATATATATATATTCTTTGTGTAGAATTCGGCTAACCCTAATGCAAGGCTTGGAGAGTTTTTTCTTTTGCTTGAGAAAAATAGAATCCAACTCTTAGACTAGTGTGAGAATTCGGCCAAGAGGAAAAGAGAGAAAAGTTTGTTCTTATT
The DNA here is from genome assembly GCA_008009225.1 of Acer yangbiense. NCBI lineage: Eukaryota > Viridiplantae > Streptophyta > Magnoliopsida > Sapindales > Sapindaceae > Acer > Acer yangbiense. The sequence continues at coordinate 25,125,102 of CM017771.1, forward strand.
TCAATAGTGCACTAGTAAATTTTATATCAAAAGGTTTTGTACACAATTTCGAATAAGGTTCATGCGAGTTTCGATCTAACTATTGTGAATTCAAAAGTGACCGGGACATTCTTTGTAGCCTCTTGGAATTTATTGTGACTAACGAAAAAGAAAAAGTTTTGTTAATCCATCCTTAGGTACACAATTCAAAGAGAAGGAAGACCACGCTCCTAGGTGATTCACGTTCGTGATTGGATTGGAAGATCTTGCGGATTACCATCGACGCAATGTCAATCGGATCACGCGACAAAGGTATAATATCTTTACTATTATATGTTAATTAATTAGAGGGTTAAGGTTCAAATTATGGAAAAATTTTAAACTATACTAAACTCGATTTTAGTCTCGCTTCCGCTGCGTGCACGTATGTTTTTTCCCTACACTAATTTTACTCCATATATACTTCATAGTTTCTTGCTAAATGGTCTATTTTCACTTATCTACGGTCCACAAAGGACAAGATTCATAAAGAAAATACCTAGCTGGAAACTTAAGCATAACTTAACAAACTCAAGAGCTTGAGTTTTACTCTTTTCGACTCGATGCATTCACAAGCGAAAATGACCCAGCTTGTCACAATTGTAACAAGTTATTTAGTCTTGTCCTTCCTCAATTCGGTATCCTCGTTCCTCTTGCACATTCCAATCTAAGATTTATTGTGGCTATGACTAGATCCTCTTCCCTTTTGGAAATATGTATTTTCACTAATTCGCTCAAAACTAAAAATGTTTTGTGCAAGTTGGAATATGTCATATAAAATTGGCTAGAAGCCTAAGCTACCTCTAAGCGCTCATCTTCCACTACCAAAATAACGCGATCGATATGCAGTCGATTAATTTTTATATATTCCAACTATTAGAAGAGATCAGATCATTTAGTTCATGCATCTTGTTTTATATCCTTATTGGAGGCGGCCACTTATTGTGATTTTGGCGATTCCTATAAGTGTTCAAAAACTTGATACGGAACCTACTAAAATTTTGGTCATCAAAGTACTACCAAAATCGCCCTTAAAGGCAAGCCACATCACTTTAACCCTATTGTACTTATCAACACATATGAAGTCACTATTCAAGCTGCTCAGCAACATAATGCAAATAATTTAATTTCTAGCTTGATAAACCTTCACATCTTGTATGTCGAGCAAAAGTACTATACCGAGGTTCAATCATGGTTCGTGTTATAGTCTCAAGAGTCTCTTGCTCTTTAAAGATATACTAAATCTTATAGTGTCAAATCTCATTGATTACACAATTCAGTTTATCACTTTCAATTTTGGCCACAATATTTTAGTTATAAAGGGTATATCTTATACTAATCTATGCAAAGACATACAATCTACTATGCAAGCATAATTTTGCCGCAAACATTAACCAAAAATATGAGAAAATAATTTAAGGAGCAAAATCAAAAAGTCGTCAAGGCTTCTAATCATCATCCGTTTCCAAAAATTTAATTATCATAAATTTAGTATTTTGCGCAAAATTCTAATTCTAACATTGTACTTAACAATTTAGAATTCCCATTGTTTGGTGATCATATAAATAATAGAACAATACAATGCACAAGTCCCAAAAAATATTTTAAGGATCAAACCAATTTTTCCAAAAATATTTACTAAAAAACGGCTTAAAAAAATATTTTCTAAAATATGGGACTTTGCATGTTGTTCTTTCTTTTATCTCATATTCATATGGATCACCACCAAGAAAGACTTTCTCAGTCTTCATAACTCATCTAATTGCCACTTTCTCAAACTTTGGTCCTCTTTCGCATGCGCAATAATTCATGTGCCTAGCACTATGAATATTCGAATGCAAATACTTAATGCAGTAGATCGCCTCATATTCCTAAGAATGCAGCGCTCCTCCGCAAGTTTAAGCTTACACACAATCTGAGCAAAGTGACATCACAATACCCTACTCTAGCTTTCCAACCTTATAGATTTCATAAGGCTTAATTCTTTAGGAATCTTCATTAAAAGAATGTGCACCGCATCTCTCCAATAGCACAAGTCCTATTTGACCACGGCTATGTATCATTAATAAGATTTATAAAATCTTCTACATATGAGACGATGCAGATTAATCTCAAAATTTCTAAGTCACTTAGAAACATTTGTCTTTTAATGACCTCATACATTTACAAGGTACATTAAAACAAAATATTTTATTTCTAATTGCATAACTAATTAGATGAAGAGTTTTCTAATTGAAGGCATTTTAATTTAGCTCTCAATAAAGCTAAATTCCATTGCATTCCTAAAACTTGATTTAAAATATGTTTTTCAAACTCCAAAAATAGTTGAAAAATGTTTTCCTTTTTTTTTTTAATTAAAAGAAGTAAGAAATTAAAAAAAAAATGTAGTTTTAAAAAAATAAATAAAAGGAATTTAAAAATTCTGAATCAGGCCACCAAAAATATGGGCCAGAAAAATAAATAATCAGGAGAGCTATGCATGACACACACACACGCCTGGGAATGCGTGGAAGGTTGACCAAGGAGTGGGATGCACCAATCCACAAGCCAAAGAGTGCACGTTATCATGGGCTTAAAGTTTGCGCAGTTAACCCGTGCAACACTTAGACAACTTTAAGGCAATGTTGTTAAGTAAGCCTTGCTTGTCACTCTCACAAACACTAGAGAGACTAGAGAAAAAGGACTTAGAAGAGCTTGTTGGGAATAAAGGAAGTTGTATTGCTTTAAGAGAGCTTTACAATGCTTTGAATGCTTGTAGGCTTGGATGCCTTACAAATGAGAGGAGCTACCTATTTATAGGTGTCCACCTCCTCAATGGACGGTCTAGATCAATCTAATCTAAAGGTGAAGATTCATTCTCCATAATGATTTACATGTATCTAGAATTCTCTATATGTATCTAGAATTCTCTACAAGTATCTACATGCCTCTAAGTATTTACAAGAGAGATCTAGAATGGTTCTAATCTAGAGACTTCTAGAAGATGCTCCATGCTAGAAATGTGGAGAGGTCTCTAGAATCTTTCAAGGCTTGTGAATAATTGTTGGCTTTGTAATGCACCTTGGCTGGGAATCGGACCGAAATCGAACGGACCGTGACATCCTCCCCCACTTAAGCTCGCGACATCCTCTTCGCATCATCATCTTTGTATCGTTGGATATGCTCGACGAATTGCCAAAGTGTATCCCCTCGTTCCCAACTCGCCTCGCTATCGGGGAAGTCCTTCCATTTCACCAAGTACTCGGTGTAGCTAGGAACACCTCTCCTCTGAATCACCCGGTCCGCTAGAATGAATTCTACATCTTTGTCGAATACGATGACTATAGCGGTTGGTGCTCACTTGGACTCGCCTCTGCTCGGATCCTCCATGTCGGCATGGTAAGGCTTAAGGAAGCTCACATGGAAGACCGGATGGATCTTGAGTCTTAGTGGAAATTGGACTTGGTAGGAGACTTTGCCCACTCATTTGATGATTGGAAATGGGCATTCATACTTCATCACTAACCCTTTGTGTACTTGTCTTAATGACTTGAATTGTTGGGGTCAGAGTTTGATGAGCACCAAGTCTCCCTCATTGAACTCCAAGTGCTGCCTCCTCATATCTGCCCATTTCTTCATCTTTCAGGCGACCTTGTCTAAGCATGCTTGCGTGATATCGGCCTGCTCGTGCCATTCCCTAGCGAGCTTGTGAGCCGCGGGGCTCTTTCGTTCGTAGGTTGAGGCAATGGCGTTGGGAGTCATTGGTTATTGTCCCATGACTATCTCAAATGGATTCTTGCCAGTAGCCTTGCTCTTTTGGAGATTGAAAGAGATTTAGGCCATATCTAGTAGCTTTGCCTAATCTCGTTGATGAGCACTCACATAGTGCCTCAAGTATAGCTCCAATAGCCCATTGAAGCACTCAGTTTGCCCATCGCTTTAGGGGTGGAAACTGGTTGAGAAGTTCAGATCCGTCCCCAACATCTTAAAGAGTTCCGTCAAAAATCTCCCAGAGAATCGTGGGTCGCGATCACTCACTATGCTTTACGGAACTCTCCAAAGCTTCACCACATGTTTGAGGAAAATATGGGCGGCTTCCTCAGGCTGTGTAATCCTTAGGGGTAGGTTTGAAGATGGCATACTTACTGAATCGGTCAACTACCATTATGATGCTCCCACACCCTTCAGATTTCAAAAGTGCGGAGATAAAGTCCATCGAGACAATCTCCCAAGGTCGTCCTGCTGTGGGTAGGGGCTCGAGCAGCCCTATTGGACGTTATTGCTCGACCTTGTCTTGTTGGCAAACTAGGCAAGTTTGCACATAGGCATTAACGTTGTCCCGTATCTGAGGCTAATAGTAGGAGTTTTGGAGAAGTGCTAGAGTTCGCGTCATTCCTGGGTGACCAGCCCACTTAGAATCGTGGCACTCCTTGATAATCTCCTTCCGTAAGTTTCCCCACTTTGGCACTTACATTCAATCTCCGGTGGTGAGGAGAACTCCTTCATTTAGCCAAAAATGCCTTGTCTTCCCTTCATTGGCCAACTTCATCAGGCTCTTAACCAAGGGGTCTTGTTGTAGCCCTTCCTTGATGCGGCTGATAAGTGTGCTTTATGGTTGACTTGCATTCATAGTAGCAAGCTCCGCTTTCCGACTAAGTGCGTCAGCCATAACATTTGCCTTGCCCGGTTTGTACTCAAGCAGATAAATGAATTCCACCAGGATGTCTTGCCATCGCACTTGCTTAGGGCTAAGCTTCTTCCGTGTCTGGAAGTAGCTTGTGGCAACGTTGTCGGTCATGATAACGAAGGTTGCACCAAGTAAGTAGTGTCACCATACCTGAAAACAATGGATGATGGCTATTATTTCCTTCTTATGGACGGTGTATCGTCGCTCTGTGTCACTCAACTTACGGCTTTCAAAGGCAATGGGGTGGCCTTCTTGCATAAGGACACCCCCAATGGTAAAGTCCGAGGCATCGATGTGTACCTCAAATGCCTTGGTGTGGTCGGGTAAGACAAGCACCGGTTCCTCCGAGATGGCTTTATTAAACTATTCAAATGCTAGTTGGCACTTGTCGGACCAATGCCATGCTCCATTCTTCTTAAGTAAATCGGTTAAAGGGACCAATAGCCTTGAATGAACCGTCGATAGTAGTTGACTAGCCACAAGAAAGATCTCAACTCCGGCACTTTGATAGGAGGTTCCCACTCTTTGACTGACTTCACCTTAGCACCATTCATCATAAGCTTTTCATCCCGTATCCGATGGTTAAGGAACTCCACCTCTCGTTGGCCGAAAGAACACTTCTCTAACTTGATGTAGAGTTTGTTCTCCTAAAGCACTTGGAAAACTGGTTTAAGGTGTCGGATGTGCTCTTCGAGTGCCTGGTTGTACACCATAATGTCATCCAAGTATACTACCATAAATCGGTCAAAGAACGGGTGGAAAAGCTTGTTCATGAGAGTACAAAATGTTGCTGGTGTAGGGAAAAATACCGTAGTACACGCAGCGGAAGCGAGACTAAAAATAGATTTAGTAACTTTTAAAATTTTTCCTTTTTATGAACCTTAAACCCTTTAATCAATTAAACATATATATTATCTAACAAAAGAAGAATACCTTTTGTCGCGTGATCCGATTGACTTACGTCGATGGTAATCCGCAAGATCTTCAATCCTAGCACGAACGTGGATCACCTAGGAGCGGGGTCTCCCTTTTCTTTGAATTGCAAACCTGTGAATGGACAAACAAACTTTTCTTTTTCTTTGTTAGTCACAAAAACAATCAAAAGAAGACTAAGATTATTCCGGTCACTTTTGAGTTCTCAATCTTATGATCGAAACTCGCGTGAACCTTGATCGATGTTGTACACACAAGCTTATTGATGAACAAGCAATTAGTGTACCATCAAAGAATAATCTATTCACTCTTTTATGTTTTTAGTAGAATAAAAAACCTTTCTATGAATTGAGAAGAAGAAGAAATCATTCAATCTCTAGCACAATGCTTGCAGTGGCCGAATTCTATAATTACACATATATAGGTGGCCAATTTTTCTTTCCTTCTTTCTATTAGGGTTGCCGAAAATACTACACTAAAAGGGACTAGGGTTGCCGCAATACTCAAGCCAAAAAGAGTTTGTATTGCACCCTAATTCCTATTTAGTTTAAGACTTCAAACCCTAATCCAACTCATAGATCTTTTATTCTTTTATTTGACTAAATAAAAAGACTTCTTATTTGATTAAATAAATAAAATTATTTATTTATTTTCTTACCAAACAAGTCTTTTAATTTTAGTATACTACTACCAATAGTATAACTCTAGGAATCATATTTCCTAATCAGAAAAGATTTGTTTCTTAATTAAACAATTAATTAATTCTTATTTAATTAAACAATGAAACAAAATAATATATAGGCTAATATATTAACCCTTGCCGCCCCACTTGTTTAAAATAGGGCCTTATATTATTTTCTCATTTCATTTAATCCATTGGACTTTAAATAAAAAGCCCACATGTGAACCAGACTCATTCTTACTAAAAGAAACAAGCCCACATGCCATTCATTAATATATAAATATAATTGAGCAGCCCATTACATAAATAATGTGCAAATTATATTCTTAATATATTAAATGCAATTCTAGATGGACCCTTAAATTGGTCCGGTAGAATATATCAAGTGATCCATGCAAGTCCGTGTGGATTGGGGATCTTGGCGGGCCATCTAAATTTAAGCTTCAATAGACATAACCTAATCACAATCAACAAATGATTCACTTAGGTCCGATCCATTAATTTTAACTCATTCCACTAAAGAGCTAAAATTGAACTCTTAAATAAAGATAGAAAAGGAAGATGTTCCTCATTCATACCCTAGACAATCATGTTGGAGATAGTGTATCCTCGTGATTAATATCAGTAATCGCCAAGAGTTCATAGACCGCCTATAACTCTCCAAGTTACCATATTTACTCATATGACCACGTTTTGAACTTGGATATTTTGACTTGTCCAGAAGCCATGTTTTCAATAGACACTATTGAAAACTCAACGTTGAGATTTAATATCCAATTATCTCAAAACATCCATTTGATGATATTATACTCTCATTTATTAAATGGAGCCACGATGTCCATATCTATAAATGAAGTCCTCTATCGATTAACAAATGAATATCACCAAACTATCGAGGATAGACTATGCGATATAATCGTACTCATTGATAACTCAAATGATACCACTTGCAACCATAAGTCCATCATTTATCTCAGGATTAAGATAGACTCTCCGATTGTCCTGATAATGAAAAGACTATTATCTATTGACGGTTCTAGATAAAGCTTTTCATTGTGATCCAGTTCAATGCACCCAGTGCACTAGATTCTTTTGCTCGAAGACACTCCGATGATTTTAGACTCATCATATCTCATTTGATCCCACTCAAATGCTAGCAAAAGAATTCTACAACTTTAACAAGATAAAGGTGCCCAACCTTTAACTTAAGTTGTGAACAATATTCAAGACTAACTAAAGAATTGTGTCTACCACATACATATCCAGATGTACGAACAATTCTTCTTTTCTCATAGTCTTTAGACCTTATGATTATTTACTTTGACAATTATAATATTAAACTATAAATGCTATAAGATTTGTTAAACCAGAAATCACTTTATTAATATGAAAAAGATTGTTAATTACAACATTACACTCTTGCTATTGAGCATAATCCTAACAGCTGGTGCATTGGTGAGGCCAAACGACATGATTAGGAATTCGAAAGCACCATATCTCGTCACACATGCCGTCTTGGGTTCGTCTCTGATTGCAATGCACACCTGGTAGTACCCCGATCGAAGATCCAGCTTGGAGAAATAGCATGCCTTGCCTAGCTGGTTGAAGAGGTCGGCTATTAAAGGTATCAGATACTTATTCTTGATGGTAATCTTGTTCAAGGCCCGATAGTCGATGCACATGCGGAGTGACTCATCCTTCTTCTTTTGAAAGAGAACCGGAGTGCCATATAGGGCTTTAGAAGGTCAAATGTAGCCCGAATCAAGCAAGTCTTGGAGTTGCTTTCAAAGCTCCTCCAATTCTGGGGGTGCCATGCGATAAGGCACCATGGCAGGAGGTTTGGCACGGGGCTCCAACTCGATCTGATGGTCCACCTCTCGTCTAGGTGGGAGTTTTTTCAAATGCTCTTTTGGCATTATGTCCTTGTATTCATTAAGGACGGCTTGGACCTTGGCAGGCGTTGGATCTGAGGAGGTGATTCGATCTTCTCCATCATTGAGCTCCCGAATTGTGGCTAGAAAGTTAGGATCCTTCTTTAATCCCCTTTTGAACTGCAGAACGGATAACACTTTGGACTCCACCTTGGCCATGTGCTCCGCTGGGACCATGCAAGTCTTACTCCTGTCAAGGATGCTGAGGGAGTTCTCGATTGGGAAGGGGAAGGCATGAACTTGATCGAAGAACTCCATACCTAACACAACTTGGAAGTCATCTGAAACAAATTATAGCACGGTGTGTATAAAACTATCTAGAGGGGGGTGAATAGATTTTAAGCTTTTTACCCAATTTTTCGTGTTAGTCAAAATTACGAAATTACCCCTAAATAGATAAAGCAATAAATCAAGTATAAAATGCGGAAATTAAATAACACTTGATTTTTACGTGGAAACTCTCACGGGAACAACCACGGGCTAGTAAGTAAGCCACACTCGAACCTCGAATCCACTAAATGTGTAAAATGATTACAACCTAATCCCGGAAGTAATCACACACCTACCTAATCCCGGTATGAGTGAACCTAGTCCAATTTGCTTGCGATCTAAGCAACCTAATCTCGGAAGCTACACACAAGACTTACTTTCTCAATGAAGAGAATAAAACCCTAAGTGAATATATGAATATTCAAATGCAACATAGAGCAAGGGAAACCCTATATGCTTATCTAAGATGATTAATATGCAATTAGAACAATCCTAGATATTAAAAACTAAATGACATGTTCAATCAAATAGTTTAGCTAATCAAGATTAAGCACAAAACCTAATTAGCTATCACAATACAACTTCTCAAATATACATCACACTAATCTCAATCTTGTATCAAAAGATATATGAAAATCATACAAGTAATAAATTGAGATTGCTTGTTAAGAAAAACACAAAATATGTAAGATATTAGTGAAAAGCTTACCAAGCAAAGTATGATGAAGAATCCATGCAAAGAGACATCTAGATGATCTAGGATGATGCTAGATGATGATTGATGATTGATGATCATGAAAAAGTGTTTGAGTGAATAAAATTTGAGTTCTTGGAAATTTTTCTTCTCTTAAAAAAATATCCTAAGTATGAAAACTGAAAATGAACTCTCTTAATTGACCTAAAGTCAAAGTGGCATATATATAGGAGGCCAAAACAAAGTGTGGTCGTTTTGATAAGTTGGCTTGAAATTTGCCTTGGGCGCTGTACGTAAAGCGCTTCTGTACAGCGCCTGTACAACGCCCCAACTCTGTTCTCATGGGAAAACAGAGTGGCACTGTACGTAGAGCGATTTGTACAGCGACCCAACAGCGACCGAATTAAATCGATCAGGTCTGAACAGCGCTCAATGGGTGCTGTTCGTACAACGCTTTTGGGAGCGCCCAATGCAAAAATGCAATCCTAAGTCTAAGCATGATAAGGCAATTGGATATGCAAGATGCAATCAAACTAACATGCAAGAAGAGATGTTAATGAACATTAATGCACAAAAATAAGACACACAACATACAAGTATTAAACATATGCATGAGTTGTGAGTGTGTTCAACTATCTCTTCAAGGCAAGTAAGCACAAAGAAATTTACCTTCGGTGCTTATCAATACGAGGTCTTCAAAGGGCTTTGAACAATAAAACTGATACTTAGGCTACCCTTACAAAGAACCCCAACATGTGGTTTATCCACGAAATGAGCCAATCAACAAATGGGAACCTTACATCATCCATTGGTACAACGGAGAAATCGAGCTTCCCACTCCATTCTCCAAGGCAAACAGGAATGGCATTGGCGATGCTTGCGATTGGCTTTACCGGCGAGTTGACAGTCTTGATTGTGCCTCCTTCACTTGTGGCTTTGAGGCCCACCTTCTTGGCCTCGTCTACGAAGACAAAGTTATGTGTTGCCCCCGTATCTAGCATTGCACGGACAGCCTTGCCATTGATTGAAGCATTTACGAACATGAGCTCTTTCTTGGTGGATATTGGTGGTGCATTGTTGCTTTTGAATGCACCAAGTTGCCTAAGGGACCCCATGCCTGCCTCATATCCCTCATCTTGGCTTTTTTCATGCTAAGACATTATAGCATTAAAAGTTTTTCACTTGGGGCAATCTCTTACCCAATGTGATCCATTATAAATAAAACAGGGAGTCTTAGGCTTAGGGGCTTCAAACTTACCTCCACTAGGCTTGTTCTGCATGTCCATGTTGGAAGGCTTCCGTTGTCCCTCCTCCTTGCAGCCTTAGCTCCTTTGTCCGGAATTGTCTCCCCCACTTTTGCTTTGGTTGGACTTCTTTTCCTTCGATTAGGTAGAGTAGTCGGTGAGCGATTCGGCTTCGACAATGGCGGCATTTAAATCTTGTACGTTCCATCTCTCTAACTCTACCATTGCCCAATGTTTTAGGTTATCCATGAAGTAGAAGAGAGAGTCTTTCTTGAACATGTTTTCGATCTCGAGGGTTAGGGTAGTGAATTCCTTGTTGTAGTCACGGATGCTACCAATCTATTTGAGTAGGCGAAGACGGCTGATCGGTCATTTATTGTATATGTTTTTTTATCCCCATTCCTCCAATCAATTGCTTGTTTCTCGGGTCTTTTTGGGATTTAATTTGTGTGTTTGAGCATTTTCAGGATTTTGGATCCAGCTGAATAGTTTGAAGAATATCAGGCAAAAAGTGATATTTCAAAAGATTCCAGGGACTTTCTTGCAAAATGCCAAAAAGTGTTGTCAAAACCGCTACCAATTAATTGGCAGCGGGTCAGCAGCGGGTCAACAGCGTTCCAACATCAGTGGTGTTCGCTGCCTTGACCGCTGTAGGACCGCTCTCAATGCTGCAGCGGTTGTCCGTAATGCGTCAAGACCACTGCCCATACCGCTGCGGCTTTGGCAGCGGTAATGGCAGCGATTTGGCTTCTTTGTCTTAAAAAAAGGTGTATTTTCACATCTGGGATCTGGGAGCTATATATATGGAGAGATTAATAGGTTTTTGCTCTCTGGCACTTTCTCGCTCTCTTTCAGATACACAACAACTCATCTCACAATTCCCTCATTCATCTTACTCATAGAAGATTCGAAGACGAAAGAGATTCCAACATCGAGGATTTGAAGAATTTGTTGAAGCTTTTCAATGGGTTTTATCTTTTCTCCCTATTGTTTCTTTGTTTCTGATATGTGTAACTAACTCCATACTAGTGAGTCAATGTGAACCTCTATGAATACTCTTTGTTAGAATTGACTATATTTTCTTAATTCAAGTTCTGATTCATTCAATTCATTCTAGATCATAATTCTTTATTCTTGTTGATGCATAGTTTTATGCTAGGTATGAATTTAGGGTTTTTGATGATTTAATGATTGAGATGCGCGTGGGTTTCACCATTCTCAACCAATCTTTAATTGAATGGATAAAATTATTAACCCCAAGTTTTTGGACGTAATTTTGGTTCACTTGTTCTTTCCCTTAATGGGTTTTTGGTTGTAATTTATATCTCAAGTTTTTGAAGTAAATTAAATTATAATTGAGAACACTTGATTCATCCCATTATCATATGGTAACAATCATAAATAAAATAAGATAAGAACGAACCCTTAACTGGATTAACATCTTTTATCAAAGTCAATTCGAAGCATTGAGTAAACGTAGTTGGGGAGCATTGATGACCTAGTCCTCTCACTTCTTGATCACATTCACATGTTCTTGTTAATTGCTTTCTTAGATAATTCTGTTCTAAACCAATCATTCAATCAATCAATCAATCAAAATCTCTTGGATACTGTTAATTGCTTAGCTTTAATTAGAACTAGTTTAATCAATAAATCACTTTTCCTCATGGGAACGATCCCTACTTGTCGCTGTACTTATCTCACGATTTGTGCACTTGTGAGTTAGGTTTTTATAACATGATTTTACACATCAAGTTTTTGGCGCCGCTGCCGGGGACTAGTGAATTTATTGGTTATTTCTAGTTCTAGTTTTAGTTAATAGGTTTACTTAAGTTTAGGTAGTCGAGTCATTAATTTTTAGTTTTTTAGATTTTTCTTTCTTTCTTTCTTTCTTTTCGCAGTTCACTTGTGTGCTGTCTTTTCTTATTTCAGGTGCTGACAATAGATACAAGGTAGAAGATCTCAGCAGGGAGAATTGTTACCTTTGAATGATAACACTAATCGCATCAGAAATCGAACAATGGAAGACGAGCAACTTCATACCCAAGAAAGGCTCAACCAGGATCCTGATCCCATACCCAACTTTGTTCCAAATCCGGTTTATGAGCCAGAACCAGAGCCCATCAGAACTATGAAGGATTACAGCAGGCCGATTGTGAGCAACCATCCCTTATGCATTATGCTAGAACCTGCAGCAAAGAATTATGAACTGAGAAGTAGCCACTACAACCAACTGCCTGTATTCCGAGGTCTACCAGATGAAGATGTGCTTCTGTTCTTTAGAGAGTTCTACGCAGCAATACAATCCTTACCTAATCATAGGATTACAGAAAACCAGCTGCGCATGAGATGTATCCCACATGCATTAAAAGATGAGGCGAAGACATGGTTGTTGACATTGCCTCCAGCATCTTTAAGGACATGAGACGAAGTAAGGGAAAAACTCATTGACCAGTATTATGCACCTCAGAAAACCAGTGAGATTCGAGCCAAAATTTCAAGTTTCTATCAACAAGACAATGAGACTTTTTATAAAGCATGGGAGCGTTTCAAGAAATATACCAGAGATTGTCCTTAGCACGGATTTCTTACTAATCAGCTATGTTAGTGGTTTTATAATGGTCTGACTGAAGTATCATGGCTTTAGGTGAACAATGCTTGTGGAGGATCCATGTATGACAAACAACCTAAGGAGGTATATTCTATCTTTGAAAAGCTGTCACAGAATTCTCGTCACAAAAATTCCAGGAGGAAAAATGGAATTTATACAGTAGATGCCAGCACAGAAACCTCTATTCAGATGACACAAATAATAAAGAAGATGGATACTCTTACTACTGATATGGGACAAATGAAGAGCTGGCAACAAAAAGTGTTTATGGGAGAACACCAAGTAGGAGGTCCTGGACCTAGAGAAGAAGAAGAAGAGGTTCAAGCCATGAGCAACTTTAATTCTAGACCACGGAATGATCCATATTCCAACACTTACAATCCAGGTTAGAGGAACCACCCAAATTTTTCGTGGTCCAACAACAATCAGAGTTTAGGAAACCAATGGGGAAACAATAATCAAGCCACTGGGAACCAATGGGCCAACAACAACAATAACAATCAAAGGCAATTTAACACCGGTGCCCAACAAAACTATGAATCCCAACCTAAGAAGCCATCTATAGAAGATATGCTCCAACAAATGCAGCAACAAATTCAGCAACAAACGCAACAAATGCAGCAAATGAACCAACGTAATGAGGTACAATTTCAGAACATTCATGCTTCATTGAAAAAGACAGAAACTCAAGTTGGGCAATTAGCTGAGGCTCAATAAAAGATGGAATGGGAAAACTTTCCAAGTTTCACTGAGCAGGCAAAGGCTATGACAGTCCTTCGAAATGGTAAGGTTCTAACTGATAATAGACCTGCTGAACTTTCTGATAAATCTGCTACTGTTTCAGGTCCTTCAAAAGATAACAACATACCCTAGGAGGAAGAGATAATGGTGAAAAAATCCAAAGTTTCACCACTCCTACACAAATCAGCCAATCCATATGTTCCTCCAATTCCATTCCTAGGGAGGTTGAAAAAGAGCAAGTTAGAAAAATCATACAAAGACATATATGACATTCTCTTGAAAGTCAATGTCAACTTGCCCTTATTGGAGATGATTTAAAAGATGCCAGCATATGCCAAGTTCTTCAAGAGCCTTTATACATACAAGACAAGATTTGGGGAGAATCATCAAGAATTCATGACTGGAAGTGCTAATGCGGTCCTTCAAAAGTCATTGCCGCCAAAATTACAAGATCCAGGTAGTTTTTGCATCAACATCACTATAGGAGGTACAACTTTGGAGAGAGCCATGTTAGATTTGGGAGCAAGTATTAATTTAATGCCTTACTATATCTATGAGCAACTGGGATTGAATGACCTAAAGAAGATATCTATGTCACTTGTGTTAGCTGATGGTTCTGTTAGATACCCTAGGGGTTATGTTGAAGATGTGTTAGTGCAAATAGACAATCTCATCATTCCTGCTGATTTTGTTATCCTAGACATGGATGAAAGAGCTAAGGATAGGAACTGCAAACCTATTCTTTTGGGAAGACCTTTTATGGCAACCGCAAAGACTTTTATAGATGTCTAGAATGGAAAGCTAATGATGACTGTGTTAGATGAAACGGTAGAGTTTAAAGTCTTTAAGTCTCTTAAGTTCCCTAAAGCAGCAGATGATTGTTACTCAGTTGAGTGTAGTTCAATTGAAGTTGTGAATTTGGCAGTACAAAATGAGTTGACCGAAGACATATCTGAAGAACTACTAGATTGGATTTGTGATGCACGATAAGATGATGAAGAAATTCAACAGGGTGAAATTTCAGAAGAAGAATCTGACATTGAGGAAGTAAGTGCTGAAATAAAAGATGAGATTAACAAGTCATTAATCCCATCTATGAGTTCTCCCCCTGTATTAGAACTCAAACAACTTCCATCTAACCTTAAATATGCCTTCTTAGGGGCGAATGATACTCTCCCTGTGATTATAGCCTCTGACTTAGAGGCGGAAAAATAAGAGAGACTGTTGAAAGTGCTACAAGAGTATAAGGCCGCCATTGGATGGAACATAGCGGACATTAAGGGAATAAGCCCTGCCACCTGCATGCATCACATTCTTTTAGAAGAAGGTATGAAGCCATCTAGAGAGGCTCAATAAAGACTTAACCCGAACTTGAAAGAGGTCGTGAAGGAAAAGGTCCTAAAGCTACTTAAGGTGGGTATTATATACCCTATATCTGACAGTAAATGGGTGAGTCCGGTCCATGTTGTGCCAAAGAAGTCTGGGATAATGGTGGTAGCTAATGAGAACAATGAGTTGATTCCTACAAGGAAGACGACGGGATGGAGAGTGTGCATAGATTACCGCAAGCTCAACACGGCAACTTGAAAGAAACGAATAAACGCTCGGTGTGTATGATAAATATATCTAGAGGGGGGTGAATAGATTTTAACTATTATTACCCAATTTTCGCATGTAAATCAATTTTATGAAAATGCCCCTACTAGTAAAAAATACAAACAAGTGTAATATAGTGCAGAAATTAAATAACACTTGATGTATATGTGGAAACCCAACCACTGGGAAAAACCACGGGCTGTATAGTGCGCCACACTCGAACCTCGAAATCCATTAATTGAAATGGAGTTTACAACCTATGTAGACCTCGTCTAACACTCCGGTCAATAACCCCCCACTTCTACCACGTGGGCCTTTAAAAGTGGCTATAGTCCAATTGCTTAAGGCCTAAGCAATCTTAGCCCCAAGACTTAATTCTCAATTAAGAGTTAATGCAACCTATGTGAATATGTATGAATATTCAAATAACAAACAAGGCTAGGGAACCTTAGATGCTTATCTAGGATGATGATATAATCAATTAAATCAATCCTAGATATCAAGAGCTAAATGACATGTCAAATAGCTTAGCTAATCAAGATTAAGCAAAAACCTAATTAGCTATCACAATACAACACTCAATCAATTCATCACAATTAATTCTCTATTCTTGTATTTATCATATGATCAAAAACATACAAGTAAATTAAAAGAGAATGGCTTGATAGTAAAAATACTAAAATAAGATGAAGTTAATCAAAATCTTACCAAGCAAGTTGTGATGATGCAAACCCATTCATGGATGAATGCAAGATGAACTTTGATGCACAAAGGTATGTATTTGAGTGTTTAAATGAGCAAACTTGGTTGCTTTTTCTCTCAAAATCTCTCTTTAAAATATAGGGTTCTTGATGATCAAAGAGTCATGGTTCAAAACAAGAGAAAGAGATGTATTTATAGGCATGAAAAACAGAGCATGTGAAAATACAAGTTTGCCCTTGAAACGCACCGATCGGTGATTTCAATCGGCGGCCAGGCCGCCAATCACGACCGTCGAATTGAGCCCGAGAAGAGAAGAACAGAGCATCAACGGTGGTTTCGTTCGGCGGTTTCGTAACCGCCGATCCAACCGCCGAATCAAACCCGAGAGATTAAATCGATCAGGTATGAACGGCGGTTCATGACCGTAGAATTGCTCTACACACTTCTGGACACAAACGGCAGTTTCATTCGGTGGCCAGGCCGCCGATCATAACCGCCGATCACCAACAGAGGTGAAAACCAAGGAGAAGCCAAGTGCATTCTCCGTGGGCGGTCTTCACGTAAAACCAAGCATATTCTAGTGCACGGACGTTTCCGAACACTATCGGGAAACGAATTACTAAGCACATATACACACAACAAGATATCAATCAAAGTGCTAGTGTGTAAAGTGACATGTGAAGAGTATGCACACAAATGCAAGTATACTAAGTGTGTGTGTGTTTGCATTCTAAGTCTCTTCAAAGAAAACCAAGCACTAGAGATTATACCTTTGGCGTGCTTGTCCCTTGAGGTCTTGAAAGGGCCTTCGAGCTTGAAGTTCAATCACCTAAACTACCATTACACAATAAACCCCAAAATGTGGTTTGTCCACAAAATAAGCCAATCAAGATATGGGAATCCTTACACAACTAAAAAGGATCACTTTCCTTTACCGTTCATTGATCAGATGCTCAAGCGTTTGGCGGGACATGCTTATTATTTCTTCTTGGATGGATTTTCAGGATACAATCAAATTGCCATAGCTCCGGAGGACCAAGAGAAGACAACGTTCACATGCCCCTTCGAGACCTTTGCTTACCGAAGAATGCCTTTTGGGCTGTGCAACGCCCCTGCCACCTTCTAAAGATGCATGATGTCAATCTTCTCCGTCATGCTAGAGAAGTATATTGAGGTATTTATGGATGATTTTTCTGTTTTTGGTAATTCTTTTGACCACTGCTTTGATAACTTAACTAGAGTTTTGAAAAGATGCACTAAGACCAATTTAACTCTTAATTGGGAGAAAAGTCACTTTATGGTGAAATCTGGAATAGTGCTAGGACATGTGATATCTGATAAAGGCATAGAAGTAGATAAAGCTAAAATTGAAGTAATTGCAAAACTTCCACCTCCCACTTCGGTGAAGGGTGTGAGGAGTTTTCTTGGTCATGCAGGTTTTTATAGGCGTTTTATAAAAGATTTTTCAAAAATTAGTCGCCCCCTATGTAACCTTTTGACCAAGGATTCTACATTTGTTTTCAATGATGAATGTTTACATGCTTTTGAATATCTAAAAGATAAATTGACATCTACTCCTATTATTATGCCTCCTGATTGGTCCCTGCCATTTGAATTAATGTGTGATGCATCAGACTATGCTGTAGGTGCTATTTTAGGACAGTGAGTAGATAAAGTTCCACATGTTATTCACTACACTAGTCACACTTTGAATGTGCACAATTGAATTACTCAACTACTGAAAAAGAATTGCTTGCTGTTGTTAGTGCCTTGGAAAAATTTTGTCAATATCTAATTGGATCTAAGGTCATTGTTTATTCTGATCATGCTGCTTTGAAATATTGACTAACAAAGAAGGAAGCGAAACCGAGATTACTCCGGTTGATCCTTTTGTTGCAAGAGTTTGATTTAGAAATCAGGGATAAGAAGGGCAGCGAGAATGTGGTAGCTGATCACCTTTCTCGATTAATGGAGGATGAGAATGTGGAAGAAAGCACTAAACTTGTGCCAATCAATGAAAATTTTCCAGATGAGCAGCTAATGGCTGTGGGAGTCAATGATCCTTGGTATGCGGACATTGTGAATTACCTCGCAAATGGCATCGTACCAGCTGATCTAAACTCACAAGCAAAAAGAAGATTCATCTCCATCACTAGGCAATACTTTTGGGACGAGCCATACCTATTCAAATATGGCGCTGATCAGATCATTCGAAGATGCGTCCCTGAAGAAGAGCAGCAAGATGTGCTGAAATTTTGCCACAACCTTAGTTGTGGAGGGCACTTTAGTGCCAAGAAGACTGCTCTGAAAGTTCTCCAATCAGGTTTCTTCTGGACCTCTTTATTTAAAGATGCTTACACCTTTTGTATTTCTTGTGACAGGTGCCAGAGAACGGGGAACATTGGCAAAAGAGATGAGATGCCTCTTTCAAGCCAGTTGGTAGTGGAGATATTTAACGTGTGGGGAATAGATTTCATGGGACCCTTCCCATCCTTACATGGGTTCCTGTAGATTATGTCTTAAAGCGGATCGAAGCAATTGCAACCAAGACAAATGATAGTCAAGTGGTGGTGAAGTTTGTCAAGGAGAACATATTCACCAAATTCGGTACACCTTGTGCAATCATAAGTGACGGTGGAAGCCATTTTTGTAACAAGGTATTTGCCTTGTTATTGAAGAAGTATAGTGTCAAACACAAAGTGGCAACCCCGTACCATCCGCAGACTTCAGGACAAGTTGAAGTGAGCAACAGGCAGATTAAACAGATCTTAGAGAAGACCATGCAACCGAATAGAAAGGATTGGTAAATCAAGTTGAATGATGCTTTGTGGGCATACATAACTGCCTACAAAACCCCGATAAGTATGAGCCCGTATAGGATAGTCTAAGGCAAGGCATGCCATCTTTCGGTGGAATTGGAGTACAACGCCTATTGGGCTCTGAAGAAACTGAACTTCAATTTAGACAAGGCAGGGGAGGAAAGAAGCTTGCAAATGAGTGAACTTGAGGAGCTCCGAAACAATGCATATGAGAATGTGAAGATATACAAAGAAAGAATGAAGAAGTTACATGACAACAAAATCCCTCGGAAAGAGTTTCATCCTGGAATGCTTGTCTTGTTGTATCAATCGCGATTGAGGTTGTTTCCAGGGAAGCTGAAATCTAAGTGGACTAGCCCTTATAGAGTAACTCAAGTCTTTCTGCATGGAGCTGTGGAAATTGAAAATCTTCGTGACGCTGGGAAATTCAAAGTAAATGGCCATCGACTCAAGCCGTACGTATGTGTGTCTGAGGTAAGAAGTGCTGGTTTCTCCCTGCTCAATGAGCCATAAGGCTCTTGCGCGTCTCGCCCAGACATTAAATAAAGCGCTCGGTGGGAGGCAACCTACCAAGGTATTCCCATTTCACTTTGTTTTTTTGTCGGGTCTTAAATTAGTGTTCCCCTTGCTTAAATATATTAATTAAAAGCGGTCATGACAGCGGTAATACCTGGGCAAATGATCGGACCAAAATTTGTATGATTTTGGCCCTCATTTCCTTCTCCTTTTACTTGATTCTTGGGCATTATCCTATGATTTAATTGTGTAAATTAAGTGTTTTCATGTATTTATAGAGTTCAAGGGCATTGAGGTAATTTTGGAGAAATAAGGGCATAAGTGTAAATTCTGAAGAAGGTTTGAAGTTATTGTGATTTCAGAGGAGTTCAAGGGGCTGTTCGTAATTTGCCAGGCGAGTCAAAGCATGCGCGCCACGTCAGCTTAAGTTAAACGCTGCGTTTGGAGGTTTGGGCCGCTAAATACACCCTAGCCCAATATTGCTTGCACCTCAAAAGGAAGACTAAGAATAACGCTTAAGTGCACCCCGGTTCTCTTCTAAGTACACTCTTATAGAGGCAAAAAGAAGCAGCTGCGTGCACCTCATACATCTGCTAAATGCACCCCACCTTCACTATTCACCTTCTCATTCCTCACGCGTGGTCAGCCATGGCACTCCTTCCTTCAAACCCTAGCTTCGCCGATGACCACCTTCCTCGAGCTACAGCTGGTCACAAAACGGCCCCACATCAACGGCCAAGTCAACGGCAGCCTAGTCGTTGACTTTTCGGCACCTCAATCGGTAGGAATAACGACCGCCAATCACGCCTCCCTTACCTCTTTGGTCGCCACGTGTCCCTCTTTGGTCGCCACTTGGTTTTTTCATGTCGCCATGGCAACAGGGAGTGTGTTTTTGGCACCTGATGAAGTCGCACCAGTGTCGCCCAAGCGTCGCCATTGAAGTAAGCAGCGACATCTCCTCTGTTCAAACTTGATTAGGTGTGCAAATTACAATAAGCACCCCCTATTGGACTAAATGGTAATTTGCCATATATGAGGGGTGTTTTGGTAATTTGTCACCCGAGACCTAATTTGAAAATCCTATAAATTCATCACTATTTTCCTCTTTTGAAAACTCTTGACACAACTTGTGAAGCAAGAAATCCCTTCTTCCACCATTCCTAATCCACCCATCTCTCCTCTCCAATCTCATCAACAAACAACTAGACTACCTCACCTAAATCCTTCCTCTCTTCCCATCTTCTCCATCCACTTCCTTTGTCACTCTCCATATGACTTCACCTATCTAGACACATCCTCTTCTCTCTCTCTTTGCACTAGGAGCATCAAAGGAAAGCAAGGATCAAACATTAAAGAAGGAGGCCTATGGGTGATTTCCTTACATATTACTTGTTTTCTATTTTGATTGTAACTTGTGTAATGAAATCCCTAATATCTTTCATTAATTGTTAAGAACACTCTCTTATCTAGTATTGTTGATGTTGGACTTCTATCTATTCAATTTCTCTTTATATTATTGCTAATTACTTTTCTAGTTTATTATGGCTTAATCAATCAAAAACCCAAAAATATGATTTATGTTTTATGCACCTAGATTAGACTAACCTAGATATTATCACAAATCAATCAATCTAACCTAATCCCTATGGACGAATCCTTACTTACCGTTTTACTAATCTTTACATCCTAATCCACCCATCTCTCCTCTCCAATCTTATCAACAAACAACTAGACTACCTCACCTAAATCCTTCCTCTCTTCCCATCTTCTCCATCCACTTCCTTTGTCACTCTCTATATGACTTCACCTATCTAGACACATCCTCTTCTCTCACTCTTTGCACTAGGAGCATCAAAGGAAAGCAAGGATCAAACATTAAAGAAGGAGGCCTATGGGTGTTTCCTTACATATTACTTGTTTTCTATTTTGATTGTAACTTGTGTAATTAAATCCCTAATATCTTTCATTAATTGTTAAGAACACTCTCTTATCTAGTATTGTTGATGTTGGACTTCTATCTATTCAATTTCTCTTTATATTATTGCTAATTACTTTTCTAGTTTATTATAGCTTAATCAATCAAAAACCCAAAAATATGATTTATGTTTTATGCACATAGATTAGACTAACCTAGATATTATCACAAATTAATTAATCTAACCTAATCCATGTGGACGAATCCTTACTTACCGTTTTACTAATCTTTACATCCTAAAAGGATTTTCTAGTGGTAAAAACATTGTTTTCTAAAGATCACATTTTTACACAAATATTGTATTTTGTTGAGTACCAAAACGACCTCATCAGCAAACCGCTGCCACACCGCTGTTGCAATAGGGAGCGGTAATGGCAGCGGTACCTACTGTCCTCAAACTGCTGCCAAACCGCTGTGTATTAATTGAGAGCGGTATTTACTGGGACGATCGCTGTGGAAGCGCTGCCACAACCGCTGCGTAAGCCACAGCGGTACCAAAGTGAAACGGTGCGTTTCATATCTGATGGTTGGCCGTCCAATAGGAGAGGACCGCTGCCCATACCGCTATAGCTTAGGCAGCGGTAATGGCAGCGGTCGTGCCCTAACTATAAAAGGAACAGTTTCAGTGAAAGCCTGTCGTAATCTTATTTCTTCCGTTTCAAAATTTTTCTTCCCTCTTCTTCTCTCTTCAATTCCGGTCGCTTACACCACCAGGTATGTACTTCAAGCTTATTCTATTTCGATTTTATGTTGAATATTGCAATTAATTGTGTGTTTCCACTCCCTTCTCCTATGATTTTCTTCACTTGATGTTGTTAGGGTTTATTAGACCGAAAATTGGGGATTTCGGGTTTGGGGCGATTTTACCATTGCATGTGTTGTTTGTTGATTGCATAGGGTGTAGGCAATAGGTGGAAGTGAGTTTGTGCTATAATTTTCAATACTATAGTTTAGCAATTACATGAGAAGTTATATTTAATATTGTCAAATAATTGTTATTCTATAATCTGTTTGTGTTGTGTGTGCTGAATGAAAAGAGATGGAATATGTGCAATGTAGGCACAAGGTTTATTGATTTTACTACCGGAATGCTGCTAAAATTTTGTTAAATATCACTATCCCATTTGGGTTGGTAACTTGCTTGTTTGCTTGTTTATTAACTAGGTATGGCGAGGACGGTAGTCCGAGGAGGTCGTGTTCCATCGGATCCCAACAGTCGAAGAGAGAAGAGGCCGGTTGAACATCAATTCAAAGGTCATTCGGAGTACAAGGATAGGGTGAAGAAAACCAGGAATTTCTTTCTGGAGAGGGGTATAGCTGTGGAGGAATTAGGAGAGACACCGATTCCTACTACTGTTGAGACCAAAGGATGGGTAGGGTATGTGCGTCGGCCCTATAATGCCAACATCACCCTAGCCCGAGAGTTCTATGCCAACATGGTGGACGCACAGTATTATGCACATGGTGTAGTCTTGGTTAGAGAAGTGCCTGTGGTGGTCTCTGTGGAGGCGATTAAGGAATATTTTGGCCTACCACCACATGAGATGGTTGAGGCAGCGTACCTGGGTAGGTACGAGTTAGGATGTGCGCTTCGTAAAGAGGGCAGAGATGGATGGGATGGGTAGAAATTGCTGAGAAGAGATTTGCATCTGGACACTGCGTTCTGGACACTATGTTCTGGAACCTGTTTATCTCGACTTCCCTTAAGCCGTCAAGTCATACTGGGGAGATTTTCAAGGAAGTATCTCAAATATTGTATTCAATCAAGACGGGGAGATACTATGATGTTGCGAGCTTCATTAAGAAAGAGATCCGAGGTTGTGGGCGACTGCCAGGTTCTACTATGATTTTTCCCTGTTTGATCACGGCCATGTGTGCCTAGGGATGGAAATTAAACCCGAACCCGTGGGACCCGCCCGAACCCAACCCACTTAAAGAGGGTTTGGGTTGGGATAAGTGTACCCATGGGCGGGTTTGGGTTTGAAAATTGTACCCGTCACGGGTTCGGGTTTGGGTATGGATTTGGAAAAAAATCCATACCCGAACCCGTGTACCCGCGAACAATAAAAATTATATAATATTTTATTATTTAAAATATTATAAATATTATAAATTTAAACTCCAATAAAAACATTTTAATTATATAGAGAATAAAATGTAAACATTTTGTAAGGATTCCCGTTGTTTTTAATTGGCTTATTTCGTGATCAAACCATATGTGGGGGTTCTTTGTAAGGGTAGCCTAAGTATCGGTCTTATTGTTCGAAGCCCTTTGAAGACCTCGTGTTGATAAGCACCGAAGGTAAATTTCTATGTGCTTACTTTTCTTTGAAGAGATTAGTTGCACACACACACTTAACATTCATTGCATATGTGTGCATTCTCTTCATTTGTCACATTTCACACCTGCACTTATTTATTATATTTTGTTGTGTGTAATTGTGTCATGTTGTTGTGTAATTCGTTTCCCGATAACTTTCGGAAACGTCCGCGCATGCACGAGAATGTGCTTGATTTAGCACGAGGACCGCCTATGGAGAATGCCCTTGGCTTCTCCTTGGTTTTCACCTATCTAGGTGATCGGCGGTTATGATCGGCGGCCTGGCCGCCGAATGAAACCGTCGTTTCTGTCCAAATTGGTCTGAAGCATTTCTGCGGTTAAGATCGGCGGTCACGACCGCCGTTCGGAACCGCTGTTTCAAGACCTGATTGATTTATCTCTCAGTCTAATTCGGCGGTTGAAACGGCGGGCATGAAACCGCCGTTCAAAACCGCCGTTCATACCTGGTTGATTTTGATCTCTCTGTTCTGTTTCGGCGGTTGGAATCGGCGGTCACTAAACCGCCGAATGAACCGCCGTTTCTGCTTTGTTCTTCACGAGCTCATTTCGGCGGTCATGAACGGCGGCCTGGCCGCCGATTGAAACCGCCGATTGGCGCGTTTCTTTGAAACTTACTTAAACGACCACACTTTGATTTGGCCCCCTATATATATGCCACTTTGACTTTAGGTCAATTAAGAGAGTTCATATTCAGAATTCATACTTAGGATATTTTTCAAAGAGAAGAAAAATTCCAAGAACTCCATTCTTGATTCTCAAACACTTTTTCATGATCATCAATCATCATCTAGCATCATCTTAGATCATCTAGATGTCATCTAGCATGGAATCTTCATCATACTTTGCTTGATAAGCTTTTCACTAATATCTTACATGTTTTGTATTTCTCTTATCTAGCAATCTCAATTAATTACTTGTTTGTTATTTTGTATGCTTTAGATACAATATTGAGATGAGTATGATGTATGTTTGAGATTTTATATTGTGCTTGCATATTAGGTTTTGTGCTTAATATTGATTAGCTAAACTAATTGACATGTCATTTAGTTTTGATATCTAGGATTGCTCTTAATTGCATATTAATCATCTTAGATAAGCATATAGGGTTTCCCTTGCTCTATGTTGCATTTTGGATATTCACATATATTCACTTAGGGTTGTATTCTCTTCATAGAGAAAGTAAGTCTTGTGTGTAGCATCCGGGATTAGGTTGCTTAGAACGCAAGCAAATTGGACTAGGTTCACTCATACCGGGATTAGGTAGGTGTGTGATTACTTCCGGGATTAGGTTGTAATCGTTTGCACATTTAGTGGATTTGAGGTTCGAGTGTGGCTTACTTACATAGCCCGTGGTTTTTCCCGTGAGGGTTTCCACGTAAAAACCAAGTGTTGTTTTAATTTCCGCACCATATTACACTTGCTTGTTTATATTATCTTGAGGGCATTTTCGTAATTTTGACTAACACGAAAAATTGGGTAAAAAGCGTAAAATCTATTCACCCCCCCCCCCCCTCTAGATAGCTTTATACACACCGTGCTATAATTTGTTTCAATTGGTATCAGAGCGGGTTCCTAGACATACATAGGTGATCCTTGCTTATTTTGGTGTGTTTTGCATTTTGTGTGATTTTTGATCATTCATACATTTGCATTCATTTCATTCATTCATAAACACTATGAGTGGAAACGGTGGAAATGGTGGTGGCCACGAAGGAGCTTCTAGCACAAGGCCTCCACTTCTTACCGGATTGAACTATTCCCAATGGAAAGGGAAGATGGAATCCTACATATGCCAAATTCATGACCGTGCATGGATGGCGGTGGAAGACGGATATGATCTCCCTATGATGACTCCCGAGGGTGGAGGACAAGATGTTTTGAAGCCTAAGGCGCAATGGAACGCGTAAGAATTTGAGGCTTCTAAGTGGAATAGGAAGGCTATGCATGCCATTATGTGTGCTATGGATGAGAATCAGTACAAGCTTATTCAGAATACTCAGATTGCCAAAGTGGCATGGGACATCCTTCTAGTTGCACATGAGGGAACCGAGGTGGTGAAGGAGTCCAAGCTTCAAGTCCTCCAAACTCAGTTTGAGCTTCTAAGGATGGGAGAGGATGAATGCTTCAATGACTTCGAAATCAAATTGATGGACATTGTAAATCAAAGCCATCAACTCGGAGACCCGTATTCGGATAGGAGAGTCAAGCAAAAAATTATGAGATCTCTCCCCGATAAGTTTGAATCCAAGGTGACGGCCATAGAAGAAAATAGTGGCTACATGGATATGAAGCCAAGTGAGGTGATTGGGCGTCTCCTTGCATATGAGTCTAGGAAGGCTCCTAGCACCACTACTCCTCCTAAGAAGTCTAAAGGAATAGCTTTGAAAGCATCTAAGGATGCAAAGGAGGCAAAGCATGAATCGGATGAAGACCTTGCCTTATTTGTGAAAAGGTTCAACAAGGTTATGGGGTTCAAGAAGAAGAAGAAGGGATTTGGGTCAAGAGGACAAGATTTGAAGAAAAAGAGTTCCTTCAAGAAGTTTGAGCCTAGACAAGAGAGGACCGAAAGGAAAGGGGTCTGATGCTTTGAATGTGGTGGGATTGGTCACTTTGCCCCCGAATGTGCTAATCACAATGAAAAGAAGAAGAGCAAAGTGATGGCCGCCACTTGGAGTGGGAGTAGTGATGACTCCAATGAGGAAGATGAGTCTTCAAGTGAAGAAGAGCTCATGGCTAATCTCCTAGCTTTTGCCTCCTCCCATAAAAGCAAAAGTGCTAGTGAGAAAGAGGAAATGAGTCAAGAGGAGAATGACTCAAGTGAAGAAGAAAGTGATTCCTCATCTAACTCTATAAGTAGTTTTGTGGAGAAAAAGGTGCTTGCTAAATGCCATGCCGAGTTTAATGATTTAGCAATCAAGAGCACAAGAAAGATCAAGATGTTGAGAGAAGAAAATCTTGAGCTTGCATCTCATAATGACCACTTAGGTGAACAAGTGGAAAAATTCAAGAAGATAGAAGATAAGCTAAGAGAGGAGTTAGCTTTATCTAGGAGGAATGAAGAAAGTCTAAAGAGTGAGCTTGAAGAAGTTAGAAATTCTATGACTAGGATGGATTCTAGCACCAAGAAGCTTGACCATATGCTTGGTGTTGGAAAGAGTCCATGTGACAAGAGGGGTCTTGGGTATGAAGATGACAAGAAGATCTCTACCTCTAACAAGACCGTGTTTGTCAAGAGCTTGAAGAAAGAAGAAACTTCATTTGTGCAAGCTCCTAGAAAGAAATTAGAAGTAGGACAATGCTCTAATGCACAAGTGAAGATGGGGCCAAGAAGGAAACCTCAAGCTCAACCCCCTAGGGTCCCTCAAGCCAACATTCCTCCTCAAATGGCTCACAAAGGAAAGAGACCTATCATGCAACCTCAAGCTAGGAAGCAACCAAGACCGGTTCAACAACGAAGAAGGATTGAACCCTTTCATCCACAAAGACAAGGACAAGGTATGATTCCTTATTTTACTCCTATATGTCACTTTTGTGGATTTGATGGTCATATTAGACCACATTGCTTTCGATATATAAAAATGTGCAAAACTAGAAGCATGATAGAGAAGAAAAAGAAAAGAGCCATGATGCATGTTCCTAGGAATAATAATATTATTATGCATGATCCTAGGACATCTAGAGCCCATGTACCAAAGACCACTAAGAAAGCTAAGATTGTTTCTAAGTGGATTAGAAAGAATGAAATTGTTTGCCATGTTGCTCAAATAGCTTTGAAGGCAAATTCTTCTAATTTTTGGTATTTAGATAGTGGGTGCTCTAGGCACATGACGGGAAACAAGAGTTTCTTCGAGACTCTTGTTATGGAGGAAGGTGGATATGTCACTTTTGGTGATGGATCCAATAAGAAAGTTGTAGGGAAAGGAACCATTTCCGTTCCCGGATTACCCTCCTTATCCGATGCTTTATTTGTTGATGGCTTGAAAGCCAATTTAATAAGCATTTCACATCTAAGTGATGAAGGATATTCCGTCTTGTTTTGTAAAGATGATTGCTCAATCCTAAAGCCCGATGGACAAACCTTATTGAAAGGTATGAGATCTAACGACAATTGCTATTGTCTTGAAGCTAGAATAGTCTCAAACAATGTATCCATGGATGAGCAAATTGAGTTGTGGCATGAAAGACTTGGCCACATGAACTTTAGGGATCTACGGACCCTTGGAAAGTTCGAGTGTGTGCGTGGCCTCCCTAAGCTTGGGAAGAAAGCCAATGGTGTTTGTGGACCTTGCCAACAAGGATAGCAAACTAAAAGCATGCACAAAAAGGGTAAGTATCTCACCACCAAGGAGCCACTTGAGCTTCTCCACATGGACCTCATGGGTCCCATGCAAACCGAAAGTTTGGGTGGAAAGAGATACATTTTTGTATGTGTTGATGATTTCTCTAGATTTACATGGACATACTTTCTTAGAGAAAAATCCGAAACTTTTGATAAGTTTAAAATGCTTTGTACTAAATTACAAAATGAAATGAAATCTAACATTAGAAGCATTAAACGGATTAGAAGTGACCATGGGAGAGAGTTTGAGAATGCCTCTTTTGAAAGCTTTTGTGATAGCTTAGGCATCTCCCATGAGTTTTCGGCTCCTAGGACACCTTAACAAAATGGAGTTGTTGAGAGGAAGAATAGGGTCCTCCAAGAGATGGCCCGAGTGATGTTGCTTAGCAACAATGTCCCTAGGAACCTATGGGCCGAAGCCATCAATACGGCTTGCTATATAGGAAATCGTGTGTTCCTAAGGCCCGGTTCTAGAAACACCTCCTATGAGCTATGGAAGGGTAGGAAGCCAAATGTTAGCTACTTCCACACATTTGGAAGCAAATGCTACATTTTAAATGACCGTGATCAACTTGGCAAGTTCGATGCTAAGAGTGATGAGGGTATCTTTATTGGCTACGCCTTGAATAGTAAAGCCTATAGAGTTTTCAACTTGAAGACTCGAACCGTCATGGAATCATCAAATGTGGTCATTGATGATACTAGGCTCAAGTCTAATGACCATGAGGAGGAGGATGTTCTAGAGGATGACTCTCCTTTGGAGAGGGTTGTGGTGACTCCCAATGTTGGGACATCTAATGAAGTCACACAACCCATTACTAGAGTTCCTCTCTTGGACTCTAAAGAACCCGCTCCATGGGTTAGGAAACTCCATGATAAAGAAGATATCATTGGAGAGGTAAATGAGGGTGTTAGGACTAGACGTCAACTTGCTAATCTTATTAGCTATACTTGCTACACCTCTCAAATTGAACCCAAAAAGGTTGAAGAAGCCTTACATGATGAATTTTGGGTTCTTGCCATGCAAGAAGAGCTAAACCAATTCGAAAGGAATGAGGTTTGGACTCTAGTTCCTAGGCCTAAGACCACTAATGTCATAGGCACTAAATGGATATTTAGGAACAAATCCGATGAGGATGGTAATATAGTGCGGAACAAGGCTAGACTTGTAGCACAAGGGTACTCTCAAATTGAGGGTATCGATTTTGAGGAGACATTTGCTCCCGTTGCCCGCTTAGAGTCCATTAGGCTTCTCTTGTCCATCTCTTGTGTGCACAAGTTCAAATTGCACCAAATGGACGTCAAGAGTGCCTTCCTCAATGGCTTCTTGCAAGAGGAAGTGTTTGTTGAACAACCCAAGGGGTTTGTGGATGCATACCACCCCAACCATGTCTATCGCCTCAAGAAGGCACTATATGGGTTGAAACAAGCACCGAGGGCTTGGTATGAGCGCCTCACTCAATTTCTTGTTGACAATAACTACACAAGAGGTAGTGTTGACAAGACACTATTCATCAAGAGAGATAATGATGAGCTTTTCATAGCTCAAATATATGTTGATGACATAGTGTTTGGCTCCACCAACAACACCAAGGTCCAACAATTTGTTGATGTCATGTCTCATGAATTTGAGATGAGCCTTGTTGGTGAGCTTAGTTACTTCCTAGGTTTGCAAATTAGGCAACTAGACAATGGGATTTTCATAACCCAAGCCAAATATGCCAAAAACCTAGTGAAGAAGTTTGGTTTAGAAAATGCCAAACATTGTGATACACCCATGAGTACCACTTTGAAGCTAAGCAAAGATGCTAGTGGTAAAAGTGTGGAACAAACGTTATATCGTGGCATGATAGGTAGCTTGCTTTATTTGACCGCAAGTAGGCCCGATATCTCCTTTAGTGTGGGTGTGTGTGCTAGGTACCAAGCGGATCCTAAGGAGTCCCATCTCTCTTCCGTTAAGAGAATCATTCGCTATGTGAATGGGACATCCAACTATGGGATTTGGTACTCTTTTGACACTAATGCTAGTCTTGTAGGCTTTAGTGATGCGGATTGGGCAGGAAATTGTGATGATAGGAAGAGCACATCGGGCGGTTGCTTCTTTCTAGGCAACAACTTGGTGTCTTGGTTTTGCAAGAAGCAAAACTCGATTTCCTTGTCCACGGCCGAGGCCGAGTACATAGCCGCGGGGAGTGGATGCACACAACTCCTATGGATGAAGCAAATGCTAGTAGACTACGGATTCAACCAAGGTACTCTCACTCTCTTTTGTGATAACATGAGTGCTATTAATATTTCCAAGAATCCGGTGCAACATTCTAGGACTAAGCATATTGACATCCGCCATCACTTCATTAGAGAGCTTGTTGAAAATAAATGCATAGTACTTGAACATGTAGGTACAAATGATCAACTTGCGGACCTATTTACTAAACCCTTAGATGCTACTCGATTTAAAACTCTTAGTAGATCTATTGGGGTATGTCTTGTGGAGTGATGTTCTATGATTGACCCCATATGGGGAACTCAAGCAAAGAGAGCTAGTTTGCATTCTTGTCTCTTGCAAAAAATTTGAAATATCTTATGCCTCTTCTTTTGATTGCTTGAGTAAGCTTGGTTGTACATATGTATATATGTTTTAAAATTCCATAAGTGTGAACCTTGCTTGTCTACAATCCATGTCATATTTATGTTCAAACATGCATTTTTGGACTAGGAGATTTACATAGGAAGTATGATGTGAATGACCTATAGTTATCTCCATGACATGATGATTCTTTAATAACATGCTAATGCCAAATGAAAAAGCATGAAATTCATAAAACATGCTCACATGAAAATCATGAATTGATGATTGCATATTCTTAAAAATGCAAAACTTGTGTGAAAACTTATGAGACTCAAAATGAATAAAGGATCTTGTATCCATTCAAAGGAATTTACATTCCAAATGTCTCTCTTTCTTTATTAGTTGAACATGGTTACTATCATACGGATAATTTTATCCGGAAAAATCAAATAGGGTGCAAAGTCGCTCATGCCATGTTTCGCTTATAAAGTTGGATATAGTTGCTCTTAAATTGAAATCAATAATCTCTATATCCTTGCCTTTCCCATGACATTGGTGAAATTGGTTTGACTTCTTATTAGAAACCTTTGTCATTTGATTTTGCCAAATACCATTGTATTTTGGACTTGAATGCTATATGTCTTGTATGCAAAGCATGTTGGATTCACACATTTTCTCAAAATAAATCTCCTTGTTTCTCTCAAATTAATTGAAGTGCATAAAGTGACTTATATGTATATGCAAATCTTGCATGCTTCTATCTCTCGTTGCTATGAGTGACCCGGTTGGGGACTACTCCTTTGCCTATATCATGACAAAAAGGGGGAGTAGGATATGGTAAGGGGAGGTGCAAAATATAGAAGCTATTGTACACTTTGGGGAGAACATACATTGAGGGGGAGCATTGCATTTATCATACATTGCTACATTTGGTAATGTTGTGCCTAAATTCTAAAAATGCATATGCTTGGTATTGTTCTCACATGATTAATCTCACACTTTTCTTGTATTAGAAATGTTAGAAACTCTTTTCAGGGATTGATTATTCTACAAGAGGATTGAAGACTTCAAGTTGCATTAGCTTATCTCTGTGTAATGTAGAATATCATTATAGTCCAGTAGTTTCTATTTTTTTTGTGAGGAATCATTGTGAGTGATGGTTTTGTCACGAAATAGCCAAAGGGGGAGATTGTAAGGATTCCCGTTGTTTTTAATTGACTTATTTCGTGATCAAACCATATGTGGGGGTTCTTTGTAAGGGTAGCCTAAGTATCGGTCTTATTGTTCGAAGCCCTTTGAAGACCTCGTGTTGATAAGCACCGAAGGTAAATTTCTATGTGCTTACTTTTCTTTGAAGAGATTAGTTGCACACACACACTTAACATTCATTGCATATGTGTGCATTCTCTTCATTTGTCACATTTCACACTTGCACTTATTTATTATATTTTGTTGTGTGTAATTGTGTCATGTTGTTGTGTAATTCGTTTCCCGATAACTTTCGGAAACGTCCGCGCATGCACGAGAATGTGCTTGATTTAGCGCGAGGACCGCCTATGGAGAATGCCCTTGGCTTCTCCTTGGTTTTCACCTATCTAGGTGATCGGCGGTTATGATCGGCGGCCTGGCCGCCGAATGAAACCGCCGTTTCTGTCCAAATTGGTCTGAAGCATTTCTGCGGTTAAGATCGGCGGTCACGACCGCCGTTCGGAACCGCCGTTTCAAGACCTGATTGATTTATCTCTCAGTCTAATTCGGCGGTTGAAACGGCGGGCATGAAACCGCCGTTCGAAACCGCCGTTCATACCTGGTTGATTTTGATCTCTCTGTTCTGTTTCGGCGGTTGGAATCGGTGGTCACTAAACCGCCGAATGAACCGCCGTTTCTGCTCTGTTCTTCACGAGCTCATTTCGGCGGTCATGAACGGCGGCCTGGCCGCCAATTGAAACCGCCGATTGGCGCGTTTCTTTGAAACTTACTTAAACGACCACACTTTGATTTGGCCCCCTATATATATGCCACTTTGACTTTAGGTCAATTAATAGAGTTCATATTCAGAATTCATACTTAGGATATTTTTCAAAGAGAAGAAAAATTCCAAGAACTCCATTCTTGATTCTCAAACACTTTTTCATGATCATCAATCATCATCTAGCATCATCTTAGATCATCTAGATGTCATCTAGCATGGAATCTTCATCATACTTTGCTTGGTAAGCTTTTCACTAATATCTTACATGTTTTGTGTTTCTCTTATCTAGCAATCTCAATTAATTACTTGTTTGTTATTTTGTATGCTTTAGATACAATATTGAGATGAGTATGATGTATGTTTGAGATTTTATATTGTGCTTGCATATTAGGTTTTGTGCTTAATATTGATTAGCTAAACTAATTGACATGTCATTTAGTTTTGATATCTAGGATTGCTCTTAATTGCATATTAATCATCTTAGATAAGCAGATAGGGTTTCCCTTGCTCTATGTTGCATTTTGGATATTCACATATATTCACTTAGGGTTGTATTCTCTTCATAGAGAAAGTAAGTCTTGTGTGTAGCATCCGGGATTAGGTTGCTTAGAACGCAAGCAAATTGGACTAGGTTCACTCATACCGGGATTAGGTAGGTGTGTGATTACTTCCGGGATTAGGTTGTAATCGTTTGCACATTTAGTGGATTCGAGGTTCGAGTGTGGCTTACTTACATAGCCCGTGGTTTTTCCCGTGACGGTTTCCACGTAAAAACCAAGTGTTGTTTTAATTTCCGCACCATATTACACTTGCTTGTTTATATTATCCTGAGGGCATTTTCGTAATTTTGACTAACACGAAAAATTGGGTAAAAAGCGTAAAATCTATTCACCCCCCCCCCCCCCCCCCCCCCCCCCCCCCCCCCTCCCCCTCTAGATAGCTTTATACACACCGTGCTATAATTTGTTTCACATTTCAATCTATTAAGTGTTTTTATTCTTTAAAATTATAATATTTCATATATTTAAATAATATAGAAATAATTTTCAACAAAAAAAAATTGGCAGGTTCACGGGTTCGTGGGTTTTACCCATGGACCTGCTTGTTTCACGGGTTCGTGGGCGGGTTTAGGTGTCCCCCATACCCGAGGGTAAAACCCGAACCCGAACCCGTTTATTTTCGCGGGCGGGTTTGGTAGACACAAAATTTCGTGGGTTTGGGTTTGGATTTTGCCAAACCCGCCCGAACCCGCCCCATTGCCATTCCTATGTGTGCTGTAGCTGGGATAGTGGTGGATGACGACGCCAGGGATGAGAGGACAGAGCCGGACAGACCACTGACACTTACCACATGGAACACCCAGGCAAGCATTCGTAGCCTACCCATTATTGGTGAATTCCCCGCGCGTAAGAGACGTCGGGTAGGTGAGGCCGATGATGATGATAAGCCCTTGGATGATGCAAACCATCAGATTTTGGAGGAGCAGACTCAAAGAGATTCAGGAGTTGGGTCGTCACAGCAGAGACCTGAGTGGGTAGAGTACATGTTATCCACGATGAAGGGCTATGTAGATACAGGGATAGTGGGATTGAGGACTGAGATGATCACATGCAGATTTCGATTAATGAGATCCGTCAGGCCACAGTCCGGGCAGCCCAGCCCAGCCACAGCATGGAAATGACAGATTTGCACCTGGCCCGAGCCAGCAGCGAGATGATGGCTACTAGAGGCACTGTAGACGGACCTGAGTCTACAGAAGGATATGTTTCTTTTCTTTATTTTCTTTATTTTCTTTATTTTTCTTTATTTTCTTTTGTTTTAAATTGTGGTATTCAGGATTTGCTTTGAATTCAGTTTATTATGATAACTTTCTGCTATTTTATTTTGTGTCCTTATTGCTCTGCCTTGGCCTTTTTCCTATTTGTCGTGTGCTTTGATGTCATAACATTGAGGACAATGTTGGATTTAGGTTTGGGGGTGTGATAGTAATGTTTTTGTTTTTCAGTCAATTTTTGTTTTTGTTTTTAGAGTCTGTCATTCTTGCGTCTTTCGAGATGAGACACTTCGGTGTGTGCCTTAGAGATGATGTGCATTAATCAATGAGTTTACACTAACATCTTACCATTTAGGGTAATGCATTGCATTTTTCAAAAATTATGACATGCTCTTGACATGATAATGGATAGAATGCTGAGTTGAATTGCCATGATTAATAGTGGAGACTACCCTTGTGAGTTCACAAAGCCAAAAAGCGTATATAAATAACATACTATAAGGGTCATGTTGTTTCTACTCTTTAAACACTCAGTAGGATCTTAACATTAGATTCGATCTCTATAGGTTGTACATTGAGCATTATAAAACGATCATCATAAAAGATTTCACATGTTGCATTTTGATCTTGAGTAAGTCGAACCAGTGGAAGTAATATAGACTATGTGTGCTTTAGCTACTTAAAAGGCCTTAAATATTTCCTATATATATGTGTGTGCTCCATAGCCCTGTTTGAAACAAATACGCGGTGTGTATGATATATATTATCTAGAGGGGGGGTGAATAGATTTTAACTATTATTACCCAATTTTCGCATGCAAGTCAATTTTACGAAAATGCCCATACTAGACAAAAATACAAGCAAGTGTAATATAGTGCGGAATTTAAATAACACTTGATGTATACGTGGAAACCCAACCACTGGGAAAAACCACGGGCTGTTTAGTGCGCCACACTCGGACCTCGAAATCCACTAATCGAAATGGAGTTTACAACCTATGTAGACCTCGTCTAACACTCCGGTCAATAACCCCCCACTTCTACCACTCGGGCCTTTAAAAGTGGCTCTAGTCCAATTGCTTGAGGCCTAAGCAACCTTAGCCTCAAGACTTAATTCTCTAAGAAGAGATTATGCAACCTATGCAACCTATGTGAATATGTATGAATATTCAAATAACAAACAAGGCTAGGTAACCTTAGATGCTTATCTAGGATGATGATATAATCAATTTAATCAACCCTAGATATCAATTGCTAAATGACATGTCAAATAGCTTAGCTAATCAAGATTAGTCAAAGACCTAAGTAGCTATCACAAAACAACACTCAATTAATTCATCACAATTAATTCTCTAATCTTGTATTTATCATATGATCAAAAACATACAAGTAATTAAAAGAGAATATGCTTGATAGTAAAAATACTAAAATAAGATGAATTTAATCAAAATCTTACCAAGCATGTTGTGATGATGCAAACCCAATCATAGATGAATGCAAGATGAACTTTGATGCAAAAAGGATTTGATTTGAGTGTTTAAAGGTGAGTTCTTGATTTGATTTTTTCTCAAAAATCTCTCTTTTAAGTTTAGGGTTCTAATAACTCAAGAAGCTTTTTCAGAGAATGAGAAAGTAAGATATTTATAGACATCAAGAATTGGGCATGTGAAAAGACAAGTTTGCCCCTGAAACGCACCGTTCGACGGTTTCAATCGGCGGTCAGGCCGCCGATCACGACCGCCGAATTGAGCCCGTGAAGAACAGAGCATCAATGGCGGTTTCATTCGGCGGTTTCGTAACCGCCGAATTAGACCGAGAGATTAAAATCGATCAGGTATGAACGGCGGTTTCGAACGGCGGTTTCGAACGGCGGTCGTGACCGCCGATCGTGACCGCCGATCGTGACCGCATAATTGCTTCAGACCAATCTGGACTGAAACGGCGGTTTCATTCGGTGGCCAGGTCACCGATCATAACCGCCGATCACCAACAATGGTGAAAACCAAGGAGAAGCCAAGGGCATTCTCCGTGGGCGGTCTTCGCGCAAAACCAAGCACACATACGTGTGAGCGCGGACGTTTCCGAACACTATCGGGAAACGAATTACTAAGCACATATACACACAACAAGTTATAAAACAAAGTGCTAGTGTGTAAAGTGACATGTGAAGAGTATGCACACAAATGCAAGTATGCTAAGTGTGTGTGTGCTTACTAAATCTCTTCAAAGAAAAATCAAGCACAAGAAATTATACCTTTGGCGTGCTTGTCCCTTGAGGTCTTGAAAGGGCCTTCGAGCATGAAGTTCAAACACCTAAACTACCCTTACATTATCAACCCCAACATGTGGTTTGTCCACGAAATAAGCCAATCAATATATGGGAATCCTTACAATCTCCCCCTTTGGCTATTTCGTGACAAAACCACCACTCACATTGATTCCTCACAACATAATAGAAACTTCGAGTCTATAATGATCTTCTACTTTACAAAGAGACATATAAAAATAATCTTGAAGTCTTCAATCTCAAGTAGAACAATCAATCCCTGAAAGCAAAGTTTCTATACTTTCCAATACAAGTAAAATGTGAGATTAATCAAGTGAGAACATAAACAAACATTTGCATTCTAAGAATTTAAGCACAACTACAACATCATGCAATAATTGTGAATGCAATGCTACCCCTCAATGGGTTACTCCCCCTCAATGTATTGTCTCCCCAACATGCATAATTGTAACTCCCCTTACCACCATTCTACTCCCCCTTTTTGTCATGATATAGGCAAAGGAGTAGTCCCCAACCGGGTCACTTAGCAAAGAGAGAAGATAGCATTCAAGTCATTTGCATAATCATAAAATGAACTTTATGCAACTCTATCAAATGGAGAGAAACAAGGAGATTTATTTTGAAATAAATGTGTGAAACAAAACATGCTTTGCATACAAGACATGTAGCATTCAAGTCCAAAATACAATGGTATTTGGCAAAGCAAATGACAAAGGTTTCTAATAAGAATTCAAACCAATTTCACCAATGTCATGAGAGAAGCAAGGATATAGAGTTTTCATTGATTTTAATTTATGAGAAACTATATCCATCTTTATAAGTCAAACATGTCATGAGCAACTTTGCACCCTATTTGATTTTTCCGGGAATGAAACCCGTATGATAGTAGACATGTTCAACAAATAAAGAAAGAGAGACAATTTGGAATATAAATTCCTTTGAACGGATATAAGATCCTTTATTCATTTTGAGTCTCATAAGCTTTTTCACACAATGTTTTGCATTTATAAATTGCAATCATCAATTCATGTTTTTTTCATTTAAGCATGTCATTTGAATTTCATGCTTTTCATATGTCATTAGCATGTTATAAAAACAACTCA
Organism: Acer yangbiense; assembly: GCA_008009225.1. NCBI lineage: Eukaryota > Viridiplantae > Streptophyta > Magnoliopsida > Sapindales > Sapindaceae > Acer > Acer yangbiense. Next base: position 25,162,884 of record CM017771.1, read on the forward strand.
TGCTTTTCAATTTTTAAGCATGTCATTAAGAATCATCATGTCATGGAGATAACTATAGGTCATTCAAATCATACTTCCTATGTAAATCTCCTAGTCCAAAAATGCATGTTTGAACATAAATATGACATGGATTGTAAACAAGCATGGTTCACACTTATTGAAATGAAAACATATATACATATGTGCAACCAAGCTTACTCAAGCAATTAACAAAGAAGCATAAGTTTTTTCAAATATTTGCATGCAACAAGTATGCATAAGCTCTCTTTGCTTGAGTTCCCCATATGGGGTCAATATCATCCTTCATCAATGAAGGTCATGAGGTCCTATGGACCTTCCAAGTCCATTTGACTTGGATGAACCTATTTGAGACTTGATAGTCTCGTAGCAAGCGGGTTCATTTTTCCTTATCCACATAGATATGACATTTTTCTTCATAGTGGACAATGGTTCAAGAGTACTAGAAATAATAGGATTATGAACATGAATATTTTCCTTCCTATTAGCATGCATTCTAGCTCTTGTCATTCTCTTTTCAATCATGCTTTTGATTCTACATAATTTAATGAAATGAAAGCAATTTGGTCTAATGTGACCATTAATACCACAAAAGTGACATGTAGGGATAAATTTAGAATTCATACCATGTCCTTGTGCATGTATAGGAGCCTTCCCATGACTTTGTGGTTGAGTAGGTTCAAATCTTCTTTGTTGTTGAACCGGTCTCATTTGCTTTCTTGTTTCATTTTGCATGATTGGCCTCTTCCCTTGATGAGTTTGAGCTTGAGGGAAGTTTGGTTGAGGCACTTTTTGAGCTTGAGGTTGTCTCATTGGAGCTTCCTTCACATGTGCACTTCTTGAGCATTGTCCTAGATCAATTTTCTTCCTAGGTGTGTGCACCGGTGAGGCTTCATTCTTGCCCAAACTCTTGACAAAGATGGTCTTGGTTGGAGCAGTGATCTCCTTGCTTACTTCATACCCAATACCTCTCTTGTCACAAGGGTTCTTTCCACTACCAAGAATGTGGTCAAGTTTCTTGGTGCTTGTAGTCATCCTAGACAATGACTCTATGGCTTCAACAAGCTCTCTCTTCAACCCTTCTTCATTCCTCTTAGACATAGCTAGCTCATCCCTTAGCTTGTCTTCAATCTTCTTGGATGCCTCCACTTGTTTACTTAAATGGTCATTGTGTGTTGAAAGTTCTAGATTTTCATCCTCTAAAATCTTCAACTTTCTATTTTTCTTCTCCAATGAACTTTCACACTTGACTATAAAGTCATTCACATCCATTTTCTCTGCACTTCCATTTGTAGAGTTAGATGAGGAGTCTTAAGTTATCTCCTCCACTCTCATTCTCACTAATGGAGTCATTTCCCTCATTTAGACCTTCACCTTGGTCTATTGAGTCAATGAGAGACATATCCCAATGAGTAGCTTTGCCTATCACCTCTAGAGCTACTTCTTCATCAATTTATTCTATGGGATCACTAGTCAAGTCATTCTTACCAACAACTTTATCTTCTACACAAGTGGCCCCAAATGCCGTGTAGTTGATGGTAAGCTCATCATCACTAGATGACTTGTCTCCCTTTCCGGAGTCATCACTTTCACTCCACGTGGTGGCCATCACTTTTGCCATCTTGTTCTTCAAGTTCCCACAATCGGGTGAGATGTGACCTATACCACCACACTCATAGCATTGGACCCCTTTCTTCTCACTATGCTCTTGCCTAGGCTCAAAACTCTTGAAGGGAGCCTTTTTCTTCAAGTCTTGGCCTTTGGATCCAAAGCCTTTCTTCTCGAACTTGACAAATTTCTTGAATCTTCTTAGCAACAATGCCATGTCTTCGTCCGAGTCACCTTTTTCCTCCTTCACAACCTTGGAAGCATTCAAAGCAATTCCTTTTTGCTTTTTAGGAGGTGAAATGCTAGGAGCCTTCCTAGATTCATAGGCGAGGAGTCTTCCAATAACCTCGCTCGGCTTCATGTCCTTATAGGTGCTATTTTCCTCTAAAGCCGTCACCTTTGATTTAAACCTAGCAGGGAGAGACCTCATAATTTTCTGCTTAACTCTCCTATCCGAATAAGGATCACCGAGTTGATGGCTTTGATTCACAATATCCATCAACTTGACTTCAAAGTCATTGAAGCACTCGTCCTCCTCCATTTTAAGCAACTCAAACTGCATTTGAAGGACTTGTAGCTTGGAATCCATAACCACATCTGTTCCTTCATGTGCAACCTCTAGGATATCCCATGCCTCCTTGGCTATCCTAGTGTTCTGAATCAGTTTGTACTGATTTTCATCCACTGCACATAGAAGAGCATGCCATGCCTTCCTATTCCATTTTGAAGTCTCAAACTCTTCAGGTGACCACTGAGCCTTAGGCTTGAGTACTTCTTCTCCACCACCCGTGTGAGTCATCATAGGAGGTGCATACCCATCTTCAATAGCCATCCATGCCCTATCATGGATTTGACACACATATGCCTCCATCTTGCCTTTCCATGAGGCATAATTCACACCGGTGAAAAGGGGAGGCCGTGTGCTTGAAGCACCCTCATGGTTGCCACCGTATCCACTCATTGTATGTAATGAATGAATTCAAATGAATGCAAAATGTATAAATGAGCACAAATCACACAAATGCAAAACACACCTAAAATGAGCTAGGATCACCTAAGTATATCTAGGAACCCGCTCTGATACCAATTGAAACAAATACGCGGTGTGTATGATATATATTATCTAGAGGGGGGGTGAATAGATTTTAACTATTATTACCCAATTTTCGCATGCAAGTCAATTTTACGAAAATGCCCATACTAGACAAAAATACAAGCAAGTGTAATATAGTGCGGAATTTAAATAACACTTGATGTATACGTGGAAACCCAACCACTGGGAAAAACCATGGGCTGTTTAGTGCGCCACACTCGGACCTCGAAATCCACTAATCGAAATGGAGTTTACAACCTATATAGACCTCGTCTAACACTCCGGTCAATAACCCCCCACTTCTACCACTCGGGCCTTTAAAAGTGGCTCTAGTCCAATTGCTTGAGGCCTAAACAACCTTAGCCTCAAGACTTAATTCTCTAAGAAGAGATTATGCAACCTATGCAACCTATGTGAATATGTATGAATATTCAAATAACAAACAAGGCTAGGTAACCTTAGATGCTTATCTAGGATGATGATATAATCAATTTAATCAACCCTAGATATCAATTGCTAAATGACATGTCAAATAGCTTAGCTAATCAAGATTAGTCAAAGACCTAAGTAGCTATCACAAAACAACACTCAATTAATTCATCACAATTAATTCTCTAATCTTGTATTTATCATATGATCAAAAACATACAAGTAATTAAAAGAGAATATGCTTGATAGTAAAAATACTAAAATAAGATGAATTTAATCAAAATCTTACCAAGCATGTTGTGATGATGCAAACCCAATCATAGATGAATGCAAGATGAACTTTGATGCAAAAAGGATTTGATTTGAGTGTTTAAAGGTGAGTTCTTGATTTGATTTTTTCTCAAAAATCTCTCTTTTAAGTTTAGGGTTCTAATAACTCAAGAAGCTTTTTTAGAGAATGAGAAAGTAAGATATTTATAGACATCAAGAATTGGGCATGTGAAAAGACAAGTTTGCCCCTGAAACGCACCGTTCGGCGGTTTCAATCGGCGGTCAGGTCGCCGATCACGACCGCCGAATTGAGCCCGTGAAGAACAGAGCATCAATGGCGGTTTCATTCGGCGGTTTCGTGACCGCCGAATTAGACCGAGAGATTAAAATCGATCAGGTATGAACGACGGTTTCGAACGGCGGTCGTGACCGCCGATCGTGACCGCATAATTGCTTCAGACCAATCTGGACTGAAACGGCGGTTTCATTCGGCGGCCAGGCCGCCGATCATAACCGCCGATCACCAACAATGGGGAAAACCAAGGAAAAGCCAAAGGCATTCTCCGTGGGCGGTCTTCGCGTAAAACTAAGCACACATACGTGTGAGCACGGACGTTTCCGAACACTATTGGGAAACGAATTACTAAGCACATATACACACAACAAGTTATAAAACAAAGTGCTAGTGTGTAAAGTGACATGTGAAGAGTATGCACACAAATGCAAGTATGCTAAGTGTGTGTGTGCTTACTAAATCTCTTCAAAGAAAAATCAAGCACAAGAAATTATACCTTTAGCGTGCTTGTCCCTTGAGGTCTTAAAAGGGCCTTCGAGCATGAAGTTCAAACACCTAAACTACCCTTACATTATCAACCCCAACATGTGGTTTGTCCACGAAATAAGCCAATCAATATATGGGAATCCTTACACTGTTTAAAGCCAAACACTGATTATCTTTTTCTTTCTTCACCACATTAACTGTAACCCAAATAAGCCAATGATTTAGCCATACCTTATAGCTTGGGATCATACTTTGAGAAAGGTGAAGAGGATGTACAATTTTTGCACGTGACTGTGTGCATAAATTGCTGCTAAAATCAAGGAAACAAAGAGCTACATTCAATCCAAAAAGCTATGAAGCAAAGTAATACAATAGATGTAATCTCTGATTCATTAAAAAAAAAAAAGAAAAAAAAAAAGAAAGAAAGAAAAAGAAAAATGTGTTGATAGAATCAGAGAATAGAATGTAAAGGGGTGCGATAAAGTCAAATGAAGACTACAAGTTTGAATCTATTCAAAGAAGATGGCAAAAAGGGAGAAAGGAAAAATTTGAGGAATTAATTAATAAGTGGTGACATTCCACTTGAAAAGGAGACCACGAGACTTGTGCGAAGCCGAAAGGGTAATAGAAGACTCTCATGGAATGATCCTAGGTTTTTGAATTCCAATTTTCCGTTCTTTCTTAACCCTCGCCCAATGGCCCTATTACAACCTGAATGAAGTCTACTTGATCTGCTGGTTATCCTTGCTATGATAGTAGAATTGTGATGTGTGATTATCTTGTTCATAATGTTCGATTCGTTTCATGAGATCTTTTGCATACAAATCAAGCGTTCATTCAATATTATATCTATATGCGATAATAATTTGAAGTTTTCTTGTGCATAACTTCCAATCGCATATGCTTGATGAGTGATTTTACCTAGGTTCTGTGTGAATTAATGAGGATATCTTGTGAGAATTAGAGTCGATGCGAATTATATCTAGTGGCTTTTTGATGATGTGTCCTGGAAGGTAGAATGTTTTGAGTTTGGGCTTGTCAATTCAAATTGAGCAATGTTTTCAGACTTGTGACTTAATATTAGTCTTTACTTATTGGCTTTTGCATGCATTGTCTCAACATGGGCACATATTGTTGTATTGTGGATGACTGGTTGTCACAAGATATGTTTGTGGGTGTCATAGTTGTAAACCCTCAAGAGACGAAACTCCTCCTACTAGGGACACCTAGAGGTTTAAAGGCTTGTAGCATGCACTCAATGCTATCGTGTTCCCTACGAAAGTGGCTTTATTAGGTTTTATATTTTCTAGTTTAGTTTTTAGGTTTTGTTTTCTTAGTTTTGCTCGAGGGCTAGCAAAAGATAGGTTTGTGGGTATTTGATCGGTTATTTATTGTATATGTTTTTTATCCCCATTCCTCCAATCAATTGCTTGTTTCTCAGGTCTTTTTGGGATTTAATTTGTGTGTTTGAGCATTTTCAGGATTTTGGATCCAGCTGAATAGTTTGAAGAATATCAGACAAAAAGTGCTATTTCAGAAGATTCCAAGGACTTTCTTACAAAAAGACAAAAAGTGTTGTCAAAACCGCTCCTAATTAATTGGCAGCGGGTCAGCAGCGTTCCAACATCAGTGGTGTTCGCTGCCTTGACCGTTGCAGGACCTCTCTCAATGCGGCAGCGGTTGTCCGTAATGCGTCAAGACTGCTGCCCATACTGCTGCGGCTTTGGCAGCGGTAATGGCAGCGGTAATGGCAGCGGTTTGGCTTCTCCGTCTTAAAAAAGGTGTCTTTTCACGTCTGGGATCTGGGAGCTATATATATGGAGAGATTAATAGGTTTTTGCTCTCTGGCACTTTCTCGCTCTCTTTCAGATACACAACAACTCATCCCACAATTCCCTCATTCATCTTACTCATAGAAGATTCGAAGACGAAGGAGATTCCAACATCGATGATTTGAAGAATTTGTTGAAGTTTTTCAATGGGTTTTATCTTTTCTCCCTCTTGTTTCTTTGTTTATGATAAGTGTAACTAACTCCATACTAGGGAGTCAATGTGAACCTCTATGAATACTCTTTGTTAGAATTGACTATATTTTCTTAATTCACTATATTTTCTTAATTCAAGTTCTGATTCATTCAATTCATTCTAGATCATAATTATTTATTCTTGTTGATGCATAGTTTTATGCTAGGTATAAATTTAGGGTTTTTGATGATTTAATGGTTGAGATACGCGTGGGTTTCACCATTCTCAACCAATCTTTAATTGAATGGATAAAATTATTAACCCCAAGTTTTTGGACGTAATTTTGGTTCACTTGTTCTTTCGCTTAATGGGTTTTTGGTTGTAATTTATATCTCAAGTTTTTGAAGTAAATTAAATTATAATTGAGAACACTTGATTCATCCCATTATCATACGGTAACACAATCATAAATAAGATAAGAACGAACCCTTAACTGGATAAACATCTTTTATCAAAGTCAATTCGAAGCCTTGAGTAAACGTAGTTGGGAAGCATTGATGACCCAGTCCTCTCATTTCTTGATCACATTCACATATTCTTGTTAATTGCTTTCTTAGATAATTCTGTTCTAAACCAATCATTCAATCAATCAATCAAAATCTCTTGGATACTGTTAATTGCTTAGCTTTAATTAGAACTAGTTTAATCAATAAATCACTTTTCCTCGTGGGAACGATCCCTACTTGTCGCTGTACTTATCTCACGATTCGTGCACTTGCGAGTTAGGTTTTTATAACACAATTTTACACATCAACGGCCGCGTGCTTCCTTCTCCGCATTAGTGGGACATAATTACCTCTTGAGCTCTTTCTTGAACTCTTCCCATGTGTGAATGGGGTTGATGCCTTTGCCCATATCTCCATGCTTGCATCTCCACCATAGTTAGGCAACATCACGGAGGAAGGTGGGTGCATTTGCGATCTTCGTTGCATCATTTCGAGCACCCTTGGCCTCGAAATATTGTTTAAGACCGAAAATGAAGTTCTCAACTTCCATAGTATTGCGAGTACCACCATATGTAGCCGGCTTGGGCCCTTGGATGTGTAGGGAAAAATACGGTCAACGCAGCGGAAGCGAGACTAAAATCGAGTTTAGTATAGTTTAAAATTTTTCCATAAGTTGAACCTTAACCCTTTAATTAATTAACATATAATACTAAAGATATCATACCTTTGTCGCGTGATCCGATTGACATTGCGTCGATAGTAATCCGCAAGATCTTCCAATCCAATCACGAACGTGAATCACCTAGGAGCGTGGTCTCCCTTCTCTTTGAATTGTGTACCTGAGGATGGATTAACAAAACTTTTTCATTTTCGTTAGTCACAACAAATTCCAAGAGGCTACAAAGAATGTTCCAGTCACTTTTGAATTCACAATCGTTAGATCGAAACTCGTGTGAACCTTATTCGAAATTGTGCACAAAACCTTTTGATATAAAAGTTACTAGTGCACTATCGAAATAAGAACAAACTTTTCTCTCTTTTCCTCTTAGCCGAATTCTCACACTAATCTAAGAGTTGGATTTTATTTTTCTCAAGCAAAAGAAAAATAACTCTCAAGTGAGCATTAGGGTTTTCGAATTCTCTTTGCACAAAAATATATAAATCTTGGTCGCAAATCTTCCTTGCCCAAAATAATATATCTATATGTCTATTTTATAAAAACTGCACGCCTCTTGAAAAATCTATCTCTCTTGCGCATTCTGCTTGCTTTATAAATATATATTGTGCACATTCTGCATGCTAAATAAAATCAATATATATTGCGGCCAATTGCCACATATAAAATATATAAGTCAAAATTAATACCGCATGCCTTATAATATATATATATATATATACACCAAAAAGAAATGCTTTATATAAAATATATATATATAATATATATCTATATATTGTGGCCAAAATCCTTTACCATGTATGATTTGTACTTAAATCCTGACCCTAGGTAGATTTCCTTAGAATTCCAAACCCTAATCCAACTCTGTAGTGTATTTGTGACTATATAAAAGACTTCCTTATTTGACTAGATAAATAAATCCCTTATTTATCTACTTACCAAATAAAGTCTTTTATTTTATTTATACTACCACAATAGTATACTACTAAGAAACATATTTCCTAGTCAGAAAAAGATTTTGATTTTTAATTAAATAATTAATTAATCAATTAATTAATTTTCATTTAATCAAATAATAAAAATAAAACAATATAATATCATATATATATCTCGGCCATGTGCCATATATATTAATATATCTATATATTTTTTTTCTATTTTATTAAAACCATTGGACCTTAATAAAAGGCCCACATGTGAACCAGACTCATTTTTACTAAAAGAAACAAGTCCACATGCCTTTCATTAATATATTAATATAATTGATCAGCCCATTAAATAAATAATGTGCAAATTATATTCTTAATAAATTAAATACAATTCTAGATGGACCCATAAATTGGTCCGGTAGAATATATCAAGTGATCCATGCAAGTCCGTATGGATTGGGGATCTTGGCGGGCTATCTAAATTTAAGCTTCAATAGACATAACCTAATCACAATCAACAAATGATTCACTTAGGTCCGATCTATTAATTTTAACTCATTCCACTAAAGAGCTAAAATTGAACTCTTAAATAAAGATAGAATAAGTAAATGTATCTCATTCGAACCCTAGACAATCTTATTGGAGATGGTGTATCCTCGTGAAGAATATCAGTAATCATCAAGAGCTCATAAACCGCCTATAGCTCTTCAAGTTACCATATTTACTCATATGACCACATTTTTAACTTGGATATTTTGACTTGTCTAGAAGCCATGTTTCAATAGACTCTATCGAAAACTTAACGTTAAGATTCAATATCCAATACCTCAAAACATCCATATGATGATATTCTACTCTCATTTAATAAATGGAGCCACGATGTCCATATCTATAAATGAAGTCCTTTATCGATTAACAAATGAATACCACCAAACTATCGAGGATAGACTATGCTATATAATCGTACTCATTGATAACTCAAATGATAACACTTGCAACCATAAGTCCATCATTTATCTCAGGATTAAGACAGACTCTCTGATTGTCCTGATAATGAAAAAACTTTTATCTACTGACGGTTCTAGATAAAGTATTTCACTGTGATCCTATTCAATGCACCTAGTGCACTAGATTCTTTTACTCGAAGACCCTTTGATGATTTCAGATTCATCATAACTCATTTGATCCCACTCAAATGCTAGCAAAAGAATTTTACAACTTTAACAAGATAAATGTGCCCAACCTTTAACTTAAGTTGTGAACATTATTCAAGACTAACTAAAGAATTGTGTCTACCTCATACATATCCAGATGTACGAACAATTCTTCTTTTCTCATAGTCTTTTGACCTTATGATTATTTACTTTTGACAATTATAATATTCAATCTATAAATGCTATAAGATTTGTTTAAATCAGAAATCACTTTATTAATATGAAAAGATTATCAAAAACAATATTACACTCTTGCTATTGAGCATAATCTTAACAATCTCCCACTTGCGCTATAGCAAATGTGTCATATCTCTCATTCCCATGTTCTCTAGGTGCCCATCAAAACTCTTATGTGGTAGAGCCTTTGTGAAGGGATCCGCTAGATTTTCTGCTGACGCGATTTTGGTAATCGTCACGTCACCCCTATGCACAATCTCCCTAAGAAGATGATACTTCCTTTCAATGTGTTTTCCTCTCTTATGACTTCTTGGTTCTCTCGAATTAGCCACTGCTCCACTGTTATCACAGTAGATAGTGATCTGCTTATTCACACTGGGAACCACTTCCAAGTCAATCATGAATTGACGGAGCCAAACAGCCTCTTTGGCAGCTTCGCATGCAGCAACATACTTAGCTTCCATGGTGGAATCAATAATACAAGATTGCTTGATACTCCTCCATATGACTGTTCCTCTTCCAATAGTAAACACAGATCCTGATGTGGATTTTCTGGTCGTCAGAATCCGACTGGAAATCAGAATCTGTATACCCAACGGGAATCAAATCCCCTCATGAGTATACAAGCATATTATCTCTCGTTCTCCTGAGATATTTGAAAATATGCTTAACTGCCGTCCAGTGATCAGGACCAGGTTTCGATTGAAAACTGCTAACTATGCCCACAACAAAACAAATATCTGGTCTAGTGCAGAGCATTGCATACATGAGACTTCCAACTGCCGAGGCATTTGGAATCCTACTCATGAATTGCTCTTCATGCTCATTCTTAGGAAATTGTTCCTTAGAAAGTTTGATTCCATTTCTGAAAAGTAACATACCTTTCTTGGAATCTTGCATGGAAAATCTAGACAAGATTTTATCTATGTATGAAGCTTGGGATAGTGCAATCGTTCTATTCTTTCTATCCATTATTACTTGGATACCAAGAATATAACTTGCTTCTCCTAAGTCCTTCATATCAAATTGTTTTGTTAACCATTCTTTTACTGATGTAAATACACCTACATCGTTTCTGATGAGTAGTATATCATCAACATAAAGAATTTAGGAAAACCAACTTGTCGCCATTAATCCTTTTGCATACACAAGGTTCGTCATAGCTTGATCGAACATTATGTTCCAGGATCAGGATGCTTGCTTTAATCCATATTTGGATTTTTGCAACTTGCATTGCCTTTTGCCAATGGCGACCATCAACATGCTCCATTGCTTCCTTATATGTGTAGGGATTATCATCGTCTGGGAGATTCTCCATTGATTCTCCCAGACCGATGTATCTCTCGGGTTTTCTACTAACCCTCCCACTACGACGAGGAATGGTAGGTTGCTGATTTTGTGATGGTGCGGAACTTACAATTGGGCTAGGTTGTGTAACCTCTTGTGGAATTGTATCTCCTGACATCTCATTCAGGATAATTCTACTTTTGGGTATAAAATCATTCATATAGTCCTTTTCCAGAAATTTAGCATTTGTTAAAACAAATACTTTAAGATCTGAAGGACTATAGAAATAATATCCCTTAGTTTCTTTTGGATACCCCACAAATATGCATATTTCTGAACGGGACTCCATCTTTTCTGTCTTTCCTTTTAACACATGCACAGGACAACCAAATATCCTTAAGTGTTGTAAACTAGGCTTTCGCCCAGTCCACAACTCATGCGGTGTTTGAGGAACCGACTTAGATGGTACATCGTTTAGAATGTATATTGCAGTTTGTAAAGCATATCCCCAAAAGAAATAGGAAGCGTTGAATAACTCAACATAGACCTAACCATGTCTAAAAGAGTTCTATTTCTCCTTTCTGCCACCCCATTTTATTGAGGTGTACCTGGTGCAGAAAACTGAGATATAATTCCATTATCAATAAGATATTGCTGAAACTCACCAGATAGATATTCTCCACCACGATCAGATCTCAAGATTTTTATGTGTTTCTCTAACTGATTTTCCACTTCAGCTTTAAATGCTTTGAACATGTTAAAAGCATCCGACTTATGTCTCATGAGATACACATATCCAAATCTCAAGTAATCATCTGTGAAAGTGATGAAATACTCATATCCACATGTAGCTTGAATGCTCATAGGACCACATACATCAGTATGCATTAATCCTAAACATTCAGTGGCTCTTGTGCCTTTGGTCCTGAACGACCTTTTGGTCATTTTACCTTCCAAACAGGATTCACAAGTTGGTAGATCATCAACCTTTAAGTCACTTAAAGGTCCATCACTAACCAATCTTTTAATCATATTAAGGTTAATATGACCTAGGTGCAAATGGCATAGGTAGGTTTCATCTTATGATAATTTTACTCTTTTATGGTTAGGTTGCGTTAATTATGTGTCTAACAAGTGAGAGATATTTCTATGTAAATAGAATAGACCATTTTCCAATGTACCTTTGCAAACAAATTTGTCATCTTTACTAATAATAAATTTTTTTTATTAAAAGTAACCGAATATTCAAATTTATTTAAACAAGAAACTGAAATTAAATTTCTCTTGAATTGAGATACATAATAAATGTCTATCAAATCTAAATGCCTACTAGAATCTAGATTAACTCTAATATCTCCCACTACACTAGCAGACACTAACGCTCCGTTGCCTAAACGCAAGTTGATTTCATTCTTACTCAGCCTTCTCCTTTCTTGAAACCCCCATAAGGAATAACAAACATGATTATTGGCTACTGAGTCTACGATCCAAGAATCTGTAGAATCTGCTAGTAAACATGTTTCAAGATAATTCACATTACCTTGTTCCTTCTTATTCTGAGACTTTGGGCAATTACTTTTCCAATGTCTCTTTTCACCACAAAAGAAGCACTTCCTTTTGATCTTGGTTACTTTCTTAGTCTCCTTCTTGGTAGGCCCAAGTTGCTTTTTCTTCTGTTATTCCTTGACCTTCTGACGGGTCTTAACAGTAGCAACTTTACCAACCATATGAATCTCTTCTAGAGACATCATCATATCAGCAGCAGACCCCATTCCTTCATGCTGCTGTTGCAACACGTCGAAGATGGTAGCCATTTGGCCATCTCATTCGAGGTCTTCCACTGCTCATACTCGTCTCTTTGCATCACATTAGATTCATTAGTGGGAGCAGGTGGTTTTTAGGAGTAGTCAGAATAAACTTATGTTTTTCAGCTTGCAGCAACAACCCAATTTTCCTTTTCCATGTGACATAATTATCACTAGTTAAAATATTTATCTTTTAGGATGATCATTAGGGATGGGGTCATGATTTCTTAATAAAACAAAATTATATATGAGTAAATAATCATGTTTTAGCACTTTCAAATATTTATCTTGAATTAAATAAATAACTCAATCGTAAAAATTCAACGGTGATCCAACACCCGTAAATGTTACGCCTCCTTTGGGAGTACGTACCATTTACTAGTTGGACTAGGTCCCACCTAATTGTTAACATAACAACCAGCGTTTTCCATTTTAGCCTTGTGATTTTATTGACAAGAACTCTTGGGAGGATATCAATAAAATCACATTGAGTGTGTTACCAAGATATCGACCCTCAATATTTTCTCTCACGAAAATCCCTCCTTGGGGAATAGATCTCGTTTGAGTCAATTGTCTAGTCTATCCTTGTAAGGAAGTATGTTGCTAAATTCCATTCATGGACGCCCCTTGGGGGGATTACCAATAAATAATAAAGCTCAACTAACTTTGGAGGCCATAGGTGTTGCAAAACACCTTCTCCCACTCAATTATTTAAGGCATGTGATTAAATCCCATAGAATGATTTACCAAGTTATCTAGATGTCAATTTAGATACATAAATCATTCAATGCATGTTCGTACCAAAAGAGATATATGAGTGGCACTCCTATTCTATATGACATGTCATCAAACAATAACAAATATTGTAATATTTACACAAAATAAATAGCCACAATTTTGATCCATCCTAGAAAAACAAGTAAATTACATTTGTTTGGAATACAAGAAACTCCTTTCTTGGCGAACAAGTCTTCAAGCGGCCACCGATCACTTGTGCATCCCACGGCTGCCCCTATGGGCATGCGCACTCCACAAGCCCAACAAGGGCTGCCGTGTGCAGCCCATGGCACTTCATGGGGCTGTCGTGCGCAGCCCACAGTCCAACATGCACAGCTGCGTGCAATCTTGCCTGCATGCATGTTGCTATGGTGCGCACGGTCCCAAACTTGTTCCAGTTGCCATGGGCTGCCGTGCGCAGCCCACAGTCCAACATGCACAGCTGCGTGCAATCTTGCCCGCATGCATGTTGCTATGGTGCGCACGGTCCCAAACTTGTTCCAGTTGCTTCCAATTCTTCAAGTCTTCGAATCTTCGATGCTTGAACGTATTACAACATTATTTAAACAATAAAATACTGCAGTTTTTTTTTTTTTTCAATCACTGCAGTATTTAATACAAAAAAAACTGCACTATATTTTAATACCAAAAAAAAAAAAAAAATGCACTTAATTTTAATACAATAAAAAAAGACTTAGCAACTACCAAGAAGGAAATTGTGACAATAATATGCCACCCTTCTTGTTACAATTCCGAAACAAAAATACATTGAAATTCTAGGATCAAAATTGAGCAATAACAATTCACTTTATAACAACATATAACATATATAAATCCATACATTCCAATGTAATTATATATGAGAATACCTAGAGTGCCATCTCTTTCTAAACATGCATAATCACAATAAACAGAAATAGATTCACATATATATACGTTAATTAATTAAAGGGTACAACCAGGCTTTGATACCAATTGTAGGGAAAAATACGGTCAACGCAGCGAAAGTGAGACTAAAATCGAGTTTAGTATAGTTTAAAATTTTTCCATAAGTTGAACCTTAACCCTTTAATTAATTAATATATAATACTAAAGATATCATACCTTTGTCGCGTAATCCGATTGACATTGCGTCGATGGTAATCCGCAAGATCTTCCAATCCAATCACGAACGTGAATCACCTAGGAGCGTGGTCTCCCTTCTCTTTGAATTGTGTACCTGAGGATGGATTAACAAAAAAAAAAAAAATTCGTTAGTCACAACAAATTCCAAGAGGCTACAAAGAATGTTCTGGTCACTTTTGAATTCACAATCGTTAGATCGAAACTCGCGTGAACCTTATTCGAAATTGTGCATAAAACCTTTTGATATAAAAGTTACTAGTGCACTATCGAAATAAGAACAAACTTTTCTCTCTTTTCCTCTTGGCCGAATTCTCACACTAATCTAAGAGTTGGATTTTATTTTTCTCAAGCAAAAGAAAAATAACTCTCAAGTGAGCATTAGGGTTTCCGAATTCTCTTTGCACAAAAATATATAAATCTTGGTCGCAAATCTTCCTTGCCCAAAATAATATATCTATATGTCTATTTTATAAAAACTGCACGCCTCTTGAAAAATCTATCTCTCTTGCGCATTCTGCTTGCTTTATAAATATATATTGTGCACATTCTACATGCTAAATAAAATCAATATATATTGCGGCCAATTGCCACATATAAAATATATAAGTCAAAATTAATACTGCATGCCTTATAATATATATATATATAATGCTTTATATAAAAAATATATATATAATATATATCTATATATTGTGGCCAAAATCCTTTACCATGTAGGATTTGTGTCTTTTGACTTAAATCCTGACCCTAGGTAGATTTCCTTAGAATTTCAAACCCTAATCCAACTATTTAGTGTATTTGTGACTATATAAAAGACTTCCTTATTTGACTAGATAAATAAATCCCTTATTTATCTACTTACCAAATAAAGTCTTTTATTTTATTTATACTACCACAATAGTATACTACTAAGAAACATATTTCCTAGTCAGAAAAAGATTTTGATTTTTAATTAAATAATTAATTAATCAATTAATTAATTTTCATTTAATCAAATAATAAAAATAAAACAATATAATATCATATATATATCTCGGCCATGTGCCATATATATTAATATATCTATATATTGTTTTTCTATTTTATTAAAACCATTGGACCTTAATAAAAGGCCCACATGTGAACCAGACTCATTCTTACTAAAAGAAACAAGTCCACATGCCTTTCATTAATATATTAATATAATTGATCAGCCCATTAAATAAATAATGTGCAAATTATATTCTTAATATATTAAATACAATTCTAGATGGACCCATAAATTGGTCCGGTAGAATATATCAAGTGATCCATACAAGTCCGTATGGATTGGGGATCTTGGCGGGCTATCTAAATTTAAGCTTCAATAGACATAACCTAATCACAATCAACAAATGATTCACTTAGGTCCGATCTATTAGTTTTAACTCATTCCACTAAAGAGCTAAAATTGAACTCTTAAATAAAGATAGAATAAGTAAATATTTCTCATTCGTACCCTAGACAATCTTATTGGAGATGGTGTATCCTCGTGAAGAATATCAGTAATCGCCAAGAGCTCATAGACCGCCTTAGCTCTCCAAGTTACCATATTTACTCATATGACCACATTTTTAACTTGGATATTTTGACTTGTCTAGAAGCCATGTTTCAATAGACTATATCGAAAACTTAACGTTAAGATTCAATATCCAATACCTCAAAACATCCATATGATGATATTATACTCTCATTTAATAAATGGAGCCACGATGTCCATATTTATAAATGAAGTCCTCTATCGATTAACAAATGAATACCACCAAACTATCGAGAATAGACTATGCTATATAATCGTACTCATTGATAACTCAAATGATAACACTTGCAACCATAAGTCCATCATTTATCTCAGGATTAAGACAGACTCTCCGATTGTCCTGATAATGAAAAAACGTTTATCTACTGACGGTTCTAGATAAAGTATTTCATTGTGATCCTATTCAATGCACCCAGTGCACTAGATTCTTTTACTCGAAGACCCTTCGATGATTTTAGACTCATCATAACTCATTTGATCCCACTCAAATGCTAGCAAAAGAATTCTACAACTTTAACAAGATAAAGGTGCCCAACCTTTAACTTAAGTTGTGAACATTATTCAAGACTAACTAAAGAATTATGTCTACCTCATACATATCCAGATGTACGAACAATTCTTCTTTTCTCATAGTCTTTTGACCTTATGATTATTTACTTTTGACAATTATAATATTCAATCTATAAATGCTATAAGATTTGTTTAAATCAGAAATCATTTTATTAATATGAAAAGATTGTCAAAAACAATATTACACTCTTGTTATTGAGCATAATCCTAACAGGATGACACTCAATGTACTAGTGCTAGAGGTGGTACCAAAACCAACAGTTGGGCTACTCTTGTATGAAGCCCACTCGATACGGACATTGTCCACTTCCACATGCACAGCCCGCAACTCATGCTCTATGAAGGTTCAAAAGTTGTGGAACTCTTGAGTGAGGAAGCACACATCCTCCTTGAAGCCTTTTTGGAACTCGCGGATGGTGGACTTAGTTGCTTGAGTGATTTCGCCATAATTTGTCTCTAGGCCATCAAGACGGTTGACAGCATCGCTCAAGGTAGCATGTATCCTCGAGATGGTTTCCTCTAAGCTAACCATCTGAGCTTCCAAGGCATCCACGGACGGACCCTTGGACTTGCCATGCCTAGTGTGGGTGTAATGTTCTCACGCCCACGCCTCTGCTCTTCCACTATAGTAGCAACTTCAGTGTCGGACACCATGACTTATGCACACTCCTTGGTTGCTTGATAACAAGGCTCTTATACCAACTATCACAGGCTTAAAGTTTGCACAGCCAACCCGTGCGGCACTTAGACAACTCTAAGGCAATGTTGCTAAGTAAGCCTTGCTTGTCACTCTTGCAAACACAAGAAAGACTAGAGAAAAGGGACTTAGAAGAGCTTGTTGGGAATAAAGGAAGTTGTATTGATTTAAAAGAGTTTTATAATGCCTTGAATGCTTGTAGGCTTGGATGTCTTACAAATGAGAGGAGCTACCTATTTATAGGTGTTTATCTCATCAATGGACGGTCTAGATCAATCTAATCTAACGGTGGAGATTCATTCTCCAGAATGATCTACATGTATCTAGAATTCTCTATATGTATCTAGAATTCTCTACAAGTATCTACATGTCTCTAGGTATTTACAAGAGAGATCTAGAATGGTTCTAATCTAGAGACTTCCAGAAGATGCTCCATGATAGAAATGTGGAGAAGTCTCTAGAATCTTCCAAGGCTTGTGAATAATTGTTGGCTTTGTAGTGCACCTTGGCTGGGAATCGAACCGAAATCGAACGGACCGTGACAACGTGCTCCTCATGTGTAAGGATGTCAAAATTACCCATTGGTTCGGGGACCCGCCTCGTTAGTGGCGGTTTTAACCGTACCATTTAAGTTGTAGTAGAATTTTGGTATTTTTTTCAATCCCCAATTTAATTTCGGTACGGTTATGGGATTTTAAGTCCCCGTACCTACAATCAATATATATATATATATATATACAGATTTTCTATTATCAGTTTGTCATGATTTTTAAATATATCAGGGCGAAAAATATGGACCACTAGATTTACATACTTTGACTCAAAGTGTATGCACTTGTCAAAACTTTTCCATAATCCGTGGTCTACATTCTTCGTCCTGATATATTTATTGTCAGGACGAACTGACAATAGAAAGACTGTATATATATATATATATACAAACATAATTTTCCCTCTCTTTTTTTCCCATTTTTCCCATATGCCAGTGCAATACAAGACCACCACGCCAAAGACTATGTGTGCTAATCACTCGCCATCAAAAGATTGGGATGCAGTGACCAGGCACTGGTTCGATTCGAGCCGGCAAACCAAACCGAACCAGAATTGAACCGATAAAACCGGGACCAGAACCGAACCGAACCGAACCGAAACCGGGATCAGGGCGGTTCCGGTTCCATTTTTCACGGAACCGCCTGGTTAGAACTAGAGTAGAACCGGTGGTTCCTCCTTTTTTTTTAAAAAAAAAAATTATTAAAAAGAATAACACTTTATTTATAAAATTAAAATTTTTAAAAGAGAAATGACATTGAAGAGGATTGAACCATGGTCCATAATCCATGTCTAGGTAAGTATGTTTTCATATGCCTCCACCTCCTTTTTATATAGGTTAGGCCTCTCTTCACTGCTCTTATTTATCCGATGTGGGATGTGGGAATCCTTTCTAATATTTTATTTTTTTATAAATAAAATGTAATATTTTGTAATATAAAAATAAATAAATAAATAAATAAATTAGAACGAACCGTCGAACCGGAATCGGAATTGGAACCAGTGGTTCCGAAACCCAAACCGAGACCTCCTAAGGCCAGTTCCTGTTCCAATTCCACTTGACCTGGAACCGAAACCGTTGATTTCGAACTGGAACCGAAACTGGCGTCAGGTCTTGCATCTGCCAGTGCAATACAAGACCATCACGCCAAAGAGTGTGCGTTCTTCTCATGCGCCATTGCACTGGCCCACACGTCAAAGAGTGTGTGTTCTTCTCATGCGCCATCCAAAGAATTGGACGCATTTGCATCTGCTAGTGTAATACTAGACCCACGCGAATAAGGTTTCACATGCTTCCCACGTGCTACCTAAGGCGTACCCATGAAATATTTACCACCCGGACTAAATTATATAAATATATATATATATATATATATATATATATATATATATATATATAATATTTTTCTTGGTACACTGTAATATTATAAAGTCAACTCTTTAACTATCGATAGTTATTTATCTATTTTTATTTAGTCAATATATTATAATACTTAATTAATGACTCACAAACTCTCACACTAAATTTATTAAATTCGGTGTGTATTATGGAGAAACTCTTGTGATTTTCTTCCTCAATGCACACGGATTTAATAACCTCAGTTCAAGACATACGAGTCATTGATTAAGAATAAACAAAAATTATATAATTCTTGATAAAAGTATTTGTTTATTTATTTTTTTGATAATAAGATGACACCAATTCAATAATGGACTACTCAATAATATGAAATACATTGTAAAATTTATGTATAAACAATTATTTAAACTTGTAGTTAAACAATATATATTTAAACTTGTAAATGGCTTAATTCTATAATGTTAGAAGGCATAATATTATGTGTATTTTTAGCTTATGATAGTGTGAATGTACTGCATAAGATGTGTTATGGGGGCAATTTGGCCATGAAGATAGATATCCATAAAGCTTTTGATACTCTGGATTGGTCTTTTCTTCGCAGAGTTCTTCAGGCTTTTGGGTTTTCTTTAGTTTTCATGGACAGGATTGACAGCATCATGAGATCTTCGAGGCTTTGGTTGTTGATCAATGGGTCTCCAGAGAGTTATTTTCATTGTTCTAGAGGGTTCGTCAGGAAGACCCTCTATCCCCTCTCCTGTTTGGTATTGTGGAGGATTTCCTTAGTGGGCTTCTGTCGATGATGGTGGATTTCTCTCAGTTATTGTCTATTTCTTCTCCGATGGGATTTTCTGCTCCTACGCATTTGTTTTATACAGATGATGTTATGATTTTTTACAAAGATACAATTCAGAATCTGAAGAATATTTTGCGTGCTTTTGAGGTTTATGGTAAAATTTCAGGTCAACTGATTAATTGGGGTAAGTCTTCTATCTATTTTGGATCTTCTATTTCCTCATCTTGGATTGGTAGATTGCAGTCCTTGGTTGGTATGCAGATTAGTCAATTGCAGTCCTTGGTTGGTATACAGATTGGTCAATTGCCTTCCTTTTACTTGGGGGTTCCATTATTTCAGGGAAAGCCCAAGAAGTCCGAGTTACAGCCTATTTGCGGATAAAATCATGTCTAAGTTTGCTAAGTGGAAGGGGAAAGCCCTTTCTTTGGCCGGTCACACTACTCTAATCAAGTTGGTCATTGTGGGCTCCTTTGTGCATTCTTTCATGATCTACAAATGGTTTTCTTCTTTGATGCGGTTGATTAATCGCAAGTTGGAAAATTTTTTGTGGACAAGTTCTTGTGAGGAGACTAAACTGATTCGGGTTGCTTAGGATCGTTATTACAGGCCTTACCCTCAAAGTGGTCTCAATTTGAAAGATTTTGGGTTACTGAATGATTCTCTTTTAAAGAAGCTCACCTGGAAGTTTATAACCTTTAAGGGTTTTGCTTTTTCGCTTCTGAGGAAGCAGGATCTCACGCAGCTTCGAAAATCTCAAGGGGGTATGTCATTTCGTCGATTTGGTCTTCTTTTTGTTCTTATTATTCAGATCTTCTTAAATAGGGCATTTGGCTCATTGGTGAGAATTCTCATAGAGATTTTTGGCACAACAATTGATTGAGGGTTCCCATTCTAAAGCTTCTGGGGATTCCTGATTACTTGGCTAGCTTTCTCAGGGTAAGGGTTTCTGATTTTATCCATGAGGGCATATAGGTTCTTGACGATAGTTTTAGAGCCCGTTTTTTAGAGCTCTGTTTTCGGATGGATAGGATTGATATCTCTCCAGTTGCAGATTCTTTGGTGTGGGCTCATTCTTGGGATGGGCACGTTTCTTGCTAGTCGGCTTATTCTCGTATGATTTGTGGTTCTCATCAGGTCCCTTGGTGGAAGGATGTTTGGTGCCGTTTTATCCCTCATTCTCGTTCAGCTTTGACATGGCATCTTTTGTTGAATCGGCTCCCTATAGAGGATTGTTTGTGTAGGGTTGGGTTTCACTTAGCTTCCCGATGCAGTGTTTGTGGGGTTAGCAATGAGTCGTCTGATCATCTTTTCCTCCGGTGCCCCTTAGTGGCTGCTCTTTTGGAGGCTATTTTTTTGGCTTTTCAAAGGCATATTTCTGTCAATTCATGGAGTTTGTTCTTCTCCCAGGCCATGTCAATTTTTTTTAGTGATTAGGTGTGGGTTTTATGGAAGACGGTTATTCATGCTGTGGTTTGGAGTGTGTGGTTTGCCCATAACCAGTGGATTTTTGAGAGTATGGCTGTGGATTTCAGATATGCTTTGTCTTTGGTTTAGCGTGCGATGTCTGACGCTAACCAGTTAGAGATTTGGTGTATGCGTAATTGTGTAGATGATCTTTTGATTCTTCATCGATTTGATCTCCATGGTCGTCCAGCTAGGGCCTTGATTATCAAGAGTGTGATTTGGTCGCCTTCGGCTCCTGGTTAGATCAAAGTTAATACTGATGGTGCCGCATTAAGTTCTCCATGTGCTGGGGGTTGTAGGGGGTGTTTGCATTTGAGGCGGAACTTCTTGCAGCTTCGATGGCCATTAATTTTGCTTGGCATAATAGGTGGTATCGGATCTAGCTTCAGAGTGATTCTTCTTATGTGCTTCAGTTGCTCTCTTCTCACTCCGAGTAAGTTCCTTGGTGGATTCGGCAGGCTTGACAGTGCTATATTTGTCAGATATCGAAAATGAAGTTTCAGGTTTCTCATATCTTTAGAGAGGGGAATCAAGTTGCGAACGCTCTTTCTAAGCATGCTTTGGAGTTTGAGATCGATTCGTGGTGGTCTAACACTCCGTCTTTCTGCTCTTTGTTGGTTGGCAATGATTGCATGGGTCAGAAGTCTTTTCATTTTTCTTGATGTTTTTTGTTTTAATTTTTTATGGCCTACGCACCACTGTTTTTGTTGGGAATATTTCCCTTGGCTTTTGTGCTTTTCTGGTTTTTGTTACTTTTCATTTTATTCTTTTTATTATTATATGGATGGATATTGTCTAGGGGTTTTTCAGCATTGATCGCTTATGATGCTTTTTTCTTGTAGATCAGTCCAATTTTACCACCAAAAAATAAAATAACAATGAACAATAAAATATTTACATTTCACTAAATTTAGATAAAATATCATAGTTTTGTAATATTATCAAACCTTAGGGATATTTATGTATTTAGACCTTTATGTATGGAATTTAATTTTTTTTAGAGGGCTGCCCGGGTTGTAGCCTAGGCAAGCCCTCTTTTACGTCCGCCTCTAGTGCTACCGTAATCTCCTTCGCCGGTGCCCAAACCACCATCTAACGATTCACTTTTACTGATGAATTCAGTGGTACCCTCCATTATGAATTTTGGGTTAGGGTTGAAAACGCACTCTACACCATATGCAAGTAGAACAATATTTCTATCCAAATTACACATATGACCTACTATTGGAAAGCTCTCAAAAATACCTTTGTAATGGTCCTACGATCGTAGAAAATAAAAAAATTGGCAGTGAGTTATGACCCGATTACAATTACGGGTTTTCAATATCATTCTTCAAAATTCTCTCAATTTTCAAGTTGATACAAGACACGAATGTCCAAAACATATTATCATTCATACATATATAAATAATTAAATATATTCTAGAAAAAAAATGAATTCAAAAAACAAGTGAGTGGTATTATGCTATTTTTTTTTCGTGTTCATTTATTTTTTATCTAAAGAATAAAATAAACAAACAATCGGCATTCTACCATAATACAAACCCAACACAGGCTCTGATATTGATGTTTATTTTTAATTAATCATAAATAATCCGAGTAAATTTCGGATTCATACAGTTCACTGTCGGAAATTTAAATTTACGTGGCAGAAGCTGGATCGTTTGCGGGTTATATCACTGGTCAGAGAACGATCACATATTTCGGAAAGTTCCCTCAACTCATCGTGCAATTTGTTGTCATTGGAAAAGACCAACAAAAGCAAAACTAAAGAAACACTCTGTAACAAACTCACCAGTTTTGTACACTCTAAATCTGAAATACACCGATGGAATAAATAAATTAATAGCACACTATGCTATTTACAGGGTCAAGAATCCTATCTGGATGGATTATGTTATTCAAATTTAATATCTTATTTATCCATTTAACCATTTATTTGATTGGTTTGAATTTTGACTTAATTATTATTATCTTTGATAAATGAAATTCAAACCATTTGCTGGTTTATCTATATCAGTAATTCTCAAATAATGACATGATATTATTGGAACAAGTGAGCGTATTCCAACGTTGATCTTGACTAAAAGAAATAGAAAAACCTCTCGAGTCAATAGTTATGACTCATATAGATGGGAAATTATTATTCTTCCCCTGTAGTTTACCGTATTCTCCGGTATCTCCCCTCTAGTTTCAAAATTCTCCAATTTCCTCATTTCCATGCATATTTTTATATGGTGAGATTGGTTGTATAAGACTTGTATTTGTTCATGGGAGAGGGGAAATTGGAGAATTTTGAAACTAGAGGGGGGAGATTGGAGAATATGGCAAACTACAGGGGAGAAAATAATAATTTCCCCATATAGATTTGAAGATACAAATTGGTTGTAAAGTATAATATTAATTAATTGGTCAAATCATAATCTTACAGCTAGCAACAGCCATGCATTATTTCCTTAAAAAAAAAAAAAAACAGCCATGCACTATCAAATATCAATATATTGAAAATGACCCAACAAATTTCTAGGATTCTTAAGACTTTAAGAGACCCGGAGGTTGAGCATTCAAACCATCGAAGCTCAAGTGAAGTCGCCCGAGAATTATGACAAAAACATCAAAGCTGATTCATATTTCAAATTTATATTTAATTATGATGTAACAATTGTTGTGTATAGCAATTGGATTTTTCATTACCCACATCATCTCATGTTGTGTATAATGATAGGCAACTCATTTGCCACATCATTTGGGTTGAAATTTAGGTTAATTATTTGGGTTACATAGCATTACTATATATATATATATATAGTTGTTCTCTAGTAAGGACGTCCTGAAATTATAAGTTAAGGATGTCTAACCACAGCCACATATTCATATTGGGTGTGAATATTTGTTAATGTGTGGCTATATGCCCACTATAAATGTGTGGCTGTGGTTAGACGTCTTGAAATTATAAAATCAGGATGATCCTGATTAGAAAAGTATTATATATATCCCCTAATATAGTGAATTGAATTCAATAGTTACATTTATATATATATACCACATATTATACAAGATTCAAACATGATACATTATTAGACTGAATGAGTCACATTAAAGCCTTGAGGGGTTGATTCAGTGAGGTATAAATTATGATATGAATTGGAATTATGTATCATTAGACCATCTCCAATGTCAATGCCAAATTTGGTATAAAATGTAGTGAAATGTTATATTTGGCACATCATTTTAGCATTGTACTCCAATGCAAAATTCTATTTGATATGCTATTTTTTATTTTTTAATTATTTAAAATTATAAAAGTCAACAAATACAACCAATGCATTCAATGAATACATTGAATATTTTGTTAGAATTGTTTCAATCACAATTTTCTCTACCAAATTTGTTAAATTTTTATTATTTAAAATTAAAAAATCAACAAATACGGCTGTATTTATTGTTGTGTCAAATTTGGCACAGTGTATATGCCAAATTTGGCACGATGTATAGCATATGCCAAATTTGGCACAACTTTTAGCATTGCATTGAAGCATGTTTTTTTTTACTTTGGATTAAATTATAGTATTGGCACAATGATTTAACATTGGCACAATGATTTAACATTGTATTGGAGATGATCTTAGACATTAATTATAGAAATGGTATTTAGTGTCTTATTTCCATCAATCACAACATGCCCCACTTTGATTATTGAATCTAAATAATGACAATCAATTTAAAATCAATGCCTAATAGAATGGTTAAATCTTCCACATCATCTAATGCTAAGTTAATTAGTAAGGTTAATCAGCCAAATATTGATTATATATTTTAGAGTACAAGGAGTGTCGGTCACCAAATATCCACATTGTTCATGAGAAAAACTTTACTTAATCACAATATTTTCCCAATAAATAATAAGATGATGGTCCACACTCCACACTCCACATCCAATATTAAATAATTGTAAAATTATCAAATCGGTTGTTATGCACAAAATTCAGCCAATGAATAATAAAATAAAAACACAAACATCCACCGACAGAGTTGGAATAAGAAAAATATGGCCCCACCTTCTCCGCTTTGCTGTTTTTTTTCATTTTTTTATTTAATATGTACAAAAGTGTTGCTCTCATTCCTAAAATATCCCTAACCACCTCTAACATTTTGGGATAAACAAGTTATTAATTATTATAAACAACATTTATGATGTTGAAAAATGTTTTCCATACTAAATTCATATATTGCAAAAAGTTAAATTTATCACTTTAATGTTTCATTCGTGAAATCTTTTATTTAATTTGTATTTTATATTTCTTAACAATATTTGAAGTGTCAATACATAATTAAGTGTCGATATTTTTTTTTCTTTATTTTGTGAATAAAAAAAATTACGGTATTAAATCTATAAAATCAGATGTTAAATTAACAATATTGATTGCAAAATTTACAAAGTTTGAATGTAAAATATGTGATTTATAAAGTTAGACCCTAATTTATATATGAAATAAACTTTCTTTGCTACTAATTGTAAAGTTTAATTTAAATTAGTAAAGTATAATCTAAAAATAAATTAGGTTATTAAATAACTCGACATTATTAATGACACAGTAGAATTAGGAAATCTCAGTTTAGTATTATTAAAGCTGGTGAATAATCCAACAAACAAAAAAAAACACATATTATAGCCCGAAACAGATGGAATTTCAACTTGAAAATTTCTAAAATTAAAAAACCAAAGAAGGGTAATATGGTAATTTGGATGAGCATGCAAGTGACTGCAGTGGGTTTTTAATTTTTTATAAGTTAACAAAAGCTCTCTCTCTCTCTCCATGTGAAAAAGAAACGAAACGAAAAGAAAAGAAAAGAATCGCGTCTCTCTCTCTCATGTTCATGTGCTGATAGATCTTGAGTTAAGTCGTGAAAACATAAACGTCGCATTGATTTGCAGAGCTCTGAATCAAAGAAATGGAGTCTTTATTGTCACCACTCACTGGATCTATCACCAAGCTCACTAGCTTCACTCTTCTGTTTCTGTTTCTGTTTTCTTGCTCTACTTTTACTCCTACAGGTCAGCACCCGTTACTTAATTCTTTATTTTCCTTGTTTTCAGATCCTCATTTTCTATTTAGAAACTGTTTTTCTTGATTTCCTAATCTGGGTTTTTGGTGATTTCCAGAATAGTGCAATATTTTACATGAATTTGAGATGCTCTGCATCTTTTGTTGCCAAACTTGGTTTTATGTGATTTTGGTTTCAAATTCTGATCTGGGTTTACTGACTTTGACTTTGAGTATAAGACTAGTGATCACAAAAATATGTAGAAGACTAGAAAGGTTGGAGATGGAACTCTTTTAACAAGTTAAAATTTATTATGAGCTTAAATGGGAAGGAATATAAAATCAGCTAAAAATACTAGATTGCAATATGAATCTGGTCTATATCAACAACAAAGAATGCTACTGTTTTCTGTTTCACACTCAATGCTTAATTATTTGGTTGTTTATTTAGGTAGGAACCCGAATTGTTACAGGGTGTTTACTTATGGAAATATGTTGTGGTGTTGTAATGAATTTCACTCCTGATTTGGGTTGTATGTTTTGTGTCCGCGCTTAGCGTTACACCAAGTTGATCAGAGGATTAACTTGGACCGGAAATAGTAAATGCTATGTTGGGACTAATATATATGTGAGGGTCAATTGAGGGGTTAGAGAGGGAGAGAGATTTGGATCTTCTAATCACCTTATGTATAACGAAAAAGTTTACTTGTCTTAGTGGATATAGGCTGAAAATCATGCATATGGTTCTGCTTTGTATCTATCTTCCTTTGCCATTGTGTGTTTCTATTTTTTAATGATCAAACCTTACTTAGTATTTTAAGAATTTTGAGAACTAAAGTTTTCAGTTTTCTTTGCTGTATGTTTTTGCAGAAGCCTATGATGCACTTGATCCTAACGGAAATATCACAATCAAATGGGATTTAATGACTTGGACTCCAGACGGCTATGTTGTAAGTATTAGTAATGATAGATTCTCTTATGATATAAAGCTCCTCTGAAAGTTAAATTGGAATCAGAATGAACAATATTCAACTCAAAACATTACAAGATTTGAGCATGTTGCCAACTGCCTTTCTCCTTTCCATATAGTTATAATTTGCATCAAATCAAGTAATGAGAGAGTCTGATTGAGTGACTGTAGGACTGGCCCTTCAACTTTGCTTGCTTATTCCTCTGGTGAAATTTGGAGAACTCAATCGAGCACTTCAAATCACCATTTTTATTTCCTTGAAATTTCCCAAAATATTTAAGATGGTATATCTTCATATTTGGGTTCCACAGGCTGTTGTTACAATGTTCAACTTCCAACAATATCGTCATATTCAAGCGCCAGGTTGGACCTTGGGGTGGACATGGGCGAAAAAGGAAGTCATCTGGAGCATGATGGGTGGCCAAACCACAGAGCAAGGGGATTGCTCTAAATATAAAGGGAACGTCCCACATTGCTGTAAGAAGGATCCAACGGTTGTGGATTTGTTGCCAGGAACTCCTTACAACCAGCAGATTGCAAATTGTTGTAAAGGGGGAGTAATAAACTCGTGGGCGCAGGATCCAGCCAATGCAGTTAGCTCGTTCCAACTCAGTGTGGGTGCTGCTGGAACAACTAACAAAACTGTAAGAGTGCCGAAGAATTTCACACTAAAAGCCCCAGGGCCTGGATATACTTGCGGGCCGGCAAAAATTGGGAAACCAACTAAATTTGTTACATCAGATAATAGGAGAACCACTCAAGCTATGAGTAAGTTCCTTGCTAAATGCTTTAAGAGTTACTCAGAGGTGTATAATTGCATGCCGTTTTCACATTTTATGGTATTTCTTAATCATTTTGGCACCCTGATATTTCCATTTTCAGAAGAAAATAAAAAAATTAAAAAAATTATTGTATTACTTGGTTCCATAGTATAGTATTATTTTATGTTCCCTTCAGTTGAGCTACTGGTAGGTTTCTATTCCAAACCATATTGGATTTTACTAACCTTTGTAAATACCTATATTTTTACTTACAGGAAAACTAATGCTTCATGAGATTTTTGAAAGTTTCAATTAAGATGTAATAACAACCATTAGTTTTTCTTAATATATTTAAAACAACTTTGAAAAATATTGTGGTATAGTTATTTATGTTTACTTAACTTTGTCTGCATCTTACTGCAGTGACCTGGAATGTTACGTGCACATACTCTCAGTTCCTGGCTCAAAAGACACCGACATGTTGTGTTTCTCTGTCTTCCTTTTATAATGATACGATAGTGGGCTGCCCAACTTGTGCTTGTGGCTGTCAAAACAATGCAACGGATCCTGGCAGCTGTGTAGAGTAAGTGTTCTCATTCAGTTATTTCTTCTTGGTTTTTGGTGTTTACCTTAAGGTTCTTCTTATATTTTTTCATCATGATGGCTTGCAGTCCAAATACGCCACAGTTGGCTTCAGTTGTCAATCCTCGAGGCAAAGGTATCATCAAACCTATGGTCCAGTGTTCCAGCCATATGTGTCCTGTCCGAATTCACTGGCATGTCAAGCTAAATTACAAGGAGTACTGGCGTGTGAAGATCACAATCACTAATTTTAACTATGCAATGAATTACTCACAGTGGAATCTAGTTGTGCAACACCCCAACTTTGATAATCTCACTACGCTTTTCAGCTTTCATTACAAATCATTAACTCCTTATGAAGGCTTAAGTAAGTTAACACCTGCCAAAAAATAATTTTTTTTCCTGTTATACTTGGCTCAAACCTAATTTATTCTAACATATCTTTTGGCAATTGGATTTTTGCAGATGATACAGCCATGCTCTGGGGAGTTAAGTTTTACAATGATCTGCTTTCTCAAGCTGGCCCTCTTGGGAACGTGCAGTCAGAGCTATTGTTCCGCAAGGACGCATCAACTTTTACATTTGAGAAGGGATGGGCTTTTCCTAGAAGGATTTATTTTAACGGTGATAATTGTGTGATGCCACCACCAGACGCCTACCCTTGGTTGCCAAATGCCAGTTCCCGACCAATTATTTCTATACTTGTCCAAGCAATAACGATCTTGGCATCTTTGGTTTTCTTATTGGCTTATGCATGATGAATCATATCTAGAGTCATTTGGAAAGGCTAAATGTTGTCACTTCACATCTTGATATGCCGTCTGCTTTGGTTTATGCTGAAGGTTAATGTAATCTGGTTGCTAGGGTCCAATGTGCTGCTGCTGCTGCTGCAACTTTAACGCAACGATGCAAGCGGGTTCAGGTGCACTATAGCCTGTTGCTACAGAAATCTTCCTTTATATATTTATTTATTGGGAATTAGATGATGTTATGCCATTTTTGTTTAGAATTATTTGTTGTCATGCATGTTTATTTATATATACACGTGATCAAATTGTTTGTAGTATATTCACAAAAAAGGAACCTTTGTAATAAGAAAATTCATGAAGAAATATAATTGATATATGGTTTAGGGTTCCTACTCGTTAGCATTATATGTCATTCATGAACTTATTTTCGATCTGGAGTGCCATAATCAAATTGTTCATGCAGAAAAGAAAATGAGTGTGTTAAATAACCTTATATTTCGGTTGCATAAGACATATGGAGAGTGAAATTAATGATGCATATATGGGGGATTTCAATATTATTATGATGGTGCACCCCTGTTCTCAAAAATAGTCCATCCTTCAAAATCACTCTGTTTTTTCTGTCTTTCTGTATCTGAAAATTTTGTTTTCCTAATAGTAGAATGTTCAACAAATGCTTAGTATCACCAAAAGCACTGAAGCTACCAGTGTGAAAAATGTAACCGGATTCACATTCGCAGAGCTTGGCAGAAATGGGTATGTATCTGGAGGTGGCAGCATACATTCATCGCCATTGAAGTAAACTTTTCGAGGGAATGCCCATCCCTGCTTAAAGGTGAACGTGTCCTTGTTCTTCTGAAGAAGCACCTCAGACTGTACGTTCCCTTGCGGTCCAGCTTCCATTAGTAGGTCATTGTAGAATTTCATACCATAGAACATACCTGTGTCATCTGCACATACAAGTCAAAACATTATAACCAATGTGTTTGTAGGTGAGATTGTGCAAAGTTGAAAAATATATTAGGGTTTTCAGGCACTAACTTATGGATTGATAGGGGACAAGAGGCTTGTAATCGAAACTGAAGACTTGGGTGACATTGTTGAGATTTGGGTGCTGTGCGACCAGCGTCCATTGTGTGTAGTTCATCCGATAGTTGAAATTAGTGATGGCAACCTTCACTCGCCAATAATCCCGATAGTTCAGCTTGACATGCCAATGCACTCTTATAGGGCACATGTGATGCGTACATTGTAGCAAAGGTGAATTGTCCTTCTTTGGAGTGTTTACTCCTTTTCTGTGTGCTTCCTTTGAGTCACTCCTGTATAAACACAATTGCAACAACAAAATTAGTGCCGAAAAAAGAAGCCGTGAGCTGTGTCAGGATGTAAAATTGAATGGTAGGCTTACATAATGCAGTTGTTTTTTTTGTTCTGGCAACCGCAAGCACAAGTAGGGCAAGGAGTGATTGTTTCATTGTAGAAACTGGAGAAGGAAACACAGCAGCTTGGATTCTTTGAAGCCAGAAATTGTGAATACGTGCACGTCACATTCCATGTCACTGCATCCAAAGATGTTAAAACATTTATAATTATACGAAGTACCACCCAAATGATTGTGACAGAGATGAGCTTACTCAATGCTTGTGTTTTTCTCCTACGATCAGTGGTGAGAAAGACGGTTGATGGCACAACTTTTGCAGGGCCACAAGTGTAGCCTGGCCCTGGACCAAGCAAAGTGAAATTCTTGGGAAGTTTCACTGTCTTGTTCGAAGTGCCGGCCAGGCCAACACTGACCTGAAAGGCTGAAACTGAAGCTGAAGGGTCCTGTCCCCATGCCGATATGACACCGCCTTTGCAGCAATTGGCAAATTGCTGGTTGTAGGGAACTCCAGGAAGCAAGTCCACAACAATGGGGTTCCGTTTGCAGCAGTGAGGTATGCTTGCCTTGAACTTGGAACAATCTCCTTGTTCAGTGGTTTGTGATCCCACCATTGTCCAGATCACTTCCTTCTTAGCCCACTGCCATCCCAGAGTCCACCCGGGTGCTCCGATGTGGCGATACAATTGGAAATTGTTCATTGTCACTGCAGCCTATATAACAATCATCAATATGCATGGTGCTTCTGGTAGACCAAATCAAACTCTAAAGTCTAAACAAATACAAATTCAATCAGATCCCAGGACTCACCACATAGCCATCTGCTGTCCAAGACATAACATCCCATTTGATTGTTATATTCCCAGATGGATCCAATGGATCATATGCCACTAATATCATGAAAACAAAAACCAAAAATAAATAAGTAAATAAATAAACAAATTAGTAAATGAAGTGAGGTTATTACCTGCAGGAGAAAACATGAAGAAGATTAGAATGGTAAACAATGTGAACTTGAGATCCGAAGCAGAGTAAGAGGATTCCATTTTGCCGGATCAGAAATCAAAGAATGCAAGCAGTTCCTTGGAAGTAGCAGTGTTAAAAAGAAAACTCACCAACTGGGCACCTAATTTCAATTTTACTTGACAGCTCAAGTTTCTGGATCTTGAAGCAAAGCTTTGAACACAACAGCTCAACCGTCACTCATTTTACATTTTACACAACAGCTTTACAAACAAGTTTCTTATTTTCCCAATTCAAGTTTAGGGGTGGCAAGATGAGTTTGGTATAAAACAATATGAATTGAAGTGAAGGGTCAAAGTTTGGTCTAGTTTTTCCATCAGTGATGACAGGAAGGTGCTGGGATCAGTGGCCTCTCTCCATCTGATAATGATTTATCAACTTTGTATTATTTCTCTATTAAGATAATCATAAAATTTCACCCAACAAACACAAGCTACCAATTGTCTAAATGAGTGCAGAAACCAAGTCATACCAAATTAGACCATATAAGCTATGGCCCTGTTATACCCAAATATTTATGTAAATAAAAGTTCTCTTCCGAGATTTACGATTTGCAATCTCATGATTTTAGAGGTCTCAGATCATGTAATATTTGTTAGTTTTAGATTTAATTACGTGAACTAAACACTCTTTGATTGTAATTATTTTAGTTGTTTTGGTTAAGTCGTTTGCTAGGAATGGTATGTCTTGAAGACTTGTTGTTGGATAGCATTTCATCTCCCTAATTTTCTTTTCTCTTCTTTTTCACCGGTCTAAAGTGGTGTCAATTTGGACCGTGTCTAGTAGGCCAAGCCCGACAGGCATAGCCCACCGATTGGTCGGGCCTGGCACAGCCTGGCCCAATTCTATGTACGGGTTTTCATGTCAACTACTGACCGTGCATATCTCCTCATATAGTCATATCTATGGAATAGTCATGAATCCTGTATTGCTTATATGCTCTAGTACCAACAGAATTTGTACCATCGTCGACAATCTGCATTGGTTATGCTAAACAAGTTCATATTTCGTAGACGAGACGATCATGAGGATTAACATACGCATGGCAACCGAATATGAATATATAACACTTTTATTTGTCATAATTACTGGGAATGAATAACAAGTTATTAATTTGAAGAATGATAAAAAGAGCAAGAGTAGAGGATAGCGAAGACGAGGTTTGGTGGCTTGGTGCGGTGGTGGAACTTGTGACAATCAGTCTCAGCTGTGAAATCCAAGTACATCTATTAGGGGAATTTTCAGTCAATCTAACACATTTGCATAATTGACAGGAAAGACAGAACATATCAATCCACATCATCCAAAAGTCAAAGTTGAGACACGTCACAAGATGGTCAAAGTAAAACATATGGAAGCACCACATATAGAAACAACCGCATTTATCAAATCTGCTCGTATGTATAGACATGCTCTAGTCACCAGAGGTATTCAGCTCATCCGGAGCTACTCAGCTCACCATGGCAACAAAGCTTGCCTTAGCAACTTAGCTTGCCGTGGGCTCTTCAGCTAAGCACCTCAGCTAACTATTCAGCTAGGCACCTTGGCCAGCTCTTCAGCAAAGCCCATCGGCTAACTATTCAACTAAACACCTTGGCTAGCTATTCAGCTAGGCACTTCGGTCAGAGCAAAGCACATCGGCTAACTATTCAACTAAGCTCCTCGACCAACTAATCAGCTAGGCACCTCAGCCAACTCTTCAACTAGGCACCTTAGCCAACTCTTCAACTAAATAAGAACTTGGACTACAAGCACAAGTCTAACCTTGATACGTCATATCATTCTAAGTTGTGATAAATACAGAATCTCACATTTATCTCTCCAAATCAAGT
Source organism: Acer yangbiense (assembly GCA_008009225.1). Taxonomy (NCBI): domain Eukaryota; kingdom Viridiplantae; phylum Streptophyta; class Magnoliopsida; order Sapindales; family Sapindaceae; genus Acer; species Acer yangbiense. The sequence goes on from CM017771.1 coordinate 25,196,875, forward strand.
TTCAACAAGGAAACACAATCATAATCTCTCCAAGACTCCTATACAAGAAATAATCCCAAGAATTATGAATATTGACTCTAACAAGGAAAGAGATCTGCCAAACACATATGAATCGCCAAGATACGATCCTCCCAGAATCGCCATGATACGATCCTCCCAAGATCTCGCAAAGATACAATCTTCTCAAGCCTTTGCTTGCACGTCAAGGATTAGGGCAACACCCTAGTGTAAGTCGCACAACAGAAAAGAGTTTTTATTTGAAATTAATCAAGATAAATAAGAACGATAAGTTTCAAAATTTTCTATCGTCTTCTTGGGACCTTTTGTATATAAACGAATATGAGGAAGGGATTTGTTTTCATATCTTTGAAGAACACTCATTCGTTTTCTTTTTGATCCTTTACCACTAAGCCTTCCTAGCTATGTCCTGCGATCTAGCAACTGTGTGTGTGGGCACGTCACGGATTCCGGGAGCAGTTGAATGGAGGCTTGAGAGAACCGAAAGACAGCACCTTGCTTCCCCCTTGAATTCAACCAACCCTAGTGAGAATTTTTTTTTTCTTTTTTCTTTTTCCTCTCTTGTGGCCGCACCTCTTCAGTTCTCCGTAGGGTTCCGAATCGCTTCTTTTTCCTGACAAGTATATCTTATATACTAGGAACCTAGGGTTTAGTAATCCAAGTTAAAATAGAATTCCAAATCCTTTTTAATTATTACTTTTTACTAGGGTTTGAACCTTTGACCTATTTAGAGTAAATAAAAATAATCACTTATTATTTTATTGCTCTTGTCAAGGTTAGAAACTGAAACCTCCATATGACAATTAATAATTCTTAATTATTAATATGTCAATTAAATAATCATATTATTTAATAATATTTAATACATCAATTAAATAATATATTAATTAAATAATCACTTCATTTAATTAATTCCCAAAATATATTTAATTGGATCATCTAATTCTCCGTAAATCTTGTTACTATCAATCGTATAGGGCTAGCAAGGGGGCCTAATGGACCCACAAATTTGAGCTCCAATAATACTTAGAAAAAATTAATTAAACTTTTTAATTAATATTTCACAATTATTAACATCGGAGTTATTCCACTAAAAACCCAAGGTTGTACTCTCGTGATTATAGATGTTTTACACAACCAATTTATCAGTGTCCATTGATATAGCAATTACATATGGCATGATCCTCCACAAGTAGTTCATAATTAGAGTTAGGTCATAAAGTTTGTTATACCTCTCTAATTATATATTTTCCTTTAAGTACCATTGATTCTCTTAAATGATTATATCCTTCATTCCTTTACGGAAGAAGGAAAGCGCTCTTAATCGTTCAAGCCCCGAATCAACCCTTAAGGGAACTACTTATCTACTTCTCGCAAGAAGGAGTGGATTTCACTATTGTGTGCATACCTTCCTAGCCACAAGCCAAACCGTGATTCCAAGATACGGAGATATTGACCGAGAATGATATTCCGATCTCACTTATGGTACATCAAAAACCATAATCTAACTTGAAGAAGTTAGTAAGACACTCAGGATTTAGATCACTCATATATAGCCATCATTAGTCGATGTATATGAATCTTTTCAACTAACGGATCTTAGTGACAGATTCATATAGATCGTGGCCTAGTCCTATATGATCACATCATATAAGGTGCCTCCATTCTCATAACACCATATGAGTAGTCTATGATAAGACCACCGTACAATACAGAATGTACCGCAGCTGTAGATTAATCATAAATAAAGTACCTAACTTTATTTGCTTTCTACGGACTATTTAGATTGCATGTCTCAAACTGAATTTCTCTGTATATGAAATTCATATACTCAGTTTGAGATTACATTTAGCAATCTTGGATGTTTGCATATATAATATAAGCGTATGAATTAATATATTTGAATGAAATAACTACTTCTTTTATTATTGAATTTATAACATTTACAAATTACAAACTTTATGGCATAAATCCTAACACCTAGTTCCTATATAAATACATGTATCGAGTGAAGATGAGAGGGGGAGAGCAATACAACATTATAGAGAAGGCATTAAGCTTGTAATTGTAATCATCTTTTACATAGTGGAATTTCTTTTCTTGTCTTTATGACAACCGTAGTTTTTTCCTTGCCTTAGGGTTTTCCACGTAAAAACTCTAGTGTTGTTTATTGTTCTTATTTATTTTATTCATCATACATCGCATTCATGTAGCAGGAAGGTGCTTCGATTATAAGCTTCTCAGCTAATCTAAGCATTAACTTGCCTATGTGTCATTGTTGGCAGTTGATTTGCCTACAATCGAAAAATCACCGTCAACAACATCCATGTAACAAGAGCGCCCATTCCGACTAGCAAAGACAAACAACACTCGTCATGTGGTTCTCTTTGCTTCACTTTCTTGCCATGTTTCTTCACATGCATTGCTCACTGCTTGCTGACTCTCTTGACTCTTCTGTGTTGGACTCGGTTTAGTATTCTTCCAACACCAATAATACAAGAAAAAGAATTGAATAAAAATGGTATTTATAGTACTCAATTACTAATCCTAAATTATAAAAGAAAATAATTACTCAATCGAAATGGGAATAAAATAAAATCCTCTTCAAACTTATACTAGGAAAACTAAATCCTTATCCTAATCCATCATATCATTTATGTATTCAATTCATATCAAATCAATTTACAAATCCCAAACACACACTAATTTGATCACTTTGATCACTTTTGTAAAGGTCGCAAAATATTTTGAATTAAAAAAAATAAAAAAGGTGTGGGATGTATTTGAAAATTGCCCTTGATTTTTGTTTGTAGGTTTTCTAATTTCTTAAATTATTTGTCTTTTTTGGTTTTTCTATTGCTCTTTAAAATTTCTTATTATTTATTTAGTTAATAAATTTTATTTAATCATTTATTATTTCTTCAAGGGGTAAAATTATACTTTTCACCTCACTGTTAGTCATTAATGGTGATCAACCATTAGTCAACATTTTGGTTTTTCTATTGCTCTTTAAAATTTCTTATTATTTATTTAGTTAATAAATTTTATTTAATCATTTATTATTTCTTCAAGGGGTAAAATTATACTTTTCACCTCACTGTTAGTCATTAATGGTGATCAACCATTAGTCAACGATTTTGAGTGCAGTTATGCCTTATATAGCCTTATATAGCCTTATATATATATATATATATTTTAAAATATTATAATAATTTGCGATTTTCGAGGGAGACTCGAACCTTAGCCGGTGATGCAGATGTGAGGAACATATCACTAGATCAACTTTATCTTGTCAATTACCCATTGTTGACGGTGAATTTTGGATCGTTGAAAAGTCAACCGCCAAACAATAACACGTAGGCAGATCGAAGCTTTAACCAATCTAGGGTTGAATAATCAAAGCCTCTTTCCCCACGTGGATGTGATACGATTTGTTTGTATTTGAAATTAGTAATGTAGAAAAGTATGGAATAAGGAATAAAGAATAAATCAAGCATAACACGTGTTTTACGTGGTAAAACCCCAAGGCGGGGAAACATCCACGGTTCTGGTGACGGTGAGAAGAGATCCACTATAAATAGAATGATTACACACTCAATACTCGCTTTCTCTCGGATAGTTGCTTATGTTTTGTATCTCTTTTCTCATGTCAGTGTAAGTTGCTCATGATGATCCTAATAATATCATAAATACATGGATGTATTTATAGGGTTCGATCTGGGGTTGCCCTAGTTATTGTCGTATAAGCGGTGAACTCATTGATTAGAGTCTTTGTAGGATTCTGGTAGAGTATATCAATTAGGACTTGTTTCCTGTTTGGTGTTTATCCTTCTGGAAGCTTAGAGTTCTTTTCGGATTAGACTTCTCTAGTACTCGAGAGGAAATAGGGAGATTTCCTTATTGGAATATTATCCTAAGATTTCGTATATGTGCAGATCTCTTCCTGATATGGCATATCTTGGTAAGGCTGTATTTCCCGTTTTTGGCTAAGTATTGATCTTTGGCCGAGCAGACTCATGGCCGAGTGGATTCCTGGCCGAGTAGATTCCTGGCTGAGTAGACTCCTGGCCGAGTGGATTCCTGGCCGAGTGGACTCCTATCTGAGTAGATTCCTGGCCGAGTAGACTCATGGCCCAGTGGACTCATGGCCCAGTAGATTCCTGGCTGAGAAGACTCCTGGCCAAGTGGACTCCTATCCGAGTAAACTCCTGGCCGAGTGGACTCCTGTCCGAGTAGATTTCTGGCCGAGTAGACTCCTGTCCGAGTAGACTCCTGGCCGAGTGGACTCCTGGCCGAGTATACTCCTGGCCGAGTATACTCCTTTCCGAGTGGACTCCTGGCCGAGTGGACTCATGTTCAAGTAGATTCCTGGCCGAGTAGACTCTTAGCCGAACAGATCTTTAGCCAACCAGATTCCATCTGCAGATGGCCCCCCATATGGTGCTGTCATGCATTCATGTTGACCCTTTTGATAACGTGTCTCATATTTGACTTTTGATGACGTGGAATCACTATATTTCTGCATTTACCCGTTATCTTCGCTGACGTGTCATGCTGACGAAAAACCCCTATAACAATACCCCCTCAAATCTGCGAGATGAGTTCTTGGCGACTTGTCGAAGGGGATTTGAATAGTTCTCATTTGCTTTTTGTAATTTTTTGCCTTGTATACTTCCGTAACGCCATGATGCGCACTCGCACTATATAGATTTGGTATTTGGTATACCTTTCTTCCTCAAGACCTTGTAGCTAGTATTCCTACAATTATAATAAAAAAAAAAACTTTGTTTGTATAAGCATAATTGTAAATTCTTACTTGCATTTGGTTTTAGTAGCATTCGATAAACTTCCCTGTCTCCACAAGCTTTGATTGTTGAGATCTTTTCGCTCATTTGGGCGAACGTGAGACCCTTTTTTAGCTTTGTTCAGCTTTTCTCGGATCCTTTTGTCCGAGTGGTTCTTACTAATGCTCAGATCCTCTTTCAACCTAGTTCAGCTTCAATTCACTTGGATCCACCTTTGAGTGGATCTTACTAACACTTGGATTCTCTTCTCGGCTTCACTTAGATCCTTTGCTTTGAGCGGATCTTACTAACGCTTGGATCTTCTTTGCACTGTTGCTGCATATCTGATCTTTCTGCTGTAATTCTTCTTAAATAGGCATGAATTAGGTCTCCTTTTAGTTCCATAATCAACTTCCAATGAGGCTAATTCAATGTGACTCAAAATAGGAAGTCCAATCCTTCTAACTTTAGGAATTTTAATCCAACCTCGGCTAATCCTAACATGGAAAGTTTAGGATCAACTAAAATCGAACTAAAGTGACTTTTAGGCCTTCGTTAATCTTCCAAAACATGACAAATTCGTCTAAGATCTTCATTCCCAAATAGGCAGCCCACAATACTTTATTTCCAAAATCCCGAGTAGAAATTCTGGGCTAACCTTTGGGTAGTAAAATGGTCATAACTCCTTCTAGAAAAATCGAAATCACAAACCGTAAAATTCTATGGAAAGCTACCTTTCGTACCTTTCCAACCATATAAGGCTTGAAACCCAGTTCTTTCTTAGATGATACAGTTTAATTCTTGAAGTTGACCCATCGGCAGATGCTGCCCGCGTAGAAATTCTAGGCTGACCTTTGGGTAGTAAAATGGTCATAACTTCTTCTAGAAAACTTGAAATTGCAAACCGTAAACTTCTACGGAAAGATAACTTCCGTACCTGTCCAACCATATAAATCTCAAAACCCAGTTCCTTCTGAGATGATACAGTTTAATTCTTAAAGTCGACCCATCAGCAGATGCTGTTTTCTCGGGTTTGATCGAAAATCTTCCAAATTGCTTCCAATCATCTCCTAGGACTCAAATATCTGAGAATGCTTCTATTTGAAGCATCTTTTCTTCTTGTCATATCCTTTAAAGGCAAGTTCTGACGATCTTTCGAAGTTTTAGTGCTCATGACAACTTGAAAATGTCGAGGTTGAAGATCATAAGAGGAACTAACTAAGGTTTCACTGAGCCGTGTCTTTCCTCACAAGCTGAGAAAAATACAGTAGATGTCGTCGCTCTTGGCAAGGTAAGATGTTGCTCTACAGAGATTGTGCTTCAAAGCATCCACCCCCTGAGGCCACTGCCATATATATACATGCTCATGACGAGTTCGGGGCTTTTGTTCTCCAGGGGTTTATGTCGCTTGGAATCTACCCCCTAGCATTGCTGTTATTCTTGAGTTGATGTCGACGTGCAGGGTAGGAGCCACGCTTTTGGCACATTGTCTGGGTAGCCGTTCTTTTCTTCTTTGGACGGGTCATTCCAAGCGTTCGCCCTGGATCTTTCTTGTCCATTTGAACTTTTTCTATTCTCTATATTATTTTTTATTTATTATTTATTTTGTTCAGCTACCATTGCTGAGTTTTTGGTTTACTCAGTGTTTGTCAAGACGTATCCGATCGTACACCAAGTCTTTAAGCATACTGTTAAGACGTCTCCTGCTTTTGCTTTTTGTTCAGCTACCATTACTGAGTTTTCGGTTTACTCAGTGTTTGTCAGGACGTATCTGACCGTACACCAAGTCTTTAAGCATACTGTTGAGTCGTCTCCTGTTTTTGCTTTTTGTTCAACTACCATTGCTGAGTTTTTGGTTTAGGCGCAAGGCATTTTTTTGTTGTTCAGCTACCATTGCTAAGTTTTCGGTTTACTCAGTGTTTGTCAGGACGTATCTGACCGTACACCAAGTCTTTAAGTATACTGTTGGGACGTCTCCCTCTTTTGCTTATTGTTCCGTGGTTTAAGAGTGCTAGTTTATTCAACCCCCATCGCTTATTTTGACCGTTGTTTTTGAGTGCTTTATCTGCACTTCGAGGGGTCACGCTTGCCAATGGTGGCGAGCACCAATTGATCTGTTTGCGTTTTTCTAATTCAGGCTGCTCTGACGTTTTCGTCTTTAAAGCTTGCTATGGTTATGGGTACCCATTCGCCGGTGTTTACTTTGTCGTTGTTGAGAATGTTCTGCCTTCGCTTGAATTTCTACATGCACCGAGATGAAATTCGTTTTACGCGCATTGATATGAAGCTCGATACCTGTGCTAAGGTTCTCATCTTTTCTTTCTATGCCAAACATGTGAGTAGCATTTGCACAAATAATAAATATACATGTATATACTTTAATAATGCTGAACAAAAATAGTTGGATCCATGTACGGTATTGGTGATGGTCATCGTTCGGGATACAATATCCATGGATTCATGCTGGGTGCTTTGCTTATAAGAGCACGTGGCATGATAAACAAGAAGTATATATTTTGATAGAAAAGCATACTATGTACAGCTTATGATTTTAATTAATTAGCAGCAGAAAAATAAGCACCATGATATCCTATCAAGTTATTGAGATGCAAGATAATAACAAGTAATAATAATTAAACCAAAATGTACCTCCAAGCCCGACCGATTTTGACAATGTCATTAAGTGCTTTCGAAAACACTTTTATCAAGATAACAGTCTTGATTAAATTCCAAAAAATCGTTATTTGATTTATTATTTAATATGCCAGATGGATATCTTTTTCACGTAATGATTTGATAAAATTGTAATACTAAACAAATATGTAAATTAACTAACCTTGGTCACTTACCGAACCTGAAGTTTAGTTGTATTGCTTTCAGATACTTTGTCTTTGGGCGGTTCTTTTTTTTTTCTTTTTTCTTTTTTGTCGGGACGGAAAAGGGACTTTCGTAAAAACCACTTTCACAACTGTGAATTTCCTTACGGTAAAATCTTCTGCTCCCATAGCCCCCCAACAGTTGTTGTAAGTAGGTTTAGGCTTGTTGAAGCACTTTTAACACTGCATCCACCCCCTTTTTTTTGTGCGCGTTGGATTCTGTTTCGGAGTTTGGTGGTAAGGTCAGAAATTCCTTAGTGTCTGAAAGATCCACACTAGTTTGTGGATGCGCCAAATGATTATCCATGATTGCTGCCTGTGACCCACTGTAATGATTCCATTAAGACCTGACTTCTCTTCTCAGCTGATCTTTCTCGTAGACCAGGCTGGTATTTCTCATAGATCAGGCTTCTTCTACTCGACTGGTCTTTCTTATTTCGACAGCCAATAGTGTGGTGATATCTAGTAATTGACTGATGCCATCCCAGTTTGGAGTTTCATTGACATGTTCGATCAAGAAGTTTAGAAGAACTTTTATCTAGGCCGAATCCTGATGAATTTTGCTATATAATAATCTTAGCAGATGGTTAGTCAAAGCACAGTCTATTAGTGCATGTGAGTGAAGTTTGCACAGGTAATAACAATTATGCATTTTAATGAGACCGAATAAAATGGAAGCAACTCATTCATATTTAGTAATGGTTAGTGTCCGAATATAGTGTCCATAAATTCATATTTGACAATATGTGCCATGTGCGTCGAAGCTATAAAAGCTGGTAAGCATACTCATTAAGCGGGCATTGTATGCTATCTATTAATTTGTACATGCATATTGTGTGTTGCGTATGAGAGTAACTAGCATAGACAACATGTGGGGGTAATATAAAGTAAAGAGAAATACAGCAAGTTCGTGCACTATATTGTCAACTACGAAACACACAATATTGTCAACAAGTTCGTGCATGCTGCGGATTTATATGTGACAGTATAACAATATGAAGAAGTAGACATAATTTAATATATCTAGATCAAAGAAATTATATGTTTCAAGTATCATAGACTCATCTTCGATCTCACCGATGTATTAGGCATATCTAATATTCCGAGTGTTTAAATTTTGCAAAACTTATGCTCAAAAGACCGAATTTGGTCAAACTCAACTGTATTCGGTCAATCCAATATGGATTTTTAAATAACGGTTGACATAATACATTTTAATCATCAATAATAAAGATTGTGGCATACCTGTTGCCGATTGAATCTGCTTTGGTGAAGGTAACAGTGAATCTCCAAATCAAAGCGATTTTGTACACATATTTAACGAGAATATATATTTACGGATTATGTCGTTTCTAATTAACTAACAGCTAATTTACAGTATTATAAGTGAAAGTGAGAGCATACCTCCTTGCTCGAACAATTTCGGTACTTAAACGCTCTCGGAAGCGCTTTTTACCAAGATCAAAGCCTTGGTTAAATTCCACCGAGTTTTTGGACAATTTTCTTATATTTTTACCATGTACGACTATATATATTCTCTGTTCACACAATAGAACGACAAAATCATAAAATTAAACGATGTGTAAATTGGCTTACCTCGGCCACTTACCAAACCTGGTGTGTAGTTTTTTTAATTCTTGGATCCTTTGTTGTTGGATAAGTCAGTAACGAAGAGCCGAATAAGCTTTAGCTGAGAATTGACTTTGGGTTCTTTCTTTCCTTTTTGCTGAACTGCAACGTTCTGAAGGTCGTCAAATATTCCTTGAGCTGAATTGTGTTGCAGACCACATGTCCTCGGAAGGCTCTGTGCATCTAGTTTGCAGCAAAATTCACGGTTTCTTGATTCCGTGCTTTCTGGAGAGAGTTACCTCTGTTTTAGCGACCGGTGGTCGGATCAAAAAGTTCTTCGCAAGTGACTTTCTTCAATATTTCGGGAGCTATAAAAACTTTCATAGGTTGAACTAGATTGTGGACCATATATTTTTGGAAAGGTCTGGATGTCTGGTTTGCAACGGTTTTTACGGCTCATGGTTTCGATGCTTGTAAAGGAAGATATACTTGTTTTAGTGCTTAATGGTCAGATCATAAAATCTTTCGTGAATTGCTTACTACAGTGTTGCGGGGGCCACCAAATATTGCACGAACTGAATTGGGTTGCGAACCATATATGCTTGGAAAGGTTTTGAGGTCTAGTTTCTAGTGGTTTTTACAGTTCATGAATCCGAGTTCTGTAGAGAGAGATATGCTCACTTTAGTGTCCATTGGTCAAAAATTCCGCGATTCACGGCAACTCTTCCTTTTTGTAAGTTGTCGGAAAGGGAAAGTAATGCCTCAGACGGCTTTTGACACTTTGAAGCTTTGTGGATATTCTCCCTTCGAATTTGGTCGCGATAGGGCCTCCTATTGCGGGTACTGTTGATGATCCACCCCCTAGCGCTTTCAATAGCCGTTCACTGGGATGCTTCAAATGTTGCATCTGATGGTGTCGTAATCACTGGGATAAGTATCTCTGTAGAGAGTTGTAGGGAGTTGGTTGTCACCTTCGTTTAGATCCATGTCGGATCAAGAAGCTTTCGGAAAGCAACATTATCTGAGTCAAACTTGATAAACTCTTCACCGGATTGATGAAGGTAGTTGTTAGCAATGTGAGGCCAATGCTACTTTTCCATCTCTGATTGGGTCACCAAGGCTGTATGGTTTCTTTCTTTATTTTTTTTGAAACCTTTAAGCGTGTCGAGATGAAATTCGATTCCCGTGCGCCGAGGCAAGACTAGATTCCTGAGCTAGCATTTTCAACTTGTTTTCTATACCAAGTATGTGAGTAAAGTTTGCACAAGTAATAATAATCATGCACTTAATGAGACCAAATAATTGGAAGCGATCAACTCATACATGGTACTCTTAATGATTAGTGTCGAAATTTGACACCTATAAATCTATGATAGACAACTTGCGTGTAAGAGCCATAATATTTGTCAGACATACTAATTAAGCATGCATTATATGTTTGTAGACTTATGCAAGCGTATTATGTATTGTGTACAAGAGAGACATGCATAGATAACATGTGAACGCGATATAACATAAAGAGAATTACACAAAAGTTATGCGTGTTGTATATTTGTATGTGAAGGTATAACGATATGAAGAGGTAGATATAATTTAATATATCGAGATTACATAAATTCAATGTCACCAGCATACCAAATACTTCTAGTCACATTCTTCAACACTCATGCTCATTTGATTTAAATATTATTGAGTCCAACCACTATCATGAATATTTAAACATCAATAACAATGGCATATTTGGACTGTAAAGTAACAAAACATTGTGGCACGTACATGTTACATGCGTCTCCGAATCAATTATGATTCATACATTGTTTTATCAGTAGGAATTTTGATAGAAAGACATGGATTATATACTTATAGTTCTAGCGATTCTAATACTAAATTCATAATATTCAAAATAGAAATAATCACTAAGATATCCTTCTGAACTATCGATTAAGATGCAATATGGTGCCAACGATAATAGATAACATAACAATCAAGATAAATTGTACCTCTATATCCAAATGATTTCGGTACTGCTTTTAAACGCTTTCGAAAGCGCTTTTCATCAAGATCAAAGTCTCGATTAAATTCAATCAAATTATTGTTTGGTTAATCAAAATGTCATAAATATTAAACATCAATCAGTATGTTTTACTCTTATTAATCTAGAATAATAATCATGTGACATACTTGCTGCCGACTAAATCTATTCGGCAATGCACTCCCAAGTCAAGGCAACCCATGCAAATATTTTAATTGAAAAGCACTATATGCAATCTTCTAATTTCAACAAATTAGGTGTATTCATAGTATAAGATTTAAGCATCCTGATATTCTATATGGTTATCGATGCAAGACGATATCAATAGTAATAACAATTAAGTGAAAATGTATCCCCAAATCCAAATGATTTTATCAAGATCGAAGTCCCGATTAAATCTCGAATGATCATTATTTGATCGGTTTTCACTTTTATTTATATGTAAATTTGTTGATTTTAAACTCCCTTATTGATCGTGTTTTCTTGATAGACTACGATGATAAACTTATAGGATAATGATATGCGAATATGCGGAATAAAATATGAACAAATAAAGAAAACATACCACACACAAACACAAGAATTTACCGAGGTTCGGCTAACTTTGCCTACGTCCTCGTGTGATCTCTCTTGAGAAATCACTAGCACTATGAAGAAAAACGCTTAGTTACAAGATACTTATTGAAACCCCTTAGCTAATTCCCCAAAACCTTGCTAGAACCTCTCTATCACTCTTGCTCTCTACCCCTTGTATGCTTGCTGTTTTTCTGTGTTAAAAATAAGCTCCCAACAGCCCTATTTTTAGATATAGGACTTGGGTTACATTCCTTGCTAGAATATGACTCCTAAATCCTTTTAGAATAAGAAAAACTAACTTATTTCCTAATGCATACATTCTTTGTAAATAAAATCGTAAATTTAAACCGATGTGTAGATTGACTAACCTTGGCCACTTACCGAACCTGTAGTCTAGTCGTTTTACTATTGGATCCTTCATAGGTGAATTGATGAAGAGTCGAGTGGGTTCAATTGAGAATTGACATTGGGTGTTTTATACCAAGATGGGCTCGGTTTCTAACACGTCAATCAGGTAAACTTTATGCTGAACCGCAACGTTCCGGAAGCGGTCAAATATTCCTCGGGATGAATTGTGTTGAGACCCACATACCCTCGGAAAGATCTATACATCTATTATACAGAAAAATTCACAGTTCGTGATTCCATGCTCTTTGGAGAGAGTTATCTCTGTTTTAGCGTCTGGTGGTCAAGTTTGGAAAATCCTCTGCGAACTGCTTCCTTCAATGTTTCGGGGACTATAAAATATTCCACAGGTTGAACCAGATTACAAACCTTATATTTCTGAAAAGGTCCAGATGTCTAGTTTCCGATGGGTTTTACAGCTCACGATTTCGACTTTTGTGAATGGAGATATGCCCGTTTTAGTGTTCAATGGTCAGATCAGAAATCTATACGCGATCTGGTTTCTTCAATATTGCGGGAGCCACCAAATATTGTTCGGATTGAACTAGGATACGAACCATATATGCTTGGAAAGCCTCGGATGTCTAGTTTCCAGCGGTTTTTATAGTTTGCAAATCCAACTTCTGTAGAGAGAGATATGCCCACTTTAGTGCACATTGGTCAGCAATTCCGCAATTCTGGACAAATCTCTTCTCTTTTCTTTTGTAAGCTGTCGGAATGGGAAAGCAATTCCTCGGACGGATTTTTGATACTTTGAAGCTCTGAGTGTTGCTTTCGCAATATTCTTCCTTCGGATTTGGTCACGGCCGCAACTCCTGCTATGGGTTCTGTAGTTAATCCACTCCCTAACATTTACAATAGTCGTTTGTTGGGTGCTTCAAGAGTTGGATCCACATCGGAATTCCTTCTGTGGTCTGAAAGTAAATACAATAAACGCTCGGTGTGTATGATAAATATATCTAGAGGGGGGTGAATAGATTTTAACTATTATTACCCAATTTTCGCATGCATGTCAATTTTACGAAAATGCCCCTACTAGTCAAGAATACAAGCAAGTGTAATATAGTGCGGAATTTAAATAACACTTGATGTATACGTGGAAACCCAACCATTGGGAAAAACCACGGGCTGTTTAGTGCGCCACACTCGGACCTCGAAATCCACTAATCGAAATGGAGTTTACAACCTATATAGACCTCGTCTAACACTCCGGTCAATAACCCCCCACTTCTACCACTCGGGCCTTTAAAAGTGGCTCTAGTCCTAATTGCTTAAGGCCTAAGCAACCTTAGCCTCAAGACTTAATTCTCTATGAAGAGATTATGCAACCTATGTGAATATGTATAAATATTTAAATAACAAACAAGGCTAGGTAACCTTAAATGCTTATCTAGGATGATGATATAATCAATATAAATCAATCCTAGATATCAATTGCTAAATGACATGTCAAATAGCTTAGCTAATCAAGATTAGTCAAAAACCTAATTAGCTATCACAAACAACACTCAATCAATTCATCATAATTAATTCTCTAATCTTGTATTTATCATATGATCAAAAACATACAAGTAATTAAAAGAGAATATGCTTGATAGTAAAATACTAAAATAAGATGAAATTAATCAAAATCTTACCAAGCATGTTGTGATGATGCAAACCCAATCATAGATGAATGCAAGATGAACTTTGATGCAAAAAGGATTTGATTTGAGTGTTTAAAGGTTAGTTCTTGATTTGATTTTTTCTCAAAAATCTCTCTTTGAAGTTTAGGGTTCTAATAACTCAAGGAACTTGATCAGAGAATGAGAAAGTAAGATATTTATATACATCAAGAATTAGGCATGTGAAAAGACAAGTTTGCCCCTGAAATGCACCGTTCGGCAGTTTCAATCGGCGGCCAGGCCGCCGATCACGACCGCCGAATTGAGCCCGTGAAGAACAGAGCATCAATGGCGGTTTCGTGACCGCCGATCCAACCGCCGAATTAGACCGAGAGATTAAAATCGATCAGGTATGAATGGCGGTTTCAAACGGCGGTCGTGACCGCCGATCGTGACGGCAGAATTGCTTCAGACCTGTCTGGACTGAAACGGCGGTTTCATTCGGCGGCCAGGCCGCCGATCATAACCGCCAATCACCAACAATGGTGAAAACCAAGGAGAAGCCAAGGGCATTCTCCGTGGGCGGTCTTCGCGCAAAACCAAGCACACATATGTGTGAGCGCGGACGTTTCCGAACACTATCGGGAAACGAATTACTAAGCACATATACACATAACAAGATATAAAACAAAGTGCTAGTGTGTAAAGTGACATGTGAAGAGTATGCACACAAATGCAAGTATGCTAAGTGTGTGTGTGCTTACTAAATCTCTTCAAAGAAAAATCAAGCACAAGAAATTATACCTTTGGCGTGCTTGTCCCTTGAGGTCTTAAAAGGGCCTTCAAGCATGAAGTTCAAACACCTAAACTACCCTTACATTATCAACCCCAACATGTGGTTTGTCCACGAAATAAGCCAATCAATGGGAATCCTTACAATCTCCCCATTTGGCTATTTCGTGACAAAATCACCACTCACATTGATTCCTCACAACATAATAGAAACTACGGGTCTACTATGATTTTCTACTTTAGAAAGAGATATGTAAAAATAATCTTGAAGTCTTCAATCTCAAGTAGAACAATCAATCCCTGAAAGCAAAGTTTCTATACTTTCCAATTCAAGTGAAAAGTGAGATGAATCAAGTGAGAATTAGAACAAGCATTTGCATTCTAAGAATTTAAGCACAACTACAACATCATGTAATAATTGTGAATGCAATGCTCCCCCTCAAAGGTTACTCCCCCTCAATGTATTGTCTCCCCAACATGCATAATTGCAACTCCCCTTACCACCATTCTACTCCCCCTTTTTGTCATGATATAGGCAAAGGAGTAGTCCCCAACCGGGTCACTTAGCAAAGAGAGATGATAGCATTCAAGTCATTTGCATAATCATAAAATGCAATTTATGCAACTCTATCAATAGGAGAGAAACAAGGAGATTTATTTTTAAAATAAATGTGTGAATCAAAACATGCTTTGCATACAAGACATGTAGCATTCAAGTCCAAAATACAATGGTATTTGGCAAAGCAAATGACAAAGGTTTCTAATAAGAATTCAAACCAATTTCACCAATGTCATGAGAGAAGCAAGGATATAGAGTTTTCATTAATTTTAATATATGAGCAACTATATCCATCTTTATAAGCCAAACATGTCATGAGCAACTTTGCACCCTATTTGATTTTTCCGGGAATGAAACCCGTATGATAGTAGACATGTTCAACAAATAAAGAAAGAGAGACAATATGGAATATAAATTCCTTTGAACGGATACAAGATCCTTTATTCATTTTGAGTCTCATAAGCTTTTTCACACAAGTTTTGCATTTATAAATTACAATCATCAATTCATGCTTTTTCATTTGAGCATGTCATTTGAATTTCATGCTTTTCATATGACATTAGCATGTTATAAACAACTCATGCTTTTCAATTTTTAAGCATGTCATTAAGAATCATCATGTCATGGAGATAACTATAGGTCATCCAAATCATACTTCCTATGTAAATCTCCTAATCCAAAAATGCATGTTTGAACATAAATATGACATGGATTGTAAACAAGCATGGTTCACACTTATTGAATTGAAAACATATATACATATGTGCAACCAAGCTTACTCAAGCAATTAACAAAGAAGCATAAGATTTTTCAAATATTTGCATGCAACAAGTATGCATAAGCTCTCTTTGCTTGAGTTCCCCATATGGGGTCAATATCATCCTTCATCAATGAAGGTCATGAGGTCCTATGGACCTCCTAAGTCCATTTGACTTGGTTGAACCTATTTGAAACTTGTTAGTCTTATAGCAAGCGGGTTCATTTTTCCTTATCCACATAGATATGACATTTTTCTTCCTAGTGGACAATGGTTCAAGAGTACTAGAAATAATAGGATCATTAACATGAATATTTTCTTTCCTATTAGCATGCATTCTAGCTCTTGTCATTCTCTTTTCAATCATGCTTTTGATTCTACATAATTTAATGAAATGAAAGCAATTTGGTCTAATGTGACCATCAATACCACAAAAGTGACATGTAGGGATAAATTTAGAATTCATACCATGTCCTTGTGCATGCATAGGAGCCTTTCCATGACTTTGTGATTGAGTGGGTTTTGCTTGCTTCCTTGATCCATTTTGCATGATTGGCCTCTTCCCTTGATGAATATGAGCTTAAGGGAAGTTTGGTTGAGGAACTTTTTGAGCTTGATGTTGTCTCCTAGGAGCTTCCTTCACATGTGCACTTCTTGAGCATTGTCCTAGATCGATTTTCTTCCTAGGTGTGTGCACCGGTGAGGCTTCATTCTTGCCCAAACTCTTGACAAAGATGGTCTTGGTTGGAGTAGTGATCTCCTTGCTTACTTCATACCCAATACCTTTCTTGTCACAAGGGTTCTTTCCACTACCAAGAATGTGGTCAAGTTTCTTGGTGCTTGTAGTCATCCTAGTTAATGACTCTATAGCTTCAATAAGCTCTCTCTTCAACCCTTCTTCATTCCTCTTAGACATAGCTAGCTCATCCCTTAGCTTGTCTTCAATCATCTTGGATGCCTCCACTTGTTTACTTAAGTGGTCATTGTGTGTTGAAAGTTCTAGATTTTCATCCTCTAAAATCTTCAATTTTCTATTGTTCTTCTCCAATGAACTTTCATACTTGATTATAAAGTCATTCACATCCATTTTCTCTACACTTCCATTTCTAGAGTTAGATGAGGAGTCATCTACACTAGAGCTATCTCCTCCACTCTCCATCTCACCTATGAAGTCATTTCCCTCATTTAGACCTTCACCTTGGTCTCTTGAGTCAATGAGAGCCATATCCCAATGAGTAGCTTCGCCTATCACCTCTAGAGCTACTTTTTCATCTTTTTCTTCTATGGGATCACTAGTCAAGTCATTCTTACCAACAACTTTATCTTCTACACAAGTGGCCCCAAATGCCGTGTAGTTGATGGTAAGCTCATCATCACTAGATGACTTGTCTCCCTTTCCAGAGTCATCACTTTCACTCCACGTGGTGGCCATCACTTTTGCCATCATGTTCTTCAAGTTCCCACAATCGGGTGAGATGTGACCTATACCACCACACTCATAGCATTGGACCCCTTTCTTCTCACTATGCTCTTGCCTAGGCTCAAAACTCTTGAAGGGAGCCTTTTTCTTCAAGTCTTGGCCTTTGGATCCAAAGCCTTTCTTCTCGAACTTGACGAATTTCTTGAATCTTCTTAGCAACAATGCCATGTCTTCGTCCGAGTCACCTTTTTCCTCCTTCACAACCTTGGAAGCATTCAAAGCAATTCCTTTTTGCTTTTTAGGAGGTGAAATGCTAGGAGCCTTCCTAGATTCATAGGCGAGGAGTCTTCCAATTACCTCGCTCGGCTTCATGTCCTTATAGGTGCTATTTTCCTCTAAAGCCGTCACCTTTGATTCAAACCTAGCAGGGAGAGACCTCATAATTTTCTGCTTAACTCTCCTATCCGAATAAGGATCACCGAGTTGATGGCTTTGATTCACAATATCCATCAACTTGACTTCAAAGTCATTGAAGCACTCGTCCTCCTCCATCTTAAGCAACTCAAATTGCGTTTGAAGGACTTGTAGCTTGGAATCCTTAACCACATCGGTTCCTTCATGTGCAACCTCTAGGATATCCCATGCCTCCTTGGCTATCCTAGTGTTCTGAATCAGTTTGTACTGATTTTCATCCACTGCACATAGAAGAGCATGCCATGCCTTCCTATTCCATTTTGAAGTCTCAAACTCTTCAGGTGACCACTAAGCCTTAGGCTTGAGTACTTCTTCTCCACCACCCGTGGGAGTCATCATAGGAGGTGCATACCCATCTTTAATAGCCATCCATGCCCTATCATGGATTTAACACACGTACGCTTCCATCTTGCCTTTCCATGAGGCATAATTCACACCGGTGAGAAGAGGAGGCCGTGTGCTTGACGCACCCTCATGGTTGCCACCGTATCCACTCATTGTATGTAATGAATGAATTCAAATGAATGCAAAATGTATGAATGAGCACAAATCACACAAATGCAAAACACATATATCTAGGAACCCGCTCTGATACCAATTGAAAGTAAATACAATAAACGCTCGGTGTGTATGATAAATATATCTAGAGGGGGGGTGAATAGATTTTAACTATTATTACCCAATTTTCGCATGCATGTCAATTTTACGAAAATGCCCCTACTAGTCAAGAATACAAGCAAGTGTAATATAATGCGGAATTTAAATAACACTTGATGTATACGTGGAAACCCAACCACTGGGAAAAACCACGGGCTGTTTAGTGCGCCACACTCGGACCTCGAAATCCACTAATCGAAATGGAGTTTACAACCTATGTAAACCTCGTCTAACACTCCGGTCAATAACCCCCCACTTCTACCACTCGGGCCTTTAAAAGTGGCTCTAGTCCTAATTGCTTGAGGCCTAAGCAACCTTAGCCTCAAGACTTAATTCTCTATGAAGAGATTATGCAACCTATGTGAATATATATAAATATTTAAATAACAAACAAGGCTAGGTAACCTTAGATGCTTATCTAGGATGATGATATAATCAATATAAATCAATCCTAAATATCAATTGCTAAATGACATGTCAAATAGCTTAGCTAATCAAGATTAGTCAAAAACCTAATTAGCTATCACAAACAACACTCAATCAATTCATCACAATTAATTCTCTAATCTTGTATTTATCATATGATCAAAAACATACAAGTAATTAAAAGAGAATATGCTTGATAATAAAATACTAAAATAAGATGAAATTAATCAAAATCTTACCAAGCATGTTGTGATGATGCAAACCCAATCATAGATGAATGCAAGATGAACTTTGATGCAAAAAGGATTTGATTTGAGTGTTTAAAGGTGAGTTCTTGATTTGATTTTTTCTCAAAAATCTCTCTTTGAAGTTTAGGGTTCTAATAACTCAAGGAACTTGATCAGAGAATGAGAAAGTAAGATATTTATAGACATCAAGAATTGGGCATGTGAAAAGACAAGTTTGCCCCTGAAACGCACCTTTCGGCAGTTTCAATCGGCGGCCAGGCCACCGATCACGACCGTCGAATTGAGCCCGTGAAGAACAGAGCATCAACGGCGGTTTCGTGACCGCCGATCCAACCGCCGAATTAAACCGAGAGATTAAAATTGATCAGGTATGAACGGCGGTTTCGAACGGCGGTCGTGACCGCCGATCGTGACCGCAGAATTGCTTCAGACCTGTCTGGACTGAAACGGCGGTTTCATTCGGCGGCCAGGCCGCCGATCATAACCGCCGATCACCAACAATGGTGAAAACCAAGGAGAAGCCAAGGGCATTCTCCGTGGGCGGTCTTCACGTAAAACCAAGCACACATACGTGTGAGCGCGGACGTTTCCGAACAATATCGGGAAACGAATTACTAAGCACATATACACATAACAAGATATAAAACAAAGTGCTAGTGTGTAAAGTGACATGTGAAGAGTATGCACACAAATGCAAGTATGCTAAGTGTGTGTGTGCTTACTAAATCTCTTCAAAGAAAAATCAAGCACAAGAAATTATACATTTGACGTGCTTGTCCCTTGAGGTCTTAAAAGTGCCTTCAAGCATGAAGTTCAAACACCTAAACTACCCTTACATTATCAACCCTAAACTCGAAGTTGAGTTCTCACCCCCTCCTTCTAACGCCAATTGTTGACAGTGAATTTTGGATCGTTGAAAAGTCAACCGCCAAACAATAACACGTAGGCAGATCGAAGCTTTAACCAATCTAGGGTTGAATAATCAAAGCCTCTTTCCCCACGTGGATTTGATACGATTTGTTCGTATTTGAAATTAGTAATGTAGAAAAGTATGGAATAAAGAATAAATCAAGCAAAACACGTGTTTTACGTGGTAAAACCCCAAGGCGGGGAAACATCCACGGTGCCGGTGACGGCGAGAAGAGATCCACTATAAATAGAATGATTACACACTCAATACTCGCTTTCTCTCGGATAGTTGCTTATGTTTTGTATCTCTTTTCTCATGTCAGTGTAAGTTGCTCATGATGATCCTAATGATATCATAAATACATGGATGTATTTATAGGGTTCGATCTAGGGTTTCCCTAGTTACTGTCGTATAAGCGGTGAACTCATTGATTAGAGTCTTTGTAGGATTCTGGTAGAGTAGATCAATTAGGACTTGTTTCCCGTTTGGTGTTTATCCTTCTGGAAGCTTAGAGTTTATTCCGGATTAGACTTCTCTAGTACTGGAGAGGAAATAGGGATATTTCCTTATTGGAATATTATCCTAAGATTTCGTATATATGCAGATCTCTTCCTGATATGGCGTATCTTGGTAAGTCTGTATTTCCCATTTTTGGCTAAGTATTGATCTTTGGCCGAGCAGACTCCTGGCCGAGCAGACTCATGGCTGAGTGGACTCCTGGCCGAGTGGACTCCTAACCGAGTGGACTCCTGACAGAGTAGACTCCTGGCAGAGTGGACTCCTGGCCGAGTGGACTCCTGGCCGAGTGGACTCCTGGCCGAGTGGACTCCTGTCCGAGTGGACTCCTGTCCGAGTAGACTCCTGGCCGAGTGGACTCCTATCCGAGTAGACTCCTGTCCAAGTAGATTCCTGGCCAAGTAGACTCTTGGCCGAACAGATCTTTAGCCAACCAGATTCCATCTGCAGATGGCCCCCCATATGGTGCTGTCACGCATTCATGTTGACCCTTTTGATAACGTGTCTCATATTTGACTTTTGATGACGTGGAATCATTATATTTCCGCATTTACCCGTTATCTTCACTTACGTGTCATGCTGACGAAAAACCCTTATAACACCCATTATATTTAAAAACTTTTAAGAGCAAAAACTTTTAAGATGAGGAAGAAAGAAAGAAAGAAAGAGCCAGCGTTATGTTAAAAACTTAAAACAGAAAACAATTGACTACAAGGAAAAAAATGACATAAGTGAGGGAAAGAGAAGAAATAGCCTAGAAGAGAAGCAAAATAGAAACTATGGAGGGTGTCTTCAATTAGGATTTCAAAATACTTTTAAAAACTTTTTTAAATGGATGACTTTTTTAGATTTCATGGACTTTTTTAAATACTTTGTTTTAGTAAAATTATATATATTTCTCATGTCAATAAAAAAATATTTTTTTTAAAAGAATAAAAAAAAAATCATCGTTAATTAAACTTGACAAAAGCATTAATGTCTATATATGTGATTTTAAAATTTTTATTTGTATTTTTATTATATTTTGCACCATAAAGACATTATGTGCCTAATTTTTTTAATTAGTCATTTTTTTTTTATAATTAGTCAAAATATTATAAATTTTCTTTTAGAATAAATATAGCAAACCGAAAATAATATTAACGTTTACATGTCTCTAAGAAAGTATGACAATGGGTATAAAAAATCTACCCAAAATTAATTCAAGTTACTAAAGATAAAACATAAAAACCGCACATAGTTATTGAACAAGACCCATACCTAAAAGTTGATAGTTTGATATTGATCATAATTATATGGAGCCACGCTCATATGAGACTTTGATTATATCATATTAGCATGGTTGAATGGTGGTTTTCGTCTTTTATTATTTCTAATTAACATAAATGAAGTTCGTTTGATTTCTTTTAGTGTTGTTTAGTTGCTTTAAAAAAATAATAATAATAAAAAAAAAAAAAATTGAAATCCCTCATCCTTAATTGCATAGCCGATGCAGAGTTGTTTTATATTATTTTTTAGTTAATTTTTTTTTTTGTCGTTAATATTTGAATTTTTTTTTTTTTTTTTTTTTTTTGTTTTTTTTTTTTTGGACAATGTTTATTCATTTTATTTTATTTGTAAAATTTGTTAGGAATGAGTGGGCTTTTACTTGAAAATATAATTGAGTTTTTATGTGATTTTATGGTGGATACGGAAGGAGATGAATTCAGAAGGGAACCTAGTCTCCGACATAGATTTGAGCAAAATAGTTGCGTGAGTGGATAATTTTTAATAATAATTAAGTTAATTATTTTAGAAATATATGTTAGTGTTAACTCTTTAGGCCATCTCCATCCCAACACTAAAACACTATAATAGTGTAAAATTATGCTCTAACCCAACACTAAAACACAGGATCCAAGATGAATTTGATGTGGTTGTGAATAGTGCTTCACTTAATTTAGTGGAGCACTATTCACACCAACATTACTTTTTTTTTTTTTATTAAAATATCAAATCAACACTAAATTGTTTTATTACAATTCCTAATTTAATCGTCCCACACTTATTTATAATGATATTTATTTTAAAAATTATACCGTTGGAAAGATTTCGTCTAGATCTATAAAATGATACCAATATTAATATATATATATATTTTTTTTAAAAAAAAATTTACTTATTAATTATGCATTTAAAAAATTGGGGAAAATTATAACGGAAATTTTTTTATTTTTTAATATTATACAATTAGTTATTTAAGAATAATATTTTTTATGTCAAAAAAAATTAATCAATTTTGTTTAAGTTAATACAAATTAATTAATATTGTATAAATGTTTATTGAGAGAATATTCTTGTAAAGATGCTCTTTTACAAGAGTGGAAAAAACTTTAGTGTAAGAATATTCCCACAAAATTCTCTTTTTACACTATGTTGATGTATTTTTTAGTGCTCTCCATTGGAGATGCTCTTAGAATTGGTTTAAAAACAAATGATTTATTCATTTTTCAGGAAATATGGACAATAGGAAACTAGTTTTAGTTTAAGAAATTTAACTTCACAAAAACTAGTGAGTGCATTTTTGCTCACCCACACTAACTAGGGTGAACCATTACCACCCACTCCAGGTGTTGACACGTGTCCCAAACTCAACCCAGAGGTGGTAATGGTTCACCCTAGTTAGTGTGGGTGAGCAAAAATACACTCAAAACTAGTGCTTGGTTTCACGGTTCAAACTCTGGGTTGAGTTTGGGACACGTGTCAACACCTGGAGTGGGTGGTAATGGTTCACCCTAGTTAGTGTGGGTGAGCAAAAATACACTCAAAACTAGTGCTTGGTTTCACGGTTCAAATCGGTCAAATATTTAACTTTTTATTTTTTTATTTTTTTATTTTATAAAAAAGAACTAATGATTAACATTATAAGATGGAAAAAAATGGTTGTCATGACCCAAATGATTATAATCCTGGTTAAGATACAGGAGTGCATGCCCATAAACATATGTAGAGCACATAAGCTGCAATTAACACCCAAAATTGCCTATTAAACTCTTCCAAATCCTCCTCTTTAGTTCAAAAACAAGTGGTTAGATAAGAGATTAGTGTTTCTTGAATATTTTGATGAAGAAATTAATTTGAACATCAACTAGAAGACAAACAAAACCTTGACACTTCATATTTTATTAGACTTGGCCTGAACAAAAGCATACACACAACTCAAGCTTGACACTTTTCTAAAGAACAATTGATTCTTGTATTAATTATATCTACTTTACTTCTTCAGTTCACAGAATGCCATTAAAGCGGCATGCACAAACCTCTCTTGAAGATCACCAAAAGGCTAGCAATGTCAAAAGCAGAAAAGCAGCTAGTGTCAATGAAGCTATTTGATTTGAATGTGCGGAGTTTGGTAAAAATGGATAGTCTTCCGGAAGAGGCATTTTGCATTCGTCCCCATTGAAGTAGATATTCCGCGGAAATGCCCAACCCTCCTTAAATGTGAATGTGTCTATATCCTTTTCCAGAATCAACTCTGACTGAATATTTCCAGATGGTCCTGCTTCCATCAGGACATCATTAAAGAATTTTAAGCCGTAAAACATGCCACTGTCATCTGCATACTCAAAATATACAACGGTCAGCCTCAAAATTATCGATAACAGTTTCTTAACATGTTTAAAATGTACTTACTTGTGGACCTGTATGGCACCAGAGGCTTGTATGCGAAGCTAAAAACTTGAGTCACATTGTTGAGATTCGGATGTTGTACAACGAGTGTCCACTGTGTGTAATTAACTTGGTAATTGAAATTGGTGACCGAAATCTTGACTCGCCAATACTCCTTGTAGTTGAGCTTCACATGCCAATGAACTCGGATAGGGCACATATGTTGTGTGCACTGTATTGATGGTGCATTATTTAAAGTTGATCTGTTGGTTCCCACAACACTTCTAATAGTCTCTGAACCACTCCTGCATTATTATTATAGCTCAGGTGTCTGAGTTAGCTACTTCGATTTAGAAAAAAGAATTGAATACAAACTCAAATTATGTATCATATCATATAAGGGCTTACGCGACACAACTGTTGTTGTTCTGGCAGCCACAAGAACAGGCCGGACAAGGAGTGATGACAGAGTTGTAAAAGGATGACAATGAAACACAACAGGTTGGGTGCTGAGAAGCCAGAATTTGTGAGTAAGTACATGTCACATTCCATGTCACTGCGAATACAAAATTAAAGGATCAGTTACCCCTGTCAACTCTAACACACCTCATCACGTGCCAGACAGACGGGCCAGAAACAAATGCAAGTGGGGGATTTGTTACCGGGACTCCTAGCACAAACAAAGCCTTGATACCATGCTAGTAACCATTAGACCTAAAAGCTTATAAGTCGATAGGAAATGACCCAAAAATAAAATTTAAGAACTCTAATAACTCCACCAAGAACCAAAAGAAGTGTAACACGAGCTAAATTAACTTACTCATTGCTTGAGTTTTACGACGCCCATCGGGTGAGATAAAAACGGTGGGAGGCACAGGTTTTGCTTGGCTGCATGTATAGCCTTTTCCAGGACCAAGTAGAGTGAAATTCTTTGGCAGTCTCACTGTTCTATTTGAACTGCCAGAAAGTCCAACACTGACCTGAAAGGAAGACACAGCAGCAGAAGTGTCTTGTCCCTGCGAAGCGACAACCCCACCTTTGCAGCAATTGGCAATTTGTTGATTGAAAGGGACACCAGGAAGCAAATCAACAACTGTGGGATTTCTCTTGCAACAGTGAGGAATGTTTCCTTTGAACTTGGAACAGTCTCCTTGTTCAGTAGCTTGAGCTCCCACCATTCCCCAGATCACTTCTTTTTTAGACCATGTCCATCCTAATGTCCATCCAGGGCTCATGATGTGACGATACATTTGGAAGTTGGTCATCGTCACCACTGCCTGAATATATTTAACATCTATCTTAATTCTTAATTAACCTGATCGAAATCAAAAGCATGATCAAAAATCAAATGATACTTACCACATAACCATCTGGTGTCCAAGACATAACATCCCATTTAATAGTTATGTTCCCAGTTGGATCCAGTGAGTCAAATGCCACTAAAAAAATAAACATAAAAATGTGTAAGTAAAAATAAGCATATATATATATAGAACAGGATCAACTTTCGGGTATAGAATCACCTGCTGCATGAGAAAATATCATAAGAAGAAGAAGGTATGCATATCTGTTGGAAACCATGGTTCAACTTCACCAGGAATGCAGAGGGAGGTTAATATTAATAGTTTATATGAAGCTCACCTACTGGGTTTGTTGGCTACTTGATATCATTTTCCTACTGTCTTTGTCTTGAAACATGAACTAGAACACAACAAACACAAAAGGGGCTTACTTTTATTTTTTATTGTTTCTTAATTAGGTGAAAGGGTGGACTTTGTCACATATTGTAGAGCTGTTTGAGCTGGAATATAATTACTAGTCAACTCCAGTTGTGATGATCATGACTAACTAACTGCTTCACACATCACATTCAAATTTTCAATCTGCAAAGATCGATCTATGCATCATGGCAGCCATTCGATTGAATTATTACACTTCCACAAGATAAATTTGATGTGAATGGAATTTACAGACATCGAGTCATCAACTGCGGAAGAACAGAAACTATGAGTACATGAAGATATTGGTTGTCCAATCTGTTACGGAATATGCAAACCCAAAGTCAATAAAACAACAATCATACACGAAAGCAAATAAAACATAATAAAGAGAGACATAGGATTTTACATGGACAACAACACCTCCCCGTATAGCATCAGGGTAGCCCAACAATATGGATTTATGCTTTAAATTTTTGCCACGCATTTCATGGCAAAATAATTTTATATTGTTATAGAATACAAAAAAGATCGATTCATTCACACAGGATTTATGATCTGGTCTGACGCAATATCAGAAGCATGAAAAAATGTGGCAATAAAATAATTGGTTTGAATTTTTCTCTTCTTTTATTCTCTTTGTTTAAATGGAAACAACAGATTTGACAAAATCTATAAAGGGATAGCTCAACTTCCAAGGTTTCTTTCTTTAATTTACTTAATCGGATGCATTTTAGGCTTTTAAACTCTTATATTTTAGAAGACATGCTATCAGAAGTCATTTTAATACTCAAAAATCAAGTTTTTTTTCCAATATATATAAATAAATATATACGGTCTTTCTATTATCAGTTCGAACGGACAAAAGTTATATCAGTTCCTTGTATGTGGACCACTGGATTTAAATACTTTGACTGACAAGTGCATACAGCCAAGTCAAAGTATTTAAATCCAATGGTCCACATGCAAGGAACTGATATAACTTTTTTCAGTTCGAACTGATAATAGAATTTATATATATATATATATATATATATTTGATTAAGCAAAGTGTTACGATATTTACTTCAAGACAAGACGAGGTTGGAGACGAGTAGCAATATGATAAGCAGAGGCAGGCACTGTTGGGGCGGCGTTGGGTAAGAATGGATATGCATCCGGAGGAGGCATCATACATTCATCACCATTAAAGTAAACTTGCAAAGGAAAAGCCCATCCTCTCTCCAATGTAAATGTATTCTTGTCCTTTTCGAATATCAATTCAGACTGAACATTACCGTGTGGCCCTGCTTCTGGCAGTAGTTCGTTATAATATTTTATGCCATGAAACATGCCAGTATCATCTGCAAATTAATATACAAAACTAGTTTATAAGCCCTGAAAAAAGAATATCTCAAGGTACTGCGTTAGGAATTACACGGACTTACTTATGGATTCGTAAAGGGTGAGTGGCTTGTAGACGAAGTGATAAACATCTGTGACATTCTTCAGATTAGGATGTCGAACAACTAGAGTCCACTGTGTGTTATTCATCTGGTATTTGAAATTGGTTATGGCGATCTTCACACACCAATGCTCCTTGTAGTTGGTCTTTACATGCCAATGCACCCGGATTGGGCACATGTGATTCGTGCACTGTAATTGTGGCACCACCGGTATGTCTGACTTTGCAGTACTAAAACTTTTAGGATCATTCCTGCATTAATTATACCCCAGTTACACAGGTGTAAATTTTCATGATTTCATTTGGAAATCAAAAAGGGTGCTTACATGATGCAGTTATTTTCATTTTGGCAACCACAAGCGCAAGATGGACAGGGAGTGATGTTGGGGTTGTAAAAAGATGACAATGACACACAGCATTTGGGGTACTTAGATGCCAGTGTCTGTGAGTAGCTGCAGGTCACAGTCCAAGACACTGCAACAACAAAGATCAACTACACCAATTTCAAATATTCACAAGGTATTGATTGTTGTCTTACAAAGTAGTAAGTAGTGTGTTTACTCACTCATTGCATAGGTTTTCCTCCGACCACCGGATGAGAAAAATGTAGATGGTTGAACAACGGTCGCAGCACTGCATGTATAACCTGGTCCAAGACCAAGCAAGTAAAAATTCTTGGGTAGTCTTACTGTTTTATTCCAAGTACCAGATAGTCCAACACTTAGTTGAAAGGAAGAAACAGAAGCTGCAGGGTCTTCTCCCAGAGAAGCCAATTCACCATCTTTGCAACATTGGCTAAATTGTTGGTTTTTAGGGACTCCAGGGGTCAAATCAACAATTGCAGGATTCCTACTACAACAATGAGGAATGTTCCCTTTGAACTTGGAACAATCTCCTTGGTCTGTGCCTTGTGCTCCCACCATCGACCAAATCACTTCTTTCTTTGCCCATGTCCATCCTAAGGTCCAACCTGGGCTCATGATTTGCCGATACATTTGATTGTTGTTTATGGTCACCACCGCCTGAAAATTCATGTCGCGGGTAAGTGTGTGCATTTCAATGAATAATGTTTCAATCTATGCACAATTGCATTCCTTTTCTCTAGTTCAAGCCCAATGAAGTATGCTCCAATACTAACACATGGTGATAATGACATAGTCTAGCAATAGTATATAAACACCCCCCTCATGACTTGGCAAGCGGACCAAACTCAAATACATATGCAGATTGCAGAACAAATACAAAAACAAATGTGCATGTTGGGGGGATTTGAACTCAGTACTCTTGGACAACCAAAGCTCTGATACCATTTAATAATCATTAGATCCAAAAGCTTAAGCCAATGGAAAATGGCTCAACAATAGTATATAAACACTATAACATGCAAATGCAATCAGATTAAATTGAGATCAGGGAAAAGCTCACCACATAGTCATCAGGGGTCCAAGACATGACATCCCATTTGATATCAATCCTCCCATGCGGATCCAGTAAGTCATAAGCAGCTGCAAATGTTAAAGGAGAAATAAAGCAATAAAAAAAAAAAAAAAAAAAAAAAAAAAGCATTCAAATCTTTTAATTTCCATGCTTCCAACTTGCTAAAACCAGGGCTACTTGCATCCGATATAATGGGGAGTACTTGAGTATTTATAAAATTACTAAGATTCTACCGAAATGTGTTACCTAGAGGAGTCTGACTTTCTATATTTGTTGGCTACTTCATCTGAGATTCTCCTGTCATATTCTAAGCATATCTCTAGTACCATAAACTATATGGTGTTGTCACATGATAATGTCACACAAAAAGTAAGGTCTTAATAAATAATGGTTGCAGAATCCATGATTCAACTTTTTATAGGAATAATTACCCCGGTGGCCATCAATTTGGGTCACCGCTATCAAAATGACCATTAGATGGAGAATTGGTTTCAAAATAGCCATTTTTTACGAACATTGTTACACTAATGGTCATTCCATACAATTCCATCTAATGAATGACATTTTGGTAAATAAGGGGATAATATTAATTTATTTTAGATATTTTTTGGAAATAATTTTTTTTCTTTTTTGAAACGAATAATTATATTTAGTATGTGTATATATGTATGGCATATTTTAAAAAAAATATCGCAAATATCGCAACTCTTTTTTAAAAGGGTTGAATAAATGGGCTCAAAGCCCAACAGTATTTGCATGTTGAACTTGCTAGGCCAGAACTAGTTAGACCTAGTTTAAGATAAATATAGCACACAAGTCGGAATGACCCTGTTATTTTATTCTCAGTCTCAACTTTGGATTTACAGGTGAGTGAAAATATTTATACCCCTCAAAAATTGTATCAACACCCTTTTCGTAAGTGCACCCCATTAAAAATTAAAAATATATATATGCAATTTGTAAATAAACCCCACTTAAAACCAAAAATACCTTTGATTTAATTTTTATTCTATTGTATTTTTATAAGTACACCCATATACCTTTATTTTGTTATCTAATCAATTTTATAAACTTTATTATTATTAAAAAAAATATTTTTTTTGTTTAAATAAATAATTTTTATCATATATATAAGAGAGCATACCAAAATGAATTGAGTTTTGAACAAATTTATTTAACAGGTAGATAAAAATAATGAAAAGAAGATAATGTAAATATGCAATATATAGTGCACATCAGTGCTTATAAGTTATACCTGATAAATATATATACACGACTAAAATTAAAAAGCGCAAACAACTAAATTTATTTATCCAAAAAATAAACCAAGTAAATGTTGTGAAACTTAATAAAATATTATAGATAAATAAGCTTAAATATAAAATTTTAAAAAAAAAATACAAACAATTTTACCTGTAAGCTCATTCTCTAGCTAAGGTAGCTATATTTAGTAATCAGATCACTTTTTTTTTTTTTTTTCTCTTTTTTGTTGAGTTTTATTGTGTAAGAATATCAATAGTATGATGTAATTGTATTTTAGTTTTGGAATGATAATCTTACATTTTTTTTAAAATTAGGAAACTAATTAATAATTTGTGGGCGTACAGTATTTATAAACTATTTTGTTCTTTTAGGCGGCATTTGGTTCACTGAAATGGAAAGGAAAGGAATGGAAACCATTCCATTCCAAATGTTTGGTTTGCAAAAATCCAATGGAAAGAGGATTCCAATGGAATTGGGTTTCCACCAAAATGGTGGAATTGGCTTTCCATCCACAATCCAGTGGAAAGGCCATTCCAATTCCTAACAACATTTCACTTCCAAAAATGACCCTCTGCTAATAATTCATATATCGGGTTCAAAAATTAAATAGAACTTTTTGGGGGAGGGCTTGTGCAAATAGCACCACTTTAATAAGTCTTGTTTTAATAGCACCAAAATAGGTGATGAGACCAAAATACCCCCACTTACTCTTTTCCTTTTTATTTTTTTTCTCGAAAATTCGAGACTTATTTGCAGTTTCGAGACTTATTCATGATTTTTTCAAGACTTATTCATGCGTTTTCAAGACTTATTCATGTGTTTCGAGACTTAATTCAAGTTTGTTCGGGACTTATTCTATTAGACCTCCATCAATGGTGACAGTGACGATCCGACGATGACGCTGGTTGACTCCGGAGATAGTTGGATTTGGAAGATCGAACGATGCCGAGTTCATTGGCGCCATCGGTTTCGTTAGATTCACAATGGATCGTCATAGATCAGACAATGAAGATTCGTGACGGTTTGGGTTTTGCTTCGTTTCTCTCTCTACACAACTCGAGAATGAAAACGAACACTTCGGTTACAATGATTGGCACTCGACGAATGTTTTCCCAGTGGTTTTGCCGGTCAACTAGCTGGTTGGCGGTGGCACCTCCATTAAAGCTCCATCAATGGAGGTTTTGGAAAAAAGGAAGAAGAAGGTGAAGGACACACAAGAGAAAAGAAAAGAAGCTAGGGGGGTATTCTTGTCCAAATTCCATTTTTGGTGCTATTAAAACAAGAGTTATTAAAGTGTGATAATTGTACAAGTCAAAATTTAAAAAGTGCTATATACCCCTATTTCCTCTTCATATATCTACCCAGATTTCTTTCCATCTCCATCTTCAAATCTAAACCCAGAAATCAAACCCATCTCCATCTTCAGATCTCTTCTCTCTCTCTATAAAAAGAATAAAACAAATAAAAAATAAAAAATAAATAACACACCCAGTTGATTTGCGAGTCCGAGACCACCACCACACGGCTCCACCGCCGAACCAGGCTCCGCTACCGAACCCAACTTCGCTGCTCACCGCCCAGCTGAACCTAGCAAAAACAAACAACACACCCAACTGATCTGCGAGTCCAAGACCACCACCACACAGCTCCACCGCCGAACCAGGCTCCGCCGCTGAACCAAGCTTCACCGCCGAAACCAGCTTCGCCGCTCACCGCCCAACCGAACCCAGCTCCACCACAAACAAAACCCAAACACTCTCTCTCTCTATCTCTTCGCGATCTATACTAGCAACTGGGACTTCCAAGAAAATTGTTTTGGAAACAATTTTTGTTGGTTTCATTTTGGATTTGAATGATACATATTGTTGTTTGTTGATTTTCGACCACCCATGCCTTCTTTGATCTCTCTCTCTCTCTCTCTCTCTCTCTCCGTTGATGATGGTTTGGCTGGGTTTCATTTGGGGTTGGCTTGAATTGAATCTAATATGTGTTTTTGATTTTTCAATTATTGATTTGGTATTGAATATGAATGGCATCTGATGTTGATGGTGATTTTGTTTTTGTTTTTCAATTTTTTTCATTTGGGTTTGGATTGAATCGAATGGAATCTGATGTTGATGGTGATTTGGTATTGAATCTGAATGGAATCCATTTTCAATTTCATATAAAATTTTTGTAATTGAAAATAAAAATTTTATTATTAATTAGATTAATTTATATATATAATTATTATATATACTTCCATAGTTTCATATTTTATTATTATTATCATAATATATCATTATTATAACTGTTATGTAATTAAGGGCATTTTGGTCAAAATACAGTTAATTCAATTCCATTCAGTTTTTAACCAAACAAAATAATACTGATTCAGATGTTAATTCTAAAGTCCCAACCAAACAAAGAAATCATCTTTCCATTCCATTCCTATTCCCATTCCGATTACCATTCCGCCATTTAACCAAACGTGACCTTAGTATTTTACTAAAGGGTAATATTGGATTTTCAAAAATACACTAATTAGGGATGTAAATACAATTTTTGAGGGGTGCAAATATCGTCACTCTTTACAGGTAAGGCTCTCAATCTCAATCTCATGATCTGCCGATACATTTGAATATTGTTGTTTATGGTCCACCACCGCCTGAAACCAAACGTGGTAAGTGTACTGTGCATTTCAATGTATGTTTCAATCTGTGCACATTTCCATTCCTCTTCTCTAGTTCAAGCTCAATGAAATGCAAACTCTGATACGTTAATGATTGCAAATGCAAAATACTGGATGAGATTTGGTTAGGTGGTTCATGTTAAAATCGATCAGAGATTAGGGAAAAGCTCACCACATAGCCAATGTCAGGAAATTCAATTGTAGGGGACTATTATACAAAACTGAAATTTTTTGGCAAATATCAACAAAATCACAAACAATCAAAGCTGTCTGAAAATCATCACAAGAAATAGCAGAGATATTACCAGCGGATTCATGAGCTCCTAAACCGAGTTGAAGTCCACAAGCACAAGCCAAGAATTATCCAAACTTGAAATATCCATAAGAGAACTCCAAAGAGATTTACGGGTGATTTAGCTCATGGTAGCAAAAACAAAAGAAATCTGATTAACAATCCCACACAAATTAGTATAAACTGTAATATATTGAGTATAAGACAAAACAACAGTAACATCCTGAAAAGCAGAAGACCCAGAAATCTATATACTAGGAAGACCTCTAGCATTAACACCAATAAAGTGTAATCCAATAGAATGCTAGAAAGTGGGAGCAATCGAATCAAAAACACACAGAGGCTCAACAATGCAAAAAAAATTCTGGCCTATGATAAGAATAAAAATCTTTCAAATTGCGTAGGGTATAACTATTTACAATACCTCTACAATTCCAATAAAGGACAATCATTTATTTAACAATTTGTTCTTGGTAGCCCTAGTCTTGGGCGAAACAACATTGATAACAAGTTTTTTTATTCCTCTTACCCTTTTTAATGGTAACCTCCTTCTAACCTGAATCTTCAATTTGATCTGTCCGAGACTCCGCCTTGAATACCTGTGGTGTCTAAAGCTGTAGGATGACTGAAGTCTAATTCGATGCATTCACTGTCAGTATCCGAGCTAACTTCACCCCCAGAAGTATGAGAAGTCTAAGGTGTTAGGAAGTATGCCCTAAAGCAATGAATTTTATGTAATAAATCATTTGATATCAATAAAAGTCTTTTGCTTATAAATAAATTATGTAGCATGTATAAATCATTTATTATATATAAAACCAAAATATTCTAAGAATCCAAGACTAAAATAAACCTAAAGAATTATCCACATGAAGAAGCTTATGTGTGGTAGACATAATTCTTTATTTAGTCTAATAATGTTCACAACTTAAGATACATGCTGGATACCTTATCTTGATTAAAATTGTAGGTCTTTTGTTTTCAATTGGGAAGTGATGAGTCTAGAATTACCAAGTAAAAGACTTTGAACAAAAGACCTAGTACATATGATGTATTGAACGGAGCAAGTGAACAGTATATTTCGATTTTACCATTAATGAAATAATACATTCACAATAGAGCAATTGAAATATATATCTTAATCCTGAGATAAATAATGTACCATATGTATTATGAGTTGTAAGGTTTGAGCTATTAATGGGTACAACCATAGAATAACGGTTTAATCACGATAGTTTGGCATTATTGATTCATGTCATGGCGGACATATATTTATAGATATGAATATTATGGCTCATAATCAAATAAGAATAAATACCACATTTTGGGTCTTACGATGACTTGAATAATAAATCTTGGTACCAAGTATTCAATAAGGAGTTATTAAATCATGATTTATGATGAATCAAAATTATCCATCAGACGTAAGGGCAGTCCTAAAGAATAAAATAATTAATAATGCAACTGTCAAAAGACATTTTAATTATTTGTATTTTTCATGAGGATACATATTTCACGCAATTGCTTAGGGTAAAAATATTTAATATATTTTATTTTAATTCAAGAGTGCAATTTCAATTTTTTTGTGGACTAAATTGAAATTAATATATTTGGGCTCGATTAATTAAGAGTTAATTGGTACTTTGGCCAAATATATTGGAGAGATTAGACTTACTAAATCATAACAGGATTTGTGATTCTTGTGTCCTATGAGATATTCTTTTCTAAACCTATAAATAGGTGGCTTAAGAGAGAATAGATTTACATCAAGCTTATCATTCTCATTGGTGTTGAAACAAGCTTGAAAGTAAGTTGTATGTTTCAAATTCGATTTGAGCTTTTAATCTTTTTATTTAATTCTTGTAGGTGGATTTACAACTTGGTTCAAAGAAAAAAGAGTATGCACTCCTAGATGATTCAATCTTGTGCTAAGTGCAGAAGATTTACGGAGACTAAACTATAAAAATAATCTCTAAATTAATTCAATTTGCATTACATTTAGAATGCGATCCGACGATGTTTTGATTTTTTTTTTTTTTATAAAGTTCCGCAAATACATTTACTTTCAAAACGGTTATTTTTCCCTGCAGTTGGTATCAGAGCCTAGTCGTTATATTCTAAACTAGTGCATCTTGAATTAAATCTTCCTACAAATCCTTAAATTTCTTTGATAAGCATGTTATGTTGGAAGAGATGGCACTCTAGGGTTTATCTTATATATGTGATAATTAATATATATGTGATACATGAGATTAATTATTATTTCAATTTGGATCTTATCTATGGTCTAGAGTTTTATATGTATTTTTCCGATATCAATTGTAACAAGAAGGGTGGCCTATCATCGCTATGTTTCCTTCTTGATAGATTTAAGTTTTTTATTTTTTTTCATTAAGTTTTTGTATTTCAATTATTGATATAATCGAAGAAGAGTCCGAGACGAATCCAATGGTGAAAACGGAGATCGAAGGGATCCAGTCTCAGACGTGCCCGTACGAGCAGCTGGAAGATTGCTGCGTAGCACCGACATGTTGCTGTACGCCAAAGGTGTTGGGGTGCATGAGGGTGTGGCATGGTTTCGAGGCGATTTTAGGCACGTGGAACTCCTAGAAGACATGGGGAAACATGTGGGGAGTTGGCTTTCTTGTTGGGGAAGTTTTTGTTTCGGAAATACTTGTTTAGGAAAAACTTGTTATGTGGTTTCCAACTACTTATGAGAGTCTAATTCCTCAAAAAAAAAAAAAGATTTTTATTTATTTATTTATTAATTTTCAAGAAATTGATTTCCTAAACTCACAAGAGTTGTGAATTGGGTGGAAATATATTTTGAAAATAATGTTTTATTTTTATAAATAAATAAAAAAAATGAGTTTCCTAATTACACAAAAGTTGTGGAATAGTTGGAAACCTATTTTGATAAGGATTCTTCTCCAACAAGTTTTAATTAACAAGAGTTGTTGATTAATTAATTGAATTTTCCTTTTATATAATTCCTTAATTCACAAGAGTTGTGGATTAGATTGAATTATTAATTATTCTAGGAGTATGTAAATACAAGTTCAAGACAAAGAGTCGAAGACATGAAGATTCAAGTTTTGTAATCTTTGTAATTTTTATTTTATTTTTTTTAGGGGTGACCATAGATAAGATCATAATTTATTTGTTTATTTAGCATTTATTTTATTATTTGGATGATTATATGAATGCTATGCATAAAATAACATGTCATATATAATAATGAGTGCCACTCATCTCTTTTATGCCATAACATTTATCAAATGGTTTAGCTTTCTAAAAGCATCTAGAAAACTTGGTAAATCATTTGAGTGTAAATCCACAAACGCCAAAAATTAAGTGGGAGAAAGTATAAGATACATATGGCCTCCAAAGTTGATCAAACAAGATGTTTTATTGATACTCCCCTAAGAGATCATATGAATGGAATCTTAGGAGATCTCGAAAAGCGGTAGACTAGATATTGACTTGATCAAGATTATATTCCCCTAGGAAATAATTCTCATAATAGAAAATTGAGGGTTGAAACTTTTGGTTATACACTCAATATGGATTAATATGCTCCCTAAAGTTCTTGTTAATAAAATCCATAAGGCTAAATTGATGGAGTTATATACTAATATATGAGAAAAGAAAATTAATCTTAATAAATATGAGCATTTTTATCTTAATAAAATGAAAATGTTACATTAAAATTAATCTTTTTTTAAGCAAAAGCACATAAATTTCATTTAAAATAATCTTATTAAATTGAGAAAAGCAAAAGTAAAATACAAACTTGAAACCAAATCTAAAAAATTAAATTGAAATTAATTATATTAAATGATTTGATTTAAATTATAATTCATAATATATATGATTAAATATATTATATATTTCATAATATAATATATTATTATTATATAATCTTAATTCTTGAAAAGTTATTAATAAATATTTCATAAATGATTATACATGATTATATAATATCATATCTTATTATTATATATGATATATTGTATAATATATGTAATAATTATAAGAGCATTAATGAATAACATGTGACAGCTTCTGATTGGAAGAAGCTATTTTTATATGATTATATATAATACGATAATATATATATATATATATATATATGTGTGTGTGTGTGTGTATGTGTGTGATTTATTAATAATATTAAATAAATAAAGAAAATTAGAAGAAAAAACCATAATAATAACATTAAATAGATGACACGTTTCGCTTCCTAATGAGAAGATGATATTTTTATATGATTATTATAATACAATTTATTAATAATAAGAAATAGATAAACATAATTAAAACAACATAATAATAACATTAAATAGATGACACGTGTTACTTCCTCATGAGAAGAAGCTATTTTTTGCTATAACAATTATATAAAAATTAAAGGACAATGCTTAGGTATGGCTAGTTAGTACCCAAGGTACTGACCCCACCAATGAGGTGTTGTCATGTGGCCCATTTTGGAAGAATGCATGGAGAAAAATGTAAAAAGTGAAAGAAAAAATATCACATGTCAACACCTCATTGATGGGTTAGTATCTTAGGTACTGACTAGTCAGTACCCAAACATTTTCCAAAATTAAATACTGAAAACTATTGAAAAAGACTAAAAAAAAAAAAAAAAAAAATTGAAAATGGAGTAATTTTGAAAATTTTGAAAAAAAAAATGGAGTAAAAATTTTGAAAAAAAAAATTAATAAAGGAAATTGTCATCTACAAATTAAATTTGACTAAATGTATCCTAACATAATGCAATCAACACTTGGTTGAGCAGAAACTAAATTACTAACATTAAAATTGAAAGGAAAGAAAATAAGCTATTAACATTTTATATAAATTAACAATAACCGTAGATAAAAAATATTAAAGGTACATTAAAAATATTAAAGGTACATTGAAATTATAGAATTGATAATCAAACAAATTAAAAGTAACATTTGGAATCAATTCATATTTCGCTCTTTGTAGTGTTGTGTTGAGAACAAAAAAAAAATATTCTAGATTTAATTATCATCCATCTATATTTGAGTTTTAACTATTTTTGCTTTCTTTCCTCTTCAAATGTCAAACTCCTACAAATAGAAGAAAAAAAAAATTGAGTTTAACATAAGGTAATTAACAAAAAAAAAAATAGAAAACTCACTAAACACACATGTACAAAGAAAGAGAAGAATGAGGAAATTACCTATACTGCAAACAGGTAAAATCTTGTCATAAGTCCTGAAATATAAGTCATATTATTATAAGAAAAATGGTAAAAAAAGACAAAAATCTAATATATATAACACTTCCAACATATAAGATATGGGAAAAAAAACAAAAACAAATAGATGCTTCACTTTAAACCACGTAAAATTGAATATTCTTTTATAAAATGTTAAATGAAAAAGAAAAGGTATAAACTGATATACATATTTGTGTGAGTGGATATATGTAGAAACATATAAATATGAAAGCAAGCATGTTGAAAAAAAATATAAAAATGAAGAACACATGAGTTTGATTTGATTTTCACTTATAAATTGGAAATGAATAACCGAAAGAGATTGAAAGAAATATGAAATGGGCTAGAATGAATGCAAGGAATGCAAAAAGGTTTAAACTAAAATCACATTAAAATTAATCTTATTCATTTCATCTTAAAAAATGGAAAGGTTACATTGAAATTAATCAAAACACATAAATTACATTAAATAAATCTTATTCATTTCAACTTATAAAATAGAAAGGTTATATTGAATTTAATTTTATTAAATAGGAGCATTTTCATCTTAATAAAATGAAATTGTTA
The DNA here is from genome assembly GCA_008009225.1 of Acer yangbiense. Lineage (NCBI taxonomy): Eukaryota > Viridiplantae > Streptophyta > Magnoliopsida > Sapindales > Sapindaceae > Acer > Acer yangbiense. The sequence goes on from CM017771.1 coordinate 25,235,789, forward strand.
CATTAAAATTAATCTTATTTTGAAGTAAAAGCACATAAATTTCATTTGAAATAATATTATTAAATTGGGAAAAGCAAAAGTCAAATACAAAGTTGAAACCAAATCTCAAAAAAATTAAATTGAAATTACTCATATTAAAAAATATGATTTAAATTAGGCTTGCACTTTCTGGCAACATTTGCGTTTATTGCACAAACATCCCCTGTAAAATGTTGACCAAACGGTTGACTAACCGTGAAGTTAACAACCAAAAGAGAATGACGAAAATACCCTTCCATCCAAAATCCCTAAGTTAATTAAAAAATCAAAACACCTCCATCAAAGATTGTACCTTCAACCTTGTTGATAAAACCCACATACTATAACCAAATGAACTACTCCAACTCATTGATAGAGGTTTATTGATTTAAATGTATATATATAGTTTTATAATTTGTTTAAAATAATTTAAATCTATTTATATAATTTAAAATAAACTCATATATATATATATATATATATATGGGTCATTCTTCGGTGCAACATTACATGATACAAATTATATAATATTATCGCATATGAATTGCACGTGAATATATTTCTTATTACAATTGGAATGTCATATTGCAAAACTGGGATAATAGTGCGAGGATGCAGAACATTTGCCCCAAAATATGACTGCATGTTCACATGAACTTGAGGTTAGAAACATAATTTAGCAAGTTTGCACAACTTTGACAGATATGAGAGTTGTGGTCAGTTCACCATTTCCCAGGCATCTTGATGAGACAGTTTATTTAGTATCACGGCCTCACTAACTGCAGAAAATGGTATTTCTTCACATTACAATCACTCTGTAGAATTAATGCTTTAACCACAGATGGAAACAAATATATCTCACATAACATATTAGGCACACTAACAAAAATACATTCAAGACAATTCAAGCTTACATTCTCCCCACCTAGTTACCCTTTTACATAATGGACAAAGATCCATGCCAATAGTAATGAGAATATCAAAGATATTGAACATACGGAATCTAACATACAGCTTATAATCCTACAGAATTTTGAATGCATTTAATTCAGAGACAGCATAATTACATGCAGAAAAAGTGAAAAGAAAAAAAAACTCACATATACACAGAAGAAACATCATATTTGAGAGATTCAAGAGACCTCTAAGAGTAATATAATGTTTTAGTTTAGACAACCACCAAAGGAATCAACAAAAAACAACAGAGTAAACTGAAATAAGATCGACTTCAATAGTAATCATTTAACATCTCACACATAACAAGGCTATAGAACTACCTCTTTGTGTTGCATAATGCAATTATTTGTTTTGTCAATCTCAAGGGAGCTCGATTTCCCTGGTTCTCCCTATACATCGGATGACTTGTCCTTCTTGACGTGATTCTTCTTGTGAACACGATGAGAGTTCCCACTTTTCACTACATGGACATCATTCTCAACATCCTCAAGATCAACACTTTCTTCAGCACTAGCAAGTTTACTTTTTTTCCTCCTATAACACAGTAATAACAAATGTGATTTACAAATCCAAGCAAAAAATCACAAGAATCCTATGCAACTGCATGTAAGTATGTAACTGAACAAAACATATTACGAGACTCGAAAACATACTTAAGCCCTGAAGTTTCTTCGAATTCAAAGCCTTCCTTTTCTTGGAAACTTTGTCCAACAACATGTGTATCTTCCAAGTCCAATACATCCAAAGACTCCTCATGTTCATCCTCTTCAAATTCACTTTCATATCCACAGTTTCCTTATTGAATTCCTCATTTGCTAGAAGATTCACTATTTCCATGCCATTATCTAAATCGTCTATATCAGCTAATACTCCTACTTTCTTTCTCACTCTGTTAAGAACAATGAATTTTAAAAAATAAAAATAAAAATTTGAACGTGGTCTAGAAAATAATGGAAGTGAATATTAAGAAAATCTATCAATCAATCGACTGACCAGACAACATCTTTATCCTTCAAAACACAAGTCGATTCAAAAGGTAGCAAAGCAAACCCATCCATCTACATATCATGATGCATAATAATACCCATTTGTGAGATAACAAAATAAAAGGTAATAATAATAATAATAAAATTGCAAGTCTGACAGAGAAAATAATGATGAGTAATATTACTGAGAGAAGGAGGCCATGCGGACAAGAGTGGTGGAGGCCGAAAATGTTGAAGAGATAAGCGAAAAGATTGGAGATGGTCTTGTGGAGTTTAGGTTTGAAGAGAAACCAGCTTTTTGCGAGTCCTTCCTTCTTCTGTGACTTGCTCAGTATGTGATGGTTCTCAAACACTAAACGCAACCGCACTCTCTCTATCTCCATCTCCATCTCCCCTTCTAAAACCCATATTTACTTGTCTTCGCTGTCTCTATAAAATGACTGTGATGCCGGACATTTTTTTTGTGAAAGACATTAATACATTACTTGTCTTTGCTGTCAATCTTGCTCCTGTTCCTGTCGTTTATGGTCCTCCAAACATGGGACCTCTTGAAGTTCTTGAAATCCACACTTCAGAACAGATCCAAACCCACACACGTACACAGACCCACACCACAACGACTAATTATTTTCTTGTTATCTTTTTTTTTTTTCTTGTCTTGATATTACAGTAACACCACCTTCTCGGCCACTAAACACAAACCCATACAAACACCCAAATCAAACATGTCATTTCCGAGATTTTATCGGCAACAGTTTTCTCGGAAACCAAACAGACCCTAAAAGAGAGAATGTGGAGAGAAAATTTATGGTAACATGAGTAGACTTTTTTCTGAGAACCCAAAGAGATGAAGATCGAAGCAAAAGATATGAAATATATATATATATATATATATATATATATATATAGAGAGAGAGAGAGAGAGAGTTGGGTTTAGAAATCTGTAGAGAAAATGAAATGGCAGTGGGATGGTAGAGAGAGAGAGAGAGAGACAAAAACAACGGTTGTTTTTCCCTTCTTTTTTTTTCTTTTTCTTTTCTTAGATATTTATTGGGGATATTATCATCTGGTTCCCTATATTATTTTGGATTATTTATTGTTTACTCACTTATTCATTTTTCACTGAATTGATCCCTATGTGTTCAAAAACCACTCAATTTGATCCATCTGACCAGAATTTTGATGGTCAACCGTCGCAGAAAATACTAATTGACCTTTTTACCCTTCACTCTAAAATCAAAATAAAATAAAATAAAAAGAGAACTTTTAGTTTCTTAATTTTAAAGGGTGATAATATAACTTAGCACCACAATTAATACTTAATAATAATAATAATTTTTCTTTAAAAAAAAAATCATTTAAATGGATATCTACTGTCTATCTTTGAGATGGACTGTTATTGGTAAAATTCAAAAAATCGACAGGTCAGCATGATTACCAGAAAAATACGATGGATAGATGTGCCATGTCACGAAAAGTCAACAGGGAAAGAACCATCCTTAGTTGACCAGTAAATGATCTCAAGACTCGGTCAGGATTGCCCAAACGATCGGGCTAGGGTGACCTAGTCGAGATAACCAAACCGATCGGGTAGAAATAGTCCAGTCGGGACAACTAGGTTGACCGGGTCAAGACACCTAATCGGGTTCAAGCAATCAATCGGGGGGAACGAGATCTGGTTGGGTGAAGCAGTTGATCGATTAAGCAACACGTGGACAATACTAAATTTAAGGCATCCATGACTCAAATATGCAGCGAAAGATTCTTACTTAAATAAAGGAGCTGCGAAGTACATTTTGATAGGGAAACAAACTACCTTAAAGATATAAAAGTCCTACCCAGGCAAGAGATCTAACCCCATTAGTATACAAGAGAAGTGAAACAGGAAAGAAGATAAAAACGACTCCAATAAGTTAGAGTTCAGTAAAACCTCACCTTCCTTCCTTACTTGTAAAAATAAAAATTAGAGGTCTATGTATGTATAAATAGACCCTCAAAACACCAGAAGAATTAAGGTTCGAATAGTCACGAGTATACAGGAGAGATTGAGTGTGTAATTCTAAAGATTCAAAATGCATTTGTTCTCGCGGTCTCCGACAACCGTGATTTTTTTCCTTTTTGGGTTTTCCACATAAACTTGTGCGCTTGCATATTTTCTTTTGTTCTTTCGTTTATTTCTCAATTCGCATTCTAATACATATTTGCTTGTTGGATGCGTGGTAGATTTTACTTAATCCAAAAATCACCGTCAACAAGGACGGTGGACATAAATCATAAATTAAAGAAAGAAAGAAATAATAAAATAATAAAATAAATCAGTCCATTAGTCCATCAGTTCATCAAATTCAACTAGCCCCATCATCAGCTTCAAATTAAACCAACCCATATTCTTTATGAACAATCACGCTATCATGTCCAAATTCTTCATTCAACACATTATCATCATCATCTATAAAACAATAAATAAATAAATAAATCGATATCTCTAGAATTTTCGTTCACCAACACTTACACACCCACCACCACCACCATTAGATTCTTCGTTCACCCAACACCCACAACCACCATCTAATTCTTCTTTCACCACAACCGTCATTGCCTTAATCCGTCACTGAAACCCACCCCATAACCTGCCACTCAATCCCACCACTAACTCAAACCGATCGTTGACCAACACAGCTCCGCCACCGCCCAACCTAGCTTCATCGAACCCAAAAACCTCCCCAGCCAACATGAACCTAGATCAACTAAAATGAACCCAGATCTCTCACGCCCCAACAAAAATCAAACTCCAACAACAAGAATCATGGGGCGGTAAGGGTTTGTGGGGTTAGTGGGCTTCGATTTGGTGATGGGATGGGCAGTTAGGGTTCGTTGGTTTCATGGTTTAGGGTTTGTGGGGTTCGATTTGGGTTTAGGTTTTGTTGGTGGCTGGGTTTAGTTCAGAAGTTCAGAAGGGATTCGAGAGGGAGAGAGGGATTTGTCAAGCTAGGGTTTGGTTGAGTAGGGATGAAAGGGAGAGAGAGAGAGAGAGAGAGAGAGAGAGAGAGAGAGAGAATTTGTTTGAGTGGTTTCTGGGTTTCATGAAGAAGATGAAGTTTATTTTTAAGTTTTAATTTTTTTTTATCAGGTGGAGATCCAATCTTAAAAATAAAAATAAAAATCTTTACATTTAATTGCTTTTTTGCTCTTTTTTTTTTTTTTTTTGTTTTTTTATGTGGAGATCCAGAATCTATTTGAATAAGATGGACGATGGAGATCCACATTTAAATTTAATTTTTATTATATATATTTATTTATTTATTTGTGTATTGACACGTGGCATATCATTGTTAAAAGATAAAAATACCCTTATAATCGTTTAATTTGACTAATGGTTGACTCACAGAATGACGAAATTAAGTGGTTTTTGAAAATATAGGGACCAATCCAATGAAAAATGAATAAATTAGTAACAAATAGATAATTCAAAAAATATATAGGGACCCAGATTATAATATCTCTATTTATTAAAAGAGACATGACAGATTGACAACTACTTAATATTTTCTTTTGTCTTTGTTTTTTTTTTTTCTCGAAAAGTTCTTCTGTTTTTTTTTTCTTTTTTGGGATATTATCATTTTCGTCCCTATGTTTTGTCTGATGATGACTTTTTTAACTGTCTTTCCCTTTTTCGCTGAATGGTCCCTATGTTTTAAAAAAAAACCCATTGATTTAATCCCTTTGACCAAATTTTTAACGGTCAACCCTCACAGAAATAACAAAATGACATTATTACCCTTGATTTTAATTGAATGAGTTAAAAGTACAATTTTACCCTTGAATTTTTAAAAAATTAACAACTTTCATTTAACTAATTACCTATAAAAAAATTGACACGTGTCACCAATTTTATTTTCTTAAAATAAACTTAAAATAATAAACAAATATCTTATTAATTATTTTAATTTACCCCTATACATTTATTCTTTTTAAATAAAATAAATGAAAATTTATAGAAAACAAAAAGAAAAAATAAATAGTTGGAGATCTAAATTCAATATCCACTGTCTATTTCAGGTGATGGACGGTGGTGATCTAGATCACAACCAAATTCAAAAAAAAAATAGAAAAGAAGAAATTTGAAAAAAAAAATTAATGAATTTTTTTTTTTAAATCACTTGCAATTAACATCAAACCATACAACCTGAGCTCATCATCAGTAAAATTCATCCCCAAAAAACCAAAAATCCATCCAGTTCATTATCAATCTAAATTCAAACAACAACAATCTCAAACCATACTAGAAAATCAACCCAGCCAGCCGCCCAATCCCACCACCAAAACCAATCTCCAGCCACCAAACCACCATCCACCACCCCAAACTTCAAACCCTTCAAACCGAATCAAACCTAAGCTTCATAACAAAACCCACAACCACCCAAATCAAACCTAAGCTTAATCACCATCCACCATAAACCGAATCGAAGCTTCCAGACCAAACTGAACAGATGAGGTAGATCGACGGCATGGCTTGAATCGCGGATCGATCTGGTTCCCAAATCGTGGAAGATCTGGGTTTGCTTTGAGTGGTGGTGGTGGCTATGGCTTGGGTGTTAGAGAAGGTGGTGATTGACGGTGGGGGTGGGTTTGGTGTTTGATTGGTGTGGTTGATGGTGGGGGTGGTTGGGTTTGGATCTGAAGAAGATGAAGAAGATGTTTCTAGGTTTGGTGGTTGACGGTGGGGATGGGTTTGGTGACGGTGAAGAAGAAGATGAAGAAGCAAAGCCAAGATCAAATTGTGGGTGTACTGTCACCCACAATTAAGTTTTTAATTTATTTTTTTAATTTTTTTTTTTTGGGTTTGGATCATGTGATGGACGGTGGACCACAATTAAGATTTATATATATATATATATATATTTTTGTGTGAAATCTAGTTTTTTTAATAATTTTTTTATTTGTATTGTGTATATATTTTTTAAAATAGACACATTATTTTTATGTAATATATAAATATTTTTTTTTATTTTTTTTTTGGTGTTGACACGTGGCAGGTTCATTGCTTAAAGACGAAAATGACCCTCATTCCGTTAACTCTGACCAACGTTTGACTCACCGAAGGACTAAATTGATGGGTTTTTTAAAACATAGGGACCATTTATCGAAAACTGGAAAGACAGTTAAAAAAGTGTCAAAAAAAAACATATAAAAAGGAACCGAGCCGTCCGAACCGGGTGAACAGGATCGGAACCGGAACCATAACCTTTCTCCAAGCGATTCTGTTAGGTTTTAGATTTGTGTTGTCTTGATTCGATAACAAAACGCTCTTTGTTTGTATTGCATAGTTGTTTATGTGATTTGTGATTAGATCAAGTTTTAAAGAAGGAAAGCAACTTCGCATGCAAAGTTCGTCTTCAAAAAGAAAGATGTTTTATTGGATGCTAAGGGGTTGTCCAGTACCCTTTTATAAGGGTGTTTTTGTTTTTATTTTCCAAATCTGATTTCGAATACACGTTCGTTACCGTTTTCCATTTTGTTTTCCATTTTATTTTCAAAACAAAAACAAAAACAAAAACAACATCAGTGTTAAAAGTGAAAAATTTCCAAAACAACTTTTTGATGTTTTTCATTTTGTTTTTCGTTTTGGTTTTCACTCTAAATAAAAAACTCACATTTTTTTCTTTTTTTCTTCTTTTGCTTTTCTCTGCTTCTCTCTTCTTCATCGTCACTTTTCTTCTTTTTATTCTTCTTCTCCGATTTCCTCCTCCAAGACCGAAGCTTCGGCGACGCCGATCTGGACAACCAGCTGTCACTCGTCCTCCCCACTCTTCTTCTTCTTCTTCTTCTTCTTCTTCTCCTTCTTCGATTTCCTCCTCCAAGACCGGAGCTCCAGAGACGCTGATCTGGACCACCGACTGTCGCCCGTCCTCCCCACCCTTCTTCTTCTTCTTCTTCTTCTTCTTCTTCTTCTTCTTCTTCTTCTCCGATTTGCTCCTCCAAGATCGGAGCTCCGGCAACGCCGATCTGGACCACCGGCTGTCACCCGTCCTCCCCCTTCTCCATCCGCCACCGGCCACTGCAAATCCCATCATATTCTGCCCATCTTCTCCATTGAATCCAGCCATTTGACAAAGTGTAATTTGGTGGTGGAGAGAAAGTGATTTGATAAGTTGATGAATGTATGTTAGTTTTTCTAATGGGTTTTTTATGGGTTTTTTTTTTTTGTTGATCTTCTTTTATGCCCAGAATTTTTTTAAAGTGATTAGATGAGAAAGTGATTTGGTGAAAAAAAAAATGGTAGTGATGACATATTTGATTCATGCTTTTATGCCTAAAAATTGTGTTTTTTTATTTTTATTTTTTTTATTTTTTATTTTTTGAGATGAAATGATTGGATGGATAGAGATTAAAAACAAAAAAAAAGATAAAGATTAATAATGATTGATATATATATATTTTTTAAGTAGATTGATTTGGTCTTATAAATTGGGAAAAAACATAGTGATGATGATGATTCATAAACCAGAGATTGATCTGGTCTAAAAAATAATAATTAATATTTAAATTATTCGAAATACAAGTTTCGGGATATGCTACCAGTCGCGTTTTTTATATTTTCATATTCGGAATACATGTTCCAGAATATGCTACCAGACGCGTTTTTGGATTTCGAAACTGAAATCAAAAACACTGTTTTCATTTTCATTTTTATTTTCGAAAAACAAAAACAAAAACAACTTTGAAAAATGTTACAGGACGCACCCTAAGGTATTGATATTCTTTCCCCTCTTGTAAGGAGTAAGCGCACACACACACACACATTGCATAACATTTGTGTCCCTACATCGTTGTGCTCAATTAGTACACATACACACACATATTGCTGTATGCACATGCATTAGATTTATTTTGACAACTTTTGTAAGAGCAACTCCAACCCAAATAGTAGATTTGGTGCAAGTTTTGCACTAAAATAGCTTAACAAGCACACTATTTCACTATTCCATCTCCAACCCACTGCACCAAATTTATCTCTATAGGGAATATTCTTAGGAATATTCCATTTATTTCCCCTTTTTAAATATTTCTCCACAATTAACATTTCACCCCATAATTAACATAATATTGCAATACAATACGAAATTATGAAATTAATACATGAATAGAAATTAAATTTAATTCGGTAAAATATTGCATTTATTATTACAATAACTTAAACATTACATTTCATAAGATAAAAAAGAAAAAACATAAAAATAAAAGTACATATCGATCATCATCTAATCATCTGAATTAGTATATTCTTCCCACAAATGATTTATTAAGGCATTTCGGAGTGCAACGTGAGCATCTGTATTCCTGATTTGTCTATGTCGAGCTAGAATTTCTCGAAATCGGGTATTTTCATCTAACACCATCTCAACTTCCGAAGTTGGTGCTTCCGTATGATCATGAATTGCTGCATCAACATCACGGTCATCCTCGATTATCATGTTGTGCATAATAATGCACGTAGTCATTATATCATGTAAAACATGTTTATGCCAAAAACACGCCTGTCCTACCACAATTGCAAACCGTGATCGGAGAACTCCAAATGCACGTTCAACGTCTTTTCTACATCCTTCTTGTTTCATTGCAAATAATTTATTTTTCGGACCACGTGGATCGTGAATAGTTTGTACAAGCGTAGACCATGGTGGGTATATACCATCAGCTAAATAATAACCCATATTAAATTCTCTTCCTTGAATGACATAATGAGCTGGAGGAGCAATACCTTGAGCGAGGTTGGCACAAAGATGGGATGCCTCTAACACATTAATATCATTGTTCGTACCTAGCAAACCATAATAGGCATGCCATATCCACAGATCATAATCAGCTACAACCTCTAGAATAATAGTTGGGGATCCTGATACGAACCTCGTCGATTGTATCACGATTGATGCCTAAGATCGTTCTAACCTCTGGTTCGGATGGAAACCGCGACCCAACACCTATAATGAGATGTGAACCTTGGTATGAAGGAGGACGCCACAATCAAGGATGGAATACTCGATTGATAAGTCAAGGAGGAATGCCACAGAGAAATCTGATAAGTTCCAATTAATTCTCAAAGAACAAAAGAGAAAATTCTCTCAAATTTCATTCAAATCAAGTCTACCGAAAAAATACATCAAAAGGACTCTTAAATACTGAAACCTAAAACCAAAGAGAAAATAAATATTTGGCAATTAATGCCTTACAAACGGGAAAGAAAATAAACTAAAACAAGCAACTAATTGACTTGCTCCCTATTTGGAAGGCTAAAAGATGGAAACAAATCAGCCCCTTAATTTGGGAAACAAATCAACTCTTTATTCTTTAGAAACCAGTAAGGAAAACTGAAATTCGGACTCCTCAGCTCAAGTCTTCGCGCAACAAACTAGATGGCCGAATGTGGGCCTGTTGTGATCTATTATGGATGATGGAGTCTTCATAACATCTGTAGGACTCGTCTTGGGCTTTCCGAAAGCATATTATAATAGACAATCCAATATCAGATGCTCTCTGTAGAGGCCCACGAAGTTCAGCCCGGCGTCCAGCTCTCATACAGCTGAAGTCTTCGCGCAACAAGATAGATGGCCAAATTTGGGAATGTTGTGATCTGTTATGTAGGATGGAGTCTTCATAACATCTTTAGGGCTCATCTTGGGCTTTCCGAAATCATATTATAATAGACGATCCGACTTCAGATGCTCTCTGTAGAGACCCACGAAGTTCAGCCCGGCGTCCAGCTCTCATACAGCTCAAGTCTTCGCGCAACAAGATAGATGACCAAATTTGGAAATGTTGTGATCTGTTATGTAGGACGGAGTCTTCATAACATCTTTAGGGCTCGTCTTGGGCTTTCCGAAAACATATTATAATAGACGATCCGACTTCAGATGCTCTCTGTAGAGACCCACGAAGTTCAGCCCGGATTTGGTCTTTATGTGGGCCGAACTTGGACTTCAGCAACTCAGAATCAGCCCATCATTAAATTCTTCTTTGATCATCTTGGCCCCTTGTAACTGGCCCAACTGGAACATGAAATGGATCCGTTGGTGAAGCTTCTTGATTCTCATCAGATCCTCTCCGACCTGCATATTGTCCTGCCCAAGCCGTTGGATAATTTTTCCACTTCCAGTGCATACAATCTAAACTACTCAGTATTCCTGGAAAACCACGGTCTTCACCAATACGAAGTAGTCTGGCAACGTCAGTAGTGTTAAGTGATCTTAGATACTTATCTTTAAATTCCTCCACAACAGCACGACAAAATCTCTTCAAACTTTCAATTGTTGTAGACTCTTCTATTTTAATATACTCATCAGTAGCATCCGTCGGTAGACCATATGCCAACATCCGAAAAACTAATGTTATTTTTTGAAGACCAGACAAGCCCAATCTACCCACACTATCTCTTCGTTGCACAAAATAGTTGTCACGAGCTTCCACTTTTTCAACAATACGAAGGAATAAACTTCTATTCATTCGAAAGCGTCGACGGAACATTTGATCATTATATTGTGGGTTCTCAGCAAAATAGTCATAGAACAAAAGACGATCAGCACTTTCTCGGTCTTGATTGATCACTCTATGACCAATAATTGAGCCTCCACGGGTCACTGGGTTGTTTTGTTGATTGAGATACTGATCCATGGCCCCCGTTGGATGTTACAATGTTGGGCAATTATCGCATCTTGTTCTGAATCAATCTCTTCAAGATTTGCTAGAAGTTGCTCTTCCTCATCGTCGGAAGATGGAGATGAATTCATTTTCGCTTGGTGTTGAATTGAATGAGTTTTTGCAGACTTTGGTCTAGGCTATTTATCTTTGTGAACACGTGCTTCTAGAAAGGCGGGTGGATGAAAGCTATATCCAGCTGGTTACAGCTCAGAACGTTGGAGTGGATGAAAGTTGTATCCAACTGGATACAACTCAGAACGTGGGAGTGGATGAAAGCTGTATGCCTGTATCTAGCTGGTTAAGTATATGGCCGACAATAGATGCAAGCCCACGTGGAAAAAGTAGATACGGACAAAAACACTTTAATTCAAAAAATCCAACGGTTGGAATGGCCTTGCTCAGAACGTCGGAGTCGGAATGGCGTGAAACTTTCACTGTTTAAGTGAATTGTCGAGACATTTAATACTCACTGCTTTGCAGTGAGGCATGGCATTTTTTGGCCAAATTCCATCGTTTAGGCTCCGAAATTGCCGTTTTTGCCATTTCAGAAAAGTTTTGTTTTCGCAATAAGTTGAGTTTTCCAAGTCCGAATTGACTTTCGTCAATTCTAGCTTGCTTATAATTGTTAGTTTCATTTGTTTCCGCATTTATCTCAAATTTGCCTTTTTTGGTAATTTTCATTAATTAGGGTCGTAATTTTTATATTTTCGTTAATTAAAATAGGGCTTGCGATACACATGCTTCTAGAAGGGCGAGTGGATGACATCTGTATCCAGCTGGTTATAGCTCATAACGTGGCCGACAATAGCTGTAAGCTCACGTGGAAAAAGTAGATACGGACAAAAACACTTTAATTCAAAAAAATCCAACTCGTGAACCAGATTCATTGAACCTAGACATCTAGTACTCGTTGTGGGGCCCACTCTAAACGTTTCCAGAAAACTGTTCTTCACTTTTCCCTAAACATCAAGATAAGATATCTGGGCTTTTAATGCCAACTATTGGATGGATTGCATCACCACCAAAACCAAAGGATTAAATCTCAAAAATTATTCTTATCTTCACCTTTCCCGGAATCCGAAGATAAGAAATCTGCTCATCATCAAATCCAACCAATGGATGGATTTCCTCACCCTTTCAACCGTAGGATTAAATCTGAAAAGAGTGCCTCCTAGTTTCTATAAATATCAACCAACACTAAATTAAACTTATCCCTTCAAATCTCTTACCCCTTCAAATCACTTATCTCTTCAAATCACTTTTTCCAAAAAATGTCTACAAGCCGAAGTTCTTCATACACACATGCAGAAGACATGCAACTGTGTCACGTATATCTTGATGTTTCTCAAAACCCGATCATAGGCATTTACCAATCCATGGAGATGTTCTGGGCTCAAATTGAGGCTGAATACAACAACACTAGACCATATTATATGACTGAAGATCGTACCTGGCGAAGTTTGCAGTGTCGGATGTCGACTATCCTTATCGCAGTTGGGAAAATGCGGTCATGCCTACGAAGATCGAAACTCTGAATCCTAGTGGTGCCTCTGAAGTTGATATGGTGAGTATTTGTACAAATTAAAGTTGTAGAGAAATTATATTTAATATTAAATTTGAACAATAAATTTATTTATATCATTTTGCAGATAAACCGGGCAAAAGTCTTATTTGGCCAAGATAAGAAATACAAAAGGGGTTTCAAGTTTGACCATGTGTGGCCCATTCTCAAGGATATGTAGAAATTTTCAGATAATGATAGTGCAACATCAACATTGTGAAGGCCACGTGGTCATAATGCGTCACCACAAGAAGACTCTCCAACTCCAGAGTCTCCAACAACTGCATCTCCCGGGCTATCTTCATTTTCTCTGAATATAGGTAGTGATGACGACGGGAGTAGTACATCTCAAAGGCCCATTGGGGTGAAGAAAGAAAAAATGAAAAAGAGGGCTACGGAAGAAAATTCAACAATTGTTTCCACTATTACAGAAGGACAAGATAAACTCGTGGAAGTTTTTGAAAAAAACAATCAGGAGAGGCAAAGAACTAACGATATTTTGGAGAGAAAATTGGAGCTGCGGGAAACCAAAATTGTAATAATGGATTTGGATTCCATAACTGATCCAAGGAAGCGCGAGTTTGTGAATCAACAACAATTAAAAATCACGGCAAAACATGCTCGGCAACAAGGCCATGGATCTGGTAGTTCATCTGGGTCTTTGGGTGATTTTTTTCAATAATATCGGAGGATCTGGAAATGGTCTTCCAGATTACTAAATCGTTGTTGTAATTTATGTTGTATTTTTCCTTAATTTAAGTGTATTCCAATTAGTGGTAATTTATTTTATCACTATGAAGTTTGTATTTTGGTTTTAATGTTTTTATCAATTAATGTATTTTGCTTCGTGAATTAATGTAGGAATAAAGTGATTTATTAAAAAAAAAAATTGCATTTAAAACTTATGAATTAATGTAGGAATGAAGTGATTTATTAAAAAAAAATGGCATTTAAATTTTGTAATTATACACTTCATTTTAGTTTATTATAAATGTTAATATAAATAATAATTAAATAAAAAAAAATCATTACATAATAAAAAGGACCAAATTGGAATAAATTTAATTCATTAGGGTAAAACTGTGAATACACAAAACCTTTTAATAAAGGATATAATCAGAATATATTTTAAAAAATAGGGTCAAAACGTGATTGTATAAATGTTGAGGGATAAAAAAAAAAGCAATAAATACACATTGTTTACGCTGGATGAACAGTGCCCTGCAATATATTGCACGGCACTGTTCATCTTCCTCAGTTAGCGATGATTTGGCGATGGGTTGGAGGCCGTTTTTCCGACGATTTTGCGTCAACTTAGAGATGGAGATGGATTTGGTGCAGAGTTGGAAAAGCTCTAAGAATGCATATTCTTAGACTATCTCTAGGAAATGACATACTTATGTATTTTTGTGTTTGTTTTAGTATGTATGATTGATAAAATCTCATTGTATTTTTAAAGAATTAAATTTTTGAGATTTTTCACTGTTTTTTACGAGTCCATCAAACTCCTCTCTGTCCACGTGAAAACCACGCCAAAAACTGTTTGAAAATTTGAATTAATTAGGGTTTTTATTGAATGCTTTTTATTCTCGTGAAACCTACAGTGTTGTGCTTCGTTTGCTGCACGCGTGGACTTAATGTGGTCGGTTATTCGACTGCGTGAATGCTTCTCGCGTGAACTCACTGCTTGTAACAGTTTTTGAATTGAAAGCTTTTTATTGAGTGTGTTGCATGCACATGAATTCTACAGTGTTGTGATTCCTTTGCCGCACGCGTGATGTTGTTGTGGTCTGTCACTGGGCGTGTTAGTGTTTCTTGTGTGAGCTCACTGCTTACAATAATTTACCATGAATTTTTTTTTAAAAACGCGTGATCAGATGTTGTCGGCGTGTGGCTTATCACGGGCAGGTACCTTGATATTTTTCATATATTCGTTTTTGACTTGCACATTTTTAATAACATTGAACAATTTTCATTTTGCGATTTCTCTCTTGTTTTTGATCCGATTTGAGTGATTCAAAAACCAAGAGTTTTATATTTTCAAGGAGAACAAGTTCCAAGTATTTTTAGAGCTGACTAAGTCCAGATTTTATTAGGGGTGTGCGATGGATCAGATCCAATGGATTTACCATGATCCAAGATCCAGACTGATCCAATTGGATCGAAAAAATTGTAATCCGATCCGATCCAACTTTATAGCAGGATCCGATCCAATTACTATTTGATCTGATCTGATCCGATGGATCGAAATAAGATAAAGTCGTTCTTAATATAATCTGAAATAAATAAAATCAAATAAATTATTCAAACATTACTAATTAATTCAAATAAAATTAACATTAAAAAAAATACATGACATAACTTGTAAACTTTATATAATTCAAAAGGTTTATAAATATTATACATCAGCTCCAAATGTAAACTTAATAAGCCGTGATGTTGATGAAGAAAAAAAGAAGAAAAGAAGATGGTGGATTGTTGACAGTAGAGAAATTGAGAAAGAAAACCCAAAATAGTAACATTAGAAATTGTATTTGAGTTGGGCCTTTACAGATACAAGGGAAAACCGAAAATAGCCATTAGAAACACTAAACTTTCGTTTGTAACCACTTTTGAAAATTTAATTGTTAGTAATCACTTTTTTAAAAATATTTCAATGTATGTCCATAAATTACAAAAGTACCCCTGAACTTAGTTTATTTTTTAAAAACCCGGAAGCAAACTTGAAATCTTGACTAAAAACATGAAATTTTGAAACTTAAAATCTTGACTAATTGGTAATGTTGAAACTTGAAATGTTTTCCTTCTTCTTCTTCCTCAAATTAGGTTTTTTCTTTTTCTTTTCTACAGATCCGTGCACCGGCAAAGGGGAAGCTCCAACGGCACTGTTGCATGGCGAAGCACGACTGCATGACGCACGACGCACGACGGTACTGTCGACTGTGCATGAAGAGCGGCGTCGCCTCTCTTGGTTCGCGAAGCCAAGCAGCGCATGGCGCTGCCAAGAAGCACGACGGCGCAGCACTAGCAACTCGACGACACCTTCGTCGACGGTGCACGCCCAAGTGATGACGCTAGCAACGATTTTTGCAGAGGATGGGTTTTGACGAGGAGAGAGAGATAAGAGGAGAGAGAGATGAGAGGAGAGAAAAAGAGAGAGAGAGTGTTTGGGGATGGGTTTTATATGAGGACATTCAAGTAATTTCTCAAAAATATGGTTATTAATAATTAAATTTTCGTTTGTGGTTACAAACAAAAATTGTATGTTGTATGTGGTCATTTTGAATAATTTCCACTTACAGATATTCAAAAAATCAAATTGTATTTGGGTTGGATCTTTACATTAGAGAGCAGTGGATAAAATAAATTGTCCGATATAAAAATAAGATCTAATATTTTAGGAGGATTGACGAATTCGGTGGATTTCCAAATGAAAATCCAAGATCCGATCCGATCCGATCCGATTCGATAGATTTTAGAATTTATGATCCAATCCGATCTAATCACCTCTCTGGATCTGATCCAATCCAATGGATCGTATTGGATTGGATCGGATCCCACACACCCCTAGATTTTATGGTTTACATATGCTTCTTCATGGTGTGTTCATCATTGTTGGTAATATATATACACGGTCTTTCTATTGTCAGTTCATCATGACAATAAATATATCAGAACGAAGAATTTAAACCACAGATTATGGAGAAGTTTTGACAAGTGCATACACTTTGAATCAAAGTATGTAAATTTAGTGGTACACATTTTTCGTCCTAATATATTTATTGTCAGGACGAACTGATAATAAAAAATCTATATATATAGTCTTTCTATTATCAGTTCGAACTGACAATAAATATATTATGACGAATAATATAGACCACAGATTATGGAGAAGTTTTGACAAGTGCATACACTTTGAATCAAAGTATGTAAATCTAGTGGTCCACATTCTTCGGCCTGATATATTTATTGTCAGTTCGAACTGATAATAGAAAATCTGTATATATATATTAAAATATAAAAACAGATTTATGAAAAAGAAAAAAAAAATTAAAAAAACAAAGGAAACCCAGAAATATTTTTATGAAAAAGGAATTAACATTAAATTTTACAAATTTACCAATCTTGTTGTAAAAATTAAATATTTACAAAAATTAAAAATTTGCTCTTCTTGTTAAAAAAATTAAATACAAAAACAAAACAATAAAAAAAAAAAAAAAATTTAAAAAAAGAAAAAAAAAAAAAAAGATCTGGATTTTTTTTTTGAATCTGGATTCTTCACCAACATCATCATCAAAATACAACCACACAAATCACCCACCATAAGCAAACCAAAACAAAAAACAACACAGAGAGCAGAGCAACGCTCCTGCTAACCAGCTACAATTCCTCACAAACAATTATTGACAAGTATAGCAACAAAATTTAATTTTTCAATAGCAAAGCTAATGGAAAAAACACATAAATTGCACTAGACCCATCAAATTAAATCAATAACCTACAATTGGAACATCAAAGCTTGAGACTTTGTGTACAGATGACATTGATTTGGATCTGATAAACCCTAACACAGAGACCCAATTGTAAAATAAATATATATAAACCTAAATATTCTTTAACTTACTTTGTAGTGCTTTTCTTGATGGATTCTTGAAGAAGAAGAAGAGATGCATTTTTTGATGATGACGATGATGGACCAAATTTTTTGTTTGTCGCCGCCGCTGAACCATAAACCCCCATCCGTCGCCGCCGCCGCCCAGAAATGGTGTTGACCCGATGTGAGAGAGATTGAGATGGAAAGACCGAGAGAGAAGAGAGAGAGAGACGATATGGCTCCTAGATCGATGATCTCCTCGGTTCCCTAGATCGATCGATGACGAGTTTTAGCTTTAGTATCAAAAAAGACTTGTTCATGTATCTGAATAGTGAATAAAAGCACAAAAACATGTGGTTTTTTGCCACTTCTGTTTTACAGGTCGGTGGGGGTGGGTTTGGTGTTTCTGGGTTTCATTGATGTTGAAGAAGATGGTGATGTGATGAAGTTTGTTTAAGTTTTAATTTATTTTATTTTTATTAGAAGGAGATCCAGATTGGATATCCACTTAATCAAATTTTTTTTTTTTTTTTTAGTTTTTTTTTTTTTTTTTTTTTTTTTTTTATTAGGTGGAATCTCCACATTTAAATTTAAATTTTTTTATATATATATATATATATATATATATATATATATATATATATATATCTATTTATTTGTGTGTTGACACGTGGCATATCATCTTTTAAAGACAAAAATACCCTTTGAACCGTTTAATTTGACTAACGTTTGAACAACAGAAGGATCAAATTCAGTGGTTTTTGAAATATGTATAAGTGAGTAAAATATAGATATTTCAAAAAAATATAGGGACTAAATGAATAATATCCCTTACAGATATTCAGATAATCAAATTGTATTTGGGTCGGACATTTACATTAAAAAGCAGTGGATAAAATAAATTGCCCAATATAAAAATAAAGTCTAATATTTTAGACGGACTGACGGATTCGGCGGATTTCCAAACGGAAATCAAAGATCCGATCAAATCTAGTGGATTTTAAAGTTTAGGATTTAATCTATTCCAATCACCTCCTTGAATCGGATCCAATATATTGAATTGGATCGGATCGGATCCAATTGATCGTATTGGATTGGATCGGGTCCTTACCCATAATTTAATTACCATACAACTTCACTTTTTTTAAAAGGGCTGAATAAATGAGCTCAAAGCGCAACAGTACTTACATAGTTACATGTTGAACTTGCTAGTTTAAGGTAAAGATAGCGCACAAGACAGACCGACCCTTTTGTTGGATTTACAGACCGGTAAGGCTCTCGATCTCAATCTATCTCACTCTCTGATTCAAATCTTAATCTCTCTCATTCTCTGCTTCAGATTTGTATCTCTCTTACTCTTTTTTTTTTATTTTTTTTCCTTTGTTATTCATCTGCTTCAATTCTTTTAACTTTTTCTTACTGGTTGCAGATTTCTGTTTCTTTGTTAATTAAGCTTTCAATTGTTTTGATGCTTATTAGTTTGCTATGAATTTTATTCTGAATCAATTTTTTATTTATTTATTTTATATATTTTTTAAAAAGAAAGAAAAAAAGTAAGCTTATTATGATTTATGAATCAATCAATTATTATGGTCCAATGACAAGAATGTTAAATTATCTAAACTTGCATGTGAAGAACGGATGTGTTAAGGGCATCTCCAATCAGCCTTCAAATCTCCATTTTGCAGCTGAAATCTTCTCCAATCGGACTGTATATTCATCTCCAAAGTAGAGACCTTCAGTTTTCGTCGCCAGATCTGACGATCTTTCAAGTGCAGCTCTACTTATGCAGATGTTCTTGGCTTTTTTAATTTTCAGTCCCTTCAGTTTTATGTAATGACAGTTTTATATGCTTATTTTCTGTTTTTGCACTTGTATCCCTTTTTAAATGTTTTGTTTAATCATAGTTTTACCCCTATTAAATCAAATGTATTCCAATTATATTCTTTTAATTATCTAATGCTTTTGGTTATATTATATTTCTAGCTCGTAGATGAAAATACCCGTTTTCAAGAATTTCTCGCTCGACATAGACAAATCAAGGATAAAAAAGCTCACAATGCACTCCGAAATGCATTAATTAATCATTTGTGGGATGAATATACTAATTCAGATAATTAAATGATGATTAATATGTACTTTTAATTGTGTTTTTATTTATTTTATGAATTGTACTGTCGAAGTTCAATTAATAATAAATGTAATATTTTAGTTAATTTCATATAATTTATTAATTTATTAATGAATTAAATTTATTAATTTATTAATTTCTTAACTTATCGTAATATTATCATAATTATGGGGTGAAATGTTAATTGTTGTGAAATAATAAAAAGGGGAATATTTAGGGAATATTTTTTTTAGAGTAGGATTTGGGGTTGTTGGTTGGAGATGGAAATGTGAAAGTTGCTGCATTTTGGAGCAAAGTTGGTGCATTTTAGAGTTGCTGATTGGAGATGGCCTAAAAGCCTAACTTGTACCTTTTTTTTCAAGTATTTGTTCTGAGGACTGAGGAGTGTACAATGTCCAAGTTCCCATCTCTAAAAGTAAATGATCAGAATAGAAAATATATTATATTCCCAGCTAAATCCACTTATGTCTGTATGCAGATCAAACTACACCTCAAGAAGATTTGCAGTCAGATTTCTTCGTTTTGTCGTACAAAACCTTGTCTTTGCTCTTTTGTTTTCTTCTTCAATTAACAAACAACTATTTTCGTGATACTGAATGTGTAGTCATCAATTCATCATATCACTTGATTCATGTCACTATTATCTTTCTACATTAAAGAAGTAATTTGATTGGTGTGATCCACGGTTTCTTTTTATTTTTATTTATTTATTTATTTATTTTTTGAAGAAAGACATAAACATACATCAATCAGTAAAAGATACAATCTAAATTGGAATTAAGCCAAGTCTGCTCCTTTCCTGAGGAGAGTGCTAAAGAGGCAAGGTCATGTGCCAAGGTATTTCCTAGTCTAGAAATAGCATGACACAAGTCACTACCTACCCCTTGCATGAGAGCTTTGATATCATTCACAATAAATTTAGCCTCACAGAGAACTGATTCAGGCAAATTAACTCCAGTAGCTACATTGACAGCATCCACTTCAACAAGATTAACATTCAAATTAAAAGTTTTTGCAAGGATAAGACCTTCTCTGAGAGCAAGATACTCTCCAATTTCAGCACAAAAGGAACCTGGAAAAGGTTTGGAAATAGCAGCAATTATATTCCCTCTATGATCACGGATTGCAGCCCCTATCCCAATGAATGGAAAGCCATCGCGGATTGCTACATCAGAATTCAATTTAAGAGTGTTAGGAGGAGGAGGGCACCAACCTGATTTTGGAGGAGCTCTGATCATCTGACCACTTGAAGACAAAGCCTGATGAGTCCCCTGGTAATCACTCAAGAAATCTGCAGCCCACGTTACAAGATCTGCAGCAGATTTGGGATTTCCTTTGTACAAAGCAAGATTACGATTCCACCATACACTCCAAATAATTACACATAGACACTCTAATTCTCTGCGGTTGATAATAGGGGAAATCCCTCCCAAGATATCCATTGTTGACAGATTCCTAAATGAAGATAGCAAATCACCAAACATTGTTTGTTTCCATACTTGTCTTGCTTTTTTGCACCAAAACAAGGCATGATCTACTGATTCGGCTGCTGCACCACATTGAGGGCACCTAGAGTCCCAAACCACATTACGTTTACAAAGATTAACTAGGGAAGGTAAAGCATTCAAGCATGCCCTCCAAACAAAAATTTTGGTTTTAGGAGGTATTCATAATGACCAGAGAGTTACCCACCATTTTTTCTTTAGAGAATTATTAGAGGAGGATACCGAAATTTTATTCAAGAGAGCTAACTGGTATCCACTTTTGACTGAGTACTTACCTTTTTTATCATAATGCCAAACTAAAATGTCCCTGCCCCTGCTAATACTAAGAGGGATAGATTGAATTACCTCTCTGTCAGTAGGAAGGAAATGAAGATCGAGAAAAGCTTGATTCCAGCAGCCCCTCTCCGAATCAATCAGGTCAGCCACACGTAAACCCACATCTGAGCAATTAGAGATAGGCTTAAAAGACATAGGTCGAGGAATCCACAGGTCTGCAAATACTCTAATATCTTCACCATTACCAACCTGCCAGCGAAGACCTTGAAGCATAATTTCTCTCCCCCACAAAATACTTCGCCAAACGTAAGAGCAGCCTGGTTTGAGTGATGATTGAAGGAAGTCCGTTCTTTTGAAATATTTGGCTTTAAAAATAGTTGATGCTACAGAATTTTGACCTGAGAGAAGTCGCCAGGCTTGCTTGGCTACAAGAGCTTGGTTGAAGATTGACAGATCCCTGAAATCTAAGCCCCCATGGGATTTTGGCAGGCATAAGTCTTCCCATTTAATCCAGCTAATTTTCCGTTTGCCCTCCTTCGAGCCCCACCAGAATTTGGATATCATAGAATTCAGCTCCTGACATAACCCGCTTGGTAGCTGGAAAACACTCATAGTGTAAGTTGGTATAGCTTGTGCTACTGCTTTGATAAGAATTTCTTTTCCACCCAAGGAGAACAAATTCCCTTTCCAACTGCGCAGCTTTTTCCATACTTTTTCCTTAATCTCTTGAAAAGTTTTCCTCCGATTCCTTCCCACAAAAGTGGGAAGGCCAAGGTAACGATCATGCAAATTTCTATCTGGGATTCCAAATAACTCTAGGATGGCCTCTCGAAGATCATTAGGAACGTTGGGACTGAATGTGATACCTGACTTTTGTAGATTTATCAGCTGACCTGAAGCCTTCCCATATATGTTAAGAATTTCTTTAAGACAGGTTCCACTCTCAAATGTAGCCTTGCTGAAGATGGTACTGTCATCTGCAAAGAACAAATGACTTATTAGAGGGCTACCCCTGCAACACCTGACACCCAACATCCTCCCATTCCTTTCCAATTTCCGAATAAGACTTGAGAGAGCTTCAGCACATATAATAAACAAATATGGTGAAAGTGGGCACCCCTGACGCAGACCCCTGGAGGGAACAACACTGCCTACAATCCTGCCATTCAGAATAAAAGAGAGCTTGGAAATAGAGACACAATCGAGCACTAGCTCTACCCAATCCTGAGGGAACTTCATTTTCACCAAGACCGCACGCAAGAAGTCCCACTCCAATCGGTCATAAGCCTTATTCATGTCAAGTTTTAGTGCCATCAATCCCTTGCTACCAGTCTTCTTCCGATACATAGAATGCAAAATTTCAAAGGAAGCCATGACATTATCAAAGATGAGCCTGCCTGGAACAAAGGCGGACTGGTTGGGGGATATAAGCTGAGGCAGGATACTTTTAAGTCTATTTGCAAGAACTTTTGTGATAATCTTGTAAACTACATTGCATAAACTAATGGGACGAAAGTCCTTAAGGAATTCAGGATGTTTCTTCTTGGGGATCAGAGCAATATTAGTGTTATTGAATTCCTTGATAGAGACTTCCCTATTAAGGATCTGTAGACAAATAGACACAATGTCATGTTCCAACACTCCCCAAAATTTTTGGAAGAATAAAGCATGGAACCCGTCAGGTCCAGGGGCTTTGGTTGGACTCAACTGAAAAACTGCCTCCTTTATTTCAGCTGCTCTGAATGTGGCCATTAAAATTTCCTTCAGTTCTTCAGTTTCAATAGATTCAATATGTACAGTAGCTTTCTCCAACTCCACAGCATTTGGATTCGAAGATGAGAATATAGAGGAAAAATACTTACAAATTACTGCGGCCATGTCATTCTCATCTTCAAAGCAATGTCCTTCTTCATCGTGTAATCTGTGAATGGTATTCTTTGCTTTCCTGGCTGAGGCTCTAGCATGAAAATATTTTGAATTACGGTCCCCCGCTGCTAACCAGTCAGCTCGACTCCGTTGACGCCAGTAAATCTCATCTTTCGCCAATAATCCTTCAAGATTCTTTTCCAGAATTTTAATCCTCGACATTATCCCTTGCTCATTGCTCCTACAATATAAACCATCCAGTTCTCTTTGAACTTCACCCATTTTCTTTCTCAGAGAACCAAATTTGCTAATGCTCCAATCTGTTAATTTTGCTGCACACCAGTTGAGCTTGATCCGTAGGTCTCTAATGGATTGAGAATTCCCTTTTTCTTGCCACACTGTCTCCACTACCTGGGCACACTCTTCGTCTTTTAGCCAAAAAGGCTCAAATTTAAAACTCTTCTCTCTTTTTGCCTCTGTTCTAAAAGTCCCTCCCATAGATAGAAGTATAGGTCGATGATCTGAGAAGTTGAAACCCAGATGTTGAACTTTATAACCTGTGAAATAACTGCACCATTGGGGGTCAGCCAAGAATCTGTGTAGTCGCTCCTAGACATTGCTGTCTCCGTCCCTCTTGTTGTTCCAAGTGTATTGTGGGCCAGCAAATCCTAAGTCAATCAGCTCACAATCATTAACTGCTAACCGAAAATTAAGAGTTTCTACTACCGACTTATCAGAACCTCCTAATTTTTCATTCAAGCACAAAAGCTCATTAAAATCTCCTCTGCAAACCCAAGGAAGAGTATCTACAACTCTAAGCCTACGAAGAAGATCCCAGGAAGCCTTACGAAGAGAAGGAATGGGGTTACCATAAAACCCCGAAAAACACCAAACAAAACCATTTTCCGTCCTTTTATGAGCATCAATATGTCCTGAGGACATAGAGAGAATCTTGACATCCCAATCTTCCTTCCAAAGTAAAAGAAGACCCCCACTCTTCCCATTACTTTTAACCTGCACACCTCCATAGTAACCCAACTGATTTTTAATCTTATCAACTCCACTATAAACTTTTGTTTCGCAGAGAAAAAGCAAAGTTGGGGAATGTTTACTGACTACCCTCTTCAGGGCTGAGAATGTACAAGGGTTCCCCATCCCCTGCACATTCCAACATAGGACACTCATTGCTCTCAGCGGGCCTGGTTCCCAGGCTCCGCCGTTAGAAGAGTAGGATCCATCGTATCAATTTCCTTTTGTTTTTTGGCGTCAGGAATGTCTTCTGGTGATGTATACAACATCTTCCTTTTACCACTACCATCCAACCCACAATTGGAAGAACTTGGACTCTCAAACCCATGAAAGTCCCTTAAATCTTGATTCCTGTCACCGGGAGAGCTTTCTTCCTGCCTTTGGGGAATTAGGGGAATGCTATGCAGGGGATTAGAGGGTTGTTCTAAGACTTTATGCATCAATCTTGCTACTCTTTTCCATCTCTTGACTCCTGCCTTGCTGGGAACACCTCCAACCTCCGAAGTGTCAGCCTGTTTACCTTGAGCAGGAAGGCTTACATTTACCAAATCCGTCATTTCCATATCTCTGTCCGTTACACTCTCTGGGTCCCTTACTTGTTGAATAGCCACTTTCTGGATAATAGCTTGTTGTATAGCGCCCTCAATTTAGATGGAGTCAGGAGACCCGACCCGCAAGTCTGAGTCTTGCAACAACCCTTCTACGTCTCCCTTTCCATTTTCCAGGTCTTTGGTTGGTACAGGGATTAATTCATTCATCAGACTTTGAGAGTTTGCATAATTATTACTGTTGTTGTCACTAGATCTACCCGTACCTGAATTCTTTTCTGAGTGATTTCCGGGCGGGCTCGATGAGAGAGTTTTACTTGGGCTTTTTGTGTCAGTTCTTGTTTGTTTGCTTTTATAATGTTCCAGTGACGCTGCTCTAAGCCAGGAGACATATTGGGTGACTTCACCCTCCAAAGCTTCAATTCGTGCATTATCATCTGGACAATCTCTTAAACCATGACATATTATGCCACAAGCATAGCAAAATTCTGGGAGTCTCTCATATAGGAATAACACGGTAATAATCTCTCATGAATCATCCACATTTAATCTCACACATCTCATTAAAGGTTTAGTAATATCTATCTGTACCTTGACTCTGATAAAACGTCCCATGCATTCTCTAGAGTCAGCTGGAAGCTCCACCACTGTACCTATCTGTTCCGCTATGTATTTGGCCATTCGTCGATGCATACACATCAGAGGCAGATTATGGATTTGGACCCAAAAATCCACCATACGGAAAGATAGTTTCGAAATATCACCCGCTCCCATTGGTTTTTCCATAACAATGAGACTATGGTCGAAGTGCCAGGGTCCCCTTGCCCAAATCATTGATCGGACCTCCCGATTAGGAAAGAGAAACATGAAAATGTTATCCCCAACTGCTTCAATCTCAACACTTCCAATCGGATTCCATAATTGTTCAATTACCTTCCTGAAGGCGTCACGATTCACTCTCTTTCCCGTTAAAACTTTCCCTATCAGACAGTGTTCAACATCTTTAAATCCTTCACTCCTCAATTCCCTGGACACTCTACGAACTGGGCCCTCCACATCTGAAATTGACAGCTGGGCGCAAAGCTTTGCTATTTCTGCGGCTTCCATAAAAGAATCCCAACCAATAGAGTGCTAATCTGTATTCCTAAGAGATGGAGACCCAGACCGAAAGAAAGAAATCCCAGGCTCACAAGCCCCACTTCTGTAGAAAATAAACCTAAGTCAAGGAGACTTTAATCAAGAGATACTCAAACCAGATCCTGTCGCAGCGATAGTATTATTCGAAATTAACCAGAGAAAGGAAGAAGATTTAGTAAAAACTGAAAGAAAATCTACTCCAAAATTGGAGAGAAAAACCCTAAGGGAAAGCTACCTCCACATCTGGATCATCCTGGAAGAAAGAGCAAACAAGAGGACGGTAACATGTACCTCACGGTTTCTTTTTATACGCATTACAAAATAGCACTAATTCTCAGTAGAACCAAAGCTCCAGATTTGATACAGGACAACTTAATATTGCTTCACCCATTCCCATCTAATAAAAAAAGTGTTTTTTTTTTTTTTTTATGGTTTAATTTCTTCATCTTCATGAGTTGTAAGATAAAAAACAACTTTCTTATTAATTTCATCAATTATTTGATACTTGTCAACCCCAATCTTAGAATTTGGATTCCTGTAGGTACCAGTATCAACCCAGACTTTATTTATTACTCGATCCGTAAGATAGGGATTAGGGACGCGTTTATAAATAGGGAATGGAGGGAAATCGGAATCAAGTTTCACTAAAAAGGGAATGGGGGGAATCAGAATTGAGAGACGTTTACTAATAAGGAATAGAGAGAATAGGAATCAAGTTACACTGAGGCCGCATTTATTAATCGGGAATGAAATGAATCAGAATTAAGTTCCACCAGAAAGGGAATGGAGAGGAATCGGAATTAAGTTACTAAATTCCATTCCAGCAAAAATCCCTTATATACAATAGAACCCCTCTAAATTAATATTCTTGGGAACTACCATTGAGTATTAATTTAGAGGGGTTATTAATATGAAGGGTTTGACCTTGTGAAGTGTTATTTTTTCTTAAAAAATGTTTAGAAGTCAGTTTTCTTGTTTAGAGAAGGTTCATTTTCGGGATTCCTTGTTTAGTCAGTTTTCTTCTTCAGGGGAACTTTTTTTTTTTTTAGGATTCCTAATCGCAATAGCACTGCCCATGGCAAATCGAAAGGTCTACTTCTCCTTGACAATTGCACTGCCAATGTACCACTTATAGAGTTACCTAATCACATCCAACTCAGGAACATCATAATGCACTATCTACCACCAAATTTGAAGAAGTGTGTTACACTCCAACTGAAGATGTTATCATCAATGATATCACAAGGTAGAATAATGATGATGTGGTTGAGATAAATAACAACGACAATAGTCATAAGGTATCTAAAATCTTTACAAGTAAGGTTACGTTGTTGAAATGCTAAATTTAATTGAAACCTTTTGACTACAATAAGAAGGTGATGAAAATAGCTTCTTGAGGACAATTCAAAAGATGAAGGAGGAAGTCAAAAATATCAAACATAGTGACCTAGTGCAAACTAGCATCTTGAAATACTTTTCTAGCTAGTTCTTGAATAATTTATAATATATTTTATACTTTTATGAAATTATTAATTTATGCGACAGTTGGGACCGAAATTTTACATTAGGTTTTAAAAATAAATTATTAATTATTACGATAGAGGGGTTTATTAATTTTTTACACTGGCCTGAGTCGGGACCAAGATTTTTTATTAATTTAGATAGGATATTAATTTATAGGAGATTAATTTACAGGGGTTCTACTGTATATAGCATGTTGAATTTTTGTTTTAATATTAAAAAATATATTTTATATTACTCATAACACTATTACCAAAATAATTAACATATATATTATAAAATTTAAACTAATTAGTTTAATATTAATTAAAAATTGAGATTATGCAAATTTGAACACATAATTAATTTTATGCTATTACCACTAAATCACTAATCCACCAAGCATATATATATATATATATAAATACAGTCTTTCTATTGTCAGTTCGTCCTGACAATAAATATATCAGGACGAAAAATGTGGACCACAAATTATGGAGAAGTTTTGACAAGTGCATACACTTTGAGTCAAACTATGTAAATCTAGTGGTCCACATTCTTCGTCCTGATATATTATTGTCAAGACGAACTGATAATAGAAAATCTGTATATATATATATATATATATATAAGTAAAAATAAATAAATAAATAAATAAATAAATAAAAATTCAAACCAAGAAGCATGTAATTCAAAAGGCATAAGCAATTGAAAGTGCATTTGTTATTATTATTTTTTATAACCGATGGTTCATATATAGTTATATACCAAATTAAGGCAGCAATTATTTTTTTTAATAATTCGCAGTTCATATATATATATCTACAGTCTTTCTATTGTCAATTCGTACTGACAATAAATATATCAAGACAAAGAATGTGGACCACAGATTATGAAGAAGTTTTGACAAGTGCATACACTTTGAATCAAAGTATGTAAATTTAGTGGTCCACATTCTTCGTCCTGATATATTTATTGTCAGGACGAACTAATAATAAAAAATTTGTATATATATATACGGCCGCGTTCACATCAGTACCAAACTACTAATACATGTGAACCACTGATTATGGAGAAGCTTTGATAAGTGCATACACTTTGAATCAAGGTATGTAAATCCAATGGTCCATATCCAACGCACTAATGAAGTTATATCAATGCGCACTGACTTGAACATTTATATATATATATATATATATATATATACAAATCTTCAAAACGTAATTTCATAGGAGATTTGATGAAAAAAAATTAAACATAACAAATTCAAGAATATATAGAAATAAAAAGATATGGAGAAAAAAAAAAAGAGAATGATAGAGAACAATCCCGGAAGAAAATGACAAAATAGAAATATAGTTGTTTTTATTTATTTATTTATTTATAACTGTTAAATAAGGATATTTTAGTAAAAATATATGAATTCCCTTATCAATTAGGAAAGAGAATTTGATTCTTAGGTTGAGTGAGGTGAATTAAGTTCCATTTTATTCAGGAACTTAATTCCTGACATGTGTGTGGGGTCCACTGAACTTAATTTCTTCAAAATTTAGTAAACATAGGAATTCAAAAACTAGTAACTTAATTCCCATTTCTATGAAGGATTCTTGCTTAGTAAAAATGCTATGAAAAGGGAATGCATGTCAAGGAATTGGAATTAAGGGGGTGTTTACTAATCAGAAATAGGGGGAATCGGAATCAAGTTCCATTAAAAAGGGAATCTAGGGGAACGAGAATTAAGTTTCTAGATAGGGTTTTTACAATTTGGTCCCAATCTAATTGGGAAACATCACTTTTTTACTTGTTAATTCAAAATACAACAAATTGGTCCTAATATAATTCAAAATACATCAAATTGGTCCTAAGGTTAGTCAAACTAACGGTCAACCTTTATAATATCAGTTGAAAGACAAGTTTACCCTCTAATAAAACTATCTCTCTCTCACGCATTCATCATCACCAAACCCTAATGATTTTTTTCTCTATCTCTCTCACTCCATCATCAACCAATCCTCACCACCATCGATCCACACCAATATCTTTGTCTTCAACCCACCAAATCCACACCAATATCTTCATCTTCAACCCAGTTCGTCTTGAGGTGGAGCGACGACGTGCAGCGACGACAATGACGAGGCCTAGAGGTGGAGCGATGACGTGCAGCAATGACATGGAGGTGGAGTGACGAGGCTAGGAGGGTGATTCGAAGGATCTGATTAAGGTTTCGAAGGATTTGATTAGGGAAGAGAATCTGATTTGGGGATTTTGGGGGATTTTGATGGTCCGGTTGAGAGATCAATGAGAGACAGAGAGAGATCGAGTGAGAGAGAGATTTCGCGGTGAGTGGGTAATGGTTTTTTATGTTGAAAAAACCGATCTCTATCCATAATCCATGTTCATCTTCTTTTTTCTTTTTTAATTTTCATTTTTTTTAGTTTGATCTTCTTCTTTTTAATTATGGGGTCTCCATCAGACTCCATTTATGTTCAGCTGATCTGGAACACTTTTTTCAATTGATCTTCATTTTTTTTTGTTGGTTGTGATGTGAATTTTCTGTGTTGGGACTTGGATTGGAATTTTTGTTGGTGTTTGGTTGGAATCTCCATTGGAGAAGCATGAGAGTTCTGGTGTTACAGATATGGTGTTACCAAATCTCCAAATTTTTTTTTTCTAATTATAGTGTTCAATTTTGATTCAATCTATTTTTCGATTGATTAAATCATTATGGTGTTACCAAATCGATTTTTCGATTTGTATTTTGTTATTTTGGTTCGGTGTTGATGATTTGTGACTTGGATTGTGTGTGATTTTGTGGGGTTGTTCCAAGAAGAGAAGAAATCTGGGTTTGGGTTGAAGAAATCTGGAAATCTGGGTTTGGGTTAAAGAAATCTGGAAACAGACGTAATGACTTCTCTACCCTCCTAAACGTTAGTTGGCCGTTAGTTTGACTAACCTTAGGACCAATTTGATGTATTTTGAATTATATTAGGATCAATTTGTTGTATTTTGAATTAACAAGTAAAAACGTGATGTTTCCCAATTAGATTGGGACCAAATTGTAAAAACCCCTTTCTAGATTTCATTCCATAACTTTTTCGGCATTAGAAATGATCCCATTTTTTAAAAATAAAAGATCCAAATTTTAATGTAAATAAAAATTCATATATATTGACGGATTCAAGATTATGTTAATATGCAATTAAAAACACATATCATTGATTAGAAAATAATAAGAACAATATTTTTGTTTTCAAGAAACAAAAAATTAGACAGGATGTGACATTGGTCCAATGATTTTTCCCTCACACCTACACCACGAGATTGTTGGTTCAAGTCTGCCCTCCTACCCCAAATCTCAAATTAATGTAATATTTCATCAACAAAAAAAATTAAATTGTCCATCGATGTATTAAAGGAAGAAAATGCGAATTTAACATGTTTTAAGAGGACTTTAAACATAATGTTTTTGACTGATAGAATACTACCAAATTTTGTTTGCACATAAATTTCGTTGAATTTATTATTCATACACCAAAAAAAAAAATCAAATCAAAATTCATTAAAAATTGAAGGATTTCATCAAGGTACTTACTTTAAGTTAAAATAAGGAATCCCTTAGTAGACTTGAGGGATCGGATCGGATCGAATATGTATCGAGTTGTTATGAATCAACTCAAAGTTTACTCAACCCAAACCCACTCATTAGGTTTGAAAACTCAAACTCAAACTCATATATTATCTTAATGGGTAACCTGTAGCCAGGGATGTAACCAGTATTAAACACTAAGGTGGGCTAGAATAAATTTTTTTTTTTTTCCGATCATTAACATTATGAGAAAATTGTATTAATTAAAAATAAAAATACACCCAGTTAAGAAGACAAAGCGGGGATTACTCTATAAATGTATATTCTAAATAAATACATTAAAAAAAATTAATAAAAAAATAAAGTCAAAACAAATTATAAAATAAACATGAAATGCAAATACAATCAAATACTAATTAAGCTGTATCCTACAGTTTTTCAAAATATCAAACTTATCAATTATGAAATCAAAATCAATATCACCAGCAATTTATCTTTCAATGTAGACAACCATTAAGTTTGTTAAAAATTCATTTTCCATCTTATTGCGAAGTGATATCTTGATAAGCTTCATTGCTGAAAAAACTCATTCTGATGTTGCTGTGGAAACAGGGAGAGTCAAAACTAGACGAATCAATCTGTCAATAAAAAAAAAAGTTATGACTTTTTTGTTTCAATTAACAATCGACATAATTATATATATATATATATAAGTAATATTACCTATCAATAAAAAAAAAAAATGTTGTGATTTTTTTGTTTTAACTAATAATTGACATAATTTAGGGAGAGAAAAAATATTCTGAAATTGTGGCTGACGAAGTACATCAACCAAAACAAAAAGAAATTTATTAAACAATAATGTTAATTTGTAAATTAAAATTAGAATAACTAATAATTAGATTAATCATAAAATTTAATTACAAAACAAAATATTTAAATTTATAATATTCATAAAAATATACATAATTAGAAGATGAATTATTGATGTTGATAAAGATGTTGGACTAAAATTTAGAGAAAGATGAGAGAGAAAAGAATTATTAAAGAAAAAGCAAAAAAATAAAAATAAAAAATTGAAACCTCATAGTTGCCTTTATGCCGCCTCGAGACTCGTGAAGTGATAGGTAAAAGTTTACACAGTTACACAGTATATATAGGTATATAGTTGTTGGCTGTTCATTCTGGACAATCCTAGTCCTACATTGTTTCACACTTTCACTGATAGTCATATTTTTTTTTTTCAACTTTCAATTTTTTTTTAAAAGGCTCAAGCCCAACCCAAGGTTCGTCCCTGCCTGTAGCCGATCAATTTAACTCAACTCAAACCCAACCACCCATTAGCTTATTGGGTTTAAAATGAAAATGCAAACTCATTTGCTATTTTAATGGGCAACCTGCAACCGATCCATTTAACCTGTTATCTTTAGTGACTTCCAAGTCAAGTTGATAGACGTCATCAATCAAAGCCATCATCTTGGCAAGTCCTATTCCGAGGCCAAGGTTGCTAAAAAGATGTTGAGATCTTTTCCATATGCATTTCAGTCCAAGGTCACGGCTATTGAAGAAAATAGAAACTTTGACACTTTGAAGGTGGGTGAACTAGTTAGGTTGATTCAAACCTTTGAGTCGAGGCTCAAAACTTCGGTAAAGAAGCAAAAAGGGATTGCTTTGAAGATTGGAGAAGAACGAGACGAGAGTATCGAAGAAGAAATGACAATTATAGTCAAGAGGTTCACAAGACATGAACATCAAAAGGAAATGAAGTGAAGAAAAAGCTTATGTTTAGGACATTTGAACCAAGTCAAGGGAAACCCATAAGTGTGGAGGACATGGGCATATCTCCACGGAGTGTAAGAAATTAAAGGACAACATTTTATTTGCAAACAATGTATTTAAATTTATAATTAAAAAGTTAAAAACAACATTTTATTGTTGTCCATCATCTTCGAAACAAATTTTCAAAATAAACTACGATCATTTTCCTCTAAACAACAATTTTACCATTTTTATAAAATCATACCAAA
Source organism: Acer yangbiense (assembly GCA_008009225.1). Lineage (NCBI taxonomy): Eukaryota > Viridiplantae > Streptophyta > Magnoliopsida > Sapindales > Sapindaceae > Acer > Acer yangbiense. The sequence goes on from CM017771.1 coordinate 25,269,206, forward strand.
TACTCTTTCCCCAAAAAAAAAAAAATACCAAAGACAATTACATTATTTTTAGTCTTTGAAAATTACTTTTAACCAATTCTACAAACAAGGGCGGACCCATGGAGGCTAGGCGGGGCCATGGCCCCTAACCCACTGAAAAAATAGGGAAATAATCATTTTCCCCCCTGCAGTTTGAAATATTAGACACTTTACCCCCTCTAGTTTTAGTAATGGTCATTTCTCCCCCTGAAAACTAAAATATTAGACATTTTTCCCCCTCTAGTTTCAGTAATGGCTATTTTCCCCCCCGAAAACCAAAATATTAGACATTTTACCCCCTAACCATTTGGTAGTCCGTTAGTCAACAACTTTGACCATTAAAAAATCATTTAAATGCCCTTATTACCCTTTAACACATTAGTTATGTCATCTAATGACACCACTAATTGTTTTTAAAGAAAAAAAATTAGAAAAAAAAAATTAAATTAATACAAGTATTTAAAAAAAACATAATTGAAAATAAAAAAATTATAAATTTAATTAAAATTTAATAAAAAAAAATTCAGTATTTAAAAAAAATATATTAATGTTTTTTACATTATTTTTACATTAATTAAATTTTTTAATTATTTTTACATTTCATTCTTTATATTAATGTTTTGTAAATGAAATTTTTATTTTTACATTTCATTCTTTATATTAATGTCTTTTAAATAAATTATTCAGTATTTCAATATATATATATATATTAATGTTTTTTACATTATTTTTACATTAATTAAAAATTTTAATTATTTTTACATTTCATTCTTTATATTAATGTTTTTTAAACAAATTTTTATTTGTACATTTAATTCTTTATGTTTATTTTTGTTTAAATAATTTTTTTATTAAAGTTTAATTAAATTTTATAATTTTTATTTTCAATTATTTAAAAAAAAAATACTTTTATTAGTTTGATTTTTTATTTCTGATTTTTTTTTCTTTAAAAATAATTAGTGGGGGCATAACTAATGTATTTAAGGGTAATAATGTCATTTAATTGATTTTTTAACGGTCAAAGATGTTGACTAATGGACTTTTTAACGGTCAGGGGGTAAAATTTCTAATATTTTGGTTTTTAGGGGGGGAATGGTCATTACTGAAACTAGAGGGGGTAAAATGTCTAATATTTTAGTTTTCAGGCGGGAAAATGGCCATTATTGAAACTAGAGGGGGCAAAGTGTCAAATATGTCAAACTACAGGGAGGAAAATGATTTTATCCAGAAAAAATATATATATAGTAAAAAAAAATTATAATTTTTAAATATATATATATGTATTTTACATTTTAATACTATCAATTTTAGGTTTTTATCATTTGGTTCCCAAGTTTAGACTTTTGGTTCCACCTCTGGCTACAAATGTGTTTGCATTCTTAAAAACATAATTTTCATTTTTAAAAATAGTTTTAAAAAATAATATTAAAAAAACGAAATAAAGTTTAACCATACATATAGATATGATTTTGCAATCAGAAGCTTCTCAGTAGGGATTGGCTATCGTAGGCAAAAAAAAAAAAAAAAAAATTGTTGGTATGATACCAACCACTTTTGGAAACAACCTATGGTTCACTCCAACGTGAAAGTGATTTCCAAATATAAAAGTTATTCTAAAAATTAACTCAAAACTAACCTTGAATTGTTTCTAAAAATAGTTGCTATCAGACCCGTGTGGGTATAAGAGTATCTCCGATTCAAAAGTGGATTGCATACCAAAAATCGTTGACATAACAACATGATACGTAAAATTTAGGAGAATTGATTCAGGGAAAGAAAAGAAGAAACAGAGGAAGAAAAGAGATAATAGAGGTTGGATATTTGGTAAAATTGATCGTATCTTTATTGATATTCCCCCTGACTATTTATAAGCCAATTACAATTGATAGCCAACCTTACAAACGCAAAAATAAAGGAAGTGGCTGCTAACTTGTAGCAGCACGATTACACCACTAAACCACTTACTCTAACATGTAATTTGTAAATATCTTATTGACTCAACTAACTCAACTGCCAAGGCCACTACCAAATTATACATGGCACGTTCCGCAATTATAGTCCATGATCCCATGAAGCCACACATCCCCAATTGTAATTGTAGTGGTACCACGCATGAACAGCTCACGTATCATTCCCCCACATTAGGAGAATCCTTGTCCTCAAGGATGAAATCAGGATAAGTTCGTGAAAAACGTCACTGGTTCTCCCAAGTCGCATCCTCAATTGGGGCGCCTACACACTTAACCAGAATCTTGGTCTTAGGCCGATAAGCCCCCTTACGAATGACATGTCGATCAAGTACGACCTCAGGTTGGGGAAGAATGTTATCAGTATTGGACACTAGTGGTACCTGAGTAGAGACAGGTGGAAGTAGACCCAAATATTTCCGTAATAAGCTGACATGAAAGATATCATGAATGAGTGAGCAGAGAGGCAGTGCGAGACGATATGCGACCGAACCAATTTTTTCAAGAACCTTAAACGGACCAAAGAAATAGGGTGCCAGTTTTAAAGAACTGCGGAATGCCACCGAATTCTACCGATAAGGTTGCAATTTCAACTAAACGTGATCCCCAACTGAAAAATTTACGTCTCGGCGGTGCTGATCCGCTTGGCTTTTCATGCAGTTGCGAGTGAGAAGTAAATTATGTCGCAATTCCTTAAGAATGGAATCTCTATCACGTAAATATTCATCCACTGCTTGAACTCGTGTGGTGCCAGGAATATAAGAAAGCACATTAGGAGGTGGAACACCATATACTGCCTCAAATGGGGATGTATTTGTGGAGGAGTGGACTGAAGTATTATAGCTAAATTCAGCCCATGGTAGCCATTCCAACTGAAACAAATAATGCACGGTGTGTATAAAACTATCTAGAGGGGGGTGAATAGATTTTAAACGATATTACCCAATTTTCGCGATTAGTCAATTTTACGAAAATTCCCCAACTAGACAATATAAACAACAAGTGTAATATGGTGCGGAAATATAAACGACACTTGAAGTTTTACGTGGAAACCCTCACGGGAAAAACCACGGGCTGGTAAGTGCGCCACACTCGTATTAAAGGAAATCAAATTATTCTACAGAGATTCAGCAAATCATTTGATTGTATGACAATGATTTGGAGTAATTATTGGCAAGCAATCTGGACTTTCTGGTTTAGAATAATTGTAGACAATTACGTTGTAATTAGCTAGCAATCAGCTTCCATTTACTTAGAATAGATTTTCTTAACCAGTATAAAGCTTATGTATTACTGTACAAATGATATATACAAAATATACAGAGAATTTCTTCATCTTGTTTGTCTTCCATCTATCTATCATTTTTTACATGGTATCAAAGCACCGATCCCGGTGACTCTTTAAACCTAAACACCTTCCGCTACAAACAAAACACGATGGTAGAAACAATAACCAAAGAGACATCAATTGATGTTTCAGATCAATTTGTCTTACATCACTCGGATAATCCGGGAATAGTTTTGGTCTCCAAGCTACTTAAAGGGTATAACTACGGGCAATGGAGTCGTGCTATGCGCATCAGCCTTAATGCAAAGAATAAAATTGGTTTCGTTAATGGAACCATTAAAGCACCAGAATCTACGGATTCGAAGTTTTCAATTTGGCAGAGATGCAATGACATGGTGTTGTCATGGCAACTGAATTCAATCCATCCAGACATAGCTGGTAGTGTTATCTATTCTGAAACTGCGGCTGAAGTTTGGAATGATCTCAAGGAGAGGTTTTCGCAAGGAAATGATTCCAGAATTTATCAACTTCAGCAAGAAATTGTCGAACACCAACAGGGACAAGAATCTGTCTCTGTTTATTACACCAAAATGAAGGCTTTTTGGGATGAATTGGCCTCATATCACGAACCTTTATCCTACAAGTGTGGAGGAATATTGAAGAATCTTGCCGATCGAGAAGAGAAAGAAAGAGTCATGCAATTTCTTATGGGATTGAACGAAACTTACGCAACAATTCGAGGATCAATCCTGATGATGAGTCCCCTTCCGGATACACGCAAGGCCCATGCCTTGGTACTTCAACAAGAAAGACAAATTGATGTAGTCTCCCGACGTGAGACCAATACTAGCCATCATGCAATGCAACTTAATCATTTGCAACAAATGGGACAAGTCGCTCAAACAAGTCGGCCTTTTGGGGCAAAGGAAAACAACACTCCAAGAAAGCCACTCAAGTGCAGCCATTATGATCGAGATGGACATCTTATTGATCGTTGTTTTTACTTGCATGGATTCCATGTTGGCCACAAATTTCATGGGAAGAATGTGAAGCCAAGGGGAAAGAAACCAGCCGCACACAACACTCAAATCAACACATTTGAACCAACCAAAGGATTGACTACATAGGGGGCCACATTCACTACCAATGAATACAATCAACTCATGGCTTTACTTCGGAAAGGGAACGGTAATGATCAATCTTTTGCAAATATAGCAGGTATAACAACATCCATCTATAATACTACTCAACATGGTTTTCATTCTGATTTATATTGGATTGTGGATAGTGGTGCGACAGATCATATATCCAAGTCATCACCAACATACAATGAATCTGATACTCATTGTGATTTTGTGGAATTACCTAATGGTGGTAAAGCAGAGATTAAATCTACTGGGTCCATTAAATTATCACCAGATTTACTTCTTGATGAGGTGCTACATGTTCCGAAATTTCGAGTTAACTTGTTATCAGTTAGCAAACTTACTCAAGCATTGAGATGTAATGTGATATTTTACCCTGGTTTTTGTATGGTGCAGGACATGGTTACGAAGAAGACGATTGGCTTGGGCAAGCAACATAACGGGTTGTACTATCTCAAGTGTAGTCAGAATCCATACCTTGCAAACAATGTCAATCGTATCTCTAATCTTTGGCATCAACGACTAGGGCACCCATCTCTTGCACCTCTTCAAACACTTTCCAAGACCATTCCAGGAATAATTTTTGATTCACAACATGTTTGTGACATTTGTCCGTTAGCCAAACAAACACGTTTACCTTTTTCCTGCAGTTCAATTTCATCAATTGCACCTTTCGATTTACTTCATTGTGACATATGGGGACCTCATAAAGTTAGTTCTCACTCTGGGCACGGTATTTTTTAACTATTGTAGATGATTTTTCTCGTTTTACTTGGATTCATCTCATGAGTTTTAAGTCCAAGACACAATCATTGTTGAAATCTTTTTTTTCTTGGGTTTAAACTCAATTTCATTGTGATATTAAAGCTCTACGTGCTGATAATGGGAGTGAATTCACATCAATGAGTTCTTTTTTTAATGATCATGGGACTATATTTCAGCATTCTTGCCCATACACACCTCAACAAAATGGGGTTGTGGAGCGCAAACATCGTCACCTCTTAAATGTGGGACGTGCTTTTCGATTTCAAGGAAATTTACCTTTAAAATTTTAGGGAGAAAGTATCCAAACTGCTTGCTACCTAATAAATCGCCTACCTACACCATTGTTATCTCACAAATCACCATATGAAATTTTGCATGGTAAATCATCTGGTTACTCTCACATACGAGTTTTTGGATGTTTATGCTATGCAACAAACCTCACACCCAGTCACAAATTTGATATGCGTGCTCGTCGATGTATTTTTGTTGGCTATCCTCTTGGTCAAAAGGGATATCGTGTCTATGACCTTGATACAAAGATATTTTTTACCTCTCGGGATGTTGTTTTTCATGAACACACTTTTCCATTTTCTACCTCACCTATGGAAAATCAATATGATTACCCTATTTTGCCCATACCTTTTGATGGCATCACACCATCTCTTCCCATTAATTCCCACCTGACACTAGAATCTCAATCCCACATTCCAACCGACTCATCTAGCACACACTCAATACCCAATCAATCTTTTAATTCACATGATCTCATATCTCCTGGAATTACGACTATAATCCCTCCAATCAATACCGAATCTTTTGACACTCAATTATCTTCTGAAATTGAAATCCCAAATTCCACAAATATTCCTGTTACTTTAGAACCTACACCAATTCTGCCACAAATTCAGCCTCATCTTCGTCGCTCTAGTCGATCCACAAGAGCTCCTACTCATTTTAGAGATTACAAAGTCAACCATGCTTTGTTGCTTGCCCTAGGTGCCGTCACTTCTACCACATCCGGTACTCGGTACCCTCTCACTCGGTATGTTTCTTACTCCAACTTTTCCACTGACCACAGAAAGTTTGTGAACAATATCTCTCACCTGGTAGAACCAGTTTCTTATGAGCAGGCCAACCAAGATCCATAGTGGGTTGAAGCCATGCAGGCAGAACTTCGCACACTTGAGGATAACAATACATGGACTATGGTTCCACTTCCTGCTAACCATCATCCAATTGGCTGTAAGTGGGTTAAATACCACTCCGATGGTACCGTCGAGCGTTATAAAGCCCGACTTGTTGCAAAGGGCTTTACGCAACGTGAGGGCATCGACTAAAAAGAAACATTTGCTCCAGTTGCCAAACTCATCACAGTGCGTTGCCTCTTAACTGTTGCAGTTGTCCGTAATTGGAGTCTACATCAAATGGACGTACAAAATGCTTTCCTTCATAGGGAACTCGCTGAGGAAGTTTATATGCACCCTCCACCAGGTTCTCATCAACAAGGGGAGAAAGTTGTATGTCGACTCAATAAATCTTTATACGGTCTCAAGCAAGCCTCTCGAAGTTGGTTTCAAAAGTTCTCTTCTGCAATCCAAAATGTTGGTTTCAAATAGTCAAGGGCAGACTATTCCCTATTCACTAAGGTTCATGATAATTATTTTACTGCCATATTACTCTATGTTGATGACATTATCATCACAGGGAACAATGAAGAAGCGATCAATGATTTTAAAAAGTTCCTAAGCAGTTGTTTTCGAATCAAGGACCTTGGACCCTTAAAGTATTTTCTTAGGGTAGAAGTTGCACGTTCCAAGGCAGGAATTTCGATTTGTCAGTGAAATTATACCTTAGATATATTAGAATAAGTTGGTTTGCTTGGTGTGAGGCCTGCCAAATTCCCAATGGAACAAAATTTGAAACTAACTCCGATCGATGGTGATCTATTCAAGGACCCAACTCATTATCGTAGGTTAGTTGGAAAGTTAATTTATCTCACTATTACGAGACCAGAAATCACATATTCTGTCTCTACTCTTAGTCAGTTTATGCAGCAGCCAAGAAGGCCACACCTTGATGATGTGCATTGTCTTCTACGGTATCTAAAAGAAGCACCAGGTCAGGGACTATTCTTCCCATCACATAGTCAATTGAAATTAGTCGGATATTGCGATGCAGATTGGGCTGGATGCCCAACCACACGGCGATCAGTCACGGGGTACTGTATATTCCTTGGCAAAGCACTTGTGTCCTGGAAAAGTAAGAAGCAAACAACAGTGTCCAGGTCTTCAACAGAAGCTGAATACAAGTCAATGGCAGCAGTCACCTGTGAACTCACTTGGCCAAGGTACCTGCTACGAGATTTACATGTTGATCATTGTGAGCCTGTAAGGTTATTTTGTGACAATCAATCAGCCATACACATTGCAGCGAATCCGGTATACCATGAACGCACTAAGCACATTGAGTTGGATTGCCACACGGTTCGTGAACGAATTCATAATGGGGAGATTGAAACAGCGTATAAACAGGAAAACAAGTAGCTGATATATTCACAAAACCATTGGGGAAAGTCATTTTTCAATCACATCTTGGCAGGTTGGGAGTTCTTGACATTCACACTCCAACTTGAGGGGGAGTATTAAAGGAAATCAAATTATTCTACAGAGATTCAGCAAATCATTTGATTGTATGACAGTGATTTGGAGTAATTATTGGCAAGCAATCTGGACTTTCTGGTTTAGAATAATTGTAGACAATTACGTTGTAATTAGCTAGCAATCAGCTTCCATTTACTTAGAATAGATTTTCTTAACCAGTATAAAGCTTATGTATAGAGAATTTCTTCATCTTGTTTGTCTTCCATCTATCATTTTTTATAACTCGGTCACTGAAATCCACTATATGAAAAGACGGTTACACCTTCAAGTGATTCTCGGACTCTCACCCTAAGTAACCTCAGGCTATGGACTCTGCCACTCGCCACTCTTGGTTCAACCCCTAGTGATATCCCCTGATACACTACTCTTGGCATGAGCACCCCCTAATCTACCCGCAGGCCTTTTATAGTGGTACTTGACCAATTACTCATGTGACCACTTAATCCCGGTGTACGACCTAATCCCGGTCTATCACACAAAACTTACTTCTCCGAAGAGATCAAACCTTAAGTGAATATGCAATGATATTCAAATATGCAAAATAGAGCTAGGGTACTCTAGATGCTTACCTAGGATTATATGATGACAATAAAATCAATCCTAGATATGAAAATAGCTATATGTCATGGCATACAACTTTAGCTAAGTAAAGGATAACCAATCCTAGATACAAAGCTATCACAAATAACCCACAAACATTCAAAAGATTAACTAGCTGATTAAAAAATAATCTATCAACCTAGTTATCAATAAATCACACAAGAATGTTTATGGCATAGCTTTTAGGCAATAATGACCTAATCAAATAAGCTATGAAAAATTAACCCAATCAACACATAATCTCAATCATGTGTGTAGAAATTAATCTAAACACATACAAGTAATAAATTAGATAAAATTGATAAGTAGAAACACTAATTATGTAAGATAAAAGTGTTCAACAAATCATACCATGTGTGTTGAAGAAGACCGATGCATTAGCACATGCTAGATGATCCTAGATGATGCTTAGATGATGATTTATGCATGTGGAAATGGGTTTGGATGATCAAAGATGAGTTCTTAGGTTAGTTTCTCTCTTTGAAAATCCTCTCAATCAAAAATATGAGTTTATTGAGTCATTTAAGTGACCTAAAGTCAAAGAGGCATATATATATATGATGTCCAATTGAAGCTATGTCGTTTTGGAAATTTTTCAAAAAGTTTTCGGCCAAACCGCTCTACATAGGGTGCCTGTAGGGCGGATGAAGGGCTGATTGAAAACTCAATCAGGTGCCCGCTCTACGTAGGGCGGATGTACGGCGGTTTGGGCGCAACTGTGCATCAGCTTCAACTTCAAGCACCTCAAACTATGACCAAACGACATCGAAACCTTTCATATGATATATCGTTGGAGAGGTATGGAAGTCTACTTTCTACTCCAATTTACGGAATGACATTTTGATGTCTGTAGAAAAATCTATGGTCAATAGAGTGACCAAAGGTCATAAACGGACAACAACATAGCTGCCCTATTTCGGTGGTCACTTTGGAGATTTCAAAATCAATCCAAACAGTTATGAAATATTACGAATAATATACCATTGGAAAAGCATGGGTGTCTAGTTTGTCCAGAATTTTACAAACATCAATTTAAATCTTTTTATAAAAAGTTATGGTCACAAGACCATACATAGGTCAGTTTTGAAAAACATTTAAAACATTGAAATCCAATCTTTTGAAACTAGACACTTTACTCCAAACAACCAAACCAAAACTACCACTTATCCAAGAGAAGAATGAGACATTCTCAAGTGGTCAACCATCGTGCTAAGACATGCACACCATCGTGCAAGTGCGGATGTTTCCGATCACACAAACGGAAATGAATTACACCACACTTAAGACTAATCATGAAGTGCAAGTGTGGGAAGTGAATGCATCCTAATGCCTAACATGTCATGGCATTTTAATAAACTAAGATGCAATCAAATAAAACATGCAAGAAGAGATGTTCAAGAACATGCATGCACTCATATAAAACACACAACATACAAGAATAAGATTTATGCATGAGTTGTGTATGTATGCAACTAGATCTCTTCAAAGCAAGAAAGCACTAGAATATACCTTTGGTGCTTCTTCTCTTGAGGTCTTGAGTGGGCCTTGGTTGTGCAAAACACCAACCATCAAATACCTAAGCTACCCTTACATCAAGCCTCAATATGTGGTTTGTCCATGAAATAAGCCAATCAATAAATGAGAATCTTTACAATCTCCCCATTTGGCTATTTCGTGACAAAACCACCACTCACATTAATCCTCACAAAATAAAAGCTAAGGGTCAACAATAATTTATTCTAAATTACAAGAGAGAAACCTAATCAAACTATAAATTCATGTCAACCATCTCTTGTAAAATAAATCATCCCTGCACAATAAGAACTACACTTTCTAGACAATTGTTTGTGAGATTAATCATGTGAGATAAACAAGCATTTGCAATAAGAATTTAAGCACAATATCATGCAATGTATGTAATGCAAATGCTCCCCCTCAATGGGTTACTCTCCCTTAATAGACAAACTCCCCAATCATGTGAATGCTACACAAATTTAGCAATTAGCATTCTCCCCCTTACTACATACTTCTCCCCCTTTTTGTCATGAGATGGGCAAATGAGTATTCCCCAACCGGGTCACTCGTAGCAAAGAGAGATAGTAGCATACAAGTCATTTGCATAATCATATAATGCACTTTATGCAACTCAATTAATTGGAGAGAACATGGAGATTTATTTTCAAAAAAAAAAAGTGTGATTAATAAGCTTTGCATGCAAGACATGTTACATTCAAATCCAAAAGCAATGATATTTGGCAAAGCAAATGACAAAGGTTTCCTTTAAGAAATTCAAACCAATTTCACCATTTGTCATGAATAAAAGCAAGGATATAGATATTTCAAATCATTCAATTTTAATGAGCAACTATATCCAACCTTACAAGCAAAACATGGCATGAGCGACTTTTTGCACCCTATTCGATTTTTCCGGGTAAGATACCCGTATTATAGTAGCCATGATAAATGGGAATCCTTACACCAACCATTTGCTCGGTTAGTCTCCCGCAAAGCAACGAAGGTATTGCTCAAGAGTCCTATTTACGACCTTCGTCTGTCCGTCGGATTGCGGATGGTAACCAGAGCACATGTTAAGAGTGGTGCCCTGCAACTGAAATATAGTTCGTCAAAATGAGCTAATAAATACCTTGTTGCGATCAGACACAATTGATGTCGGTATTCCATGTAGACAAACCACGTTGGCCATAAAGGCCTTGGTCACTGAAAGGGCTGTGAACGGGTGATAAAGCAGAACAAAGTGCGCATATTTCGACAACCGGTCTACGATCACCATGATCACAGTATGACCTTGCGAAGATGGTAATCCTTCTACGAAATCCATAGAGATCTCGGTCCATATCCTTTCTGGAACCAGGAGTGGTTGGAGAAGCCCGGTAGGACTGAGGCAATCTGTCTCGTTGACAGATATCACAGCCACGCAAATGGTCATGCACGATTCGGTGCATGTTTGGCCACTCAAAGCTTGTTCGTATACGGGCCAAGGTTTTGTGATACCCGAAATGTCCTCTAACCGCAGATGAGGGCCTATCAAAAACGATTGCTGATATTAGAGTGGAAGTAAGATTCAAATAAATTCATCCATTTCGGAACCACACCCCATCGCGCTTAATGAACAAGTTCCTTGTCTATGAATGAATGTTGCTAGATAAGTGATCATAAAAGGAATCTTGACTAACCTCACGTTGTAGTGTTGTACACCAATTAGCCTATGGTAAAAAGAGTGCCAAGAAACTAAATTCAACCACATGTGAAAGGGCATCTGCCCCCTGGTTTTCACGACCTCGCTTGTACTCGATTTCATACTCATAACCAAAAAGTTTCAGCAACCATCGGGCTTGAGTAAGGGTAGTGATTCGCTTTTCCAACAGATATTTCAAGCTCCTCTGGTCAATTCGTACAGTGAAAGGTCGTCCAAGAAGGTATGGGCACCATTTTCGGACAGCTTTGACTATGGCGAGCATCTCCTTTTCGTATGTGGATAGAGCCAGGGCAGTACCTTTCAAAGCTTCGCTGTAAAAGGCCACTGGCTGTCCATTTTGAGTGAGAATCGCTCCTAATCCTTTTCCACATGCATCACACCCCACAACAAAATGTTGGGAGAAATCTGGCAATATCAACACCAGCGGCGAGGTAAGGGCCAGTTTAAGCTGGTTGAAAGCCATTTCGGCCTTCGAATTCCAAGTGAAGCCGTCCTTAGTCAATAGATGTGTTAACGGTGCTGCAATGGTTCCGAATCCGCGCATGAATTTCCTATAGTATCCTGCCAATCTAAGAAAACCTTGCACCCCTTTGGCTGTTGTTGGAATCGACCAGTCACAGATTGCTTGGATTTTGGCTGCTGCGATGCCTTGTTCGGAAATTACGTGACCCAAGTAATCCACATGTGTAACACCAAATTTACATTTGGATTCTTTAGCAAACAAGAAATTGGTGGCCAATATTTGCAATACGGTATGAAGATGAGTGAGGTAAAGCTTCCCACAATAGACACAACATGCAAACCGAAACAACACAAACCAACATATCAGTCGACCGAAACCAAACCTTACTCAAATTGTCCTTCCCCAAATTCAATGGCATTAATCTCTATTTTTATTATTTGAATTTCATGTATCTGTCCTATAAATAGGACTTGCTATCAATGAATGAACATATGAGTTAAAATCTATCAAATATGTGTTAGTATTTCTAACATTTTGGAGGTTCTGGTTTCCCTCGAAGCAAACCAACATTTTATTTTTGGTTATCAAATCGTGCTCGTATCATTTGGTATCAGAGTCGGTTATGAAGCACTTCTGCTAGGTTCGTGTCGAACTACCATTCCGTTGTTTGGAGCAATGAATTCTATCGGCAATTTATAGGCTAGATTAAGATGTGTTAGTATTATGTATGGGCATAATATTATCGCATCGAATAATGATAGTCGGGTAACGGGTCAGTGTCGATATGTTGACCAACGAGGACGTTGGATCGGAAACGTGGTGGAATGTTACGATCACGTTTTTAAGAAAATAAGAATAGTTTGTTTTTAGTTTAAATTTGAATAAGTTGTTAGCTGATAGGATTCTTATCCCATTTAATCTTTACTTTTAATGTTTGAATTTCATGTATCTGTCCTATAAATAGGACTTGCTGAATGAACATATGAGTTAAATCTATCAAATATGTGTTAGTATTTCTAACATTTTGGGAGGTTCTGGTTTCCCTCGAAGCAAACCAACATTTTATTTTTGGTTATCAAATCGTGCTCGTATCCGACTTGTAAGGAGAGGGTGCCCAATGAGTTATATACCATTGATTAATCTCATACTTAATCAATGTGAGATCATAACATTCCACCACGCTTCTGCAGCCGTCGTCCACGGCGGCCCATCTCCCCCAGCTGGATGACTTCGTGGATCTCGCTCTCTCGGGTAGCAACCCTCCCCAGGTCGTTCCATCCGCGACGAACCCACTGCTCGGCATGGTACCGGCTCTGATACCATTGATACATAAAATTTAGGAGAATTGATTCAGGGAAAGAAAAGAAGAAACAGAGGAAGAGAAGAGATAATATAGGTTGGATATTTGGTAAAATTGATCATATCTTTATTGATATTGCCCCTGGCTATTTATAAGCCAATTACAATTGATAGCCAACCTTACAGATACAAAAATAAAGGAAATGGCTGCTAACTTGTAGCAGTACAATTACACCACTAAACCACTTAGGGGCTGTTTATTTTTTTTATTTAAAGTCTTATAAGACCTTAATTTATTAGACATATGGATAAGTCTTATAAATTAAGATACTATGATATATTTGGTTTTTTCATTTTGGATGACTTATTACAAATATAAAATTGATTAGGTTGTGTTAGAGTTTCTTCAAAATTGAGAATTTTGGGAAAATTGATTTTTAGGATTTTATTATGTGCAAATAAAATTATAAATGTAAGAATTGTTATAGGACATTTATGGAAATTTACTAAAAAAACTCTGTATCACTTTTTGAATAAGATAAAAGTTAAAAAATTTCACTTTTTCTAAAAGATATATATATCTTAAAATAAGATATAAGTTGAAAAAACAAACAAATTAATTTATCTTAGTTTAAGATATAAGAGACAATAAGTCTTATAGTGAAAAAAAACAAACAACCCCTTACTCTAACATGTAATTTGTAAATATCTTATTGACTCAACTGCCAAGGCCACTACCAAATTATACATGGCATGTTACACAATTGTAGTCCATGATCCCATGAGGTCACACGTCCCCAATTGTAGTTGTAGTGGTACAACGCATGAGCAGCTCATGTATCACAACAATGTCAAAAGACTTGCTTCCTATGTGGTATAAAGATAGACTTGATAGACTTGATAGACAATCAACTCAAAATTTAGTCTCCAATGCTTCTTTTTAAATCACATTTTTTTTTAATGACATGTTCAATTTTTTTTCGTTTATTTTATTTTCTTACCAAAAATAAATATAAAATTAATGTCAATTTTAAATACTTACTGAGTTAACCGAAAAATTAGTTATACAATAAACTGTTTGAAAGTAAACGGTCATATTAATAATATCTAATATTTTTTTTTATCACATCAGTGTAAATTGAATATACATAATTATAGTAGAAATACAATTTTTAATACACTGTCTATTTATAATATGTGGTAATTTTTTTTTTACGATCCAATCAAGCATTGGAGATTCAGAGATGCTCTATGTATATAATATACAAGTTCTTCTCAACTAGTTAATTTTCTGTTGGAGACAAGCTGTCGGTGACACTTGTTTCCCAACCCAAATATCTAAGCAGGTGACAGACTAATAGGTGACAGGTGACAGGTGACAGGTGACAGGTGAGCCGATTGTGTTTTTCAAAACCGTGACAGCCCAATCACAATGAACCTATCACCACCTTCCACGCCTAAATATCGTCGTACAACTGTACAAGCACCAGCCGGATTGTTCCTCTACAAACAGTTTCATTATAATTCCTTCGTCGACCAGCAAACTGTCCAATAGCAAATTAGTTTAAACTACTTTTCCACACTACGGACACGTGTATCGAGTCTGGCCTCAATTTGTGTCGGCTGTTATGGTTCGGGCAACACCCAATTTGACACGATTTCTAAATAACTTGTAAATGTTAATCGGAAGAAAAAACAAATACTCATGCCAGTAAACCAAAAAAATTACCCTAAAATCTAACGCAGGTGATATGACAAGTGATTTGTTCTTACCATAATATTCATCATATCCCCTCATGATTTATGTGGTAGTGATAACTTAATTACCATATCATTTAGGTTAAATTTTGAATTACTTTTAGATAAAATTCTCTCCTCACATTGTCATCACCGTCATAATCTATTGACACGTGTCTATTATAGCAAATCAATAGTCTAGATTATTTCTATTAATTTTTATGTTTTACTCAATCAAAATATAGAATTAATTCAAACTATTGATTTAGGTGAAGATAATATGAGGACAAAGTGAGGTGATAAAGGAATCCAAATCCTAATTTTTTGGGCTGTATAATATTACTCGAAAACAAAAAATGAACTGTTTTTTTCTTATTCAAAAAACAATTACTTGGCAACTAAAAATCCTAGGAATTCCATTTCCAAAAAAAAATCCTAGGAATTCTATCTCAAGAAGCTAGTATGTTAATTCTAGCGGGTGCAGGAGATCTATAAGCTTAGATGGATCAAGTATGATTTATGACCACCGGCAGCCTAAAGGCCCCACAAAAATAGTTAAGGCCTCCAAAATTTAATATATATTTAATTATTTTATTTTAGATATTGATTTTTATATTAAAACCTTTTTTATGATTCGCAACACTAATTTTAAAAATTAAAAATTCTCCATTTTTCATTTATTTCCCAAATAAATATCTTTCAAATTCTTAACGGGATGTCAACTTAAAGTCTATTCAATATTATTTTTATATATATTGTTTTTATAATGACTAATTAAACTATGTACTGTCAATGGCCTCTTACCAATGTGGTGTGACTTTTCAATGGGAGACTCCACCACCATGGTTCAACGCCCAGCATGTGTATATATATATACAATTTCATTCCTTGTCCCATCTCATGTGTGGGTGCCCTCTCCCCCTTATGGGAGTAGTTGTCCGGGTTGTGCTAGTAGAGTCCCGGTAAAAAAAAAAAAAAAAAAAATTAAAACATCGAAACGTGATTAACGAAGAATCTTTTGGTAATTTTTAAGTAAAAAAAAAAGGGGTTGAAAAGGGGTTTTAAAGAGGTATTTCCATAATTTTCCCTTTTTTTTGCCATTCGGTCATGATTTCACGTTTGTAAATTTTTGTAATTTTATAGTTACAGACTGAAAAGAAATTTTATAATATAATTATTGACAATTAAAACTTTTTATGCGGTTAAAACTAATTTCATAAAATATCAATAATGCTAAACATTCCAGTTAATATCCCACCTTTTTCATCCCACTACATGTGGCATGTGAGGTGTTAAATTGTGAGTGGATACATATTAATGACACCTATCCCATGTATCCACTCACAATTTGACACCTCACATGCCACATGTAGTGAGATGAAAAAGGTGGGATATTAGGTGGGATGTGTAGCATTACTGATAAAATATATGGTCATTTTAAAAAATTTCACATAAATTAAATCTGCTTTATGATTAATAGTTATAAATCAGTATGAGGGGAAATAAACTCTGAAATTTTTATTTTTTATTTTTATTTTTGTAAGAACTCTTAACAAATTGGACAATACTTATGGAATGGAAGTCGAAGAAATAATTTCGTTGGCTGTTCTTCTATTACATGAATCTCAATTCCTGGGGTGCTTAATTCTATGTTTTCCGAGGCTCAAACACTATTATTTATTTATTTTTGATAGTATCTATCTATTCACCTATCTAGATTAGGTATTTTTTTGAAGTTTTTTTTACTATGGGTAGGATTCAAGTTGCTGACTTATGAGTCATTTGTCCAAGTCTCAAGCTCGTCTATCTACCGGTTGATATGCCCCTGGGGCTGAGGCTCAAATACTACTTATGTTTCTCTGTTGTGGTATATATATATATATATTTATTATCAGTTCGTCCTCACAATAAATATATCAAGACGAAGAATGTGGATCACTAGATTTACATACTTTGACTCAAAGTGTATACACTTGTCAACAACTTCTCCATAATTTATGGTCCATATTCTTCGTCCTAATATATTTATTGTCAGGACGAACTGATAATAGAAAGACTGTATATATATAACAGTGCATTTGACACACTTTTGTGTCCATTAAATTTTAAGTGTTTGAATGATCAGATTTAATGGTCATTAATTCATTTTTTATTATCTATTAATATTTGTATTTTCTCTCACCTGAATTTTAATTTTTCATTTTCTTTTCTCTCCTCATTTAATGTTTCTCTTTCCTCTTAATTTTTTTTCTTTTACATCTCAACAGTTACGTTTCTTATTTCATTTTTTTTCCTCTCTCTTTTAAGTTTTAAGTTTGTTTTTTTTTTTTTTTTTAATGTACAGCTGTACAAGAAGTCAAGAACCCTTTTTGTTTATCAATTGATAATGCTATCTACATTTCTAATAAATCAATTAAAGCTAAAATAAAATATTTTGTAATATTATATTAAAATTTAATAAAAATAAATCCAGATTTTTTAAATGATAAATTTAATTGATAAAATGATTAACTAAACTAAAAATAAATATTTTATTTAAATATTTTTATTTTGAAGGATCCATTTAAATATCTTTTGTAATATAAAACTTGTTTAGTATTCAAAAAATCAAGAGAAAAAAAAAAAAAAAAACTAATTAACAAAATCACACCATACAGCCAAACTATTGCAACTTATAAGTCTTCCGATTCCTTCTTAAACTTTTTTTTTTTTTTTTTTTGATATTTTGATAAGGATGAAATATTAAAGAAATATGAAGAAATAAGAAAGGGAAAAAGAAGTATTTAAAATATTTATCAATATCTTCTTAAAGTAATGCTTATCTTTATCATATATTCATATGCCAAGTTATAGCAAATTCTAATATATATAATATCAATTAAAAGATTAATATACGATTTTTTACACACATCACCTCATAGAGAGATGGTTGTGCACCTCTTTTCCACCTTAGTGGTCAAGAGTTTGAGTCTCATCAATGAAATTAGTTATTCGGGCCGCACATTCCAAATTCTATCTCAAATAATGTAAATATTGAAGTATTATCTGATAAATTAAAATAAAAAAGTCTTGCCCCGACTCATATATAAATTAGCAAATTTAATTAATTAGACTGTTAAATTTGACTTTAACAAACTATGAAACCTTAAGCTTCCCTATTTATAAAAAAACTTCATAAAAAATATATATAAATAATTCAGAATTTTTTTTCTCCCATCATGGTTAAGTGCTATTTATCATTTTATACAAAATTTCCATGGTAATATGTTTCGCAATACAATTTCAAAAAACAATGGCAATAATCACATTTTAATAGAATCATGATAACAAATTTTTTTCAAAGGTTAGTACTAAGAGCATGTTTCTTTCACTGTATTGTATAGTATAAAGACTTTAAAATGTATTAAACAATACAATCAAACGTATGACAACAACTTAGCATTGTATTAGTTAATACAAAGCTCTCCTTCTAATACACCTCCAGCCGCACTAAATAATACAAAGGGTGGAGGTGTGTTTAGCTCATATTAAGCTACTTCCCAATTTTTTCATTCATTTTATATTTATTTAAGTAGGGTTTTTTTTTTTTTTTCTCTAAATTGAGTTTATTTATCCAGAAAATTTGGTTTGAAAAAATTGGTCACCTCTAAAAAATATTTATTTAAATTTTAGTAATATTATTTATATTCATTTACTAATAATTATTTAAAAAATATATTTGTGTCAATAAAAATAAATATTTATTTTATTTATATTAAAATTTATTTAAATGATTGGCTTTTATTTATACTAAATATTATTTAACATTTTTTTTTGAAACATTACATAAATTCGAGGTTTTTTTTAGAGCAGGAGGACTCGAACACACAACTGTTAGGAATGGTTTGTATTCTCAAGTGAACCCAATGCGAACTAAACGAGGCTCAACTTATGTGATTCTTCCTAAAGACGTGGGATACGTTTGGAAGTTGGAGATGGTGTTTTAGAGAAGTTTGAAGACCAAGAAGAACTAAAGAAGAAGCTGAAGAAAATTGGAAACGAGAATAGTGATATGGGTACCGCTGTGCATGGAGAGCGGTTGTCACAGCGGTTGAAGACCAGTAGGGTAGCGCTGTGGATATTGTTGTGAAAAGGCGAGGAGCAAAAGAAACACCTGCAACATCAGAGAGTGGCGAGATCTAGGGGACACCCTAGGGAATATCTAAGTAAAGATCTGGGAATATCAGTGGATCAAGTTAGAGATCTGTGACTCTGTGAGTGATATTCAAGGGAGACCTATGGGATAATGTTGGAGGGGGGTGGTCTTGTTGAGGATCTTGTGAGCGTTGTGAGCTAATAGTCATGACCTATAGGATAATGTTGGGGGGTGGGGGATGTCTTGTTGAGGATCTTGTAAGCGTTGTGAGCTGAGAGTCATGATGTAAATCGGTTATGAGCTTAGGGACTTGGTAAGGCTTTGTGGTTTGGGGTTCAGGTGTGAGAGAGAATCTTGGAGTATATGGTTGTAACAATTTATCATATAGTGGAACTTTATCCGTTGTCATGACGACTCGTGATTTTTTCCTTGATTTAGGGTTTTCCATGTATATCTTGTGTTGTGTGATTATTTATTTTCTCTCATCTTATTTTTCTGCTACAGACGTTAATTGCTATGAGTTATGGGCAAATATTAGACATGTTGTTTTCACGTTCATCGGTTCAAATTCCCAACAACAATTTCATAGCATAGGTGTGAGGGGTATGTCATCGAACCAATCTTTTTTAATGTTAATATTATAAATTTTTATTTTTTAAAATTCAAATTTATTAATTTATAATCAATATATTTATTAAATACAATATAGTACTATACAATAACTTACCAAACATTTGTATTAGTTAATATAGTCTAATACAATATATCTTCTTCTTTTTTTTTTTTTTTTTTGACAATATTTATTCATCTTGGACAATGTATTTTTTTGAAATCTTTTGTCATTGGTAGGATTCAAACCGCTGATCTGGAAGTCATTTGCCCAAACCCCAAGCTCGTCCATATACCAGTTGAGATATGCCCCTGTTGGCCTAATACAGTATATCACTAAACACATAATTGTACTAACAATAATACAATCTAGTCTAGTCACAATTCAATCCAATCTAGCTTAATACAATACAATACAATATACCAAATGAGCCCTAAGTGTACTAGAGTTTTGTCATGTATCTTAAAATAAATGTTATATATATATATATGATCTTATTTATTAATTAAATACACGCAAAACTATGCACTAACATATTTTTAAAAATTCACGAAAATTATGAATTTTTTATCCACCTGTTAATTATTTTTAAGGCACATGTTATGTTAAGAGCATTCATCTTGATAAAATAGTTAATTTCAACTGTCAAAGTAATTTTTACTTTTTTTTTTAATATATATTATTGTTATTATTATTATAATAATTATTATTATTTTATACACCAATTTGTGTAGCACGTGACTCAAACTTGAAACATTATCAAATTGAATGAGCCCTCTTACCACCAAATCATATTAGACAGTGATATATATTTTTGTCTTTTTTATAGAGTTAAACTAAATCAACTTAAAAAATTGACTTTAGTATATTTTCTTTCATTTGTACAAAAAACTAATGGTAGCAAAGTAGTGTAAATGGCAATCCTTAGATTTAAATCAAATAAATGAGTGAATGTCGTAGTCGTATTTGAATTGAATTTTTTTAGTTAATTTAGTCAAACCCTTATATAAAGAGTATAAGTTATTCATAGTTATTTAATACTAAGGACCAGTTTGGTATTGTTTTTGAAAAGTTAAAATTAATTTATTTTATAATTGTGACATGAAATGATATTTGGTAAAACTTCAAAAAGTGATTAATTAATAATGTGAAAAGTTTTGATAGTAATTTTGAGAAGGAGATCGGGGTTACTTTTTGAAAGTGATTATGAAATAATCTAATTCAATATTTAATGAATCTTTTAAAATATCATTATTATCCTTATAAAATCAAGTTAAAATCATTTATATATCTTATTTCATCATAAAATTAAATAATTTTCTCAAATATTGATTTGATTTATAAAATATTTATAAAATATTTTTATTGTTCTTACGATTTTTTTTTTCTAATTTAAATATTCTACTTAAATATTGATTTGATATATATAATTAATGAAAAAAATGAAGTAGGTTTTTTTTTTTTTTTTTTTTTTTTTTTTTTTGACAATATCTATTAATCTAGGAGCATATATTTTTTTGAAAAAGAAGAAGTAGTGTTGTAAAATCATGTTTATTTTAGTTATTGTAATTAATCTCAATATTTTTATAATAAATTATCAAACATATATTTACTGCTTTTGAGTTGTATAATAACTTTAAGCTAACAGTGATTATAATAAAGAGTTGAGATCCTCTCCTTGGTCCTTGTTTTTTCTTGACATTTTTCAAGTATAATTCAAATATCAAGTTGTACGAGAGAGAAAAAAGTGAACCAATCTTGATCATGTATTTTGCATTTTGCTTATGTGTTATTGGATTATAGAAAGTCAAGGAAAAACAAACAAAGGAGAGGATCTTGATCTTATAATAAAAGTCAATTATTAAAACTGACCCTAAGAGTATAGAGTATTAAGAATAATGTTAGACTTCTCTAAAAAATTGTTTATATTCACGCCCAAATGATGTTGTGTGTTGTCAACATCACATCATTTGTCACATGATTTCATAATTTATATGAGGTTGACAACTCATATGACTCGTTATTTGAACATGAATTTTTGTAAATTTTTGCTGGGAAGACTAATATAAGTTAAAGAGTATAAGAAGAATAGAAGATCGAGAAGTTTATAAAAACAATTAAAAAGATTTTGAGAAGTTTTGTTTATATATTTTTTGAATAATTTAATAGTGATAGGCATTAATAACTAATTTACGAATTACGACATGCCTATTTCATTAAAACAATAATTAATGCTATCATTCAAGGCGATGACAATAAATAAATAAATAAATAAAAGTGAGGAAACTCAGCCATTAATCATGACCGTTGTTTAGTTTGATCAATTTCATCAAAGGAAAGTGAATTACCGACAACTAGTTGTCTAGTTGTGCTTGTGCCAACCTATTAAACAATTAATAAGGTTAGGCAAATTCGGGCATGGTTCAACAAATGCAGTTTCATTCACGTTGTGACGTTGACTTCCCTGTAGCGTTATGCCACGTGTACGTAGTGGGTCCCACCAAACGACTTGTTTATTGTTTTGTTTTGGAGATACTTTTTGCAATTGCAAATACGTACGTACCCGGCACCCGGGTCCAAAAGGCAAAGCCACCGGCGACTTTGACGGAGTCGCCGTCCCTTCCTTCTTCTTAAGACTTTTCATACAAGTCCGTATTGGTCCTATTGGACGCCTGGATCGTGCCGACTACGCCGCTCTCACACGTGCCACCTCCTACACATTTTCTTTATATATATATATATTTTTTAATTTCGACGCTGCATTTGTTCACATGGCATGTAAATTGTAATCATCTATAAATCTATGAGAAAGAAAGTATGTTTTTATACTTTATACTTTATACTTTGAAGTGTTAAAAGGCACATGACAAAAAGTTATCGAATGTAATATTGTAATGATCACTCATTCACTTGGGTCAATACAACTTTAACTTTTCAAATCAAAGACTCATTTATAATTTGTTCTTGAGTAATTGGCACAAATCCCCCCTCGAGTGTATGTGAATTTGCATGTTGCCCCATAAACTTTTTTTTTAGGCATTAAACCCCCTGAACTATCGCTTATTGGCAGAATAAGAGTAAAAATGCCCCCTCAGGGGGAAAAAACCAAAGGATTGTCAATAAGCGATAGTTCAGGGGGTTTAATACCTAAAAAAAAAGTTTAGGGGGCAACATGCAAATTCACATACACTCGAGGGGGGATTTGTGCCAACTACTCTTTGTTCTTTCACAAATTAACTATTCTATCCTCTTGTGTTTGGTTTGGAAATTTACAATTTACCCCTCTAATTTATCATTTCATTTCGAAATTTATATTCTTTTAAACTTTTAATTTCAAATTCAATTTGAATTTTTTAAAAGCATAAAATTTAGTAGTTAAAAGAGAAAAAAATATGATTCAAACTTAAGATTTTAAGGTTTACAAGCATCTCAATTTAGGACACAGTAAATTATTATTAACTAGCTAGTGATGACAGCACATAACTTCCAATTTTTTTACTTTATAACGTGGGTTTATGAAATGACAATGTGATAATATATGATTTTACTTTAACATGTCGTAGCAATTATTATTGGTTTGTTTTTGTTACTTTTATTATTATGTGTTTTAGAAATAAAAGTTTGAGATTAATTATGATTTGTATGAGGTGTTAATTAACTTTATTCTAAGAAATTTTATATAAACAAGTTGATGTTTTTTAAAAATTTGTAATTTATAATGCATTTTTTTTTTTTTTTTTTTTTGAAAATGGAATTCATTAAAGCAACCGAAACGATTACAAAGCGTTTGGACTATCGCCCAAAACAAGATTCTCCACAGACAACGGACAGTCCTCCAACCACACAAACTCACCAACATAACCAAGAGCAAGTCTCGCAAGACCATGCGCAACCTTATTAGCAAGCGTAGGAACAAAATTAACCGAAATGAAAGCAGGACAATCCAAAGTTTAATAATCACCCCAATCTCAGAACTGGGAGAGGACTTAGAACCAATCATCTCCATAACAACCAACGCATCTGACTCCAAAGAAGCTGGAACAAGACCAGTCTCCAGAGCCAAATGCAACCCTCTAAGAATTGTGAAAGCTTCGGCAACTTGGGGCTGGTAGTAGACCCCATTATTCTGACAAAGGGAAGCAACCACAAAACCGTGGTAGTCCTGAATCACCACTCCCAAACCAGAAGACCTGTTGCCCACATCCACTGCAGCATCTGAGTTAATTTTGAAAACACCAACAGTCGGTGCCTTCCAGAGAATAGGGACCTACTGCTCGATCAGAGAAGAAGAACCAACCAGATTAGCGGCCCGGAAAGCCCTAAGAAAATCGACAGCCCAATCAATAATCTCAACAGTAGGACTCAACACAGAAGAGTGAACCAAATGATTCCTTCTATGCCAAATTCTCCACTAGATAACACAGAGAGCTTCGAAGTCACCAGTCCCGGCTTTGTCATGAGGAAAGGAGTAGAATCCAAAACCCTTCCATTACCAGTAATGCAAGACGCATACCTAACACATTTCAGAGCAGGACAGCGCCACAGAGTATGCATAACCGATTCAACCATATAAGAACAGATTTATAACGCATTCTTGAAAGTCTTTGTTTTTTTTTTTTTTTGGAAAGAGTATTGTTTACGTGTGAATTTAGTAATTAAAAGTCAGAGTTGGACGCACAACTAATAACCAATAATTATGCAATCTATATTTGATTTGGAATTCATTTCTCAAGTATTGAGGATACAGAGCTTAAATATAAACTTGTCTCCAAAACTCAAAGAAAAGATCTCCTCTATTGGGTTCTACCCCTTCTATTTATACTCTTTGAAAGCGTGCTTTAGTAACCATACTCGAGTATTCTAGGCTGACAGATTTGGGTAGCTTGGGCGGGGGCCTATTCTGTATCGAATGACTGTTTGACACCTGTTTATTTAAGATTTTGGCATGTCGTCGGGAATGGAAAACTTGTCGTCCGATGTAGGCGGTGGAGACTTAGTTTGCCCGAGTAAATTGTATGAAGGTGTTCGTTTTCCTCGGCCAAATGAGGTCTTTTTGTTTGATTGGAAATCCTTAGGTCACGTTTGGTTAAATGGCGGAATGGTAATCGGAATAGGAATGAGAATCGGAATGGGAATGGAATGGAATGGAAAGTTGATTTCTTTGTTTGGTTGGGACTTTAGAATTAGCATGTGAATCAATATTATTTTGTTTGGTTAACAACTGAATGGAATGGAATTAAATATATTTTGACCAAAATGCCCCTAATTACATAACAATTATAATAACATATTATGGATAATGATATTATTATATATCTAAATTAATCTAATTAATAATAATAAAAAATTTGTTCTCTTTTTTTTGCGTTATCAGACTATCGCTAGAATGGAAAGGACTGTTGCCTCCTGCCTGTGCTCTTTCCGGCGATCCTCATCACCGGGACTTCTTCCGCCGTCGACTCTCCAACGGTCGCCTACCCTACAACGTTGCCGGTCATCCTCCTCGATCAGGAATCAGTGACCCGTGCCTCTTCTGCTCAGCGACCCGCGTCGCCTTGTTCGACCCGACCCGACCCGATCGCTTTTCCTTCAACAGCGACCCACGTCGCTTTTTCTTCACCGGCGACTCATCGTCTCCTCTTCCCGACCACCGTGCGTCGCCGACCTTCTCGCGCCTCCGTGAGACCAAACCTGTTTGCTTCCTTTAAATTGATCTAGGTTTTGTTCTTCTTTGAATTCAGTATTGTTAAGTTTTTAAATTCTTTTTTTTTTCACAGGAGATTTTTCTCCTTCTTCGATAGCATGTCCCAGATTCCGATTCACAAATTTTTTTTCTCCTCTATCAAGATTCAACAAAAGTTTCAATTTTTTTCCAAAGTTTCGAATTTTTTTCCAGAGGGTCATTTTTGGAAATGAAAATGTTGTTAGGAATGGAATGGCCTTTCCACTGGATTGTGGATGGAAAGCCCATTCCACCATTTTGGTGGAAACCCAATTCCATTGGAATGGCCTTTCCATTGAATTTTTGTAAACCAAACATTTGGAATGGAATGGTTTCCATTCCTTTCCTTTCCATTCCAGTGAACCAAACACAGCCTTAGGGTCTATTGGGTTTTCTTGTTTCCTTCATTGATGGGCCTCTTCTTTGAGGCTTGGATTTACATCAGATTTAAGGCCCATTTTTAGGGTATAACAAGTATGGTTAATCCATATAAAACTATTGATTACAATAATCCGTTTGTATACCTCCTCAACATGCACATTTATCCAAAACTTCAAACTTCAATAGTTGTCTCCGCACACTTTGCATTTAATGAGTAAATGTGAGATTATATTTACAATACTAAAATTTGAATCCGGGTGGTTGAGCTTCATTTTGAAGACTCCAACCATCAAGACAAGCAACGTTTGGCCCCACCATTTAGTAATGGTGTTTGATATGTATTGTAACATAAATTAGGGTGCCGATATTGTCACCTATAAATATGATTTACACACTCATTTTATAACTATATCAATGTTTAAATTTTAAAAATTAAACCATAATAATATCAATAGTACTCTTATTTAAATGAATATATTTTATTTATAAATCAGCTTAAATTATTAATACACCCAATTTTTTTTTTTAAAACATATTATTTGATCATTGTTCCAAATTTTTATAAATTAATAACTCATCATTGGTCATCAAAGCAAATAACACCATACTGTACATGATTTTTCTCAAAAGACAAAAAAACTCATGAATACATCAATTTACACCTATTTTTTTTATTAAAAAAAAAATTGCTTCTCACATTTTTTATTGATAATATTCATTTTTTTTTATTGATAGTATTCATAACTAGACATTAAAAAAAAAAAAAAAAAAAAAAAACATACATTTATATGATCAGAGTCCTTGAAATTACTTTCTTCATTATTTTGTTGTAGGATAATCATACAATTAATGATGAGAATTTTTGATACTCAAAATAGAATTAGAATTTAATTAGGGTTTATCATAATTTTTTTTTTTAAAAAATAAAAAGAGATAGTCTGTACAAATCATACTTACATAGTCATATGTGGCAATATCAACACCCCATAAACTAATATAAATGTAATAATTTTGTATTAACTTTACTATATTGTCTGTAAACATACTACTAGCTAGATACTAACAAACTAGTACCAACACATTACACATGGGTTTGGAGAAAAAAAAAAAAAAACAAATAAAATTTCAATTATTAGTTGGTAACATGGTAAGTATAATACATTAATACGATTAAAAAAATGTCGATGACACTTGGCAAACTTAAATTTGACAAAACATTGACACCCTATCACATATTCCTCTTAAAAATTCTACAAAAAAAAAAGCCAAGCTGTTTCCTACCCAAACCCCTCTCTCTCTCTCGTCCTTCGCACGTGCCATCCACGTCCTCCCCCAATCGTTACGTTTTTTTTTTAAAAACTCTATAAAAACCTCCCAAATCACACACCAACACTATCTCAATTCAAGTCCAACTCTCTCTCTCTCTCTCTCTTTGATTCTCTCAACAATGGCGTCAACTCCTTCTTTGCCGCTGCTGAAAGACGAGCTGGACATCGTGATCCCGACGATCCGGAACTTGGACTTCTTGGAGATGTGGAGGCCGTTTTTCGAGAAGTACCACTTGATCATCGTTCAAGACGGTGACCCCACCAAGGTCATCAAGGTCCCTGAAGGCTTCGATTACGAGCTCTACAACCGTAACGACATCAATCGCATTCTGGGTCCTAAGGCCTCTTGTATTTCCTTCAAGGACTCTGCTTGCAGGTGCTTCGGCTACATGGTCTCTAAGAAGAAGTATATCTACACCATTGATGACGATTGCTTTGTAAGTCTTCCTTTTTTTTTTTTTTCAACTGCTTGTGGATCTGGGTTTTGAATTTCGGATCTGGGTTGGCTTTAATTTTATAGTTTGTTTTGTGTGGTGTTTGAATCATTAAATATTGTTTGTTTGGGTAGTGAAATTTGATTTTGAATTTTGTTGATGTTTTTTTCTCGATTCGGTGGTACATGGTTTTGTAGCCATAGTTTTTGCATCCGGAACTGTTGTTTGAGTTTAATTGTACCTGATCTGATCTATAATTTAATACAATTGTTTAATGCATTCTGATATAATTCTAATCTTAATGTATACATAAGAGGTTTCTGATGTTTTGTAAATTTTAAAAGCTTTGTTGATTCTTAGTTACAAATAGGTTATGTAGATCTGTTTGTTTACATTACTAAAAACCATGCTTTTTTATGATGCTCGGTCTCCAGCTGCCTATGTAGACTGCTTTAAAAAAAGTCATGTTTTAGAGGGGCATGCTGCTCCAATTTTCACATATTGAGTTGGATTTGTGGGTGGACTTGAACCATGTATTGAGATCTAGCTGTTTTAGGGTCTGCTACTGATTGATTTGCAAATGTTTGAATCTTCTTAGATGCATTATGAACATTGTTTCTAGTTTTTGGCTTGTTGCAAACTAGTACTAAAGTCTGCAAACTGATTTCGAATTTACTGGAATGTGGATTTGGGATTGGTCATTTAACGCCCAACTAAAGTTTTGAGAGTTGTTATCAAATTGCAGGTTGCTAAAGACCCAACGGGCAAGGACATTAATGCTCTTGAGCAGCACATAAAGAACCTTCTGTCCCCGTCATCCCCATTTTTCTTCAACACTTTGTATGACCCATACCGCGAAGGTGCAGATTTCGTTCGTGGGTATCCTTTCAGTCTCCGTGAGGGTGTTCCTACAGCTGTTTCTCATGGTCTCTGGCTTAACATCCCAGATTATGATGCTCCCACCCAACTTGTCAAGCCTCTTGAGAGGAACACTAGGTAGAATGATGACGTTTAATGCTCCATGTAATTCTGAATTATGCATATGATTGTCTTTAAAGATTTTCTAATCGAATTTGTATAACTTTCAGGTATGTTGATGCTGTTATGACAATACCAAAGGGAACCCTCTTCCCCATGTGTGGTATGAATCTGGCATTCAACCGTGAGATCATCGGTCCTGCAATGTATTTTGGACTCATGGGTGATGGTCAGCCAATTGGACGATACGACGATATGTGGGCTGGTTGGTGCATCAAGGTATCTATCCCAACATTGTCATGAGTCCCTTCTGTACTGATATATTATCTATAACTAGTGAAAATGTAGTTGTTAACGATCAGCATCTTTTGATATGCAGGTTATATGTGATCACTTGGGATTGGGAGTGAAGACGGGATTGCCATACATCTGGCACAGCAAAGCAAGTAACCCATTTGTGAACCTGAAGAAGGAATACAAAGGAATCTACTGGCAGGAAGAGCTGATCCCATTTTTCCAATCCGCCACACTCCCGAAGGATTGCACGACCGTTCAGAAGTGCTACATTGAACTCTCCAAGCAAGTTAAAGCAAAACTTGGCAAGGTTGACGACTACTTCATCAAGCTGGCTGATGCCATGGTCACCTGGATTGAAGCATGGGATGAGTTGAACCCATCTGCAGAAAAATCCACTGAGCTGCCCAACGGTGCTGCTGCGAAATAGACTATTCGATGATGATTGTGGTGTTGCCAGCATTTTTTTTTTTCAGGCCCTTGCTCGAGCCTTTAGGGCGTGGAATATTTATTTTGCAGATCGGAGGCGGAGGGGTATAATTTTATTTATTATTATATAGCTATTTTGAGCTTAGAACAATAAGTAAAAGTCATGAATTCTCTACTCAAATAGTCTCTCAGTGTGAGATATTTATTTGTTGGAGATCGGGATTGTGATGTTTTTTTAGAAAATTTTAGCTGAAATATTAGTTTCGATTTGAGTTTTAAATTGGGTCATTGAATTTTGTATGAAGTATGAAGATGGTTGCTTTCTTTCATATATTGATTGTTTTGTGCAAGAGATTAGATATTTCGATTATTCCTCATAAAAATGAATACAGTGCACAACAACATGCGTGGGGTGTTTCTGTCAATTCATAATATCCTTATTGAGATATTTGATCACAACATGTAATTGATGGGAACTATTTATATCGTGATCTTCAATCATAGAGAAGAAGACACAATCACACACTTAAAAAAGACAAAGGTAGATAATGTTGTTGTTTACGCATGTTTCAATACCAGCTGGGGTTATATGTCTTCATGTGTATGTTCCAGCTGTTGTGGGTACAAGGTTTTCAATACTTGCTTAAAACTGTGCACAACAAGACATGACTCCTTAACCCCAACAACATACTGATCATTATTTATTTATTTATTTATTTTTTATGTAGTTATTAACGTTTAAACTTTCATATGTTATTAAAAACAAAATTTTCATGTTTTATGTTTTGGGTGTGAGATGGATCACATCCATTGGATTTGCCATTATCCAAGATCTGATCTGATTTGATTGGATTGAATAAATTACAATCCGATATGATCCAATCTAACGGAATCCAATCTAATACAATGGATCATATTTATATGATGCAATTCTTAATATATAAAAGTCAAAACACTCCTAAAATCAATAAAATCAAATTATTAATTTATACGGTATTTTAAATAAAATTAACAAATTAATAATCAACATAAAAGCAATACATAATTGTACACTTTAAGCTTTAATTAAAAAAAAAAAAGTGTACATTTAAGCTTTAGTTAAATATATAGTTGCAAAAATTGAAACTTGATTTTTAGAAATAAATTGAGAGTGTTTGTTCTCAAATTGTTATG
Organism: Acer yangbiense; assembly: GCA_008009225.1. Lineage (NCBI taxonomy): Eukaryota > Viridiplantae > Streptophyta > Magnoliopsida > Sapindales > Sapindaceae > Acer > Acer yangbiense. Next base: position 25,299,849 of record CM017771.1, read on the forward strand.
ATAATTTATTTAATTCCGGATTGGAAGTGACCCAATTTTATTTTCTGAAGTGACCCAAGAAAAAGAAAAAACAGTGTGCAGCCAGGGCCAAGTAGTTTTAATTGAGACAATTTTATTTATTATTATTTTGTTAAGTATTACACTATTATATAAACATTCTTTCTATTATCAGTTCGAACTGATAAAAGTTATATCAGTTCCTTGTACGTGGGCCATTGGATTTAAATATTTTGACTAACAAATGCATACAGTAAAGTCAAAGTATTTAAATCCAGTGGCCCACATGCAAGGAACTGATATAACTTTTGTCAGTTCGAACTGATAATATAATTTCTGATTATATAAATTCGGGATTTTTTAATGGGAGGGGTACTCGGATCCACAACTTATAGTATAAGTGTGAAAGGTTTACCACCGGTCCAATCTCACATCGTCAATTGAGACAATTATTGAAACAAGACAAATTTTGTGGAGCCGGCAGCATAAAATAGATTGGCTGTTGAATCTTGTGACCTTCGTAAACCCATTATTAAAGATAAGGTCAGCAAAGTTCAATAGAGGAGAAGACCACCAAAGATCCAAAATTCCCATTAAATATAAGCTTACTATATAAAGAATATTTAAGAAAAAAATTGAAATTTATTTAATAGGAAATTTAAGTCAAAAAAATTATTTGAGTAAAAAAAAAATATATATTTCTGACATGAACTCTTAAAAATACATAAAAAGATTTTTTTTAAAAAGAAAAAGAAAAAGAAAACAACCTTAAAAATAGCATAAAAGTAAAAAGATATTTTGAGAAAAGAAAACATACTAATAAATAATAAGTATAAAATTCAAACTAAATAATACACATATGATGAATTTATTTATAATATAGAAAATATGTTATTAGTTACAAAGTATAATTAAAATAAAACATAAAAATTCAAGAAAACAATTTTTTTTTCTTATAAAAAAATATATGAAATTATACATTCAATTAAGAGCAAGTTACAGCCAAGGTTTGCCTTTTTATATTTAGAAGTAACTTTATCATTATCTGATAATGATCTCCTTGCCATTAGTCAAACTTATACGTCGATTGAGTTTTGTAATCGAAAATACCAAAATGTAACTAAAATATTATCATTGTATAAGTTTTGTCAGAGTCAATGTTATGTATAAATTTCAATTCCAGCAATATATCTATAAGTTTATTATTAGTATTATAATCATATTAGTTTGAATTAGTAAGATTAATTTCAGTTGTATATCACATATTTGTTTTTCATTAATTATATAGCATAATTACGAGGACACATGTAGTGACATAGTACTATTAAATTAGTTTGATAATTAGAATGTTGGTATGGTACACACTAAACATGTAAATTGGATGTGAATTTATTTCCTTTGATTTTTCATTTTTGAAAGCAAAATTTATCTATATTTAGTACTAGAAAGTAGAAACAAAACAGAAGAAATCAAAAATAGACAAGTTGTACACTGATTACAAGTAATATGTTAATTTAGGTTAGGGTATCACCGACACAAATTTATATGGGGTACACGTACACCATACCTAATTGATTTTGAAATATGTCACATCAAACAAACGCCATTCACGTAAAAATATTAATCTTTATTGGATTTACCCCATAGCAAAATAGAACGCCGTTGCTGGGGATCGAACCCGGGTCACCCGCGTGACAGGCGGGAATACTTACCACTATACTACAACGACTTTGTTGTCAATATTTTAAACGTATGTTTATCTAATTTATTAATATAAGTCGATGTCTATAGAAGACAAAATAATTTAGTTTCAAAAAATAAATAAAAAAATAATAATTAAACTCCATTTATTAATTGGAGAAGGGTTTTGCACATTCAGTAGTAGGGAGTTTTGAGTTCCATAATGCACAATTTATAAACATCCAGATGTCGCACATAGTATGTGCTTAATCTTGACAGGTCCCGATATATCTTTGACCTATTGGGTTTTGTGATTTTGGTAACTTGAAAAAAGTGGGATTTTAGGTGGGATGTTTAGTATTATTGTATACAAATATGGTAGAATGTCCAAAACCTCAAAGCATTAGGCTCAACATTGACTATTCAATAAATGATTGGCATCAGCTTTGTTCGGTTCCAAATTGAGTCTTTAATTGTTATTGTCATTAACTGGCAAATTTGACCTTTATTCAAACATCAAACTTGTGTACAATGAAATCATCTATAGACTATAGTTATATGGTTTGCAGATAGAAAAACACATCATTTTAGTTGAGTGGAACAGAGGAAGTAAAGTAAAAAATTCAACATGATTTATATACTGAAAAGTGGAATTTGTCAATTAATATCTTTGACAAATGAGAAATGACAACGTTATGTAGAATGGTAAAAGCAATGATTTTGTGATTGGATCGACAGTTTCCAGCTAAAGTCAGAGTCTTTCCAACTCACTTTTCTACCTGTTCCAATACAAATGAAACATTAGCTCTCAAGAAAAAAGAAGAACACTTATGATCTGTGTTATATATGGTAATGAACACTGGCATGTTAACTTACCAGAAAGTATGCTGGGGTTTTAAGTGTATCAGAGGTAGCAGAAAGCTTCATTTTCTTGCTTAACCGCCATAGACTGCCTTTGATGCTCCACTCTTTGAAGCTGTGAAGACAGTTGGAGCAAGTCAATTGTAGCCCCATTTTCACACGAAAACCGATCCCTGGAACTCATGAAATCTGACCCCTGATAAATCCCATTGCTAATATCAAAGTTGCCACTGTTATAGCTATCCGAGATCAGTATTGGACCCAAGTTACTTCCTTCCACAGATGACAATAACCTTTTTGACACCCCACTTGTTGAACACTGTGAGCTAACTCCTGTCAGTTTCTCAGAGACTTTACACATACTGTACTGTGTATTGTGGCCTGTTAAGACAAAGGGACGAGTCATGGGAATTCCTGAAAATTGGCTTGAAGAGTTCTGTGATTTAGATGACAGAAGAGAGAGAGCACAGCCAGAGTCTGAAATCCCTGATAACCCTAGCATGGTTGATGCTGTATCAAAAACAGTGAAGTCTTCACTTCCTAGAGAGCTGTCCTGGAACAAAGGACTTGAGCCAGAATTTGGCCCCCCTCCCATATCATGAGGATATCGAGCATTGTTCATATTGAAAATGCTCTCGGTAGCAGTGTTGGCTATGTTGTCATGAAAAGAGGCAACCGGTTTCTCCATATAAAAAGGAAAAAATGATTTAGAATGCATAGTCCCATTTGTACTGGAAATGGCAGACGGAGAACCATCAGTCCTGTTTTCAACTTTTGTATGCTTAAACCAGTTGTTTGTTCCACATTTCTCTGGATGAACAACGCCAGCGGGAAGTATATCTTGGCAAATAAAGGATGAAGTCCCTTGAAATCTTGTGCCTGCAAAGGCTGCAGAATGTTTGAAAAGCAGTTGAACAAATATTTCTGAGAATATACCATGAAGCCATAAGGAGCGATGATATGATATCGAGCAATTAAATTAAATTACAGAAATCAAGTAACTTCATAGAAAGTAATAATTTTAGAAACAAATTTGATCATACCACAACCTTTCCAAAAGAATTCAAGCACCAAAAGTTGCATGATGACATTTGCGTATACATCAGAAATTTTGGTAAGTAATGGCTAGAAATACTAATTTCTGATCCAATTGTTATCCAAATCAGATATCACAAGGGTTCAGATATCACAAACTAGATTTTCTATTTTGAAGTCTAGCTTGAATATTGATCTCCCAAAGCAATCATTCAACAAGATAGGACCAATAGCAGATATCGTTAATTGTTTCCATACGATTAAGTACTCTCTCTCTTTTTCACACAAACAAAAATACACAAAGATGGAGGATGCAAAATTAGAAATAATTGATATTTAATACCATTATACGACTGAAGTAGCTTCCCAGTCCTTCCAGAGTGAACACCAACGTGAGGCTTTCTCCGACGCTCATTGTGGCCTGCAAGGCGTTTACGACAGCTACGCTTACCATCATCAAATTCAGCCAGCAAATGAAACCTGGATGGCCAAAAGTTAGCACATATTATAGCAGCAATAAGACCAATCTACTAGTACTGAGCCACGGTCCAAACTCAATGAGGTTTAATTTTAACCAAAAGTCTTAGGAGCCCAAATGAAACAATGTTTCGAAGCATAACGTCCGTCTAGTTGAGAAACTCCATTTTCATTAAACGAAGAAAAAGGTCTATATACTTCATGTAATCATCTATTTAATGAATAATTCAAAAGATTTAACAAACAAATAGTATATAACAAACCTGCTACATTGCTGACAAAATCTCTGCTCAATCCCATTGACAAAAACTTTAGCCGTCTTTGAGTGAACCTCACAAACTTTATGCCTTTTGTGGTAGTCCTTGGAGGAGCTAAGATCCTTGTTACAACCATAAACTTGGCAATAGGCAGTATGTGAATTTATTCCTGCCAATCTCACTCTCTTTGAAGGTGTAGAAGACTCAGAGGAACATAAGATTGGGGTTCCTAGTGAAAACTTAGAATTATGACCATCTCTTTGATCACTAAACCTTCCTAGCTTCAAATCAATAAGCAACGAATCCCGACTGCTGTTGGAGTCCACCGCAGAGCATGAAAGCTTTGAACTGGACGACTCATCATCCCCGAAAAATGCATTCCGGCTAGGCTTAGCTGGATCTATTATACTTCCAGTACCAACCTTGCTACTGAAAACATCCCTAATTGAATCATTGGGTAATCGTTTTCCTATCCAATCTTGAAGACCAAATTCTCCAAACCCTTGGTTCTCATTAGCTTGTTCACCTGAGGTTAACATGTTAAGGCCAAAATTGCATGGATTTTTCAATTCCCAACCCATCAAAGAACTTTTACTTCTAGTGAAAAAATCAGTTGGTGAAATTGTCCCTTTTCCTCCAGAAACAGAGCTTCAAGACTCCATTAAATTCAAGAATAAAAAAAGTTTACTAAATTGCAAACAAACCCACTTCAATTCAACTAAGTAAACTCTCTCTTTAACACTTTTACCCAAAAAATAAGCTAATTTAAACTTCAAAACCTCTAATGAACTCTGAACCACTCAAAAGTAACCACCGAAGAATCTTCACATCCTACACAACCCACATCCTCAAAACAAAAATAAAACCATCAAAATTTCTTTTTTCAATCCTTAAATTTGCGAAAATATCAATCCCTGAGATATCAAATGCATAAAAAAAAGTATCATCAGGGCCAAACCCAGAGATCAATCAAACAGCTAAGAAATAATTACACCATAAACTTCAATTTAATCAAGAAACAGACGTTGACGAAACAACTGACACTATCCATGCTAGGAAGAAAAACATAAAAAGTTCAAATACTGAAGAAGAAAAATGAAGAAAGCTATTCGGTGACTAAAGAAAGAAACTGTTACACAAATGATTGTTCAAACGTGCGTGTGTGTGAGTGAAAGAGAGAAAGAGAGTTATAAGTTTACCAGTAGTATAGACTATAGAGTGAGGTAGTGGTATAATGAAATGGTAGTAAGGCAGTCACAACTGACAAATTTGTAGGGGTCCCTAAACTCCATGGAAGACACAGCTTTGTGGTTGCTACTTTTAGAGGGGAAGAGAGAGAAAAGGCAATAAGCATTGAAGAGTCTTCTACTTCTTTTTACTTTGTTTACTATCTAGACACTTTACTATCTCCACACGTTTTCTTTTTTTCAAAAACAAATTCACATTTTATAAGTAAAAAAAATATTACATGTAAAATAATCAATCCTATTGAAAATAATTATATATATGTATTAAAAATTTAGTAGACAAGAAAATGTGAATTGGTAATAAATAAACCTGAGGACACCAAGTATAAAACCATCAATAGCATAATATAAGACGAGATAAAGTTGGGGTGATGGTATACCCCTCATACCTATATCATGAAGATGTGGGTTTGAGTCCATTCACTTTATAAAAAACTCTAAATTTATATAATGCTTAAAAAAATAAAAAATAATAACACAATATAAATAAGTATAACTTTTAAGAAAATATGTGTTTAAAGTAAATTCATAACAATGATAGTGATGCGTAAGGTCATATATCTTTAATTTGAGAAGTATTAAATGTGAAGATCTATAATCACTATCTATTGATAAGGAAAATTAGGGGCGGTAAAATGGGTCACGATTCGATGACACGACACGATTCCATATTTACAGGTTTGAGTTAGATTTATTAGGTTTGGGTCATTGACGGACCATGTTCAAATTGAACAAAAAATTAACGGTTCATATTTAGATTTATACAAACACGACATGAGAGCCCATATTACTACCTCCAAGGAAAAGAGATGGGACCTACTGCAGAAAACAGATGCAACATGACTTTTTCTCCCTTTTTTTTTTTTTTTTTTTTTTTTTTTTTTGAAATTATAACAACTAGTTGGATAACAGCAACTGGAACTGGATTACAACAATAACCGGGAACCTGCGAGGATAGAGACGTTGACTAGCACGGCCCGGAGAGCAGCTCTCATAGATAGGGAGAGAGACACCCACTCGAAAGTAGAACTACTACCCACCCGAAGGTGGGACAAACACCCACACAAGGTGGGACCACATCCACACAACATGTGGACCAAGGAAAATTGGCATATCTATATGCATGCCTTGGCACTCGAACTTGGATGGTGGAGGGTTCTAAGAGGAGGGTCCAGCCATCACGCTGCGAGGCTTTCGGTGACTTTTTCTCTTATTAACAATGAAAATTGGAATAGGAAATATCTTTAGTGTGGATGTATGAAAAAGATGAGATGAAAATTTGTAGAAAGACGGAATAATTAGGTGAGACTTGAGAGTGATGTGCAACTAGTGTGGGTGTGGCGGTGGTGTGAGTGTCAATAATAATGTTGGGATCTAGAAGACAGGCCCCACATCTATTTTACAATCTCCCATCTTGATTTATTCACCTAACAATCTCTATCTTCCTTGTCACAGGGTGGCGCGTGACTCCACGATTAATAAAGGAGAGTGGGCGTTTTCATTGTGTTTTGATGATTGTGCTTTTGTTGTTTGATAATTTCGGAACTATGGGCGGACGAAGTTTCCTCTAAACGACAATCAACTTCGGATTTAAATTTATATATAAAAAAGAGATAGGTAATTTTGTGGTTTGCTCCTTACACGTATATTATGGGATTGTTGGTTCGAGTCTATTCCCATATTTAAATTCTGAATTATTTTAAGGACAACACTTGGGTATTGACCTCAGTACCCAAGGTGCTGACCATCCAATAATTGTCAGTACCCAAGCATTTTCCTTATTTTAATATAGGTGTTTTCCAATTTCATCAAAAAAATATATTTTAATATGGGTGTAGATATTGCCACCAAAAGAAATTATTTGTAAGCTCATTTTTTTTTTTTTATGGGAAAATTACACAAACATACCATGATTATATACATAATTACATTAAAACCGGTAAAAAAATATATAATAACACTAATTTACCTTTGACCTATTAACTAACGGTTGACTAACCATCGACAATAGTTAGTCACTAACCAGTGAAGGGTAATTTGGTATTTTTTAATATTATTAAATAAATGAAAAAAAGTGTCCAATAACATATTGTTACATCAGCCATAACAATTTATTAATTAAATATAATATTAATAAAGAAATTTGCTTCATTATCTACTTCAATTTTCAGAGACCAAATAGTAAGTAACCCTAAATAATTCTGCTTCTTTCTTCTCCACCCTTCATCTTCTTCTTCTCTACCCTTCGTCTGCTTTACCATCATCTTCTTTACCATCACAATCTCATCCAAAAACACAAATAATAAAATTATTTAAAAAATTTAGAGAAAAAAAACATATAATAGAAATTCTCCATGGAGGAGATGTGGATCTCCTCCATTTTAATAGAAGATCTAGAACAAAAATCTTCATTAATGGAGAATCAAGATCTCCTCCATTTTTGGAGAAGATATGGAACCATAAATATCCATTAATAGAGATATGCCATCTTCATTAATGGAGATTTTAGATTTCCTCTAATGGAGATCAAGTTCATCTCCATGGAGGAGATGTGGTTCCAGATCTTCTCCAAGATCTGGAACCAAATTCTCTATTAATGGATATATGGCATCTCCATTAATCGAGAGTTTAGATTTCCTCTAATGGAGATTGATATTTCCTCCATTTGATCTTCGTGGAGATCTAGAGAGATCATTTTATTATTATTATTTTTAATTTATATATATATTTTTTCTAATTTTGTAACAATTTTCTGATTTCTTTTAATTATTTGATTTTTATATCTCTTTTTTCAAAATTTTATGATTTCTTTTTGACAGTTATTTGATTTTTTTTTTATATACATATTTTTTATTTTTAATTCATTAATTGATTTAATATAATATTTTGAAATACTAGAACAAGGGCAAAACTGACATTATCCCTTTTCCAGGATTGACTAATGGTGGTCAACCGTTAGTCAATGGGTCAAGGGGAGTTTAGTGTCATTATGATTTTTTTTTACCGGTTTTAGTCTTGAAAGGAATTAACTCCAACGGTGTGTTTCTAGTTATATTAATCTAGAGGGGGGTGAATAGATTTTAACCCTTATTACCAATTTTCGCGTTTAGTCAATTTACGAAAATACCCCTATCTAGTCAATACAATATATCAAGTGTAATATGTGCGGAATTATAAATGACACTTGATATTTACGTAGAAACCCTCAACAGAGAAAAACCACGGGCTGGTAAGTGCGCCACACTCGAACCTCGAATCCACTAATTGTGATAACGTTTACATCCTAGGTTGACCTCAACCATGCTCGGACTATAACCCGCTACCACTCCCCGCAGGCCTGTAAAAGTGGACCTAGTCAAATTGCTCATGTGACCACCTAATCCCAGTGTACGACCTAATCCTGGTCATCACACAAGACTTACTTCTTTGAAGAGATCAAACCCTAAGTGAATATGCAATGATATTCAAATATGCAAATAATGCTAGGGTACACTAAATGCTTGTCTAGGATTATATGATGACAATAAAATCAATCCTAGATATGAAAATAGCTATATGGCATATGGCATACAACTTTAGCTATGTAGAGGATAACCAATCCTAGATACAATAGCTATAAAAAACAATCTTAATCATTTTAATGAGATTAATTAGCTAGATGTTAGATAGACATGAAAACCTAGCTATCAAAAAACAATCTCAATCATACAATGGGATTAATTAGTTAGATGACATATAAGCATGAAAACCTAACTATCATAAATAACCCAATCAACACATAATCTCAATCTTATATGTAGAGATTAATCTAAACACATACAAGTTATAGATGAGATAAAATTGATAAGTAAAAGCACTAATTATGTTAGATAATATTGTTCAATATATCATACCATGTGTGTTGAAGAAGACCCATACATTAGCACATGCTAGATGATCCAAGATATGCATATGGAAATGGGTTTGGATGATCAAAGATGAGTTCTTGGGTGAATTTCTCTCTTTGAAAATCCTCTCAATCAAAAATATGGGTTTTTTGAGTCATTTGGACGACCTAAGGTCAAAGAGGCATATATATATATGATGTCCAATTGAAGCTATGTCATTTTGGAAAATTTCCAAAAAGTTTCCACGCAAACCGCTCTACGTAGGGTGGATTGAAAAATCAATCAGGTGCCCACTGTACGTAGGGCGAGTGAACAGCGGTTTGGGCACGATAGTGCATCAGCTTCAACTTCAAGCACCTCAAAACATGACCAAACGACATCGAAACCTTTCGTATGATATATCGTTGGAAAGGTATGGAAGTATACTTTCTACTCCAATTTACGAAATGACATTTTGATGTCTGTAGAAAAAGTTATGGTCAATTGAGTGATCAAAGGTCAGAAACGGACAACAACATAGTTGCTCTGTTTTGGTGGTCACTTTGGAGATTTCAAAACCAATCCAAACGGTTATGAAATATTACGAATAATATACCATTGGAAAGGTATGGGTGTTTAGTTTGTCCAGAATTTTATAAAACTCAATTTAAATCTTTTTATAAAAAGTTATGGTCACAAGACCATGCAAATGTTAGTTTTGAAAAACATTTAAAGCATTGAAATCCAATCTTTTGAAACTAGACACTTTACTCCAAACAACCAAACCAAAACTACCACTTATCCAAGAGAAGAATGAGACCTTCTCAAGTGGTCAACCATCACGCTAAGACATGCACACCATCGTGCAAGTGATGAGGTCGATTGTGCACATCAAAACAATGAATATATGTGATCTTTTGAAAATAATGTTTTACCACTTTGGAATCCTCTTAGGATATAAAACGTAATAATGGTAAGCTAGATTCGTTCCACAGGGAAATGAAGTAATACGTTAGATTGATTAACTAATCTAAAATGCAATAACATAAATCATAATGAGTGGATAGTGCGTGACTTAAAATACCACAAAACATGCATAAAGTAAAAGTAACAAAAGTGATAGGCAAAATAGAATCTCAACAATCTATAGTAAGAAAAGTGGTGTAAACAATTAAGAGATACACTAGGGGATCGATGAAGTTGCAAGTGGATTAGGGGTGCTTTTTAGACTATCTTAAATAACCAATCTCATATAAGCTAACCTCTTGTATTCTTAAGTGTGTTTAGGCCATAACCATGAACCATAAACATCTTCCCACCTCAATGCCTAACCGATTAAGGAAAGGGGGTCAAGGTGGGATTGGTTGTTTACAAGGCAATGTTTGGATTAATGTGGTTGATATACGCTCCACTAATCCATCCCATTCATTAGATTCTTTAATCACAAAGGGTTGTCAATCCAAAGGTGATTATTTAATATATTATTCTAACAAGATTATGATCAACAAGTTGATATACAAATTAATCACATAATGAAAAGAATCTAATGATAGAATAAATAGAAAACATATAGAGATTCAATTAAAATATAGTCAAGCAAACCCCAAGTCCAATTGTTCCTAACACCAACCCCCTAGATTGGGGGTTTAACTACACAGTTACAAATAAGAAAAGAGAGTCATAAATAAGGAAATCACCCTTAGGCTTCCTTCTTTAATGCTTGATCCTTGCTCTCCTTAGATGCTCATTTGTGCAAAAGTGTGATGAATGTCAAATGGTGAGTGACTAAGGTAATATGGTGAAGAAAATGGCAAGAGAGGAAAGATTTGGTGAGGTAAAATAGATTTGATGTTGAGTGTTTGATGGAAAAGATAGTTCAAGGTTAGAAATGGAGGAAGTTGAAAGTGGGATTCATGGAAGAAAAACTAGATCTAAAAAATGCTAAGTAAAAATTGTGCTTTTGAAACTCTGTATAATATTGTGTGTCTTTCAAATTCAGAGAAGGGGGATATTTATACTCGTCTTAATTTTGCGCTAAAACTCGCTTGGAAAGCTGATGTGGTGTGATTGTCGCCATTGTGTCGCCATGGCGACCTCGTGGCATAAAACGGTTACGCATTCTGAGATTCACTTGTCGCCATGAATATCATCTTTTTCGCCATTTGCAAATGGAGACACTGAGGAACTTTTGGTGTTGTCGCCATTTGCCATTGAATGTTGCCATGGCGACAAAACCTAATGAAGTCTTCTTTGGAGAAATTCATCTGTTGCCGTGGCGACCATGCGGCGACTTTTGCTCTTTTTGAAACACTCCTCCTTGTCACCATGGTGACCTATCTTCAGCAAATGGCAAGAATGCCCTGTTTCATGTCTTTATGCTCCTTTTTGCACCAAGTTCCTCCTCTTCTTCACAAATGCCCTTGAGGCCTAATAAAACCTGAAACACTTGATTTTGCAACATTAAATGTGGGGAAACGCCCGAGAATTAAACACAAAGAATAGGAAATAAGGGTACAAAATCGTACCATATTTGGTCCGATCAGCAAGTGCGGACGTTTCCGATCACACAAACGGAAACGAATTACACCACACTTAAGACTAACATGAAGTGTAAGTGTGGGAAGTGAATGCATCCTAATGCCTAACATGTCATGGCATTGTCATTGAACAAGATGCATTCAATTAAAACATGCATGAATAGAATTCATGGCTTTGCATCCTAATGCCTAAACGTGTCATGACATTTCAATGAGCAAGATGCAATCATTTAAACATGCATGAAGAGACTTTATGGCTTTGCATCATAATGCCTAAATATGTTATGGCATTTCAATGAACAAGATGCAATCATTTAAACATGCATGAAGAGACTTCATGGCTTTGCATCATAATGCCTAAACATGTCATGGCATTTCAATAAATTAGATGCAATCAAATAAACATGCATGAAGAGATATTCAATAACATGAATGCACACATATAGAAACACACAACATACAAGTATTAGAGATATACATGAGTTGTGTGTGTGTGCAACTAGATCTCTTCAAAGCAAGTAAGCACTAGAATATACCTTTGGTGCTTCTTCTCTTAAGGTCTTGAGAGGGCTTTGGTTGTGCAAATCACCAACTATCAAATGCCTAAGCTATCCTTATATCAATCCCTAATATGTGGTTTGTCCACGAAATAAGCCAATCAAAGTATAAGACCTTACAAGTCTAATTATTCATATAACCAAGGTAAGTTTGTATAATTTGCCCATAAAAAAATTGGTGTACAAATAATTTCTTTGGGTGGCAATCTACACCCTTTTAACACACACACACACACACACACACACACACACACACACATATAAATATATATATATATAGTAAATCTCTCATGATGGATCTCTTACTAGTAAGGACTTTGAAGACCTTGAAGAAATCACATCGATTTTTATGAATTTTAATCTGAATTTTTTTTATGGATGATAAGTTCAATGAAATGTACCTATGAATAAAATTTGAAAATTTTTCAAGTACTAGAACTATTTTTCCCGATTTTGTTAAATATGAAGGCATCTGATAAATGGCCGAAATATAGAAAATTCAAGACAAATATTTATAGTGCTTGAAAAATTTGAAAATTTTATTCATATGTAGATTTCAATGAACTTATCCTCCACAAAAAAATTCAGATCAAAATGCATTGAAATCAATGTGATTTCATGGTGGTCCTTACCGAAATTAAAGTAAGGGATCTCTTATGAGAGACTTAATATATATATATATATATATAGTTGAAATATTACATAAATTTAGATTTTTTAGAGAGGGGGAGGACTCGAACCCACAATCTCGCTGGACCAACCTCAACACATCGAATTATTTTAATATTTCTAAAAAAAACTTTGGATTTAAAAATACTGATCATTTCGTTTTCTTTCCTTTCATTTTGGGCAAATTACATTCACTTCTCCTCATTGATGGGTATAATGAGTAATGCCATTCGAATGCTATTAATTTTATTGCACAATGACACCCATATTGACTAAGTTTACTATGGAACACAAATACTACTTTTTTATTTTTTTTTATTTTTATATTTAATAATAGGAAATTTCACTAACTGCCCTAACTATATATAAAATTACATCAAAACTGAAAAAACCCAATAATTACATAGACATCCCTTTTAATCTGTTGACTAAGGTTGGCAACCGTTAATAACCAACGATTCAAGGGTAATTTGGTCTTTTTACTTCAATGTTATTAAACAGGTGGTGAGATTGTAGCTATGGATCAGGGATGGTTAAAGATTGGTTTGTGGTGGAATTGTGTCATTTTGGATCAGATTTAAAGATGTTTTGTTTGTTCACTCTAAATATATGGTGTGTTGATTTGTATTCTAAATATCTCAATTATAAATCATCAAATCCATAACTCTTAATAGAAACTAACGAAATTTACTCACTCTTTAGACAAGCCTAACCTTGCTATTAATTAATTGTGTTCTTAACATCTTGTTTGTTTGATTTTTAATTTGTTTGGATCTTATTTAAGTTTGTCTTAAAGACATACTGATGACTACTATACTGCTATACATCATATATATATATATTAGAGAGAGAGAGGATTCTTCTTTAATAATTATTAAATTTTATTTAGTTTTATAACATTACAAAATCTAAATCAACATATACCGTTATATGTGACATTTTAATAGGGTGAACGAGACGATGTTCTCATGCAAGTTTTTCTCCGGTAGATGAACAAAAGACAAAAATAAGAAAAAGTGGCCCTCCCCTAGAGAAAGATATAGGTAGGGCTGGCATGAGAAACCTACTGCAACAACAAGTGGCTTAGCTAGCTTGGTGATGAAGGCATATGAAAATAGAGAATTAGAGATCAACCAAAAGCCTTTTAGTTACCAATTTACTTGTCTTCTACCCAACCTGCACTCTCTTTATTTCTACTTTGAAGACATAATTCATCAAAAAGTCTCTCAATCTCAGTTTCAAAATCTCTTAATTAGCAGTACACACTTGGCTGTTTGAAAGCTAGCTCTTATATATGGGGTTAATAAATTAAGAAAATTGAGGTGGTTAATTCAGCAAATCAAATTTATTCTCATCAGAAGTTCACCAATCTTTTTGTCATTTGTTTTTGTTAATTTCTCAGCAAATAAAGTAATGGAAGAGAATTTTTGGATTAAAGTTGTAATATATTTATTTATTTGACCTTATTTTAGTTGCTGAATCAGTATTCTTAAAGCTTAGCCCTGCCTTTTTATGTCATAAAAAGGAAAAGAAGTAAGGGGAAAAGGAAATTAAAGCACAACCCACCAAGCTCACTTTGAGATCACAAAGTATTTAAAAAATATATTAAAGTCATGCATACATACTTTGATTTGACTGCTTGATTGTAGGCTTTAACATATTAAAACAATCGTTGAAGAGCTAATATATATACACTAGTACTCATGTATGTCCCCTGAAGTTTTCTGTAAGGTACTCAAGGATTATCACATCTTGTATATATATACATAAAACTTCAGGACCAGACTTTAGAGAATGACTTGATATACATATACATAAAAATTAAATGAGTGGAAGGTAGCGTAGGGTTACATAATAAATTTGTTGATCCACTTATTTGGTACAACCAGTGAGATGATTTTGCTAGAGATATAGTCATATAGAGGTTAATGTTTTGGGCAGCAGCAGCAGCAGCAGGTAGCTAGATGGTAGAGGAATAATTGGCTACTAAAACCGTTGAAATTTCACACTTCATAGATGGTAGTAAATGCTAGCTACCACACCACAGACGAAATCTGTTCTTTTCTTTACTATAAGTCTATAACATGCTTGTATTTATTTAATACAAAAGATCAGGTTGGCTCATGGCTGGACTGACTCTTTCATGGAGAAAAATAAATATTTACATTTATTTATTTATTGTTAAGTCGGTTTAATTAAAGCTCCCAACACTTTGGATCAGTACATATTCAATGAGTTTATAACTACTTTGTCCGTACACACCTAACCCATTTCTTTTGTCTCTTGTGTTAATTACGATTTTGGGTCCCCTCACTATCTCCCAAATCTAACACTAAAATTCTTTACTATAATAATGAGTATTTACGAAGATAGCTGCGTGATAACCACTCACACTTTCATTCAAAAAGTCGTAGCCTCGAGTCATTTCTTCTTTCTCAATTTTAAAATATTATAATAGTTAAAAAAAATATTAGTTGAATATTTATCCTTATTTTCACTTGCATTTAATATAAATGAATTGAAATAAAAACCTTAATAACGTCATCACCTTCAACGCTATTATTGAACCTTCAATTTTTTTTATTTTTTATTTTATAAAAACTAAACAATTTATAATATCTGTATTATGAATAATATCTTATTAATTTTTATATAAAAATAGTTAAAAACAAAACTTGATGTTGGCATCGATAAAGTTAGAGAATTTTTGTATGACCTTTCTGAAATTTTCGTAGAAAATTTGAGTGGAAGCGTTGAAATATTTTATTGAACAAAAGCAAATTATATACAGACTTGTGAGCTTAATTACATGTCAATTACATAATCAGAGGAAATTGATTGATTGAGAAATCCCTTGAATTGTGAGGTTGACTTGATGCTATTTTTTGCATGTTTGCATGGTCAACTGCAGCTATGCCTTCATCGATGCCTTCATTAGTGGGATTTGTAGAACTTGCACCATCAATGAGATTGAAGAGATTATTTCCTTTAACACCCCTCAAACAGATGGGGGAATGATCATGGACACCCAGCTCGTGACGGAGAGTGGTGAAAGGAGCTTTGGTTAATGGTTTGGTAAAAATATTAGCTGACTGAGATGCAGAAGGAATATCTCGAGTGACCAATGTTCCCATGGCTACCTTTTCTTGTACAAAATGGTTATCAAGTTCGATATTCTTGGAGTGAGCATGAAACATGGGATTTGCTGACATATGGTGAGCACTAATATTATCGCAAAATAATTATGGCGGTCGAGATAAAGAAATGCCAATATCTTGGAGTAAAAATGTCAACCAAGTCAATTCCGCTGTTGTAAAAGCCATCGAGCAATACTCCGCCTCAGAACTAGAACGGGAGACAATTAGCTCTAAGAAAAACACAAAAACTGGTTGTGCTTCTTCGAGTAGTGGGATACCCTACCCAATCTGCATCACTAAAACCATAAAGAGAAGTTAGACTTTACGAGATGTATCTCAAACCAAACTGTTGAGTTCCTTTCAAATACCTCAAAATGCGTTTGACCATCTGTAAATGGACCAAAGTAGGATTGCTGAAATGTTGACATACTCGATTAGCTGCATGAGTGATATCTGGTTGTGTAAAAGTGAGGTACTGCAGAGCTCCAACTATGCTTCGAAAGACAATGGCATCTACTGGGTCTGAATATGAGGAGCTAGGCTTGTCTTTGATAGTCATTGGTGTGGCATTAGAAGTACTTTCAAGAAGTAAGTCATGTGTGTACTTTTGTTGGGAGAGAAATATACCACCTGGAAATGATTTCAATTCAACATCAAGGAAGTAATGTAAGGATCCGAGGTCCTTGATGGCAAATGATTGACTTAATTTCTCAATGAGCTGTAGAAGAGAGGTGTCATTATTGCTTGAGAGAAGCACATCTTCCACATGGATTAGAAGAATGGCAGTAACATCACTAGAGCGATAGACAAACAAAGACGAATCATCTTTACTACAGTAAAATCCCAAATGAAGTAGAAACTGAGAGAGTCTGTCAAACCAAGCCAGAGGAGTTTGTTTTAGGCCATAAAGCAACTTTTTCAGCAAACAAACATGATTAGGAAGAGATGGATCAAAAAAACCCGGTGGTTGCTCCATGTAGACGGTCTCTTTAAGATTTTTGTGTAAGATTGTGTTTTTAACATCAAGTTGACGCATCTTCCATCTGAGTGTAAGCGAAAGAGCAATGATAAGATGAATCGTAGTCGGTTTGACTACGGGACTGAAAGTTTCATCATAATCTACTCCTGATACTTGAGTAAATCCCTTGGCGACTAATCGAGCTTTAAACCGATCGATGAAGCCATCTTTTTTGTTTTACGACAATAAACCCATTTTGAGCCGACAAAATTGACACCCAAGGGACGAGCAACAAGATCCAATGTATTATTTGCATGGAGAGTCTCGAGTTCTTCTCTTATAGCTCCGAGTCATCTTGAATCTTGCATGGCTGTTTTTAAAGTCTTGGGTTCACTTGGTAGTGAGCTAGATGAATGATTCATAGCTACAGCAACATAGTCTTTGAGATATGGTGGTGGGTGACGGTCTCGAATGGGTCGAGATGTTGTAACTGTTGTGTTTAAATCATTGTGTTGGAGTGCATTATCATTGTTCATGAGAGATGGCGTTGCTGAAGATGGCATTGAGGGTGGAGTTGGTAAAATTGTTGTTATGGGCTCATCAGTGCCTTGTTGTTGATGTCTTTCAAGACAAGGTAAGTTCCAGATTTGAAGGAAGATAATCCGTAAGATTGAGATCAACATCTGCATCAATATTAGTATCACAATAATCAAGAGAATGAGATTTTTTCATTTTGGAGATTTCAACATTGAAATGATTTGAATTTGCTAAGCTGTCCATATTTGCTGTGCTTAAATGACTATCACCAACCCACTCATCAAAATTTGGAAACCTAGACACTTCCAAATGAGAAACTTTACCAATTACTTGAGTAGTCTTGTATGGAAATGCTGCTTCATCAAAAAAATACATGACGAGAAATATAAACTCTCTTAGTGGTCGGTTCTAGACAACGGTAACCTTTGTGAATAGGGCTATATCTGACGAAAACTAATAAGGCAATAATAGCATGATTATTGCCACGATTTGAATTTGATTTGAATTTAGTTGACTTGATTAATTACCAGATTTTAGCTAGACAAATTAGCATGATTACTGCCTTATTGTTTGTACTTAATTACAGCCAAATATTGTGTTTCCTTCTTAGTATTGTAAATATTACATTATAAATGAAATCAAATATTAGTCTTCGTATCTATTTAGAAGACACCAAAAATATCTCTCTTTATTTTCTTCAAGGTTGCTCTGTTTTTATCATGGTATCAGAGCATTGAATCCATCACTTTCTTTTCATCATGACTCAAACCGTTGCTCAAACTTCTTCACAACCTTCATTGGATTCTGTTGAAACACAGATTTCACCCAATGATTATTTTTTTATTCACCACTCAGATAACCCAACAGCTGTGCTTGTTACGCCTCCTCTATCTGGGGATAACTATGGTACGTGGAGCCGATCTATTACGATGGCTCTTCGTGCTAAAAATAAATTGGGGTTCGTCAATGGTACAATCAAGAAACCCACTTCGTCTACCGAGTTGACTCAGTGGGAGCGATGTAATGATCTCGTTAACTCATGGATTCTTAATTCTGTTGCGAGTGATATTCGTAGCAGTATCTTATATGCAAGCAGTGCACATGAAGTATGGGTGGATTTACAGGAGCGATTTTCTCAGTCAAATGCTCCCAAAATTTACCAATTGAAGCAATCAATTGCTTCACTTAAGCAAGAAGAATCTTCCATCTCAGCATATTATACAAAGCTGAAATCTCTTTGGGATGAACTCAATTCACATGTCATTGTGAATCCTTGCACATGTGGACATGCTCGCATTTTTGGTGAAAGATTCCAACAAGATCGAGCCATGGAATTCCTTCAAGGCCTGCATGATCGTTTTTCCGCTATCCGAAGCCAAATTCTTCTCATGGAGCCTTTCCCTACTGCAACCAAGATATATTCTCTTGTACGCCAAGAAGAAAAACAGCAGGAAATCCAGTCCTTGTCTTCTCCAATGCCGGACGCGGCTGTTCTTAATGCTGCCAAGGTTGAGAATCGTACAGCCGGTACATCTAACCGTCAATTCAGGCCTGCAAATCGACAAGGAGGAACCAATTTTGATAATCGCCGAAAAAATAAGCCTCGTCCGCATTGTGATTATTGTGATCGTGATGGACATTTCAGAGCAACTTGTTATAAACTACATGGTTTCCCTCCTAAACAAGTTGAATCACCTGCTCATCAAGCCAATCAATCCATATCTCTTCCTAAGTCAGATGAAACATCCATGGTAACGGCTCCCATGATCACCCAAGAGCAGTATAGCAAGCTTTTATCAATGCTCTCGCCAGGTAGTCTCAACTCAAATGCAAACCTGGCAGGTATATCTCTTAGTGCTTCCACACATTCAACTTGGATCATTGATACCGGAGCCACAAATCATATGTGCTATTCTTTATCCTTATTTTCATCTTACAAGCCATGCTCTATTATTTCTCATGTTCAATTACCGGATGGATCAAATGCAGAAATTAAACATATAGGAACTATCACATTATCACCCACATTCCAACTTGAAAATGTTTTCCATATTCCTTCTTTCAAATATAATTTATTGTCGGTCAGTCAGCTTACCAAAAATCTTCAATGTTCAGTAACTTTCTTTCATGATCATTGTGTATTTCAGGACCTGTCATTGAAGAAGAGGATTGGTCTGGGTAATGTTCATGAAGGGCTCTACTATTTCCATTCACCATCAGCCTCCCTTGTTAACAGCTCATCTAATATTGATCTATGGCACTGGCGACTTGGTCATTTATCGTCTACCCGGTTACAAAATTTGGCTAAAGATTCTGATTTTATTTCATGTTTGAATAATTATGTTTGTGAAATTTGTCCACAAGCAAAACAGAGTCGTTTATCATTTCCTTCTAGTTTAATTCGTAGTATTAAACCTTTTCAGTTAATTCATTGTGATATTTGGGGTAGTTTTTCTCATCCATCTTTTACTGGGGCACGTTTTTTTCTTACAATTGTTGATGATTTTACTCGTTGCACTTGGATTTATCTCATGCATGTCAAATCTGAAACCAAAATGTTTTTACAATCTTTCTTTTCAATGGTACAAACTCAATTTAATTGCCAAGTACAAAATCTTCATTATGGAAATGGAGAAATATTTTTCCCTCAAATTCAGACAATCCGTTCTGATAATGGAACTGAATTCCTTTCTCAAGACATGCAAAAATTTTTTACTCATCATGGTGTCATCCACCAACGAAGTTGTGTTGCTACTCCACAACAAAATGGAGTTGTAGAACGCAAACATAGGCACCTCCTTGAGGTTGCTCGTGCTCTTCGATTCCAAGCTAATTTGCCTTTAGAATTTTGGGGTGAATGTATTCTCACAGCAGCATATCTCATCAACAAAATGCCGACACCCATATTATCACATAAATCCCCACATGAAATTTTATTTAAATCAAAACCAAATTATTCTCATTTGCGTGTTTTCGGCTGTTTATGTTTTGCTCACAATCATAATGTCAAGCATAAATTTGATCAGCGTGCTAAACCTGGAATTTTTATTGGATATCCGTATGCTCAGAAAAGGTATCGCATCTATGATTTTGCTACAAAAAAGATTTACACTTCACGCCATATTATTTTTCATGAAACCATTTTTCCATTCAAAGATTTGCTTAAATTAAATTCTCCCACCACTGTTATACCCATGCCCATTAATGATGACCCAAGTTTTTCATACTCTTTAAACCCACAGACTACCCCAGCTACACATGAAACATTAGCATCTGATTCCACTGAAATTCAACAAGACCAGGACACTAGGCTTTCTCATAGACCTCATCGTAATCGTCGGCTACCACCATATCTTCAAGATTATCATTGTGCAGGAGCCACTCATGACACGTTACCTACTCCATCTAATTCTTCAAAGGCAAGTACTTTACATTCTTTACATCAATACATATCTTTTAATTGTTTCTCTGTTGCACATAGATCCTTTCTTTCTGCCATATCTTCTGCAGATGAGCCCAAAACCTTCTCTCAGGCAGTCAAAATACCTCATTGGCGAGATGCTATGGCTGCTGAAATTTCTGCTCTTGAGAAAAATAATACATGGAGCCTTACTTCTCTTCCTCCTAATAAGAAGCCTATTGGATGTAGATGGGTGTACAAAATCAAATTTCAGTCAGATGGCACTATTGAGCGCTATAAGGCTCGTTTAGTCGCAAAGGGTTATAATCAAGTGGAAGGAATCGATTACCATGACACTTTTGCACCGGTGGCAAAACTTGTAACGGTCCGTACTTTGCTTTCGATTGCAGCTATTAAAAATTGGTCTCTTCACCAGTTAGATGTGAATAATGCTTTTTTACAAGGAGACCTTAATGAAGACGTTTATATGACTCTTCCACCGGGATTTACTCGACAGGGGGAGCCGCTTGTTTGCAAATTGAATAAATCTTTGTACGGTTTGAAACAGGCTTCACGGCAATGGTTTGCCAAATTTTCATCAACTTTAAAAAAGGCGGGTTTTTCTCAGTCACTTGCAGATTATTCTCTTTTCACTAAGGTTCGTGGTGATTCCTCAACATTTATTTTAGTTTATGTTGATGACATTATCATCACCGGTAATGATGAATCAGCCATCCAACGTCTCAAGCAATTTCTTGAACATCATTTCTTCATCAAAGATCTTGGAAGACTTAAATACTTCCTTGGTATAGAAGTCGCAAGATCTCAAAAGGGCATTTTTTTATCACAACAAAAATATGCTCTGGATATTCTCAAAGACACTGGTTTGAGTGGTGCTAGAGTCTCTGCATTTCCTATGGAGCAAAATCTACATCTATCACCCGCAGATGGGACATTATTGCCTGATCCAACTTCTTACAGACGGCTTGTTGGACGGCTTATCTATCTTACCATCACCAGGCCAGATATTACATACAGTGTCCATATATTAAGCCAGTTTATGCAAGCACCTCGCAGCAGTCATATGGATGCAGCTCATCGATTATTACGATAACTTAAAGGTTCACCAGGAAAGGGTATTTTCTTATCATCTTCTAGTAGTCTTCATTTGAGTGGGTTTTGTGATTCCGATTGGGCTGGTTGCCCTACTACTCGTCGCTCCACCACTGGTTATTGCACCATGCTTGGTTCTAGTCCCATCTCTTGGAAGACAAAGAAACAACCTACAGTTTCTCGATCATCTGCTGAAGCCGAATACCGTGCAATGGCTAGTTTGACTTGTGAACTTCAATGGCTTAAATATTTGCTCAATGATCTCGGAATTGCTCATCTTGCACCCATAACATTTCATTGTGATAATCAAGCTGCCATACACATCGCGAATAATCCGGTTTTCCATGAACGGACAAAACACATTGAGCTTGATTGTCATTTTGTTCGTGAAAAAATTCAGTCGCAACTCATTGCTCCTCGGTACATCCCCTCATCAATGCAAGTTGCTGACATTTTCACCAAAGCTCTAGGGAAGGATCCTTTTCACCGTTTACTTACCAAGTTGGGTGTTACTTCCATACACGACCCAACTTGAGGGGGAGTAATAAGGCAATAATAGCATGATTATTGCCACGATTTGAATTTGATTTGAATTTAGTTGACTTGATTAATTACCAGATTTTAGCTAGACAAATTAGCATGATTACTGCCTTATTGTTTGTACTTAATTACAGCCAAATATTGTGTTTCCTTCTTAGTATTGTAAATATTACATTATAAATGAAATCAAATATTAGTCTTCGTATCTATTTAGAAGACACCAAAAATATCTCTCTTTATTTTCTTCAAGGTTGCTCTGTTTTTATCAAAAACACATGGATAACTCTTCTTAGCAAATTTGGAACCGTTTCGATGTCATAATGAGGGAAAGCATTGACATCCAATCACTCGTAAGCCTCTGTAGTCAGGATGCCTCTTGTAGAGTTTAAAATATGAACTCTCATTTTTTAACACTGAAGAGGGCAATCTGTTGATCAAATAGATAGCAGCAAGGAAAATTTCAGTCTAGAGAAATAAAGGTAGATTAGTATGGAAAATCATTGTCAATCCATTTTCAATGATATGACGATGCTTGCGCTTAGCTACCCCATTTTGCTCAGGCATTCCTGGATATGAAACATTTAACTAAATTCTACGATCTTTCAGATGATCAGTATACATATTAGAGCTAAATTCCCCCTCACCATCACATTGGAAAATTTTAATCCGACGATCAAATTGATATTCCACTAATTTTTGAAACTTTAGAAAACAATTCAGAAATTCTGATTTTCTCTTTAACAGATAAAGCCAAGTAAACCGTGAAAAATCATCAACAAATATTGCATAAAAGTGAAAGCCCTGATTTGAAGATAATGGAGCTGGTCCCCAAAGATCACAATGTAGTTTTTCAAGAGGGAATTTTGAGATTTTATTCGAGTTACTAAAAGGCAATTTACAACATTTTCTCATTTGACAACTAACATATACTGAATGTTGAGTTATCCAATGGGTGACATCAATGA
The DNA here is from genome assembly GCA_008009225.1 of Acer yangbiense. Lineage (NCBI taxonomy): Eukaryota > Viridiplantae > Streptophyta > Magnoliopsida > Sapindales > Sapindaceae > Acer > Acer yangbiense. The sequence continues at coordinate 25,323,682 of CM017771.1, forward strand.
CTCGATTGTGTTTTAACAAAGACAATAGTTTCAAATGAGGGTGACCAAGCCTTTGATGCAAAATAGATGATGTTGCACTGCCTTGTTTTATTGCTCTCAGTGCCTCTTGAAAAACTCCATCCAACGCATGCAATTGTCCTTTCTTATGCCCTGTCGCGATTGTCTTTGATTTTTATCCTTAACAGTAAAACCAGAAGATGTAAACTCAAAAGAACAAGCATTATCTTTAGTAAAGTTTCCAATGGATAATAAATTCTTTTTCAAATCCGGAACAACAAGAACATCTTTCAAATTTAGTTTTCCCTCATTAGTAGAAATACTAGCATCACCAAAATTTGAAATAGGTAAAGCATTCCCATCACAAATTTAAATCATATCACGACCATTGTAGGGCTTGATATAGGAAAAATTACCTGTATCATTCGTCATGTGTGAGGTAGCTCCTGAGTCGATCGGCATAAAAAGATTGGTTGTTGGTGTCATTAAGTGCAAGAGCATCAAAGGCCTTAGGAAAATCTTCTGATTGATAGGAATAGTCGAACCTGTACCAACATGATTTGAACGACCACATATCTGACAAGAAATTTTACCATTATTTTGGAATTGATTTGAGTGATTTCCATCCTTTGGTTGTTGCTGTTTTTGATTACTGTTTGGTTGACCACCATTTTGTGGATTCTGGCCTCCATGTTGAGAGTGGTAGCAACTTGCTGATGTGAAGCCGCGACCGCGAGAATTGAATTGTCCTCTCCCGCCTCTTCCGTTTTGACCTCGACCTCGACCTCATTGGCCAAAGAAGGCCTGAGCATGTTCCAAATATGTCTTTTCTTCATCCTTTTGTGCAAGAATCGTTTGTTCATGTCCTTGGAGAGCTAACATGAACTGGCTGAAGGAAGGATAAGGTGGCTTGGTAAGCATAGCGGTTCTAAAATCTATAAATTTCGAACCCAAGCCGTGTGCGAATTGAAACACTTTGTCTCAGTCAGAAACTGGCTTTTTGATAGCGGCGAGGTTGTCGCAAATTGACTTAAATTCTTTGAGATATTCAGCCAGGGTTTTTGATCCTTTTCTCAGAGACATTAACTTATTTTTAAGAACTCCTTCTTTTTCCACTTTAATAAAGAGCATTTGTTCTTTAATTGATTTCCGGATCTCATAGGCAGTCTCAGCTTCACTGAAGATCATGCTCAACGCTTCCTCTTTCATGGTTCCAAGAAGCCATGAAGTGAAGAGTCCATCGTTGTCGGACCATAACTGATAAAGTGGATTTGGAGTGGTGTTGCCCTTGTCGTCAACGATCTCCACTAATGGCTTTTCATCACTGGTGAGATGATGATACACGCCAAGATTGCGGATTAAGGAAATGACTTGGGAACGCCATATGAGGAAGTTTGAAGTATGGAGTTTAACTGAGATTAAACTCGAGCACTGATGAAAGACTTGTATGTTAAGTTTTGGTTCTTTGTTTTGGCTGGAGGAAATATTTGAAGACATGGTTTTGAGGCTTACAAAGTTTAGCTCTGATACCATGAAATTTTCTTAGAAAATTTGTGTGGAAGCGTTGAAATATTTTATTGAACAAAGGCAAAATATATACAGACTTGTGAACTTAATTACATGTCAATTACATAATCAGAGGAAAGTGATTGATTGAGAAATCCCTTGAATTATTTAGTTGACTTGATGCTGTTTTTTGCATGTTTGCATGGTCAACTGCAGCTATGCCTTCATCAATGGGTGAAATATACAAACGTAGTTAAATTGCCTAAAGCATACCTAGATTTGGGGGGGGGGGGGGGGGGGGGGGGGGGGGGGGGGGGGAGGTAGTTTGTCCCTTAAGGTAGCTTACATTACAACACATAAACCATACATACATGTATAGACAAGAGAAGCATGTGATCATGTGATCATTAAAGCATTGTCTATATATCAACAAGTAGCAAGAGGAAGAATAACATTAAAACTCAACAATAAAGAAAACTTGTATTTCCAATAATGTTCAATGTGTTACAAGTATCAATCAAAATATAACTATACAAAAGAATCAATGAATAAAAGAATTATATATACAACCATGATCAAAATGATTTGCTTACATATCACACTTAACAAAATCTTGTTTCAAAATACTTCACAAGTGAATATTATGCAACAAGATTAAAATATACACATATACAAATATGAAATAGAGAGATAGAAAGAATTGACACAAGAGATTTTTTTTAACATCGTAAAACCTCAAAGGAGGAAACATCCACGGGTTGAACTACAACCATTGGGTACTATATATATTGGATGATAGATTAGAAATTTCTCAAAAGTGACCAACCCATGATCTACTTCTTATTGGAGTCTATGTTTACCCAATCCCTATTAGTAGATTAGAAATTCCTCAAAAGTGCAGAGCCACTTTATATTGGAGTCTATGTCTACACAACATCGTTGGAAGATTAGAAATTCCTCAATAGTGCATACACATCCCATGTGCCACACTCTATTGGAGTCTATATCTATCCAAATGCTCGGGCCTACCAATGTCATAGCCAACTCTCTATCTAAGGCACTCATGCCTCTAGAGAGCCTCCCATGTATAGTTATCCGGACTTTCCCGATCCTAGCCATGACTTCTTGCTTTGTTATTCGGACCTCTTGTCCTAACCAAGACTTCCTTACTTGACTATCTGGATCTCTTGTCCTAATCAAGACTTCTTGCTTGGTTATCCGGACCACTTGTCCTAACCAAGATTTCATGCCTTTTACAAGGACTTCCTAGTGTGATCAATGAATGCAAATTATGCAAACAAGCAATTCAACATAGAACATGTGATCAATACATTCCATGAAAACTAGACTTAATCAAGTGAGAACACAAGTCAAAATAGTCTAGATACAAAATTTGAATTAAAACCTAGAGCATATGAAAACACCTAACATATATAGCTCTTAGTTTCATTCATAAATCTAACATTTGAATAAATCATATACATGAAGCACATATTCAAGATATTAGAAACGTACACAAAAATGCTAGAATCATAAAATATATTCAATAAATATTCTAGCCAACATTTAGAGCAAGGATCTAATGAATAATCAATTAAATCCTAGTAGGCTCTAAATACAAAATTAAATGTGCTAATCCTAACTTTGTTCAATTAAAGAATCCAAGCACATGCCAAGGTTATTGATCATAAAATCAATCAATCAAATCACAATTAACCCTAGATATCAAACTAATCATAATACAACACTTAAACATGTGAGAAACTAGAATAATAGAAAACTAGTTCACATTTGTCTCTAATTAGACTTGATTAGGTTTGATTATGAAGTTAATTTTCTCAATAGCATTCATCATACATACACATACATATAGAAGAAGAAAACCTAAGGTAATTGAAGGTTTAAAAAGACGAAAACACAAAGATTAGTCAAATACCTAAGAATCATGAGTTGGTTCGGTTTTGAGGGTAGAGCCACCAGAAAACTCGATCAAACAACTGCAAACTCTCTTGGAAAAGGTAGAGGACTTGATTACAAAGATTTTCCAACTTGAATCACTCAATTCAGAGTCCGAATGAGAAAGTTATGATGTTTGGAAGGTGAGAAAGTTTGGAGAGAAAATTCTGCACATAGTGTTTTCAATTTTTCTTCTTGAAATGAAATGAGAGGGAAAGAGAATATTTAAAAGAGAGAGAGGGAAGATTTTTGTGGCCAATGGGAGGAGGCCATGTCACCACCCCGTGAGAGGCGCGTGAGCCTCATGGGACAGAGGGGTGTGTGGGTCGTGAGCCTCATGCGCCCCTCACGGCTCCTCCCAAGCATGGCCTTTGGCCATTGCTTGCCTCCCTTGCACTTCTCTCGCGTTCTTTGGCCATATTTGAGCCTTTGAACTTCAAATTTGAATCCATCTTCAGATTACAAACCATGACTCCTTCACACACAAGGATGACTATGAAAATTTAACAAAATGTTGAGAATTCGACTCGATACACGATGACGAAGACAACACATCGTATGAGAACACAAAGTTAAGTAGCTTCCTAGTTTGGACTTGAAACCTAATGAGTGAGTAACCGAAATGACCGGGACTCAATAAGGAATCATATGAGATCATGTTCAAGTCCAAAAACAAATAAATACAAAGTCACACAAGTATGCCATTTCCTAGAGATAGTCTTAGAACATGCAATTTCACAATGTTTATCAAATTAAATCTAATGCATGTGCATACTTCAATAAGTGTGTGAATGTGTTATACCAATTATGTACAACTATGCAGGGACACATATGAATGCCATGTGTGTGTGTGTGTGCTTATGCCTTGTAAGAGAAATGAGGTTTAATATACCTTTGATGAGCAATGTAGCTTATTCCTATTTGAAGACACCATCTTGCATGGAAAGTTGCTAAGTCTTCCTTGAAGCTTGAATCATCATCAAACTAAGAAAACTAAACAATACAAGAGAAACAACGTTTTGATATGGAATTCATGCCAACACAAACCAAAATCCTAACAGTGGAATTTGTAGGACTTGCACCATAAACAAGATTGAAAAGATTATTTCCTTTAACACTTTTCTCTTACTACAATATTAAGTTTGGTTCAAGTGATGATTCTGTTGTATCTACTTCTACTTCTGATGCTTCATCAATATCATTAGTGCACCTCTTTAGTCAATGTTAGGTTTTTGGTTTGTCTTGGCATGTATTTTGTATCAAAACGATGTTCTCTTGTAATGTTTAGTGGTCTAAGAATTGAAGATTCAAGTCGTCAAAGAAAGACTTGGCCACAACTCATTCAAGATGCCGGCTTCAAAGAGAAATGTGCTTCATCGGTCTACAAAGGTATATAAGACCTCATTTCTCTTACAAGGCTAGGCATACACACACACATGGCATTCATATGTGTCCCTAAATGATTGAACATCATTTATATATCACTTTCACATACTTGGTAATGTATGCACATGCATTAGATTTAATTTGATAAACATTGTAATTTGCATGTTCTAGGACTATGTCTAGGAAATGGCATACGTGTGTGATTTTGTGTGTATATGTTTCTGTATTTTTTGTTTTGGACTTGAACATGATCTCTTATGATTTCTTATTGAGTTCCGGTCATTTCGGTTACTCATTCATTAGGTTTCGAGTCCAAACGATGTAGTTAAGCTACGCTACTTTTCGTTCTCATTCGTTGAGTTGTTTTTGTCGTCATATTCCGAGATGATTTCTCAACCTTTTGTTAAAGTTTCATAGTCTTCGTTGTGCATGAGGGAGTCACGATTCATAATCCAAAGACAGATCCAAAATCAGAGTTTGGAGGCCCGAATACGGTTGAAGAACGCGAGCGGTGCGCGAGAGAGTCTAGCATGGCCAAAGGCCATGCCTTGGTGGCCACGTGTGAAGGCCATGAGCCACACAGCCAGACCAACCCTCTGGTCCCTTATGGCACACGCACCCCACACGGCCAGGAGCTGATGTGGCAGCTCTTGGTTGGCCGGTTTCCTTCCCTTTCTCTCTTCCTTTTAAATATTTTCAATTCCCTCAATTTCTTTTTTATGAAGAAAAAAGTTGAATTCTCACCAGAATTTTTCTCTCAATTTTTCTCACCTTCCAAACACCATAACTTTCTCATACGAAGTCAGAATTGGTTGATTCAAGTTGGAGATTGTTCGTAATCGAGTCCTCTACCTTTTCCAAGTAGTCTTGTAGCTGTTTGATCGATTTTCATGGTGGTGTTACACAGAAAAACAAACCAGCTCGTGATTGCAAGGTAGTTTCATATCTTTGAGATTTCTTCTTTTATAACCTTCAATTTGCTTGAGGTTTCTTCTTCTATATGTATGTATATGTATGGTGAATGCTATTGAGAAAGATAGCTTCATAATCAATCTTAATCAAAAGTTTAATTAGAGACATATGTGAACTAGTTTCTTAGATTCTAGGTTTTTCACATGTTTGAGAGTTGTATTGTGATTAGATTGATATCTAGGATTATTTGTGACTTGATTGAATCATTTTATGATTAATAATCCTTGAAATGTGTTTTGATCCTTTGATTGATAAAATCTAGGATTAATTCAATTGTATGTGTATTTAGAGACAAATAGGATTTAATTGATTATTCAATATATCCTTGCTCTATTTGTTGGCTAGAATATTCATTGAACACATTTTGTGATTCTAACATTTTTTGTATGTTTATAACATCTTGAATTTGTGCTTCATGTAAATGAATTGTTCAAGTGTTATTTGTGTGAATGAAACTATGAGTTTTATGTGTTAGGTGTTTTCACATGCTCTAGGTTTTTTTTCAAGTTTTGTATCTAGACTTTTATTACTTGTTGAAACAAATTAACGGTATGTTCTAAATATATCTAGGGGGGGGGGGGGGGGGGGGTGTGTGGGGTGGGTTTGGGGTTTGAATAGATTTTATCCAATTTTACCCAATTTTCGTTAATAGCCAAGTTCACGAAAATGCCCCTAACTAGTCACAATAATATAACAAGTGTAATATGTGCGGAATATTAAATAACACTTGATATTTACGTGGAAACCCTCACGGGAAAAACCACGGGCTAATAAGTGAGCCACACTCGAACCTTGAATCCACTAATGTGTAAAATGATTACAACCTAATCCCGGTATAAGTGGACATAGTCTAATTGCTTGCGAATTAAGCAACCTAATCCCGATCACAACACAAGACTTAATTTTCTAAGAAGAGATAATAAAACCTATGTGAATATGTGAGATATTCAAAATGTAATTTAGAGCTAGGTAACCTTATATGCTTATCTAGGATGATGATTTTGCAATTAATTTAATCATAGATATTAAAAGCTAGACGACATATCAAATAACTTAGCTAAACATAGATTAGATAAACCTAGATAGCTATCACAAAACAACACTCAATCATGTCAACACAACAATCTCTATTTTTAATATTAGATGTTAATCTAAGAACATGCAAATAATAAAAGAGATGCCTTAATAAATAAAACACTAATTATATATGATAATAGTGAAGAACTTACCAAAGCAAGTGTGTTGATGAAAGACCCATGTAAGCAAGCATCCTAGATATGCTAGAAGATGCTAGATGAAGTTTAATGCATATGAAAATGGTTTTGAGTGTTTAAATGAGCAATCTTGATTGCCTTTTCTCTCACAAATTTCTATTTAGACTTTAGGGTTCTTGTATTGAAAGAGCTAGGTTCAGAGAGATGAGAAAGTGATGTATTTATAGACACCAAAAATAGAGCATGTGAAAAGACAAGTTTGCCCCTAAAAATGCACGATCGGCGGTTTCATTCGGTGGCCAGGCCGCTGATTACAACCGCTGAATTGAGCCCGAGAAGAACAGAGCATCAATGGCGGTTTCATTTGGCAGTTTTGAAACCGTCGAACCAACCGCAGAATCAAACCCGAGAGATTAAATCAATCAGGTATGAATAGTGGTTTCGAACGGCGGTCGTGGCTGCCGATCATAACCGCAGAATCACTCTAGACCTTTCTGGATTGAAATGGCGGTTTCCATTCGGAGGCTAGGCCGCCGATCAAACTGTTGATTCACCAAAAGTGGTGAAACCAAAGGAAAAGCCAAGGGTATTTTCTGTAGGCGGTCTTCGCGCTAAACCAAGCACACATTAGTGCATGCGCGGACGTTTCTGAACAATGTCGAAAAATGAATTACATGACACAAATACACACAACAATATACAATGTAAAGGTGCAAGTGTGAAATGTGACATGTGAAGAAAATTGCACACATATGCAAGTATGCTAAGTGTGTGTGTGCAGCTAAATCTCTTCAAAGAAAACTAAGCACTAGAGATTATACCTTTGGAGTGCTTGCCGCCTTGAGGTCTTGAAAGGGCCTTTGAGCTAAATTCTCAATCACCTAAACTACCCTTACAAACCAAACCCCAACATGTGGTTTGTCCACAAAATAAGCCAATCAATGAATGGGAATCCTTACACTTGTGTTATCACATGTTTAGGTCTAGTTGTTCCATGGACTGTATTGATCACATATTCTATGCTGAATTGATTATTTGCATCATTTGCATTCACATGATCACACTAGAAAGTCCTTGTAAAAGGCATGAAGTCTTGGTTAGAGTCGGAAGGACTCGGATATCCAAGCAAGAAGTCTTGTCTAAAGTCGGGAGGACTCGGATAGGCAAGCAAGGAGTCATGGCTAGAGTTGAGAGGACTTGGATAGTCATGCATGGGAGGCTCCCTAGAGGCATGAGTGCCTTGAATAGGGAGTTGGCTTGTTGATTGCTTTAAATTCTACACATAGTGTAGCCCCAATTCCATATAATTTTGTGTTCATTTCTCGGGTAAAACTGGGTATTTAATATGTTAAAATAAGTGTTTCAGGTATTTTTGGAGTTTAGGGGCATTGGAGTAATTTTGAAGAATCAGGGGTGAAAGTGCAACGTTTGGAGAAATTATTGAAGATTCTATAATTAAACAGGGGTTGAGGGATGCCTTTTGTAATTTGCCAGGAAACGCACCGCAGCGTGCCACGTGTAATAGTGAAATGGTGCGTTTTGGCGTTGGGCCTGACCCGACCTGACCCGGCCAGATCCGGTTCGCCAAAAGGAAGAAAAGACCAGCTGCTGAGTGCACCCCAGCCCAGTTCTAAGTGCACCCCGCCACATCAGCGTGACGTCATGATGATGTCACGTCGTCTTCATCCTCATGCAGCCCGAGTGCAGACCCGACCGGGTCGATACGACCCGGTCGCGACCCGGCCGTGACCCGGCGACTGACCCGATCGGTCTGACCGTTATCCGACGCCGATTCTGGCTGTTTTCCACCCAGATCTCTTGCCGGTGACCTCCCCGTCCCTTTGGCACCACTTTCGAGACCCCATGCACACTTTTTCCTAGCCTCCAAATTCTTCCAATTTCCATGGCTTCCAAGCTCTTCCAAGCTTCGTTTCTCCCAAATCGCAGCATGCAAGCGGCATCCTGAGTGACAGAAACTCCCCTTCGTCACCACGGTTGAAGTGCCGCGGTCCCAAACCGCGGCAGTCGAGCGACAGAGATTTTTTCGAACTTGCCGCGGTCCAACCGCCGCGGTCGTCGCCCAGACCGCGGCAGTCCGTCTCCACGTCTTTTTGGGCGAGATTCTTGCCCTATTTTGAGCCTATATAAATACAACTTATGTTCTTTCATGAGGAGGGGGAGAGAGCCACACACAAAAATCCAAAAATCCACTCCAACTCTCCCAAAAACTCTCTATTTTCACCATCTCTTCCACACACCATCACATCCACCATTTCCATCTACCACATCCACCATCACTCCACCTTTTTGGGCAAGAGAGAGTTGAAGAAAGATAGAAGGAGAAGAACATTCAAAGAAGAAGAGGAAGCTCTCCATTTAGTTTTCTCTAAACTTTTTCTCTTCTAATTCTTTTTCATAGCCATGTATTTATTTGATTTTATCTATGTTATGGCTAGTGGTTGTAATATGAGCTAAATATTGATTGCCAGGATTTGATGAAACCCCATCCAATGACTATATATTTATATTGATTCTTGTTTATCCATTTATGTGCAAAGTGTGGTTTGTATGGGTATTTTTGTATGCTTAAAGCTTTCAAGTGATTGATCTCCATTTGATTGATTTATTGTGGTGTGTTATGTACTGACCGGAGACGCACACCACGTGTTCGTTAAAATGCCCTCTATGCATGTCTAGAAAAGCATACCCACTTAGGCTAGCGTATAGGATTCGTTAAGTGTACCAATAAACTTAATGAACTCGTTCGTATATTCCGGGTAATCGAGAGATAGGCTTGGGTATGTTTCGGGTGTAATCTACTCTGCTTGACCAAGATTGTAGGTTAATATTAGGGTGCATGAATCTATAAATTGCATGAGCATATTTTGGGTGAATAATTGAGTCTAAAACGGAAGTCAATTGAGGGTGGGGTGTAGTCAAGTCCTAGCATGTTTTTCTTCGATATTACACTTGTGTTTATTTTAGTGTTATTTTATTTCTTGCATTAGCATTAATCCCTAGGTTTAATTTAGTTTAATTTACTTAGTTTTAAAATATTTTTTCGCTTGTTTGAATAGCATCTAGGCTAATTAATTTCGGTAATCGATCACTCGATCCCTGTGGGAACGAATCTTATTCATCATTGTGCTACTCTCCGACCTCGTCCTGTTACAAGTGTCGCTCACTAAAAGAGAGCGTAGTCACTTGTATATTGGTAGGCCTAGGCGTATGGATAGACATAGACTCTAAAAGAGCAGCGTACATGGGATGTGTATGCACTCTTGAGGAATTTCTAATCTACCATCGATGTTGGTTTTGTATGTTGTCCAATATATGGTGGCTTCGCATCATTGATGGATTTCGTACTTTTCAATAGGGTTGGGTAAACATAGACTCCTATAGGAAGTTGATCTAGGATTGGTCACTTTTGAGGAATTTCTAATTTATCATCCAATATATATAGTACCCAATGGTTGTAGTTTAACCCATGGATGTTTCCTCCTTGGAGGTTTTACCACGTTAAAAAATTTCTTGTGTTAATTCTTCCTATCTCTATCTCTATCTCTTATATTTGTATATGTGTATAATGTTATCTTGTTGCATATTATTCTCTTGTGATGTATATTGATACAAGATTTTGTAAAGTGTGATTTGTGAACTTATTCATTTGATCTTATTTGTAATTATAATTCTTTTGTATATTGTAATTCTTGTGTATAGTGTTATTTGAGTATACTTGTAATATATTGAACAAATATTGAAATACAAGTATTTTTTGTTGTTGAGTTTATGTGTTCTTATACCTCATACAACTAATTGTTATTCATAGACTATGCTTAAATGATCACATGCTTAAATTGTCTATGTATGATTTCTTGGTTTATGTGTTGTATGTAAGGCTACCTTGAGGGACAAACGTAAGTTTGTTCAAGGGATTGAAAAAAGTATAAAAACCTATTCACCCCTTCTAGGTATGCTTTAAGCTATTTAACTACGTTTGTATACTTTTAGTCAACATTGAACAAAAAAGGTAGAAAAAGTTGGGTGTAGATAGTGAAGTTGAAAAGGAAAATTTGAATGTTTTGTCATGGAGAGCACATAAAATGATTTGCCCTATGCTATCTGACACGCACTAAAACGACTCGCAATCGTATGAGGTCGGCACATACAATATAATGAAAGTAAAGTTCATTCCCATAAGGATTAGGTTGTCAAGTTCCGAAATATGTTAAATCTATTACTATTTGGACAAACAATAAATGCTTGATTTGATTGCACACTATTATAACTCTAACTAATTAATACAAACTAATATAACCAATTAATTAAAGCAACTAAAGCAAGCAAATATGATATGAGCAATAAGATGAGATAGCTAGGACGTTGAGTTCACCTAACCAATCCCATTAAACATATTACACCACCAATTCATCAAATCGTGCAAGTAAGAGTTAAAGACCCGTGTTGACCCTTATATAACCTCTATTCTCTCTTGAACAACAAAGGAAATATCCACACACACCTATAATCTATCTCTCGATGACTATAAGAAATGCATATGGATCCATTATGAAACAAATTATGCATGGTGTGTTCTAATATTAATCTAGAGGGAGGGGGATAAATAGATTTTAATCGTTATTACCCAATTTTCGCGTTTAGTCAAATTTATGAAAATACCCCAAACTAGTCAAATTAACAAATCAAGCATATAAGTGCGGAAATTAAATGACGCTTGATTTTTATGTGAAAACCCTCACGGGAAAAACCACGGGCTGGTATGTGTGCCACACTTGAACCTCGAATCCACTAATGATAATGAATATTACAACCTAATCCCGATATGTAACTCATTACCACTACCTACTCCCGGTATGAGTGAACCTAGTCCAATTGCTTATGTGAACACCTAATCCCGGTGTACGACCTATTCCCGGTCATCACACAAGACTTACAGTTGCTTGTGACAAAAGGCAACCTAATCCCGGAAGCCACACAAGTCTTACTTCTCAATGAAGAGATAAAAAAAGCCTATGTGAATATATGATGATATTCAAGGAACAAATAGAGCTAGGTAACCCTATATGCTTATCTAGGATGATAATATAACAATTAATACAATCCTAGATATCAAGAGTTAAATGACATGTCATAAAGCTTAGCTATGTAGAGGATAACCAATCCTAGATACAATAGCTATCAAAAACAATCTCAAACATTTCAATGAGATTAATTAGCTAGATGCATATATCAATCATGAAATCCTAGCTATAAAAAAACAATCTCAATCATGTAATGAGATTAATTAGCTAGATGGCATATAAACAATAAAACCTAGCTATCACAAAATAACCCAATCAACACATAATCTCAAACTTGTATGTAGAAATTACTCTTAGAACATACAAATAATAAATGAGATAAATTGATAAGTAAAAACACTAATTATGTAAGATAATAGTGTTCAACATATCATACCATGTGTGTTGAAGAAGATCTATGCTTTAAAGATGCTTAGAGATGCATGAAGATGATGGGTTTTGGGTTTGGAGAGTTAAAGAAGCAAGCTTGGTGCTTTCTCTCTCAAGAATCTCTCTTTCTCTCTCAAGAATATCTCTTTCTCTTTCTAGAAAGTGAATTCTCTCTCTAGGGTTTCAGTTGGGAGAGTTATCTTGAAGAAGGAGAGATAAGAGGGTATTTATAGGTGCCAAATGAAGCTATGATGTTTTGAGAATGTTAAAAAGACGTCACTGGGCATTCTGCGGCCAAATCGGCAGCCAGGCCGCAGAAACATGCGACAGCACTTCAGCTCCAAATTCGAGCGCACCGAAACATGACCAAACGACATCACAACCTTTTGTATAATATACCGTTGGAAAGGTATGGAAGTCTACTTTCTACTCCAATTTATGGAATGACATTTTGATGTCTTTAGAAAAATTTATGGTCAATTGAGTGACCAAAGTTCAGATTCGGATAATAGCTTTGATGCCCTGTTTTAGTGGTCACTTTGGAGATTTCAAAACTAATCCAAACGGTCATGAAATATTATGAATAATATACCGTTGGAAAGGTATGGGTGTTTAGTTTGTCCAGAATTTTATAAAACTCGATTTCAATCTTTTTATAAAAGGTTATGGTCACAAGACCATACAAAGGTCAGTTTTGAAAAACATTTAAATCATTGAAATCCAATCTTTTAAAAATAGACACTTTACTCCAAATAACCAAACCGAATCTAACTTTTATCCAAGAGAAGAATGAGACCTTCTCAAGTGGTCAACCATTACGCTAAGACATGCACACCATTGTGCAAACGCGGACGTTTTCGATCATTCTTCGGGAAACGAATTACACCACACTTAAAGCTAACAATCATGAAGTGCAAGTGTGGGTATTGAATACATCCTAATTCCTAACATGTCATGGCATTGTAATAAACTAGATGCAATCAATTAAAACATGTAAGAAGAGATGTTCAAGAACATGCATGCACACATATAAAAACACACAACATACAAGTAATAGAATTATGCATGAGTTGTGTGTGTGTGCAACTAGATCTCTTCAAAGCAAGTAAGCACTATAATTTACCTTTGGTGCTTCTTTTCTTGAGGTCTTGAGAGAGCCTTGGTTGTGCAAGTCATCAACCATCACATGCCTAAGCTACCCTTACATCAAGCCCCAATATGTGGTTTGTCCACGAAATAAGCCAATCAATAAATGGGAATCCTTACACATTAAGTTTGATGACACACAATATAGATCATACATGCAAGCCTCGCATATTTCTACCTTACTAAACATGCGTTGGGTATTTTATCGAGCATGTTGCGTGCGTCACCTTTCGGTCCATAACACAACAACCAACTAATCAATCACCTAATAGAATTAAGCATAGGAAATCCTATTCAACAATCACAAGCACAACTCAATAAAAATATGGTCTTTATTCAATATTCATGGAAAAGGGTCCATCTCGGACCTAGCTTAAAGAAATTAGTTCATGTTACAAAAGATAGATAAATAAGATGTAATGATGATTCTCAACATGATGGAAAAAGAGATAAGATGGAACTAATGGTGGTAAAGATTCCTCTTTTCTTGCTTGTTGTCTTCTTCTCTTCAATCTCTCATTCAACTCCTTTGCTTAAAAATGGATGGAAGTTGGTGGACTAGGTGAGATGGTGTGTGATTTGTGTTTGGTTTGGTGTTTGGAGGTGTAAAACCGTGATTTGTACTTGGCTAGAGAGTGGTGGAAGCTCCCAAAAATTTGAGAAAATGGGGTATTTATAGGTAAGCAGAATTAGGGCATGAAGTCCAATGTTTTGCTTAGCTGGAGCCTCTATGCATGGTACGCTTGTGGTTCACTATAACGCAATGTACTGTGCCAAAACCTCTAGAACTAGTGCGCTGTTCATGTAGTGGTTCACTAAGATGAACCCAACTACGACAAGTTATTGGAGTTATTTCACGGTACAAGCGCAGTTCATTATGATGAACCAAACTGTGCAAAGTCTCTGTAATGAAGTCGCAGTTGACACTTGATTGAATGCACCATACACTATGACTCACGTTTCGCACATAGCCTTCAATTTCCTTGTATTCTCTTTTTTAGCTCCAAAATATCCTAACTTTTCTCAAATACCCTTGGAAGGCTAAATACACATGCACAAGCTTATTTCAACCGTTAAACACTCGATTTCTACCTAAGAAACGAGCGCAAAACATAGTAAATGAGGGCTAAACTTAGTAAAGAAACAGTGTTATCAAATACCCCTAAACCTATCTTTTGCTCGTTCTCGAGAAAAATCGAAACGAAACATACAAACACATACAAGACTTAAGACAAAACAAATATTGACTCTACGAAAAAAAAAACAAACACAAATTTTATGACACCAAATAGGATAGGATGCCATTTGAGGTGTGCTAAAGAGGATCAATGCATGTGAGAACAACTGAGTGGAGACTAAAATTTTGTCGTTCATGTAAAAGCACCACATGCAATGCAACCCCACACTCAAAGCGCTCAAACTTCAAAAGCGGACACACTCTCATGCCAAGGATGCAATTCACCTCGACTCTAATTCTCACCGATTTCGCTTATTTTTTGCTCGGAGCCTAAGTGCACACTCATCAAACACATGTGAATGAATTCGTGCATATGGAAATCAAAATATAGTCGTATGTGAGTTTTATTCCAAAAACGGATGTATTCTCTGTATATAGCTCTCATGAATGGAATTGCATGCCATGAATGTGAAGAGAACATGATTTCAACTAATATTCCTAAGCCAGACTTTCTCTAAGATCAAAGAGGATTTTTCACTGGTTGTAATGGGGCCATTGGGTGATTGGTTAGTGAATGGAATGGAATGGAGATATCAATGAAACTAACAATCAAGTTAAGGTAATACATACTACAATACTTTGGTTGGCTCTACTACACAATACACACAATTTACATTTACATTCTTTGGCGTCTAGGCTTACATTTTGACTTGATTGCGCTGCTTTTGCTACTCACATTATTCTTGAGCAACAATTTACAATTGTAAGGATTCCCATTTATTGATTGGCTTGTTTCGTGGACAAACCACATGTGGGGTTTATTGTAAGGGTAGCTTAGGTATTGGTATTCAAGCTCAAGGCCCTTTCAAGACCTCATCTTGATAAGCACCAAAGGTAAATTTCTAGTGCTTACGTGCTTTGAAGAGATCTAGTTGCACACACACACAACTCATGCATAAATGTTATTCTTATATGTTGTGTGTTTTCATATGTGCGCATTCATAATTGTTGAATATCTCTTCATGCATGTTTATTTAATTGCATCTAGTTTATTGAAATGCCATGACATGTTAGGCATTAGGATGCATTCAATACCCACACTTGCACTTCATGATTAGTCTTAAGTGTGGTGTAATTTGTTTCCGTTTGTGTGATCGGAAATGTCCGCGCTTGCACGATGGTGTGCATGTCTTAGCGCGATGGTTGACCACTTGAGAAGGTCTCATTCTTCTCTTGGATAAGTGGTAGTTTTGGTTTGGTTGTTTGGAGTAGGGTGTCTAGTTTCAAAAGATTGGATTTCAATGTTGAAATGATTTTCAAAACTAACCTATGTATGGTCTTGTGGCCATAACTTTTTACACAAAGCTTCAAAATGAGTTTTGAAAATTTCTGTACAAACTAGACTCCCATACCTTTCTAACGGTATATTATTCATAATATTTCATGACCGTTTGGATTGGTTTTAAAATCTCCAAAGTTCCAACCAAAACAGGGCAACTCTGTTGTTGTCCGTTTCTGACCTTTGGTCACTCAATTGACCATAATGTTTTCTACAGATATCAAAATGTCATTCTGTAAATTGGAGTAGAAAGTAGACTTCCATACCTTTCCAATGATATATTATACGAAAGGTTTCGATGTCTTTTGGTCATGTTTCGGTGCGCTCGAATTTGGAGCTAAAGTGCTGTCGCATGATTCTGCGGCCTGGCCGCCGATTTTGCCGCAGAATGCCAAGTGACGTCTTTTTGACATTCTCAAAACGTCATAGCTTTATTTGGCTCCTATACATACCCTTTTATCTCTCCTTCTTCATTATAACTCTCCCAACTGAAACCCTAGAGAGAGAATTCACTTTCTAGAAAGAGAAAGAGAAAGAGAAAGAGATATTCTTGAGAGAGAAAGAGAGACTTGAGAGAAAAAGCTTAAAGATTACATCTTTATCTCTCTAAACCCATTCCCACATGCACAAATCATCATCTAGGCATCATCTAGGTTCATCTAGCATATGCTAATGCATGGGTCTTCTTCAACACACATGGTATGATTTGTTGAACACTTTTATCTTACATAATTAGTGTTTTTACTTATCAATTTATCTCTTTTATCACTTGTATGTTCTTTGAGTAATTTCTACATACATGATTGAGATTATGTGTTGATTGGGTTATTTATGTTAGCTAGGTTTTCATGCCTATTTTATATCTAGCTAATTAATCTCATTATATGATTGAGATTATTTTTGATAGCTTAAATGATTAGGTCATTATTGCCTAAAAGCTATGCCATAAACATTCTTGTATGATTTATTGATAACTAGGTTGATAGATTGTATTTTAATCAACTAGTTAATCTTTTGAATGTTTGTGGGTTATTTGTGATAGCTATTGTATTTAGGATTGGTTATCCTTAACATAGCTAAAGTTGTATGCCATGTCATATAGCTATATTTGATATCTAGGATTGATTTTATTGTCATCATATAATCCTAGATAAGCATTTAGTGTACCCTAGCACTTCTTGCATATTTGGATATCATTGCATATTCACTTAGGGTGTGATCTCTTCAAAGAAGTAAGTCTTGTGTGATAGACCGGGATTAGGTCGGACACTGGGATTAGGTGGTCACATGAGTAAATTAGACTAGGTCCACTTTTACAGGCCTGCGGGTAGTGGTAGTGGGATATTGGCCGGGATTAGGCCGTCAAACCGGGATTAGGTTGTATACGCTATCACAATTAATGGATTCGAGGTTCGAGTGTGGCATACTTACCAGCCCGTGGTTTTTCCCTGTTGAGGGTTTCCACGTAAAAAATCAAGTGTCGTTTATATTTCCACACCATATTACACTTGATTATTATATTGTCTAGTTTGGGGCATTTTCATAAATTTGACTAAACGCGAAAATTGGGTAATAACGATTAAAATCTATTCACCCCCCCTCTAGATAGTTTTATACACACCGTTAATTTGTTTCAACAATTGAGAACATGGCTTTGAACATTTTTCTTTGAAGTACATAACTTTGGTTGATTCTTTTTGGCTCTTTTCTTTTCTTTGCCTTTTTCTTGCACAATTTACAAACATAATTGCCTAGGTACACGCCTTACAACAATTTAGAGCTCAACAATACAACATTATTAATTCCTATGCCTTAACAAGATTGAAAGCTGTGAGAGATCGATGGCTTAGTGTTTAGTGTATATGGTTTATGGTTTATGGTTTATGGTTTATGGTTTATGGTTTATATGAGTGATGAATGAAAGTGTTATGTGTTTGGCTTTAAGTTTGACTATGGAGCACACACATAAGGGAAAGGAATGTGTTTTGGCCATTTTTAAGTGGTTATGAACACATAAGTCCTAAAATCATCTTTAAAGGTCCATCTAGCAAGGGAATAAAAATCTCAAACAAGCAGTCCACTTTGATGCCTGTCCTTTGCCATACAATGATGTTTTATGCAATGAGATCCCTATTAAGCACAAGAGTGTTTTGAAAAGTGTTTAAGAGTGGAAATGACAAAACCCACAGAATTGAACGCTATTTGGGCACAAAAACTTCACTTGGGTACATCTCTTAAACATGAAACCTCACTTTTATGTTTGTAAATCCAATCCGCTTACTTTTGAGACCCAATCTGGTCCAATCCGAAATCCAACAACATCCACAACTAATCAGATAGATCCCATCTGATCCGATCTGTTTGACACCCCTAGATACAACTTAAAAAGTTAGTGACCAATTTGATCAATTTTTGTAAAAATTAAAAAATACTTGAAATTTAAAAACAAATCCGGGACTTATTTCATAATTGCCATTGTAAATAAAAACATTAATTTTTATCATATAGTAGAACTTTCTTTGTCGTCTTGATAGCCCGTGGTTTTTTACCTGATTTAGGTTTTCCTCATTTATCTTGTGTTGCGTGATTGGTTTATATTTTCTCTCATCTTATTTTTATGCTATAGACATTTTTTTATTTATTATTTTTTTATTTTTTATGTATGGGTGAATATTAGGCATGTTGCTTCCGCATTCAACGACTCAAATTCCCAACAATTGGTATCAAAGCCCTATGGTTTGGTGATGGCGATTTCAAGTCTTTATGGGAGATCGTATGGAGGACTTGGTGGTATTGGCATGATGATTCATGGTTGCCTAGTATGGGTTTAGCAATTGAGATACGTTTTGAAAGCGGTTTCGAACTCAATAGGGTTTGATGAAAGGAAGAATTCGATGGATGAGAAGTTTGGCTTGTGATGGTATGAGTCATGGAGGTTCTATTTGGATTACACAAGGCGATTTAAAAAAAAAAAAAAAAACTCTTGAACGCTTGAAGTCTCTGGTGTGGCATGGGACTTATCCGACAAAGCACTCCCTGTACTAATAACAAGTCTTTCACCGGATTGGGTGATGCAAGTACACATTTATCCTTTTCATAGGTTTCTCCACTGGTCATGGAAGAGGAATGTTGATGCTAGTGGTCCACAAGTTTGCACGTGGGCATCGGTTAGAAGGTGATGCAAAGTGTGTAGTGGACAAGGATATCGATGGTTGACGAACTCCCTAGAAAATCTGACATGAGGAGTTGCACCACAATTTCAGCAAGTTATTTCAACATGGTGCCTGAACAATAAAGACAAAAAATAAATAAAAAAATCTTAGGATATTAGTTCCTAAATGGTTGTACCTTATGGTGGGGTATGGTGATTCACGACGATGAAAATTGTAGCTGTGGACAAAGGTCTTGGAATACTTGCCAAATTGGAGAATTTTTAGGTTTTGACTCGTATTCTCAAGTGAGCCCAATGTGAACCAAACGAGACTCAACTGATGTGAAACTTCTTGGAGATGTGGGAAAACATTTGGAAGTTGGGGATTGTGTTTGAGGGAGGTTTGAAGACTGAAGAAAAATTGAAGAATCAGATTTCGGAAGGAACTTCGATATGGATCGCGGCATGGGAAGGCGCATGGACTGCATCACAGAGAGCAATCAATTCTAGTGAGATCAGTGCGGTGCAGACCACGGCATAGGCGAGAGACATAGACCCTGGTATTATGAGCGGTCGTTTCCAGTGAATTTCCACGGTGTAGGGCGAGGGGTGCACACCGTGACCCAGACTATAGTGATAGCTTATTTTGCTGAGATCGGGAATGTTATGGGTAAAAGAAAAGTGTTCTTTTGGAAAGTTCTTGTGCTTGAAGGAAAAAGAATACTCTTTGCACGGGATAAGAAGACTAGTGCATAAAAGGAAATAGTCTTTTTTGTGAAACAACAAAGTCTTGTACGTTTAAGAGTAGGATTTCCTTTTATCTTAAACTCTCTATAACTAGTATAAGTAGACCTAATATATATGTTATTAGATTTACGGCGAGGAGTGAAAAAACACCTGTAACATTAGAGAGTGGTGAGATCCAAAGGAGACCCCTTGGAATATCCAGGGAGGGATCCGGGGAAGATCAGTGGATTAAGTTAGAGTTTCATGGTTGTTATTTAATAAAGACCTATGGGATATTGGGGTGGGGGGGTGTTCTTAATGAGGATTTTGTGAGCGTTGTGAGCTAAAAGTCATGATGTAAAGCTCGGTTGTGAGCTTGAGGACTTGGTAAGGCTTTGTGGTTTGGGGTTGAGGTTAGAGAGAATCCTGGAGTATATGGTTGTAATAATTTATCATATAGTGGAACTTTCTTTATTGCCCTAACGACTTGTGGTTTATTTTACCCAATTTGGGTTTTCCACGTATATCTTGTGTTGTATGATTGTGTAAGTTTCTCAAGTTTGATTGGCTTATTTTGGTGACAAACCACATTTGGGGTTTGTGATGTAAGGGTAGCTTAGGCTTCTAATTGTTGGTGATCAAACTCAACAAAGGCTCTCTTAAGACCTCAAGATGATAAGCACTCCAAAGGTAAAACACTTGTGCTTAATTGCATTGAAGAGATTTAGTTGCACACACACAACTCATGCATATCCATACTTCTTGTATGTTGTGTGTTTTATGTATATGCATTCATGTTCTTGTATTATTTTCATGCATGTTTTAATTGATTGCATCTTGGTTGATAATTGCCATGACATGTTAGGCATTTAGGATGCAAATTTGTGATGAAGATGCTGTACAAAGTGCTGTTCGTACAGTGCCCATCTGAGACCTGGTTGATTTTGTCTTAGTTGCTATATAGACCTGATCGATTAATTCGGTCGCTGTACGTACAGCGACCATCAAAAACCTGAGAGCTCATTTTCATGAGTCATGGTACAGTTGCTCTATAGAGTCGCTGTACATAGAGCGCCTATGAAGAACTTGCTCTTCATTCCCAGGTGAGTTGCTGTACAGGCGTTGTACGTACAACGCTTTGTACAGTGACCAAAGCAAATTGTGGCCTTTTATTTATTTATTTATTTATTTTTTATCAAAACGATGTATCTTCATTTGGACATCCTATATATATACCACTTTGTCTTTAGGTTGTTTAAGTGAGTCCAAAAACAAAATTTTGACTTAGCATACTTTCCAAGAGAGAAAATCACTAAAGAACTCACATTTGATCACTCAAAACCATTTCCATATGCATCAAACTTCATCTAGCATCATCTAGCCTCATCTAGGATGCATCTATGCATGAGTTTTCTTCAACACACTTGACTTGGTAAGTTGAACACCATCTCATCCATTTTTGTCTTCATACTTGTCATTTAATCTCTTTAAATTACTTGTATTCATTTAGATTAAATTCTATATAAAAGATTGTGATTATTGTGTTGATTGATTGATAGTTGTATTTTGATAGCTATTGCCTACGATTGCTTTATCTATGATAGCTATGTTGTATGCCATGTCATATAGCAATATTCATATCTAGGATTGATTATTGACATATTTAATCTCTAGATAACCATTTAGTGTAACCTAGCATTAGTTACATTTTGAATACCATGATATTCACTTAGATTGTTGATTTCTTCATTGAGAATCAAGTCTTGTCGCTAAGATTGCTTAGTGCACAAGCAAGTAGGTCTAGAATCACTATTAAAGGCCCGTTGGGTAGAGTAGAAGGGTTAGTAACTGTGGACGGTTTGACGTGGTCAACCTAGGTTGTAAACTTTCATTCAAGTAGTGGATTTGAGGACTGTGTGTGGCTCGCATAGTAGCCTGTGAGTTTTTCCCTATTGAGGGTTTCTCACGTAAATCAATCAACGAGTAATTTATTGTTTTCCGCACTTAGAATTAGGTTGATTGATTTTTGACTTTTTATTGAATATTGACTAATCAAGAAAAATTGGTAATTAACTTGATTAAAATCTATTCACCCCCTCTAGATATATTTAGCACATTGTAATATTTGTTTCAGATTGGTTTATATTTTCTCTCATCTTATTTTTCTGCTATAGACGTTTCTTTGTTATGTATGAGCAAATATTAGGCATGTCGTTTCCACGTTCATCGGCTCAAATTCCCAACAACTGGTATCAGAGCCTATGGTTTGGTGATGTTGGTTTCAAGTCTTTATGGGAGATCGTATGGAGGACTTGGTTGTATTGGGATGATGATTCATGGTTGCCTAGTATATGGGTTTAGCAATGGAGTTACGTCTTGAAAGCGGTTTCGAACTCAACAGTGTTTGATGAAAGGAAGAATTCGATGGAGGAGAAGTTTGGCTTGTGATGGTATGAGTCATGGAGATCTGATCTGGATTACACAAGGAGATTAAAAAAAAAAAAAAAAACTCTTGAATGCTCGAAGTCTCTAGTGTGGCGTGGGGCTTATCTGACAAAGCACTCCATGTACTAACATCAAGTCTTTCACTAGATTGGGTGATTCAAGTACACGTTTATCCTTTTCACAGGTTTCTCCACTGTTTATGGAAGAGGATATGTTGTTGCTAGTGGTCCACAGGTTTGCACGTGGGCATTGGTCAGAAGGTGATGCAAAATGTGTGGTGGACAAGGATGTCGATGGTTAACGAATTCCCTGGAAAATTTGACGTGAGGAGTTGCATCACAATTTCAGCAAGTTATTTCGACATTGTGCCGGAACAACATAGACAAAAAAAAATAAAATAAAAATCTTAGGTTGATAGTTCCTAAGTGGTTATACCTTGTGGCGTGGTATAGTGATTCTCGGTGATGAGAATTGCGTTGGAAAACTTACCAAATGGGAGAATTGTTAGGTTTTGGCTCGTATTCTCATGTGAACCTAATGTGAACCAAACAAGACTCAACTGATGTGAAACTTCCTGGGGACGTGGAAAAATGTTTAGAAGTTGGAGATGGTGTTTGAGGGAGGTTTGAAGACCGAAGAAGAACTGAAGAATTAGATTTCAGAAGGAACTGGGCCTGGACCACGGCACGGGCAAGGCGCATGGATCGCAACATATGGAGCGGTCGATTCCAGTGAGATCAGTGCAGTGTAGACCGTGGCATAGGCAAGAGACACAAACCGCGGTATTTTAAGTGGTCATTTCCAGTGATTTTTCGTGGTGTAGGGTGCGGGGTGAATATCGTGACCCAGACCGTAGTGACAGTTTATTTGGTTGAGATCGGGAATGTTGCATGGAAAAGGAAAATTTTCTTTTGGAAGTTTCTTATGCTTAAAGGGAAAGGAATACTCTTTGCATGGAATGAAAAGACTTGTGCATAAAAGGAAATATATATATATATTTTTAATTTTAATTTTTTATGAAACAAAAAAGTCTTGTATGTTTAGGAGTAGAATTTCTTTTTATCTTAAACTCCCTGTAACTAGTATAAATAGATCTAATATCTATGTTATTAGATTTAAGGCGAGGAGCGAAAAAACACCTGTAATATTAGAGAGTGGTGAGATCCAGGGGAGACCGTAGAGAATATCCGAGGAGGGATTCGGGGAATATTAGTGGATCAAGTTAGAGATCCGTGGGTGATATTCATGGGAGACTTAAGGGATAGAGGGGGGTGGGGTGGGGTGGGGTGGGGTTCTTGGTGAGAATCTTGTGAGGGTTGTGAGCTGAGAGTCATTATGTAAAGCTTGGTTGTGAGCTTGGTGACTTGGCAAGGCTCTGTGGTTTGAGGTTGAGGTTAGAGAGAGAATCCTAGAGTACATGGTTGTAACAATTTATCATTTAGTGAAACTTTCTTCGTCGTCCTGACGGCCCATGATTTTTTACCCGATTTGGGTTTTCCATGTATATATTGTGTTGTGTGATTGGTTTATATTTTCTCTCATCTTATTTTTCTTCTATAAGCGTTTATTTGTTATGTTTAGGCGAATATTAGACATGTCCCTTCCGTGTTCATCGGCTCAAATTCCCAACACAAAGTTTGGACAAATAATATTAGGTTTTCACATTCAATACCCATAAAATTCTTTGAATTTTATCAACTCAATAAGCAATATATAACTTCTTGTCTTGTGATACTACCATATGTGTATATATAAATGACTAACGCTACATTGCCCATAATTATAAGTGTGATTGTGAAGATCTTACGACAAGTACTTAGGGCCCTCAAATTTTTTTATAAAAAATTTATATATTTGTCTTTAAATCTTTTAAACTTTATACATTGACTCTCTAAATTTTTTGTTTTACTATATTAGCTTACTCAAAAATAAATTTCTTGCTCCACCTTGTGAGTCATTGAAGAAATGGATTCTGAAACCTTAAAAAATGAGATTGTTTTCCCTCAACAAGCTACATAAAGTAATGATTCATTTTTCAAAAAGGAAAAGAAAAAGAAAAAGAAAAAAGGAGAGTCCAAAGAAGGAAGGGCAGGCAAAAGTATGTATAAAAAAAAAGTGGAAAAAAAAAAAAATTATTATTTTACTCATCCAAAAAAAATGAAAAAAGGAAGGCAATTTTGTTACAGGATTCAACTTTGTGAGTTGAACCAACTCACACTAGGTAGCTTTTTTCTTTGTTAAAAAAAAGAGAAAAGAATGATGAATAGTTTTGATGGGTGAAAAGGAAGCAAGAAATAATGTGGATGCCACCTGCATGCAGCTAGCAATCAAAGTTGAGAAAAGAATGCACAGGTACGTACTGACTCGACCACTTTGTTTTTTATGGAAATGAAAATGATGCAACATTACTCTATTCATGCATCTGTCCCTCTCAATAATCTTAACTACATCTTTGTGGACAAAAAATGAAACCACTTTAGCGATGCCAATACAAAAATTAATATTCAATGTTATATATATAACGTAATTTAAGAATTAAGTTATTAAAAAAAAAATGTGATATTCTTTAGTCTTAAAGGTAGCTAGTGTCACAATTTTTTTTTTTGAGAATTAAAATATAACTTATCGCTCTTTTATATCTCGAAAATCATCTAGAACCAAATATTAATTTTTTTTTTCTTTTGTAATTAACAAACAATTTAGAGTAAACCTCAAAGAATTGTATCAAGATACAATGATTATCGTAGAATAAGATAGTAAGCCTTCAATATTTACTTAGCTTTTTGCTGTGAAAATATATTAAATAATAATGTATACTAGACTAGACAATAATGTATGAAATAATAGAAAATTATTTATTATTATAATTTTTTGATTGGAAATTAAAATCATAAAAGGAAAAATGATTGAAGGATGACTTTTACTTTTGGCTTTTGATAGTAGAAGAAGATAAGTAAAAGCTTGAGCTTTTCGGTTACCAGTTGGATAGTATATTTCAGATGAGTTTTTACATCCATAAGGCCTCGTTTGTTTGGCCGTATTGTATTATTAGATAATTAAAATGTACTAAAATAATACAATACAGTGTTCGGTGCAAACACCATATTGTATTATTTTAGTACATTTTAATTGCCTAATACAGCAGACACCGTATTAACTAATACATTATATTTGGTATTAGGTTGTATTGTATTAGAAAAAAAACACTTTTATTTTCTTTTATTTATTTTTTCAATAAATATGGAATATTGATAAAATATGTGTTATGTTGTTAATATGTTTTTTATAATTTCAAAATACATAGGAAAATTTTAGTTAAATTTTTTGTTTCAATTAAGATAAATATTTATTGATTTTTTATGTAAAAATATTTATTGATTTATTCATGGTAAGGATATTTAAAATTAATTATTAAGTATTTTTAAAAAATATTATATTTTTATAATATAATAAAATACAATAAAATCATATAGGAATAACTTAATATGATATAATACAGTGCATCACAAAACACATGTTGTATTAATGATAAGAGCAAATTGCAACTAACCTCCATAAGGTTTGCTCTTAGACAACTAGAAACAACTTTTCTATTTATTGACAATTGCCTCCCCTCTAGTTAGTCAACATCAATTAACTCCAAGCATTGACCATATCAAATTTGTAAAATGACTCAATTACCCCTAAGTCAGTTGTTAGCACCTACTTTTTAATTTTATCTTTCTTTCCGGACGTGGATCTATGTGTTCTCCTTCCTTACCAATTTTCATTGGGATATTATTGATTTAGTCCCTATGTTTTTTTGAAATATCTATTTTTTACTCACTTATTCATTTTCATTGGATTAGTCCTTATGTTTTTCAAAACCTATCAATTTGGTCATTCTGTAAGTCAACAGTTAGTCAAACTAAACGGTTCTAAGGGCATTTTTGTCTTTAAACAATAATAAGACATGTGTCAACACACAAATAAATATAAATATATATATATATATAATAAAAATTAAATTAATATATAAAAACAAATTATAAAATTATTAAAAAAAAAACAATTAAAAAATTATTAATTTTTTTTTAAAAAACCAGGTCGATCTCTCTCTAGTCTCTAAATCCATCTCTCTCTCTTCTTCATCGATCTCTCTCCTATCTCGGTCTCTCGCTCATCGCCATGAAAACCAGATGAAGTTACTCTCCCGCCGCCATGAAAACACATCTCTCTGATCTACCGTCGGCCGCCGCGAAACAAACCAAGATCTGGTTCGAACCATAACTGGGTTCCAACCAAAAGGAACCTAGATTTGGTTCAAACTAGAACTCGGTTCTACTTGTGGGTTTGGGGGTTGTGTTGGGTTTTCTGGGTTTGGTTTTGGTGTTGGGAGGTGGAGGGTTTGGTGGGTTTGCTTTCGGTGGTGGTGGTGGTGGGTTTTCTGGGTTTTAAGGGTTTTCTAGGTTGATGATAGTGGTTTGATGGCTGAAGATTGATTTCGTGGGTTGATGGTGGTGGTTTGGTTTCCTGGGTTTGAAGGGTTTTTTTGTTGTTGATAAATTTCTGGAGGTTGTTGTATGGTGGTGGCTATGGCTGCGATTGATTTGGAATTTAGGTTTGGGTTTGGGTTTGGGTTTGAGTTTGGTATGGTTGTTGATTTTGGGTTCTTAAGTTACCAATTACTGACGAATTTGAAGATTTAGGTTGAAGAAATTGATTTGGATGATGAGTCTAGAATTTTGAAGAAATTCAGTGCCATTGCTACTTACACTGCTGCTATTACTGTTATTGGTTGGAGCACCACCACCGGTTTCCCAGTAGTAGACGAAGGAATAGGATGATTCTCAGGTGGGAAATTTACAGAATTCTTGAAATTCGTTGGAGATGAGAGAAATAAGGAAGAAACTGGTGGAAGACTTGTTTGTGGAAACCAGGGAGTGTGATTTGAAGGTGTTAAGAGCCTGGAATTAGTAGGCTTGTTTTAGTTGAATTTTTACTGAAGAAATGCCTTTAAATATTTGTTGAATTCTGATCTCATCGGTTTCCATACATTTGATTACGCAAGGGCGCAAGGCATTTCTTGTCATGTTGTAGTAGGATGTTGGGGGTTCAATTATGAGTCCAAAAGGGGTTACATTGGTTTAGATTATTATGGTAGGACTGTTTGTATCAAGATCCAGCCTGTTGGGGTTCATATGGGTCAGCTTGAATCTGTTTTGTCAATGGAGGAGACAGCAGTGAAAGTTAAGGAATTGAAGGAGAGATTTAATGGGAAAATTGTCATCTTGGGTGTGGATGATATGGATTTGTTTAAGGGTATTGGTTTCAAGTTCTTGGCTATGGGGAAGCTCTTGGAACAGAATCTGAGTCTGAGAGGGAAGGTGGTTTCGGTTCAGATTATCAATACGAAAAAATTAGTTTTTTTTTTTTTCTCATTTTCTTTCAAGAAAAATCTGTTATTATTATTATTTTTTTCATTTTTCATTTTTTTAAAACTAAATTTTCTTCTTTTTTTCTCAAAAGAGAAACTAATTTTTTTTAATTCTATTTTTTTAAAAGGAAATAAATGGTTAGGGGGTAAAGACGTCATTTTGCTTGTTCTGTGACCATTGACCGTCAAAAATATGGTCAAAGGGATGAAATTGAATGGTTTTGGAAAACATAGGGACTAATCCAATGAAAATGAATAAGTGAGTAAAAAATAGATATTTCAAAAAAACATAGGGACTAAATCAATAATATCCCATTTTCATTTCATACATCTCTTCCTTTTCATTCTTTTGAGATTTAAAAGATTTTAAGAGTAAATTTTGATTTTGAATTTTTTTTTTGTCATTATACATCAGAAAGTAACTAAATTTGTCCACAGAGACCACCAGACTTCAATATGCAATTTACAACACAAATCATTCCTTTCCAATCCATTATCAACCAACTCAAACTCATTTAATATTTTATTTTAAAAAAAAATGAACTTTCTTTCTCCAAGTTTAGAAGTTATATATATATATATATATATATATATATATATATATATATATATATATATATATTGTTTTGTTTTGTTTTGTTTTTGTCATTATACATCTAAAAGTAACTAAATTTGTCCACAGAGACCACTAGACTTCAATCTGCAATTTACAACACAAATCATTCCTTCCCAATCCATTATCAATCAACTCAAACTCATTTAATATTTTATTTTGAAAAAAAATGAACTTTCTTTCTCCAAGTTTAGATGAAGTTATATATATATGGTTAGATGCAGATTTGGGAGCATCAGACAAAAAAAAAGGAGAAAAAAAATTAAAACAAAACTTGAGAATAGAAGAATTTAGATAGGAAATTGAAAACTAAATGCCAAGAATGGAAAAAAAGTGGAAATGAAAACAAATTGGAGTGTGAAATTGGTGACTGACCAAGTGGCGTGAGAAATAGAAAAGAAGTTATTGATTCAGGGTTTTTATTTGGCTTTAAATTTTAAAAGCTTTTCCTTGTGTCATAATATAATTGAACAAAAAAAAATTGTAAACTAAGTTTTATACCACGAGGCACAATTTTATTGGTCCATCCCACAACTGATGTTGGTGAGATGGACCCATGCAAGATTTTCTCCTGCATGTTGATGATTGAATGATTTTTTATTTTTTATTTTTTTTATGGTTAAAAATATCCTTCAAATTTTGATAAATTCCAAATGAAGAAAATTAATTAAAAATTCCAATTGATCATTTGAATTACCTATAAAATTGCATTTGCTAGATTAATTGCATTAAATGTACACTATTGATATGATGTGTACAATCCACTAATCATACTTATTTCTGAAAGTACTGAAATACACTTAAACTAACTGTCATTACTTGGAGTTAATGGATGTTGACTAACTGGAGGGGAGGTGATTGTCAATAAATATAAAAGTTGTTTCTGGTTATCTAAGAGCAAACCTCAGGGAGGTTGGTTGCAATTTGCTCTAATGATAATACAGTCCAATATAATACAATACAATCTAATACAGTCCAATACAATCCAATACAGTGTGCAAAATGAGCCATAAGAGCTTTTAAACCAGTTTGGTTAAAAAAAAGTTAAAATCACTTCTAATTAAAATATGACCGTTATTCCCTATAATAATATATGTATAATTTTATTTATGCTTAATTACCTTTTAATTAATTAAAAATAGTAGCATTTTAATAAATAATAAAATTTAAAAATAAACTAAACAAATGATATCATAACAATAAAATGCTAAAATGTATTTTTTTATTAAAAAAATACTAATAAATTTATCAAACAAAAACCGAGTAGATGTAGATGGTCGATCTACGTGTAATGTGGATTAGGTCAGGTTGTGTTAGGCCCAAAGCAATTCGTTCGAACTCGTAGAATTAATGATGTCGTTTCCTTGTTGAACCTGCAAGAGAGTGTCTGTCGACCTTGGATGGATACCTTGTTGAACCTGCAAATATAATTGAAATAAAAGCAAAATACGAGTAAAAATGATGTAGATGGGTTTGGATTTCTTAGCCTTAGGTGTGTTTGGGCTGAGCAATGGATGATAACCAATAATGATCGAGATTTTATCAGGTTCTGGTGATCAGAATATATCTACTCAGAATTTCAGTATGCTTTAGTAAGCTTTTTATAGGAGAGATTTCAGAGAGCTTTGAAGTGAGAGAGCTCTCTTATTTATAGTCAAAGACGTAGTTCCAACGTTCATTGATCATGGCTTGATCATGGGCGAGATATTTGGAGAGATTCTCTCTTCAAACTATCCACCTAGCATAACTGACATTTGACTTGGTCCTTCAAAGACCAAGTTCTACTGCTGTTTGTGTTGGGTCGATCCAACATAACGGGCCCGTGTAGGATCTAGTATTTAAAGGTCTGGGTTTTAATACATTGGGCCTATAGGCCATTTTTAGCTACCACAGTTTGTCCTCCACTCTCTAAAGAAGGGTTCAATGAGTTAGAGAGTGATTTTTGTTGAGTCGACCGTTGGTTTCGTCGAGTGCATTCTTTGTCGAGTCGAATCAATGCCTTTTGTATGCCATTTGATTGACAACCCTTGTCGTCGAATTTATGAAGTTAGATGTTAGAGATGGTCCATCGTTCGACGGATGTCTAGGATAGGGTTTGGAAGTTAGATCGATGGGATAGAGGCGTTTTAAGTTCCCCATGCTGACATCAGGTGCATTAAATTCACGCACCTTATTCAAGGTAAATTTTTTAAATTTTAACCGGGCGGTTACCATGGTTTATTGGCAATCGAAGGGGTGTTGACATGTGGCAACTAGGGTTAAAATATTGGTTTATAAGTAAATCGTTCCATATGCTGGAAACACTTTGCACAACTTGAACTCTTTGTCTTCCTCTCTTGGTGAACCTCTTCGTTCTACGAAGTGTTGTTATTGCTGATCTTCTCCAAATTTCTTCTCGAATCTCTTTAAGGTTAGTAAAGAGTTGCCTTTTCTTCGTTTACTTTTGCATGAAACTTACTTTTACGAATCTATAGTAAGTGAAAATAGAAGTTTCTGCCATTTTTCTGAGAAACATATGTTCTTCGATATCTTTGATGTTCTTCAACGTGTTCTTGATTGTTTTTGATGCTTTTGATTTGTTGCTATGCTGGTTTTGTTCATATGATGTGTTGCTGCTGGTCTACTTGTATGTCGTTGTGACGAGAGTAGTCATTTAGATTCGAGTAACTGCTCGACCATGGGTAGGCAAAGCTTTTTAAGGCTAGGTTGAACTTTCTGGAATGAGTTATTTTTTTTTGTAAAAAACCCTAGGTTTTGATCTAGAATCCCTAGGTTGTGATTGTAGCGTTTGGTTTTTACCTGACTTGTGCATTTTTTGCATTTGTCAGCTTTTGGAGATATCATGTCGAGTGACAATACAGTCTTAGACCCGCTTTACAATTGGACTTCTAGTGATCCGGAGGCCGAGGATGAAGGGGGAGTCGACAGTGGACCACGAGATGTCGATCGATTGGTAACAGTTGAGGATCCGTCGAGTGTTGTTACTGTAAACACGAAGGGTATGTTGGAGAAACACTGTATGCGCTATTGCAACGATGGTCGAATACCCAGAACATGTAGAGGTTGTAGAGGCATCTACGTTTGGTCACCCTCTAGGTATTCTAGATGGTAGTCCAGCTAGCGTAGTTATAGAAGAAAACTTGCGTAGTTTACGGATGATTTACAGTATCCCTGATGACGTTGAACTACGTGCGCCGAAGGAACATGAGCGTGCAAATTGGGACATACCAGGGTGAACGTGTTTTTATGAATACACCCTTCGTTTAGGGTTCAGATTTTCAGTTCCCTAACTGGTTCGACGAATGTTGTTAAATTACGACCTTGCTCCTAGCCAATTGATGCCAAATACTTGGAGAATATTGTTAAGTTTGGGCGTCCTTAGTGAGAGACACAATGTGAAGTTTTGGTTATGATGCTTACTTGACAATTATTACTTGAAGGAGCATGTAAGCGACCAAGGTCGTTACATGTTGATACCTAGAGATAAAAAGAATCAACTTATTACCGATACCACGACAAATGATCGTCATTGGAAGGATACCTTCTTTTTTGTGAAAGGTCCTCCGATCGACGGTCCTTGGGGAGAGTTGTAGTATCAGTATCAGTAAATCTGGAATCGATATGGTGAGTGTTGTCTACCAATTGTCATTTGGTGTTTTATTTATTTATTTATTTATGCAACTCGTATTGATACATCATTGCTTTTGTAGAAACGAAGGGTGCAGACAGTAAACCGTCGTGCGACGTGGCACCTGCACGTACTAAGGAACTATTAGCTATTTCTGTCGAACATAGGAGTTGTAGAGTGTTACTTACAGAAGGTAAACTTAGGCCTAGTAGTCTTTGGAGGTGGTCGACGTTAAATAGATCGCGAGCCCCGTATCCCTATGTGAAGGATTTCTTGTCATATGTTTGGATTAGGAGGAGTTTTGAAATTTTTCAGTATGATATGAAATTTTTGTCACCTTTTATTGATTTTGAACGTCATTTCGCAGTAACATAGATGGCGAGCGCACAGATCAACATGCCAGACAAAGCCGAAGCTATAAGGATTTACAGGGAGGAGATTGCCAAAAAACGGGCAACAGCAGCGAAAAAGAAGCAAATTGCTGAGATGTCGAAGGAAAGTGCGCCAGCAGTACCAGAGAACATCTATCAGTCATCGCCTGAGAGGAGCCCATCGAGGAAAAGACATAAAAGAGATTCTGCTGTTGACCATGGAAAGAGGGTCGAATCTAGTTCGAAGGAGAAATCAGTTGTGACTGCTTTGGAGCCAGATTCATCGATGATGCTCCTTTCTTCTGGACTCTCGTCGTTTAAGGAACCGACATAATTTCTTGACAGGTTGAACGAATTTCTACTCTCTTCTAATGAATTGTTTTTGAAAGGCAAGAAGACGGAGGAGGTATTCAACATGGGCATTCTAGGTAAATTTGCTATCGTCTTAAAGTTTCTTTTTGATTAGCTTTCTTTCTTATTGATGCGACATTTCTTTTTTGTAGGCTTTGCAAGTGCACTTGCAT
Organism: Acer yangbiense; assembly: GCA_008009225.1. Taxonomy (NCBI): domain Eukaryota; kingdom Viridiplantae; phylum Streptophyta; class Magnoliopsida; order Sapindales; family Sapindaceae; genus Acer; species Acer yangbiense. The sequence continues at coordinate 25,356,720 of CM017771.1, forward strand.
CTACACGACAGGTACAAAACTGTTACTGATAAGTGCGCGAAGTTGTGGAAGGCGAACGACACCCTGAAGGCAGACAATGCTAAACTTGACAAGGCGATGAAAAAGATTGAGCAAAAGAACATAACTCTAGGGGAGGAGTTGAAGGGTGTGAAAGATGAGAGAGATCGACATCAAGCTGAGTCGATGAAAGCCAATGAGGTAGTTAAGGAGCAGGACCAACTTGTCGAGGGCTTGAAGAAATGGCTGATGTCGATGGCAGCAGACGCAATGTGCAAGGCCAGGGCGGAGCTTTTCAAGGAATACTTATCGGGTACACATGTGAATTGGGATTCTAAAGAGATGTAAGAGGAGGTCGACGCTTATGAAGAAATGAAACGTCTTAAACTTGAAGGATCTCCAGAGGGAGCAGATGAAGAAATGGATGCTGGAGATGTCGATAAGAGCCCTAGAAATGATGAGAACCTCGACAATGTTGAGGACCAAAATGCTGCTGCTGGTGCTGATTCTACTCAGAAAGATGCTTCTTCTGTTTAATTCTATCTCATTTTTTTTTTTTTTTTTATATATATCAATGTTTCAATTGGGTCTGTAAGTAAGGATGATTTGGTCGATTCAACCTATATTTATGACTTGAATCCTTTATTTTATTTTAAATCGACTTCATGTGTGTTGTCATTTTGATTTGATATTGTGAAAACGATACGACCATCATATAATGGGGTTTGCACATTAGTAGCTTTTAATTGAATGAGATAAGCCTGTAAACTTACGCTCATACGTATTTTGGTCGACAACCTTCTATCAATAGTGGAACTTAGTCGAACAACTTTATATTTAACTTTGAATATCGCATACACGCGTTAATGGGTCGACACGACTTTTCTTTACATAATAAAATCGCTTACGTGCGTTATATATGGTCGATGCAATCTTTATTTGCGTAAAATTTTTACGTACATTATGCGTTATTTGGTCGACATGACCTTTTTTACATTGAATTTTCGCATAAATGTGTTTTATAAAGGAAATTCATGGTCGACACGACCTTAATATGCTATTTTGCATACATGCGTTATTGGGTCGACATGACCTTTTTTATATAGAATTTTCGCGTAAATGCGTTTTATAAAGGAAATTCATGGTCAACACGACCCTCATTACATATGCTATTTTGCGTACATGCGTTCATATGAGTCGACATTTGTCCCTATTGCTATTCCCCCACTCTTAATATGCTTTTGTCGAATGAGGATATTGAGAGTTGATTTTGCAGATGTCGGTTCGTATTGCATCTGTAATATACATATATTGCTTATCGAAGTCGACAGCTTGTATGGAGCAAGATGTGATTGTTATTTGTGAGCTCAGTTTTGCATTTAGTTGCACTAAGTTTTCATCATTACTCATTGTGGGTCGATGTTAGTTTTGAAATGTTGATAAAAATGAACAAGTAATAGTATAACGAAAAATATATCAAAATAGTAAGTTTAGAAATGGTACTATTTTAGATGTAGAGTGTTCCAGCTGTTGTGTAGTTCTCGACTGTCGAGTCGTCGTAATTTGTATGCTCATCGCCCTACTGCATCTGTTATTTGATATGGGCCCTCCCATGTCGGTCCCAATTTTCTCGCTCCTTTTTCTTTTGTGTTTTGGAAGACTCGTTGTAGTACCCAGTCATTGATTTTGAAAACTCTAGTCCGTACATTTTTGTTGTAATGTCATGCGACTTGCTGCTGATATGACTGGATCCTTAGAGTGTCACGGTTTCGACGTTCGTCTAGATGATCTAGTTCGAAAGTGAGTTCTAAGTTATTCTGTTCCTCATTTGGGTTTTCACTTTTAGCGGTCGCAAGTCGTGTCTCTATTGAGATTACCGCCTCAGAGCCGTAGACAAGTGAGAATGGAGTTTCTCCAGTCGATCGACGTGGAGTAGTTCTGTACGACCATAATATCTCTGGGAGTTTTTCCGCCAATTTGCTTTTCTATGCATCAAGTCATTTTTTTAATGTGTTGACGATGGTTTTATTGGTCGACTCTGCTTGCCCGTTGGCTTGAGGATAGCGCGACGTTGAGAAGCTCAACTTGATACCATATTTGTCACAATTATTTTTGAAATCGTATGAAATAAATTAGGATTCGTTGTCGGTCACTATCTCCCATGGTACTCCAAACCTGTAAATTACGTTTTTCCATACGAAGTTGCGTACCTCAATGTCACGTACTTGTTGGTATGCTCCGATTTCAACCCATTTGGTGAAGTAATCTGTTAAAACTAGCATGTAGACGACACCTCCAGGTGCTGGGGGGAGTTTACTTACAATGTCCATTCCCTATTTCATAAAAGGCCAAGGGGCCGAAATTGAATTTAACATACCTAGGGGGAGATGCGACACGGGTGCAAATCGTTGACAGTTGTCGTACGACTTCACATGATTTTAGGAATCAGACCGCATTGTCGGCCAATAGTATCCCGCTGTGATGGCTCTGTTCGACAGACTTTGAGCGCCAGAATGATTTCTGCATTCCTCGTAGTGAAGACTTTTGAGGACGTCGTACGCCTCTCGAGGGGTTATGCATCTCAAGTAAGGTCTTGTAAATGATTTTTTATAAAGCTTACAGTATATAATGCAAAATTTTGCAGCTTTTGCTTTGATCTTTGTAAGGTCTCAGTTTATTGATTGGCTTATTTCGTAGACAAACCACATTTGGGGTTTTTGTAAGGGTAGTTTAGGCTCTCAAGACTTCAAGAGAAGAAGCACCAAAGGTAAATTTCTAGTGCTTACTTTGCTTTGAAGAGATGTAGTTGCACACACATACAACACTTGCATAATTTTTATTCTTGAATGTTGTGTTTGTATTATGTGTGCATTATTTATTATTTAATCTCTCTTCTTGTATAAGTATTGATTGCATCTTGTGATTAAAATAACATATCATGTTAGGCTTTTAGGATGCATTTTCTTTACCTTGTTTCCCTTGCATTTTATGTATGGGGTTCATGTTAGGATTATGCTCAATAGCAAGAGTGTAATATTGTAATTGACAATCTTATCATATTAATAAAGTGATTTTTGTTTATTTAAACAAAATCTTATAGCATTTATAATTATAATTGTCAAGGTAAATAATCATAAGGTCAAAAGACTATGAGAAAAGAAGAATTGTTCGTACATCTGGATATGTATGAGGTAGACACAATTCTTTAGTTAGTCTTGAATAATGTTCACAACTTAAGTTAAAGGTTGGGCACCTTTATCTTGTTAAAGTTGTAGATTCTTTTACTAGCATTTGAGTGGGATCAAATGTGTTATGATGAGTCTAAAATCATCGGAGGGTCTTCGAGTAAAAGAATCTAGTGCACTGGGTGCATTGAACTGGATCACAATGAAATACTTTATCTAGAACCGTCAGTAGATAAAAGTTTTTTCATTATCAGGACAATCGGAGAGTCTATCTTAATCCTGAGATAAATGATGGACTTATGGTTGCAAGTGGTATCATTTGAGTTATCAATGAGTACGATTATATAGCATAGTCTATCCTCGATAGTTTGGTGATATTCATTTGTTAATCGATAGAGGACTCCATTTATAGATATGGACATCGTGGCTCCATTTATTAAATGAGAGTAGAATATCATCATATGGATGTTTTGAGGTATTGGATATTGAATCTTAACGTTAAGTTTTCGATAGAGTCTATTGAAACATAGCTTCTGGACAAGTCAAAATATCCAAGTTCAAAATGTGGTCATATGAGTAAATATGGTAACTTGGAGAGCTATAGGCGGTCTATGAGCTCTTGGCGATTACTGATATTCTTCACGAGGATACACCATCTCCAATAAGATTGTCTAGGGTACGAATGAGAAATATTTACTTATTCCATCTTTATTTAAGAGTGCAATTTTAGTTCTTTAGTGGAATGAACTAAAATTAATAGATTGAACCTAAGTGAATCATTTGTTGATTGTGATTGGGTTATGTCTATTGGAGCTTAAATTTAGATAGGCCCGCCAAGGTCCCCAATCCACACGGACTTGCATGAATCACTTGATATATTCTACCAGACTAATTTATGGGTCCATCTAGAATTGTATTAAGGCATGTGGACTTGTTTCTTTTAGTAAGAATGGACTTAGTTCACATGTGGGCCTTTTGTTAAGGTCCAATGGATTTAATAAAATAGAAAAACAATATATAGATATATTAATATATATGGCACATGGCCGAGATATATATAATATTATATTGTTCTATTTTTATTAATTGATTAAATGGAAATTAATTAATTGATTGATTAATTATTTAATTAAAAATCAAAATCTTTTTCTGACTAGGAAATATGTTTCTTAGTAGTATACTATTGTGGTAGTATAATAAATATAAAAGACTTTATTTGGTAAGTAGATTAATAAAGAGAATTTATTTATCTAGTCAAATTAGGAAGTCTTTGATATAGTCACAAATACACTAAAGAGTTGGATTAGGGTTTGGAATTCTAAGAAAATCTACCTAGGGTTAGGATTTAAGTCAAAAGACACAAATCCTAAATGGTAAAGGATTTCGGCCTCAATATATAGATATATATAAAATATATATGGCAATTAGCCGGAATATATATAGATATATATGCTTTATAGATATAAATATATATTATATAATATAAGCAGTATTCGTGCACTATATATGATATATAAGTAAAGTGCAGATTTTGACTATATATAATATATATAAAAGAAGTGGATTCGTGCACTATATATATATTGGGAATAGAAGGATTCAGTGCAATAATATATATTAGATTAGGCAAGTGGATTCTGCGAACTATGTATATATATTGTGCAAAGAGAATTCGGCTAACTCTAATGCTTACTTGAGAGTTATTTTTCTTTTACTTGAGAAAAATAAAATCCAACTCTTAGATTAGTGTGAGAATTCGGCCAAGAGGAAAAGAGAGAAAAGTTTGTTCTTATTTCGATAGTGCACTAGTAACTTTTATATCAAAAGGTTTTGTGCACAATTTCGAATAAGGTTCACACGAGTTTCGATCTAACGATTGTGAATTCAAAAGTGACCAGAACATTCTTTGTAGCCTCTTGGAATTTGTTGTGACTAACAAAAAAGAAAAAGTTTTGTTAATCCATCCTCAGGTACACAATTCAAAGAGAAGGGAGACCACGCTCCTAGGTGATTCACGTTCGTGATTGGATTGGAAGATCTTGCGGATTACCATCCACGCAATGTCAATCGGATCACGCGACAAAGGTATGATATCTTTAGTATTATATGTTAATTAATTAGAGGGTTAAGGTTCAAATTATGGAAAAATTTTAAACTATACTAAACCGTCTTTTAGTCTCGCTTCCGCTGCGTGCACTCGATTTTTCCCTACAGTTCAAAGGAGTGGGCTGTGTGCTGGTCATCATGTGCCAGACCAGTGCAGAACTCCCAGTTCTCTGTCGCTGGTCGTCCAGCGCAGATTGTCTAGGTCTCTGTCGCTGGTCTTGCGCCTCTGGTCATGCGCAGCCTTCACTAGCGCACATCGCCCAGTGGGTTGTCGCTGGTTGTGCACCCTTCGCATGCGCTGGTCGACCAACGCACCATGCAAAAATTGGCTTTGCGCTGGTTGTGTGCTGGTCCACCAGCGCATAAGGCATATTTTGGTGCGATTTTTCAAAACGACCACACTTTACTTATGGCCTCTATATATACAACTCTATGTTTTTAGGTCAGTTTCCTGAGTTCAAAATATCATATATTTTCCTTAGAATATTTTTCAAGTGAAAAAATTCTCAAGAACTCTTCTTTAAACACTCAAATACATTCCTTTGTGCATCAAAGAACATCTTGCAATCATCCATGCATGGCTTTGCATCATCACATCTTCCTTGGTATGTTCTTCACTAACTTCATCTAATTTTAGTGTTTTTCATATTAAGACATCTCTTTAAATTACTTGTATGTTTTTAGATCATATGCCAAATGCAAGTTAGAGATTATTTGTGATGAATATGATTGAGTGTTGTATTGTGATAGCTAATTAGGTTTTTGCTTAATCGTGATTAGCTAAGCTTTTTGACATGTCATTTAACTATTAATATCTAGGATTATTTTAATTGCCATATTGTCATCCTAGATAAGCATATAGGGTTCCCTAGCTCTTTATTGCTTTTTGGATATTTCATATATTCACATAGGATCTTTATCTCTTCATTGAGAAGTGAGACTTGTGTAGCTTCCGGGATTAGGTTGCGTAAATAACAAGCAATTGGACTAGGTTCACTCATACTGGGATTAGGTAGGTGTGTGATTATATACCGGGATTAGGTTGTAATCGTTTATACACATTTAGTGGATTCGAGGTTCGAGTGTGGCACACTTATTAGCCCGTGGTTTTTCCCATGAGGGTTTCCACGTAAATATCAAGTGTTATTTACATTCCGCACCATATTACATTTGCTATATTATATTGACTATTAGGGGCATTTTCGTAATCTTGACCATACACGAAAATTGGGGAAAATCAATTAAAATCTATTCACCCCCCCTCTAGATTAATATCAAACACACTGAGTATTTGTTTCAATCTTCCTTGCTTCAGATTTGTCTCCTGGTAGGATGTCGGCCTGAAGGTAATTAAATATGGGTTCCATCCAACTTCTTCCATGGTCGACAGGTGCAAGTACTTATGCTTCTTGAATTGTTGGCGACATAAGATGAACAACGGCTATAGATTTCAAACCGTTTGTTGTTGTCAACCCAAGACTTGCCAATGCGTTTGCTCGAGCATTCTCAGATCTGGGTAATTGTTGGATTGTAAACTCGTTGAAGGTTGACTGAAGTTGTTTGGCTTTAGCCAAATATACCGACATTCTTTGGTCCCTTGCTTCATAGGAGTCATTCATCTGTCGAACGACTAGTTGAGAATCGCTTAGTACTTGTATGTTTTTTATGTCTAAGCTTTTTGTAAGGTTGAAAGTATACAAACATAGTTAAATTGCTTAAGGCATACCTAGAAAGGGGGGGGGGGGGGGGGGGGGGGGGGAGGGAATAGGTTTTTACACCGTTTTTCAATCCCTTGAACAAACTTTTGTTTGTCCCTCAAGGTAGCCTTACACACAACAAAATAAATCAAGAAAGACATACATAGACAATGGCCTTGTTTGGCTAGGCTTTTAGAGAGCTTGAAAGCTCTTTTGGGGCTTGAAAGCAGCTTTGGAGAGTGTTTGGATAAATTATGAGAAGGGCTTCTTGGGTGTGAAAGCTCTTTTACAAGAAGCACCACAACAGTTGCTTCTCTTGAAAGGGCTTCTAAAATATACGCGAAGAGTTTTGTACAGTTAAATGAAATTTTCATATTCCAATTTTACCCTTTTCTTTCATATATATATCAAACTGAAATTCACTCTCTGATGTTCTTCCCCAATTTCTCTCATCTCTCCCCATCTGCTTGCTGCGAAGATTCGTTGCTACGGCCGTGAAGAGTCATCAACCTCCAAATCCAGCACAAGACCTCGTCAATCTCCTCACCGTCTCAACCTCGTTAACTTCCTTACCATAGACTCACCGAGTCCAACTCAACACAGACAAAGACACCGACATCGTTTCTTCATCTTTGTATTTGTCAGCGATTTCGAGTAGCAGCATAAACTCACTTGAGTCTGAGAGAGAGAGAGAGAGAGAGAGAGAGAGAGAGAGAGAGAGAGATGGGTGGTGAGTTAAGATACAAAATCTCGCAAAATGCGTACATAAAACTGGTGCTGTACGCGAGGAAGCACAAGACAGCGGCGGTCAACGGAGTCTTGGTTGGACGAGTCTCGCCTCAGAAGAACGACGTCGTCGAGATCACTGACTCCGTCCCTCTCTTCCACGCCCACCTTCGTCTCCTCCCTAACCTCAAGACTCCCTCATCTTGGTATATATTTACCTTTCTACCCTTCCCCTCTCTCGTTCTCTAAATCTTTATATATATATGATCTGAAAAATCATGTGAATTGTGTAGTTTTGAACGCTTTATGTATTTTATGATCTGGGTTTTGTTTTGTTTTCTTGTAAAGTTGTGTTTTTTAGTTAAAGTTTTCATTTTGTGGCAATTCTCTCTGTATACACTTGAATATATGTATGTATGTAAAATCATGTCGTGTGGTTTGTATGTAAAATCGTGTATGTGTGTGTTAGTGAGTGTAAGTTGGTTTTGAGCTATGATTATATAATCTTGATGCCAAAGTGTCTCTTACCCTTGCTCAAGTGTTTGGATCGTAGGTTTTTTTTTTTTTTTTTTTTTTGGAAATTGGAGAAAATGAATTGAGTCTATGAATTTTTAGTTTCCCTTTAATATGCTCAATATGATACTTAAATGGGAAATGGTGTTGTTGATTTTCGTTGAATGTTTGGATTGTTGCTACTTAGATGGGAAATGGTGTTGTTGATTTTAGTTGAATGATTGGATTTTTGTTGTGAAGAGTGGTAATTGCTTTCTATTTGAACTTCGTTTATATTACTGTTACTTGAGATTGAAGGGTTGATGTAAAAGTTATAAAAATCAGATTTTGAAGTAGGATTTTGGGTTCGTTAATTGCCTCTGAATTGTATGTATTTGAATGTGTCAACTACATCCGCACTCGGGGACAGATACGCCACTTAATGTGACCTTTCTACGAGCACCTTCCCATGCATTATTGAAGGTTAACGTTCCTCTTGTCTTCAGAGGAGAAGATGTGTCTCCTGGTCTAACAAAAGGTACACCGAAATGTTTTTATCTTTTTTCGAATTCGTTAGAAAATCTGGTTATGAATGCTTGTTTTATTTGCATTATGTGTTTAACTGGTCGGTATCACTTGGAAGATGAGGCTTGTGTTGAGACGAATTCTGTTTTTAAATTCCATTAGTTTGAGATTATGTTTCTGTACTCAGCTTATTTAAATTAGAACTTGAGGCTTGAAATGGGTCTTCTCAGTGCCCACTGCTTGTACTAATATGTATGAAATGGGTCTTCTCAGTGTTCGAGCAAGAGCAACATTGCTTAGTTGTTGTGCTTTGTTTTGTGTTATTTGCAGCAAAGAGGCAAGGAAGGCTTTGTTGGAGGAGAGGCCAAGCACCAACAACTCCACCATTACTACTATGATTTCTGTGAAATGGAAGGTATAGTAATGAATTTATGTGTATTCTGCCATTGTTGTTATGTAATATATGTTGGGTTCATGTTTTTAATTGGTGGGCTGGAACTGAGTGAGGAAGAGAAGCAAGCGTGGAACATGAAAGCCGCTGAAGCAATGGAAGCATACAATAAGGAATTGGAAAAGTACAACAACTCCATTGCAGCAGCCATAGATGACAAACATCAGCCGTAGAAAGAATTGGTGGAGGAGGAAGAATAGCATACCACCAACAACACCATTGCAGGAGCTAAGGATGAAGACTGTTGAATATGTTTAATGATTTGAAAATGTTCTTGTGTTCACACACATCATCGGTACAAGTAGTAGTAGTAGTAAGTAGTAAAAAGCAAGACATTGGTTTGATGGCACTTAGGCTGTGTGATTGATTTGCTATAGAATTAATGGAAATTTTATGATTCTGTGTCCAATTCTCAAAGTTCTCATTTTAATTTATGACTTTGTGACATGTGAGAGATTTTGTCGGAGATAGAATCTACTGTGAAATTTTGTTCTACTTGTCAACATTAACCCTATTTTTCACACTAAAAAAGTAACAAGAATAAAATACTGAGATTTTAGCAAAAGATAGTGTTAAAAAAGTTGTATTTGAAGAGATGACAATCGCTCTACTTTTTAATTTTATTACTTTATTTATTTTAGTATGTATTTTTTAAGGAGATATAATTGAAAGAATGTTATAATATCCCATATGAAGTAAACTTTAATTTTTTAAAGATATACATATATAATTTATTCTAATTAAGGTAAAAATGTTATATTAAAATTAGAAGTGATTTTAATTAGTTACAACCAAACAGGCTCAAAAGCTCTTCTTCAAGGGTAAAAATGTCATATCATAATCAGAAGAGATTTTAAAATGTTCCAACCAAACAGTTTCAAAAGCTCTTCCTGATACAAAAGCTCTTCTGGAATATACCATCCAAACAGTAACCGAAAAGCTTAGGCTTTTACTTCTCTTCTTCTACTGCCAAAAGCCAAAAGTAAAAGTTATCCCAAATGGGCCCAATATGAGAATATAATCATGTGAACAAGGTCTATGTATATCACCTAGTTGTGTGAGGTATAAGAACAAATAAACACATCAACAAATAATACTTGTATTTCAATAGATGTTCAATGAGTTACAAGAGTGATCAAATATCACTATACAAAAATTACAATATACAAAAGAATCATATATACAAAAATGATCAAAAGAATGAATCCACAAATCACACTTTACAAATACTTGCTTCACTATATATCACAAGTGAATAATATGAAACAAGATAATAATATACACAAGTAAAATATAAAAGATAGAGATATGAAGAAATAACATAAGAGATTTTTTAACGTGGTAAAACCTCTAAGGAGGAAACATCCACGGGTTGAAATACAACCATTAGGGTACTATATATATTGGATGATAAAAATAGAGAATCCACAAAGTGACCAATCTTTAGCTCACCTAACCTAGTGGAGTCTAAGTCTATCCAACCCTATTGGAAAGTATGAAATCCCTCAATGATGCGAAACCACCATATATTGGACAACACACAAAACCAACATTGATGGAAGATTAGAAATTCCTCAAGAGTGCATACACCTCTCGTGTACCCCGCTCTTTTGGAGTCTATGTCTACCCATAGGCCTAGGCCTACCAATATAATAGCCAACTCCCTATCCAAGGCACTCATGTCTCTAGGGAGCCTCCCATGCATGACTATCCGAGTTCTCCCGACTCTAGCCATGACTTCTTGCTTGTCTATCCGAGTCCTCCCGACTCTAGACAAGACTTCTTGCTTACCTATCCGAGTCATCCTGACTCTAGGCAAGACTTCTTGCTTGGCTATCCGAGTCATCCCGACTCTAACCAAGACTTCATGCCTTTTACAAGGACTTCCTAGTGTGATCATGTGAATGCAAATGATGCAAACAACCAATTTAACATAGAACATGTGATCAATACATTCCATGGTACAAATAGACCTAAACATGTGAAATCATAAGTAATAAAAGTCTAGATGCAAAATACAAGAATAAAACCTAAAGCATGTGTAAACACCAAACACATAAGCTCAAAGTCTCATTCACACATACAACACTTGAACAAAATGTATTCATGAAGTACAAGTTCAAGATGCTATCAACATAAAATAAAATTCTAGATACATGAGATTAAATCAATCAATATTCTAGCCAAAAATATAGAGCAAGGGTTTAAGATGTAAATCAATTAAACCCTAGATTGCTCTAAAACTCATACAAATACAATAATCATAGATTTAATCAATATAAGGATCAAATCAAATCTCAAGGTCATTTATCACAAAATTAATTCAATCAAGTCACAAACAACCTAAGATGTCATTCTAATCACAATACAACTCACAATCATGTGAAAAACCTAGAATCATAGAAACTAGTCCACATTTGTCTCTAGATAGACTTTTGATTAGAATGATTATGAATCTATATTTCTCAATAGATTTCACCAAACATAAACATACATATAGAAGAAGAAACCCCAAGCAAATTGAAGGTTTAAAAAGAAAGAAACCCCATAGATAAGACCAATACCTTGGATTCACGAGCTGGTTCGGATTTCTGTGTGGAACCACCAGAAAACTCGATCAAACAGCCACCAAACCACTTGGAAAAGGTAGAGGACTCGATTACAAACGTTCTCCAACTTGAATCACTCAAATCCGACTTCGTATGAAGAAGTTATGGTGTTTGGAAGATGAGAACATTTGGGAGAAAAATCTGACGGGAATCTTGCAATTGTTCTTCTTGAAAACAAATGGAGGGAAATAAAAAAGAGGAGAGAGAAGGCAATTTTTGGCCAATCACAAGGGGCCACGTCAGCCCAGGCCCGTGGGGGGCGCATGGGCCACACGGGGGCAGAGAGCCCTTCTGGCCGTGGGGCCCACGGCTCACCCATGGCTTGGGCCACACGTGGCCTCTTGGCCACTTTCGCCCTCGCGCCCTCCCTCACGTTCTTCAGCCGTATCTTGGGCATCCGAACTCCGATTTTGAATCCGTTTTTGGATTATGAATCGTGACTCCCTCACGCATGAGAAAGACTACACAACTTTGAAAAATGGTTGAGAAATCATCTCGGAAAAGGACGATGAAGTCAACTCAACGAATGAGAACGAAAAGTAGCGTAGCTACATCGTTTGGACTTGAAATTAAATGAATGAGTAACTGAAATGACCGGAACTCAATAAGGAATCATAATAGAGCATATTCAAGTCCAAATACAAAAATACAAAAACATACAAACACAAAGACACACACATATGCTATTTCCTAGACATAGTCCTAGAACATGCAATAAGCAAAGTTTGTCAAGATAGTATAAATGCATGAGCATATATTATCAAGTATGTGAATGTGTTATATCAATGATATTTAACCATGAAGGAACACACAAGGATGCCATGTGTGTGTGTGTGTGTGCCTAGCCTTGTAAGAGATATGAGGTCTTATATTACCTTTGATGATCAATGAAGCACATATCTCTTTAATGCCGGCTTCTTGCATGAATTGTGGTCGAGACATTCTTCATCTTATTAAATCTTCAATATAGGAACCACTAAACATTACAAGAGAAATACGTTTTGATATGGAATTTATGCCAACGCAAACTATAAACCTAACAGAGGTTGAGCCCAGCAATCAATGCTTCATATTCGGCTTCGTTGTTTGTCACACGGAATTCACAATGGATCGATTATTCCAATATGTCCCCCTGTAGGGATTTGAGCACCAGCCCTAGTCTACTTCCTTTGACATTACTGGATCCGTCGACCGATAAAATCCATTTTCTGGAGGAATGATTTTCTGTGAGAGCTTCTAGTTCCTGTTCGGCTTGCACATTCTCATAAGAGGTAAAGTCTACAATAAAGTCAGCTAATACCTATGATTTCATTGCTATTTGCGGGTGGAAGCTGATGTCGTACTCGTTAAGCTCCACAACCCATTTCGTCAGTCGACCTGAAAGTTCTGGTTTGTGAAGAATATCTTTGAGGGGGTATGTAGTTAATACCTTAATGGAGTGGCATTGGAAGTATGGTCGCAGCTTGCGCGTTGCTACGACACGAGCTAATGCTAGTTTTTCCAGTCGACTATACCTGGTTTCCGTGTCGAATAAAGCTTTACTCACGTAATACACTGGATGTTGAGCGCCCTTTTCTTCTCTAATTAGTACGGCACTTACGGCAGTGTCGGATACTGCTAAGTAGACGATTAATGTTTCGTTGTCTTTTGGTTTCGACATCAATGAAGGTGAGGCCAAGTACGTCTTCAAATTTTGCAAGGATTTTGCACAGTCGTCATTCCATTCGAATGCCTTGTTCTTTCTTAACGTGTTGAAAAAAGGGTGGTAAAGTTCGGACGACTTTAAGATGAACCAGTTCAAGGCTGCTATACGACCTGTGAGTTTTTGTACATCTTTGATACATATGGATGATTCAATTCCTTCTATCGACCGAATTTGGTCTGGGTTGGCTTCGACGCCTCTCTGGGTGACTAAGTAGCATAGGAATTTTCTTGAAGACACACCAAAGGAACATTTAGTAGGATTAAGTTTCATACCGTATTGGTTAAGTACGTCGAAAGACTGTATCAAATAGTCGATGTGTTGTTGAGCGACTAGAGATTTGACCAGCATGTCATCGATGTAGACCTCCATTGTCGATCCAAGCATCTTAGCGAACATCTTGTTGACTAGCTGTTGGTAGGCTGCACCTGTATTTTTCAAACCAAAAGGCATTACTTTATAGCAAAAAATACCTTGCTCGGTGACAAAGGCTGTTTTCTCCTGGTCATCAGGATGCATTAAGATTTGGTTGTAGCCAGAATAAGCGTCCATGAAGCTTAGTAGTTCATGCCTTACAGTGGCGTCGACCGGTATGTCGATGTGAGGGAGTGGGAATGAATCCTTGGGACACGCTTTGTTGAGGTCTGTGAAGTCGATGCAGACTCGCCACTTCCCATTTTTCTTCTTTACTACCACGACGTTTGCTAACGAGTCGGGGTATTTTACTTCCTTCATAGAATTGATGTCGAACAACTTCTAGATCTCTTCATTGATCACTTTATTCCTTTATGGAGCGAACTTCCTTCTTTTTTGTTTTATTGGTTGGTGATCTGGATCGACTTGCAGTCGGTGAACTGTTACCTCTAGGTCGATACCGACCATGTCCGAATGTGACCAGGCAAAGCTGCTGCATTGTTCCTTCAGGAATTCAATCAATTGCTTGCAGATGTCATTTGATAATCTGGATCCAATGAAGACTTTGTGGTCTGGCTGTTCAGGGTCGATTGACACCTCATCGAGTTCTTTCATATTTGGCTTGTTTGGGCTCGAATTGACTTTGGCATTCTGTAATTGCTATAATTCCTCTTTTTTTTCCATAGCATTTTGGTAGCATTCTCTGGCTGCTCTTTGTTCCCCTTTAATCTCTTTCACTCCCCACTTATTTGAGAATTTTATCATTTGGTGGTATGTCGAGGGGATAGCCTTCAACTTATGTATCCACGGTTTGCCAAGGATCATGTTGTATGGAGATTTACAGTCAAGTACCAGGAAATTGATATATAAGTTGACTCCTTCGGCATAGACAGGTAGTACGATTTCCCCTAGAGTACTTTTCTGTTCTCCATTGAAGCTTGTCAGCATGGTCGTTCAACGACTGAGTTTGGATTCATCGACCTGCATTTCTCTTAGAGCACTATTAAATAATATATTACAAGAACTACCATTGTCGATTAAAATACGTTTGGTTAGACAATTAGCAATATGTAATGAAATAACAAGTGCGTCATGGTGGGGAGAAAACAAACCTGATTTGTCTGTAGTCATGAAGGTGATGGTCTTGTTGACTTTCGAAGGGTATTCTCGGTTTGGTTGAATTTCGGCATTTGACACTTGTCGTGTATGCCTCTTTGCTACAGAATAGCTTACGCCACTGACTTTAGATCCACCTACAATGTAATTGATCACTCTATCCTATCTGGGTGGTTCAGGAGGACTGCCGTTCGCACTGGCTTGCCTTTGGTTGTCGCATCTTGCGAGAGTTTGTTTCCCCTTGTCAGTTAGGAATTCTCGTAGAAGTCCCTGCTTTAAGAGTTCCGCAACTTCATATTTGAGGGCGACACAATCTTCCATACGATGGCTGTGATCACCGTGAAACTCATATCGGAGCCTTGCATCTCGATGTTCTGGGAGTGCATTCATCTTTCGTGGCCATTTGATCGTTTTTCCCATTTCTCTCATCACTGCAATGAGGTCGACCGGTTCAATGCTAAGGTTGTATTCTGGTGCTTCAATGCATGGTCGATCCGACCTTGGGTTGCCACGCCCATAAGAATTTCTATTTCTAGAACCTTTGTGTCATGATTGATTATTTTTCCTATCGTTTGTCAGATAAGGTTCTGACCTTCTGTCATTAGACCTTCTATCGACTCGATCGTTTCATCGACTTCCATAATTGATGGCTTTTCCAATGAAATTTGCTTCGTCTTCCTCCCATTTGATTTGGGCCCATGCTTTTGCCAGTATGTTTTCCATTGTCCTGTATGGATATTTAGTGAGTTCTTTATATAAGTCGGTATCAAACCTGAGGCCTTTCCTGAAGGCGGTCGCTTGATTGCAATGTGGGATCTGTACTTTCTCTCTGTTGAAGAGTCCGACATATGTTCTCAAATTTTCGCCAGGTCTTTGCGTTATTGTATATAGGTCGTCCGACGGTTTTTCTAGCTTGCGGCTGCTTGCAAATTGCTCCATGAATGTATTTGTCAGCTGCGTAAAAGAATTGATAGAATCGTTAGGTAAATTCGTATACCATTGTAAAGCTGGACCATTAAGGCTAGACCTGAAAGCTTTGCACATGCACGCTTCTCTCAGGTCGCGTGGAATTGTAGCAGTGAACATCCTTTGTTTGTACTGTGCTATGTGATCGTCCGAATCTGTTGTTTCCTCGTACTGCTTCATGTTTGGGAAGTTGAATTTTCTGAGCATTTCAATGAGAGTAATCTCGTCGACAAATGGCAAATCGGTGAAGTTGTTGAATGTACTTTTCTTGATCGGAGTTGGGACTCCTGGAATTCTTTGGATAAGAGCTTCCATTTCTGTAAACCTGCGAGAGAATTCCAAATTAGCAGATAAAGGTAAGTCAGATCTGGGTTTTACCAATTCGGGAGTCGACTAGAGTGACACTGGCGTCCTTTAGACGTTGTCAGGCTATAGATCCATTGCTGGATCTTGCTCGTTCAACATCTCATTCCTGATTGGCATGTTGTTGAGGTCGATTTCGACTCGAGCCGTTTGAGGCGTCGGCTGATTCTACTGGTCGACCGGATTGATATCTAGTTTGATAGGGTTGCCTGGAGCTCTTGGAGCTGTTCGATCGACAACCTATTCATCGTTTGGAGCTAAGACTGGACGCTCTGACGTTGCTGAATCAAGTGCTACTCTGTCGACCAAGGCTCGCAATTCCTCATTCGTCGCTCGGATCGCTACATTCTTCGCTTTGAGCGCCTACAGTTTCTCAGCGTTTGCAGTCATTTGAGCAGTCAATGAATCGATCTGCTCTTCGATGGTTGGGATAGCTCCATCTCCAGACATGGTTGGTCACTCAAGTGACTTGATTAAGTTCAAAAAATAGTTGCAATGGGCCCCACGGTGGGTGCCAAACTGTAGATGGTCGATCTACGTGTAATATGGATCGGGTTGGGTTAGGTTAGGCCTAAAGCAATTCGTTCAAACTCGTAGAATTAATAATGTCGTTTCCTTGTTGAACCTGCAAGAGAGTGTTTGTTGAACTTGGATGGATACCTTGTTGAACCTGTAAATATAATTGAAATAGAAGCAAAATACGAGTAAAAATGATGTAGATGGGTTTGGATTTCTTAGCCTTAGGTGTGCTTAGGCTGAGCAATGGATGATAACCAATAATGATCGAGATTTTATCAGGTTCTGGTGACCGGAATATATTTACTCAGAATTTTAGTACGCTTTAGTAAGCTTTTTGTAAGAGAGATTTCAGAGAGCTTTGAAGTGAGAGAGCTCTCTTATTTATAGTCGAAGAAGTAGTTCCAATGTTCATTGATCATGGCTTGATCGTGGCCGAGATATTTGGAGAGATTCTCTCTTCAAACTATCCACCTAACATAACTGACATTTGACTTGGTCCTTCAAAGACCAAGTTCTGCTGCTGTTTGTGTTGGGTCGATCCAACATAACGGGCCTGGGTAGGATCTAGTATTTAAAGGTCTGGGTTTTAATACATTGGGCCTATGGGCCATTTTTGGCTACCACAGTAGAAAACCTAATTGCAAATTTGAAATATATAAATACCACATTTTCCCCACACACCACTCTAGCAGCGTTGCCTCACGACCCTCACCCCACCCCAGCCCAACACTCCAATGGCCTCACACCTCGTCCAATTCCAAACTCACACAGTCAGACAGGTTCTTTTTTTTTTTTTTTTATAATATTTTCTCCGTTTACATTTGTTTTCTTTTCCCAAATTTTTCTTTCGCCTTCATCTCTTTCTTTACCGGTTTTCCATATAATTTTCTTTCTGTACTTCTCTCTCACTTACACCCCTTAGTAAACCATGGCTTGGATGGAGATGGTGTGGTTGTTGAATTTGAGTGAGACTGTGGAATTTAAAGTGAAATTGTGTCTCTTGCAAAAAATAAAATAATAATAATAATAAAAAAGCAAGAAAGGGACATCGAATGTAATTTTTATTTTGTTGTTGGTTGTTATAAAGGCAAAGTTGGAATTATAAAAATTTCATTAAAAGAAATTTTGTCTTCCTGATTTTCTTAGAAGAGCTTTCAAGAGAAGCAAGGTGAGGGTAGCTTCTACCAAAAGAGCTTTCAGATTGCATAAGCTCTTTTTTTTTTTAAAATAATCAAAACATGCTTAAAAGTGGTTTTTAGACTCTAAAAGAGCTTTTAACCCCTCCAAAAGCCATGCAAAACAAGCCCTTTGTATCCTACAATCATGTGCAATAAAATAGGAAAGATATTTATTTATTAATTTATATTATTAAAATAATAGGATGAATCAAGCTTATAATATTATCATCTACATTTTACTATATCATAATTTTTTGACTTTTAGTTCTTGTTTTCCCCTTAATGAAATTTATTATAGATTAGTATGAAAGAATGTTATAGATAAATAAGGCATTTGTTTTTTGTATCGTTAAGAAATTGCATATATATTATGAGTAATGTTAGGCTTCCCAAATAATATGAGATTATGTGGTGGGTGATGTGATTTTGACAACTCACATACCACATTATTTGGGCATTGATTTGGACAAACTATTTGGAAAGCTACTATCACACAATCACTTATATACCACATATAAGTGTTTTCCCTAGCCAATGTGGGATGTACAATTTTCCCTACTCTATGAGCTCATATTGAGACTCAATATCTCATTCACCCATTAATCATTTTGTGAGTTTGAGTATACCATTTCAAAGCTCTCATAGAGGAGAATTTGAATATACTTTTATCTTCCATTTTTATGGAATCAATCATACCCAAATAACGCTCTTAAAATGTGTGTTCATCACAAAATTTCCAACAATCCCCCACATGAATGAAATTGACCTAGGAGACACGAGAGATGATTTTTCTTTTGGGTAAGTTCAAACGGTCGAAACCTGCATATGATAGGTAGGTGTTACCCTTTGAAGCTTCCCTCGTAAAGGTATGCTTACTTTACTGGCTGATCAGTAGATATGATATCCTTGAACTGTTCTGCCGTTTATGTAAACGATAGCACACCTCACAGTCTCACACAGGCATCTTCCAGACCTAATTTGGTTTTCACTGTTATGTTCGTTTTGGCCATGAACATGCACCTGGTTTTGTGAGAGTTGTTGGAGAAAATAGCCCTTCAATATTCTCTTTTAGAAGTGGCCCCACTTCTCTCTCACACAGGTGATTTCTTAATTAAGAGTAACCCACATTACTTTGCTCATATTTCTATTACTTAGAATTCCGATGCATAAGAATCTTTAGAAACATAGTTTAACCTTTTCCTTACGGGCATCACTGTTTCATCATATGAATGGACTAGGGGTTAACCCCCACAGTGATCCAACTAAGTCTTACAACTTGGTTGTCCCACTGAACCTAGATCGTGGGATCTCTAGTCAACTAGGTTGGGTTTCCATTGTATCGACTTTTTATTTCATGGGCTTTAGTCCCATTCCCCTCGATGATGTCTCAAATAATTCTCTATTTAACCCTTTGGTTAGCGGATCCGCAATGTTATCTTTTGACCTTACATAGTCAATAGAGATAACTTCAGTTGAGAGTAGTTGTCTAATAATATTATGTCTTCGACGTATATGCCTAGACTTCCCATTATACATGATGCTCTGTGCTCTTCCTATTGTTGATTAACTATCACAGTGGATGGAAATCGCCGGTACAGGCTTTGGCCATTTTGGAATATTCTCTAAGAATTGGCGTAGCCATTCAACCTCCTCACCAAATTTATCTAAAGCAATAAACTTAGATTCCTTGGTGGATCTGGCTATACATGTCTGTTTGGAGGATTTCCAGGATATTGCCGCACCTTCTAGTGTGAACACATACCCATTAGTAGATTTTGAATATTTCAATTCATATCAGATATCTAGTTTGCATCAATGTATCCTTCTAGGACAACAGGATATCTAGTATAATACAGTCCATAATTACGAGTGAATCGTAAGTACTTCAGTACTCTTACTATTCCTTTCCAGTGATCGGATCCTGGATTACTCGTGTATCTACTTAATTTGCTGACTGCATTAGCTATGTTTGGTCTTGTACAACTTGTTAAGTACATCAGACTTCCTATCACTCTAGAATATTCTAGTTGAGAGACGCTCTCACCCTTATTCTTGGATAGGTGTAGATTTGCATCTACTGGTGTTATGGGTGGGCACGGTTCGGTTTTAGGCAAAACCGAATTGGACCAAAAATATTTCGGTTTGTCCAAAATTGAACTGGTTTAAACCGAATAAGAGATGGGAACTGAACTGAACCGAATTGAGTTTAATCGGTTCGGTTCGGTTCGGTTTTAGGCCTAATGGGCCTAATGGGCTTAATGAGTGTTTTTAATATGTTTTTAAATTTAATGGACTGTTCACTGTTGGATACTAATTTTGACCATTTGAATAGCACAAAGCCAAAAAAACCCAAATCAAACCTAACTAATATATATACAATTACATCAGTTAAAAAACATATTACATAATAATAACAAATTCATTCTAAAACATACAAAAACATATTAATACATTCCAAACTCCAAAATAAAAGTTCAAAAATCAGTTAATAACAGATTAACAGTAGTACATACATAATAATACCTCCCAAAAATAAATAATCCAAACTCCAAATCAAAATTACAAACAGTCAACTACAATAACATTTCAATTCTAGTTTCCACACGACATTCCACATACATAAAAGCATGCATTCCATTTTGTCACTCCACTTGCAGGCTACAGATACAAAAAGTTATGTATGTATTTGTCGTAAAAATAAAAATAAAAAGTATAGTATTCGTAGTCTGTTGTGATAAGTAGCTGTATGATAATTTGGCACAAGCATGAGAAGCCACGTACAATGAGTATTTGGAACTTAATTTAAAGATCTTTGATTTTGAACTAAGAATTAAGATCAAATCCAATCAATAACAGAAAACCACAATAAAAGGTATAAAGTTGGAGCCACAATCGAATCTGCTTGGCAATATATGCCACAATCAAGATTCAAGGCATTATAAAGCTAAATTATATTAATCTGTTATATAAAGCCATAAAGGCATAAAGCTGCTAAAGCTAAACTCATTATAGCAAATGCTCATAAGTCATAACATACAAGGCAATATTCTCTGAACTGTGTTATATAAAAATAAAAGTATAAAACTAAAGCTAAACTAAAACTAAGGAATTATATACCAATTTTTTTTTTTAAAAAAAATCTCTTAATCAATAAGGGCAACTAAATCCAAAAGAAAATATGAAAGAAAAGTTTAAAGTTTAAAGTTTAAACCTTTGTTGAGTTGACGAAAGTCACGAAACCATTAGCAGCCCAGTCTCATTGAAGCTTTGGCTGGAGAAGAGCTGAGAAACAAGAAAACTAATTACTAAAATGAATTTCTAATCCTCATTGGCTTAAGTTAAAGAAAATGTACATATGTGCAACAAAAATATGCTTAGAGCCAATAGCTAATAAATAACAAGAAGAGTAGAGGATTGAAATTGGTTAGTGGTGACAGATCTCTTACACAAAGCAGAGGATTGAGGAAAACAAGAAAAGCTGGAAGACAAAGTGACAAGAAGAAGACAAAGGCAAGTGACAAACCTTGGTTGGAAAGAGATCGGAGCGATGTGATATCAAAGAGCTAGATAGAAGCTCTGAGAGATCAAACGAGAGTAGAGAGAACACCAAACGGTAGTCGACTGAGGTCTGACACTCTTTGAGAGAAAGAAAAATAGAAAAATAGAAAGGGTTAGGAACTTAGGTGTTTTTTTAAAATTTTTTTTTTTTTTTATACTTGTATACTTGGTTCATTCGGTTTTTAAAATTTTGAACCAGATTAAACCGAATTAAGACTATGAACCGAACTGAACACCTATTTTTCGGTTAGATTCGGTTTGGTTCCGAACTTTATGGCCACCCCTAATTGGTGTTCTAGAAATTCTAGAATCATTTTTGTTGAATATCTCAAGAATCATGTCAACATAGTATGACTGACTTAGAATGAGTCCGTTCGATGTCCTTGAGATTTTCATTCCCAACATTACATCAGCCGGTCCCATATCTTGCATATCAAATCTTGCTTTCAACAAATCCTTGGTAGATTTGATTATTTTATTGTCACTACCAGCAATAAGTATGTCATCAACGTAAAGGCACAAAATGACATAGCCATTTCCTGTGTCCTTGACATAAACACATTTGTCATATTCGTTGATTTTAAATCCATTTGACATCGTAACATTGTCAAATTTCTCATGCCATTGTTTTGGTGCTTGCTTTAGACCGTATAAAGACTTCACCAATTTACAGACTTTCTTTCCTTGCCCTGGAGAGGAAAAACCCTTAGGTTGTTCCATGTAGATCTCTTTATCTAGATCTCAATTTAAGAAAGCTGTTTTCACATCCATTTGATGTACTTTAAGATTTCGCAAAGCTGTGATTGCAAGTCCTAATGGAGGTTATTCTTGTAACAAGAGAATAAGTATCAAAGTAATCTAGGCCTTCTCGTTAATTGTAACCTTTAATTACAAGTCTAGCCTTATACTTATCAATTGATCCATTTGCTTTCATTTTCCTCTTGAAAATCCATTTAGATCCTAGCGGTTTACATCCCGGAGGAAGGTCCATTAATTCACAAGTGTGATTTTGTAGAATGGAATCAATTTCACTCTTAATAGCCTCTTTCCACAAGAGTCCTTCTTAAGAGCTCACCGCTTCTTTAAAAGTTTGAGGTTCACCTTCTAGCAAATAGGTCAGAAAATTTAGACCAAAAGACGTTTTCGTCCTTGCTCTTTTGCTACATCTAGGTTCATCCTCAACTTCATTTTCTTGTTCTTGGTTCTCACAACTATCAGCATGTGTTCATTTCGACGAACTTGCTTTATCATTGGATTTACATGGAAATACATGTTTAAAGAACCATGCATTTCTAGATTCCATTATCGTGTTTTTATGTATATCTGGGATGTCAGACTTATACACCAAAAATCGATGAGCACTACTGTTATGTGCATATCCAATGAAAATGCAATCAACAATTTTTAGACCTATTTTCACCTTCTTAGGTGTAGGTACGACCACTTTGGCAAGACACCTCAACATTCATAAGAATTTATAGGAAGACTTTCTTCCTTTCCATAGCTCATATAGGATCTTGTCTTCTTTCTTTTAGGGTACCTTATTTAAAAGGTAATTTCTAGACAATATAGCTTCACCCCACATGTTCTAAGGCAATCTAAAACTTATCAGCATTGCATTCAACATTTCTTTCAAGGTATGATTTTTTTGTTCTGTAACACCTTTTTGCTGATGGGAATATGGTGTAGTGGTTTGATTTATAATTCTGTATTATGCATAGAATTCACCAAATGGATCTACATATTCACCACCTTGGTTGTTTCTCAGTACCTTGATTTTCTTGTTGAGTTGATTCTCAACTTCAGCTTTATAGAGACTAAACTTCTCTATAACTTCATCTTTGTTTTTCAATAAATATACATAGCAGTATTTGGTGCTATCATCTATAAACGTGATGAAATATTTGTTGCCACCTCTTCTTTGAACAAATTTTAAATCACATATATTGCGGTGAATTAAATCAAGGGGTTCAGATTTCCTTTCAATAGTTTGAAATGATGACCTTGTCAGTTTTGCTTCAACGCAAACTTCACACTTATGTTCGAGATCAATATTAAAAGTGGGAATATGATTTAAGTTAATTAGTCTACGCAAAGTATCATAATCAACGTGTCCTAGTCTACCATGCCATAAATTGGAAGACTCAAGCAAATAAACTGAAGTATTATCTTTATTGATAGTTCTTTTAACAACAGATACATTAGCTTAAAAAGCCCTTCAGTTACATATCCCCTACCCACATAAGTTCCTTGCTTAGTCAA
Organism: Acer yangbiense; assembly: GCA_008009225.1. NCBI lineage: Eukaryota > Viridiplantae > Streptophyta > Magnoliopsida > Sapindales > Sapindaceae > Acer > Acer yangbiense. The sequence continues at coordinate 25,380,586 of CM017771.1, forward strand.
AACTACTTTGTTTGATTCAAACTCCATCTTGAATCCATGCTGATTTAGCAACAAACTGGACACCAAGTTCTTGCGAATTTAAGATACATACAACACATTGTTCAAGCTTAGGGTTATACCAGAGGTCATCTTGAGAACGACTTGACCACGTCCCTTTACGTCAGATGTGGATGAATTACACCTTTTCCCCATTCTCCTCAACTTCAAACGTATTGAACATCTCCCTGTCAGAGCATATATGGCGAGTGGCTCCAGTATCTAACCACCACTCCCTCGGGTTTGACCCGACCGGGTTTGCTTCTGTCACAACTGTAGAAAGATTGATCTCTGAGATGTCTTTTGAGATCCCAGCAGCCACGTTTGCATCGTGGTTCTTCTTCTTCTTCGGCAACCTGCACTCAGAAGATTTATGACCTAGCTTGTCATAGTTGAAGCACTTCCCTTGGAATTTTAGCTTCTTAGAGACTCCTCCATTTGGACCCAATTTGGATCCTTTCGTAGGCTTGTTCTTCTTAGATTTGGAACTTTGCCCATGCTCTACGACATTATTCTTTGCTTCAGACAATAACATCTTTTTTCTCATGCTTCTTGTGATTTTCTTCAATACGAAGCTTGATGATGAGATCCTCGATCTTTATCTCCTTTCGCTTGTGTTTGAGATGGTTCTTGAATTCCTTCCATAAGGGAGGTAGCTTCTCAATGTTAGCAGCCACCTGAAAGGTTTCACTCAGAATTGTATTAGAATCACGAAAATAATAGCACCGATATCAATCAATCGATATCAAAGCAGTGAATCAACAATAGATTCCAGATTTCATAATAGAATTCACAATCAGTGTCTAGTTATATAGACTCGATTATCCAATCGAAATCACAATTGATTTCCAAATAAGTGTCTGGTAAATAGATCCGATTTTCCAAAATTAAAATAGTTATTTATTTGAAATCAGTGTCTGGAAAACAGACCCAATTTCCACAGTCCTTATTATTATTAAAACCGAATTAAACCGTGATGTTTAATAAAACATAGTGTGTAAACCAAGTTTGTCACAATCTGTAGAAAATCCAGAAACTAGAAAGTTTGTAGAAGTAGAAAAAAATGATTTTAAAAGAGAAGATTGTCTTAAGATTGTTGTTTGTAAATTCAAAAACAATCTGGTTCGAATCTGGAGAAAACAGAAAGTGAAAACCACCAAAACAACACGTTAGAAATCAGGTTAGGGAAATTGAGGCCTGTGTTTCACACAGTGTCCTTAAGATAATTTCATCGTATAACACTGTATGTGTATAGCGATTGTCTCCCAGGATACAACGATTTAACAGTGGAAGTGCGAAGCACCAACCACTCTCAACGAACTCAAATTAAGTCCCAACTCACCAAGCGAAGAAAAGGAAGAACGAGAAGAGAGGATCAGCTGCTCTATATTTTCAGAATGTCTATTATGAGGAATAGACTAGAGTTTTTAAATAGAAAACCTAATCAGTAGGGTTCAATTGGATTGATATGGAAATAACTTGATTATCATGTTTTTAATGATAAAGGAAACTAATTAAGGAATAATCTCTAAAGAGATCTATTGCTAATTAAACATCGATTCTGTTTTCTTAGTGATCAAGTAAGTATCAGAATCCAAAACAATTAATATTTTCCTTATCAATTAAAAACGTCTGAGAGAGAGAGAGAGAGAGCGTCTATGCCACACATGCTGATAAGCTACTCTCACACAATCACTTATATACCACATATAAGTGTTTTCCCTAGCCAATGTGGGATGTACAATTTTCCCTACTCAATGGGCTCACATTAAGACTCAATTTCTCATTCACCCATTAATCATTTTGTGAGTTTGAGTATACTATTTCAAAGCTCTCACAGAGGAGAATTCGAATATACTTTTATCTTCCATTTTCATGGAATCAATCAAAACCAAATAATGCTCTCAAAATGTGTGTTCATCACAAAATTTCCAACAATTCTTAAGTAACTATTATATATATATATATACAAAAATTCTATTATCAGTTCGAACTGACAAAAGTTATATCAGTTCTTTGCATGTGGGCCACTGGATTTAAATATTTTGACTTGGATGTATGCACTTGTCAGTCAAAGTATTTAAATCCAGTGGCCCACATACAAGGAACTGATATAACTTTTGTCAGTTCGAACTGATAATAGAAAGACTGTATATATATATATATATAACTTTTGTCAGTTCGAACTGTTAATAGAAAGACTATATATATATATATAACTTTTACCATCAGCAACCTCTTATTTTAATACAATGAGCACCTTTGATGAAATTGTATGTAATTGAATGTGTTTTAATGAGATTTTTTGTATGCATCCTGAGAAAATTAAAATACACATGTGGTACAAATGTAAAATTTTTGGGATTCGAGAACCAATTTTTCTGATGTCTCTATTTTTAAATGTTTTGTCTTCAAAAAAGTCGGAAAAAATTAGTTTTTGTACCTGAAAAATTTTCAACTTCTTTTCTACAAATGCATTTCATTATTTTTATTACCCATAAAAAAATCACATCAAAATTCATTAAATTTCATTAAATTTCACCAAAGGTGCTTAAAGTGTGTATTGTAAAAAGTCATACTTGGAATATATATATATATATATATATATGTATAGAAAATTCAAGAAAAATAGTTATAGTGCTTGAAAAATTCTCAAATTTTATTCATAGGTACATTTCATTGAATTTTTCATCTAAAAAAAAATTCAGATCAAAATGCATAGAAATTGATGTGATTTCATCATGGTCCTTACCAAAATTAAAATAAGGGATCCCTTATGAGTCTCTCTCTCTCTCTCTCTCTCTCTCTCTCTCTCTCTCTCTCTCTCTCTATATATATATATATATATATACTCTCTCTCTCTCTCTCTCTCTCTCTCTCTATATATATATATATATATATATATATATATATAATCCATCCCAAATCTAGGAAGATGTGGATCTTCGATACTTTTTTTTGTTGTTGCCTTTTTAATCTTATTTATTTTATAACTTATCAAATTGATATTGTTTTTCAAAAATTATAAGAAAGGATATATTTGTAATGTGTGGGGTGTGCTTACAAATTATAATATTTTAAATTTTTTTAAAGCAGTGCAGTACAGAAAGGGTGCACATACAATTTTTCTGGGGTGTAAATATTCACCACTCTTACTTAATAATATATATATATAATATTTTATAGTAAATACTTATAAAAATGGTGCCGATATTGCCATGATTTACACACTCATATTTATTAGTACACAAATTTCTAAAATTTAAAATTAAACCATTACTATAAGCATTACTATAAGCATCCATCCTAATGTAATAGTACCCTTATTGAAATAAATGTATTTATTTTAATACATTTTATTTATAAACTTTCTTAAATTATTAATGCACCCAATTCAATAATGAAAAAAAAAACATAATGTTTGGAGGAACTAAATCGATCAATTTTTATTGTCAATCTTATTTATTATGTTTTCATGTATGTACTTAAGGCATGTCTTATAATATTTATTATATGGACAATGGCCATTCCTCTGATCTTTTATGTATCTTATAGTAACAACTGAAAATTAATTTGCAACCTCCTCGAAATCTAAGAGAGTCAAAAGCAAATGAACTCAAGGGCCACTACCGAGTAAAAGAGTTTGATTTGTGCTTAATTGATTCACACTATTATTATTGAATGATATATATACAGAGTTTTGTGCAGCAGTATTTTATACAAGCTGTTATGTGCAGCAGTAGTTGATACAAGCTGAAACTAAAGTCCTACTTAGAAGAGGATGCGGAAGCTTAACTTTAGCTGTACAAGGAATCCAATTTTAACTAAGCTAATCTAAGTTGGCTGTACAGAGACTACTAATTGACTAAACTACATTAACTAACATTATCTTTAACACGCCCCCGCAAGATGGTGGGCATTTCAGACACACCAATCTTGGACCGTAACAGAGAGAATCTTGTCCTGGACATAGGCTTAGTGAGTGAGTCAGCCAGTTGATCAGCAGAAGCAACATGTGAGACACGGAGCTTTCCACTTTGGAGCTTTTCTCGAACAAAATGAAAATCAATGGCAATGTGCTTCATTCGGGAGTGGAACACAAGATTGGAACAAAGATACGTGGCACTAATGTTGTCACAGTAAATTGTTGGTGGAGTGGAGGATGTGATGAGTAACTCATGCAGTAGAGAGGAGAGCTAGACTACCTCTGCGGCAGTGTGAGCAACAACCCTGTATTCGGCTTCAGTTGATGACTTGGCAACCGCGCGTTGTTTGCGAGAACACCACGAGATAGCATTTGACCCAAGAAAGACAACATACGCACTGGTAGAGGTGCGATCATCTTTGTTTCCAGCCTAGTCAGCATCAGAGTATGCATGGAGAGATATAGGAGAGTCACAACATAGTAACATGTCATGATTAATTGTACCATGCAGATATCGCATGAGATGTTTTGCAAGAGACCAATGACCAGTTGTCGGACGATGCATGAATTGGGCAAGTTTATTTACTGCAAAGGCAATGTCAGGACGAGTAAATGATAAGTATTGTAGGGCCCTAATTACCTGACGAAACTCAGTGACATCCGTGAGAGCGGTGCCGTCAAGAAGCTTGAGATCATGATCTGTGGGCAGGGGTGTAGAGACCAGCTTGGCATCAAGCATTTTGGTGCGAGATAGGAGATCAAGCACATATTTCTACTGAGAAAGATACAAACCGGCCGAACAGGGGAGGACTTCGACCCCAAGGAAATAAGACAATGTGCCAAGGTCTTTGATCGAAAATCTTTGAGCTAGTGTTGCCACAAATTTGTCAACTAGATCACTATTACTCCTAGTGACAATGATGTCGTCAACATATACCAACAAAAAAAGAATGCAACCATTAGTATTAAGTATAAACAGGGAGGTATCGGAGTAGGAGTTGACAAACCCATTCTGGAGAAGAAATTGACGAAGCTCATTATACCACGCTCGAGGCGCCTGTTTAAGGCCATAGATTGCCCTCTTGAGACAACACACATGTAAGGGATACGCAGGATCCACAAACCCGGGAGGTTGTGCCATGAACACGATTTCAGACAGATGCCCCTGCAAGAATGCATTGTTTACGTCAAGTTGATGAAGGGACCACCCATGAGAAACTGCTATACTCAGGATAACACAGATTGTAGTAGTTTTGACAATCGGACTGAATGTGTCAGTGTAGTCAATGCCCGGTCGCTGATGAAATCCCTTGGCCATTAGACGGGCTTTTTATCTCGAGATAGAACCATCCGGAGATCGTTTTAAGCGAAACACCCATTTGCAACCTACAACATTACGTGATGCACTCGAGGGAACCAAGTCCCACGTTCCATTGTGAACCAAAGCGTCAGACTCTTCAGACATTGCACGTCTCCATTCCAGAATTTTCAGAGCTTGTGAAGCACATGTGGGCTCAACATGGGCAGAGGATAACACACTGGCTAGAGACATTTTGGAGAGAGGTTTGTGAATGTGGTTCTTGGATCGGGTAATCATGGGGTGACCAGTGGTAGAGGCTGTCTCGGGTAGTAGTTGTGCTGTGGTTAGTGGTGGTTTTGGTACGGCATTTTCTGGTGCTGTCAGCTGGGCAGTTTGTGTGGGAATTTAGGTGGTAACCGGTGCAGGCAGCTGGGCCACGTTTGGTAAAAAATTCTGGGCAGTAGGCGGGGTTATTGGTTGGTGGCGGGTTAGAGCAGCTGGTCAGTTGGGAGGTGATGCAGCAGTTTGCAGTGATTACGGTAAGGGTGGGTGGGTGGGTGGCTGGCTGGCTGGCTGGCCGTGGGGTGTTGTGGTGAAGGTGAAGCCGCAGCTCTTGCTCGGGAGTTAGTAAACATCATCTGCCGAGGGATCTCATGCGCAGCCAAAGGTGAAGTGGAGTAAGCGTGGGAGACTGGAACAGTGACAGACGAAACCTCGTGAGGCAGCCAAGAAGAGACCGTGTGGTTGCTAGACCTGGGAAGAGTGACGGGCATGGTTTTGTATGGAAATACAGACTCAACGAAGTTGACATGTCTGGAAACAAATATACGATCAATGTCCAGATCTAAACAGTGATAAGAACTTAGTGATAGAGAGTACCCTATAAAGATGCATGCCTTAGACTTAGACTCAAGTTTGTGATTATTGTAAGGCCTAATCCATGGGTAGTAAAGGCACCCAAAAACGTGCAACTTGGCGTACGATAGACTCACATCGAAAATTCTTTCATAGGGAGATGACATGTTTAAGATAGGTGTGGGCATCCTAATAATTAGGTATACAGTAGACTGAAAAGAATAGGACCAGAATGTGAGGGGGAGGGAGGCATGTGTGAGAAGGGATAAACCCGTCTCTACAATATGATGATGCCGACGCTCGGAGACACCATTGTGTTCCGGTGTGTGAGGTGGTGTAGTAAAATGAGAGATGCCATAAGTTAGTATTCATCACCATTGTCACTGTAAAGTGAGATAATGAGATTTAAAAAAAAAAATTCCACTAAGGTCTTAAAGCGATTGAAAAACGCATGCACTTCCGACTTGAGTTTGAGAGGATACATCCACATATATTTAGTGAAATGGTCGACAAAAAGCACATAGTACTTGTAACCATCTTTAGAGATAATCGGAGAGCTCCAAACATCAGAGTAAATAATTTTTAGTGGTTTAGAACTAATAACAGTGGATACTGAAAAAGGCAACTTATGCGTTTTATTAATATGACATGCACTACATGGATTGCTAGAATTACTGGATGGAAGAACAGATACTGCTTGGGAAGACACTAACTTAGATGATATTTTTGGTGATAGGTGACTTAAACGATGATGCCAGTCAGAAAGAGAGGCCTTGATACTCAAAAGAGCAAGGATGGGTGGTTTTTCAGGCTGGGCATGAGATGGCCACTCGTAAACTCCATTCCTAGTCCGTCCTTACAGGAGTTGCGCCCCCGTACGAAGATCCTTCACAGCAAAAGAGAAAGGCCAAAATTCAACAGTGACTTGGTTAGATACATAAAATTTTGAGACAGATATCAGGTTTTGTTTCATGTTAGGTACACACAGGACATTAGATAATAAAAAAGATGAGTTTTTGATAGGTGAATGTAAAAAGCCAGTGTGTGTGATAGCCAAACCTGAGCCGTCACCAATCATAATGTCATCGGAACCATTATACGGAGAGTGTAGAGACATGTTCTGTAGATCAGAGGTGACATGGTGTGAAGCACCGGAGTCGAGAAGCCATTTAGGGGTGGATGAATTTGGAGCAGTGAAATTGGCACGTGGCTACCATTGCCTAGCCGGCTGATTTACTTGCTACCGTGTTTGGTTTGTTGTGAAGGTGACCGTGGTGCAGCGCTTTGCCGTGTGACCTTGTTCACCACACAGTTGACAGAATCCGCGATATGGCCTGAACCTGTTGGATTGGTTTTGAGGAGTCGAATTGGATTGATTTGGAGGAGCCAAATTGCGCTGAGAAGAGCTGTTCGCCTGCTTGCTATAGGAAAAGTTCTGGTTTGGATTTCTGTTGTTATTGCCATTGTTGCGATAGTGATTACCTTGGTTGCCGCCTGAGCTTGGTTTGGTAACATAGTTTGCCATGATGGGTAGCTTATTATTGTTCAAGGTTTCTTGCTTTAGGACTGCCTCAAAGTTGAGGAGTTTCTCATGTAGTTCTTCAAACGTGATTGCGGAATCAGGTCATTTAGAATTTTGATTGTCAGGTCTTCAGAGTTTTCCGGAGCATCGAGCATAGCCAGCTCATCGGCAATACTTTTGGCATGTTGCAAGAATTTGGTTATGGATTGTGAACCTTTGGAGATGTTAGTGAGGACGCTTTTGAGGTGCATGATGTGTCCTATAGAGGGTTTATCATATGTGTTAGCAAGTGCCATCCATGCATCGTGTGTGGTTCTAGCGGAAGCGATGAATGGGATAATAGATGGCGAGATGGAGCCAATGATGGTGTTGAGGAGAAGTTGATCTTGCCTGGTCCAAAGGTGAAAGGCTGGATTCGGTGAGGTGATTTTTGCCATTGTTGTGGTAGTTGGTGGGCAAGGGTTTGTTTCGTCAACGAATCCCATGAGATCGAAGCCAATGAGAAGGGTATGGAATTGAAGTTTCTAAGAGCAATAATTGGTTGCCGTAAGTTTCAGCGGTGCTTGAGCAGGTATGTTAATTGAGATAATCGTGTTTGATGAAGAAGAGATGTCATGGGATGAAGAAGAAGAAGATACGATGACAGTGTTTGAGGTGGAGGCAGCGGTATTGGTCATGACTGGATCTTGAATTCTTTGAGTTTATTGTAGCTCTGATACCATAAAAGAGTTTGATTTGTGCTTAATTGATTCACACGATTATTATTGAATGATATATATACAGAGTTTCGTGCAACATTATTTTATACAAGCTGTTATGTGCAGCAGTATTTGATACAAGCTGAAACTAGAAGTCCTACTTAGAAGAGGATGCGGAAGCTTAACTTTAGCTGTACAAGGAATCCAATTTTAACTAAGCTAATCTAAGTTGGCTATACAGAGACTACGTAATTGACTAAACTACATTGACTAACATTATCTTTAACACCGGGAAGTGGTCAAGAGTGCTTGAGTGTGTTTTTGTAATTGTTCCAAATCCTACAAATATTTCGAGTCAAAGCGAGAGATTGAGTGAAGCCAAGACAAGGCAAGTATGTCACTGTTTTTTGATTTATTGGTGATTGCAGAATATTTTGTTGTTATTAGCTTGATAATTGTTGTATACTTGTATTGTGTTTATGATGTTTTTATCTTTATCTGCACTAGCTTCCCTAAAACAAAGAAATGATTATTTATTGATTTATTCTAGAAAACTACTGCCATGCTTTAACAAATCTCCTATTGCCTTTGTTATTGTTTTTGCTGCATTTTTGGTGATACTTATTTTGGATATATATATATATATTTGATTGAAAGCTCAAACAGAACAAGGGGACAACACGGGCAGAAATCAAAGCACACACCCAGAGCCACACAATGACACAAGAGGCTGAGAAGACTAGAAAACAAAATTCGAGATACAACAGAATAGACCAAGCACAAAGAACATAAAGAGCATCAGCTAACTTGGATTATCAGTTTCCACCTCTTTTCGAACACTGTGAGGGAAGTCCTTAATCCATAAATTATCCTACACCATTCTGAAAGCCTCCTTTGCAATACCTAGGGCCACTTTGTTGCAGCCAGTTGGAGACCAAATGACAGTAGAGGCTTTCTGGTGTAAAAGAAGTATCTCAATATCCTGAAGGATAGCGTCGCAACGAGAATTTGGGTGGCTAGAATTGGTAATCCAATTCACCACTCGCTTCGCATCGGACTCAATAAGAAAGGGGACCGCAGTCATTGGCAAATTGAAAGCTTTTAAGAATGGCCAAGGCATTGGCAGCCCAAATATCAATACTAGTTGCAAACCACGAGGAACAAGACGCCATGACGAAGCCTGAAGCATCTCTAATGACGATTCCCACTCCAAACCACCCTTCTCCATTATTTAACACCGCATTACAATTAATTTTGTACCTCCCCTGATCTGGCGGTTTCCACTTGATAACATCCACAATTGGCCTCACAGCCTTAACAGTAGTGCCAGAAGTCTTCCTCTAAAAGTCATTCAAGAAAGCATAGCTCCAACTCAAGGCCTCAGATGCATCATACCTCTTCCTTTCATGAATGAAGGAGTTCCTCACACACCACACTCGATCTCCAAATCGTAACATAGAGAATCTCTATCTCCTTTCCACATAGCATTTGGAAGCAGTCGCGAATGAAATCAAAAAATTCTCATAGTTACGTCTAGGTGTCTCGTTTCTGGGTAGCCACTCCATCTGTGCATACTTCAATTTACGATATTCCCATTGAGCGTGGAGGGTCGTTTCATCAATGGTTGCACATAAGGGATATCTACTGTTGACGGTGATTTTTGGATCGTTCAAAAGTCAACCGTCAAACAATAACACGTAGGCAGATCGAAGCTTTAACCAGTCTAGGGTTGAATAATCAAAGCCTCTTTCTCCACGTGGATGTGATACGATTCGTTCGTATTTGAGAATAGTAATGTAGAAAAGTATGAAATAAATAATAAATCAAACATAACGCATGTTTTACGTGGTAAAACCCCAAGGCGGGGAAACATCCACGGTGCCGGTGCCGGTGACAGCGACGGCTAGAAGAGATCCACTAGGAATAGAATAATTACACACTTAATACTCGCTTTCTCTCAGATAATTGTTTATGTTTTGTATCTTTTTTCTCATGTAAGTGTAAATTGCTCATGATGTCCATCCCCTTTATAATGAATACATTTCAAATGGAACGAGACTATTTCCGACGGCTTTTCAACTATTTCCGACGGCATTTGGCCGTCGAAAATGTGGTATCATATTTTTACTCATTTCCGACGGCATTGAAATAGCCGTCGGAAATGGTGCCATTTCCGACGGCAATTAGCGCCGTCGGAAATAGTTCGTCACTAATAGGCCTTTTTTTTGTAGTGTCAAGAAAGCTAAATATGGAAGTTAGAAGCATATGCGCCAAGTAAAGTCGTCTAGTTAAAGAAATATTAATGAGCGAAGATCCTGCTAGCCGAAGATCTTTACTCAGCGAGATCTACTTGGCCAAAACAGGAAATACAATCCTATCAAGATACGTCTTATCAAGTGGAGATCTACTCAGATACGAAATCTAAGAATCACACTCCAAGTAAGGAAATATCCTTATTTCCTCTCTAGTGTCAGAAGTCTAATCAGGAAATAACTCAAAGCTTCCAGAAGGATAAACACCAAACGGGAAAACGAGTCCTAATCAGTCTACTCTACCAAAAAGGAATACACTATTTCCGACGGCCTTAATGCCGTCGGAAAAGGCCGTCGGAAATAGTCTTGTAAAAATTTGAAAAGTAAAAAAGGAATACACTTTTTCCTACGGCCCAATGCCGTTGGAAATAGTCCCGTTCCATTTGAAAAGTAAAAAGGGAATACACTATTTCCGACGGCCTCAATGCCGTCGGAAATAGTTTTGTTCCATTTGAAAAGTAAAAAAAGGAATACACTTGTTCCGACGGCCCAATGCCATCGGAAATAGTCTTGTTCCATTTGAAAAGCAAAAAAAGGAATACACTATTTCCGACGGCCTTAATGCCGTCGGAAATAGTCTTGTTCCATTTGAAAAGAAAAAAAGGATTACATTATTTCCGATGGCATTGAGGCCGTCGGAAATAGTCTTTGTTTTGTTGACCTCAATTTCATGGAATAAATAAATAATTTATTACTATAATATTAATTAATAAATTATAATGGAATGTATTTAATTTATAACACTACACAAAAAATGTAACTTGTACGTCAATATTTTAAATTTATCACTATATGTGTTAAATGTATCCAAAATTCACTTTCAACAAAAACTCTAACAATTTTAATAAAATATTATTTTAAAAAACAATATCTCAATAGTTATATTTAAATAGTATACAAAAAAATATATTTAATTACATAGCATACAAACATATCAATAGCTTATATATAAATAATATGCAAAACATATCAGATATAAGGTTATAGCAAAATGGTAAGGGAAACCCTTACTGTCAACTAGGTCAAGGGTTTAAGCCACATGAATTTCATGGATTTAGAGTGCCACATGCTGGTTGATGTGGTGCCGGTTGATGACGTGGCACGTGTCGGGGTGACGTGGCGACTATCAAGTCAAGTCATGCTATTTTTTTTTTATAATTCGACTATTTTCGACGGCAATAAGCCGTCGGAAATAGTGGTAAAGCCGTCGGAAATATAAGTAATTTTGACCACCTTGAATCACTATTTCCGACGGCATTTTTATCTTTTCCGACGGCCATGGCCGTCGGAAATGGTGGTATTTGTGACAGCTCGTCAGTGAGTAGTTATTTCTGACAATCGTATTTGTGACGGCCTTCGACGGCTTTTTCCCGTCGGAAAAGCGTATTTCCGACGGGAAATGGTCTTTTCCGACGGCATTTGGCCGTCGGAAAAGACCATTTTTTTTGTAGTGTGATGACGTGTTCAGACCTGGTGACGTGTTCAGACTTGGTGTCCTCGGTCAGCGTTTCTTTCATTGACTGGTTGACTTTGGATGACGTGAAATTACTGTACTTTCGTATTAACCGCTATCTTTGCTGACGTGTCATGCTGACAAAAATATACATACAACATCTACCATCCATTTGAATCCCTCTCCTCAACAGATTTGTCCTAGTCGGAATCCATTCATGGCAAGCCTTCCATATAAAGATTTCAATCTTTAAGGGAAATATCAATCTTCCACAACACATTCCACCACCTTCCCATATCAAGGTTATTAGAGGCAGTCGGGGTTCCTTACAGCACATGCTCAATTCTATAACCACTCTTGACATTGTACAAACCTCTTTCTTCAGAATGCCACACCACTGTGTCTTCAACCTAACTAGAACCAAGAAGGATGCTTATGATTTCCCCAACATCTTCCGAATAAAAATTACCCGATGGAGAGATAAGACTCTCGACCTTGGAATTACTATCCATCCTTGTATTGGAGAGGATTTTTAAAGTAGAGGGTCTCGGGATCCATTTATCCTTATAGATTTGGATAGATTTTCCGTTTCCCACCCTCCATCTCACCCCGGCCTCCAAAATTCCTTTCCCCCACACAATGCTCTTCCATACGAAAGAATCCAAGGGTTTTTTCAGCACCTAGGAAATCCCTATTGTTGAAATAACATCCTTTTAGGACTCTAGTAGCAAGAGAATCAGGATTCTTGAGGATTATCCACCCTTGCTTAGCTAGTAAGGCTCTGTTAAAAGTTTCCAGATTCCTAAAGCCAAGACCTCATTTGAATTTGGCTTTGCAAAGCATCTTCCATTTGCACCAATGCATCTTGTGCTTACCCTCCGTGCCACTCCACCAGAATCTAGCACATAGTCTTTGGATTTCTCTAACAAGACTCTTCGAAAGGCGAAAAATATTCATTGCATAGGCATGTATGGACTTGATAACAACCTTAATAAGAATGTCTTTTTCTCCAACCGAGAGTAGTTTCTCACCTAATCCTTTTATTTTTCCCCACACTCTATCCACGATGTCCGCAAACAACTTCCTTTTACTCCTCCTAGTGAAGCATGGAATACCAAGGTATTTTTCATGACAATCCACCAAATTAACCCCTACCAAATCCACCAGTCTCTTTCCTTCATCAAAAGAAAATGAGGGACTCACACACATTGCTGACTTGTTATAGTTAATCATTTGACCTGAGGCTATCTAGTAATTGTTCAAAATCCGCCTAACTTCCAAACAGTTAGCATCATTAGCCTTTGCAAACAAGAGGTTGTCATCTACGAAAAATAAGTGAGAAATAATTGGACCATTCTTGCTACATTTGAAACTAGTCAGCTTACCCTTCATCTGAGCGTTCTGAATTAAGCACGAGAAGCCCTCCGCTCAAATGAGGAAAAGGTATTGTGATAGCGGGTCACCTTGCCTGAGACCCCTAGATGAAGTGATGTTTCCACACACCTCCCCCATTAAGCATAAAAGAGTATTATACTGAAGAAATGCACCTTAGAATCATGTTGACCCACTGCTCAGGAAACCCCATTTTAAACGTTATTTTTTCGATGAAACACCACTTGACTCTGTCCCACAATTGTATTATTTGAAATGATCCGTCTAGGAATAAAAGCAAACTGGGCTTTCGAGATGATGATACTAAAGACATTCCTGAATCTATTTGTAAAGGCTTTCCTAAAAATTTTATAGATCACGTTGCATAAGCTAATGGGTCTATAATCAGACACCAACTTAGGAGATTCGATCTTCAAAATTAAAGTTATAATAGTACTGTTGAAATCTTTTGCTAATCCACCATTATTAAGAACATCTAGGCAGCAGCTTGTAACACTCACACCAATCTTATCCCAGTACTTTGGTAAAAAATGGTTGGGAGACCATCTTTTCCAGGGGCTTTCATCGGCTTCATATCGAAAACTGCTTTCCTGACTTCCGCTATAGAAAACTTCATCTCCAGCATCCGAGCTGTTTGCATAGGTAATCTCGACTAAACCCCTTCAAGCACCTTATTAATACTGTCCTGGCTTGGATTACTGGACTTGAAAAGCTTGGAAAAAAAAAATACCTAGAGATAGTTGCTTCTATCTCGTGATTCGAGTCTATCTAGTGACCATGCTCATCCATTAAGCCAATTATTTTACTTTGTACTTTCCTAGTCGGGGCCTTGGCGTGGAAAAATTTGGAGTTGCGGTCACCACTCTTCATCCAATCAACCTTGGCCCTTTGATAACAGTACCTTTCCTCAACATTCAGAGCCTCATCCAAATTTCCTTCTAATCTTCTAATATCTCTCCAAGACTTAAGGATATCAACTTTTTGGCCACCTTAAGCTCATTCCTTCTTGTAACAATTTCTTTTCGATGTGCCTCATGCTTCTTAATATTCCATGTGTTGAGAAGTCTCCCACAATCTTGAATATTGTTCAAAACCATTCCTAGATTCCCACCATGCTCATTATTCTCCTACACTGAAGACACAATCTTCTAGCACTCATCGTCCTTGGCCCAACACTCCTCAAAATAAAACCTTCTCTGCTTTCTTCTATGACCACTTTGGCCATGATTCAGAACATCTGAGAACTCCAACATTATTGGCCTGTGATCCAACCCTCAAAAGTCCAGATGACGAATGACAAAATTAGGAAAAAGGTTTCTCCAATTCCTGTTACACAAGCCCCTATCTAGGCGCTCTATAATTAGACCATTACCCTCCCTCTTGTTACTTCAAGTATATTTTGGTCCCCTAAAGCCCATGTCCTCTAACTGACTCACATCTATCGCTTTTCTAAAATCAGCCAAATTGCTCTATTTTTTGTTCAAACCCCATATCTTCTCACTATTGTAGCACACTTCATTAAAGTCTCCCATACAAACCCAAGGCAAGTTCGACATACCTGCAAGGTGCCTAAGGAGACACCAGGAGTGCCTTCTCTGCATCCCATCCAGGTCCCCGTAGATGCCAGTAAACCTCAAGCTCTTCCTATTATTCCGTATAATACTAACATCAAAATGCGCATGTGAATAAGACAACAGCTCTACATTAATATCCTGAGACCAGAAAAGACAAAGCCCCCCTGCCATACCAACGCTATTCACTACGAGCTTACCACTAAAGCCTAACTTGTTTCTCCAATTTTCTACCATAACGTGTTGGCACTTAGTTTCCAGTAGAAACATCAAGGCCATATTATTTTCCTCCTTATGCATCCGTTGAGTGTTGAACGCCCGTTGACTACCCAGTCCCCAGGTGTTCCAAACGAAATTATTCATTGAGTTTGGTGGGCCGATGAAGATAGACCGGCCGATGAAGATTGATCGCATATATTCTCTACCTTCGACGAAACCAAATCAATGGGAACCTTCTTAACATTCACATTCTTCAACTGAAACACTTCACTTAAAACCACTATGTCGCCTTCCAAAACCATTCCCATATCCGACGCTTTAATCTCGCCATGTGCAGTTTCAATGACGTTTCGAGTGTGCCCAAAATCACATATACCTTCCATATCCTCCATTGATTTATTCGTTCCGTTCGCCACCATACTATGTCCACCATCGTGATTGTTTCCTTCGACCTTTTCTTTCCAATCTATCTTCACTTTTTTCCATCCTGATCGACCTCTCACCTCTTCCTTCATTTTACCTTTTTTCCCTAATTTCAAAATTTCCCCTAATTCTGGTTTCAGACAGCTCTCACGTGCAACCTGTTTCCAATTAAAAGGTTTATGGGTTTTATATGCTCCACTATCAGTTAGGATGGGGTCTCTAGTCACCAGGCCTTTACTTGTATTGCCCATATTCTCATCTGATACATTGCTTGGTCCACCTACCTCATCACCTCCTTGATTAGCAATGGGCTTGGCTTATGAGTTGAGTCTGGGCCCGGTTCAATTCCCTCATCAGATAAAATGTCCAACTCTACCCCTAATTTAGCTTGGGCTCCCCCACTAAACATTAGTTCTTGCTTACTATGTCTCTCTATTTGTTTATTATTAACTCTTTCAGAGCCGCAATTATTGATCCTAAGACTACCTTGGCGCTCCTTGTCAGTTTGGAAGCCCACTTCCTCAAAGACTAGGCATCCTACCAACCCATTTTCTCTAGGTACCTGACAATACACCTTCCGTCCACAATTAGAGGAATTTTCCGGTAACCCAATTTTCGTCTCTTTCTAGCTTCCTGAACTCTGGTCAGTTGAAAGGGAGAAGAACTTGTTCCCAGAATTTTCTTTTTGCCTTCCCCTATTTCGATCAAAAAGCCTTCCACTACCATATCTGGCTTGTTTGGGATGACTTGAGGCACGTAGCCATACATTTAAACCATAGGCTATCTTCCAGTTTAATATCCCACTCCCTTCCTTCCTCTAGACACTCTCTCAAAACATGACCTAGACGACCACATTTGAAGCAATAATCCTGTATATTCTCATATCAGAGGAGCATTGTGGTGACCATTTTGGAGTCTAGAATGTCCACTCGTAAGCTCCGTTTTAGTGGTTCCTCTGCTACGATAACTACACGAACTTGCAGAAATTGTGTTTCACCTTTTCCAATCTCTAGATCAACATCCTGAACTTCTCCAATCATCTTTCCTAAGAAGAAGCCAATCTTTTCAGACCTACAAATTAATAGGACATTATGAATCTAGATCCAGAACTCAGCTCAGTTAAAGCTCATATTCCTTACATCCCTAGTTCCCATTGGTTCTTCAAAAATAATGATCGCCCTGTCAAAATACTAGGGCCCCCCATTAGATTCTTTGGCGATGCTCGACAGTTTTAAAGTGGAGTGCAAAAATATTCTCCTTTAGTGCTTCTATCTCCACTCCTCCATTCACTCACCAAATCATTGACATAACAACAAAAAACACACCTTTGTTAACCAGTTTGGTTGTCATTATTTTATCCACTAGACAAAGAGCAAGCTTTTGTTTCCTTTTATCTTTCAAGCTCCATCTGAGACCCTTGCTTGCCCCTGTTTTTCTTCTAGGGATAGGGCGTTGCAGAGATATGAAATATCCTTTGTATTCATAATAAGCAAATGCCATGTATAGAGACTAGAATAAACAAAGAACACTAGAAATGAGAAAAGAAGGTCCAGAGCTTTTGTTTTTATTAGTTTGTAAACGCTCGTATATATTTTTTTATCCTACAATGGCTTCCCTAAGCTAACAAGAACCAATGGATATTAAAACTCAAAAAATTCTATATATTTGAACACTTAAGTTTTTATAAAAGTTGAAGTTACATTTGAGCCAAAAGTTTGTGACATTTAGGTTCTGGGATACACTTTGGTCTTCACTACCATCGTTTCACGTTTTATTTATCGATAGAGTTCATAACACACACACATATATACCTTTGTATGATCATAGTCCTTTGAAAATTCTTTTTCCATTATTTTGTTATATGATAATAAAAGATTTTGATCTTGAAATAGAATTAGGGTTTAATTAGGGTTTATCATTAATTGTTTAATAAAGATATTTAGTTGAAGATATGGGTGTACATAGTATTTGTTTATTGTAAAAATATATTGGGATATTTTTGTAATTAAATTTTTTAATAAAATATGGGTGTGCTAATCATTTTTATAGGTGGTAATATTTGCACCGTTATAAAAATTAATATAATAACTCAAACTCAAGAAGGTAACATAACAAAACAGCAAATAAAAAGTTCTAAAAAAAATAAATAAATTATAATTGCATCAAAGATTATCATTTAAACATTACTCACCTCATATTTTTAACAGCAAAAGAACTAATTAGGCTTACATAATCAAGTTTTTCTATCATACATTTTTTTCAATAGATAACATAGCTAAGGCCATCTCCAATAGAGAGTAAGAGTTATAGTTATATTTGGGTCTCAAATAGTGCTGAGAGTGATGCTTATATGTATTTTTGCTCCAATGGTGCTGAGAGTCATATGTGAGAGTGAATAAGTGGTCAATAAATTATAATTTATAAACTTTAATGTTGATAAAAATAATACCATTGTAAATTTCTCAATGAGATCTTTAAAATGGTACTAATATTTAATATATTTAAATATTTTTAAATTATTACCAAATTTGATAATATTGAAAATTTTAATTTTTAAATAAAGAAACATCATAAAATTTAAATTTCATAGATTAGAATACACTTAACATAAACATATACATAAAGATAAATTACATGCATAATCGAAAGTACAAACATAAATGTAAATCACAAATTTGAACTACAAAATTTATAATTTATTTTGAATTTTTTGTTGATTTTCTGGTATTTTTGTATAAAAAATTAGATTCTTTCAAATTTTAATGTCTTAAAAATTATAGACCATTCATCTCTAACGGTCAACAAATCCAACTGGGTCTCACAAATTCAGCTCTCTTAATTATGGTATGGGTCCCACAAAAATAAAAATAAAAATATCACTATTTTATTCATCTAACACATGTGCCCCACCATCTTACACATTGGTCCCACCATATAACTCTCACTCTCACCTTTACTAAATATAATTGTTGTTATTTGTGTTAGTCCATCAGTAGTTCTCATTGCAGATCAAATGAGAAGCCCAAATTGAAGCCCAGTTGAAGAACCCATCTTAGGTAGGGTGGGCACCAACTCGCCAACCTAACCTGAAACAAATTAAAGGTGTGTACAATGGGCACCAACCCGCCAACCTAACCTGAAACAAATTAAAGGTGTGTACAATATTAATCTAGGGGGGGGGGGGGGGCGAGATTTTTCGTGTAAGTCAAGATTACGAAAAAAACCCCTAACTAGTCAATATAAAATAGTAAGTGTAATATGTGCGGAATATTAAATAACACTTGATATTTATGTGGAAACCCGCACGGGAAAAACCACGGGCTAGTAAGTGCGCCACACTTGAACCTCGAATCCACTAAATGTGATAACGATTACAACCTAATCCCGGTATATAATCACACACCTACCTAATCCCGGTATAAGTGAACCTAGTCCAATTGTTTGCAATTTAAGCAACCTAATCCCGGTCACAACACAAGACTTAGTTCTCTAAGAAGAGATAATACAACCTATATGAATATATGAAATATTCAAAATGCAATAAGAGCTAGGTAACCCTATATGCTTATCTAGTATGATGATGTATCAATTAAAGCAAACCTAGATATCAATAGCTAAATGACATGTCATAAAGCTTAGCTAAATATAGATTAAATAAACCTAGATAGCTATCACAATACAACACTCAATCATATCAACACAACAATCTCTATCTTGAATATTAGAAATTAATCTAAGAACATGCAAGTAATTAAAGAGATGCCTTGATGAATAAAACACTAATTATATATGATAATAGTGAAGAACATACCAAAGCAAGTGTGTTGATGAAAGACTCATGCAAGCAAGCATCCTAGATATGCTAGAAGATGCTAGATGAAGTTTAATGCATATGAAAATGGTTTTGAGTGTTTAAATGAGCAATCTTGATTGCCTTTTCTCTTACAAATCTCTTTATAGACTTTAGGGTTCTTATATTGAAAGAGCTAGGTTCAGAGAAATAAGAAAGTGATGTATTTATAGACATCAAAAATAGAACATGTGAAAAGACAAGTTTGCCCTTGAAAACGCACGGTCGACGGTTTCATTTGGCGGCCAGGCCACTGATTACAACCACCGAATTGAACTCGAGAAGAACAGAGCATCATCAGCAGTTTCATTCGGCCGAAACCGTCGATTAAACTGCAGAATCAAACCTGAGATGAAAAATCAATCAGGTATGAACAACAGTTTCATTCGTGATATTTTTTAGGTTTTTGAATCCCTTTCTCTCTCTAAGATTCTCTCAGTTGTTCTTGAGTGTTCTTGAGAGGTTTGTGATCTTTTGTACAGATTTGTGTATCTGTTGTGTAGATCTTGCTTGCTTATGTAATCAACATTGAGAGAGTGGTTTTCTGGTTGTAATCGATCACTGAAAGTGAGAGATTAGGGTTGGCTGTTAGTTGTAACAGATTGGGGTTTTGAGGTTGGGTTTTCTGGGTTACTTTTGGGTAGATCTTTGATCTGTAACATATAATACTCATATAGTGGAGTGAGTCTCTTGCTTGACTCAACGTGGATGTAGGTCCTTTCAGTGACAGAACCACGATAAAATCCTTGTGTTTCTTCTCCTTCTCTTCTCCGATTCTGTTTGCTTATGTATGCTGATAGTTTCTTATTACTTCTTATTTTGAGAATAGGTTGTTGTTAATTTGCTACTATTAGGTTGTTGTGTTGTTGGTTTGGTACTGTCAATATTGTTTTACTCTTCTGTTCTTGTTGCAAGATAATAATCACAGATTGCTTTAAAATTAGTTTAGTACAAATTTTATTTGTTGTTGTTTGTACAAGTTTTTCTTGCAGGGTTATTTCAATAGGACAGGTGTGGTGATCTTGGTGTCTTGTGTGAATCGAGATCACATCAATAACTCACTCAAATAACTTTCAACCTATTTTTAACTCTCACTTTAACTCTTTATTGGGGATGGTTTTGTGACTTAAAATGAACATATAGCTCTCTATTGGAGATGGGCTAAGTCATTCAATCTTTCTTGTGACAAAGTTGATCGAAAATAAGATTTAATCAACTTCAAATTCGAAAAACTTCTTTATGCAGAGGCAACAATTACCGGTATAGTCCATCCATTTCTTTCTTTCAATAATCTATTTCCTCCATGCTCAAGTTGATCTGTATTAGGTAATATAAGCATGTTTTATTTATTTATTTTTATTTTATGAAAAGATGTAAGAATGTTGATTGTGTGTAATAGTTTAATGTGTGTGTCTTTTGTTTTATATAAAAAAACGAATATGGGCCCTTAATTTTTTTTTTTTTTTGAAAGAAAGAAGAGTGGCGATGTTTGCACACCCTTCAAAAACTGTTAGTATAACCCAAATTAATACCTTACTAAAATTTCAATATTACCCTTTATTAAAATGACTAAGACTATAATTTGTAAGTATACCTACAAATCATTTTCTATTATTTATTTGATTTTCACCTATGTCGTATAACCATTTTTATTTTCCCAAACCTTAACATCCCTTCTAAATACCATTTTCAAATATAAATTAGAATTGTGGCGGGTTATATCACTTGTTGGAAGACAAACACGAAGAAAAATCTCCTTCCGCAAACCCACATTGGTCCTCTGCGGCTCTATACCCTACGTTTTTTTTATTTTTATTTTTTTTTTCCTACAAACAGGCCGCAACACGTACAAAGCAAAAGATATTGATTTTTTTGCTTTGTATCTGTGTACCGCCTTTCGTGGCACATGGCACCCATATGTGTATACAGTATATGTGTGTTTTTTTCTGGGATTTAATTAATTGCTACAGCCCTTTGGCAGCAAGGCAATTGCCTTTTTTTTTTTTTTTTTTTTTTTTTGGGTACTATCTTTCTTTTTAATTTGTTAATTTATTCTACCACACGTAAATAAAAATAGCTCAAAATCCAACCCATTTTAGTATAATTTATATATTTAAGAGTTATAAATTATTATTTTTGAAAAAAACAAATAAAATAACTAATTTTTAAATAGTAATAAATTTGATTATATAATAAAATAGGTATATAGGTAGGGTGTAGTTACACAAATACAAGACAATAATAATAAAGAAACGATGTTTTAGTCATTAAGTGATGTTTATTTACAAATTATAGTTTTTTTATTTTAAATTTTTGATGGGGTATGCTTACGAGAGGGGTGTACATACAGTTTTTAAATGGTGCAAATATTGCCACTCAAGAAAGAATGTTGGTCTTTTTTTAATCAAACATATGTGAACATTTTTTAATCATATGTGGGCCGGCTCGACTGATAGATGTATATCTAATATTTACAAATAATATAAAATAAAATAAAAATCAAGGGCCCTAGGTGGTTGCCTCAGTGTGCTACCCCTAGGGTTGGCCCTACCTCCTCCATGGAATCCATGTGACGGTTGGGAGGTGCTTTCTCCACTAAATCGACATGGAGGAGATGTGGCTTTGCATTAGATCCGAAGTGGCTTAAAAAGTTGTGGATGTTGATCCTCTCCTTGAGGCCTCACTGCCTCAGATGAAAAATAAGAAAATGTTAAATTAGATCTTCTTATTTTGATATTAAAATAAAATTTTAAGAAGGGGAAATCATAAAAAATAACCTTATCAAAATATTCAATTTTGTTTTTATCCTCATCCATTGTTTTTCGTGTTTGTGACCATTCATTATAATCTTTCTTCACTCTATAACCATTAAATTACAATACTACCTTTTTATTGTCTTCATTATTTTACTATCACTTATCTTTCAAATCTATGCTTAGTTCTCACCAATTATTTGTTACATACACTATTTTTTGAGTGTACGAAAAAGTTGGACTAGGCGGCTGCCTTGGTAGTTGGCCCCCGGCGGCCGCGAATAAGGCCTAATCAGCCAGCTAGGCGGCAACTAAGATTTTCAGAGCTGGCAGCTTGGGTTTCAGAGGAGAAGAAAGGAGAGGAGAGGCAAAGAGGCGGCTAGGGTTTTGTTTTTATTTGAAAATGAAGAACCCAAAATGACTTCATTTTGGGTCCTTCTTTTTTCTCTTCTCCTCTCTTTTATTCTAAAAATCCTAGCTGCCGCCTTTGCTTTTCTTCTCTTTTCTCAACAACCTTTCTCGCCACTTAGCATGCGGCCTAGGCGCTAGGCGTTGGGCCATTGCCCGACTAGCGCATAACGCCTACTTGAACACTACTATTTTATTATATGAAATTGATGTTATTTTAAGGGAAAATCGCAAATCAAAGAAGGTTTGGGGAAGAGGTTTTTTAAGAAAAAACGATTTCAAAGAAAAAATTAGACGCAGTATTTCACGTTAAACGTGAAATAAAAGGAGTATTTCAAATACAACTTGATTTTAAGAAATCCTGTCATGTTTCATGTTAAATATGAAACATGAATCATATGTTTCAAGTTAAACATGAAACATTCGTATGAAAAAAAATGAAAAATATGGAACATATATATGCTTCATGTTTAAGATGTTTCATGTTTCATTCATGTTTCAGATGTTTCATGTTAAACATGAAACATGACTGATGTTCCATGTTTAATATGAAACTTCTGGAAATCTTGAATTTCAGTCTCTTCCTCTCTTCCTTTCTTTCTCTTCTTCACCGGTGTCTGCTTCGTTCAACTCAGTCGCCGTCACTCTGATCACATTGTCGGCACTTCGATTCCTGATAACCTAGATCTTCTCCAATCAGAAACTTCTCTTTCCTCTCTCTCTCTCTCTCTCTCTCTCTCTCTCCTCATTGTTTTTTTTTTTTAAATACGGGTAGTTTAGACTTTGTACCCTTAACATGGTTAAAAACATGAAAAACAATACGTATTGATTAAAAACGAATTCTAATACTTTGATTAGATTACTTTTGAAAATCCCCCTTTTAAAAAAACAACATATTATTTCAAATTAATCTTCTTCCTTTTTATACAAAATAATAATAATTAATATTATTATATATTCAAGTTTTTCTTATATGTATTCAATATATGATGAAACTAATTCATTAACATGCTCCATTATTAATCTTAACTATCATTGTCAACAATCAATAAAAGAAAGGGCAATTACCAATTAGGTCCTGGACTTTTTAAAAAAAATTCCAAGTTGTTTGTGATTTTTACAAAAGTGACCAAATTGGTCCTTACATTTTTACCAAGTGCCAAATTAGTGTCTTTAGCTAAGTTTCGTCAGTAAACTTTAACTATGTAGGGGTAAAATTGTACTTTACTCCTAAATAATATAATATTGACACATGCATGGGTTTTTTTTTTTTTTTTTGGTTACACATGTATATATTTGTTTATTTTATTTGTGGGTTTTGATTTTCAAATAATTTTGACAGCAATACTTGCATAATATTAACAAAAAAAAAAAAAAAAAAACAACCATATAAAAATGGTAAAAGACTAACTAGGAATGAATGATTACTTTGTTTATAAAATAAGGGTATAATTGTCATTGTCTTATTAAAAATATTTTTAGATATTTTTAGAAAATTTTAATTAGAAGTTACAAATGGTGTTTCATTGATAATATATTTGGATTTTGTTGTAATTATAATGGTGAATTTAATACATAAAAGACAAAATAACTTTGCTCTAATTTGTCAAATAAAAGGTATTTATGTACTTTAACTAAAATTGTTAAAGTCAACCGTTATATTTAACATCGTTAAATCATAAGAGGGATCAATTTGGTTACTTCTAAAAAGAGAGGGACTAATTTGGCACTCGAGAAAATTGTGAGGACCAATTTGGTTACTTTTATAAAAGTTGTAAACAATTTGGAATTTGAAAAAAAATCCAGGACCTAATTGGTAAATTTATCAATTGGAAAAGAGTATGTTCTATTCTATACCTTTTTTTTTTTTTTTTTTTTTTTTCTTTTTCGTTTAATAAAAATTATGATATTATAAAGGGCAGATTGCACTAAATACACTAGCTATATGCATAATTGTACTAAATCCAATAAAATGCCATAATTACATAGACTACCCATAGACCCATTGACTAACGGTTGAGCATTGTTAGTCAATCACAGAAAAGGGCAATGTCGGTTTTTCCCATGCATTTGTATTTGGAGAATAATAAAAAAATAAAAAATAAATAAAAAAATTCAACAAGAAAATAAAAAAATAATAAAAAAATATTGTTTGGGTGCCGTTATTGCCAACCATAAAACTAATTGGTACACTCGGTTTTTATAAAAATTATATATTACAAAAATATCCTTAAATAAAATGACTAAAAAGGACAAAATAAATAAAATAAAATAAGTATTTTTTTAAGAAGAATTAATTGACATAAGTTTTTTTTTTTGATAAAACATGAAACAGAGAACAAAGAGTCTAACCAGGCTTTTTAGAGTCAATGACTCTATCAATACAAATAGGAAATTCTTCCAACCGGTACCTATCTTTAGTGATACCTAGCGCATAATTTGAGAGACAGTTAACTCATGATGAACCTCTTCCTCTTTAAATATCTATACCATTGTATCAATGTCGAACTAGAATACTTTTTCATAACAAAATGTCAAAATCTACTAAAAAAGAATACTTCACGTTAAAACTATGTAAAATGTTTTCTTAATTTTTTTTTCATTTTTTTCATTTTTGCCAGTATAATGTGAAATCATTGAATTCAGTCAAAACAATAAAACAAGATTAATTTAGGATTGCCCTCGAAGTAGCTTAAATATAGTTTCCAAAAAATTAGTTTTGATCCCTTAACCAACAAAAGAAAAAGAGTAAATGAGTAGATTGTGAAGTAACAAAAAAAAATTGAAATGAACCAGTATGACAACAAAGACACAAATACGACTGCCCGCTCGCATGCACGCTTGCTCGCATGCAGGGGCGGACCCACGTGGAGACTGGGTGGGGCCCGTGCCCTATCTCAATTTTGTAAAAAAAATAAATTTGACTTTGTATGAACTTTATATATAAATATTCATTAGTAACTAACACAATATTTCCTTTACCCACTACAAGAAAAATGATCTATTGGGACAAAAAATCTATTGGGACGTTTTATTTCGTCCCAATAGACAACCTATTGGGACGAATTTGTTTCGTCCCAATAGGCAGTCTATTGGGACGAATTATATATTTCGTCCCAATAGACATCCTATTGGGACGAAAAACAAAAACGTCCCAATAGACTGCCTGTTGGGACGAAAAAATTTCGTCCCAATAGATTTTTGTCCCAATAGAATGTTTATTGGAACAAATTTTGTCCAATGTGGTATGATCTTTAGGGACGAATTTTTTACGTCCCAATAGGATATCTATTGGGACGAAATATATAATTCGTCCCAATAGACAGCCTATTGGGACGAATAAATTCGTCCCAATAGACATCTTATTGAAACGAATTTTTTTCATCCCAATAGGTCTATAGGGACGATTTTAGGGCTATTGGAATGAAAAATATTGTCCCAATAGCCCTTTTGTAGTGTTTTCAATTAATCCTCAAAAGGCTTAGATGAATGCGAGTGAAGAAAGAAATGTGAAAAAAGTATTAGAAGACGAAGATGAAGAAAATATTACATTAAGATGAAAGGAGAGAAAATGAGGTAAATAATAGAGGTAAAAAAATATATATTATTTTGATGTGTATAATAGTTATTGTATTTATGGTTATGAGTGCATCTTAACCATTTTTTTTTTTTTTTTTACACAGGATTTGTCACACTTATGTATCCATTAGATCATACTTGTCTGAATGGTTAAGATTTCATGATCATTAATTATTTTAATTGTTTCTCTCTCTCATATATTTTCTCTTTTCCTATACATTTTATTTGTTTCTCTCTAGTCATTTATTTCTCTCTTTCCTCTCTTATTACTATTATTTTCTTTTCATCTTATAACATTTCTTATTTCATATCTTTTTATATTTTCACTTGTGGCATTCTTTTTTTATTTATTGATAGAAATGCTTAAATAAAATAATTACATAGTTGATAAAAATTCTTCAAAGTACTTGAATTTTTTTGACATAATCAAAATACTGGAATTTATGATATAAAATATGTTATCCATTCAAAAATTCAAAAAAAAAAAAAAAAAAAAACAAAGAAGTAATTAATTAAATTTGTTGAAAATTCTTGATTTTTTTTAAGTTTTTCCAAAGGTAGATTAATAATTAAATTACCATATAAATTAGAAAATGATGCAATATGGATCATTTTGTTCATCAAAAGTGGTTCTCTATCGAGATGAATTTTGTTTTTTCCAATAAATTCTTCATAAGGATCAATAACTATTAGTCTTGAGAGGTTTTCTATTATTTAAAAAAAAAAAAAAAAAAAAAAAACTGAATCGTCGGAACTGGAACTGGAACAGAAACCGTTGATTTCGAATCGAAAATTGAAACCGCTGGTTCTGAATCGAAAACTGAATCCGCTATTTCTAAATCGAAAACCAAAACCACTGGTTCCCAATTGAAAATTGGAACCGCTGGTTCCTAATCGAGAACCAGAACCGAGGTCAAGTCTAATTCCGAGTACGATTAACGATTGACCATTTAATCTAACAATATATAATTAAAAAAAAAATTAATTAAATGTTATAATAAAAATTTTTTAATATCAATTTGTTTATCAATTAAAAATAAAATTTAAATTAGTAGAATCCATCTACAAATAAAATTTTGATTGAAAAAAAAAATCAATAAAAATTTAATAACAATAAGTGGGCAAATTTTTTTTTTTTTTTTCTTAAAATTTCGTCCCTATAGGACACCTATAGGGATGAAAATTTATCTAATGGGAGGAAATATTTCGTCCCTATAGGTTGTCAAATGACGAATAAAAATCGTCCCTATAGGTAATCTAAAGGGACGAAAATTTATCTAATGGGACGAAATATTTCGTCCCTACAAGTTGTCAAAGGGGACGAACAAAAATCGTCCCTATAGGTAGTCTATTGGGACGAATTTCAATTTTCGTCCCAAAGAAGCTGTTGCGACCCACCTGAGGCGACGTTATTTGGGACGAATTTTATTCGTCCCAATAGACCTATTGGGACAATTTTTGGGCTATTGGGACGAAAAAAAAACGTCCCAATAGCCCTTTTTTTTTGTAGTGACTGCAGCTGGTAGTGGTTCTTTTTCCTACTCTTAAAGTTCTTAATTCAAGTCCCAGCTTAAGCAAATGCATTCTTTTTAATTCAATTTTATCTTGTAATTTTTTACTTCTTATTTATTTTACTATCTTTTCCAATTCTTTTCTCAAATTTTCATTTATTCTAAAACAAAACAATTCATTTTCTTATTTTATATTAAATTATCTATTATTATTTTGGATTTTATTATTTATAATAGTTTTAGTTTGAAATATCTAACACGTCCAATCAATATACTATAAAATCTCAAATTTTACTTTATTGGATTAAAATAGTCAATCTATTATTATGATTCATCTTCTTTTATCCTTAGTATTTTTTATTTTATTTTATAGTTTTAATTTATTTAGAATCAATAAATTAATAATTTACCCATAATTTGAAGAATAAAAATTTTAAAAACATGTCTAGTAATATTTATTAATAAAATATTTTTGTATAAATTTAAATTGAATTCATTATAAATGCAAAAAAAAAATAAAAAAAAAATTCTTATTATAAAATTAGATTGTAATTTATTCTTTTAATTTTTTTCATTATTTATGTTGTTTTTCTTGTTATTAATTTAAAAAAAAAACATTTTTTCTTGTTTTTATTTCATTTTGAATATAAGATTATTTAATTCATCTGAGTAAGTGTTCTATTTATTTTATTTTATCTAAGAAAAACTCATTTTTGTTTTTTTTAAAAAAAAAAACTCATTTTACTATGATTTTAATTTTTCAGTAATTTTTTGATATATATTCAAGTGCTCTATTTGGTTAAAATTCCTGGATCCGCTATTGCTCGCATGCATGCCCACGCGCTCTCACGACCGCATGCATGCCCGCCCACCCGCCTGCCCTCATGAATGCCCAAGCGCCTGTCCGCATGCCTGCACACACTCCCGCCCTCTCACCTGTATGCATGCACACTCCCGCTCGCCCACAAGCAAGCAAGCAAGCACGCGCATACTTTCATCAAGTTCTTGCAATATTTTATGCATAATTATTTTTTATTTTATTTTATTTTTAAAAGAATTTGGTGCATGCCAAAATTAATACGAGAGGTAAGAAATTGATGTTGAAAGCAATATGATGTTCAATATATACACAAACTTGTAACATGTTATTTGCGTATCATAATATATAAACAATTGTTTTGCAAATGAATATACCGATATAACGATATCAACATATCATGTTGCTTCAATATAACGATATTAAAATATTATATTTAATTTTGGTTTGTTTGTTTGTATATTGTTTGTTTTTTTTGGAGTTGTGTTTATTTTTTTTAATATAAAAAATGATTTAAATAATTTTAAAAAACACAAAAATATGAAACAAAGGTAAATATATACATAAATATGTTGTATCATAACACTACCAAAAAAAAAAAAAATGTTAAGCAAATATATTATACTTCAACAAAATGTAATTGTGATGACATATCATATGTATTTGTGTAGTATACTTGCAACATAATGTAAATTGAAAAACATAAAATCAAAGGTATTTGTGTATGAAAATTACAAGTCATGGCTTATAGACTCGACAACCAAAGATACATGTCATTCATGGTGAAAAGCACTATTCAAATTAATCTTTATGCAATCAAGAAAAAAATGGAATTAAGTTACTGAATTGAGAATTAGTGTTTACTAATTTTTTATGGAATCAGATTATGTGGACCCCACTCTCAAATCAGTAATTAAGTTACTGATGGAAAGGGAACTTGATTCCTCTGTCCTCCCACTCACCTAAGGAATCAAGTTCCCTTTCATGAGTGAAAATGGGAATCCATGTATATTTACTAAAATATCATCACTTATAATAATTAAAAGAACCATATTTCCACTTTATCACTCTCTTCTAGGGAAAGGGGAACCGTAACTGGAACCGGCCTTAGGAGGTTTCGGTTCCGGTTCCGACGGTTTGGTTCCTTATTTAAAAAAAACATCAACATCATCATCCATGAATCCATGATCCATGATCCATCACCACCATCATCTATTCATCTGTCAAAAGTTCAAAACCCAGATACCCAAAATCAAAACCAAAGAAGAGATCAGAGATTGAAGAGACCCCAAAATCAAAAAATTAGCAACTCCAAAATCCAAATGCATCCAACAATTTCTATTTGAACTTGCAAACCTTGAAGGGCATCAAAGGGAAGAGATCGAAGAGAGAGAGAGAGAAAGAAAAAAGAGATCAATCATGAGCCGTTGGTGAAGAGATCAGCCATGAGCTGTCAGCGACGGGATGAAGAAGAAAGAATGAAAGAGAGAGAGAGAGAGAGAGAGAGAGAGAGAGAGAGAGAGAGATCTGTGATTCATGAAGAAAGAAAGAAAGAAAGTGAGAGAGAGAGAGATAAGAAAGAAAAAGAGCAGTAGTGTAGGGTGTTTGCGTGAGTTAAAAAAAATATATCAGAGAACCGCTAGTTTGAACCGAATCGGAAGAGTCGGTTCCTGTCCGGTTCGAATCGGTCAGTTCTGAGAAAAGTGGAACCGGAATTGGAACCGCCCTAGTTTGGTTTCCGGTTCGGTTCCAGTTTTTTTGATTTCGGTTTCGGTTTGACGGTTTGAATCGGAACCATGTCGGGTCTACTTGCACCGATTCTTTATTTATAAATATGTCACATCTTGTATGAAATCATGGCATATGTATATATATAGAATTGGTGCAACAATTCAATAATAATCATCAACAAGATTTTTTGTATATTTATGTAATCTACAATTAAAAAACATTCATACCTGTAGCAAGATTTGGAGAAAAATGATGGGCATGAGAGAATGATAGAGAACATTCCCTAGAAGAGGGTGATAAATATTGGATGACATGTTCTCTTGTTGTATTTATCCTTTGTAATTCTCTGTAATTATCTCTATATTTATCATCTGGTGTTGTAATTTAAGTTGTATTCTTATCTCATGAGGTATCCTATTTCTGTAGGTAGTTTAGTTGCTCTCCAAAAGCTGTATTATATATTTACTCTATGATTAATGAAAAAGTGTGTGAAAATTATTCACCAAATATCTCTATTTGTATATGGTATCAGAGCGTCCGATTCTCTCAAAATTTTTCTTCCCTTCTCACATCTAATACATGACCACAATGACTACCTTACCAGACCCAAACGCCACATTAACAGAAACAAACGCCAGCCCACCCTCGGCCTCATCCACCGAACCAAACCCTAACACTAGCTCTCCCACATCTGCTCCACTATTGTTAATGTCACGCCTGTCAGCTCCACAACCATTCGCTCCAATGAGTTCCATCTGATTACCATCAATATTTCTGCCCAGGCTCCGCTCAAACTCACTACCACCAATTACATGTCATGGAAACTTCAGTTCCAAACTCTTTTCTTTGGATATGATCTTGTTGGCTATATAAATGGCTCGAAGCTCTGTCCACCAACCACTCTCACAGTCAATAACGTCACCTCTCTGAATCCTGCCTATAGTGTTTGGTTTCGTCAAGATCAACTCATTCTCAATGCATTGATTGGCTCTCTCTCTCTCTCCCACAATTGTCTCTTTTGTTGCCAGAGCCAAGACATCGATGGAGGCCTGGAATATACTTGCCAACACGTATGCCAAACCGTCTCGTGGGCATATCAAACAAATCAAATCTTTTCTCAAATATTCAACCAAAGGTACACAAAACATAACTGACTTTCTTCACTTTGTAAAGGCTAGTGCAGATGAACTTGCTTTTCTTGGGGCTCCGGTAGATGATGAAGGTCTTACAGAGAGGATTCTAGACGAACTGGATGATGATTACAAGGAACTGGTTCGTGCGGTTCAAGCCTGTGACACTCACATCTCGTTTGATGAACTACATGAGAAGCTCCTGACTTTTGAAGCCTCTGCTCTCAACAATAAGACAGCCTCAACATCACTACCAGCCACCGCAAATTCAACAAACAGGTCAAATAATTCTTGGCATCCACAACATTCGAATAACAGTACCTGGTGTCCACAGTCATCCACCACTGCGGGCTGGCACCCGTCGCCCAACTCTGCTGCTCGTCCGACTTCTGCTTACAGCCCTGATGCTCCACACCGTGGCAATCTGCCTTCTCCACGTCCATATTTGGGCAAATGTCAGATGTGTGGCATCCAAGGCCACTCGGCCAAAAGATGCACTTCATTTCAGATGGTTCCGGTTCCCTCACATGGTTTAGGTTTGAATTCCCCTTCTAATCATTCACCATCTCCGTGGCAACCACATGCTCACTTCACTACCAATGTTCCCTCCAATAATCCGGCCTGGCTCCTGGATAGTGGTGCCTCGCATCATGTCACAGCAGATTTGGGTAACCTATCCTTACATGCACCTTACAGCGGCTCCGACGATGTCATGATTGGTGATGGTACAGATCTTTCCATCACACACACTGGTTCCACATCTCTTCACACTCGAAATAACTCTTTTATTTTGGATAATGTTCTTTGTGTTCCTGACATGAAAAAGAATTTGGTCTCTATTTCTCAATTTTGCAATGCTAACAATGTCTCAGTTGAGTTCTTATCTTCTTGTTTTCATGTGAAGGATCTTCGTACGGGGGCAATTCTTCTGAAAGGCATGACCAAGGATGGCGTATATGAGTGGCCAACTAACAAGTCCACATCCTCCCCAGTCCTAGCCTTCTCCAGCACTAGAACCACATCGTCAAATTGGCACCACAGATTAGGTCATCCGGCTTATCCAGTTTTACAGCTTATTGTCTCCAAATTTAATTTAGATTTGTCTTCATCAATGTCAAAGGATTTAGTATGTCATGCCTGTCATTGCAATAAAAGTCATAAGCTACCTTTTTCCAACTCTTCTCTCATATCATCGCATCCTCTTGAAATTATTTACTCTGATGTGTGGACGTCTCCAGTTATTTCACATGATGGCTTTAAATATTATGTCATTTTCGTAGATCTTCTAACCAAATACGTGTGGTTTTATCCATTAAGAAAAAAATCTGAAGTCAAAGACACTTTTATTCGCTTTAAAGCCATTGTAGAAAATTTCTTTAAACACAAAATTGTCACACTTTATTCAGACAATGGTAGGGAATATTTGTCTCTTAAGGATTTTCTTGCGACGAATGGTATCTCTCACCTTACAACCCCTCCCCATACGCCTGAGCATAATGGGTACTCAGAGCGTAGACACAGACATATTGTTGAAACTGGTCTCACATTACTGTCCCATGCCTCTCTTCCCTTACACTTTTGGTCACATACGTTTGCTGCAGCGGTCTATTTGATCAATCGAATGCCCACTGCAACGCTCACTCACTCATCACCGTATGAGATGATTTTTGGGACCGCTCCCAATTATTCTAAACTCAAAATTTTCGGCTATATATGTTATCCATGGCTTCGGTCGTACTCGTCCCACAAACTCTCACCCCGCTCTAGTCCGTGTGTCTTTCTTAGGTATTCCCTATCTCAGAGTGCTTACCTTTGTTATGATCCATCTACTACCAGAATATATGTCTCGCGTCATGTCAAATTTATGGAGTCTGTCTTCCCATACACCTCTCTACACGTCACCCTACCGCATCCATCTACCACCACCGTCGACTTATGGGTTCCTCCGGTTGTCACTATTACAGTTCCCAGTCCTTGTCAGTCGGTCCCTCCAGCTGTTGTGCCCGCTCTAGATTTGCCACCGTGCGTTGACGCCTTTGCATCTCTACAAGCTGATTGTCCTCTGTTAGCCCCTTTGCCTGCTGCTGCTATGTCATCATCATCTTCCACCGTGAATGTTATGCCCAGCTTGAAGACTATTTCCACTACTGCAGCTGACACAACCATTGCTCCTGGTCACGTGTCTTCATCTGGTACTGCTGCTGCGCCACCTTGCACTACTTCCATGCCTCTCTTGACTTCATCACAACAGCCACTGAAAGTTCTTAATAAATGCTCGGTGTGTTTATCAATATATAAAGCTAGATGGGGGGTGAATAGATTTTATCTAATTATTACCCAATTTTCGCGTGCATGTCAATTTTACGAAAATACCCCTAGCAAGTCAAAAATACATACAAGTGTAATAAGATGCGGAAATAGTAAATGACACTTGATGTTTACGTGGAAACCCTCAACAGGGAAAAACCACGGGCTGGTAAGTGCGCCACACTCGAACCTCGAAATCCACTATATGAAAAGACGGTTACACCCTCAAGTGATTCTCGGACCCTCACCCTAGATAACCTCAGGCTATGGACACTACCAATCGCCACTCTTGGTTCAATCCCTAGTGAT
The DNA here is from genome assembly GCA_008009225.1 of Acer yangbiense. Lineage (NCBI taxonomy): Eukaryota > Viridiplantae > Streptophyta > Magnoliopsida > Sapindales > Sapindaceae > Acer > Acer yangbiense. The sequence continues at coordinate 25,414,687 of CM017771.1, forward strand.
ATCCCCTGATACACTACTCTTGGCGTGAGCACCCTCTAATCTACCACGCGGGCCTTTTATAGCGGCTCTAGTCCAATTTGCTTGAGGCCTAAGCACACATAGCCCCAAGACTTCAATCTCTCAAAAGAGATGCACAACCCTATGTGAATATGTATGAATATTCAATTAATGCAATAAGAGCTAGGGTACTCTAAATGCTTACCTAGGATAATAAAATGACAATATAATCAATCCTAGATATCACATATAGCTATATGACATGGCATATAACTTTAGCTAAGTAAAGGATAACCAATCCTAGATACAAAGCTATCATATAAAACCCACAAACATTCAAAGGATTAACTAGTTGATTAAAAAAACAATCTATCAACCTAGTTATCAATACATCACACAAGAATGTTCATGGCATAGCTTTTAGGCAATAATGACCTAATCAAATAAGCTATGAAAAATAATCTCAATCAATAAATGAGATCAATTAGCTAGATGGCATTTGAACATAAAAGCCTAGCTAACAAATAATAACCCAATCAACACATAATCTCAATCTTATATGTAGAAATTAATCTAAACACATATAAGTAAAATATGAGATAAAATTGATAAGTAAAAACACTAATTATGTAAGATAAAAGTGTTCAACAAATCATACCATGTGTGTTGAAGAAGACCCATGCATTGGCATATGCTAGATGAACCTAGATGATGCCTAGATGATGATTTGTGCATGTGGGAATGGGTTTAGAGAATTAAAGATGTGATCTTTTAGGATTTTTCTCTCAAGTCTCTCTAAATATCTCTCTAGGGTTCTTGGGATGCAAGACTTGTATTCTGAACCAGAGATAAGGATGTATTTATAGAGACCAAAAACAGGGTAGGTGAAAATACAATTTTGCCCTTGAAACGCACCGATCGGCGGTTTCATTCGGCGGCCAGGCCGCCGAATTGAAGCGCCGAATGGCTCCCGAGTGGAACAGGGGAACTTCGGTGACTTCGTTCGGCGGTTTGGAAACCGTCGATTCCAACCGCCGTTTTGGACCCGAGAGATATATTTCAATCAGGTCTCATTCGGCGGTTTAGAACGGCGGCCAGGCCACCGAACGTAACCGCCGATTCACCAAAAATGGTGAAACCAAGGAGAAGCCAAAGGCATCTCCACCGGCGATCATCGCGCAAAACAAAGCACATCAACGTGCACGCGCGGACATTTCCGAACATCCTTAGGGAAATGAATTACACCACACTAAAAGCTAACATACATGAAGTGCAAGTGTGGGTATTGAATGCATCCTAATGCCTATCATGTCATGGCATTTCATACAACAAGATGCAATCAATTAAATGCAAGAAGAGACATTGAATAAACAATAAAGCACAATGCACACAAAATATAAACACAACATTCAAGAATAAGAGTTATGCATGTTGTGTGTGTGTGCAACTATATCTCTTCAAGCCAAAGTAAGCACAAGATATACCTTTGGTGCTTGTCCTCTTGAGGTCTTGGAAAGGGTCTTTGATCTTCAACCTTAATGACCTAGACTACCCTTACAACCAAACCCCAACATGTGGTTTGACCACGAAATAAGCCAATCAACAAAAGGGAATCCTTACAATCTCCCCCTTTGGCTATTTCGTGACAAAACCACCACTCACATTGATTCCTCACAACATAATAGAAACTACGGGTCTACTTATGATTTTCTACTTTACAAAGAGATAAGATAGATAGTCTTGAAGTCTTCAATCTCAAGTAGAACAATCAATCCCTGAAAGCACAGTTTCTATACTTTCCAATACAAGAAAAGGTGAGATGAATCAAGTGAGATAAAACAAGCATTTGCATTTAGGAATTTAAGTACAACATCATGCAATGTATGAATGTGCAAATGCTCCCCCTCAAAAGGTTACTCCCCCTCAATTAGTATTCTCCCCAACATGCACAATTGCTACTACAATTTGCAACTCCCCTTACCACAACATACTCCCCATTTTTGTCATGATATAGACAAGGGAGTAGTCCCCAACCGGGTCACTCAAGGCAAAGAGAGATAGTAGCATTCTAGTATATGCATAATCAATATAAGTCACTTTATGCAATCTCAATTTATTGGAGAGAAACAAGGAGATTTATTTAAAGAAAATGTGTGAATCAAAAAATTGCTTTACATACAAGACATGTAGCATTTAAGTTCAAAAAATCATGGTATTTGGCAAAGCAAATGACAAAGGTTTTCAATATGAATTCAAACCAATTTCACCAATGTCAAGAGAGAAGCAAGGATATAGGTTTTCATTGATTTCAATTTAAGAACAACTATATCCAACTTTATAAGCCAAACATATCATGAGCGACTTTGCACCCTACTTGATTTTTCCGGATAAATATCCGTATGATAGTAGACATGTTCAACCAATAAAGAAAGAGAGACATTTGGATTGTAAAATCCTTGAATGGATACAAGATCCTTTTTCATTTGAGTCTCATAAGCTTTTTCACACATTTTTTGCATTTTTAAAAATTGCAATCATCAAAACATGCTTTTTAAGATAAACATTTAGCATGTCATTTAGCAATCATCATGTCATGGAGATCATTATAGGTCATTCAAATCAAATCCTATGTATATATCTCCTAGTCCAAAAATGCATGTTTGAACATAAATATGACATGGATTGCAATACAAGCATTGATCACACTTATTGAATAGGAAATATATATATACATAGTGTAACCAAGCTAACTCAAGCAACAAAAAGAGAAGCATAAGATATTTCAAATTTTTTGCAAGTGACAAGATGCAAAAAAGCTCTCTTTGCTTAAGTTCCCCATATGGGGTCAAATTTCCATACCACTTCAAAGAAGGGTATGAGGTCCTATGGACCTACCAAGTCCTTTGGACTTGGTTGAACCTATTTGAGACTTGTTAGTCTCGTAGCAAGCGGGTTCATCATTTTTAATCCACCTAGGTGACACTAAGTCAATCCTAGTGGACAAAGGTTCTAGAGTACAAGATGAAAAAGGATCATGCACATGATTTTCTTCCTTTTTATGAAGCATCTTAGCTCTAGCCTTTTTCTTGTCAAACATGCTTTTAGCTCTACACATTTCAATGTAATGCAAGCAACTTGGTCTAATATGACCAACAATACCACAAAAATGACAAGTGGGAATAAAGTTAGGAATCATACCATTCCCTTTAGCATGGATAGGTGCTTTCCCTTGTCGTTGTGGTTGTCTCGGTTGTTGGATAGGATCTCTCCTCATTTGTTGATAACCAAGACGGGGTTGCTTGCTTGTTTGAGCTTGCATGATTGAACTCTTCCCATTATGTTTTTGAGTTTGAGGGAAGATAGTGTGAGGAGCCCTTTGGGTGTGAGCTTGAGTTTGACCTTTTGGTGCCTCAACCACTTGGGCACTTCTTGAACACTCTCCTAGGTCACTCTTCTTCCTAGGTTGTTGAGGAGGAGGGGACATATTGAAGTCCATGTTCATGGCACAGGATGTCTTGCTTGTGGAGGAGGCATCCGTGTCATCAATGTAGCCAAGACCTCTCTTGTCACTTGGCTTTCTTCCAACTCCCAACATGTGGTCAAGCTTCTTGGTGTTTGAAGTCATCTTAGCCATTAAGACCTTAACTTCTTCAAGCTCTCTTTCTAGCTCTTCTTCTCTCCTCTTAGATAAGGCTAAGTTGTCTTTTAGCTTATCTTCATCCGCCATGGATCTCACCACTTCTTCACACAAGTGGTCTACTAGTGTTGAAAGCTCTAGATTCTCTTCTTTTAATCTTCTAATTTCTTCCTTGTTCCTCATCATCGAGCTCTTAACTTTGACTTTGTAGTCATTAAGATCCAAACACTCCACACTTCCACTTGTGGAGTTAGATGACAAACATTCAACACTTGTGTCATCTCCTCTAATCTCCATTTCACCAATGAAGTCATCTCCTTCATCAAGATCATCAAATTTTTCTCTTGATGAGGAATGAGCCAAATCCCTATGAGTAGCTACACCAACTACTTCTATACCTAGTTCTTCTTGGGGATCACAAGGAAAAACAACTTTGCCATCTTCTTCAACTTCTACACTCTTGGCTCCAAATTCCGTGTAGATGATGGCAAGTTCTTCATCACTTGAAGGATTTTCATCATCTTCATATTTATCCCATAAGGTGGCCTTCGCCTTCCCTTTTCTTCTATTCTTCAAGTTTCCACACTCCGGGGAGAAATGCCCGAATCCTCCACATTCGTAGCACTGAATCCCCTCTCTTGAAGACACTCCTTGGTTTGGCTTGTTAATGAGTCCCATGTCTTCAATTGAGATACCCTCCTTCTTGTCATGCTTCGAAGTCTCCAAAGCGATTTTCTTCTTCTTCTTCTTAGGAGGTGCGGTGGTCAACTTCTTCTTAGTAGGTGAGGTGGTTAAATTCACAAATCTCCTAAATCTCTCTAGTAAGAGAGGCATCTCCTCAATGGAGTCAATTTCTTCTCTCACAAAATCACTCATAGTGTTTGCGTTGAATGAATGCAAATGAGAAGAATGCAAAATGTATGAAGAAATCAAACAAACATACAAAATGCAAAAACACACCAAAATGAGCTAGGATCACCTAAGTATATCTAGGAACCCGCTCTGATACCAATTGAAAGTTCTTAATAAATGCTCGGTGTGTTTATCAATATATAAAGCTAGAGGGGGGGGGGGGGGGGGGGGGGGGGGGGGGGTGAATAGATTTTATCTAATTATTACCCAATTTTCGCGTGCATGTCAATTTTACGAAAATACCCCTAGCAAGTCAAAAATACATACAAGTGTAATAAGATGCGGAAATAGTAAATGACACTTGATGTTTACGTGGAAACCCTCAACAGGGAAAAACCACGGGCTGGTAAGTGCGCCACACTCGAACCTCGAAATCCACTATATGAAAAGACGGTTACACCCTCAAGTGATTCTCGGACCCTCACCCTAGATAACCTCAGGCTATGGACACTACCAATCGCCACTCTTGGTTCAATCCCTAGTGATATCCCCTGATACACTACTCTTGGCGTGAGCACCCTCTAATCTACCACGCGGGCCTTTTATAACGGCTCTAGTCCAATTTGCTTGAGGCCTAAGCACACTTAGCCCCAAGACTTCAATCTCTCAAAAGAGATGCACAACCCTATGTGAATATGTATGAATATTCAATTAATGCAATAAGAGCTAGGGTACTCTAAATGCTTACCTAGGATAATAAGATGACAATATAATCAATCCTAGATATCACATATAGCTATATGACATGGCATATAACTTTAGCTAAGTAAAGGATAACCAATCCTAGATACAAAGCTATCATATAAAACCCACAAACATTCAAAGGATTAACTAGTTGATTAAAAAAACAATCTATCAACCTAGTTATCAATACATCACACAAGAATGTTCATGGCATAGCTTTTAGGCAATAATGACCTAATCAAATAAGCTATGAAAAATAATCTCAATCAATAAATGAGATCAATAATCTCAATCAATAAATAGTCTCTCTAAATATCTCTCTAGCTAATTGATCTCATTTATTGATTGAGATTATTTTTCATAGCTTATTTGATTAGGTCATTATTGCCTAAAAGCTATGCCATGAACATTCTTGTGTGATGTATTGATAACTAGGTTGATAGATTATTTTTTAATCAACTAGTTAATCCTTTGAATGTTTGTGGGTTTTATATGATAGCTTTGTATCTAGCATTGGTTATCCTTTACTTAGCTAAAGTTATATGCCATGTCATATAGCTATATGTGATATCTAGGATTGATTATATTGTCATCTTATAATCCTAGGTAAGCATTTAGAGTACCCTAGCTCTTATTGCATTAATTGAATATTCATACATATTCACATAGGGTTGTGCATCTCTTTTGAGAGATTGAAGTCTTGGGGCTAAGTGTGCTTAGGCCTCAAGCAAATTGGACTAGAGCCGCTATAAAAGGCCCGCGTGGTAGATTAGAGGGTGCTCACGCCAAGAGTAGTGTATCAGGGGATATCACTAGGGATTGAACCAAGAGTGGCGATTGGTAGTGTCCATAGCCTGAGGTTATCTAGGGTGAGGGTCCGAGAATCACTTGAGGGTGTAACCGTCTTTTCATATAGTGGATTTCGAGGTTCAAGTGTGGCGCACTTACCAGCCCGTGGTTTTTCCCTGTTGAGGGTTTCCACGTAAACATCAAGTGTCATTTACTATTTCCGCATCTTATTACACTTGTATGTATTTTTGACTTGCTAGGGGTATTTTCGTAAAATTGACTTGCATGCGAAAATTGGGTAATAATTAGATAAAATCTATTCACCCCCCCTCTAGCTTTTTATATTGAACACACCATGAGAACTTTCAAATACAATTTTGCCCTTGAAACACACCGATCGGCGGTTTCATTCGGCGGCCAGGCCGCCGAATTGAACCGCCGAATGGCTCCCGAGTGGAACAGGGGAACTTCGGCGACTTCGTTCGGTGACTTCGTTCGGCGGTTTGGAAACTGCCGATTCCAACCGCCGTTTTGGACCCGAGAGATATATTTCAATCAGGTCTCATTCGGCGGTTTAGAACGGCGGCCAGGCCGCCGAACGTAACCGCCGATTCACCAAAAATGGTGAAACCAAGGAGAAGCCAAAGGCATCTCCACCGGCGATCATCGCGCAAAACAAAGCACATCAACGTGCACACGCGGACGTTTCCGAACATCCTTAGGGAAACGAATTACACCACACTAAAAGCTAACATACATGAAGTGCAAGTGTGGGTATTGAATGCATCCTAATGCCTATCATGTCATGGCATTTCATACAACAAGATGCAATCAATTAAATGCAAGAAGAGACATTGAATAAACAATAAAGCACAATGCACACAAAATATAAACACAACATTCAAGAATAAGAGTTATGCATGTTGTGTGTGTGTGCAACTATATCTCTTCAAGCCAAAGTAAGCACAAGATATACCTTTGGTGCTTGTCCTCTTGAGGTCTTGGAAAGGGTCTTTGATCTTCAACCTTAATGACCTAGACTACCCTTACAACCAAACCCCAACATGTGGTTTGACCACGAAATAAGCCAATCAACAAAAGGGAATCCTTACAGCCACCTCCCACTACCTCAGCACCTCAGTCACCGATCAGACATTCCATGACTACTAGAGCCAAGAACAACATCCACAAGCCTATTCAGAAGCTCAACTTGCACATACAACTTAGTCTTTCAGCTGATTTTGAGCCCACCATGGTTGCACAAGCCTTGAAGGATCCGAATTGGCATTAGGCCATGTCTGACGAATGCAATGCCTTGGTCAAGAATGGCACTTGGGAGCTGGTTCAGCCGGGCTCCTCCACCAATATTGTTGGCTGCAAATGGAGTTTTTGAATCAAAAGGAAATCTGATGGTTCGATTGATAGATTTAAGGCTCGTTTAGTGGCCAAGGGCTTCCACCAGAGACCGGGAGTAGACTATTTTGAAACTTTTAGTCCCGTTATCAAGCCCACAACCATGAGACTTGTCCTTAGCATTGCCATCGGTCACGGTTGGTCTCTGCGTCAACTTGACATCAACAACGCTTTTCTACAGGGTCGCCTCACAGAAACAGTCTACATGGCTCAACCTCCGGGATTCATTGATTCAGATCATCCGACCATGTGTGTAAGCTGCGTAAGGCTATCTATGGCCTGAAACAGGCACCATGTGATAGACAGCTCTTTTAATTATTATATGCAATGATAGTTTAGTAAATATACATGTATTCCCATTTTCAATCATGAAAGGGAACTTGATTCCTTAGGTGAATGGGAGGAATCAAGTTCCCTTTCCATAAGTAACTTAATTACTGATTTGAGAGTGAGGTCTATGGAATCTAATTCCAAAAAAAAATTAGTAAACACTAATTCTCAAATCAGTAACTTAATTCCATTTTTTTCTTGATTCCATAAAGATTAGTTTGAATAGTGCTTTTCACCATGAATGCCATGTATCTTTTGTAGTCAAGTCTATTTAATTAATTAAAGCCATGACTTTGTTTTGTAATTATTGTGTTTGTTTGTTTTCTTTTATACAGTTAATAATGAATCGAGTACTATGTGAGCTCACTACTACAAAAATGTTAAAAGATATCACTAAAAGACATTGGTTTTTGGTAACCGATTTAAAAATAACTTTTAGACATCGGTTTTTATAAAAACCGACGTCTTAAATATTGCAGTTTCAAAAGACATCGGTTTTTAGGAAAACCGATATTAAAAAAAAATGTTTAGACATCGGTTTTTATAAAAACTGATGTCTTAAATATTGCGTTGAAAAGACAACAGTTTTTATAAAAACCGATATTAAAAACAAGCGTTTAGACATCGGTTTTTATAAAAACCGATGTGGATTCAAAAGCAAAATTCTACAAATCTGACCTATGTCCACATTCAAGTGTGCATCTCTAAAAATACTCAATATTATTTGCTCAAATTTTGACACAAGAAAGTAGACATGCAAACAAACACTTTGCAATTAGAAAATATTCCAAAAATCAATTTGGAAAAGTGTGAAAATGAGCGATGAAAACAGCTCACTCGCGGATTCGCGAATCGCTTCTGACCTTTGACTGAATAATTGATCATAACTTTCAAAATACTGCCCAGAATTTTACGTTCTTTATACCGTTGGATTTGTATCAAAAAATTGAAGAACCTTGCATAGACAAAAAAGTTTATTTATTTGCCAAAAGATACAGTTTTAAGGAAAAAGTTCGTACAAAAATATCTCCAATCACTTCAATTCTAACCTTCGACTGAATAATTGATCATAACTTTCAAAATCTTGACCAGAATTTTACGTTCTTTATACCGTTGGATTTGTATCGAAAAATTGAAGAATCCAACATGGACAAAAAAAATTAATTTCGTTGCTAAAAGATACAGTTTTAAGGAAAAGGTTTGCACAAAAATATCTCCAATCACTTCTGACCTTTGACTGAATAATTGATTATAACTTTCAAAATACAATCCAGAATTTTATGTTTTATATACCGTTGGATTCGTATCAAAAAATTAAAGAACCTAACGTGGACGAAAAAATTTATTTCCTTGCCAAAAGATACAGTTTTAAGGAAAACGTTTATACAAAAATATCTCCAGTAGAACACAAAACCACACAATAAAAAAGAAATGAAAAATAAACCCACCAATATTTTTTTTAAAATATATATACGTTTGTAGTAGAAATTAGAATTTTGATTAGTTGAGTAAATTTAAATTTATCAAACAATTTGTTTTTTTTTTATTTTTTTTTATTTCTAACAACTCATATAGGTTATATATAAATATTGTGCAATTGTTAACACATCCAATCTTATAGTCAGGCGGTAAAGGCTTTACTATTTTGACTTTGAGGTTGCAAGTTCGATTCCGCATAATGACAATTAGTTTTCATTATTATCAGAGGTGGGGTTGGTCGGCGACCGCAGCCGGACGGCGGGATTAATTTTAGTAATACATCAATTTTACATCACGGTTTTTAAATCGGTTTTATATAAAACCGATGTGTTCTCTCTTGTTTTTACATCGGTTAAAAACCGATGTCTTTTGTGTGATTTTTTCTAGATCAGTCAAAAAGACATCGGTTTTAAAATTTTCAAAAACCGATTTCTTCCATATAAAAAAACCGATTTCTTTTGTGTTTTTTGTAGTAGTGGCTAATAGTTGTATATTTTGAGAAATTAATTCAACATCAAATTAATTATGCTTTCAAATTTGAATTACTTCTCAAATTTTAATTATTATTGACTAATTATTTCAAATTTTATACTATAAAGATGTTAATTATTATAGTTACAGTGTTATGGGAAATATATATATAAAATATTATTTTCATAATAAAAAATATATTTCAACATGTTATATACACAAGGGTATTTTGGTAATCAACTCTGTATTATTCCGATTCCTTAGTTTAAGAGAATAAATTTGATCTCGTTTCTGATTCCTAAATTGTTAGTAAACACTGGAATGAAATTTAGTAATTTGATTCCGATTCCCCTCAATTCCGTTTCTAATGGAACTTGATTTTGATTCCATTCGTTCCTGATTAGTAAACACGCCTTTAATAAAAGTCAGAATCATAAACATTCAAATCACATCAAATAGAATTATGAATAAATAACTATAAAATACTACATTAATGGGGTGTATCTAAACCCTAATACAAGAAAATCACAAATTCATAATTGAAAGTAGAGTGAAAAGAAAATTGAAACCAAACATATTTTGTCATTACCTAAGTGGCGGTCCCCACAAGGCCACAAGTGAACCAAACTTCAAGCTTCAAATTCTTTTTTGTTTTTCACTTATAGTTCTTTGTGATTTTCCTTGGCAATTCAATATATATACAAATTTGTAACATGTTATTTGCGTATCATAATATATAAACAATCGTTTGCAAATGAATATAACGATATCAACATATTATGTTGCTTCAATATAACGATATCAATGCCAACAGGGCATAGTTTAGCTGGTAGATGGACGAGCTTGAGGTTTGGGTAAATAACTCTTTTGTCAGCGGCTTAAATCCTACCAACGGCGAAAACTTTCAAAAAAATACCTGGTCTCGAATTAATAGATATTGTCAAATATATATATATATATATATATATGTATATATATATACAGTCTTTCTATTATCAGTTCGAACTGATAAAAGATATATCAGTTCGAACTGATAAAAGATATATCAGTTCAGATTTAAAAGATGCTTTGACAAGTGTATGCATCAAAGTCAAAGTATTTAAATCTAATGGCTCACATACAAGGAACTGATATATCTTTTACTAGTTCGAACTGATAATAGAAAAATTGTATATATAAATAACGATATCAAAATATTATGTTTGATTTTAGAGTTGTTTGTTAATTTGTATATTGTTTATTTCTTTTGGAGTTGTGCTTTTTTAAAAAATATATATATACAAAAATGATTTAAATAATTTTTAAAAACACAAAAACATGAAACAAATGTAAATATATGCATAAATATGTTGTATCATAACACTACAAAAAATAACAAAAAGTTAAAAAAATATATTATTATTATTATTATTATTTTTTTTTTTTTTGATAAGGAATACATAAAAACAAAGCAGAGCAACATTAACCAGGCAAATATATTATACTTGCAAGTTGCAACACAATGTAAATGTGATGACATATCATATGTATTTGTGTATTATACTTGCAACATAATGTAAATTGAAAAACATAAAATCAATTGTATTTGTGTACGAAAATTACAAGTCATGGCTTTGATTAATTAAATAGACTCGACTACCAAAGATTCATGGCATTCAGGGTGCGTTTGGTACGCGGGACGGGACGGGACAACGTGGGACAGTTTGTTCTTGTCCCATGTTTGGCGCGACTTGAGCTTGGGACTGAATGGGACAAGGTGGGACAGAAATCACAAAAATCTGTCCCACCCAATACCCTCGGCCAACTTGTCCCATGGCATGGGACAAGTGTGAAAAAGACATATCTGCCCTTCAAATATTCATAATATTACAACTTTGTCTGATATAAATTAAAATCCTTCCCTTATCTTTCTCTCTCCAACCCGATCGAATCCCTCTCTCTTTCTCTCTCTCTCATTCGTTTGTTCATCAGATCAAATCCCTCTCTTAGAAGATTTTTTTTTTTGAAAGAGATTTTTTTGTTTATATGATTTAGAGACGGTGATGATCTATGGGTGAAGACGGCGATGTTATTTTTTTTTTTCCAGATGGGTGAAGAAGATTTAGGTTTGGGTTTGATTAGTATGAAATTTGTATTTGAGTGAAGAATTTGGTATAAACTGGTCAGGTCACGAAGTATGAAACTAGTCAGGTCAAGATGCATGAGTGAAGAATTAGTATGAAATTTGTTGTTTTCTTTTTTGATATGCTGCTTTTGGATCTGGAAAAAAGAAAAATGCCCAGAAAATTAAGAACCACGGCCCCACCCATCATGGTTTGTTGTTTTCTTTTTTGATTATGATGCTTTTGTTTAATAACTTGTAAAATTTCAGAAAATTAGAATATTAGATGATGAGATTAGAATATTAGAAAATTTCAAAAAATTTACCTCAAATTGGTTCATGTTCTGGATCTACTGCTCAAATTTGCCTCAAATTTCATAATATGTTTTTTTCCAGATTTTTTTTGTTTGTTTTGATTTTGTGTATATAAGTTGATTATAGATTAATGAAGAAGAGGTTTGATGAAGATCTGGATTTGTTTTCGAATTTGATGAAGAAGAGGTTTGATGAAAATTGGGATGTGTTTGAATCTAATGAAGAAATTGGTTTGATGAATATTCATTACAGAAGAAGTAAAAAATGTGGATTGATTTTTTTTATTAATCTTTTTATCACATAAATAAAATAATTAAAACTAATCAAATAAAAGAAGGGTAATATGGTCATTTGAACCTCTTGTCCCGTCCTATCCCAACCATACCAAACGCATGACAGTACAGTACATAGTCCTGTCCCAGGCTTTCCAAACACAATACAGAACAACATGTCCTGTCCTGTCCTGTCCCGTCCCGTCCCACGTTGTCCTGTCCCATCTGCGTGCCAAACGCACCCTCATGGTGAAAAGCTGTATTCAAATTAATCTTAATAAAAGTTAGAATCATAAACATTCAAATCACATCAAGTAGAATTATGAATAAATAACTATAAAAATACTATATTAATAGGGTGTATCCAAACCCTAATACAAGAAAATCACAAATTCATAATTAAAAGTGTAGTGAAATGAAAATTGAAATCAAACATATTTTGTCCTTACTTCAGGTGGCGTTCCCCACAAGTGAATCCAGCTTCAAGCTTGAAATTATTTTTTGTTTTTCACTTAAATTAAAGAACAAAGTTAATGGACCGCATGTGTTCATTTCTTCAAATGTTGATGCTTTCTGTAAGGATTTCCATATCTTGATTGGCTTATTTCGTGGACAAACCACATGTTGGGGTTTATTGTGTAAAGGTAGTTTAGGTGATTGAACTTCAAGCTTGAAGGCCCTTCCAAGACCTCAAGGGACAAGCACTCCAAAGGTATACTTCTAGTGTTTAGTTTCCTTTGAAGAGACTTAGAATGCTCACGCACACTTAGTATACTTGCATTTGTGTGCATACTCTACATATGTCACTTTACACACTAGCACTTTGATTGATATATCTTGTTGTGTGTTTATGTGCCTAGTAATTTGTTTCCCGATATTATTCGGAAACGTCCGCGCATGCACTAGAATGTGCTTGGTTTTACGCAAAGACCGCCTACGGAGAATGCCCTTGGCTTCTCCTTGGTTTTCACCTCTGTTGGTGATCAACAGTTATGATCGGCGGCCTGGCCGCCGAATGAAATCGCCGTTTGTGTCCAGAAGTGTTTAGAGCAATTCTACGGTTAAGATCGACGGCCACGACCGTCTTTTGAAACCGCCGTTCATACCTGATTGATTTTTTTCTCTCGGGTTTGATTCTGCGGTTTAATCGACGGTTTTGAAACCACCATTGATGCTCTGTTCTTCTCGGGCTCAATTCGGCGGTTGTGATCGGCGGCCTAGCAGCTGATTGAAACCGCCGATCGGTGCGTTTCAGGGGCAAAATTATCTTTTCACATGCCCTGTTCTTGATGTCTATAAATATCTCACTTTCTCATTATCTGAACAAGTTCTTTTACTTCTTAGAACCCTAAACTTTAAAGAGAGATATTTGAGAGAAAATCAAATCAAGAACTCACATTTAACCACTCAAATCAAATCCTTTTTACATCAAATTTCATATTGCATCTTCTATGACTATATAGAATGCATCCATGCATGGGTTTGCATCATCACAACTTGCTTCGTAAGATTTTGATTAACTTTATCTTATTTTAGTATTTTTACTATCAAGCCATCTCTTTAAATTACTTGTATGTTTTAGATCATATGCTAAATACAAGAATAGAGAATTGATTTTGATGAATTGATTGAGTGTTGTATTGTGATAGCTAATTAGGTTTTTGCTTAATCTTGATTAGCTAAGCTATTTGACATGTCATTTAGCTCTTGATATCTAGGATTGATTTAATTGTTATATCATCATCCTAGATAAGCATCTAAGGTTCCCTAGCCTTGTTTGTTATTTGAATATTCATACATATTCATATAGGTTGCATAATCTCTTCATTGAGAATCAAGACTTGAGGCTAAGATTGCTTAAGCCTCAAGCAATTGGACTACAGCCACTTTTAAAGGCCCACGTGGTAGAAGTGGGGGGTTATTGACCGGAGTGTTAGATGAGGTCTACATAGGTTGTAAACTCCATTTCAATTAGTGGATTTCGAGGTTCGAGTGTGGCGCACTATACAGCCCGTGGTTTTTCCCATTGGTTGGGTTTCCACGTATACATCAAGTGTTATTTAATTTCCGCACCATATTACACTTGTTTGTATTTTTTACTAGTAGGGGCATTTTCGTAAAATTGACTTGTATGCAAAAATTGGGTGATAATAGTTAAAATCTATTCACCCCCCTCTAGATATATTTATCACACACACCGAGTATTTATTTCAATTGGTATCAGAGCGGGTTCCTAGATATACTTAGGTGATCCTAGCTCATTTTTGGTGTGTTTTGCATTTGTGTGATTTTTGCTCATTCATACATTTTGCATATTTTTCACTTCATTCATTATATACAATGAGTGGATACGGTGGCAACCATGAGGGTGCTTCAAGCACACGACCTCCTCTTCTCACCAGTGTGAATGATGTCTTATGGAAAGGCAAGATGGAAGCATACTTGTGTCAAATCCATGATAGGGCATGGATGGCTATTGAAGATGGGTATGCGCCTTCTTAGATGACTCCCATGGGTGGTGGAGAAGAAGTACTCAAGCCTAAGGCTCAATGTTCCACTGAAGAGTTTGAGACTTCAAAATGAAATAGGAAGGCATGGCACGCTCTTCTATGTGCAGTGGATGAAAATCAGTACAAACTGATTCAGAACACTAGGATAGCCAAGGGGGCATGGGATATTCTAGAGGTTACACATGAAGGAACCGATGTTGTCAAGGATTCCAAACTTCAAGTCCTTCAAACGCAATTTGAGTTGCTCAAAATGGAGGAGGACGAATGCTTCAATGACTTTGAAGTCAAGTTGATGGATATTGTGAATCAAAGCCATCAACTTGGTGATCCATATTCGAATAGGAGAGTCAAGCAGAAAATCATAAGGTCTCTCCCCGATATATTTGAAGCAAAAGTGACGGCTTTAGAAGAAAACAGTGGATATAAGGATATGAAGCCGAGTGAGGTAATTGGAAGACTCCTTGCTTATGAGTCTAGGAAGGCTCCTAGTATTTCACCTCCTAAAAAGCAAAAAGGAATTGCTTTGAAAGCTTCCAAGGTTGAGAAGGAGGAAAAAGGTGACTCGGACGAAGACATGGCATTGTTGCTTAGAAGATTCAAGAAATTCGTCAAGTTCGAGAAGAAAGGCTTTGGATCAAAAGGCCAAGACTTGAAGAAAAAGGCTCCCTTCAAGAGTTTTGAGCCTAGGCAAGAGCATAGTGAAAAGAAAGGGGTCCAATGCTATGAGTGTGGCGGTATAGGACACATCTCACTCGATTGTGGGAATTTGAAGAACAAGATGGCAAAAGTGATGGCCGCCACTTGGAGTGAAAGTGATGACTCTAGAGAGGGAGACAAGTCATCAAGTGATGATGAGCTTACCATCGACTACACGGCATTTGGGGCCACTTGTGTAGAAGATAAAGTTGTTGGTAAGAATGTCTTGACTAGTGATCCCATAGAAGAAAGAGATGAAGAAGTAGCTCTAGAGGAGATAGGTGTAGCTACTTATTGGGACATGGCTCTCATTAACTCAAGAGACCAAGGTGAAGGTCTTAATGAGGGAAATAACTCCATAAGTGAGAAGGAGAGAGGAGGAGATAACTCAAGTGAAGATGACTCCTCATCTAACTCTACAAATGGAAATGTAGAGAAAATGGATGTTCATGACTTTATAGTCAAGTGTGAAAGTTCATTGAAGAAGAACAATAGAAAATTAAAGATTTTAGAGGATGAAAATCTAGAGCTTTCAACACATAATGATCACTTAAGTAAGCAAGTGGAAACATCCAAGATGATTGAAGACAAGCTAAGGGATGAGCTAGCTATGTCTAAGAGGAATGAAGAAGGGTTAAAGAGGGAGCTTGATGAAGTTAAAGAGTCATTGACTAGGATGACTTCAAAGACCAAGAAGCTTGACCACTTACTTGGTGTTGGAAAGAACCCTTGTGACAAGAGAGGTATTGGGTATGAAGATAGCAAGGAGATCTCTACTCCAACCAATACCGTCTTTGTCAAGAGTTTGGGCAAGATAGAAGCCTCGCCGATGCACACTCCTATGATGAAAATTGATCTAGGACAATGTTCAAGAAGTGCTTAAGTGAAGGAAGCCCCAAGGAGACAACCTCAAGCTCAACGCATTAGAGTCTCTCAAGTCAACATTCCTCATCAAATGACTCTAAATGGAAAGAGGCCAATCATGCAAAATGAACCAAGGAAGCAAGCTAGACCAGTTCAACAACGAAGAAGGATTGAACCCAATCAACCATAAAGTCATGGGAAGGCTCCTATGCATGCACAATGACATGGTATGATTTCTAAATTCATCCCTCCATGTCACTTTTGTGGTATTGATGGTCACATTAGACAAAATTGATTTCATTTCATTAAATTATATAGAGTCAAAAGCATGATTGAAAAGAGAATGACAAGAGCTAGAATGTGTGTTAATAGGAAAGAAAAAATTCATGTTCATGATCCTATTATTTCTAGAACTCTTGAACCACTAACCACTAGAAAGAAAAATGTTATATCTATGTGGATTAGGAAAGTTGAACCCGCCTGCTACGAGACAAACTTGTCTTACAAAGGTTCAACAAAGTCTAATGGACTTGGGAGGTCTATAGGACCTCATAACCTTCATTGATGAAGGATGGTGATGACCCCATAAGGGGAACTCAAGCAAAGAGAGCTATTGCATACGTGTTGCATGCAAATATTTGAAAAAAAGTTTTATGCTTCTTTATTGATTGCTTGAGTAAGCTTGGTTGTACATATGTATATATGTTTTCTATTCAATAAGTGTGAACCATGCTTGTTTACAATCCATGTCATATTTATGTTCAAACATGCATTTTTGGACTAGGAGATTCTCATAGGAAGTATGATATGAATGACCTATAGTTATCTCCATGACATGATGATTCTTTTATAACATGCTAATGTCAAATGAAAAAGCATGAAATCCATATAACATGCTCAAAAGAAAAAGCATGAATTGATGATTGCATATTCTTAAAATGCAAAACTTGTGTGAAAAAGCAAAAATGAGACTTCAAATGAATAAAAGATTTTGTATCCGTTCAAAGGATTTTAAAATCTAAATGTCTCTCTTTCTTTATTGGTTGAACATGGCTACTATCATACGGATATACTATCCGGAAAAATCGAAAAGGGTGCAAAGTCGCTCATGCCATGTTTAGCTTATAAAGTTGGATATAGTTGCTCTTAAATTGAAATCAATGAAATCTCTATATCCTTGCTTTTCTCATGACAATGGTGAAATTGGTTTGAATTCTTATTAGAAACCTTAAATACCATTGTATTTTGGACTTGAATGTTACATGTTTTGTGTGCAAAGCATTTTTGATTCACACATTTTATCAAAATAAATCTCCTTGTTTCTCTCCAATTAATTGAGTTGCATAAAGTGGCTTATATGATTATGCAAGTATATAGTATGCTACTATCTCTCTTTGCTAAGTGACCTAGTTGGGGACTACTCCTTTGCCTATATCATGACAAAAATGGGGAGTAGAATGGTAGTAAGGGGAGTTACAAATTGTGGTAGCAATTGTGCATGTTGGGGAGACAATACATTGAGGGGGAGTAACCCTTTGAGGGGGAGCATTGCATTCATCATACATTACATGATGTTGTTGTTGTACTTAAATTTCTAGAATGCAGATGCTTGTTTATGCTCTCACTTGATTAATCTCACATTTTACTTGTATTGGAAAGTATAGAAACGTTGCTTTCAAGGATTGATTGTTTTACAAGAGATTGAAGTCTTCAAGATATTTTTATAATTATATCTCTTTGTAAAGTAGATAATCATTGTTGACCTGTAGTTTCTAATTTTTGTGAGGAATCAATGTGAGTGGTGGTTTTGTCACGAAATAGCCAAAGGGGGAGATGGTAAGGATTCCTATATCTTGATTGGCTTATTTCGTGGATAAACCACATGTTGGGGTTTATTGTGTAAGGGTAGTTTAAGTGATTGAACTTCAAGCTCGAAGGCCCTTCCAAGACCTCAAGGGACAAGCACTCCAAAGGTATACTTCTAGTGTTTAGTTTCCTTTGAAGAGACTTAGAATGCACACACACACACACTTAGCATACTTGCATTTGTGTGCTGATGCAGTAAAATCTGTGTTCAATTTACTAAGAAAGTTCGTTCACTGGGATCAGCGATTCTATCGGTCAAAGCCAATTAATCTAGCAAGGATTACTCTAAGTGCGAAAAACTAAATTGCTTAATGCTTTGTTTTGGAAATTGTTTAATTCTAAAATTAACCTAAATTATGACTATTTGAACTAAAGACTAAAATCGAATCAAATCAAATCAAAGATCACACACAAGGAATGAATATATGGAGAGAAAAACTAGGGAATCAATGCACCTTTCTTAGACACTCAATGCTCTCAATCAGTCTCAATAAATACTTCAATAAAGTTTAGGGCTTGTTTTGATAAACAATTAAGAACGAATCTCTTTCCTACCACTTGCACAAAGGCCATGTATCAAGTAATAGTAACAAAATCCTTTAGAATAAAACTCTAAGCCAAATCAATGCAACAAGGCCATGCAAACATTAACTTTCAAAATCTATTAAGCTTATGATCATGGTTTAAATGGAAAAGGCCATTCACATCTAAACCCTAATCTCATGGATAAACTAAATCACAAACCCATATCAATTGAGGCCACAAAATAATATGAATAAGTAATGTAGAGCAATTAATTCAATAGACAAAACTAAAACCCAATTGATTAACAAAAGATAGACGAATTGATTACATAGAGTTGTCCAAAATTGGTTACATCAATCCCCTAATAAAGATTTAGTTACTCATCAATGGAGAGAACAAAAACATAGAAGAGGTGTAGAGAAAACTCATATTTATCTTGATAGCTTCTTAGCTGGAAATCTCCTTCTTCTTGCTTCCAAGAATCCTCCAAGGATGGATGATGTGAATGAAAGAATCAATGGAGTGAATGAAAGAATCAATGGAATGAATGAATGTGAAAGAATGGTGTTTTTGGGTCTAATCCCATTGTGGTGGCTCTCAATCTCGATCTGATCGTGGTTCTCTTAAATATCTCTTTTTTTCTTTCATTTAGGGCTTCTGCCTTGTCCTGAGGAAACGAGGAAAGCGGATTACCGCTGCCCGTACCGCTGTGCAGGCACTTGCATGGGCAGCGGAAATCCAAAGGACAACATTCTGATATGGCTCGCTGGGTAGGCCGTTTGGGAGGCACTTGCCTCCTGAGCGGTATGGGCTGCGGTAATGCATTCTTCTTGACCACCTAGCGTGCCGCCGATGGTGCACTTGCCTGATGAGCGGCACGGGCCGCGGTAAATGGCAAATTTAGCCTCTTCTTCCTCTTATGACTCCATCTTCTCCGAGAGACCTACAAAGGCTTAACAAACACATCAACCCACCAAAAGGACCCAAGAAACAAGCATATACATAGGAAAAACGGGCAAAATATAAGCATAGAATTAGACTGATCAAATACCCCTAAACCTATCTTTTGCTCGTCCTCGAGCAAAACCAAACATTCCTAAACTGAAAAGAAAACTAAATCCTAATAAAGCCACTTTCGCAGGGAACGCGATAGCATTGAGCACATGCTACAAGCCTTTAAACCTCTAGGTGTCCCTAGTAGGAGGAGTGTTGTCTCCTGAGGGTTCTCAGCTATGACACCCACAAACATATCCCACAAAACCACTCATTGAAGATGCAATCAATTAATGCCCAGATTGAAACAATGCATGCAAAAGCCAATAGGTAAAGACTAACATTATGTCACAAATTTGAATGCATTGCTCAGTTTTAAATGAAAAGCCCAAACTCAAGATATTCTAGCATCAAAAACACTTTTGCCGAACGCCATAGATGTAATTCGCCTCGACTCTAAGCCTCACCAGATATCGCTCATATTTCACACAGAACCTAGGCAAATACACTCATCAAGCATATGCGAAAGAAGTTATGCACAAGAAATTTCAAATTATAATCGCATATGAATATATCATTGAAAGAACGCTTGATTTGTATGCAAAGATCTCATGAAAAGAATCGAATCATTATGAGCAAGATAAACACACACTTCACTTCTACTTTCATAGCAAGGATAACCAGCAGATCAATTAGACTTTTCATTCGGTTGTAATGGGACTATTGGGTAAAGGTTGCAAAGGAACGGAATGTAAGAGTTCAAAAACCTAGGATCATTCAGTGAGAGCCTTCAGTTACCTTTATGGCTTGGCGCAAGCTCTTAGGTCTTCATTGACTTCCTTTGTAAGTGGAATAATGCCACTTACCATTCATTGATGTCCCCTTAATTCACCATTCTCTTTTGCCCACTCCTTCGAGAGTAGATACAACACTTAAATCCTTTGACATGTTGTGTTCCTTAGATTCTTTTCTCTGGCACACGCAACTCACCATTCATTTTGGTGGCAAAACTTTCTTTTTCTTTCTCTTTTTTTTTGTTTATTTTTTATTTTTTTTATTTTAACAAACAGTAATACAAACCATACAACCTTTCCTCTTTCATTTGGATTGAATGCAGCTCATTCTTTATTTGACTCATATCACTTTCGCACAAATTCTTATGCGAACTCTTTAGCCTTCTTCACAATCTCAAAGCATGATCCAAGTTAACAGGTATGGCTATAATATGGCTTACATGGGTTACAGTAAATATGGTGAAGAAAGAAAAGGCAACTCAGTGTTTGGCTTCAAACAGGGCTATGGAGCACACATACATAGGGTAGGAAATATTACAGGCCTTTTAAGTGGTTCACACACACATAGTCTAACATCACTTCCACTGGTTCGACTTACTCAAGATCAAAGATAACATGTGAAATCTTTTATCTATAATGCTCAATGTTCAACCTATAGAGATCGAATCTAATGCTAAGAACCTACTGAGTGTTTAAAGAATTGAAACAAAATAATCCCTCATATATGTTATTTATGTACGCACTTTGGCTTAGTGAACTCACAGGGTAGTCTCCACTATTAATCATGGCAATCCAACTATGCATTCTATCCACTATCACATCAAGAACATGTCATAAATTTTGAAAAATGCAATGCAATACTCTAAGTGGCTAGATGCTAGTTTAAACCCAGTGATTTAAGCATATCATTTCAAAATCACATACCAAAACATCTCATCAAGGTTAATGCAGGAACAACAGACTCTAAAAATACTAAAAAACTTGACTCAAGACTCAAAACAACGACACACCCCCAAACCTAAACTCGACATTGTCCCCAATGTTGACAATCAAGAAAAGACAGGCAGTGAAAGACAAAAGAAAAAAACAAAAGAAAATCCATAGCCTGCTAATCTCCTCCATCCGCATCTGACAGCTGCAAGATCTCGGTCCCCTGATCGGAGTCTATCTGGTCATCCTGCATCGGCTCCTCATCATCAAAGTGCAAGATCGGGGTCCGCTGGTCAAAGTTCTACGGCTCGAGACCTGATCCACCAGCTGCAAAAGGATCCGGGTCTGGAATAGGGGTCTGAAACGGCGCTCCACTCCCACTAGCCACAGAAAACCGGCTAGTCATCATCCCGCGCAGCTCCTCTATGTTCGTCTCAATAGTGTCAAAACGAGCATCCATCCGTCCCTCTAACTGCCCAAAACGCAAATCCATGTGAGTCTGCATAGCCTGCAAAAGAGTGGTAAATGGATCACCTCCTGGCTGAGCTCCGCCTAGCTGAGCGGCATCTGGTGCCCCTAAAGGCTGGTCCTGTAAAAGTGCTGATGCCTCAGCCTCTCGCGCCTCTCGCTCCTCCCGGCGACGTCTTCTCTCCCCATAATTTCCAATAGGAGGAAGGCCCCGAAGAACTAACTGCTGGTTCCAGTTTGTCAAGTTCATCATACTCGGGTCATGTTCTCTAACCCTGCACTCACATCAATGCCTGCCCGTCTGCAGAAAGCAGTGATCAAACACGGAAATACCATGGACTGGTCATCGTGCGCAGTAGCGTCATGAATGGCATTGAAAATCACCCGTCCAATATTGATAGGGCCACCTGTCCTCAAACGAAGCAACACACGGGCCTGGTCATAAAAGATCTCTGAACGGTGCTGGGGTGGCATCAGTGAGTATGTCAGGAAAAGGTTCCAAAAGGCAACATCGGCATGCGTGTCGCGCTGGTATAGCTTCACTAATGTATCCTATTCCTCATGTCCATCCATCATAAGGCCTGCAGCCACTCTCCCTCTGTAAGGGTCAAGATCTGCAATATATTCTATTCCTCAACCGTTACTGATAGCCACCTCTGGAGCGTCAAAGTACTGATTAATGGCCTCCAGAGTTATATGGACCTCAACACCCTGCACTAAAACTGGGCCCCCAACTAAAAGCCTCTCTGGTACAGCACTAGCATAATATTCCGCCACAATCCCCCTGTTCGGCCTTGGTGGGCGTGCAACATATCCACCCCATCTGCGGTCCGCAACCATCTCTGGAACAAGCATCTGCACCAAACTCTCAACGTTAATTCCCTTCTCAATAATCCAAGGTCGCGTGAGGAAGTTGCTAAAACGACTTTTAAAGTCAGTGTTTCGTGCCTGTTTCGGCACTGCCCTCTGTTTCCTCTTATCGTGTGTACCAATCCGAGGACGCTTCCCTTGATTAATCCGTGCCATCTGCAAACAAAACACGCCAAAATTAACACATCATACCTCTATTGAAAATTCGGCAGCACTCCGTTTCAAAATTCAGCTCCAAATATGCTTATCAATGCCATATAATTACATGCACCACTAAATTATCCACAAAGCAAGTCCATCTAAACACAACCTATCATTCAATTCAATTCAAACATGGCAACCATGTTTCAAATAAAACATTCAAAATCTCCCAAGAACAAAGGATTTTGGAATTCCCAAAATACCATGTGAAGCACACCACAATAAGCCTAATCATGCTAAATAACTCAAAAAAAACAAAACCCATTGATCAATAGAATTGGGAATTCGAATTCAAGCACTAACAACTCACAATCCCTTCATAGCAATGTGTATCACCAAAGCTTCATGAAATAATGCCATTGAAGCAAAATAGAAGAGAGGAGAAAGTGCATACCTGTAGTTGAACGAGGAGAGGAAGAACCTTGGAGAGAAATTGAGAAGAGAAGAAAAGAATTTGGAGGGAAAGAATTGAGAAAGAAAAAAAAAACACAGCAGCTGTGGGTCAAATGAGACCCACCAAAGCTGCGTGTAGGATATAACCGAAGAGGGCAAAATTTTACCCTACCGCTGACCAGGCACGCTGTATGAGCAGCGGTTCGTCCAGCGGTAAAGCACAAATAAGCTTACCTGGTGCAGCCAAACGCATCGTTTCATTTAAGCTACCGCTGTCCATACTGCTGTCCAGGTACATGCAGCATGAGCGGCATCTCCAACGAGCCATTCCAGTGTTGTTATTAAATGATGCCCGCTGTGCGGACACTTTGCCTCTTGCGCGGTACATGCCGCGTTAAACTCCACGTGTATCAAGTCTTCATTTACCGCTGGCTATGCAAGGTCCTCCTAAGCGGTCTGGTCCGCGGTAATTCCCAAATTTGCAGGTCTTCAATTTACCGCTGGCTAGACACGTGCATCTGGAGTGGTCTCTTGAGCGATCTATCTTGGAGGAAGTCAGGTCTCTAATATACACGTCCCATACATGGTCCTACTCAGCGGTCTAGGCTGCGAGCCATTCCAGTATGTTGAAGTTGTTCGTACCGCGACTCGTGCATGTGTCTCTTGAGCGGTACGGGCAGCGATAATTCCTGAATTTACAGCCCGAACCTGATTCTGACCAGGACAAACAAGCACACATAAAGCATATCTGCTCAAAGCTCAGCATAACTAGAATTTTCACTTCCCCCAAACCTGGAATGAATAATACCCTTCACTAAGCATATCTGCTCAAAGCTCAGCATAACTAGAATTTTCACTTCCCCCAAACCTGGAATGAATAATACCCTTCACTAAGCATATGACTCACACTAATTACTGACCCAAATTAATCTAAAGAAAATAAATGAAATAGAAAAATGTTACCTGGGTGGGTTGCCTCCCACCAAGCGCTTTATTTAGCGTCTAGGCAAGACGTGTGAGAGCTCTACGGCTCTATGAGCACGGAATCCTCCAATCGAATGACAGTTCCAAACTCCTTAATGTAAGGCTTTACCCTATGCCCATTTACCTTGAACTTGTTGCCATTCTTCTCGTTTTGCACTTCTACAGCTCCGTGGGGAAAAACTTGTGTTACCCTGAATGGTCCAAACCATCTAGACCTCAACTTACCGGGAAACAGCTTTAGCCGGGAGTTGAACACCAGCACCTGCATACCGGGACGAAGGTCTTTATGCACTATGATCTTGTCATGTATCAACTTAGTCTTTTCCTTGTACAGTTTTGCACTCTCATAAGCTTCCAAGCGAAATTCTTCGAGTTCACACAGCTGAAGTTTCCTCTCCTCACCGGCCTTGTCATAATCAAAGTTCAACTTTCTGACTGCCCATAAGACTCTATGCTCAAGTTCTACTGGAAGGTGACACGCCTTCCCAAAGACCAACCTATATGGACTCATCCCAATAGGAGTCTTGAAAGCTGTCCTGTAGGCCCACAATGCATCATCTAACTTCAAAGCCTAATCCTTTCGAGTGGAATTAACAGTCTTCTCTAGGATACTCTTTATTTGTCTGTTGCTGACCTCAACCTGTCCTGAAGTCTGTGGGTGGTATGGTGTAGCAACCTTATGCCTTACACCATATTTCTTCAAAAGTGCCGTAAAGGATCTGTTGTAAAAATACGTACCTCCATCGCTAATGATGGCTCTAGAGGTCCCGAATCTTGTAAATATCATTTCCCTCACAAATTTCACCACAGTTTGACTGTCATTATTCCTTGTGGCCTTTGCTTCTACCCATTTTGACACATAATCAACCGCTACCAAGATGTAACTATAACCGCAAGATGGTGGGAATGGTCCCATGAAATCTATGCCCTAGACATCAAAAAGCTCTATTATCAGATCTCCAGATAAGGGCATCTCATTTCGCTTACTTATACTCCCCGTACGTTGGCATCTGTCGCATGCCAAACAAAACCGGACTGTACCTTTATGTAACGATTCCTAGAAGAATCCAGATTGCAATACTTTCAAGGCTGTCTTTCTTGCACCAAAATGTCCTCCACATTGTAGCTCGTGACAAAATTTCAGAATGTCTCTCTGCTCTGATTCCGGAACACATCTTCTTATAACAGAATCGGGACCATGAGTGTAGAAATAAGGGTCATCCCAAAAGTATTTTTTCGCTTTTGTAATGAACCTTTTTCTTCCTTGTGAGTTCAATTCCTCTGAGACTACCCCACTTACCAAATAGTTAACCAGATCAGCATACCATGGTTCACTATCCTTCACAGCCAACAATTGTTCATCCGGAAACTTCTAATGCAATGGCAATTTGTCTACCTCATCCGGATTTGCCTGTACTAACCTGCTTAGATGATCAGCAACCACGTTCTCACTACCTTTCTTGTCTCGTATCTCCAAGTTAAATTCTTGTAGTAGGAGGATCCACCGAATCAATCTAGGTTTGGCATCCTTTTTCTGAAGAAGAAAACGAAGGGCTGCATGGTCTGAATATACAATGACTTTGGCGCCCACCAAGTATGTCCGGAATTTCTCCAATGCAAACACTACTGCTAGAAGCTCCTTCTCAGTTGTTGAGTAGTTCAATTGGGCGTCATTCAAGGTTCGAGAAGCATAGTATATCGCGTGCGGAACCTTATCTACCCGCTGCCCCAAAACTGCTCCGATGGCATAATCCGAAGCGTCACACATTAATTCAAAGGGCAATTCCCAATTAGGTGGAATTATTACTGGTGCGGTGGTCAATGCACTCTTCAAAGTGTTAAAAGCTACCATGCACTCCTCACTGACCTTAAAATCAATTTCTCTTTGTAGGAGCAAACACAAGGGCCTCGTTATCTTTGAAAAGTCCTTTATAAATCTTCTGTAAAAACCTGTGTGCCCAAGAAACGACCTCACATCCTTCACGGATTTTGGAGGCTGTAAACTACTGATCACCTCCACCTTGGCTTTGTCCACTTCAATTCCTCTTCTTGAAATCACATGTCCAAGAACGATCCCTTGTTGTACCATGAAATGGCACTTTTCCCAGTTCAACACCAAGTTGTTCTCTTCGCATCTCTGAAGGACCAAGGTAAGGTTGTGCAAACACAAGTCAAATGAATCCCCAAACACCGAGAAGTCATCCATGAATACCTCAATGATTTTCTCCAATATATCTGAAAATATTGACATCATACATCTCTGAAAGGTGCCCGGAGCATTGCAGAGACCAAACGGCATTCTTCTGTATGCGAACGTCCCAAATGGACAAGTGAAAGTAGTTTTTTCTTGATCTTCCGGTGTGATAGCTATCTGATTGTAACCTGAATACCTGTCGAGGAAACAATAATGACTGTGCCCTGCCAATCGCTCAAGCATCTGATCTATGAATGGAAGAGGAAAGTGGTCTTTTCTGGTAGCGGTGTTCAGCTTCCTGTAGTCGATACACACCCTCCATCCTGTCTGAAGCCTCTGTGGAACCAACTCATTCTGCTCATTGCGAACCACAGTAATACCTGATTTCTTAGGAACCACGTGAATCGGGCTGACCCACTTATTGTCTGGTATGGGATAAATTATCCCCACTTGTAGAAGTTTCAGGACCTCTTTCTTCACTACCTCTTTCATTATCGGATTTAATCTCCTCTGAGCCTCTCTTGACGGTCTACACTTTTCTTTGAGAAATATCTTGTGCATGCAAATTGTTGGACTGATTCCCTTGATATCTTCAATTGACCATCCTATAGCTGACTTGTGTTTCTGTAGAACCCCGATGAGCCTTTCTTCCTCATTACTCTGCAACTTTGAAGCAACAATCACCGGGTATGTCTCATTCTCACCTAGATACACATACTTCAGAGTTGTTGGTAACTCCTTGAGTTCCAACTTTAGTGGTGGATCATTGACAAAACTGACAGTTGAAACTTGGCAGTCTTCAACTTCTTCTTCAACTAGTTTAGAGCTATCTTCGGTCTTGTCGTCTTGATCATTCCAATCCCAATCCGCCAAATCCTCATCCTTGAATATTCCATCAACCCCAGGGTCTAAAACCTCGATGAATGAACAATCATCAGCTCCGGCGGGATATGATGATGCTTCAAAAAGTTTGAACTCCACTGTCTCATCTAACACTGTCATTGAAAGTTTTCCATTCTGCACATCAATAAATGTCTTTGATGTGGCCATGAACGGTCTACCCAGAAGAATAGGTCTCATGTTAGTCTCTTTACTCACATCCTCCATGTCTAATACCACAAAATCAGTTGGAATAATAAGTTTCCCAACTTGGACCAGTACATCTTCAACATTCCCTCTTGGATATCTTACTGAACCATCTGCTAACAAAAGTGACATTGTTGTAGGCTTCAACTCATTCAACCCTAACTGCTTGTAAATGGAATAAGGCATCAAATTAATACTGGCACCTAAATCTAGCATTGCTCTTTCAAGTTGGGTACCTCCTACTGTGATATTGATGCAAAAACTGCCCGGATCTTTTAGTTTGGGAGGAAGTTCCTTTTGCAAAACTGCACTAGCACTGCCAGCTATGTATTCCTGATGATTCGGCTCGAACTTCTGCCTGTTGGTGTGAAGGCTCTTGAAAATTTTTGCATATGCAGGCATCTTTTCTATCATTTCGAGTAAAGGCAAGTTCACATGTACCTTGGAAAGAACATCAAAAATCTCCCAGGAAAAGGAATTGGTGGAACATATGGAGGGGGTGGAATATAAGGGTCTAACGATTTGTGTAAAACCGAGGTCTTCTTTGGTGGTGGATCTACCACTACATCTTCTTCTTCTTCTCTATCCTCCTTCTCCCTCACCTTTTCTGATCCCCTGGTGTCCTCTTTCTTTTGCCCTCTAACAACTTCAGTGTCTAACACTCGCCCACTTCTCAACACAGTCAATGCCTTGGCTTGTTCTAATTGACTAGGAAACCTTCCTGGTTCATTCTTGCGAACTGCGTCGACTATTTGCCCCATATGTGTTTCTAAATTTTTAATGGATGACTCAACATTGTTAAATCTCTGATTTGTATCACGTGAGAAGCGCTCTGTATTCTCAGCCAGGGATGTCACAATATCCTCTAAAGATCTCTTATTCGGCTGATAGGTGGTACTGTCTTTATTTGCAGCATTGTTCCATTGTTGAGGTTGACTATTGGAACCTTGACCTTGGTAATTGCCTCTGTTGTACCCTCCTTGATTTGTTCCCTGAGTGTTCTGTTGAATGAGCTGATGACTATTTAGAGCAGTGTTAGGGTCAGAATAAGATAAATTTGAGTGGTTACGCCATCCAGGATTGTAGGTGTTCGAGTAAGGATCGTTTCTTCCTCTTTGGTAATTGAAAGCTTGAACCTCCTCTGTCTCAAATGGTATCCCATCTCCATCTTGCACTAAGTTCACCCCTAACTACTGTTGAGTCCTATTCGAGTTTTGGGCCATCATAGCTTGTACTTGCTTAGCTAGATTTGCCATCTGAATTTCCACCCCAGTTGTCTGGTTGACCTCATACTTTCCTCCCTTTCTGACAATTGAACTTCTATGCTGGGAGTTTAGAGCCAAAGTTTCATAGATCTCAGCAATCTCTAAAGCAGATTTTCTGGTGATGATACCCCCACAAGCGTTGTCAACAATGGCTTGTGTGAAAGGTGTCAATCCATCATAAAAAGTGCGGACTTTGTATTCTTCTGTCACCATGTGAGGGGGAATTTGATCTAACAGCTCCTTATATCGCGACCATGCTTCATGGAACGACTCACCATCTTCTTCACCGAAACTAGCTATCTTGATCCTGACTTCTTTTGCTTTTGAAGCAGGGAAAAATCTGTTGAAGAATGCAGTGCACACGTCAACCCATGATCTCAAAGATCCTGCCCTTACTGAATTGTACCACTTGACGCCCTTGTCCTTCAAACAATACCGAAAACACCTCATCCTTAATTGCTCTTCTGCCAATCGGCCTATTGGGAAATGCTCTACGGTAGCTTGATAGTCCTTTATAAACTGGAGGCAGTCTTCTGTTGCCAAACCGTGAAAAGATGGCAGCATATTTAAATGGCTACTCCTCAACTCATAACTCATGGCTACAACATCTAACACAATCGGCTGAGGTTGGTTTCCCAGCATAGGCTGTCCAGACTCTCTCATTATTCTGATATCATCTTCTAGTGCACGTCTTGGAGAACCCGGTGGACTGTCTCGAATTCCCTGTCTATTTTGAACACCTTGTTCATCATGAACCTCTCTTTCAGCTCGAATAACCAGGCCACGTTGCTCACCGTGATCGCCCATGTCCTCAACCAAAGGATCTAACTCTTCGAACTGTCTGTCTGTCCGGCCTACTCGGTGAATCTCGTCATTAGCAGGGATCAGAATACCTCCAAGTGAACGACGTCCGTTCATACACCTGTAAAACCTGAAACACCAAAAACACAACTACCACGAGATAAAAAGAAACAAAAGAAAAACTAAAACTAAAACAAAGTCTAATGACACACACTACCTAACTTAACTAACTAGATTCAACTAATAGAATCTATAACAATCCCCGGCAGCGGCGCCAAAATTGATGTAGCAAAATCTGTGTTCAATTTACTAAGAAAGTTCGTTCACTGGGATCAGCGATTCTATCGGTCAAAGCCAATTAATCTAGCAAGGATTACTCTAAGTGCGAAAAACTAAATTGCATAATGCTTTGTTTTGGAAATTGTTTAATTCTAAAATTAACCTAAATTATGACTACTTGAACTAAAGACTAAAATCGAATCAAATCAAATCAAAGATCACACACAAGGAATGAATATATGGAGAGAAAAACTAGGGAATCGATGCACCTTTCTTAGACACTCAATGCTCTCAATCAGTCTCAATAAATACTTCAATAATGTTTAGGGCTTGTTTTGATAAACAATTAAGAACGTATCTCTTTCCTACCACTTGCACAAAGGCCATGTATCAAGTAATAGTAACGAAATCCTTTAGAACAAAACTCTAAGCCAAATCAATGCAACAAGGCCATGCAAACATTAACTTTCAAAATCTATTAAGCTTATAATCATGGTTTAAATGGAAAAGGCCATTCACATCTAAACCCTAATCTCATGGATAAACTAAATCACAAACCCATATCAATTGAGGCCACAAAATAATATGAATAAGTAATGTAGAGCAATTAATTCAATAGACAAGACTAAAACCCAATTGATTAACAAAAGATAGACTAATTGATTACATAGAGTTGTCCAAAATTGGTTACATCAATCCCCTAAT
Source organism: Acer yangbiense (assembly GCA_008009225.1). Classification (NCBI taxonomy): domain Eukaryota; kingdom Viridiplantae; phylum Streptophyta; class Magnoliopsida; order Sapindales; family Sapindaceae; genus Acer; species Acer yangbiense. Next base: position 25,445,511 of record CM017771.1, read on the forward strand.
AAAGATTTAGTTACTCATCAATGGAGAGAACAAAAACATAGAAGAGATGTAGAGAAAACCCATATTTATCTTGATAGCTTCTTGGCTAGAAATCTCCTTCTTCTTGCTTCCAAGAATCCTCCAAGGATGGATGATGTGAATGAAAGAATCAATGGAGTGAATGAAAGAATCAATGGAATGAATGAATGTGAAAGAATGGTGTTTTTGGGTCTAATCCCCTTGTGGTGGCTCTCAATCTCGATCTAATCGTGGTTCTCTTAAATATCTCTTTTTTTCTTTCATTTAGGGCTTCTGCCTTGTCTTGAGGAAACGAGGAAAGCGGATTACCGCTGCCCGTACCGCTGTGCAGGCACTTGCATGGGCAGCAGAAATCCAAAGGACAACATTCTGATATGGCTCGCTGGGTAGGCCGCTTGGGAGGCACTTGCCTCCTGAGCGGTATGGGCTGCGGTAATGCATTCTTCTTGACCGCCTAGCGTGCCGCCGATGGTGCACTTGCCTGATGAGCGGCACGGGCCACGGTAAATGGCAAATTTAGCCTCTTCTTCCTCTTATGACTCCATCTTCTCCGAGAGACCTACAAAGGCTTAACAAACACATCAACCCACCAAAAGGACCCAAGAAACAAGCATATACGTAGGAAAAACGGGCAAAATATAAGCATAGAATTAGACTGATCATGTGCATACTCTTCACATGTCACTTTACACACTAGCACTTTGATTGATATATCTTGTTGTGTGTATATGTGCCTAGTAATTCGTTTCCCGATATTATTCGGAAACTTCCGCGCATGCACTAGAATGTGCTTGGTTTTGCGAGAAGACAGCCTACGGAGAAAGCCCTTGGCTTCTCCTTGGTTTTCACCTCTGTTGGTGATCGGCGGTTATGATTGGCGGCTTGGCCGCCGAATGAAACCGCCGTTTGTGTCCAGAAGTGTCTGGAGCAATTCTGCAGTTAAGATTGGTGGCCACGACCGCTGTTCAAGACCGCCGTTCGAAACCGTCGTTCATACCTGATTGATTTTTTTCTCTTAGGTTTGATTCTATGGTTTAATCGGTGGTTTCGAAACCACCGAATGAAACCGCCGTTGATGCTTTGTTCTTCTCGGGCTCAATTCGACGGTTGTGATCGGGCCGCTAATTGAAACCGCCGATTGGTGCGTTTCAGAGACAAAATTATCTTTTCACATGCCCTGTTCTTGATGTCTATAAATATCTCACTTTCTCATTATCTAAACAAGTTCTTTTACATCTTAGAACCCCAAACTTCAAAGAGAGATATTTGAGAGAAAATCAAATCAAGAACTCACCTTTAACCACTCAAATCAAATCCTTTTTGCTTCAAATTTCATATTGCATCTTCTATGACTATATAGAATGCATCCATGCATGGGTTTGCATCATCACAACTTGCTTGGTAAGATTTTGATTAACTTCATCTTATTTTAGTATTTTTATTATCAAGCCATCTCTTTAAATTACTTGTATGTTTTAGATCATATGGTAAATACAAGAATAGAGAATTGATTGTGATGAATTGATTGAGTGTTGTATTGTGATAGCTAGTTAGGTTTTTGCTTAATCTTGATTAGCTAAGCTATTTGACATGTCATTTAGCTTTTGATATTTAGGATTGATTTAATTGTTATATCATCATCCTAGATAAGTATCTAAGGTTCCCTAGCCTTGTTTGTGATTTGAATATTCATACATATTCATATAGGTTGCATAATCTCTTCATTGAGAATTAAGACTTGAGGCTAGGATTGCTTAAGCCTCAAGCAATTGGACTAGAGCCACTTTTAAAGGCCCGCGTGGTAGAAGTGGGGGGCTATTAACCGGAGTGTTAGACGAGGTCTACATAGGTTGTAAACTCCATTTCAATTAGTGGATATCGAGGTTCGAGTGTGGCGCACTACACAGCCCGTGGTTTTTCCCAGTGGTTGGGTTTCCACGTATACATCAAGTGTTATTTAATTTCCGCACCATATTACACTTGTTTGTATTTTTTACTAGTACGGGTATTTTCGTAAAATTGACTTGTATGCGAAAATTGGGTAATAATAGTTAAAATCTATTCACCCCCCTCTAGATATATTTATCATACACACTGAGTATTTGTTTCACTTTCTTTGGGTCATAATTGTAAAGGATGATGTAGTTTAGATACACTTGTCCTCTTTGTAACTATCGTATCTTTGTATTTCCTTATCTAGATCAGCTGTCATACTTCTAACTTAGGTCTCATAGGTTTCGGTTTACACATTAACTTAGGAGTTTTTGTATAGATTGTTTACTTGCTCAAGACTTCTCTAAGTCTCTCTTTGTATTGTATATATTGTTCGGTTCTCTTCAATAATAATATACAGAAAATATATTCAAAATCTATATGGTATCAGAGCCCCATAACTCAAAAGAGTCAAACGATCCAACATGACCACCACCGGTTCTTCCATCTCTAACTCGGTAACAATCATCTCTTCTTCCTCATCATATCATGACATAACCTCTTCCGCAAACACGATCATCTCCATCAATATTGCAGCCCAAGCTCCTTTAAAACTTACTACAATAAACTATCGCTCCTGGAAACTCCAATTTCACACTCTTCTCATTGGGTTTGATCTTATGGGCTTTGTTGATGGTCAACACCCATGCCCGTCGGCGACTATCACAACCAATGACACCACCAAACCAAACCAAACCAAACCCGGCCTTCAACATGTGGAACAGGCAAGATCAGTTACTTCTGAACGCAATCCTAGGCTCAATAACTCCATCCATCATCCCTTTTATCGCTTCCGCCAAGACTGCACACGATGCCTGGACTGCCCTTGCCAGTACCTATGCGAAACCCTCAAGAGGACACATCATGCATCTCAAAAGCGTGCTTACCAACATCACCAAAGGCTCACAATCTATCACTGAATATATGCAACATGCTAAAAGTATCGCTGATGAACTTGCCATGCTTGACGCTTCTGAAAACTCTGAAGATTTAATAGTAAAGATTCTAAATGGTCTATGTGATGAATTCAAGGACATATCATCTGCTGTTCGTGCCCGTGACTCTGCCATAACCTTCGAAGAACTGCATGAGAAGCATCTAAACAGTGAAGCTTTATTGAAACAAGAAGCCACAAGGACTCATAGACTCCCTATCACTGTAAATTTTGTTGCTAAACCATCTAATAATCACCAAACCCACTACACCAATTGGTATCCAGCACAGCAGGCCGCAACCACCAAACCGGCTACCTCCACCACCAATTTTTAGCAAAATCAAAACCAATCCTCCTCAGGTGCAGCAAACAGAACCGGCGGCCCTAGACCATATCTGGGCTTTTGTCAGCTATGCAGTGACCAAGGACACACCGCCAAAAGATGCTCCAACTTTAGCTTCTCACCGGTCAACAATAGCCCACGTCTGCATGTGAGTCAATCTCGTGCCTAATGGCAGCCACGGGCGCATTACGCGACACCATCATCCACCACACCGGAATGGCTTCTTGACTCTGGTGTCTCGCATCATGTCACTGCAGATTTGAACAATTTGTCATTGCACTCTCCATACGATGGCTCAAACGATATAATGATCGGTGATGGCTCAGGTTTACCTATCACACACTCTGGTTCTCTCTATCTCCCCACTAAAAATTCATCCTTTTTACTATCTAATGTCTTGTGTGTGCCCAATATGAAACAAAATCTGATTTCAGTCTCTAAATTTTGTTTATCTAACCAAGTTGCTGTTGAATTTTTTCTCTTTTCTTTTATTGTGAAAGATCTCCATTGTAAGGATTCCCATATCTTGATTGGTTTATTTCGTGGACAAACCACGTGTTGGGGATTGTGTAAGGGTAGTTTAGATGATTGAACTTCAAGTTCAAAGGCCTTTCCAAGACCTTAAGGGACAAGCACTCCAAAGGTATTCTTCTAGTGTTTAGTTTCCTTTGAAGAGACTTAGAATGCACACACACACTTACCATACTTGCATTTGTGTGCATACTCTTCACATGTCACTTTACACACTAGCACTTTGATTAATATATTGTTATGTGTATATATGCTTAGTAATTCGTTTCCCGATAGTGTTCGGAAACGTCCGCGCATGCACTAGAATGTGCTTGGTTTTGTGCGAAGACCGCCCACGGAGAATGCCCTTGGCTTATCCTTGTTTTTCACCTCTGTTGGTGATCGGCGGTTATGATTGGCGGCCTGGCTGCCGAATGAAACCGCCGTTTGTGTCCAAAAGTGTCTGGAGCAATTCTGCTGTCAAGATTGGCGGTCATGACCGCCGTTCATACCTGATCGATTTAACATCTCAGGTTTGATTTGGCGGTTGGATCGGTGATTACAAAACCACCGAATGAAACCGTCGTTGATGCTCTGTTCTTCACGGGCTTAATTCGGCGGTCGTGATCGGCGGCCTGGCCGCTGATTGAAACCGTCGATCGGTGCGTTTCAAGGGCAAACTTGTATTTTCACATGCTCTATTTTTCATGCCCATAAATACATCTCTTTCTCTTGTTCTGATAGATGACTCTTTGATCATCAAGAACCCTATATTTTAAAGAGAGATTTTGAGAGAAAAAGCAACCAAGTTTGCTCATTTAAACACTCAAATACATACATTTATGCATCAAAGTTCATCTTGCATTCATCTATGAATGGGTTTGCATCATCAAAACTTGCTTGGGAAGATTTTGATTAAGTTCATCTTATTTTAGTATTTTACTATCAAGCTATTCTCTTTTAATTTACTGGTATGTTTTTGATCATATGATAAATACAAGAATAGAGAATTAATTGTGATGAATTGATTGAGTGTTGTATTGTGATAGCTAATTAGGTTTTTGCTTAATCTTGATTAGCTAAGCTATTTGACATGTCATTTAGCTCTTGATATCTAGGATCGATTTAATTGATTATATCATCATCCTAGATAAGCATCTAAGGTTCTCTAGCCTTGTTTGTCATTTGAATATTCATACATATTCACATAGGTTGCATTAACTCTTAATTAAGAATTAAGTCTTGGGGCTAAGATTGCTTAGGCCTCAAGCAATTGGACTAGAGCCACTTTTAAAGGCCTATGTGGTAGAAGTGAGGGGTTATTGACCGGAGTGTTAGACGAGGTCTACATAAGTTGTAAACTCCATTTCAATTAGTGGGTTTCGAGGTTCGAGTGTGGCACACTATACAGCCCGTGGTTTTTTCCCAGCGGTCGGGTTTCCACGTATACATCAAGTGTTATTTAATTTCCGCACTATATTACACTTGTTTGTATTTTTGACTAGTACGGGCATTTTCGTAAAATTGACTTGCATGCAAAAAGTGGGTAATAAAGCTTAAAATCTATTCACCCCCCCTCTAGATATATTTATCATACACACCGAGCGTTTATTCGTTCCTTTCATCCATAAGAGAGCGCATCTCATTTAAGGACGGACTAGGAATGGTGTCTACGAGTGACCTTCTCATGCCAAGCCAAAATCATCCCCTATCATCGCCTTCTCCAGTGTTAAGGCCTCTCTCCCTGACTGGCATAATCGTCTAGGTCACCTGTCAAAAAAATTATTTCGAGTCTAGTAGGTTCCCAAGCATTATCAGTTATTTCTTCTAGTAATTCTAGCAATCCATGTAGTGCATGTCTTTGTAATAAAACGCATAAACTTCCTTTTTCAGTTTCAACTGTTCGCAGTTTTAAACCCCTTGAAGTTGTTTATTCTGATGTCTGGAGTTCTCCAATTTTATCTAAAGATGGTTACAAGTATTATGTGTTATTTGTTGATCACTTTACAAAATACATGTGGTTATACCACTTTTATTGTTTTCAAAGCTCTAGTCAAATTTTTTTTTAACTATTCCATCATCTCACTTTACAGTGACAATGGTGGTGAATACATAGCTTTGCGAAAAACTCTTGCAAGTCATGGCAAATCCCACTTCACCATACCACCTCACACACCGAAGCACAATGGTGTCTCCGAGCGTCGTCATCGTCACATTGTTGAGACGTGCTTATCTCTTCTCACTCATGCCTCGTTACCACTCTCATTTTGGTCATATGCTTTTACTACGGCTGTGTACCTGATTAATAGAATGCCTACACCTGTTTTGGACATGATGTCTCCTTTTGAAAAACATTTCGATACACATCCATCATATGCAAAACTGCGTGTATTCGGGTGCTTGTGTTACCCATGGATTAGGCCTTACAACAGTCACAAATTTGCGCCTAGGTCTAAAGCCTGTGTCTTTATAGGGTATTCTATGACACAAAGTGCTTATCATTGTTTGGATTTGGAAACTGATCGTGTTTTCGTATCCCGACATGTTAACTTTGTTGAGTCTGTATTTCCATACACCACACTCCACAGTAATCTTACTAGGCCTAACACCACCACTAGCACTTCTTGGTTGTCCCACGAGTCTCTAACTACACCAATTCCGATATCACATGCACACTCTTCTACATGTTTGATTTTGCATGAGACTCCTCGTCAAAACCCGCTCACTATCTCTCGAGCATAAGCCGCGGGCTCTTTGTCCTCATAACACCCACATTCGGTTCATATTGGACCAGTTATTCACACCATAACTCCACCAGCCGAAATCCCACAAACTGAAACCGCACCAGCTCAAGCTCCCTTTCCGATCGAACCAGCTTCCCTGACCATCGAACTAGCTCACCTTCCAGCCGCACCAGCCCACACCGCATCCATACCAGTATGCTCTTCGACCAGCCCAGTCGCACCTCCATTACCACCAATCCCCACCGATAACAGCCACCCAATGGTCACACACTCGAAAAACCATATTCACAAACCTCTCACCAAACTATCCCTAACCAGTGTCTTGTCACCCACTCAAATTGAGCCTACTTGTGCATCTCAGGTGCTGAAAATTCCGAAATGGAGACGAGCGATGTCGGATGAGTTTGACGCTTTCATTCGAAATGGAACATGGGTCTTGGTCCCTCCACATTCTTCACAAAACATTGTAGGGTGCAAGTAGGTGTTTCGTATAAAAAGATCTCCGGATGGGTCTATCTCACGTTACAAGGCTCGCTAAGTAGCCAAGGGTTTTCATCAACGGCCGGGCCTCGATTACTCAGAAACGTTTAGTCCAGTTGTTAAAATGACAACAATTTGGGTTCTATTGAGCATTGCAGTCACCAGAGGATGGTCACTTCATCAACTAGATGTGAACAATGCGTTTCTTAAAAGTCACCTGACTGAAGACGTGTTTATGGCCCAACCGCTGAGATTCACGGATCCAGCTCTTCCATCACACATATGTCGTCTTAAGAAGGCTATCTATGGTCTCAAACAGGCACCTCGGGTGTGGTACAACGAATTGGGACAATTTCTTCTCCACAATGGGTTTGTCAATTCTCTTTCTGACACTTCACTATTTATTATGAATGCTAATGGTTGTGTGTTATTTTTACTTGTATATGTTGACGACATTATTGTTACCGGAAGCAACGGAAACCTTGTTGACAAATTTGTGACACTGCTTGCTCAACGGTTTTCGATCAAAGATCTTGGCACCCTGTCCTACTTCCTTGGAGTTAAAGTTCTTCCATGCTCCAATGGGTTGTTTCTCAACCAACAAAAATATGTAACTGAGCTCCTGACTCGCACAAAATGCTTGATTCCAAACTAGTTTCCACACCTCTCCCTACAGACCATGATCTCAAGCTCCTTGACGGTACATCCCTCACGGATGCAACGAAGTTTCGTCAAGTAATTGGTGCCCTACAGTACTTATCATTCACTCAACCTAACATCACCTTCGCTGTCAACAAGCTTGCCCAATTCATGCATCGCCCAACAACTGAACACTGGTCCCTAGCGAAACGGCTCCTACGCTATTTACGTGGCACAACCGGCCATGGCCTACTAATTCGCCGTGACACTCCTCTCTCTTTGCATGCATTTTCTGATGCCAATTGGGCCGGCAATCATGATGACCGCACCTCCACAAGCGCATATGTGGTCTTTCTTGGGTCAAATGCTATCTCATGGTGCTCTCGCAAACAGCGCTCAGTTTCCAGGTCCTCAACTGAAGTTGAATACAGAGCAGTCGCTACCACTGCATCTGAAGTAATTTGGCTCACTTCTCTCTTGCGAGAGATGCAAATCACTATCCCACATCCGCCAATCATCTATTGTGACAACATTGGGGCCACCTACCTGTGCTCTAATCTAGTTTTCCACTCAAGAATGAAACACATTGCCATTGACTTCCATTTTGTTCGGGAAAAAGTACAAATCAATCAGCTCCGAATTTCTCATGTCTCATCTATAGATCAATTGACTGATTCGCTCACCAAACCACTCTCCAGGACAAGGTTCTGCCTATTACGGTCCAAGATCAGTGTTTCTGAAATGCCCACTGTCTTGCGAGGGCGTGTAAAGGATGATGTAGTTTAGATACACTTGTCCTCTTTGTAACTATCCTATCTTTGTATTTCCTTATCTAGATCAGCTGTCATACTTCTAACTTAGGTCTCATAGGTTTCGGTTTTCACATTAACTTAGGAGTCTTTGTATAGATAGTTTACTTGCTCATGACTTCTCCAAGTCTCTCTTTGTATTGTATATATTGTTCGGTTCTCTTCAATAATAATATACAGAAAATATATTCAAAATCTATAATAATTTGTTTTATATTCTTAGCCCAAGCACACATACTTCAATTTTTTTTTTTTTTTTAACAGTTTTGTCGAAATAACTTCAAGTTGACTGCCAATGGCCTCGCAGTGTGATGGCTGGACCCTCCTCTTGGAGCCCTCCACCATCCAAGTTCGAGTGCCAAGGCATGCATATAGATATGCCAATTTTCCTTGGTCCACATGTTGTGTGGATGTGGTCCCACCTTGTGTGGGTGTTTGTCCCACCTTCGGGTGGGTAGTTGTTCTACTTTCGAGTGGGTGTCTCTCTCCCTATTTGTGGGAGCTGCTCTTCGGGCCGTGCTCGTCAACGTATCTATCCTCGCAGGTTCCCGACCGTTGTTGTAATCCAGTTCCAGCTGCTGTTATCCAACTGTTGTAATCTAGTTGTTGTAATTTCAAAACACTTCAAGTTGACTCTTTATTGATGAAAGGTTGAAAGAGCCAAATCAGCATCAAGGAAATTGACAGCTCATAAAGACAGGGCAGAACAATTTTGATACAACAAAATTTTGTTATATTATATTAATTAAAATATTATGATATACAAGAAAAATGCCTATCTACCATGGGCGCCCGTGGTGGATGATGTAATTACCACTGGCACTGCCCGTGGTAGAAACTTTAATTTATTATTATTATTTAAATTTTTTTTTTTTAATTTGGTATACAATTATATCGAAAATAATGGAAGATATTAGCATTTTTAAAATCTAATTTTTCATTGAATTTTGTAAAATGTACAAGCATACATCAATAATAGAAATAATGTTACAAAATAAACATTCACTAAAATACTAATTAAAAATACTCAAGTCCTACCGTTAGTTTCACCCAAAACATTCACTCAAATTCTAATTAAAAATTTTAAGTCCTAACATTAGATTGTTGCCAGGCAAATCTTCAACTTTTCATAGAGCGAATTAAAGGAACCTTGCTCACCATTATTTCTACGTAATCATATCAATCATTTCAGACTATTTGTATGTGAGGCATCACTCTTCTTCACCAATAATTTTTCTTCTGTTTCCATGTTTCCGTTGATTAGCATCGGAGTCATCACGTTTTTGATCCACCTGCAAAGGACAATCTTGTATGTAATCAAGACCAATATATTTATTCAAGTTCACTTGGAAGCCAATCTTAATCCACATGAATCCTAATCTTATAATTTGGTTATCTACAATTAGCATATAAAAGAAGGTGAAACCTCTATAACAATGGGGAACCTCTCTAACAATGTCTATATGAGAAACAAAAACAGAAATCGTTTGTTTTGTAGAATCAAAGAAAGAAAAAGATCAGTAATGCAATTTTCTTTTGTTGCAACAATTTGGCCTTCCTCATATATGACTAAAGCCACTATTGCTGCAGCTTTTTTGGCCAAAGCTTGAAAAACCTAAAATATCCAAGAACAGTAATTAATTTTATTGTGGGTAAACAAGCAATATAATGCAATATTCTAAAGGCCCTAATAAACTTAAGAAAAATGGAAGTAAGCCAAATTGTGAAACATGTTCTTTATTCAATTAGAGACAGAAATAAATTGCTATTAAAAAGTTAAAATAATATACCATGTCATCCCGACCCATAGCAGAGAGTAAGACCATAACCTGCAACCTCTGCTAAAGCTCCCAACGAATGTGCATTGAAGGCACCGGATAAATGTCCAAGCATTCAGTGAAAAGAGTGTTCATTCAAAAGTAAATATTAAAACAAGCTAATAAAATAAGTGAAAGAGACATACAAAAGTGGAAGATGGACAAAAATATGAGGTAAAACAGGTGTAGTCTTGGATCTGAAAGCAAGAAAAATAATAATTCAGGACTAGAAAACATAAAAAAAGGAAATCCAAAAGATTAGAGTAAACATATACATATTGCATCAATTATCTTACCTTAAATTTTGTTTGGGACCATCTAAGACAGTATCAGAGGTTTTATCATCATCCAAAGCATGCAGAAGTGTTGAAATAATTTCATCAATTGCTTGCATTGTAGCTCTCTGCCAAGATGTTTATGTGTTATATTCTCTTATCAAGTAGTCAAATTACAGATAGAACTAAAAAACAATCTGAGAACAGAAAAGACATATTGAAAAGAGTGCTAAATGCCAATTCCACAGTTAGTGAAATATTACTTCAAGAAATACCTTCAAAACCCACAGAAAGCCAAAAACCAGAACTCGATTGACAGAAAACCCCACCTACTTTTCACAAACAAAATCTAGTATTCTGAGAATAATTATCGGTATAAAACTAAATTAATTAAGAGTAAAAAATCAAACCTTCAAACCACAAAAAGGGCCAACACAAGAACTCCATTTACTGGTTATGTATATAACAGTATTGGAATCAAAGAAGTCAAAAACAAAGAAAGAGAATCAAACCTTCAAAACCCATTAAAAGACTAACACTAGAACTCAATTTACTATATATATATATATATATAAACGTGTGTCTAAACAACCTAGAGGGCGGTGAATAGGTTGTTAATCCAATTAGTAACCAATTTTTTGGATTAGTCAATGTTATAAAAATTAATCAAACACAATCAAATACAATCCATGCAATTAAGGTGCGGAAAACATTAAATAACATGTTGATTGATTTACGTGAGAAACCCACCAATTGAGCAAAACACACGAGCTATCATTCTAGCCACACACGGTTCTCAAATCCACTATATGTAATTATATTTACAACATAGATTAACCTCTAGTCACATTATTCTCAGTCACTAACCCACCACTAATACCCTGCGGGCCTTTTATAGTGATTCTAGACCAATGCTTGTGCACTACACCACCGTAGTCACAAGACTTGATTCTCAATGAAAAGATAAACAACCTATGTGAATATGTAACAATATTCTAATATACAAATAATGCTAGGCTACACTAAATGCTTATCTAGAAATATATGATGGTAATAAAAGCAATCCTAGATATCAATGTATAAAGACCTAACTAGATATAGATATGTGAATTTAAAATCTAGTCATCAAACAAAGCCAATCAACACAAGTTGTTATTAAACATGGCAAGGACAATAAATGCAATCTGTAAGTTCCTTATATTTTGATTGGCTTATTTCGTTAACAAACCACATTTGGTGTTTATATTGTAAGGGTAAACTAGGCTTTCTTTGTGTTGATCAAGCTTCAAGAGCACGTCAAAGGTATATCGCTTGTGCTCAACTTTTGAAGAGATTTAGTTGCACACACACACATACACACACACACACACACTTGTCATGCATTTTCATATCTCGTATATCTTCGTGTGTTTCTTGTTGGTGCATATTCATGTTACATCTATCATCATGCGTGCTCATTTATGATTATATCTATCTTCACGCATGTTCTTTACTCTTCACACTTGCCCAACAGTCATATAGGTTAGGTGTGCTTTGTTGGGTTGAAAAGAGAATTGTTCTCTTTTCTATGGTTCGTGTCGCTGCGTGTACTGCAGCTGGTTTGTCTTGCGTAAACCGCGGTTTAGTCCAATGTAGCCTCTATTGTGTTCCGTGGCTTATGACGCGGCAGGTGTATGTTGCCTCTACAACGGTTTTTACTGCGTAAATGTCTAGAAGTTTGAGGTGGTGTATATCGCGGTTGGTGTCCTTGCTTGTCCAGTGGTCTCGTCCGCAAAGTCTTCCAAGGCTTCCACGTGGTGTTTACCGTGGTTTGTGCACTTGCACGTACCACAGTATAAACAATAGTTTTGATGGGATTTTGTTGTCCAAGTTCAAAAAAACGTCATTTAGTATAGGGCTTCATATATAAATATATATATTCCATCTTCTTTTCTTGGCCATTTTAGAGTTAAATTTGAGTTTCTTGAGAGCTTAAGAGTGCCTTGCAAGAAAAGCCTTCAAGATTCATCTTTATTGACTAAAACCCAAATGCCCATCATCTATTCATGAATCCAACATCATCTAGCTTCATCTAAATTGTATTCTTTCATGGGTCTTCATCAACATACATGACTTGGTAAGTAGAACACAATCTTCATTCATTTTAGTGTTCTTTCTTAACAAGAAATCTCTTTTAAGACTTGTTTGCATCAAGATTAAGTTTTTATCTACAAGTTGAGATTTTGTGTTGATTGTTGGGTTTTGTATTGTGATATCTATTGCATCTAGGTTTTCATTTATTTTATATAGCTAAGTTATATGTATGTTATATAGCAACATGATATCTAGGATGGTTTGACTTGTTCATCCATGGTTAGATAAACATTAAATGTGTTGACCCAGCATTTATGCATTTAAAATACTCTTGATATTAACATAGGTTGTTATCTCTTCTTTGAGTGTTAAGCCTTGTGACTAAGTGGATTAGTGCACAAGCAATTTGGTCTAGGATCACTATTAAAGGCCCATCGGGTAGAGTGGAAGGGTTAGTGATCAAGAATGGTTTGATTTGAGGTCAACCTAGGTTATAAACTTTCATTCAAATAGTGGATTTGAGGACCATGTGTGGCTAGCACAATAGCCCGTGAGTTTTGCCCAGTTGGAGGGTTTCTCACACAATCAATTAACGTGTCATTTATTGTTTTTCGCCTTTAAATTGTCAATTATTTGCTTGTTATATTTGGTGAAAAAGTTGGTAATTAACTTGATTAGAACCTATCCCCCCCCCCCCCCCCCCCCCCCCCCCCCCCCCCCCCCCCCCTTCTCTAGGTTATGACACACACACACACACACACACACACACACACACACACATATATTTTCAATTGGTATCAGAGCAGGTTCCTAAACTTAAATAGGAGACCCTCGCTTTTGGTGTGTCTTGCATTTGTTTGTTTTTTATTGTTACATACATTTGCATTCGTCTCATTCATACACTCAAACACTATGAGTGGGAACGGTGGTGGAAACGAGGGAACTTCAAGCAAAAGACCCCATTTGCTCACCGGGGTGAACTATGCCTCCTGGAAAGGTAAAATGGAGTCCTACGTTTGCCAAATACATGACTGGGCATGGACAGCAATTGAAGATGGCTATAGTCCAACAACTATGACCTTTGAGGGTGGAGAGAAAGTCTCCAAGCTTAAGTCACAATGGAGCACTAAAGAGTTTGAAACCTCCAAGTGGAACAATAAGGCAATGCATGCCATCCTTTGTGTCATGGACAACAATCAATACAAGTTGATCTAAACTCCTAGAATTTCAAAAGGAGGCATGGGAGATTCTAGAGATGGCTCATGAAGCAACCGAGGTGGTTAAGGATTCCAAGTTCCAAGTCCTTCAAACTCAATTTGAGACAATTAGGATGGAGGAGCATGAGTGCTTTAATGACTTCCAAGTGAAGTTGATGGACATAGTGAACCAAAGTCATCAACTTGGTGACCTATACTCGGATAGGAGGATCAAGCAAAAGATCATGAGGTCACTTCATGAGAGGTTCAAATCCAAAGTGACAGTTTTAGAAGAAAATAGTGACTACAAGACTATTAACCTAAGTGAAGTGATTAGAAGGCGGGTCATACCTTCACACCTCCTAAGAAGCAAAAGGGAATAGCTTTGAAGGCCTCCAAGATTGAGAAGGAGGATGATGATGATGTGGATGAAGACATGGCCTTGATGATGAAGAGATTCAAGAAGTTTGTGAAGTTTGAAAAGAAAGGTTTTTGATCCAAAGGCCAAGACTTGAAGAAAATGACTCTTTTCAAGAAGTTCGAACCAAGTCAAGAAAAGAACAATGGAGAGGGCATTCAATGTTTTGAGTGTGGTGGCATATGACATATCTCTCTTGATTGTGGAAATCTAAAGAACAAGAAAAAGGGAAAGGCAATGGCTGCCACTTGGAGTGATTGTGATGACTTGGAAGAGGAAGAAAAATCTTAGGATGATGAAGATCATGTGGCAAATTTCATAGCCTTTGCATCCTCTCACAAGAGCAAAGAAGAAGTTGATGATAAAGAGGAAGAGAAACAAATGGAAGATGACTCAAGCAATGACGGTTCCTCTTCTCACTCCACAAATGGAAATGTGGAAAACATGGATCTTGAGGACTTCATTAATCATTTCCAAAGCTTTAGGTTAAGAGTAAAAAGGAGCTTCAGAGATTGAAGGAGGAAAACCTTGAGCTTACAACTAAGGTGACTTACTTGAGTGAGGCAGTTGTGAAATCCAATGAGGTTGAAGTTAAGTTGAGAGAAGAGGTGGCTAAAACAAGGAATCTACTTGTTAATATGACCTTAAGTAAAGAGACGCTTGATGGGATGATAAATGATATGAAGATTCCAAATGACAAAAGGGGTCTTGGCTTTGAAGATGACAATGAGATATCCACCCCAAGTAAGACCGTGTTTTCAAGAGCATGAGCGTCAAAGAACTTTTACCTTCACAACATCCTAGGAAGAAGATTGATTTAGAAGAATGTTCAAAAAGTGCCCAAGTGAAATTGGCACCAAGAAGTCAAGCTCAAACTCAACCAATGAGGGTTCCACAAGCAAACTTACCTTAACCCAAAGTTCACCAAGTCAAGAGGCCACTCATACAAGCTCAACCAAGGAAGCAATCTAGTTCGGTTCAACAACAAAGATGGGAAGAATCGTTTCAACACCCAAGACAACCTCAATGACATGGAAAAGCTCCAATGTATTCACAAAGACATGGTATGATTCCTTACTTTACCCCTACATGTCATTTTTATGGTGTTGATGGTCACATTAGACCAAATTGCTTTAAGTATATTAAAATGTGTAAAGTTGAAAACATGATTGAGAGAAATAAGACTAGAGCCAATATGCATGTTCCTAGGAAATCTAGAGCCAATTTGCTTGATCCTAGGAAATCTAGAGCCAATTTGCATGATCCTAGGAAATCTAGAGCCAATGTACCAAAAACCACTAGGAAGGAAAATGTTTCACCTAGGTGGATTAAAAGAGATGAATATTTTTCTTTGTGGCTCAAGTTGCCTTGAAGGCAAATGCTTCTAACATTTGGTATTTGGATAGTGGGTGCTCCAGGCACATGAAGGGGAACAAGTGTTTCTTTGAATCTCTTGTCATGGAGGAAGGTGGATTTGTCACTTTTGGTGATGGATCTAGAAAGAAAGTCTTGGGGAAAGGAAACATTTCCATTCCCGACTTACCCTTCTTGTCTAATGCTTTGTATGTTGATGGCTTGCAAGCCAATCTTATAAGAATTTCTCATCTTAATAATGATGGTCTCTCTATCTTGTTTAGTAAGAGTTATTATTCTATTCTAAAGCCTAATGGACAACTTTGTTGAAAGGAAAGAGATCTAGTGAAAATTGTTATTGTCTTGAAGCTAGTTTCATCTCTTGTAATTTGTCCAAATGTGAGCAAGTTGAGTTGTGGCATCAAAGACTTGGCCACATGAACTATCTAGATTTAAGGATCTTAGATAAGTTCAAAGTTGTGTGTGGCCTTCCCGAGCTTGGGAATAAAGTTGATGGTGTTTGTGGACCTTGTCAACAAAGGAAACAAACCAAAAGTATGCACAAAAAGGGCAAGTATCTCACCACCAAGGAACCCCTAGAGCTTTTTCACATGGACCTTATGGGTCTAATGCAAACCGAAAGTCTCGGTGGCAAGAGATACATCCTTGTTTGTGTTGATGATTTCTATAAGCTTACATGGACTTACTTTCTTAGAGAAAAATCCAAAACCTTTGAAAAATTTAAAATGCTTTGCACTAAAATTCAAAATGAAAAAGACTCTCACTTTAAAAGCATTAAAAGGATTAGAAGTGATCATGAAAAGGAATTTGAAAATGCTTGCTTTGAAAGCTATTGTAATAGCGTAGGCATTTCCCATGAGTTTTTGGCTCCTAGGACTCCTTAACAAAATGGAGTTGTTGAGAGGAAGAATATGGTTCTTCAAGAGACGGCCAATGTGATGTTGCTTAGCAACAATGTTATAGGAAACTTTGGGCCGAAGCCGTCATTATGACTTGCTATATAGGAAATAGAGTCTTCCTAATGCCTGGTAATATGCAAGACTCCTATGAGTTTTGGATGGGAAGAAAGACAAATGATAGCTACTTCCACTAATTTGGAAGTAAATGCTACATTCTTAATGACCGTGATCAACTTGGCAAGTTTGATGTCAAGAGTGATGATAGAATTTTTATTGGCTATGCCCTTAATAGTAAGGCCTATATAGTGTTTAATTTAAAGACTCATAGTTTAATGGAATCATATAATGTTGTCATAGATGATTGTAGGCCTAAAACTATTAACCATGATGAGGAGGTTGATGTGGTTGATAATTCTCCCTTGGAGAAGATTGTTGAGACTTCAATTAATATGAAGTCAAATCGTGATGAAGAGGTCATTCAACCTCTTGATAGAGATCCATCCTTGGACTCTAAAGAACCCGCTCCTTAGGTTAGACATCTTTATAACAAAGATGATGTTATTGGAGATGTCAATGAGGGTGCTAGGACTAGGCGTCAAATAGCTAATCTGTTAGGATTATGCTCAATAGCAAGAGTGTAATATTGTTTTTGACAATCTTTTCATATTAATAAAGTGATTTCGGTTTTAACAAATTTTATAGCATTTATAGTTTAATTATTATAATTGTCAAAAGTAAATAATAATAAGGTCAAAAGACTATGAGAAAAGAAGAATTGTTCGTACATCTGGAAATGTATGAGGTAGACACAATTCCTTAATTAGTCTTGAATAATGTTCACAACTTAAGGTAAAGGTTGGGCACATTTATCTTGTCAAAGTTGTAGATTCTTTTGCTGGCATTTGAGTGGGATCAAATGTGTTATGATGAGTCTAAAATCATCAAAGAAGTTTTCAGTAAAAGAATCTAGTGCACTAGGTGCATTGAATAGGATCACAATGAAAAACTTTATCTAACAACCGTCAGTGGATAAAAGTTTTCATTATGAGGACAATTGGAGAGTTTATCTTAATCCTGAGATAAATAATGGACTTATGGTTGCAAGTGTTATCATTTGAGCTATCAATGAGTACGATTATATAGCATAGTCTATCCTTGATAGTTTGGTGGTATTCATTTGTTAATCGATATAAGACTTTATTTATAGATATAGACATCCTGGCTCCATTTATGAAATGAGAGTATAATATTATCATATGGATATTTTGAGGTATTGGATATTAACGTTGAGTTTTCAATAGTGTCTATTGAAACATGGCTTCTAGACAAGTCAAAATATCCAAGTTCAAAATATGGTCATATGAATCAATATGGTAACTAGGAGAGCTATAGGCGGTCTATGAGCTCTTGGCGATTACTGATGTTATTCATGAGGATACACTATCTCCAATAAGATTGTCTAGGGTATGAATGAGAATCATTTACTTATTCTATCTTTATTTAAGAGTTCAATGCTAGTTCTTTAGTGGAATGAACTAAAATTAATAGATCGAACCTAAGTGAATCATTTGTTGATTGTGATTGGGTTATGTGTATTAAAGTTTAAATTTAGATAACCCGCCAAGATCCCCAATCCACACGGACTTGCATGGATCACTTGATATATTCTACCGGACTAATTTATGGGTCTATCTAGAATTGTATTAAGGCATGTGGACTTGTTTCTTTTAGTAAGAATGGGCCTAGTTCACATGTGGGCTTTTTAATTAAGGTCCAATGGATTTAATAAAATAGAAAAAATATATATATATATTTAACCTATATTTTTGTATATGGGCAGCAAGGCTAATATATTAGTCTAATATATTATTTTATTTTATTATTTGATTAAATAGAAATTAATTAATTTATTAGTTAATTATTTAATTAAGAATCAAAATCTTTTTCTGACTAGGAAATATGTTTCTTAGTGTTATACTATTGTTGGTAGTATAATGAGAATCAAAGACTTTATTTGATAAGAAGATAAATAAAAAGATTTTATTTATCTAGTCAAATTAGGAAGTTGTTTTTGATATAGTCACAATTTAATAATACACTAAAGAGTTGGATTAGGGTTAGGATTCTAAGGTTGATAGTAATTTTGGTGAAACACAAATCCCCTAGTAAGGAGGATTTCGGCCAACCCTAAAAGAATTAGGGTGTGAATTTCGGCCACCTCTTTTCTTTTTAGGAAAAGATTTCGGTCACCTATATATTCTTACATGCAAAATTCGCCCAACCCTAAGGCTTGCTTGAGAGTTATTTTTCTTTAGTTTGAAAAATAGAATTCATCTCTTAGACTAGTGTGAGAATTCGGCCAAGAGGAAAAAGAGAGAAGAGAACGTTTTATTTCGATAGTGCACTAGTAGCATTTACATCAAAAGGCTTTGTACACAACTTTCAATTAGGTTCACGCGAATTTCGATCAAAAGATTTAGAATTCAAAAGTGACCGGAACGTTCTTTATTATCTCTTGGAAGTTTTTGTGACTAACGAAAAAGAAAAGTTTTTTGCTATCCATCCTTAGGTACACAATTCAAAGAAAGGGAGACCACGCTCCTAGGTGATTCACGTTCGTGATTGGATTGGAAGCTCTTGCGGATTACCATCGATGCAACATCAATCGGATCACGCGACCAAAGGTATGATACTTTTGTTATATGTTAATTAAGCAAGGGTTAAGGTTCATCTTTAAAAGGAATTTTTTTTGAAATATACTAAACCTATTTTAGTCTCACTTCCACTGCGTGTACGTGTTTTTCCCTACATAATCAAATTAGCTATACTTGTTACACTTCTCAAATTGAGCCCAAAAAGGTCGATGAGGCCTTGAGTGATGAGTTTTAGGTTCTTGCAATGCAAGAAGAGCTAAATCAATTTGAAAAAAAATGAGGTTTGGACTCTAGTTCGAACTAGAGTCCAAACCTAGACCTGAGAGTACGATTGTCATAGGCACCAAATGGGTGTTTAGGAACAAATCCGATAAGTATGGCAACATTGTGTGCAACAAGGCTAGACTTGCTGCACACGGATACTCTCAAATTGAGGGTATCGACTTTGAGAAGACTTTTGCTTTGGTTGCCCATCTTGGGTCTATAAGGCTTCTCTTGTCCATATCTTGTTTGCACAAGTTCAAATTGCACAAAATGGATGTGAAGAGTGCCTTCCTCAATGGCTTCTTGCAAGAGGAAGTGTTTGTTGAGCAACCCAAGAGGTTTATGGATCCACACCACCCCAACCATGTCTATCGCCTCAAAAATGCTTTATATGGGTTGAAACAAGCACCGAGGGCTTGGTATGAGCGCCTCACTCAATTTCTTATTGACAATGACTACTTTAAGGGTAATGTTGACAAGACCTTGTTCATCAAGAGAAACCATGATGAGCTATTTATAGCTCAAATCTATGTTGATGACATTGTATTTGACTCCACCAACAAATCCAAAGTCCAACAATTTGTTGATGTCATGTCTCACGAATTTGAGATGCGTTTGGTTGGTAAGCTTAATTACTTCCTAGATTTGCAAATTAAGCAATTGCATGATGGGATTTTCATAACCCAAGCTAAGTATGCAAAGAACCTAGTGAAGAAGTTTGGCCTTGAAAATGCCAAACATTGTGACTTACCCATGACTACCACTTAGAAGAAAAACAAGGATGCTAGTGGCAAAAGTGTGGAACAAAGTCTTTATTGTGGCATGATTGATAGCTTGCTTTACTTAACCACAAGTTGGACCGATATAGATTTTAGTGTGGGTATGTGTGCTAGGTACCAAACGGATTCCAAAGAGTCTCATCTCATCTCTGTAAAGAGAATCATTCGATATGTGAATGAGACATCCAACTATGGGATATGATACTTGATCGCGCTCCAAATGTGAACATTTAGCGCTTTCTTTTCCTATCTTTTGTGTTCGTTTTCGAGCACTTTTGTGTATATAATGTGTGTTTTAGCTATGTGCAGGTAAATATCCCATATAGAAGGTGTTTGTACCGAAAACGGGCAAAATAGGGCAATTATGTGTGAAGAAGTCCACGAATGGTTTGTGCAGCAAGAATGAACCCGCCGCCCAGAAAGCATGAACCTGCAGAGCACCATGGCTAGTTCAGACTTTAGGGCTGGCTAGACATGTCCCGCCGCATGAACCCCGCCAAGACTCTGGCTAGTTCGTGTGGCTAGATATGTCCCACGGAACCAAACCCGCTAGGATTCCCGCTAGTTCGTGTGGATAGACATTGCCCGCGACTCTGGCTAGTTCATGCGGCTAAACATATCCCGCCACACAAACCCGCCAGACCCCTGTCCGAGCTGAAATGATGATATTTCAGAGGTAATTCGGTCTTTTCACACCCTATTCCTGCCCAAAACTTGCCCAACTATATATACATCCCTTTACTTCTCTTTCTACCGGTTGCACCACCCCACTTTGCTCCAAGAAACCCATTTTCTTGGATTGATCATCACAAAAGAGAGAGAGTAACTCCAAGCTTCCATGGGGGATTTTCCTCCATGGAAAGCCTTCCATGGAGAGTAGATATGCAGAGATAAGAGGGCTTGTGTTCAAGCCATAGGAGTTTCATAGATTGGGAGGGCTTTGGAGGCTTGTCTTCAAGGGTAATCCCTTTGCTCATCTTTGTATGTCTATTGATGTGTAATTTCATTTGGGAATATTTGTAACCTACACTTATGTTAATATATGTATGTATTGTTCTTATGATTTGATTTAGTATTGATTCATTCCTTAGTTGTATATTGATTAATCTATTGTTGTGATATTCATGTGTATGGATGATTATATATTGATATGTATGTATGTATGGATGAGATTAGGAGTAGATTAACTAAATGATTAGGAGTAGTTGTAATCAAATATCTCATTTATGTATGCATGTTAGTAGATGATTCACTATGTATGTGTTTAGAATAATTAGAGAGATTGAGAGTTGAGATTGTGCTTGGATAACCATTCCTTGTATAATCTTGGCTATTAGCTCTATGGAATGGAAATAGCTTATGTGTGCATAATTGTGCCATTTTAGCTTTGGTTCATATGTTCTTGTGCTTAATGGGTCTAGACCATAGACACAATCACTCTTCCGACTTGGAGAGTGGTGATTTGATTTTAGGGCAATTCCTTAATCAAGATCACGATTTCGGTAATCCCCTAATTAAGGGAATGAACCCTTTACTGAATTAATTGGAATTAACATGTTAAACAATCGACATAAATTGCATATTGTGTTTGGTAATCCGATTTCCCATATGTGTTGCATATCTTGCTTATCTCCAAGCCACCTTTATTTTCGTAGTTAGGGTGTCTTGCCTTTAGGAGTAGATTAACTTAATTAGGAGTAGATCAATTAGATAGCCAAGACACCCGGCTACATTTCTATCCTAGTTAGTTAGTTCACACACACACACACACACACAACCGCATTTCCTTTTACATGCTTTAATAAACACTAGAACTAGATACAGTTAACGAATCTATCTCCCTGTGGAACGAGACCCTTGCTTACATGCTATACTAGTCCTTTGACTCGTTGCATTTGCGAGGTGATTAGAATAGAAATATCTTTTCTACCAGGTACAACGACGCCCGGTCAGAAAATGGCGCCGTTGCTGGGGAATGGTTTTCGTTAAATGTATTTAGTTTTAGCAAATAATGTAGTTTGTAATGTTTGTTTGTTTTATTTGTTTTTATTTTCCTATCAAGCAAATGCGTTTGATTTTGTTTGAGTATTGGTTTTGTGCAGGATTCTTGAGTTCGGAATCAAGGAAGAGGGCAAAAATGAGAAAAATTACCTTCCACGACCTCAGTCCGTGGGTTAATGCGCGCAACCCAAGCCGCGAGTTCCACTTTGGAGCCTTGAGCAAGACAAGTCCGCAGGAATGAACCCGCCGTCCAGAAGGCATGAACTCGCGAGAAGACTCGAGGAGAGTCTGCAACTTCATTTTGCTGGAAAGGGTCCGCGAGAATGAACCCACGCCGAGCCCCAATGGTCGATGATTGCACAATCCATGGACCGCGACGCACGCTACAAGAGGTATCCTCTACACTTTGCTTTCCCAAAAATAAGTCTCTCCAAATCAACTCCTCCGTGTTTAGATTAGTGAGGATTGAATTGAGACTTAGTTTTGTGCTTCAATTCAAGTGGAATGCATATGTTGAGTGTAATGTACTTGTGAGTCGTTGTAGTATGGTGGTAAGTTTCCCACCTTTGAGCTTAAAGTATAAATGCATTGCTTGTTTATTTTTGTAATTTTTATTTTTATTTTTGTTTAGATCTAAGAGTGCGATTGTTTTGTGCTTAGATCTTAGGATTTATTTTGTTTGTTTTTAGTCTTTGTGATTTTTGTTGTTCTCATGTCCGAGTCTTGCTAAGCATTGTCCAATTATGTACGGAAAAGGTTCCGTTGTGCAACATTGAGGATAATGTGAAGTTTAGGTTTGGGGGTGCAGACAACTTTCATGATGTTGCCTTTATTTATTTTTAGGTTTTGTCGTTAAAAATTTTCAAATCTCTACAAAATTGTTCAAATTGAAAATTTTGGAATTGAAGTCCATTTGTTGAGATAATATCTTTGCTTTCCGATTGAGACATGTCATGTATGCTTTTTGCTCTATGTTTTGACTAGCATTCATGCCATCTATAATTGTTGCATCACTTAAATTTGTGTGTACAGTGCCAATCTTTAGATGTTGAAGTGGATAGAACTCTTTGCTTGTTTAGCTTAGGAGAATAGTGGAGACTACCCTTGTGAGAATTTTGTGCTTTAACGTTCATTTTAGAGGGTATATTCGTTTCTACTCTTAAACATTTATCTTGTTCTTCATTGTATAGATTGATCTCTATAGGGTTTTGCATTGGATATTAAAGAACAATCATTTTATGATATCACATGATGTTGCTTTACTTTTGTATGGGTTGATCCTTGAGAAGTGATGCTAGGCAATGTGTGCTTAAACTACCAAATGGCCTAAACACTAATTCCTACCTATGTGTGTGCTCCAATAGCCCATTTGAAACCAAACACATAGCCTTTTCTTTCATCACCCGAACTTACAACCAAGCGTCTATAATGAAACCGTACCTGATTAGCTTGGACCATATGGTGACAAGATGTTAGAGATTATTGGGATGTTGTAATTACTACAAATTTTGGAAAGAAACCAATGAGTTTCTTGATTTTAAATTGTAAAGTGTAATTGCATGTACTAAGGCTTGAATGAGAAGCATTAAAGTTATATTTGTATAATCATTCAAAAAAAATAAAAATAAAATAAAAATAAAAAAGAAAGAAAGAAAAAGAAAATTGAATATATACTCATAGGGAGTATGAAAAAGAAAACAAAAGGGAAGCCTAGATGCATACTTGTAACAGATTGCATTGTATATGGTTAACATTCCTATGATACAATCTATGGTTGGGATTATGATATTGCATTGTAGATGGTTAGAAATCCCATGTATGGTCTTAGGTATTTTGTTTTCCTTTTCCCTTTCTTTCTTGGCTTACACCCATGGCCCCATTACAACCGGAAAAGACCTAGCGGATCTCTTGGTAATGCTTGCTTAATTTTAAAGTTGCATGTGCTCTATCTATGTTCTTAATATTTAATTCGTTCATGAGATCCCTTGCACTTATAAGAGCGTTCTTTCTAATACATGAATATGAGAATATATTTTGATTTCATATACCCAAACTCCAATTGGCATATGTTGATGAGTGTTATCGCCTAGGTTCTTAGAGAAAATATGAGAGTAATCCGGTGAGGATTAGAAGTCGAGGCGAATTCTAGCCCGGGCATTCGAGCTTTGTTGTTTTGTAAACCAAAAACATCTTTTGTATTGGCATACATGCATTGTGTGATGTATTGATTTAAACGGCATGTTTTTAGTCTTTGTATAAGAGATTTTAGCATGCATGTAGTTTTTACTTGGTATGTATGGATTGCATCTCAACCTTTTGCTTTGTAGAGTTGCGTTTGTGGGTATCGTATCTGGTAAACCCTCAGGAGACTTCACTCCTCCTACTAGGGACACCTAGGGGTTTAAAAGGCTTGTGGCACATGCTAAGTGCC
Organism: Acer yangbiense; assembly: GCA_008009225.1. Lineage (NCBI taxonomy): Eukaryota > Viridiplantae > Streptophyta > Magnoliopsida > Sapindales > Sapindaceae > Acer > Acer yangbiense. The sequence goes on from CM017771.1 coordinate 25,470,161, forward strand.
ATCGTTTCTCCCACGACAGTGGACTAATTAGTTTATATATTTATTGCTTTAGTGTTTAGTTTGTTAATTTGTTTTGTTTTTCGTTTTTAGTTTTGCTCGAGGACGAGCAAAAGTTAGGTTTGGGGGCCTGATCGCGCTCCAAATGTTCACATTTAACGCTCCCTTTTCCTATCTTTTGTGTTCGTTTCCGAGCACTTTTTTGTATATAATGTGTGTTTTAGCTATGTGCAGGTAAATATCCCATATAGAAGGTGTTTGTACCGAAAACGGGCAAAATAGGGCAATTATGTGTGAAGAAGTCCACGGTTGGTTTGTGCAGCGAGAATGAACCCGCCGCCCAGAAAGCATGAACCCGCGGAGCACCATGGCTAGTTCAGACTTTCGGGCTGGCTAGACATGTCCCGCCGCACGAACCCCGCCAAGACTCTAGCTAGTTCGTGTGGCTAGATATGTCCCACGGAACTAAACCTGCTAGGATTCCCGTTAGTTCGTGTGGCTAGACATTGCCCGCGGCACGAAGCCGCCAATACTCTGGCTAGTTCGTGCGGCTAGACATATCCCGCCACACAAACCCGCCAGACCCCTGTCCGAGCTGAAATGATGATATTTTCAGGGGTAATTTGGTCTTTTCACACCCCATTCCTGCCCAAAACTTGCCCAATTATATATACATCCCTTTGCTTCTCTTTCTACCGGTTGCACCACCCCACTTTGCTCCAAGAAACCCATTTTCTTGGATTGATCATCACAAAAGAGAGAGAGCAACTCCAAGCTTCCATGGGGGATTTTCCTCCATGGAAAGCCTTCCATGGAGAGTAGATATGCAGAGATAGGAGTGTTAGGATTATGCTCAATAGCAAGAGTGTAATATTGTTTTTGACAATCTTTTCATATTAATAAAGTGATTTCTGATTTAAACAAATTTTATAGCATGTATAGATTGAATATTATAATTGTCAAAAGTAAATAATCATAAGGTCAAAAGACTATGAGAAAAGAAGAATTGTTCGTACATCTGGATATGTATGAGGTAGACACAATTCTTTAGTTAGTCTTGAATAATGTTCACAACTTAAGTTAAAGGTTGGGCACCTTTATCTTGTTAAAGTTGTAAAATTCTTTTGCTAGCATTTGAGTGGGATCAAAAGAGTTATGATGAGTCTGAAATCATCGGAGGGTCTTCGAGTAAAAGAATCTAGTGCACTGGGTGCATTGAACTGGATCACAATGAAATACTTTATCTAGAACCATCAATAGATAATAGTCTTTTCATTATCAGGACAATCGGAGAGTCTATCTTAATCTTGAGATAAATGATGGACTTATGGTTGCAAGTGGTATCATTTGAGTTATCAATGAGTACGATTATATAGCATAGTCTATCCTCGATAGTTTGGTGATATTCATTTGTTAATCGATAGATGACTTCATTTATAGATATGGACATCGTGGCTCCATTTATTAAATGAGAGTAGAATATCATCATATGGATGTTTTGAGGTAGTGGATATTGAATTTTAACGTTAAGTTTTCGATAGAGTCTATTGAAACATGGCTTCTGGACAAGTCAAAATATCCAAGTTCAAAATGTGGTCATATGAGTAAATATGGTAGCTTGGAGAGCTATAGGCGGTCTATGAGCTCTTGGTGATTACTGATATTCTTCACGAGGATACACCATCTCCTATAAGATTGTCTAGGGTATGAATGAGAATCATTTACTTATTCCATTTTTATTTAAGAGTGCAATTTTAGTTCTTTAGTGGAATGAACTAAAATTAATAGATTGAACCTAAGTGAATCATTTGTTGATTGTGATTGGGTTATGTCTATTGGAGCTTAAATTTAGATAGGCCCGCCAAGATCCCCAATCCACACGGACTTGCATGGATCACTTGATATATTCTACCGGACCAATTTATGGGTCCATCTAGAATTGTATTTAATATATTAAGAATATAATTTGCACATTATTTATTTAATGGGATGATCAATTATATTAATATATTAATGAAAGGCATGTGGGCTTGTTTCTTTTAGTAAGAATGGGTCTGGTTCACATGTGGGCTTTTTAATTAAAGTCTAATGGATTAAATAAAATAAGAAAATAATATTAGGCCCATGTATATGGTGTGGGTGGCAAGACTAGAATAATAGTCTAAAATATTATTTTATTTTATTGATTGATTAAATGGAAATTAATTAATTTATTAATTAATCATTTAATTGAGAATCAAAATCTTTTTCTGATCAGGAAATATGTTTCCTAGAGTTATACTATTGGTAGTAGTATATTAAATATTAAAGACTTTATTTGGTAAGTAGATAAATAAAGGGAATTTATTTATCTGGTCAAATTAGGAAGTCTTTGATATAGTCACAAATACACTAAAGAGTTGGATTAGGGTTTGAAATTCTAAAGAAATCTACCCAGGGTTAGGATTTAATTCAAAAGACATAAATCTTACATGGTAAAGGATTTCGGCCTCAATATATAGATATATATGAAATATATATGGCAATTAATTGCCGGAATATAAATATATAAATATATATATATGGCGGCAATACATATATAGATTATATAAAGCATGCAAAATGTGCAATATACAGAGGCATGCAAGGATGTCGAGATATATAAATAATATATATTGTGCACTAGATATATATATATTATATTATGCGACATTTATTTATATATATTATATAAAGATTTGCGACCTAATATATATATGGGGTGCAAAGAGTATTCTGCGGCTAATATGTATATATTCTTTGTATATTTTCAAGAACCCTAATGCTTACTTGAGAGTTATTTTTCTTTTGCTTGAGAAAAATAAAATCCAACTCTTAGATTAGTGTGAGAATTCGGCCAAGAGGAAAAGAGAGAAAAGTTTGTTCTTATTTCGATAGTGCACTAGTAACTTTTATATCAAAAGGTTTTGTGCACAATTTCGAATAAGGTTCATGCGAGTTTCGATCTAACGATTGTGAATTCAAAAGTGACCGGAACATTCTTTGTAGCCTCTTGGAATTTATTGTGACTAACGAAAAAGAAAAAGTTTTGTTAATCCATCATCAGGTACACAATTCAAAGAGAAGGGAGACCACACTCCTAGGTGATTCACGTTCGTGATTGGATTGGAAGATCTTGCGGATTACTATCGACGCAATGTCAATCGGATCACGCGACAAAGGTATGATATCTTTAATATTATATGTTAATTAATTAGAGGGTTAAGGTTCAAATATGGAAAAATTTTAAACTATACTAAACTCGATTTTAGTCTCGCTTCCGCTGCGTGCACTGTATTTTTCCCTACAAGGAGGGCTTGTGTTCAAGCCATTGGAGTTTCATAGATAGGGAGGGCTTTGGAGGCTTGTCTTCAAGGGTAATCCCTTTGCTTATCTTTGTATGTCTATTGATGTGTAATTTCATTTGGGAATATTTGTAACCTACACTTATGTTAATATATGTATGTATTGTTCTTATGATTTGATTTAGTATTGATTCATTCCTTAGTTGTATATTGATTAATCTCTTGTTGTGATATTCATGTGTATGGATGATTATATATTAATATGTATGTATGGATGAGATTAGGAGTAGATTAACTAAATGATTAGGAGTAGTTGTAATCAAATATCTCATTTATGTATGCATGTTAGTAGATGATTCACTATGTATGTGTTTAGAATAATTAGAGAGAATGAGAGTTGAGATTGTGCTTGGATAACCATTCCTTGCATAATCTTCGCTATTAGCTCTATGGAATGGAAATAACTTATGTGTGCATAATTGTGCCATTTTAGCTTTGGTTCATATGTTCTTGTGCTTAATGGGTCTAGACCATAGACACAATCACTCTTCTGACTTGGAGAGTGGTGATTTGATTTTGGGGCAATTCCTTAATCAAGATCACGATTTCGGTAATCCCCTAATCAAGAGAACGAACCCTTTACTGAATTAATTGGAATTAACATGTTAAACAATCGACATAAATTGCATATTGTGTTTGGTAATCCGATTTCCCATATGTGTTGCATATCTTGCTTATCTCCAAGCCACCTTTATTTTCGTAGTTAAGGTGTCTTGCCTTTAGGAGTAGATTAACTTAATTAGGAGTAGATCAATTAGATAGCCAAGACACCCGGCTACATTTCTATCCTAGTTAGTTAGTTCACACACACACACACACACACAACCGCATTTCCTTTTACATGCTTTAATAAACACTAGAACTAGATACAATTAACGAATCTATCTCCCTATGGAACGAGACCCTTGCTTACATGCTATACTAGTCCTTTGACTCGTTGCATTTGCGAGGTGATTAGAATAGAAATATCTTTTCTACCGAGTACAACGACGCCCGGTCAATACTCTTTTGATACAAATGCTAGTTTGGTTGGCTTTAGTGATGCCGATTAGGTAGGAAATTATGATGATATGAAGCGTACATCGAGCGGTTGCTTCTTTCTAGGAAACAACTTGGTGTCATGGTTTTGCAAGAAGTAAAATTCAATTTCCTTGTCCACGGCCAAGGTCGAATACATAGCCGCCGAGAGTACTTGCACATAACTCATTTGGATGAAGCAAATGTAAGTGTTGCGTAGGGGAAAAAAGAGACTATATTTAGTTTATCGTTAGGTTTTAAAAATTTTATCATCTTCAGACCTTTTTGTATACACAAATATGAGGAGGGATTTGTTTTCATACCTTTGAAGAACTCCCCTTCGTTTTCTTTTCGATCCTTCACCACTAAGCCTTTCGAGCTATGTCCTGCGATCTAGCAACTGTGTGTGTGGGCACGTCACGTATTCTGGGAGTAGTTGAATGGAGACTTTAGTGTTAGGATTATGCTCAATAGCAAGAGTGTAATAGTGTTTTTGACAATCTATTCATATTCATAATGTGATTTTTGGTTTAACAAATCTTATAGCATTTATAGTTTAATTATTATAATTGTCAAAAGTAAATAATCATAAGGTCAAAAGACTATGAGAAAAGAAGAATTGTTCGTATATCTGGATATGTATGAGGTAGACACAATTCTTTAGTTAGTCTTGAATAATGTTCACAATTTAAGTTAAAGGTTGGGCACCTTTATCTTGTTAAAGTTGTAGAATTCTTTTGCTAGCATTTGAGTGGGATCAAATGAGTTATGATGAGTCTAAAATCATCGGAGGGTCTTCGAGTAAAAGAATCTAGTGCACTGGGTGCATTGAACTGGATCACAATGAAATACTTTATCTAGAACCGTCAATAGATAATAGATAATAGTCTTTTCATTATCAGGACAATCGGAGAGTCTATCTTAATCCTGATATAAATGATGGACTTATGGTTGCAAGTGGTATCATTTGAGTTATCAATGAGTACGATTATATAGCATAGTCTATCCTCGATAGTTTGGTGATATTCATTTGTTAATCGATAGAGGACTTCATTTATAGATATGGACATCGTGGCTCCATTTATTAAATGAGAGTAGAATATCATCATATAGATGTTTTGAGGTATTGGATATTGAATCTTAACGTTAAGTTTTCAATAGTGTCTATTAAAATATGGCTTCTGGACAAGTCAAAATATTCAAGTTCAAAATGTGGTCATATGAGGAAATATGGTAACTTGAAGAGCTATAGGCGGTCTATGAGCTCTTGGCGATTACTGATATTCTTCACGAGGATACACCATCTCCTATAAGATTGTCTAGGGTATAAATGAGAATTATTTACTTATTCCATCTTTATTTAAGAGTACAATTTTAGTTCTTTAGTGGAATGAACTAAAATTAATAGATTGAACCTAAGTGAATCATTTGTTGATTGTGATTGGGTTATGTCTATTGGAGCTTAAATTTAGATAGGCCCACCAAGATCCCCAATCCACACGGACTTGCATGGATCACTTGATATATTCTACCGGATCAATTTATGGGTCCATCTAGAATTGTATTTAATATATTAAGAATATAATTTGCACATTATTTATTTAATGGGCTGATCAATTATATTAATATATTAATGAAAGGCATGTGGGTTTGTTTCTTTTAGTAAGAATGGGTCTGGTTCACATGTGGGCCTTTTATTAAGGTCCAATGGATTTAATAAAATAGAAAAACAATATATAGATATATTAATATATATGGCACATGGCCGAGATATATATATGATATTATATTGTTTTATTTTTTGATTAAATGGAAATTAATTAATTGATTAATTAATTATTTAATTAAAAATCAAAATCTTTTTCTGACTAGGAAATATGTTTCTTAGTAGTATACTATTGTGGTAGTATAAATAAAATAAAAGACTTTATTTGGTAAGTAGATAAATAAGGGATTTATTTATCTAGTCAAATAAGGAAGTCTTTTATATAGTCACAAATACACTAAAGAGTTGGATTAGGGTTGAATTCTAAAGATTGATAGAGATATATATTATATATGGCAAGTTAAATTAATATAGATATATATATATATATGTATTTAGGCGTGCATTGCTAGTGCACTTTAATAAGGATGCAACACTTTTGATATAAATATATAATATAAGTGGTATTTGGTGTGATATATATATAAGTAAAGTGCAGTTTTTGAGATAGTAAGCGGCGCAAAATATATATATAATATCGTTATTTGTATTTTTAAGAACCCTAATGTAAGGCTTGAGAGTTTTTTCTTTTGCTTGAGAAAAATAGAATCCAACTCTTAGACTAGTGTGAGAATTCGGCCAAGAGGAAAAGAGAGAAAAGTTTGTTCTTATTTCGATAGTGCACTAGTAACTTTTATATCAAAAGGTTTTGTGCACAATTTCGAATAAGGTTCACACGAGTTTCGATCTAACGATTGTGAATTGAAAAGCGACCGGAACATTCTTTGTAGCCTCTTGGAATTTGTTGTGACTAACGAAAAAGAAAAAGTTTTTGTTAATCCATCCTCAGGTACACAATTCAAAGAGAAGGGAGACCACGCTCCTAGGTGATTCACGTTCGTGATTGGATTGGAAAATCTTGCGGATTACCATCGATGCAATGTCAATCGGATCACGCAACAAAGGTATGATATCTTTAGTATTATATGTTAATTAATTAGAGGGTTAAGGTTCAAATTATGGAAAAAATTTAAACTATACTAAACTCGATTTTAGTCTCGCTTCCGCTGCGTTGACCGGTATTTTTCCCTACAATTGGTATTAGAGCCTGGTTGAACCCTTTTAATTAATTAACGTATATATACGTGAATCGATTTCTTTTTATTGTGATTATGCATGTTTAGAAAGAGATGGCACTCTAGGTATTCGCATATATAATTACATGTGGATGTATGGTTTTATTTATGTTTTTATGTGGATTGTTATTGCTCAATTTTGGTCCTAGAATTTCAATGTATTTTTGTTTCGGAATTGTAACAAGAAGGGTGGCCTATTATCGCCATAAGTTCCTTCTTGGTAGTTGCTAGGTTCTTTATTTTTATTATAATAAATACTGCAGTTTTTTTATTGTATTAAAAATACTGCAGATATTTTTTTTTGTATCATATAGTGTTTTTTATTGTATTTCAAATACTGCAGTGATTAAAAAAAAAAAAAAAAAATACTGCAGTAATTTATTGTATAAAATCTGCTGTAATATATTCAAGATTCGAAGATTCGAAGAGTTGAAGAATTGGAAGCGGAAAAGGGAAGCAATGACACACCCTAGCACCCGTGCGCACCCTTGAGTATTTATGGGCTGCGCGTGGCTTGCCCTTATGGATAAGGGCTGCGCATGCCCATGCCGGGCAGCCAAGGTGTGCGTTTGGGACAGCCACATGTGGCTTCGGGTGCGCAAGTGGACGATGACCGCTTGAAGACTTGATCGCCAAGTTAGGGTTTATATATTTCAAACAAATGTAATTTACTTGTTTTTCTAGGATGGACCAAAATTGTGGCTATTTATTTTTGCATAAATATTACAATATTTGTTATTGTATGATAACATGTTATATAGAATAGGAGTGCCACTCATATATCTCTTTTGGTATGAACATGCATTGAATGATTTAGGTATCTAAATTGGCATCTAGATAACTTGGTAAATCATTCTATGGGATTTAATCACACGCCTTAAATAATTGAGTGGGAGAAGGTGTTTTGTAACACCTATGGCCTCCAAGGTTAGTTGAGCTTTATTATTTATTGGTAATCCCCCCAATGGGCGTCTATGAATGGAATTTAGCAATATACTTTCTTACAAGGATAGACTAGTCAATTGACTCAAACGAGATCTACTCCCCAAGGAGGGATTTTCGTGAGAGAAAATTGAGGGTCGATATCTTGGTAACACACTCAATGTAATTTTATTGATATCCTCCCAAGAGTTCTTGTCAGTAAAATTGCAAGGCTAAAATTGAAAACGCTGGTTGTTACGTTAACAATTAGGTGGGACCTAGTCTAACTAGTGAATGGTGCGAACTCCCAAAGGAGGCGTAACATTTATGGGTGTTGGATCACCGTTGAATTTTTATGATTGAGTTATTTATTTAATTCAAGATAAATATTTAAAAGTGCTTTATCATGATTATTTACTTATATATGTTTTGTTTTATAATCAGAAATCATGAACCCATCCCTAATGAACATCCTAAAAGATAAAACTTTAACTGGTAATAATTATGTCACATGGAAAAGGAAAATTGGGTTGTTGCTGCAAGCTGGAAAACATAAATTTATTCTATCTATTCCTACGCCACTTGCTCATACTTGTGAATCTAATGACACAAGTCAAGAGATTCATTTGGTTGGTAAAGTTGCTACTGTTAAGACCCGTAAGAAGGTCAAGAAACAACAGAAGAAAAAGCAACTTGGGCCTACCAAGATAGTAACCAAGATCAAAGGGAACTGCTCTCTTTGTGGTGAAAAGGGACATTGGAAAAGTAATTGCCCAAAGTCTCAGAACAAGAAGGAACAAGGTAATGTTAATTATCTTGAAACATGTTTTTTGGCAGATTCTACAGATTCTTGGATCATAGACTCTGGAGCCACTAATCATGTTTGTTATTCCTTGCAAGGGTTCAAGGAAAGGAAAAGACTGAATAAAAATGAAATCAACTTGCGTTTGGGCAACGGAACGTTAGTGTCTGCAAGTGCAGTGGGAGATTTTAGAATTAATCTAGATTCTTTTAGGCATTTAGATTTGATAGACGTTTATTATGTACCTCAATTCAAGAGAAATTTAATTTCAGTTTCTTGTTTGAATAAATTTGGATATTCGGTTACTTTTAATAAAGATTTCATTATTAGTAAAATAACAAATTTATTTGCAAAGGTACATTGGAAAACGGCTTATTCTTTTTGCATAAAAATATCTCTCACTTGTTGGACACAAAAATAACGGAACCTAATCATAAAAGAGTAAAATTATCAATAGATGAAACTTACCTATGGCATTTACGCCTAGGTCATATTAACCTTAATAGGATTAAAAGATTGGTAAGTGACGGACCTTTAAGTGACTTAAAGGTTGATGATCTACCAACTTGTGAATCTTGTTTGGAAGGTAAAATGACCAAAAGGTCGTTCTCGGCCAAAGGCGCAAGAGCCACTGAATGTTTAGGATTGATACACACTGATGTATGTGGTCCTATGAGCATTCAAGCTAGAGGTGGATATGAGTACTTCATCACCTTCACAGATGATTACTCGAGATTTGGTTATGTGTATCTCATGCGACATAAGTCGGATGCTTTTGACATGTTCAAAGCATTTAAAGCTGAAGTAGAAAATCAGCTTGAGAAACACATAAAAATCTTGAGATCTGATCGTGGTGGAGAATATATATCTGGTGAGTTTCAGCAATATCTTATTGATAATGGGATAGTTTCTCAGTTTTCTACACCAGGTACACCTCAATAGAATGGGGTAACAGAAAGGAGAAATAGAACTCTTTTAGACATGGTTAGGTCTATGTTGAGTTATTCAACACTTTCTATTTCTTTTTGGTGATATGCTTTACAAACTGCTATATACATTCTAAACGATGTACCATCTAAGTCCGTTCCTCAAACACCGCATGAGTTGTGGATTGGGCGCAAGCCTAGTTTACAATACTTAAGGATATTTGGTTGTCCTGCGCATGTGTTAAAAGGAAAGACAGAAAAGATGGAGTCCCGTTCGGAAACATGTATATTTGTAGGGTATCCAAAAGAAACTAAAGTATATTATTTCTATAGTCCTTCAGATCTTAAAGTATTTGTTTCGACAAATGCTAAATTTCTGGAAAAGGACTATATGAATGATTTTGTGCCTAGAAGTAGAATTGTCCTGAATGAGATGTCAGGAGATACAATTCCACGAGAAATTACACAACCTAATCCAATTGTAAGTTCCGATCCAACACAAAATCAACAACCTACCATTCCTCGTCGTAGTGGGAGGGTTAGAACACAACCCGAAAGATACATCGGTCTGGAAGAATCAGTGGAGAATCTCTCGGATGACGATGATCCCTACACGTATAAGGAAGCAATGGAGGATGTTGATAGTCGTCATTGGCAAAAGGCAATGCAATCTAAGATTGAATCCATGTTCGATAACAAAGTCTGGTCCCTTGTAGACTTACCTAAAGGGATAAAACCCATTGGGTGCAAGTGGATATACAAGAGGAAAAGAGGTATGGATGGAAAGGTGGAAACCTTTAAAGCTAGATTGGTAGCTAAAGGGTATACATAGAAAGAAGGTATCGATTACGAGGAAACCTTCTCTCCTGTGGCCATGCTTAAACCCATTAGGATACTCTTATCCATTGCAGCATCTTTAGATCTAAAGATTTGGCAAATGGACGTCAAGACAGCTTTCCTTAATGGAAGTCTTGACGAAAGCATCTACATGATGCAACCAGAAGGATTCATTGAAAAGGGCCAAATGGAAAAGGTATGCAAGTTGTAGAAATCCATATATGGATTAAAGCAAGCATCCAGATCCTGGAACATAAGGTTCGATCAAGCTGTCAAAGGTTTTGGATTTATTCAGAATCCTGACGAACCTTGTGTATACAAAAGGATTAAGGGCGACAAGTTGGTTTTCCTGATTCTTTATGTTGATGATATACTACTCATTGGAAACGATGTAGGTGTATTGACATTAGTAAAAGAATGGTTAGCAAAACAATTTGATATGAAGGACTTAGGAGAAGCAAGTTTTATTCTAGGTATCCAAGTAATAAGGGATAGAAAGAATAAAACGATTGCATTATCCTAAGCTTCATACATAGACAAGATCTTGTCTAGGTTTTCCATGCAGGATTCCAAGAAAGGTATGTTACCTTTCAGGCATGGAATCAAACTTTCTAAGGAACAAGTTCCTAAGAATGAGCATCAAGAGCAATTCATGAGTAGAGTTCCATATGCCTCGGCAGTGAAGTCTCATGTATGCAATGCTCTGCACTAGACCAGATATTTGTTTTGCTGTTGGCATAGTTAGCAGGTTTCAATCGAAACCTGGTCCTAATCACTGGACGGCAGTCAAGCATATTTTCAAGTATCTCAAGAGAACGAGAGATAATATGCTTGTATACTCTGGAGGGGATTTAATTCCCGTTGGGTATACAGATTCTGATTTCCAATCAGATTCTGACTCCAGAAAATCCACATCAGGAGCTGTGTTTACTATTGGAGGAGGAGCAGTCATATGGAGGAGTATCAAGCAATCTTGTATTGCTGATTCCACCATGGAAGCTGAGTATGTTGCTGCATGCGAGGCTGCAAAAGAGGCTGTTTGGCTCTACCAATTCTTGATTGACTTGGAAGTGGTTCCTAGTGCGAATAAGCAAATCACTGTCTACTGTGACAACAGTGGAGCAGTGGCTAATTCGAAAGAACCAAGAAGTCATAAGAGAGGAAAACACATTGAAAGAAAGTATCATCTTTTAAAGGAAATTGTATATAAGGGTGAGAACATGGGAATGAGAGATATGACACATTTGCTATAGCGCAAGTGGGAGATTGTTAGGATTATGCTCAATAGCAAGAGTGTAATAGTGTTTTTGACAATCTATTCATATTCATAATGTGATTTTTGGTTTAACAAATCTTATAGCATTTATAGTTTAATTATTATAATTGTCAAAAGTAAATAATCATAAGGTCAAAAGACTATGAGAAAAGAAGAATTGTTCGTACATCTGGATATGTATGAGGTAGACACAATTCTTTAGTTAGTCTTGAATAATGTTCACAATTTAAGTTAAAGGTTGGGCACCTTTATCTTGTTAAAGTTGTAGAATTTTTTTGCTAGCATTTGAGTGGGATCAAATGAGTTATGATGAGTCTAAAATCATCGGAGGGTCTTCGAGTAAAAGAATCTAGTGCACTGGGTGCATTTAACTGGATCACAATGAAATACTTTATCTAGAATCGTCAATAGATAATAGTCTTTTCATTATCAGGACAATCGGAGAGTCTATCTTAATCCTGATATAAATGATGGACTTATGGTTGCAAGTGGTATCATTTAAGTTATCAATGAGTACGATTATATAGCATAGTCTATCCTCGATAGTTTGGTGATATTCATTTGTTAATCGATAGAGGACTTCATTTATAGATATGGACATCGTGGCTCCATTTACTAAATGAGAGTAGAATATCATCATATGGATGTTTTGAGGTATTGGATATTGAATCTTAACGTTAAGTTTTCAATAGTGTCTATTGAAACATGGCTTCTGGACAAGTCAAAACCAAGTTCAAAATGTGGTCATATGAGGAAATATGGTAACTTGAAGAGCTATAAGCGGTCTATGAGCTCTTGACGATTACTGATATTCTTCACGAGGATACACCATCTCCTATAAGATTGTCTAGGGTATGAATGAGAATCATTTACTTATTCCATCTTTATTTAAGAGTACAATTTTAGTTCTTTAGTGGAATAAACTAAAATTAATAGATTGAACCTAAGTGAATCATTTGTTGATTGTGATTGGGTTATGTCTATTGGAGCTTAAATTTAGATAGGCCCGCCAAGATCCCCAATCCACACGGACTTGCATGGATCACTTGATATATTCTACCGGACCAATTTATGGGTCCATCTAGAATTGTATTTAATATGTTAAGAATATAATTTGCACATTATTTATTTAATGGGCTGATCAATTATATTAATATATTAATGAAAGGCATGTGGGCTTGTTTCTTTTAGTAAGAATGGGTCTGGTTCACATGTGGGCCTTTTATTAAGGTCCAATGGATTTAATAAAATAGAAAAACAATATATAGATATATTAATATATATGGCACATGGCCGAGATATATATATGATATTATATTGTTTTATTTTTTGATTAAATGGAAATTAATTAATTGATTAATTAATTATTTAATTAAAAATCAAAATCTTTTTCTGACTAAGAAATATGTTTCTTAGTAGTATACTATTGTGGTAGTATAAATAAAATAAAAGACTTTATTTGGTAAGTAGATAAATAAGGGATTTATTTATCTAGTCAAATAAGGAAGTCTTTTATATAGTCACAAATACACTAAAGAGTTGGATTGGGGTTGAATTCTAAAGATTGATAGAGATATATATTATATATGGCAAGTTAAATTAATATAGATATATATATATATATATATATGTATTTAGGCGTGCATTGCTAGTGCACTTTAATAAGGATGCAACACTTTTGATATAAATATATAATATAAGTGGTATTTGGTGTGATATATATATAAGTAAAGTGCAGTTTTTGAGATAGTAAGCGGCGCAAAATATATATATAATATCGAGCGGCCACTATATATATATATATTATTTGTATTTTTAAGAACCCTAATGTAAGGCTTGAGAGTTTTTTCTTTTGCTTGAGAAAAATAGAATCCAACTCTTAGACTAGTGTGAGAATTCGGCCAAGAGGAAAAGAGAGAAAAGTTTGTTCTTATTTCGATAGTGCACTAGTAACTTTTATATCAAAAGGTTTTGTGCACAATTTCGAATAAGGTTCACGCGAGTTTCGATCTAACGATTGTGAATTCAAAAGCGACCGGAACATTCTTTGTAGCCTCTTGGAATTTGTTGTGACTAACGAAAAAGAAAAAGTTTTTGTTAATCCATCCTCAGGTACACAATTCAAAGAGAAGGGAGACCACACTCCTAGGTGATTCACGTTCGTGATTGGATTGGAAGATCTTGCGGATTACCATCGACGCAATGTTAATCGGATCACGCGACAAAGGTATGATATCTTTAGTATTATATGTTAATTAATTAGAGGGTTAAGGTTCAAATTATGGAAAAATTTTAAACTATACTAAACTCGATTTTAGTCTCGCTTCCGCTGCGTTGACCGGTATTTTTCCCTACATTTAGAGATTTGGAAGACAACCCTTTGTCCCCTTTGATGAGTTCGGCCAAGCTAGGGCAAAAGAAAAAAACTTCTTTTTCTTTTTTCTTCCTATGTTGCCACACCTCTCTCTCTCTCTCTCTCTCTCTCTCTCTCTCTCTCTCTCTCTTTTAGGTTTTCAGTTATTTTGTTTTTCCTGATAAGTATATCTTATATACCAGGATCCTAGGGTTTAGTAAACCAAGTTAAAATAGGATTATAAATCCTTTTTAATTCGATCACCACTTGGGCTTGAACCTTTGGCCTCTTTGGAGTAAATAAAAATAATCTCTTATTATTTTATTCTTTTGCTCTTGTCAAGGTTCAAATTTGAAACCTCCAAATAACAATTAATAATTTTTAATTATTAATATATCAATTAAATAATCATATTACTTAACTATAATTAATTAATCAATTAAATAATTTATTAATTAAATAATCATATCATTTAATTAATTCTCAGAATATATCCAAGTTACTTTTGTAACATAATTAAATGGACCATCCAATTCTCTGTGAGCATTGTTACTATTAATTGTAAAGGGCTAGCAAGGGGACCCAATGGACCCACAATTTTGAGCTCCAATAATACTTAGAAAAATTAATTAAACTTTTTAATTAATATTTCACAATTATTAACCTCGGAGTTATTCCACTAAAAACCTAAGGTTGTACCTCATAATTGTAGATGTTTTATGCAACCAAATTATCAATGTCTGTTGGTTGCAAAAGAGCAAACAAAAATATAATCAAACCTTGCAAGTGCACAAATCATAAACGATAGCACAACAGGCAAGCAAGGGTCATTCCCACGAAGAATGAATTACCTCGGAAGTTATGAATTTAAAAACACTAATTTGAAACACTCTACGACTCTAAAACAACTTAAATAAAACACAACTCACACACGCTATTGGGGGGTTTTTGAATTGATTATTTAAAAGCTAAGAATTTGAATTAAACTAGAATTAAGATTGCAGCAGAAAATTATTTCGAAAAATCAATAAAGAGAAGCTAGCTAGAGCCTCCTATCCACCATTAAACATTCATCTGATTCACAGACAATAATGGAGTTAAGGATATCAAACATTGTAAGTTCCTCAAAGTTTGATTAGCTTATTTCAGTGACAAACCACAATTGGGGTTTGAAATGTAACGATAAGCTTAGGTGATTGGTAATCAAGCTCAAAGGCCCTTCTCAAGACCTCAAGTTTATAAGCACTCCAAAGGTATATCTCTTGTGCTTAGTTTTCTTTGAAGAGATTTAGTTGCACACACACACTTGTCATGATTGCTTATATGTTCTTTGCTATTGTGTGCATTCTCTTCACATTCCACACTTGCACTTCTTTGTTATATTATTTGTGTGTGGTTGTTTATTTTATCCTTCATACTCATCCTCATTGAGCTTGTGTTGGAAGTTGTCTTCTAGGAGGATTCGGTGCCCTGGTTATGCGGCCGGGGACCGTCGAATTGGGACAAATACTTGGTCGTTTTGGCGCCCTTGATTCGACGGTCATGAAGCGTCGAATAAGGCCGCAGAATTGGGACGAAAATATCTAGTCCATTCTGTGCCTTTGGCTTCGGCGATTAGGGGCAGCCGAATTGAGTCCAGAATGTCGGCTTCAATTATGCGCTCTCTCTTCTGCTGCCATTGTCCGCCGAATTGGCCCGATAAGTTGGGGCAAATTTATTATTTCGCACCAACTATTTTACTCTCTATAAATATACCACTTTCTTTTGTTCTTTAATTGAGCTCTTGAACATCAAGAACCCTAAAGAGATATTGAGAGAGACTTGAGATAAAAATCAAAAAGATTGCATCTTTAATTCTCTAAACACATTTCCACATGCATAAATCATCATCTAAGCATCATCTAGGATCATCTAGTATTTGCTAGTGCATGGATCTTCTTCAACACATATGTTATGGTAAGTTGAACACTAATTTCATCTAATTTGAGTGTTTTTCCTTAGCAATTTATCTCATTTATTACTTATATGTTCTTAGATTAATTTCTACTTACAAGATTGAGATTATGTGTTGAATGTTTCAGTGTTGTATTTTGATAGCTATACCTAGGATTGATTTATCTCATATAGCTATGCTTTATGCCATGACATATATCAATTAATATCTAGGATTGATTCAATTAACATCTTATAATCCTAAATAAGCATTTAGTGTAACCTAGCATTAATTGCATATTTGGATATCTTTGCATATTCACTTAGGTTGTTTAATCTTTTCATTGAGAAGTAAATGTTGTGGCTAAGATGGCTTAAGCTGCAAGCAAATTGATCTAGGTTCACTTTTAAAGGCCTGCGGGTAGTAGTGGTAGGTTAGTGACCGTGTAGGGTTTGACATGGTCAACCTAGGTTGTGGACACCATTATAATTAGTGGATTACAATTAATGGATTCAAGGATCGTGTGTGGCGCACATAACAGCCCGTGGTTTTTCCTTGTTGAAGGTTTCCACATAAAAATCAAGTGTCATTTAAATTCTGCACTTTACACTTGATTTAGTGCATTGACTAGTGTGGGGTTATTTTCGTAAAATTGACTAATTGCAAAAACTTGGTAATAATCGCATTACAATCTATTCACCCCCCTCTAGATTGTTTTATACACACTGGCATAATTAGTTTCAAACATGATGTAGATGTTCATGACAAGGTGATGGTGTCTCACTCGGGTCGTATGATTCTCTCTTAGTTGGCATGTAAATTGCATGGTGTCTACACAAATACTTATATTCCAAATTATAACCTAGCATGATGTCTACTTAGATTTAATAATTGGAATTCATTAAGTATGAAGAGAATATGAACATCACATAAACCCTAAAACATGGTATTTATTCTAGGTAATTTACGAAACAACTTCCTTTAATTGAATCTGTTAACGGGAAAATATCAGAGGGGTGAATTTCCGATTAACACAATATATGTATCCTGAAGACAGAGGAATATTACATATTTTTTTTTTGATAAATAACATACAGTTTGAATGATACAATGATGGTTTATGTGGGTTTAGGTATGGAGTCTTGACAGAATAAGTGATGGCATACTCATGCTAGTTGATAAGTGGAAAAAACTCTAATCCTCTCTCTTTCGAGATTCTTGTTAATTCAGTCAATCAATTTCGCAAACAAAGAGACGTTGATGGTGGCTTTGTTTAGGTGCGGTAAGAATCCCAACAAATAAAGTGATTTGTTTCCTTTCTTGGTGAGACTGACAAAGTTGACTATTCCCATTTTAAATGGAGTTCATAAATGGCGGGAAAAAGTCAACTTTCCTAATATATTCAGATATTACTGCCTGCTACTCTTCTGGTAACGTGATCTTGATCCCTTGTATAAGTGCCTCACTTTTGATTGGCATATTTCGTTGACAAAATCACAATGGGGTTCTATATGTAAGGGTAGCTTCGAATGGAAGAAAACCTCATTATGTGATCAAGAGCTTCAAGGAAGGTAGTTCTCTTGACTTAATTCTATTTTGAAGAGATGTAGTTGCACACACTTACAAATCCATGCATGATCTTATTCTTGTTGGTTGTGTGTAATTATTAATGTGTTTGCATCTTAGTTTGATTTGCCATGTCATGATAGGCATTAGATTGCATTCACATGTCACTTATCACTCTTGCACTTCATGTTTACTTTTCATTAGTGTGTTGTAATTTGTTTCCGAGATGATTCGGAAACGTCCACGCATGCACGATGGTGTGCTTGTTAAGTGCGAAGACCGCTTTCGGAGAATGCCTTGGCTTCTCCTTTGATTTCTCCAAGTTTGGGGAAACGGCGGTTGAATTTGGCGGCCAGACCGCCGAATGAAAATGGAATTCTGTTCCATTTTCTGCGGTTGGATCGGTGGCCATAAATTCGACCGTCGAATCATTCCAGTAACATGATTGGAAATGTGCGGTTTCAAACGGCAGCCTGACCGCCGAATGAAACCGCCGATTTGAACTGGTGATCTCTGTCTCTGTTCTGCGGTTTCAATCGGCGGGCTTAATTAGACCGCCGAATCATTCCAGTGATCACTGTTCTTATTCGGCGGTTTTGGTCGGCGGCCTGACCGCCGAACCAAACTGCCGACCTAGTATTTGAGTCATGTCGTTTGGGATTATGTGGTCTAATTCAGCGGCCTAACCGCCGAATTAAACAGCCGATGTCGCACTTTCAAGCATTCTTTTCAAAACGACATCATTTCACATGGATCACATATATATATGTGTCTTGATTGCCTTGGCTCGTTTTAGAGAGCAAAAATTACACATTTGAGAGCTTCTTGAGCATCTTCCACTCCAAGGCATCAAGACTCCATCTTTAAGGTTCCAAATCACAAAAACCCTTCATCTTGCATCTTTCATACATCATCTAGCATGATTCTAGGTTGATTTCATTTAGGGTTTTTATTATTGCTCACATGACTTGTATCTAGAACATCATTCTCATATTTATATGTTCTTGTTTTACAAGATAGCTTTTTTATCACTTGAATTGATTCAAGATTGCATCTTTATGACTTGACTTAGTTTTAAGATTGCTTTTATTGTGGTTTGTGAGTTGTATTTTGCTAGATAGAGCATATAGGATTTTGGTTGCTTATTTGGTTATATTATATGCATGTCATCTAGCGAAATGATATCTAGGAATGTCTAACATGTTCATCCATGCGTAGATAAGCTTGAATGTCTAACCTTGCATTTTTAGCATCTTGAGTATTTCACATATTCACATTAGGTTGTTTTATCTCTTCTTTTAGAGTCAAGTCTTTTAGTTACTATTGTGATAGTTTTGCAAGCATGGACTAGATTCACTCTTGAAGGCATGCGGGTAGTAGTGGTAGATTAGTAACCGTGTGTGGTTTGACGTGGTTAACCTAGGTTGTAATTGCCATTACAATTAGTGGATTGAGGTTCGGGTGCGGCGCACTCAACAGCCCGTGGTTTTTCCCCGCGTGGGTTTCCACGTAAATATTGTGTGTCCTTTATTTTCCACTTTGTATCTTGTTCGGGGATTTTTCGTAAAATTGACTAATTGTTAGGATTATGCTCAATAGCAAGAGTGTAATAGTGTTTTTGACAATCTATTCATATTCATAATGTGATTTCTGGTTTAACAAATCTTATAGCATTTATAGTTTAATTATTATAATTGTCAAAAGTAAATAATCATAAGGTCAAAAGACTATGAGAAAAGAAAAATTGTTCGTACATCTGGATATGTATGAGGTAGACATAATTCTTTAGTTAGTCTTGAATAATGTTCACAACTTAGGTTAAAGGTTGGGCACTTTTATCTTGTTAAAGTTGTAGAATTCTTTTACTAGCATTTGAGTGGGATCAAATGTGTTATGATGAGTCTAAAATCATCGAAGGGTCTTCGAGTAAAAGAATCTAGTGCACTGGGTGCATTGAACTGGATCACAATGAAATACTTTATCTAGAACCGTCAATAGATAATAGTCTTTTCATTATCATGACAATCGGAGAGTCTATCTTAATCCTGAGATAAATGATGGACTTATGGTTGCAAGTGGTATCATTTGAGTTATCAATGAGTACGACTATATAGCATAGTCTATCCTCGATAGTTTGGTTGTATTCATTTGTTAATCGATAGAGGACTTCATTTATAGATATGGACATCGTGGCTCCATTTATTAAATGAGAGTAGAATATCATCATATGGATGTTTTGAGGTATTGGATATTAAATCTTAACGTTAAGTTTTCAATAGTGTCTATTGAAACATGGCTTTTGGACAAGTCAAAATATCCAAGTTCAAAATGTGGTCATATGAGGAAATATGGTAACTTGAAAAGCTATAGGCGGTCTATGAGCTGTTGGCGATTACTGATATTCTTCACGAGGATACACCATCTCCTATAAGGTTGTCTAGGGTATGAATGAGAATCATTTACTTATTCCATCTTTATTTAAGAGTGCAATTTTAGTTCTTTAGTGGAATGACCTAAAATTAATAGATTGAATCTAAGTGAATCATTTGTTGATTGTGATTGGGTTATGTCTATTGGAGCTTAAATTTAGATAGGCCCGCCAAGATCCCCAATCCACACGGACTTGCATGGATCACTTGATATATTCTACCGGACCAATTTATGGGTCCATCTAGAATTGTATTTAATATATTAAGAATATAATTTGCACATTATTTATTTAATGGGCTGATCAATTATATTAATATATTAATGAAAGGCATGTGGGCTTGTTTCTTTTAGTAAGAATGGGTCTGGTTCACATATGGGCTTTTTAATTAAAGTCTAATGGATTAAATAAAATAAGAAAATAATATTAGGCCCATGTATATGGTGTGGGCGGCAAGACTAGAATAATATTCTAAAATATTATTTTATTTTATTGATTGATTAAATGGAAATTAATTAATTTATTAGTTAATCATTTAATTGAGAATCAAAATCTTTTTCTGATCAGGAAATATGTTTCCTAGAGTTATACTATTGGTAGTAGTATATTAAATATTAAAGACTTTATTTGGTAAGTAGATAAATAAAGGGACTTTATTTATTTAGTCAAATTAGGAAGTCTTTGATATAGTCACAAATACACTAAAGAGTTGGATTAGGGTTTGGAATTCTAAGGAAATCTACCTAGAGTTAGGATTTATGTCAAAAGACACAAATCCTACATGGTAGAAGATTTTCGGCCACATGATATATATATAGCTAATATATATATATAATATGATATAAAAGAGTGATGGCACTTGGCCGTATATATATATATATATATTGATTTGTGAGTGCAGTTTAATAGGAGTACTAATACTTTGATATGGGCAAGTAATTGGTGGAACATATATTAATTATATAGGCATGCAGACAGTGTGCCGCAATATATTTTTGTTTAGGCGTGCATCATTGGTGCACTTTTATATAGGTGTGCAGATTTATGATATATATATATAGTGATATATAGATATTATATATATATAGAATTCGGAGAACCCTAAGGTCTTGGACTTGAGAGTTTTTTCTTTTGCTAGAGAAAAATAGAATCCAACTCTTAGACTAGTGTGATTTTCGGCCAAGAGGAATAGAGAGAAAAGTTTGTTCTTATTTCGATAGTGCACTAGTAACTTTTATATCAAAAGGTTTTGTGCACAATTTCGAATAAGGTTCACGCGAGTTTCGATCTAACGATTGTGAATTCAAAAGTGACCGGAACATTCTTTGTAGCCTCTTGGAATTTGTTGTGACTAACGAAAAAGAAAAAGTTTTGTTAATCCATCCTTAGGTACATAATTCAAAGAGAAGGGAGACCACGCTCCTAGGTGATTCACGTTCGTGATTGGATTGGAAGATCTTGCGGATTACCATCGACGCAATGTCAATCGGATCACGCGACAAAGGTATGATATCTTTAGTATTATATGTTAATTAATTAGAGGGTTAAGGTTCAAATTATGGAAAAATTTTAAACTATACTAAAATCTATTTTAGTCTCGCTTCCGCTGCGTTGACCGTATTTTTCCCTACACTAATAACGAAAATTGGTTAAAAGAATTGAATATAATCTATTCACCCCCCCCCCCCCCCCTCTAGATTACTTTAGGACACGTTTATATATATCTTTCAATTGGTATCAGAGCGGGTTCCTTAACATAATTAGGAGATCCCTTGCTCTTGTTAGAGTCTCTTGCATTTGTTTGCATTGTTGTGTGTGCTTAACTTGTTTGTGTGCATTCATTTCATTCAAACCCAAACACAATGAGTGGAAATGGAATTGGAGGTGAGGGTGCCTCTAGCACAAGACCCCCATTGCTCAACGGGGTCAATTATGCTTCATGGAAGGGTAAGATGGAAGCATATGTGTGTCAAATTCATGACCGGGCATGGATGGCGATTGAAGATGGATACACGCCACCTATGATGACTCCTACGGGAGGTAGAGAGGAAGTCCTCAAGCCAAAGGCATAATGGACTCCACAAGAATTTGAGGCTTCAAAATGGAACAACAAAGCCATGCATGCAATCCTATGTGCCATGGATGACAACCAATACAAGCTCATTCAAACTACAAGGATAGCGAAGGAAGCTTGGGATATATTAGAGACTGCTCATGAAGGAACCGATGTAGTTAAGGATTCCAAGCTCCAAGTTCTTCAAACACAATTTGAGACCATAAAGATGGAAGAGGATAAGTGCTTCAATGACTTCCAAGTGAAGCTTATGGATATAGTGAACCAAAGTCACCAACTTGGTGATCCCTACTCGGATAGAAGAATCAAACAAAAGATCATGAGGTCACTTCCCGAGAGGTTTGAATCCAAAGTGACGGCATTGGAAGAAAATAGTGACTATTCAAGAATGAAGCCAAGTGAAGTTATTGGAAGGCTCTTGGCCAATGAGTCTAGGAAAGGTCCTACACCAACATCTCCAAAGAAGCAAAAGAGTCTTGCCTTGAAGAGTGTCAAGGTTGAAAAGGATGAAGAAGACTCGGATGAAGAAATTGCTTTGATGGCAAAGAAGTTCAAGCAATTCATGAGGTTTGAGAAGAGAGGGTTTGGCTCCATAGGAAAGTTTGTAAAGAAGAACACTCATTTCAAGAAAGTGGAGCAAGCTCAAGAGAAAGACCACAAGAAGGGTGTCCAATGCTATGAGTGTAGTGGGTTTGGACACATTGCTCCCAAGTGTGCTAATTTGAAGAAGAAGAAAGGAAAAGCCATGGCGGTTACTTGGAGTGACAGTGATGACCTAGAAGATGAAGACAAGTCATCAGATGATGAGGAAGACCAAGTTGCCAGCTTCATTGCCTTCTCATCCTCTCATAATAGCAATGAAGTCATAAGTGATAAAGAAGAGGAAGATGACAAGCAAGAAAAAGTAGATGAAAATGACTCAAATGGTGGAAGCAACTTTTCAATGTCCAATTATGAGTTTGATGAAGAGATGGACTATGATGACTTCATGAGATTCTTTGAGAACTCAAGATTGAAAAAGAAAAAGGAGATACAAAAGTTGAAAAGGGAGAAGCTCGAATTAACTTCCAAAGTGACCCATTTGAGCAAAGAAGTGAGTAAAGCTAAAGAGATGGAAGAAGGGTTGAAGATGGAGTTAGTCTTGGCCAAGAAGAATGAAGAAAGCTTGAGGAAAGAGCTCATGGAAGCAAAATGGTTGATTGCTAAGATGACTTCTGGAACCGAGAAGCTTGACAAGATGCTATCGTGTGGGAAGAGTCCAAGTGACAAGAAGGGGTTAGGATATGTGGAAGAAATGGAAGCCACATCCTTGAAGAAGATAACATTTGTCAAGAGCAAAGAGGTTGAACATGCTCAAGCCCCTCAACAATCAACCAAGTGGGTTAAAGTTGGTGAATCCTCCAAGCAAGCACAAGCAAGGATTCCAACAAGAGCTCCACCACCACAAGCTAGAGTTCCACAACCAAGACCTCCTCAACCAAGACCCCCACAACCAAGACCTCCTCAACAAAGGGTCCCACAAGCTCAACATGAAGTCTTCCATGCTCAACCTAGAAGACGTGCCAACTTGGCTTATCCATAAAGGAGAGAGTTGCCTCAACTCCCAAGAGCAACTCAAAATAGAAGGAGACCATAAATGCTTGCACAAGGCTATGGTATGAATTCCTACTTTACTCCTACTTGCCATTTTTGTGGAATTGAAGGCCATATTAAGCCTAATTGCTTTAAGTCTATTAAATTGTGTAGAAGAGAAAGTATGATTGAGAAAAATATGCTTAGAAGAGCCACAATGCATGCACCTAGGAATCTTAGAGCTAATGGACCAATGGCTCCTAGGAATGACCATGTTTCACCTAGGATGAGTAGGCATGATGAATATTATTGCTATGTGGCCCAAGTTGCCCTAAAAACAAATGTCTCTAACACTTGATACCTTGATAGTGGGTGTTCTAGGCACATGACCGGAAACAAGAGTTTCTTTAAAACTCTTGTGATTGAGGATGGTGGGTTTGTCACCTTTGGTGATGGATCCAAGAAAAAAGTCATAGGGAAAGGTAATATATATGTTCTCGGTTTACTCTCTTTGCCCAATGCTCTCTATGTTGATGGCTTGCAAGCCAATCTCATTAGTATATCACACTTGAGTGATAAAGGGCTTTCGGTTATGTTTGGCAAAGTTAATTGCTCTATTCTTAAGGAAAATGGGCAAGTGTTATTGAAAGGCAAGAGATCAAGTGACAATTGTTATTGTCTTGAGTCTAATGTTATCTCTTGTAACTTGTCCACTAGTGAGCAAATTGATGTGTGGCACCAAAGACTTGGCCATATGAACTATAGGGACTTGAAAGTCCTTGAGTGGTTGAATGTTGTTAGGGGCCTTCCCAAGCTTGGGAAAAAGGTTGAAGGAGTTTATGGACCTTGTCAATAAGGGAAGCAAACCAAGAGTGTGAATAAGAAAGGCAAATACCTCTCCACCAAAGAACCATTGGAGCTCCTCCACATGGACCTTATGGGTCCCATTCAAACTGAGAGTCTAGGTGGTAGAAGGTACATTCTTGTTGTTGTTGATGACTTCTCTAGGTTTACATGGACTTACTTCCTTAGAGAAAAGTCCGAAGCTTTTGAGAAATTTAAAATGCTTTGTGTCAAAATTCAAAATGAGAAAACTTCTCACATTAAAAGCATTAAGAAAATTAGGAGTGATCATGGGAAAGAATTTGAAAATGCTAGCTTTGAAAACTTTTGCAATAGCTTAGGCATCTCCCATGAATTCTCGGCCCCTAGGACTCCTCAACAAAATGGTGTTGTTGAGAGGAAGAATATAGTCCTCCAAGAGATGGCCCGTGTCATGTTGATTAGTAACAAAGAACCTAAGAATCTTTGGGCCGAAGCCATCAATACGGTTTGTTACATAGGGAATAGAGTCTTCCTTAGGCCCGGGACTAAACAAACATCCTATGAGTTATGGAAGGGTAGAAAACCCAATGTGAGCTACTTCCACATCTTTGGAAGCAAGTGCTATATACTAAATGACCGAGAACAACTTGGTAAGTTTGATGCCAAGAGTGATGAAGGTATTTTCATTGGGTATGCACTTAATAGCAAGGCCTATAGAGTTTTTAATCTAAAGACTCGAAGTGTGATGGAATCTTCAAATGTGGTCTTTGATGATTGTAGGCCTAAACATGATGACCATGAGGAGGACGTTTGTGAGAATGATGACCTTCCTTTGAAGGAAAGTGGTAAGACTTCAAGTGGTGTGAGGTCAAACCAAGATGAAGATGATGATTTTCCTCTTAATAGAGTTCCTCCCATGGACTCTAATGAACCCGCTCCTTGGGTTAGAAAACTTCGTGATAAGGATGATATCATTGGAGAGGTTAGAGAGGGTGTTAGGACTAGGCGTCAAATAGCTAATCAAATTAGCTAAATTTGTTACGCCTCTCAAACAGAACTCAAAAAGGTTGATGAAGCCTTGGAAGATGAGTTTTGGGTTCTTGCCATGCAAGAAGAGCTAAACCAATTTGAGAGAAATGAGGTTTGGACTCTTGTTCCTAGACCTAGAAACACCAATGTCATAGGCACTAAATGGGTGTTTAGGAACAAATCTGATGAGGATGGCAACATTGTGCGAAACAAGGCAAGGCTTGTTGCACAAGGATACTCTCAAATTGAGGGTATTGACTTTGAGGAGACTTTTGCTCCCGTTGCCCGTCTTGAGTCCATAAGGCTTCTCTTGTCCATTTCTTGTGTGTACAAGTTCAAGTTACACCAAATGGATGTCAAGAGTGCCTTCCTCAATGGCTTATTGCATGAGGAAGTGTTTGTTGAGCAACCCAAGGGGTTTGTGGATCCATACCACCCCTCTCATGTCTATCGTCTCAAGAAGGCTCTATATGGGTTGAAACAAGCACCGAGGGCTTGGTATGAGCGCCTCAATCTTTATCTTGTTGACAATGGCTACTCTAGAGGTAGTGTTGACAAGACTTTGTTCATCAAGTGCACTAAAGATGAGCTATTCATAGCTCAAATTTATGTTGATGACATTGTATTTGGTTCCACCAACCAATCCAAAGTTGGACAATTTGTTGATGTCATGTCTCATGAGTTTGAAATGAGCATGGTTGGTGAACTAAATTACTTCCTAGGCTTGCAAATCAAGCAAATGCATGATGGGATCTTCGTATCCCAAGCTAAGTATGCAAAAAGCCTAGTGAAAAAGTTTGGTCTTGAGAATGCCAAACATTGTGACACACCCATGAGCACCACCTTGAAACTTAGCAAAGATGCTAATGGAAAGGATGTTGATCAAAGTCTATATCGTGGCATGATAGGTAGCTTGCTTTACTTGACCGCAAGTAGGCCCGATATTTGTTTTAGTGCGAGTGTTTGTGCTAGGTACCAAGCTAATCCCAAAGAATCTCACCTTGTTGCGGTGAAGAGGATCATTCGGTTTGTGAATGGTACCTCAAATCATGGGATTTGGTACTCATTTGACACTAATCCAAGTCTAGTTGAATTTAGTGATGCCGATTGGGCGGGAAATAGTGATGATAGGAAGAGTACATCGGGCGGTTGCTTCTGTTAGGATTATGCTCAATAGCAAGAGTGTAATATTGTAATTAACAATCTTTTTCATATTAATAAAGTGATTTCTGGTTTAACAAATCTTATAGCATTTATAGTTTAATATTATAATTGTCAAAGTAAATAATCACAAGGTCTAAAGACTATGAGAAAAGAAGAATTGTTTGTACATCTGGATATGTATGTGGTAGACACAATTCTTTAGTTAGTCTTGAATATTGTTCACAACTTAAGTTAAAGGTTGGGCAACTTTATCTTGTTAAAGTTGTAGAATTCTTTTGCTAGCATTTGAGTGGGATCAAATGAGATATGATGAGTCTAAAATCATCGGAGTGTCTTCGAGCAAAAGAATCTAGTGCACTAGGTGCATTGAACTGGATCACAATGAAATACTTTATCTATAACCGTCAGTAGATAAAAGTCTTTTCATTATCAGGACAATCGGAGAGTCTATCTTAATCCTGAGATAAATGATGGACTTATGGTTGCAAGTGGTATCATTTGAGTTATCAATGAGTACGATTATATCGCATAGTCTATCCTCGATAGTTTGGTGATATTCATTTGTTAATCGATAAAGGACTTCATTTATAGATATGGACATCGTGGCTCCATTTATTAAATGAGAGTATAATATCATCATATGGATGTTTTGAGGTAATTGGATATTAAATCTCAACGTTGAGTTTTCGATAGTGTCTATTGAAAACATGGCTTCTGGACAAGTCAAAGTATCCAAGTTCAAAACGTGGTCATATGAGTAAATATGGTAACTAGGAGAGCTATAGGCGGTCTATGAGCTCTTGGCGATTACTGATATTATTCACGAGGATACACCATCTCCAATAAGATTGTCTAGGGTATGAATGAGAAACATCTTCTTATTCTATATTTATTTAAGAGTTCAATTTTAGCTCTTTAGTGGAATGAGTTAAAATTAATGGATCGGACCTAAGTGAATCATTTGTTGATTGTGATTAGGTTATGTCTATTGAAGCTTAAATTTAGATAGCCCGCCAAGATTCCCAATCCACACGGACTTGCATGGATCACTTGATATATTCTACTGGACCAATTTATGGGTCCATCTAGAATTGTATTTAATATATTAAGAATATAATTTGCATATTATTTATTTAATGGGCTGATCAATTATATTAATATATTAATGAAAGGCATGTGGGCTTGTTTCTTTTAGTAAGAATGGGTCTGGTTCACATGTGGGCTTTTTAATTAAAGTCTAATGGATTAAATAAAATAAGAAAATAATATTAGGCCCATGTATATGGTGTGGGCGGCAAGACTAGAATAATAGTCTAAAATATTATTTTATTTTATTGATTGATTAAATGGAAATTAATTAATTTATTAGTTAATTATTTACTTGAGAATCAAAATCTTTTTCTGACTAGGAAATATGTTTCTTAGTAGTATACTATTATAGTAGTATAATAAATATAAAAGACTTTATTTGGTAAGTATATAAATAAAGGGAATTTATTTATCTAGTCAAATTAGGAAGTCTTTGATATAGTCATAAATACACTAAAGAGTTGGATTAGGGTTTGGAATTCTAAAGAAATCTACCTAAAGTTAGGATTTAAGTCAAAAGACAAATCCTACATGGTAGAGTTTTTTGGCCACAATATATAAATATATATTAAATATATATGGCACAAGGCCGAAAATATATAAGTATATAATGCATGCAGTATTTATTCCGCAATAAATATATAGATATAAATATAAGAAGTTGGGCGTGTAGTAGAGATATATATATATACATATAATTGGTTTGGCGTGAAGGGTAAGCACATTTTTTATGAGAGGTGTGCAGGATTGTTGCACTTATGTATATTTTAATATATATATATATTCTTTATATAGAATTAAAAAAACCCTGATTGCTAAGTCTTTGGACTTGAGAGTTTTTTCTTTTACTTGAGAAAAATAGAATCCAACTCTTAGACTAGTGTGTGATAATTTCGGTCAAGAGGTATAGAGAGAAGAGTTTGTTCTTATTTCGATAGTGCACTGGTAACTTTTACATCAAAAGGTTTTGTGCACAATTTCGAATAAGGCTCACGCGAGTTTCGATCATTAGATTGAGAATTCAAAAGTGACCGGAACGTTCTTCGTTATCTCTTAGAAGTTTTTGTGACTAACGAAAAAGAAAAGATTTTGTTGTCCATCCTCAGGTACACAATTCAAAGAAAGGGAGACCACGCTCCTAGGTGATTCACGTTTGTGATTGGATTGGAAGATCTTGCGGATTACCATCGACGCAATGTCAATCGGATCACGCGACAAAGGTATGATACTTTTGATTATATATGTTTAATTAATTTAAAGGGTTAAGGTTCATAAAAAGGAAAAATTTTAAAACATACTAAAACTACTTTTAGTCTCGCTTCCGCTGCGTGTACTACGGTATTTTTCCCTACAGCTTCTTCCTTGGAAACAATTTGGTTTCTTGGTTTTGCAAGAAACAAAACTCTATTTCCCTATCCACGGCCGAGGCGGAATACATTGCCGCCGGTAGTGCTTGCACTCAATTGATGTGGATGAAACAAATGCTAGCCGATTATGGCTTGGAGCAAGGTACTCTTACTTTATTTTGTGATAACATAAGTGTCATTAACATTTCTAAGAATCTCGTCCAACATTCTAGGACAAAGCACATTGACATTAGACACCATTTCATAAGAGATCTAGTTGAGAGCAAAACCATTGCATTGGAACATGTGGAAACAAATGACCAACTAGCGGAATTTGTTCACAAAGCCTTTAGACACCAATAGATTTGGGAACCTTAGCAAGTCTATTGGGATTTGTGACTTGTTTTGATTTGGTTTGTCTTGATCCCATATGGGGAGCTCAAGCAAAGAGAGCAAAGTTGAATGATCATGCATTGTGCTACATTGATATATTTTATGCCTCTTAATTAATTGCTTGAGATGATTGGTTGTACATACTTATATGTTTTTTTTAATAAGTGTGATACATTGACTTGCTTGCAATCCATGTCATATTTATGCTCAAACATGCATTTTTGGAATAGGAGATGTACTTTGGAAGTACTTTTTGAATGACCTTTAATTGATCTCCATGACATGATGATTCTTTTTAATGACATGCTCAAATTGAAAAACATGAAATGCAAAATGTGAATTGTTTGGTTACACATGTTGAATGAAAATTTGTGTGCAAAATCATTATTGTGACTCAAATCCAAAGTCTCTCTTTCTTTATTTGTAGAACAAGGCTACTATCATACGGGTATCTTACCCGGAAAAATCAAATAGGGTGCAAAGTCACTCATGTCTTGTTTTGCTTATAAAGTTGGATATACTTCGTTTTTAAAATATGAAATGTTAAATCTCTAAATCCTTGCTTTTTCCATGACAAAGGGTGAAATTGGTTTGATTTCTTTTAGGAAACCTTTGTTGTTTGCTTTGCCAAATACCATTGCTTTTGATCTTGAATGCAACATGTCTTGCATGCGAAGCATCCTTGTCACACATTTTTTTAAAATAAAAATCCTTGAATCTCTCTTACTTGATTGAGGTGCATAAAATTGCTTATATGATTATGCATATGTGCTTGTGCTACAAGCTCTCTTTGCTAATGCTTACCTTTTAAGAGAGACTCCCTTTTGCCTATCTCATGACAAAAAGGGGGAGTAAGGTTTGGGAGAATTTGTGCTTCTAGGCATTGCATTTAGGGGGAGTTGAGTGTGAGTAACCCATGTTGGGAGATAATTGCATTTAGGGGGAGTTGCATTGCATGATTGATTCCTTTTTGAAATTGCATTTCTTTTTTTGTCATTAGCATCTCTTACACACTTGTTTTTGGAAGGTATATTTATTGTTGATTGTGTGTAGGTTGGAATTTTCTACAAGCTTGGAATTGTCTTGAAGATGTTCAAAGACTTAGACTAAGAGCTTTATTGTAATGTAGAAAATTTTTGTTCACCAAATTGTTTTGTTTTGTGAGGATGCTATGTGAGTGGTGATTTTGTCACGAAATAGCCAAAGGGGGAGATTGTAAATGCCTCACTTTTCATTGGCATATTTCGTTGACAAAATCACAATGGGGTTCTATATGTAAGGGTAGTTTAGAATGGAAGAAAACCTCATTGTGTGATCAAGAGCTTCAAGGAAGGTAGTTCTCTTGACTTAACTCTATTTTGAAGAGATGTAGTTGCACACACTCACAAATCCATGCATGATCTTATTCTTGTTGGTTGTGTGTAATTATTAATGTGTTTGCATCTTAGTTTGATTTGCCATGTCATGATAGGCATTAGATTGCATTCACATGTCACTTATCACTCTTGCACTTCATGTTTACTTTTCATTAGTGTGTTGTAATTCGTTTCCGAGATGATTCGGAAACGTCCATGCATGCACGATGGTGTGCTTGTTAAGCGCGAAGACCGCTTTCGGAGAATGCCTTGGCTTCTCCTTTGATTTCTCCAAGTTTGGGGAAACGGCGGTTGAATTTGGCGGCCAGACCGCCGAATGAAACCGCCGAATGAAAATGGAATTCTGTTCCATTTTCTGCGGTTGGATTGGTGGCCATAAATTCGACCGCCGAATCATTCCAGTAACATGATTGGAAATGTGCGGTTTCAAACGGCGGCCTGACCGTCGAATGAAACCGCCGATTTGAACTGGTGATCTCTGTCTCTGTCTCTGTTCTGCGGTTTCAATCGGCGGGCTTAATTAGACCGCCGAATCATTCCAGTGATCACTGTTCTTATTCGGCGGTTTTAGTTGGCGGCCTAACCGCCGAACCAAACCGCCGACCTAGTATTTGAGTCATATCGTTTGGGATTCTGCGGTCTAATTCGGCGGCCTGACCGCCGAATTAAACCGCCGATGTCGCGCTTTCAGGTATTCTTTTCAAAACGACATCATTTCACTTGGATCACATATATATATGTGTTTTGATTGCATTGGCTCGTTTTAGAGAGCAAAAATTACACATTTGAGAGCTTCTTGAGCATCTTCCACTCCAAGGCATCAAGACTCCATCTTTAAGGTTCCAAATCACAAAAACCCTTCATCTTGCATCTTTCATACATCATCTAGCATGATTCTAGGTTGATTTCATTTAGGGTTTTTATTATTGCTCACATGACTTGTATCTAGAACATCATTCTCATATCTATATGTTCTTGTTTTACAAGATAGTTTTTTTATCACTTGAATTGATTCAAGATTGCATCTTTATGACTTGACTTAGTTTTAAGATTGCTTTTATTGTGGTTTGTGAGTTGTATTGTGCTAGATAGAGCATATAGGATTTTGGTTGCTTATTTGGTTATATTATATGCATGTCATCTAACAAAATGATATCTAGGAATGTCTAACATGTTCATCCATGCGTAGATAAGCTTGAATGTCTAACCTTGCATTTTTAGCATCTTGAGTATTTCACATATTCACATTAGGTTGTTTTATCTCTTCTTTTAGAGTCAAGTCTTGTAGTTACTATTGTGATAGTTTTGCAAGCATGGACTAGATTCACTCTTGAAGGCCTGCGGGTAGTAGTGGTAGATTAGTAACCGTGTGTGGTTTGACGTGGTCAACTTCGGTTGTAATTGCCATTACAATTAGTGGATTGAGGTTCGGGTGTGGCGCACTCACTCAACAGCCCGTGGTTTTTCCCCGTGTGGGTTTCCACGTAAATATTGTGTGTCCTTTATTTTCCGCTTTGTATCTTGTTCGGGTATTTTTCGTAAAATTGACTAATAACGAAAATTGGTTAAAAGAATTGAATATAATCTATTCACCCCCCCCCCCCCTAGATTACTCCTCTAGATTACTTTAGGACACGTTTATATATATCTTTCACCTTGGTATAATAGTCCCGCCTTCCTTGATAGTCTTCTCGTTGTAACCTCTCATGTTACCATAATTCCTGCTGCCTGGCAAACCGGTCCTAGGAGGGAATCGAGATAACGGGGTATCACGCATCATGAAACCGTTGTACCAGTACTTTTTAGGTATTAAGGAACTGGGATGGTGTGGTAGCGGGATCCTCTGGATCTTAACTTCAATGTTTCTTAGTACCCGGGGATTGGAATGACCCCGATCCCAGTCCTGATTCACAGATGGTGTGTAAAGGTATAAATCCTGGCTTCCTCTTGGGGGTATCCAGGTGTTCCCTATATTGTCCCTCTACTCTACGATGTCTTGGTAAGGATGGAAAATTCTTCTTTGGACCCCTGCCTTTTTAGGCGGTTAACAGAATCTTATTTCAATTAATTATTACAACCAAGGATAAATTCGTATGGTGTTCGACTTGTATCCTTGCAACATAAATCCTAAAATCATGCTCCTAAAGTGATCAATCAAAGAAACATAATAAAAGAAAGACAATTCTTATGGGGAAATTGAATTCATCATGTAAGAAAAATAATACTCCATTAAAACAATATGTCTATGAAATCAAAATCATGTATAAGGCTTCAAGATAACCCTAGCTTTGAGAAGTTTAGTTACACATCATAACTATGAAAGTTGAAACTATTAAAGCGTGTGTCTAAATTACCCGGGGGGTGAATATGTTTTAATCAAGTTAATTACCAATTTTTCTTGATGTCAATATTAAAAAAAAATCACCCAATCTAAGCAAATACAATCCACTAAATTTAAGTGCGGAAAACAATAAATTGCACGTTGATTGATTTACGTGAGAAACCCACAACTGGGAAAGACTCACGGGCTATTGTGCTAGCCACACACGGTCCTTCAATCCACCACATGAATGAAAGTTTACAACCTAAGTTGACCTCAAGTCAAACCATACTTGGTCACTAACTCTTCCACTCTACCCAACGGGCCTTTAATAGTGATTCTAAACCTACTTGCTTGTGCACTAAGTCACTTAGTCACAAGACTTAACACTCACAGAAGAGAACACAACCTAAGTGAATATAAAATGCATAAATGCTAGGTTAACACATTTAAGCTTATCTATCATGGATGAACATGTCAAATAATCCTAGAAACCATATTCCTACATGTCATATAAAAGCTTAGTGAAATTATATATAGAGTGTCGAGACAACCGAGAGGGGGGTGGGTGGGTGGTGAATGGGTTATTAATCCGATTAGTTACCAAATTTTCGGATTAGTCAATATTACAAACATAATCCAATTCAATGAAATACAATCAACATAATTAAAGTGCAGAAACCAATACATAACACGTTGATTGATTTACGTGAGAAACTCATGTAGGGAAAAATACGTTGCACGCAGCGGAAGCGAGACTAAAATAGAGTTTAGTATGTTTTAAAATTTTTCCATAAGTTGAACCTTAACCCTTTAATTAATTAACATATAATAAAAGATATCGTACCTTTGTCGCGTGATCCGATTGACGTTGCGTCGATGGTAATCAGCAAGATCTTCCAATCCAATCACGAACGTGAATCACCTAGGAGCGTGGTCTCCCTTCTCTTTGAATTGTGTACCTGAGGATGGATAACAAAAACTTTTTTCTTTTTCGTTAGTCACTAAACCTTCAAAAGATAACAAAGAACGTTCCGGTCACTTTTGAATTCTCAATCTAATGATCGAAACTCGCATGAACCTTATTCGAAGTTGTGCACAAAGCCTATTGATGTATAAGCTACTAGTGCACTATCGAAGTAAAACGATCTCTTCTCTTTTTCTCTCTTGGCCGAATTATCACACTAATCTCTAGAGTTGGATTCTATTTTTCTCAAGCAAAAGAAAAAACTTTCAAGCCTTGCATTAGGGTTGGCCGAATATATGATCTATATATATATTGATATTCTTGCACAATACATCTTATATATCTCTCGTGCTCTTGCACAATATATTATATATGTATATACCGATATCCTTGCATAATATATAATATATATATATATATCTAGTGCACAATATATTATTTATATATATCTCTGCATCCTTGCGTAATATATAATATATATATATCTAATGCACAATATATTTTATATATCTCTCTGCATGTATTCATGCATATATATTTCCATTCCGCATGCATATATATATATATATTTCCGCATGCATTCAAGCATATCTTATCTATATATTCCGCATGCATATATATTATATACAAACCCTAATCCAACTCTTTAGTGTATTTGTGACTATATCAAATACTTCCTAATTTGACTAGATAAATAAATTCCCTTTATTTATCTACTTACCAAATAAAGTCTTTAATATTTATTATACTACCACAATAGTATACTACTAAGAAACATATTTCCTAGTCAGAAAAAGATTTTGATTTTTAATTAAATAATTAATCAGTCAATTAATTAATTTCCATTTAATCAATTAATAAAAATAAAACAATATAATATTATATATATCTCGGCCATGTGCCATATATATTAATATATCTATATATTGTTTTTCTATTTTATTAAATCCATTGGACCTTAACAAAAGGCCCACATGTGAACTAGGCCTATTCT
Organism: Acer yangbiense; assembly: GCA_008009225.1. Lineage (NCBI taxonomy): Eukaryota > Viridiplantae > Streptophyta > Magnoliopsida > Sapindales > Sapindaceae > Acer > Acer yangbiense. Next base: position 25,505,590 of record CM017771.1, read on the forward strand.
TACTAAAAGAAACAAGTCCACATGCCTTAATACAATTCTAGATGGACCCATAAATTAGTCCGGTAGAATATATCAAGTGATTCATGCAAGTCCGTGTGGATTGGGGATCTTGGCAGGCTTATCTAAATTTAAGCTCCAATAGACATAACCCAATCACAATCAACAAATGATTCACTTAGGTTCAATCTATTAATTTTAGTTCATTCCACTAAAGAACTAAAATTGCACTCTTAAATAATGATGGAATAAGTAAATGATTCTCATTCATACCCTAGACAATCTTATAGGAGATGGTGTATCCTCGTGAAGAATATCAGTAATCGCCAAGAGCTCATAGACCGCCTATAGCTCTCCAAGTTACCATATTTACTCATATGACCACATTTTGAACTTGGATATTTTGACTTGTCCAGAAGCTATGTTTCAATAGTAACTATCGAAAACTTAACGTTAAGATTCAATACCCAATACCTCAAAACATCCATATGATGATATTCTACTCTCATTTAATAAATGGAGCCATGATGTCTATATCTATAAATGAAGTCCTCTATCGATTAACAAATGAATACCACCAAACTATCGAGGATAGACTATGCTATATAATCGTACTCATTGATAACTCAAATGATAACACTTGCAACCATAAGTCCATCATTTATCTCAGGATTAAGATAGACTCTCCAATTGTCCTGATAATGAAAAAACTTTTATCTACTGACGGTTCTAGATAAAGTATTTCATTGTAATCCTATTCAATGCACCCAGTGCACTAGATTCTTTTACTCGAAGACCCTTCAATGATTTCAGACTCATCATAACTCATTTGATCCCACTCAAATGCTAGCAAAATAATTCTACAACTTTAACAAGATAAAGGTGCCCAACCTTTAACTTAAGTTGTGAACATTATTCAAGACTAACTAAAGAATTGTGTCTACCTCATACATATCCAGATGTATGAACAATTCTTCTTTTCTCATAGTCTTTTGACCTTATGATTATTTACTTTGACAATTATAATATTAAACAATAAATGCTATAAGATTTGTTAAACCAGAAATCATTTTATTAATATAAAAAGATTGTCAATTACAATATTACACTCTTGCTATTGAGCATAATCCTAACAACCCACAACTGGGAAAAACTCATGAGCTATTCTGCTAGCCACACACGGTTCTAAAATCCACTACTTGTAATGATGTTTACAACCTAGGTTGATCTCTAGTCACACCATTCCCGGTCACTAACCCACCATTACTACCCTGCAAGCCTTTAATAGTGATCCTAGACCAAAATGCTTGTGCATTTCACCACGTAGTCACAAAACTAAACATTCAATGAAGAGATTAACAACCTACGTGAATATATGAAATATTCTAAATGCAATTAATGCTAGACTACACTAAATGCTTATCTAGAGATTAAATAATGGCAATAAACTAAATCCTAGATATCAATATGTCTAAATGAATGCTCACAAAGACCTAACTAGATATAGATATGAAAACCTAAAATCTAGTCATCAAACAAAAGTCAATCAACATAAGTTGCTATTAAACATGGCAAAGACAATTAATGCAATCAAGTAGTCCTAATCAACAATGTCTAAATGTAAAGCATAGAGACTTAGCTAGAGGGCAAAATGGTCCTAAATGCTAGCTATCAAAGAACACTAAAAACTCAACCAACATTCAATGTCTCAAACATGTTAGAAACAACATTAAGCAAGGAGACATGCATTTAATTAACAAATAAATGCTAAACCTAGGCAAACATGTTATAAGAATAAAACAAGAGGTTCTAGGACATGTAGAAATTACCTAGTTAAAGAAAACTAGAAAACACATGCTTGGATGATGTTAGATGCTCATGGGAAAGTGTTTGGTTGAGTAAAGGTGAGTTCTTGGGAGGTATCTCTCTCTAGGGTATGTTTTCTCTCTTTTAAATCAGTTTTTTGAGCTCACTTGAACGAGCTAGGAAGAAAAAGATATATATATATTGCAGCCCTAGAAAGTGACGTCATTTTGGAAAAAAAAAACGCACAGAAACGCACTATTCGGCGGTTTTATTCAATGGCTAGGCCGCCGATCTCAAACCGCAAATTTGAACTCGAGAGCATCAGGTATCAAAAGGCGGTTTCATTCAATGGTCATGGCTGCCGATCAGAACCACCGAATTGAACCCGAGGCATCAGGAATCAAACTACCTTTTCATTCGGTGGCTAGGCTGCATATCTATTCTAGAACCTACTAGAATCAAATAGCGGTTTCATTCGGCGGTTAGGACCGTCGATCACAACCGTTGTTTCACCAATTGTGGTGAAACCAAAGGAGAAGACAAGAGCTTTCTCCGACGATGATCCTTGTGCTAAACCAAGTACACCAACATGCATGCGTGGACGTTTCCGTACAAACTTTAGGAAACGAATTACAAGACACACTATCACACAACAAAATTCAACAAAGAGGTGCAAGTGTGAAGTGTGAAGAGAATGCACACAATTAGCAATAAACACAAATGCAAGAAGACTAAGGCATGCATGAGAAATGTGCGTGCAAACTAATCTATTCAAAAGGCAAGTCAAGTGATTTACCTTTCGCTCTTGCTCTTGAAGTCACGGAGATGCTTGGAAGCTTGCCATCGAGGACCTAAGCTACCCATTACAAAATCATTCCCAAATGTGGTTTGTCATGAAATAAGCCAATCAAAATTAAGGAACTTACACTTAGCTATATAGAATAAAAGCAATCATATATGCAATAGCTATCACAATACAACAACCCATTCAATAAACACAAAAGCGCAACAAGTAGATAAAAACTTAGTCTAGATGCTAACAAGTCATAAATGAGTTATCTTGCTAAGTAAGAACACTAGAATATATGAAAATGGTGTTCTACTTATCAAGTCATGTGTGTTGAAGAAGTCCCATGCAAGAACACATCCTAGATGAAGCTAGATGATGTTTGATGCACATGGAAATGGGTTTAGGTGAATAAAAATGAGTTCTTGGTAACGTTTCTTGCAAGACACTCTCAAGCTTTCAAGAAAATCAAATTATAAGCTCTAGATCTACCAAGAAGAGAAAGAGACATATATATAGAAGGCCCTAAGAGGAGTGACGTCGTTTTGAACTTGGACAACTAAATCTCGTCACAATCACTGTGTGTTCCGTGGTACGGACAAGGTGTTTGCACCGCGGTACACACAACATGAGGGCTCTGGAAATTTTCACGGTGCGGACTGCTCTAGAGGCAAGGTGCACCAACCGCGGCTTGCATGGTGAAAACCATTAGAGATTGCACTTGACACGAACTGCGATACAGGCACCGAAACCGGTAGCGGTACCCACGGCGGTACCGACCGTGGCAAAGAGTAAAATTATCTTTTCAAAGCAACAAGTCACACCTAATCTATATGCATGTTGTGCAAGTGTGAAGTGTAAAGTGTGAAGAGAATGTACATAAAAGGCAATGAACGCAAATGCATACAAGAAAAGTGTGTGTGTGCAACTATTCTCTTCAAAGGGTTAAGCACAAGTGATATACCTTCAATGAGCTCATGTGCTTGAGTGCTTGAATTTCAATTAAGTTTGATCACGAACAATGAAGCCCTAAACTACCCTTACATATTAAACCCCACAATGTGGTTTGTCAATGAAATAAACTAATCAAAAATTAGGAACTTACAATCTCTCCCTTTGAGGATATTGTGACAAAACCACCACTCACAATTCATTCTCAAAAAAAAAAAAAAAAAAAAAAAAAAAAAAACCCTTAAAGGTCAACAAGAGTTTTTCTACATTACAAAACTAACATATTTTTGCAAAAATCATTGTGACCCCTAAACTTTTTAAAATTATAATCTAACCTCATTTTTTACTAAAATAATTATTATATTAACCCAAACGTATCCTACCCATATCCTCGCTGCATCCTTCAGTCAAACTCGTAAAAAAGTCAAAAGACACGCCATTTGGCTTGTCGGATACATATCCTGGAGTATCTGGACAGTATTCGAACTGGATACGAGTTGTATATGACTTACCTCCCCCATATAGAGTATCCGTATTTTCTAGGGAATTACCAAGTAACCTTATCGTTCCTTCCACCGTTAAAAGAATAAAAAGCAAAATGTACAGTGATTTCCAATCTAATTTAGAGCAATATATACAATGGTGATATTCTACCTATGAGCTTGGCTACTATATCCGCATGGCTATGGTAACACTAAAATCTATGAATAATTCATGGTTAAATTTGAAAACCATTTAGACTTTTGAGAACTACTCTCAGATTAAAATCAACCAAACAATGGTTCTCAATTTTTGATGCTACCATATCGAAGTCCATGTGGGCGTAGTAATTGGTCCTCTAAATAGATATCATACTTGAAATGACCCATCTTTTTATTCTTTGGTTGATATGGAATACAATTGCACAAACCAGAGGACAACAACACGTTTTCCATGCATAATCATAATTGTGCTTATTGGTAACCACAATGTGAATCATGTCTTACAATGTTCACACAGCTCAAAACACTCCAAAAAAGATTTCAAACAAAGCTGTAATTTCTTAATACATAGAGCAATTTCAACAATTAGATAATTCAGTAGAAATAAATAAATAAATAATATTATGTTACAATACATGTGTGGCTTTCCACCACCTCCACTTCTCACTTTCTTGGCTTCTTGGACACACCAACACACGTGGAGGCATGACCTTCTTTGCTTTGTCCCCAAGTACATTTATGTATGTATTTAGGTGGGGAATTGCAATTAGCACCCCTCATGACTCTTGCCTATATATATGGGCATATGGCTTCCTTTGTAAGTATTTGTAGTTGTTGTTTTAACTGATACTTTCAGAAATCAATAACAAAAGGCAATTCATATTCTCTCGCCTATCTCTCTTATTTCTCATCTCTTGTTCTATTTTATTTCTCTCTCATTTATCTTGTCATAATTCTCTCATCTTATCTCTATTATATTATTTGTTATTTTAATTTTATTATAACACGTTATCAGCACAATGCTGTTATTTCCAGAACCTGGAGTTCTGAATTTATTATTACTAAGGAGGGTGTATTCAATTAGGATTTTAAAAGACTTTTAATGACTTTTATGAAATTAAAAAGTTTAGGTGTATTCAATATAGACTTTTAACGACTCTATAAAAGTCATGAGGTATTCAATACAAACTTTTATAGACTTTTAAAAAGTCTTTAAAAGTCATGTGGTATTCAATCAAGACTTTTTAACTGTCTACGAAAGTTATGAGGTATTCAAAATCTCAATGACTTTTAATGACTTTAAAATATCAATGACTTTTAATGACTTTTAATAATTTTTAGTTATAACAAATCTCATAATTTGTCTTCCATTCCTACCAAAGACTTTGAATGACTTTTTTTAATTTAAAAAATAGAAAGAATTTCACTTTAAAAGAAAAATATAAAACTCTTTAAAAAAAACATCAACCACCAAATATATGTTCTATTTTCAAATAAAAATACACTAATTCTTAACAAATTTCATAAATAAAATAAAAACGAATAACTTTAAAATGAATAAACATTATTAAAAAAAAAACATACAAGCATTAACGATCTATAACAAAAAAATAAATAACAAAAAAATAATATAAAACAACTCTTCATCAGTTATGCAATTAAGGATGAGAGATTTCATATTTTTTTACTTGTATTTTTAAAGCAACTAAACAACACAGAAACAAATCAAATGAACTTCATTAATTATGTAAAATAAAAATAATAAAAGACAAAAACCACTACTTAACCATGCCAATATGCCATAATCAAAGTCACGTATGAGCGTGACTCAATATAATTATGATCAATATCAAACTACCCAGTACTTTTAGGCATGGATCTTATTCAACAAATAGATGCGGTTTTTATGTTTTATCTTTAGTAACTTGAATGAACTTTTGGTTGATTTTTTATACTCATTATCATACTTTCGTAGAGACATGTAAATGTTAATATTATTGTCGGTTTGCTACATTTATTCTAAAAGAAAATTTATAATATTTGGACTAATTATAAAAAACAAATACAATTTTGACTAATTATTAAAAAAAAAAAAAAGGAGCACAATGTCTTTATAATGCAAAATATAATTAAAAAAAATAAATTAAAATCACATATATAGACATGAATGCTTTTGTCAAGTTTAATTAACGATGGTTTTTTTTTTTTTTTTTATTCATTTGAAAAATTATTTTTATTGACATGATAAATATATATAATTTTGCTAAAACAAATTATACATTATATTTAGAAGTCAATGAAAGTCTATAAATGTTTATAAAAGTCTTTTAAAATGAAAGTCTACGAAAGTCTTTTAAAACGAAAGTCTATGAAAGTCTTTTAAATAAAAGTCTATGAAAGTTTTTCAAAATCTTATAAAGTCTATAAAAGTCCATAAAATCTGCAAAAGTCATCCACTTAAAAAAAGTCATTAAAAGTCTTTCGAAATCCTAATTGAATACACCCCCCTAAAGCCTGAAGCTTATGAATTTATTACCACTAGAACTTGAAGTTCCTAGATCTATTACCAGAACCTGAAGTTCTGAATTTATTATTACTAGAACCTGAAGCTTCTAGACTTTTATTTATTAATACCAGAACCTGCAGTTCTGAATTTACTTTCCTGTATTTTATTTTTACGCAATTTACTTTCTCGTATTTTATTTACTTTTACGTGATTTATTTTCTCGCATTTATTTATTTATACACTGTTATGAGATTGGCGAGGCCAACCTATCAGAACCTACAATTCTGGATTTATTTATTATGCACTTTATTTATCTGTATTTATTTATTTATCCGTAATTTATGAGATTGTCTAGATTTACTTTTTTCGCACTTATTATTACGCATTTTATTTTGTGATTTTTATTTAAACAGTTTGATCACCCATCCAGAACTTGAAGTTTATGGATTTATTTATCATTACCGGAACCTGAAGCTTCTGGATTTATTTATCATTATCGGAACCTAAAGCTTCTGAATTTATTTACTTACAAATATTCATTTATATATCTAAAGGTTTAAATTCCATGGATTTCTAGAATTTTTGTCAGACCAGAAGTTCTGACTCCGATTGTAATTTTCAGATAACCAGAAGTTGTAATAATGTCAAAGCTTGCAAATTTGAAATTTGCTGCACTAGAAGTGCCTGGGGACAACTACGATCTGAAAGCCCAATACCTAACGGTCACAGAACTTGAAGTTTTATGACAAGAACTAAAAGATCGATTTGATAACCAACCCGATGTTGCAATACCAAATGCCAGGTATCAGTGGCAACATTTACATTTTCAAGATTTTATATCAATCTCTGAGTATAATTCTGCTTTATTCAAAATCACTACACAGCTGAAATTGTGTGGTCAGGATGTAATCCGAAATCATCAATAAAAGCAAATAGTAAATTTTCTCCCCTTTTTTCACTTTATCTCATACTGTTATTCTCTCGTTCTTCTTCATTTTATTTCTGTCATATTATCTGTTATTTTAATTTTACGCATCTATTTAATTTTATGCAATTTATGTATCTGAGTATGCCAACTAACCAGAACCTGAAGTTTCTGGATTTGTATAAATTATGTGTTGAGCCTAACTAGGTCAATCGTTAAATTTCTGGAATTTAAACCAAGCTCGGCTTGACCGACTAACCAGAATCTGAAGTTTCTGGATTTATCATTATAATATTTAAGTTGGCGCGGTTTTACAAACCAATCAGAATCTGAAGTTCTAAATTTTAAACTTCAGTAAAAATATGGAATTCTGGATTCGTTATTATGTGCATGAATGTCATACTTGGGACCTGAAATTCCAAAATTCGAATTCTATATAGAACCTAAAGTTCTAATTTTGAATACGAAGTATTGAATCTGAACTTGAAGTTCTTAAGTTTTGAACATGAAGTTCTAATCAGACTTGAAGCTCTAAATTCAATTTAAATTGTGATATTAAAACTTTTATGTCAAAGTTTATTAGAACCAGAAATTCTGAATTGGATCAAGTTACGATTCTTTTATCTAGAAAGTCAATTTATAATTTCTATTTAGAACTTGAAGTTTTCTGAATTTTATGAACCTGCAGTTCATGGTCGAACCGGAAGTTCGAAAAATCAATATGATTCATGATTTTGTTTTATGAAGTGATCTATTTTCATATCTATATGTTTACACTTTTGATCACTTTGTTTGATATGCACTTTATTTTTCATTATGAATATATATGTCTTTAAACGGTAAATTGGGTGATATTGAAAAGCAAGATACAAGAGATATATGTCTAGCCGATAGTGCAACGACACATACGATTCTGCGAAATTAGAAATACTTTCTGAATTTAACCCTGCTTAAGGCAAATGTTAATACAATATCAGGTCCAGCAGATCTGATAGAAGGCTCTGGTAGAGCCATGATATTGTTACCAAACAATACTAAAATATGGTTATCACATAGAAACTATAAATGATGAGAATATTGAGTATCTGTGCATTACTTCTCATGATTCAGGCCATAAACTCATTATGGAAAGGTTGTGTGCTTTATCATCTGGATTATATTACACTCTTATGAGAGGTGTAGAAGTTTATGCAATTATGAACCAGAAGTTCTTAGATCCAAAAATATTTATGTTTTGGCATAACTGTCTTGGTCACCCGAGATCTACAATGATGCATAGAATCATTGAAAATTCTCATGGACATCTATTAAAGAACCAGAAGATTCTTTTATCCCATGAAAATTTATGTACTGCATGTTCACAAGGGAAATTAGTAATAAAACCATCCTATTCTAAGGTTGACTTTGAATCCCCGTCATTCCTACAAAGGATTCAAGGGGATATATGTGGACCTATTCATCTACCAAGTGGACCGTTCTTCTATTTTATGGTCATAGTTGATGAATATTGCACATCAGTTGGGATTAATGTTGAACATTCCATTCCACATATTCATACTCATAATGGATTAGCAGAGTCACTTATCAAGCTTCTCCAGGTAATTGCAAGAACTTTATTAATTCGATACAATTACCAACTTCTATATGGAGACATTCTATTCATCTTTGACCCACTGCTTATCATAATTGCCTACCATTACAACTTGTAATTGGTCATAGACATGCTTATTTTTAAGATATTTGATTATATTGTGTATGCCTTTATTGCATATCTGACATGATATAAGATAAGATTTCTCTACCATTCTAAGATTTTTGACGATTTTGATTAATCTTTTATTAGATCGTCTATGCTTCTGATAGTTTATCTTCTTGTGCACGACCTGCGTATTATTATATTGATTAATTTCCAAATGGAAAGTTTCTCCAGAAAGAATATATAAAAAGTCACTCTTATACAAAATGGAGATAACAGTTCGATTCTCTATATATATAAATGTGTCTCATTTCAGTCTTCGTATCACTCAAATACGAAAGATAATTATTAATCGGTTACTTGATATATTAAAAGTGACAAAATTTTATAAGTTGCTATCTCATAAACCCCGGCCGGGTGATTGTTCCTGAAGAACGATCTGAGTAAAATGCAACAAATAAATCATCTGATGCATATCATAAGCTTATGAACCTTTGAAATGTATTGTTATCAGGATCCTAATGTAAACAAAACTCGAGTTATAAATAAATCCACTTTCTCTAAATCAACTCAATAAGAGTCTGATATATCTAAGGAGACACGAGTCTATGAAATGACTAAATCCATTGAAATGACTAAATCCATTGAAATGGAAGAAATCTCTATAGAGATACAAGAATATAAGAATTAATAAATTTATATAAATCATACATGAGAAATGTGGAATAGTGAAGAAACAATCATCAGTGATACATTTTCAAATACAGTAGCTACTGAAATGATAATTATGAAACTCATAGTATCAATGATTGTAGACAAAGGCATGATAAGCCTAAATGAAAAGAAGCAATTCTAGAAGAATTGACTTCATAAGCCAAACATAAAGTATTTAGACCAATAGTTCTCCAGACACCTGAAGATGTCAAACTAGTTGGATACTAAAAGGTCTTTATACAGAAACGTAATGAGAAAAATGAGATCGTAAGATATGAGGCACGACTCGTAGTATAAGGTTTCACACATAAACTTGGTATTCAATAGTGATGAATACGATTACGTTTCGAATTTTTGATAAATTTGGCTGCCTTTAAAAGGCTTGAAATACGTCTTCTAAACGTAGTAATAATTTATATGGTTCACTTAAAACAGATATCTATAATCCTTGAAGGATTTAAAATGCCAGAAGCATGTAAACCGAGATCTCGTAATCTATATTTAATGAACCTACAAAAATCCTTATATGGATTAAAAACAATCTTGACAGATGTGGTGTAACCGTCTCAGTAATTATCTGATAAAATATGGGTATAATAATTATATTATACACCCATGTGTTCTTCATAAAGAAATTTTAAACTGGATTTGCTATTATAGCAGTTTACGTTGATAATATGAATTTGATTGGAACTCCTGGAGAGCTCCTGAAAACTGCTGAATATTTGAAAAGAGAATTTGAAATGAAAGACCTAGGAAAGATAAAATATTGTCTCGGCCTGAAGATTGAGCATAAATCAAATGACATATTTACCCATCAATCAACATATGTTGAAACTATTCTGAAAAGATTCCATATGCACAATGCTCACCCATTAAGTACCCCTATGATTGTTAGAACCCTTGATCTAAAAGAAAGATCCATTCTAGTCAACTGAAGATGGTGAAAAGATACTTGGTCCTGAAGTACCATATCTTAATGCAATTGGTGCTTTATTATATTTGGCTCAATGTACTAGACCAGATATTGCATTTTCAGTAAATTTGGTTGCTAGATTCAGTTCAGCACCAACTCGGAGACATTGGAATGGGATCAAACATTTTTTTCGTTATCTTCGTGGAACGAATATATGATTCAAAATCTCATAACTTTTTAGGTTTAATTGGTTATGCTGATGCCGATGCCGGGTATTTATCTGATTCCCATAAAGCCCATTCACAAACGGGATATGTTTTTTACATATAACGGCATATCAATCTCCTGGTGCTCCACAAAGCAAACTCTTGTTGCTACATCCTCTAATCATTCTGAGATCCTTGCACTTCACGAAACAAGCCGAGAATGTGTGTGGCTAAGGTCAGTTATTTATCATATTCAAAATACATGTGGATTTTCATTATCTACAGGGGTGCCAACACCAATATTTGAAGATAATGCGGGTTGTATTGCTCAAGTTAGAGGGGGATATATCAAAGGAGATAGAACCAAACATATTTCTCCTAAATTCTTCTATACTCATGAACTTCAACAGAGTCGACAAATTGATGTTAAACAAATACGGTCTACAGATAATCTTGCAGATCTGTTTACCAAAACATTGCCTACATCAACTTTTGAGAAACTGGTATATGGAATTGGCATGCGTCGGCTTTGTAAATTACAGAATTGATATTGAAGTTTCATTCAGGGGGAGAAATATTTTGAATAGATATTAGTATACTGTACTATTTTTCCTTCTACCGGATTTTATCCCACTGGGTTTTACCGGAAAGGTTTTAATGAGGCAGTTCTGAACACATCCACACCACTTGATCCAGAAGATCATTGTATATATTTTTGCTAAGGTTTTTGTCTCACTGGGTTTTTCCTAGCAAAATAAAATACGAGTGGTGGAAATCCAAGGGGGAGTGTTACAATACATGTGTGGCTTTCCACCACCTCCACTTCTCACTTTCTTAGCTTCTTGGACACACCAACACACGTGGAGGCATGACCTTCTTTGCTTTGTCCCCAAGTACATTTATGTATCTATTTAGGTGGGGAATTGCAATTAGCACCCCTCATGACTCTTTCCTATATATATGGGCATATTGCTTCCTTTGTAAGTATTTGTAGTTGTTGTTTTAACTTATACTTTCAGAAATCAATAACAAAAGGCAATTCATATTCTCTCACCTATCTCTCTTATTTCTCATCCCTTGTTCTATTTTATTTCTCTCTCATTTATCTTGTAATAATTCTCTCATCTTATCTCTATTATATTATTTGTTATTTTAATTTTATTATAACATATTATATATTATTAAAATTTTCATACTTGTTTATATATATATATTTATGACTTTGACGGTTTGACCCGATTGGACCTATAGGCAACTAAGACAGTTGCCTAAGGCTCCATCTAAAATCAATGCCCCATATTTTTATTATCAAAAAATATGTATATATATCTTAACTTAATATCCAATATTTTTCTTTCTATTTATTATTCAAAAAATATCTCTTTTTACTTCTAAATTACCGTTCATTCATATTTTCAAGTAAAAGATTCATATTTTCAAATAAACCACATTTAAGTGGACTTAAATACTTATTAATGTTATTTTTTTCTATCAAAAGTTAATTTTTTTTTATATATATTGATAATAAAATCTATTGTTTTATATATTCTATATTTAATCAAATCCTCCTATTGCAATCTACAAACTCAAATCAAACTCTGCTACTGCAATCAAACTCTCTCACTATATCTTCTTTTTGTGAACATTCCAGCCTTCCAGGTTTTATTGTTCTAGACTCTATTACTGTAATATTTGAACAAATTACACCGAACTTCCCTGAGGTTTGCTTTTTTACACACGAAAACAACTTTACTGTTAATTGACAATCACCTCCCCCGCTGTTAGGGCTTGACCGTTAAATGTGAGAGTTGACCATTAAAAAATGATAATAGACAGAAATACCCTTGATTCACCAAAAATCTAAAAGAAATAATTACACTTAACTCCCCTAAGGTTTGCTCTTTTACACACACAAACAACTTTATTGATAAATGACACTCACCTCTATTGCCGTTAGTCAAAGTTGGTCAAATTAAACCATAGACCAATTTAAACTATCAAAACTAAGGATAGTTTAGTCATTTGAAGCATTTCAAATATATATATATATATATATAAAATTGAATAAATATTTTTAAATGAAGATTTTTTTAAGGTATTTTCAAATGAAGATTAAGTGAACGAAAAAAAAATCTGTTTTTAAAATTGAGATTTTTTTTTTTTTTTTTGGAAAGAAAAATAAGATTAACTGAAAATTAAGAATTAAAAAAAGAACGGAATTTTTGATTAAAAAAAGGGGCAGTCCAATCTAATATTAAAGAAATTCAAATTAAAAAAAAAGAATGAAAAAAAAAAAAAAAAACCAAACTTAATGCCTTTAATAGTTCGCCAATTCTACCAACAACACAAATCAACAATCCCTTCTTAATTTGTTCGATCTCCTCCATGAGAGATTGAGAAAATAATGAGAAAACCTATCGAGAAAATAATGAAAACTTTTTAAGTCTAATTGAAACGATAGCAGAATTTGATCCAACAATGCAAGAACACATTCGACGAATTCAAAATGGTGAAAATCATAATCAATACCTTGGACACAATATACAAATGAGTTGATACAAATGCTAGCACTTGAAATTAAAAAATCAATTATTAAAAAAGTTAAAGACGTAAAATATTTTTCAGTTATACTTGATTGTATTCTGGATGCAAGCCATCAAGAACAAATGACACTTATACTAAAGATGTGTAGATGTTTCAAAAATTCCAATAAAAATAGAAGAATATTTTTTTAGAATTTTTAAAAGTGGCCTTTCTAATGAACTTGTGAGTGCAATAAAAAGTTTAGATCTTGAAATCAATGATGTATGAGGACAAGGATATGATAATGGGTCTAACATGAAAAGAAAGGAACAAGGTGTACAAAAAAGACTATTAGAAATAAATCCTAGAGCATTTTATACTCCATTTGGTTGTCATAGTCTTAATTTAGTTCTTTGTGATATGGAAAACTCTTGTCCTAGAGCTATTTCATTTTTTGGTATTGTACACCGTATATATTCATTATTTTCTTCTTCAACAAAATGATGGAAATTTTTACAAGATAATATCCCCAATTTAATTGTCAAATCTTTGTCACAAACAGGATGGGAGAGTCGCATAGAAAGTGTTAAAGCAATAAGATTTTAAGCTCCACAAATTAGACATGCTTTAATTCAACTAGCGGAAACTAGTGAAGATCCTAAAACAAAGAGTGAAGCAAATTGTTTAGCAACATATGAATTAGAAAATTTTGATTTTTTGTTAGGTATGATTATTTATTATTTGCTGTTAATTATGTGAGTAAGAAGTTACACAATGAAGATATGCATATTGATATTGTCATAGATCAATTAAAAGGTCCAATTTCTTTTTTCGAAAAATTCAGAGAAAGTGGATTTACAAATGCTATGATTTCAGCTATAGAGATTGCAAAAAGAAATGGACATTAAACCTATTTTTCGTGAAAAAATGTGTTATTCGGAGAAACAAACAGTTGATGAGAATGATAATGATGCCAGAATTCTATCTATGGAAGAGTCTTTTAGAATTGATTATATTTTTATACTTAGTAGATCAAGCTATTTCTTCAATTAGGAAAAGGTTTGAGCAATTTCAATGGTATGATAATATTTTTGGTTTTTTATTCAAGTTTAAAAAATTAAAGTCATTAGATGATGACAATTTGAAAAAATATTGCCAAAATCTTGAAAGTGTTTTGAAACATGATGTGTTTTCGGATATGAATGGTTTAGATTTATTTTCTGAATTAAAAGTGTTAAAAGAAGTTTTACAAGATGACATAGATACTCCTCTTGAAGTACTTGACTGTATAAAAAGAGTTGATTCATTTCCAAATGCATTCATTACTTATAGAATATTATTAATTATATTGACGGTGAATTTTGGATTAACACGTATTCAACAATAATATTAAATTAAATAAGAAATAAGAGAATAATCAATGAATGCAAGAGACAGATTTAACGTGGAAAAACCCTTGAATGGGAAAAAACCACGACGCCCCAGAGGGCAGAAAAATAATACTATGATTTATTGTATCGTTACACACTCAGATCTCTCATACAATTGCTTTTTTCTCTCTAACTTTTGAACCCCTTTTTTGTGGACTGTGTGGTCCTATTTATATGGATCTTGGCTAGTGCTTCTCCTTGCTTGCACTGTGTCAGTGGTGGAATCCTTAATTTGTTTTACGTTAGGATTCCAGTATCGTAGACCGACTAGGATTGGTACTCCTTTTTTAGGGTACTTGAATGTAACATTATCTAGATATACTTTAGTAAACCTTGTATCTAGCTGAAACCTTGCTTCACAAGGTTTCCCATGAATGTAATTGCCCCTAATTGTATTGGCGAGTAAGTCTCCGGCAAGTAGGCTCTTGCCAGTTTGATGTCTGGCAAGTATGATTCTTAATCCTTTTGACTTTCTCATTTGACGAATACATTTCCTGCTTCTAATGATTCTGATGACGTGGCTTGGTGATGGGGCAACTACCAGTCGAAAGATGACATGGCGTTCATTCTCATATATTCTGCTGATGTGTCCTATTATCGAATATATACATACAACAAACTATTACGTCAGGAGAAAGAAGTTTTTCAAAATTAAAATTAATAAAATCTTACTTGAGATCAACAATGTTACAAAAAAGATTGAAAGGATAAGCTATATTATCTATTGAAAAAAAATATGTTAGAAAATTAGAATTCAAAAATTTAGTAAACAATTTTGCATCCCAAAAAGCAAGAAAAATTAATTTTAAATAAACTGTTTTTACTGTATATTTTATATATTTTTTTTGACATACACATCCAAGCCCTCATTTTATAATTTCGCCTAAGGCTCCGGATACCTTTGAGCCGTCTCTACAGAAAAGTAATAAAAGAAGATGGTGATGGTATTTTTTCTCCATTATTATTGCCATTTAAACTCGAATTATTAATTTAGTGTTATTTCTAAAAATCACGATGGATTTGGTACTAAAAATCAAATATTGTAACATACTAACATCCAATATTGGTCCATATACTTTTTAATTTTTATTTTTACTTTTTATATTTTCAATGTGTGATTCAATTTTATTTTCTCTAGCTTTATATGTGGGTTATATATGTTCATTCGATGAAATTTTTTAAAATATTTTTTAAAATATTTTTATTACGAAAATCACTATTTCAAAATGTATTGTAAAATTTCCTTAAATTCTTAATTTTTCATCCTAGCATGTATTCATAATCAAGTCTTAATTCACTATCATATAAGAAAAGATAGCAAATCTCAATTGCAGGACAAATTTTTTTTTATTAAATTAACAAAGAATTTTTTAATTTTTTTTTTAAAAGAAAGAGGACTTGTCTATATATATATAAAAAAAAAAAGTATTTATTACAAATATATATATTTACAGAAAATGGTGGTGGTGGTAGCCGGTAACAACTAACAAATTGTCATCATTGCCATGTTCATTTCTTTAGCGACCATAAGACACCCACTTTGACATCACGACATGGGAGTATGGGACTGATTTTGTAGTCCACTGTAAAATCAAACTAGCTTCATGAGTTTTAAAATTAACCTTACATTTGTTTTAATTGAATTTAAACAAAGCTCATCTGATAATTGCGTAAACAATAATAAATGATGATTAATTCTTTATGTGTGAAGATAAAATAAAGTACAAGAAGATGTGAAGTGGAGTAGTGAAGAGTTAAATCAGATTGATTGAAATCATTCAGTTGTTCACTTGTTTCCTCACTAGACAATATCTTGAATCTTTCATTTTACCATTTGGTTTAAAGGCTGATCCCGGTATCGACACCTGTCCTCTGTCCAAAATATATAATTGTCTGCGTCTTACCAGCAACTTACCAACTGAAATGTCATTCATCACTCTGACTTGTACTGCTTCTCATTTGGAATTCTGAGGAGTTGGCTAGTATACCTCCCCTAAAAGTGCTAGGTATCATTCATGGCAATGTGTTTGGGATTTGGGACAACCGGTTGCAACCGGTTTCTCCCCAAAAAATCAATAACAAATGGTTTTTTTATTTTTTATTTTTTTTAATATATTATTAATATATTACATTACATATTATTATTATATATTAAATATAGAAAAATTGAAAAATATTATTATAAAGTTAATAAATAATAAAATTGTATTAAAATGTAGAATTGTAAATATTTGTAGAATAATATTAATAAATAATATTATTACATTTGTAATTTGCAAATTTGAACATATAATTAAAATGATATTAATATGCAATAAAATTACATTTAACATAAATAATATAATTAAAATTGTGAAAATAAGTAAATATTTGTAACATATTAATAAATTGCATACATTTGAAAACGTATATATTAATTTAAGTATAAAAAATATGAATACACTTTAAATATATATATATATATATATAATTGTTTATATTTGATTGAGAAGTAATATAATTGTTTATATTTGATTGAGAAGTAAAAATAATAATGAAAAGTATATATATATAAAGAATAGAGAAATTGTTTATGGGAACAACTTTTACGTTATGAAACCACTTAAACGTTCCAATCAACGTTAAATTTGTTCTCGGGAACGATTACTCATTTGAAACAACTTCAACGTTGATGGAAACCACTTTAACGTTCTAACCAACGTTAAAATGGTTTCCAAAATGTTCAAGTGGTTTTCGGGAACAACTCAACTTTAACAAAGGGAACAACTTTTATGTTATGGAAACCACTTTAACGTTCCAATCAATGTCCAAATCGTTCCCGTAAATAATTACTCGTTTGAAACAACTTCAACGTTGACGGAAACCACTTTAACGTTCTAACCAACGTTTGAGTTGTTCCCGGGAACCACTTAACCTTAACAAGAGGAAGAACTTTTACATTATAGAAACTACTTTAACGTTGCCATGAACGTCAAAATCGTTCCCATGAACAATTACTCATTTGAAACAACTTTAACGTTGATGGAAACCACTTTAACGTTTTAACCAACGTTGTAGTTGTTTCCGGAAACCACTCAACTTTAACAGCAGGAACAACTTTTACGTTAGGGAAACCACTTTAATGTTCCAATCAATGTCCAAATCATTCCCGAGAACAATTACTCGTTTAAAACAGCTTCAATGTTGACGGAAACCACTTTAACCACTTTAACGTTCTAACCAACGTTAGAGTTGTTCCTAGGAACTACTAAACCTTAACAAAAGGAACAACTTTTACATTAAACTACTTTAACGTTCCAATCAACGTCAAAATCGTTCCCGGGAATGATTACTCGTTTGAAACAACTTTAACGTTGATGGAAACCACTTTAACGTTCTAACCAACGTTGAAGTTATTCCCGGGACCCACTCAACTTTAACAACAGGAACAACTTTTACGTTATAGAAACCACTTTAACATTCCAATCAACGTCCAAATCGTTCCTGGGAACAATTACTCATTTAAAACAACTTCAACGTTGACGGAAACCACTTTAACGTTCTAATCAACGTTGGAGTTGTTCCCGGGAACCACTCAACCTTAACATGAGGAACAACTTTTACATTATGAAAACTACTTTAACGTTGCCATGAACGTCAAAATCGTTCTCGGGAACAATTATTCGTTTGAAACAACTTCAACGTTGATGGAAACAACTTTAACGTTCTAACCAACGTTGTAGTTGTTTCCGGGAACCACTCAGCTTTAACAACGGGAACAACTTTTACGTTATAGAAACAACTTTAACGTTCCAATCAACGTTAAAATCGTTCCCAGGAATAATTACTCATTTGAAACAACTTCAACGCTGATAGAAACCACTTTAACGTTCTAACCAACATTGGAGTTGTTCCCGGGAACCACTCAACTTTAACAACGGGAACAACATTTACGTTATGAAAACCACTTTAACGTTCTGATAAACGTCAAAATCGTTCTCGGGGACAATTACTCGTTTGAAACAACTTCAACGTTGATGGAAACTACTTTAACGTTATAGTCAACGTTGTAGTTGTTTCCGGGAACAACTTAACTTTAACAATGGGAACAACTTTAACGTTCCAATCAACATCCAAATCGTTTCCACGAACAATTACTTGTTTGAAACAACTTCAACGTTGACGAAAACCACTTTAACGTTCTAACCAACGTTGAAGTTGTTCCCAGGAACCACTCAACTTTAACAAGAGGAAGAACTTTTACATTATAGAAACTACTTTAACGTTGCCATGAACATCAAAATCGTTCCCGGGAATAATTACTCATTTGAAACAACTTCAATGTTGATGGAAACCACTTTAACATTCTAACCAATGTTGTAGTTGTTTCCGGGAACCACTCAACTTTAACAATGGGAACAACTTTTACATTATAGAAATAACTTTAACGTTCCACTCAACATCAAAATTGTTCCCGAGAACGATTACTCGTTTGAAACAACTTCAACGTTGATAGAAACCACTTCAACGGTGATAGAAACCACTTTAACGTTCTAACCAACGTTGGAGTTGTTCCCGGGAACCACTCAACTTTGACATTATTGGAAACTATTTTAATGTTGAAGTGAACGTCAAAGTATTTCCCGGGAACAACTTCAACATTGATGGAAACCACTTTAATATAATAAATTCTATTAACATAAATTAATCTATTCCTCTCTTTTTGGTGCAAACACTGTATTCTATTAACAAAGTATTGTGTTTGGTGCAAACACTGTATTGTATTATTTTAGTATATTTTAATTGCCTAATACAACAAACACTGTATTAGCTAATACATTATATTTGGTGGTATTAGGTTGTATTATATTAGAAAAAAAATACCATTCTTTTCTCTTTTTTTTTTTCCAACAAATATTGAATATTGTTGAAATGTGTTACGTTGTTAATATTTTTTTATAATTTCAAAATTATATAGGAAATATTTTTTTATTTATAAAAATATTAGTTATTTAAATTTTTTGTTCCAATTAAAATAAATATTTATTGATTTTTTTATATAAAAATATTTATTGATTTTTTTAAAAATATTAAATTTTTATAATATAATAAAATGCAATAAAGTCATATATAAATAACTTAATACGATATAATACAGTGCATCACCAAACACATGTTTGTATTAATGATAATACATGAAAATAAATATGGACCAAAATTTCACGATAAATCAATATTATGAAAAAACCCCAAACTAGTCACAAAATAAAATCAAGTGTAATAAAGCGGAATTTAAATGACATTCGATTTTTACGTGGAAATCTTCAACAAGGAAAAACCACGGGCTGTTATGTGCGCCACACACGAACCTCAATCCACTAATTGTAATGGTGATTACAACCTAGATTAACCACGTCAAACCCTACACGGTTACTAATCCACCACCACTACCCACAGGCCTTCAAAAGTGAACCTAGTCCTTTGCTTGCAAACTACCAAATGGTAAATACAAGACTTGACTCTCTAAGAGAAGAGATTAACAACCTAAAGTGAATATGTGCAATATTCAAGATGCATAAATGCAAGGTCAAACATTTAAGCTTATCTACATATGGATGAACATGTTAAACACTTCTAGATATCATTTTGCTATATGAAATGTGACATGCCCGAATTGCGTCTATAAAATATCCCCGGCGGCGCCATAAACTTTGACGCGCCTGAGACGGTTCTATCCACGGCGGCGCCAACAACTTGGTCGGCGCACGCGGGACACGTGATAGTTCTATAAACTATCGTAAAATAAATGGGGCGTGTATGTTTTTCCGCAAGCGCACGGATCGTTACGATCGCATAGCCGCAAGTAAGGTTCGTTCCACAGGGAAATGTGAGGTACCTTTTATCGGTTTTAGTCTTATATATTATATATACTAATTACACTATTTACAACATATTTACATGCAAGAAAAGTAAATGGTGGAAGATGGCATGTGAGCAATTAAACTAAGAAGATGGCAAGAAAGCAATTAAACTAAAATTATACTAAGATGGCAATCTAATTAAATTACACTACATTAATTAAAACTAACTAAACTACAATTATACTAAGATAGCTTTAATCTAAATTAAACTAACTAACTAAACTAATTACCATCTAATGCAATGGTCTTGCAAAAGTGGTAATGAGAGATGGGATGTTGGGATATTGGTGTACAAGTGTAATCACCCAATCAATTAGTTGATTTCTATTGATTACCTAGGATAGTCTAAAACCTTTAATAAAGAGACATACATCAATACTCATTCATGCATGGTTTAAATTGTATTACATGCTTATGAATTTGTTAATTCAAACAACACATATATGGATTAAAGCTCATCATAGAAAACCAACACATATCATAGATAATATACAAAGTACACCAAATCCCAACATCAATATTAGTTACATGAAATAACTAAAGTGGTGAAGGTGGTGTGAGTTAAGTTACACTAAACTATTCTAAGCTAAACTAAGCTACTTCTAAGCTATTAGGGTGGTATTTGGATATTTGGGAGGTGGTTTTAGGTTTACAAAGGATGAATATATATAGGGAACTGTTTTGGGGAAGTTTTGGATGAAATATCCTCCAAGTCGGTCGTCCCGGCGAGCTTGGATTCCTTGGCCGGCGGTTTTGTGCCCGCTGTCGAAGCTCGCAGTGGAGAAAATGAAGTCGGCAGCGAGTTTCTTCCTTCTGGACTGCGGGTACTTTCCCGCTGCATGAAACCGCCGAGATTTGGAGAGCTTGAACGTTCTGGTTCAAGGGAGAATGGCCGCTGAAATGTTCTTGAAGCTTGAATGGCCATAGAAACTTGGAGGATTTGTTGGAGAGAGAAACCTTTGCATGGGAGCTTGAAAATGGGTGCAATAGGACCGGCGTGGAGTGGGCTTCCGATCTGGGCGGAGATACGCCGAAAAAATGGCCGAAAAATGGTAAAAAATGGTCAAAAAACACGTCGGGTCATCGCCGGGTCGACCGAGTCTGGACCGGGTCATTGGAGGGTCAGGTCGGGTCGACCCGGCTGCAGCTAGAAGATGACCTAACGTCAGCGTGACGTCAGGCGTGACGCAAGCAGGGCCGAAACGACGTCGCTCCAGGGGGTGACGTGGGCTGACACTGTGCGTTGGTTGGCTAATTACAATCGGTACCCCTGAGCGTTCCCTTATTCACGGAATCTTCATTAATACCCCGAATTTTGCACATTTGCCCCTAAATTGTCCAAAATGACAATTATGCCCCTGAACTTCCCTAATCACCTGAAACACTTATTTATCCGTTAAATACCCGAGAAACAAGCACAAAAAGATAGGAAAAGGGAGCGCTAAATGTGAACATTTGGAGCGCGATCAAAATGCATACAACATAGCTATATGAGCAAGCAAAGACCTATATATAATAGCTATCACAAACAACTCACAAAACACAATAAAAAGGCTATCTTGAAACTAGTCAAGTCATAAAGATGCTATCTTGTAAAGCAAGAACATGTGAAAGGATGTATATGATGTTCTAGCTATAAGTCATGTGAGCAATAATGAAAACCCTATGAGAAATCAAACTAGAACATGCTAGGGTCTCTATTTCTTCCACAAATCCTAACCCCTTCTTGTCACTTGGACTCTTCCCACAAGATAGCATCTTGTCAAGTTTTTCGGTTTCGGAAGTCATCTTAGCAATCAACCCTTTTGCTTCCATGAGCTTTTTCCTTAAGCTTTGTTCATTCTTTTTAGCCAAGAATAGCTCCAACTTTAATCCTTCTTCCATTTCTCTTGCTCTACTCATTTCCATATTTAAATGAGTCACCTTAGAAGATAGTTCAAGCTTCACCCCTTTTAACTTTTGTATCTCCTTCATTCTTGAGTTCTCAAACAACCTCATGAAGTCATCATAGTCCATTTCTTCACCAAAGTCAAAATTGGACTTAGAAGAGTTGCTCTCACCATTTGAGTCACTTACTTCTACTTCTTCTTACTTGTCATCTTTCTCTTCTTTATCACTCATAACTTCCTTACTATTGTGTGAGGATGAGAAACCAATGAAGTTGGCCACTTGGTCTTCATCATCATCCGAAGACTTATCTTCCTCTGCTAGGTCATCAATATCACTCCAAGTAACCGCCATGACCTTTCCTCTCTTTTTCTTCAAGTTTGCACATTCGTGAGCAATATATCAAAACCTACTACATTCATAGCATTGGACACCCTTCTTGTGGTCCTTCTTTTGAGTTTGCTCCACTTTCTTGAAAGGAGTTTTCTTCTTCACAAATTTTCCTTTAGACCTAAAACCCTTATTCTCAAATCTCATAAATTGCTTGAACTTCTTTCCTATTAAAGCAATTTCTTCATCCGAGTCTTCTTCTTCCTTTTCCACCTTGATGGTCTTCAAGGCAAGACTCTTTTGCTTCTTTGGAGTTGTAATTGTAAGAGCCTTCCTAGATTCATAGGCCAAGAGTATTCCGATCACTTCACTTGGTTTCATCCTAGTGTAGTCACTATTTTCCTCCAAGGACATCACTTTGGATTCGAATCTCTCGGGAAGCGATCTCATGATCTTTTGCTTGATCCTTCTATATGAGTATGGGTCACCAAGTTGGTGACTTTGATTCACTATATCCATAAGCTTCACTTGGAAGTCATTGAAGCACTCATCCTCCTCCATCCTAATGGTCTCAAATTGTGTTTGAAGGACTTGGAGCTTGGAGTCCTTGACCACCTGGGTTCTTTCATGAGCCGTCTCTAGGATGTCCCAAGCTTCCTTTGCTATCCTTGTGGTTTGAATTAGTTTGTATTGGTTGTCATCCATGGCATATAGGATTATGTGCATGGCTTTGTTGTTCCACTTGGACGCCTTGAACTCTTAGGGAGTCCATTGTGCCTTTGGCTTGAGAACTTCCTCTCCACCTCTCGTATGAGTCATCATAGGTGACGTGTACCCATCTTCAATTGCCATCCATGCATGATCATGAATTTGGCACACATATGCTTCCATATTGCCCTTTCATGATTCGTAATTCACCCCGGTGAGTAAGGGGGGTCTTATGCTAGAGGCACCCTTGCCTCTAATTCCATTTCCACTCATTGTGTTTAGGTGAGAATGATATGAATGCACACAAACAAGCTAAAAACACAAGACAAAAAAAAATCAACAAATGCAAAAGACACTATCAAGAGTAATGGATCTCCTAATTATGTTAAGGAACTCGCTCTGATACCAATTGAAAATAAATATAAATGTGTCCTTATAATCGAGGAGGAGGAGGAGGAGGAGGAGGAGGAGGGGGGGGGGGGGGGGGGGGGGGGGGGGGGGGGGGTTCATAGATTTTAATACGTCTATTACAAAAATTTCACGATTAATCAATATTATGAAAAAACCCCAAACTAGTCACAAAATAAAATCAAGTGTAATAGAGCAGAATTTAAATGACACTCGATTCTTACATGAAAACCTTCAACAAGGAAAAACTATGGGCTGTTATGTGCGCTACACATGAACCTCAGTCCACTAATTGTAATGGTGATTACAACCTAGGTTGACCACGTCAAACCCTACACGATTACTAATCCAACACCACTACCCGCAGGCCTTCAAAAGTGAACCTAGTCCTTTGCTTGCAAACTACCAAATGGTAAATACAAGACTTGACTCTCTAAGAGAAGAGATTAACAACCTAGAGTGAATATGTGCAATATTCAAGATGCATAAATGCAAGGTCAAAAATTTAAGCTTATCTACGTATGGATGAACATGTTAAACATTCCTAGATATCATTTTTTTATATGACATGCATATAACATAGCTATATGAGCAAGCAAAGACCTATATGCAATAGCTATCACAAACAACTCACAAAACACAATAAAAAGGCTATCTTGAAACTAGTCAAGTCATGAAGATGCTATCTTGTAAAGCAAGAACATGTGAAAGGATGTAGATGATGTTCTAGCTACAAGTCATGTGAGCAATAATGAAAACCCTATGAGAAATCAAACTAGAACATGCTAGATGATGTATGAAACATGAAAGTATGATGGGTGTTTGTGTTTTGAGTAATAAAAATCAAGTCTTGATACCTTTTCTTTGAAAACACTTATTTAGCTCTCAAAATGTGTAATTGTTGCTCTAAAAAATGACCAAAGGTTGTCAAGACATATATATAGAGGACTAAGACAAAGTGACAGCATTTTGGAAAAGTGACCAGAAACTGGCAATTCTGTGCCCTTGGTTCTGCGGCCGGTGACCGCATAATAAAGGCGCCGAATACCAACAGACGCGCTGATAAGGATTAAGCTGCCTCATTCTACTCCATGGCCGCCGAACAAGGGCAAAAAAAAACACTCATACTCATTGGTCTGATTTCTGCGGCCTAGTTATGTGGCCCCTTAACGCCGAACCAAGGGCACCGAAATGACACCAGAAAACCTGGTCTCAATTCAACGGCCTGATTCTACGGCCACCGATTGCCGAGTCAGGGCACCGAATGCCCTCGTCTTTGCATCCTAATGCCTAAACATGTCAAGGTAAAACAAGCAAGATGCAATCAAATAAACATGCATGAAGAGATATTTATGAACAAACATGTACACATATAACAACACACAACATACAAGAATTAAAGATAAGCATTAGTTATGAGTGTGTGCAACTACATCTCTTCAATTTAGAGTCAAAACAAGTAAACTACCTTCCTTGATGCTCTTGATGTCCACAATGAGGTCCTTTGACATTTGATAAGGATTTCTTCAATCCTAAGCTACCCTTACATAATGAACCCCATTGTGGTTTTGTTAAAGAAATAAGCCAATCAATAAGTGAGGCACTTACAATACAGTCCAATACAATCCAATACAGTCCAATACCATCCAATACGGTATGCCAAACGAGCCCATAATATTGTCAGTATTTAATTCTTGCATTCAAAATTAGTAGTTTTTTCTCAAATTGTAAATTAAATATTTTGTATTAATAATTTCCACTTACGAATCGATATAAATTTTACAATAATAATTAAAAGAATCAATTATAAATTTAAATAAGTAATAATAAACTTCAAAACTTCTGAAAAATTAAATTTTAATAAATTAATAGAATAAATTACACTAAACTCCCGTAAGGTTTGCTCTTTTACATGCAATTACAATTCCTACCTAATTTGTTTTAATTTTTTTTTCTATTTATTAAAAAACTTATAAATTTTAATTCTATTTATTTGATGTTTTTTTTCTTATTTATAAATAGATTTTGAACTGTTTTCCTTTTAAATTGAACAAATTGCATCATATTAGGAAGGGATTGTGATTTGTGTTGTTGGTGGAATTGGCGAACTGGCTTCATTTTGGGAAGAAATCTAGCTTAATATCTCATGGAGGAGATCAAACAAATTAGGAAGATATTGTGATTTGTGTTGTTGGTGGAACTACAAACTGTTAAAGCATTAAGATTTGTTTTTTTATTTGAATTTCTTTTAAATAAGATTGGACCGTCCGTTTTTTTAGTGAAAAATTCTGTTCTTTTTTAAATTCTTATTTTTCTTTCCAAAAAAAAAAAATAAAAAAAATCTTAATTTTAAAAACAAATATTTTTATGTTCACTTAATCTTCATTTAAAAATACCTTAAAAAAAATCTTCATTTAAAAATATTTATACAATTAAATATATATATTTAAAAATATTTACGCAATTTTTAAAATATAAAATGCTTCAAATGATTAAACTATCTTTAGTTTTGATAGTAAAAATTGGTCTACAGTTTAATTTGACCAACTTTGACTAACAGCAAGGAAGGTGAGTGTCATTTATCAATAAAGTTGTTTATGTGTGTAAAAGAGCAAACCTTAGGGGGAGTTTGATTTAATTAGTTATTTTAGATTTTTGGTGAATCAGGGTATTTTTGTCTTTTATCATTTTTAACCGTCAACTCTCACATTTAACAGTCAAACCTTAACGGCAGGGGATACCCCAAATTGTTATACTCAATTGCCCATTATCTTCAAGACTTTCGATATTCGGTTTTTTCCCAAATTGTAAATAAATATTTGGTATTAATAATTTCAACTGACAAATCGATATAAATTTTACAATAATAATTTCAAAAATCAATTATAAATTTAAATAAACTTCAAAACTTCTTAAAAATTAAATTTTAATAAACTAATAAACAGTCAAATATAGTAAGGGTAAAAATACACACACATAAAAAAAATTAACAAAATAATAATAATAATAATAATAACAAACACACAAATAAAAAAAAATAACAACACACATAAAAAAAATAACAAAACACACACACACACACATATATATATATATAACAAAAAGATTAATTTTAGTATGTAAATTTCAATAATTAATTATAAAAAGAAAAAGGATTGGTTCCAAAAAAAAAAAAAAAAAAAAAAAAACTTACTAATCATCTTAAACAGTTTCTATTTTTTCCTAAATTATGACGGTAACAAAAATAAAATTAAAATTGGTAGGATCATCCCTATTAAAAAAAAACACATAAAATTTCTTAACTTATGTATATCCATATTAAAAAAAAAAAAAAAAATACAAAATATCATCATCACTAAAAAAAAAATCAACTTAACATTGCAACTAGTGGAATTTAGAAAATAGTTTTATGTTTTTTTTAAGGAGTTACATCCTTCAGCCACCAAACCTCCATTATAAGTCCACATATGTACACACACAAAAAGAGTCAAAAGTCACACCAAAAGAAAGTTTCTATAAACACCAAGTTTTTACGATGGTGGAGTGTTCTCGATAGAGATGAAGATAGAAAAATGAAACAAAATAATAAATAAGGGCATTTTTGACCTTTTACACGGTTAAGACTTAACCGTTGACCGCTAACGGCAAGGATGTGCATGCAATTTTGAGCAAAAGTTATATATACATGCAATTAGGCCTAAATGCCGGGGTATTTGTTCAATTTACCTTTAATATATTAAGAGTAACTAATAATCATCTAATGGTAGGAGTTTTTTTTTTTTTTTTTTTTTTTTTTTTTTTTTACTGATCGTTCAAATTAGAGGGTTTTATTTGACATTTGATCAAAAATCAATGAGTTATTTATAATTTTCCCTAAAAAAATCAATTCCAAACAAAATCACAAATCATTCTCAAAAACAAAAACCACAAATCTAATTCAATAATTCATATCTTCTCCTTTCTTCAATTTGTTTTTTCTAGCAAATCACAACTTGATTAAATCCAACAAAGGTAATCATAGTAGGAGCTATAGCCAAAAGTTTATATCCCCTAACCAAGAGTTTTCTACATAAAGAAATCTTAAGAAACACAAACTCGTCAACATCAAAACTGATTTTAAATAATTTGATCATCGAAGCAAATATCTTGAGACAACAGTAGGCCAATGGCAGCTTAGTGGCTATTATTTTAGTGACACTCGCAATCGTACGAGGTCGGAGAGTAGTACAATGCTAAGTAAAGTTCGTTCCCAACAAGGATCGAGTGACTGATTACTGAAATTGATTAGCCTACGTGCTATTCAAACAAGCAATACGGAAGATTTTCATACATGAATACTTATAGCAAACTAAATTAAACTAATAACAAGGATATATGCTATTGCGAAAGAGAAATAACAAGTAATAAACTCGAATGTAATAATGAAGAATATGATGCTAGGACTTGACTACACCCCACCCTCTTCTAACTTCCTCTCTAGACTCAATTGCACAACCAAAATATGCTCATGCAATTCATAGATTCATGCACCCTAATGTTAACCTATAATCTCGGTTGAGTAGAATAGGTTACACCTAAAATCATACCCAAACCTATCTCTCGATTACTCAGAATATATGAATGAGTTTAGTAAAAACATTGGCACACTAAGAAATCCTATACGTTAGCCTAAGTAGGCCTACTTTTTTAGACATGCATAGAAGACGTTTCGTTGAACATGATATGTGCGTGTCTCCAATCGGTTCATAACACACAATCGAAAATCATTCAATAGATGATCAACCTATTGAAAGCATTAAGTACTCTAATGCATCCATACAAACTACAATTGCACATAATGGATAAACAAAGGTCAATATAAATATATAGTCATGGGTGAGGTTTCATCAAATCCTAGCACTAGATATTTAGCTCATATTGCAAAGGGTAGCCATACAATATATAATATCAAATGAATACATGGAAAAATATAGAAAATGAAAGATAATAAAGTATAGAGAAAACTATATAGATCTTCTCGTCTTCCTTTGCTCCTCTCCTCTTCCAAGCTCCTTCAATCTCCTATCTCCCAATAACAAGAAAAGATCATGGATTGATGTTAAGTGTCTTGTGGATTGTGTAGGAATATAGGAAAAGTGGAGTCTTGGTGAATATTTTTGAGTTTTTTTAGGTCTAAAAATATCAAAGGTTTATATAAAGAAATGAATTAGGTCAAGGGCAAGGAGATAAATTCTTGAATTTAACCATTTTTTTGGGCAAAAACCCGAGAGGAAAGCGACCTTGGGGGTGATCTTGCTGAGGTTGCATTTCTCTCGGGTGAAGTTTTCTAGCTTCGCGCACCGTTACAAAAACGGCCATAACTTCCTCTAGAGAACTTGGAATTGCGATTCATAAAAAGCGTTGGAAAGTAGAATCATGGGGCTTTCCTGAAATAGGTTACAAGAAACATAGTGCGATCGGAGGAGGGAGATATGGCCCCCAAAAGTTGAATGTTCTGCACAAAGATTTCCAATTTAAGCCTTTTAACCTCTGAAACTCTTCAATTATACTTAACACCTTATTTTAGGGCATATAACCTACACAATGCTCACAAAACGCATTATATAAAAAAACATTTGCTCGAAAACGAGTACAAAATATAGGAAATAGGGACCTCAAATAAGTATGTAAATCATTCAATCACTTAGCTTTTAGTTTTCTCACTCAAACTATGTATTATGCTTCTCACTGTCACAGCACTAGCAGTGTTCAAAGTTTAGGCACTGCTTGCTTTAACTTTCCCACAGTCCTTGCATCCCCAAATGTCCACAGCCTTCTTCTTCACTGCATACTCCCTACAAGATTCGCAGAGTATTTGCTATGCTGGCTAACCTCTATCTTCTTAATTTGCTTCCGGAGACTGGCACCATGACATATTTCAATCAATTCAAAAAGAAAATTCCAAATCAATAATCCCCCAAAAGTCCATCAATTCAAGATAAGGTTGCCTAATGAGATGACCCATGCCATCAAGTTCCCAATAATCTAGTGGCCTCAACTCGGACTGAGCATCCTTAATCTGTAGAAATGGATCATTTAACAACTCCCTAGCAGAAAGCCTGAGAGACATAGTAGCCAAGCATTTCTCAACAAAGAGACTTGACAAATAAAAACTCAGAAAATTTAAAGAATAAAACTAAACAAGAAAAAAATTCCAAGAATTACTTAAATTTAAGGACATTACAAAGAAATCAACCAAACAAAAGTGCTTCAATTAATCAACAAAAACGGTATACCTTAAAAATCATATACCTAATTCTAAAAAAAATGGAAAGAACAGTTTTATAACATCCAAAACCATAAACAAAAAAATAAATAAAAATTCATGGACACCCAATTTCTTACAACTGATTCAAAGAGACTTGAAAAATAAAAACTTAGAAAATTTAAAGAATAAAACTAAACAAGAAAAAAAATTCCCAGATTTACTAAAATTTAAGGACATTACAAAGAAATCAACAAAACAAAAGAGCTTCAATTAATCACCAAAAAACGTATACCTTAAAAATCATATACCTAATTCTAAAAAATAAAATAAAAATGGAATGAACGGTTTTATAACATCCAAAGTCATTAAAAATAAAATAAAATCATAGACACCCAATTTTTAAAACTGATTCAAATAGACTTGAATAAAAACTTAGAAAAATTTAAGGAAGAAAACTAAACAAGTCAAAATTTCCCACAATTACTTAAATTTAAGGACATTACAAGGAAATCAACAAAATAAAAGAACTTCAATTTTTTTTTTGAACGGCATGTATAATGATAAGGGCAGGAATCTGCCCAAGGAACAACTACAAGACAAGAAGCAAAAACCTTTGTCGAAAACCAAAATGAAAAGCCAAGAGACCAGCCAACCAAAAAACACAAAAGCACAAAGCTGTGCAATCAACTGGTGGTGGGCACACAAAATCGACCCAAACCAGCACAGACAAAAAGGAAACACAAAAACCACAAAGCCCCATACCTAAAAAACTTCAATTAATCATCAAAAACAGTATACCTTCAAAATCATATACCTAATTCTCCACAAAAAAAAAAAATTATAGTTCAAAATACAAAACCAAATATCGACTACTAGCCTGTCAATTGAGGGCCACACAAGGTTCATAACTTCAGACTCTTTCCCATATCTTGATTGGCTTATTTCATGGACAAACCACGTGTTGGGGATTGTGTAAGGGTAGTTTAGATGATTGAACTTCAAGCTCGAAGGCCCTTCCAAGACCTCAAGGGACAAGCACGCCAAAGGTATAATCTCTAGTGCTTGGTTTCCTTTGAAGAGACTTAGAATGCACACACACACTTAGTATACTTGCATTTGTGTGCATACTCTTCACATGTCACTTTACACACTAGCACTTTGATTGTTATATTCTATTGTGTGTATATGTGCTTAGTAATTCATTTCCCGATATTGTTCGGAAACGTCCGCGCATGCACTAGAATGTGCTTGGTTTTGCGGAAAGACCACCTACGGAGAATGCCCTTGGCTTCTCCTTGGTTTTCACCTCTGTTGGTGATCGGCGGTTATGATCGGTGGCCTGGCCGTTGAATGAAATCGCCGTTTGTGTCCAGAAGTGTCTGGAGCAATTCTGCGGTCAAGATCGACAGTCATGATCGCCGTTCATACCTGATCGATTTAATCTCTCGGGTTTGATTCGATGGTTGGATCGACAGTTACGAAACCGCCGAATGAAACTGCCGTTGTTCCCCTGTTCTTCTCGGGTTCAATTCAGCGGTTATGATCGGCGGCCTGGCCACCGATTGAAACCGCCGATCGGTGTGTTTCAGGGGTAAAATTGTCTTTTCACATGCCCTGTTCTTGATGTCTATAAATATCTTATTTTCTCATTATCTGATTAAGTTCTTTTACTCCTTAGAACCCTAAACTTCAAAGAGAGATATTTGAGAGAAAATCAAATCAAGAACTCACTTTTAAACACTCAAATCAAATCCTTTTTGCATCAAATTTCATATTGCATCTTCTATGACTATATAGAATGCATCCATGATTGGGTTTGCATCATCACAACTTGCTTGGTAAGATTTTGATTAAGTTCATCTTATTTTAGTATTTTACTATCAAGCTATTCTCTTTTAATTTACTTGTATGTTTTTGATCATATGATAAATACAAGGATAGAGAATTAATTGTGATGAATTGATTGAGTGTTGTATTGTGATAGCTAATTAGGTTTTTGCTTAATCTTGATTAGTTAAGCTATTTGACATGTCATTTAGCTCTTGATATCTAGGATTGATTTAATTGATTATATCATCATCTTAGATAAGCATCTAAGGTTCCCTAGCCTTGTTTGTTATTTGAATATTCATACATATTCACAAAGGTTGCATAATCTCTTCATTGAGAATTAAGTCTTGAGGCTAAGATTGCTTAGGCCTCAAGCAATTGGACTAAAGTCACTTTCAAAGGCCGGCGTGGTAGAAGTGGGGGGTTATTGATCGGAGTGTTAGACGAGGTCTACATAGGTTGTAAACTCCATTTCAATTAGTGGATTTCGAGGTTTGAGTGTGGCGCACTATACACCCCGTGGTTTTTCCCAGTGGTTAGGTTTCCACGTATACGTCAAGTATTATTTAATTTCCGCACTATATTACACTTGTTTGTATTTTTGACTAGTAAGGGTATTTTCGTAAAATTGACTTGCATGCGAAAATTGGGTAATAAAGCTTAAAATCTATTCACCCCCCCCCCCCCCCCCCCCCCCCCCCCCCCCCCCCCCCCCTCTAGATATATTTATTATACACACCGAGCGTTTATTCGTTCCTTTCAAGGTTCATAACTTCATACTCTTTTATTGCAACCTTTGAAGTTGAATTTAGACAAAATAGCAAGAACCCTAAAAAAAATTGGGGTGACAGAGGAGAGAGTGAAAGAGACAAAGGAGATAGTGAAAGAGAATTGGGAATTGGGTTAGTTCATGAGATAGAGTAGAGAGAGCGACCGGTTATATGGGTTGCCTATTTTAATATATTAATTTTTTCAACTGTTGGATTAACTTTTTCCTTCATCCAATGGTTATAATTAATTGATGGATAGCATGGTATGATACCTATCCATTTTACTACGTATGGTAGCCAGTCCTGAATTCTAATGCTTTTTTTCGATCACTTCATCAGTCATAACATTAATTTATTAATGTTTCATTACTTACAAAAATAAATATCATTCCCATTCCCCACACACCAATTCATGCATAAAAGAGCATACAGACTTATAAATTTTAATGAGACGGAACATTTGAACAAAATAATAATTATATTAAAAATAATAAAAATTTAAGATCATAATAAAATGAGTTTTATAATAAAAATTAATAATATAATTAAGTTTAGATAAAATAAAACAAATAGAATACTTATTCAAGATGAACTAAATAATTTTACATTTAAAAAGAAATAAAATTAAAAAATACAATATTAAAAAATAAATAATAACAAGAAAAACAACATAAACAATGGAAAATTATAATATTTTTTCTTTAAATAAATAAATTATAATATAATTTTATAATAAGAAATTTTGTTTTGTATTTTTAATGGATTCACTTTAAATTTATATAAAAATAATTGATTAATAAATATTACTAGACATTTTTTTTTTAATTTTATTGTTCTAATTATTGATAAATTATTGATTCTAAATAAATTAAATAAAAAATAGTAGAGATAAAAGAAAAAGAATCATAATAATAGACGGACTATTTTATTACAATAAATTAAAATTTGAGATTTTATGGTTTATTGGTTAGATGTGTTAAGTATGTCAAAGTAAAACAATTAGAAATAAGAAAAAATTCAAAATAATAATTGATAATTTACTACAAAATAAAATTGAATTAAGTAACCATAAATTAAGGGTAGTTAAGAAGTTGACAATGACAGAAAAAAGAAATTGAATTGTAAAAAAGGTGAAATTAAAAAGATATTAAACTTAAAGCAAGTAGTGGGAACGTGGGATTTGAACCCTCTCCATCGATGTAAAACGAGTGTACATTACCAACTATGCTAATAGATGTTTAATTATGTGAATGTTATTATATATATATATAACAAAATTACAATGACAGAAAAAAGAAATTGAATTGTAAAAAAGGTGAAATTATGTGAATGTTATTATATATATATATATATATATATATATATATATATAACAAAAGTAAAATAATTTATTTTAAAATTTGAGGTGGGAATTAAAATAATTTATTTTAAAATTTGAGGTGGGGCACGGGCCCCACCTGGTTCTAATGTGGGTCCACCCCTACTTCGCGCACCACTTAAGCCTTGGAATAAAGGTCGACTCGAACTTACTAGTGCAATGGGGGCAACAAGTATCCACCAAAACACCCCTAACAAGACAAATTAACTAAAAAAGGGATCCATTATGATATGCTCTCCAAATGAACAACGTAATCTTGAGGGGTATCGTAATCCTTTAAAGAATCTTCTAGCAAGACTCCATACTAGCTACTCAACCCAGAAGAGTTCGGATGAGCCCCAATCGCACGGCCCACCGAATTCTCATTTTTAACAGAGTAAAACCCATTCTGCTCAAAATACCAAGAAAGCGAATCATCCGTATGAGCATGGCTAAAGGGAAAGCTTAAGATCGCATTGGCTTCTCCCTCCACCAAGGGCTCCCTAACCGATCAGCCTCTCATCCCGTCCACTAAATCACTGTGGCAAACTCCTCCAGCACTTGTTGGCACCTGCTGAGGAAGCACTTAAACATAGAGGGTTTTGTGATCCACTGATTCTTATAGATATAAAGCACTTTAATTTCAATGTCGGAATTTAAAAAAAAAAAAAAAAAAAAAAGAGCGGGTGAGGGGTGTGTACACCATTGATGGCATATCAGGGAACTCACTCTATACCAATTGGAATTTTATCAATTTCATACCAAGATAAACCTATAGGGGATGAATATAAGTTATACCACCTTTTCACAAGATAAATAACTAATCATATACAGATAAAAGTATGAGAGAGAGTGAGATAGACAATGCACATGATTTTTGCGTGGGAAACCCCCAACGAGTAAAAACCATGAGACCAACTCTTTAGTCACTTAAAATGCAAGTTTTACTAGTTGATATACCACAATATGACCCATTTCAATCACTCCACTCTTGGTCTACACCTCAGGATGATTTATCCAATAAGTACTCATTTCTCGGTCTACCCAATCCTTTATACATGCAGACCTATTAATACTAGCAAACCATGTATTTATTTATTTGTCAACAAACTTTGCAAGATTTCTTCTTGCATCTTGAACCCTTTCGAAACACAAACTCTCAATGCAAGAGAGAACAATCTAGATGCTCATATATGAATGAATGAATATGCAAATAGTATGTGCGATCAAACGAAGACTAGATTTCAATGAAGCTCAAATAAAAACAGTCTAGGCTTATGAACTCTTAATATGAACTCTCACAACTTAGCTATGAATGCATAACACAAGTAGTAGATAAAATACTTGCTTGCTGAGATTTATGGATTTTCAATGCTATGACTGTAAGGATCGCTCTATAGTTGTAGATCACTGGGCACTGCAACCTGCGACTAGAGCTTGGTAGGCAAGAGTGTGTCGAGTGCTCGTATAACCTGGAAAACATAAGTAAAAAAGGAGCGAGAGGGGGGGGGGGGGGGGGGGGGGGTTGTCCCTTAGGGGACTCTCTGACGCTCAAGTCAGGTACTTACTCATTGAAAGTAGTTGTGTATAGTAATATAATGTACTAATTGAATTAACATTTAACTTGTATGATTGAATAATAAAGCAAATCGTGGAGCTCTAGTAGAGTCTGTAGATCGTTCACCAGGGTAACGTTTAGAGCTATAGTTTTGTAACAAGAGCATGGAGTGATATTGAAATTATAATGTAAGCAAATGTGTATCAATGAATTGAACAATGATCAAGTAATTAGAGGATTCTAGTGATCAAATATAGATTTGTGTAGAGTTTCAAGATGCACATAAGCGTGGAGTGTGGCGTACTTACTAGCCCATGGTTTTTCCCATAAGGGTTTCCACGTAAATATCAAGTGTTATTTATATTCCGCACCATATTACACTTGCTATATTATATTAACTATTAAGGGTTTTTTCATAATCTTGACCATACATGAAAATTGGGTCAAATCGGATAAAATCTATTCACACCCCCCCCTCCCTTCTAGATTAATATTGAACACATTGTAATTTGTTTCAATTGGTATCAGAGCAGGTTCCTAGATATACTTAGGTGATCCTTACTCATTTTTGTGTGTTTTGCATTTTGTGTGATTTTT
Source organism: Acer yangbiense (assembly GCA_008009225.1). Taxonomy (NCBI): domain Eukaryota; kingdom Viridiplantae; phylum Streptophyta; class Magnoliopsida; order Sapindales; family Sapindaceae; genus Acer; species Acer yangbiense. The sequence continues at coordinate 25,542,121 of CM017771.1, forward strand.
GATCATTCATACATTTGCATTAATTTCATTCATTCATAAACACTATGAGTGGAAACAGTGGAAATGGAGGTTGCAACGAGGGTGCTTCTAGCACGAGACCTCCCTTACTTACTGGGTTGAATTATGCCTCTTGGAAAGGTAAGATGAAATCTTATATTTGTCAAATCCATGATAGGGCATGGATGGCGGTTGAATATGACTACACATCTCCTATGATGACTCCTACGGGTGGAGGAGAGGATGTGCTCAAACCTAAAGTGCAATGGAACGCGCAAGAGTTTGAGTCATCAAAATGGAATAGGAAGGCGATGCATGCCATCCTATGTGCAATGGATAAGAATCAATATAAGTTGATTCAAAACACTAGGATAGCTAAGGAGGCATGGGACATCCTAGAGGTTGCACATGAGGGAACCGAAGTTGTTAATGACTCGAAGCTGCAAGTTCTCCAAACGCAATTCGAATTGCTTAAGATGGATGAGAACGAATGCTTCAACGATTTCGAAGTAAGGTTGATGGACATTATGAACCAAAGTCATCAACTTGGTGACCCGTATTCGGATAAGAGAATCAAGCAAAAGATTATGAGATCTCTCCCCGATAGAGTTGAGTCCAAGGTGACGGCTTTAGAGGAGAATAGCTCTTACAAGGATATGAAGCCGAGTGAGGTGATTGGGAGGCTTCTACCTTATGAGTCTAGAAAGGGTCCTACCTCCACACCTCTTAAAAAGCAAAAGGGAATTGCTTTGAAAGCCTCCAAAGATGAGAATGAGGAGAATGATGACTCGGACGAAGAAATGGCCTTGTTGATGAGAAGGTTCAAGAAATTCTACAAGTCTGAGAAGAAGGGTTTCAGATCCAAGCGCTAAGACTTGAAGAAAAAGACTCCATCCAAGAAGTTTGAGCCTAGACAAGAGAAGACCGGAAGGAAAGGGGTCCAATGTTATGAATGTGGTGGGATAGGTCACTTTGCCCCCGAATGTGCGAATCACATTAACAAGAAAAAGGGAAAAGTGATGACTGCCACATGGAGTGGAAGTGATGACTCCAATGAAGGAGATAAGTCTTCGGGTGATGAAGAGCTAATGGCTAACTTCATAGCCTTTGCCTCCTCCCATAAAAGTAAAGGTTCCAGTGAAGAAGAGAATAAGAGTCAAGAGGAAATTGACTCAAGTGATGATGGCTATTCATCTCACTCCACTAATGGAAATATGGATATGATGGATCTTCGAGACTACATGATCAAGTTTGAGAATTCAAGGTTAAAAAACAAAAGAGAAATTATGAGATTGAAGGAGGAAAACCTAGAGCTCTTAACACATATAGACCAATTAAGTGAAGAAGTAGTGAGATCCACAAAGAATGAAGATAAGCTAAGAGAGGAGTTAGTCTTATCTAAGAGGAATGAAGAAGGTTTTGTAAGGTCTCAGTTTATTGATTGACTTATTTCGTAGACAATCCACATTTGGGGTTTTTGTAAGGGTAGATTAAACTCTCATGATCTCAAGAGGAGAAGCACCAAAGGTAAATTTTTATTGCTTACTTTGCTTTGAAGAGATGTAGTTGCACACACACACAACACTTGCATAATTCTTATTCTTAAATGTTGTGTGTTTGTATTATGTGTGCATTATTGATTAATTAATCTCTCTTCTTACATGAGTATATTGATTGCATCTTGTTATTATAATGACATATCATGTTAGGCATTAGGATGCATTTAATTTACCTTTTTACTCCTTACACTTTGTATGGGAGCTTAAAAGGAATAGGTTGTGCACAGGTCCACATGCGCCAGACTAGCGCAGATCGCCCAGTGGTCTGTCGTTGGTCGTCCAGCGCAAGTACACCAGCGCAGAACGCCCAGTTCTCTATTGCTGGTGTTGCGCCTCTCACCTGCGCTAGTCGACTAACGCCTGTGAAATTCTTGTATATGCGTTAGTTGTGCGCTGGTTCACCAGCGCAGCGCACCAGCATACAATGCACAATCATGTGCGATTTTTCCAAAATGACCTCACTTCATTTAAGTCCTATATATATATATATATATATATATATATATATATATATGCCTCTATGTTTTTAGGTTGTTTTTAGGTTGTTTTTAAGAGTTCAAAAATCATATTTTTCCTTAGAATATTTTTCAAGAGAAAAAATTCACAAGAACTCACCTTTAAACACTCAAAGCTTTTCCATTGTTCATCAAAGTTCATCTAGGATTATCCATGACCATATAGGATGCATCCATGCATGGTTATTGTAAGGATTCCCATATATTGATTGGCTTATTTCGTGGACAAACCACTTGTTGGGGTTGATAATGTAAGGGTAGTTTAGGTGAGTGAGCTTCAAGCTCGAAGGCCCTTTCAAGACCTCAATGGACAAGCATGCCAAAGGTATAATTTCTAGTGCTTGGTTTTCTTTACAGAGATTTAGTTAGCACACACACACTTAGCATACTTGATCATGTGTGCATACTCTTCACATGTCACTTTACACACTAGCACTTTGATTGTTATATCTTGTTGTGTGTATATGTGCTTAGTAATTCGTTTCCCGATAGTGTTCGGAAACGTCCGCGCATGCACTAGAATGTGTTTGGTTTTGCACGAAGACCACCTACGGAGAATGCCGTTGGCTTCTCTTTGGTTTTCACCTCTGTTGGTGATCGGCGGTTATGATCGGTGGCCTGGCCGCCGAATGAAACCGCCGTTTGTATCCAGAAGTGTCTGGAGATATTCTACAGTCACGATCGGTGGTCACGACCACCATTCGAAACCGCCGTTCATACCTGATCGATTTAATATCTCCGGTTTGATTCGGCGGTTGAATCGGCGGTCATGAAACTGTCGAATGAAACCGCCGAATGAAACCGCCGTTGTTCCCCTATTCTTCTCGGGTTCAATTCGACGGTTATGATCGGCGACCTGGCCGCCGATTGAAACCGCCGATCGGTGCGTTTCAGGGGTAAACTTGTCTTTTCACATGCCCAATTCTTGATGTTTATAAATATCTTACTTTCTCATTCTCTGATTAAGTTCTTTGAGTCTTTAGAACCCTAAACTTCAAAGAGAGATTTTTGAGAAAAAATCAAATCAAGAACTCACCTTTAAACACTCAAATCAAATCCTTTTTGCATCAAAGTTCATCTTGCATTCATCCACGATTGGGTTTGCATTATCACAACTTGCTTGGTAAGATTTTGATTAAGTTCATCTTATTTTAGTATTTTTACTATCAAGCATATTCTCTTTTAATTTACTTGTATGTTTTTGATCATATGATAAATACAAGAATAGAGAATTAACTGTGATGAATTGATTGAGTGTTGTATTGTGATAGCTAATTAGGTTTTTGATTAATCTTGATTAGCTAAGCTATTTGACATGTCATCTAGCTATTGATATCTAGGATTGAATTAATTGCATATCATTATCCTAGGTAAGCATTTAGAGTAACCTAGCTCTAAATTGCATTTTGAGTATTTTACATATTCACATAGGTTGCATAATCTCTTCATTGAGAATTAAGTCTTGAGGCTAAGATTTCTTAGGCCTCAAGCAATTGGACTAGAGCCACTTTTAAAGGCCAGAGTGGTAGAAGTGGGGGGTTATTGACCGGAGTGTTAGACGAGGTCTACATAGGTTGTAAACTCCATTTCGATTAGTGGATTTCGAGGTCCAAGTGTGGCGCACTAAACAGCCCGTGGTTTTTCCCAATGGTTGGGTTTTCACGTATACATTAAGTGTTATTTAAATTCCGCACTATATTACACTTGCTTGTATTTTTGACTAGTAGGTGTATTTTCGTAAAATTGACCTGCATGCGAAAATTGGGTAATAATAGTTAAAATCTATTCACCCCCCCTCTAGATATATATATATATAGAACACACCGAGCGTTTATTGAATTACTTACAATTGGTATCAGAGCGAGTTCCTAGATATACTTAGGTGATCCTAGCTCATTTTAGGTGTGTTGTGCATTTGTGTGATTTTTGCTCATTCATACATTTTGCATACATTTCATTCATTTGTTACAATGAGTGGATACGGTGGCAACCATGAGGGTGCTTCAAGCACAGGACCTCCTCTCCTCACCGGTGTGAATTATGCCTCATGGAAAGGCAAGATGGAAGCGTACGTGTGCCAAATCCATGATAGGGCATGGATAGCTATTGAAGATGGGTATGCACCTCCTATGATGACTCCTAGGGGTGGTGGAGAAGAAGTACTCAAGCCTAAGGCTCAGTGGTCACCTGAAGAGTTTAAGACTTCAAAATGGAATAGAAAGGCATGGCATGCTAATCTATGTGCAGTGGATGAAAATCAGTACAAACTGATTCAGAACACTAGGATAGCCAATGAGGCATGGGATATCCTAGAGGTTGAACATGAAGGAACCGATGTTGTTAAGGATTCCAAGCTACAAGTCCTTCAAACGCAATTTGAGTTGCTTAAGATGGAGGAGGACGAGTGCTTCAATGACTTTGAAGTCAAGTTGATGGATATTGTGAATCAAAGCCATTAACTCGGTGATCCTTATTCGGATAGGTGAGTTAAGCAGAAAATTATGAGGTCTCTCCCTGCTAGGTTTGAATCAAAGGTGACGGCTTTAGAGGAAAATAACACTTACAAGGATATGAAGCCGAGCGAGGTAATTGGAAGACTCCTCGCCTATAAATCTAGGAAGGCTTCTAGAATTTCACCTTCTAAAAAGCAAAAAGGAATTGCTTTGAAAGCTTCCAAGGTTGAGAAGGAGGATAAAGGTGACTCAGACGAAGACATGGCATTGTTGCTTAGAAGATTTAAGAAATTTGTCAAGTTCGAGAAGAAGGGCTTTGGATCCAAAGGCCAAGACTTGAAGAAAAAGGCTCCCTTCAAGAGTCTTGAGCCTAGGCAAGAGAAGAGTGAAAAGAAAGGGGTCCAATGCTATGAGTGTGGCGGTATAGGACACATCTCACCCGATTGTGGGAATTTGAAGAACAGGATGGCAAAAGTGATGGCCGCCACATGGAGTGAAAGTGATGACTCCGGAAAGGGAGACAAGTCATCAAGTGATGATGAGCTTACCATCGACTACACGGCATTTGGGGCAACTTGTGTAGAAGATAAAGTTGTTGGTAAGAATGACTTGACTAGTGATCCCATAGAAGAAAAAGATGAAAAAGTAGCTCTAGAGGTGATAGGTGTAGCTACTTATTGGAATATGACTCTCATTAACTCAAGAGACCAAGGTGAAGGTCTAAATGAGGGAAATGACTCCATAGGTGAGATGGAGAGTGGAGGAGATAACTCAAGTGAAGATGACTCCTCATCTAACTCTACAAATGTAAGTGTAGAGAAAATGGATGTTAATGACTTTATAGTCAAGTGTGAAAGTTCATTGAAGAAGAACAATAAAAAATTAAAGATTTTAGAGGATGAAAATCTAGAACTTTCAACACATAATGACCACTTAAGTAAACAAGTGGAAACATCCAAGATGATTGAAGACAAGCTAAGGGATGAGCTAGCTATCACTACAAGAAAAAAGGCCTATTGGGACGAAAATCTATTGGGACGTTTTTTTTTCGTCCCAATAGGCAGCTATTGGGACGAATTCTATATTTCATCCCAATAGACATCCTATTGGGACGAAAAACAATTCGTCCCTAAAGGTCTTACCATTTTGGACATAATTCGTCCCAATAGACATTCTATTGGGATGAATATTTATTTCGTCCCAATAGAATGTCTATTGGGACAATTTTTGTCTAATGTGGTAAGACTTTTAGGGACGAATTATTTTCATCCCAATAGGATGTTTATTGGGATGAAATACATAATTCGTCCCAATAGACTGCCTATTGGGACGAATTTATTTCGTCCCAATAGGTTTTCTTTTTATTTAAAATTATAATGGTTAATAAATTTTGTTGACCTTTAGGGACAAATTTCTTTCGTCCCAATAGGATATCTATTGGGATGAAATACATAATTCGTCCTAATAGGCAGCCTTTCGGGACGAAATTTATTTCGTCCCAAAAGGTTTTCTTTTTATTTAAAATTATAATTATTAATTAATTTTGTTGAAAATTCTTGATTTATTTTTTTTGAAGTTTTTTCCTTAAAGATAGATTAATAATTAAATTACCATATAAATTAGAAAATGATGCAATATGGATCATTTTGTTTGTCCAAAGTGGTTCTCTATAGAGATGAATTTTGTTTTTTTCCTAATAAGTTCTTCATAAGGATCAATAACTATTAGTTTTGAAAGATTTTCTATTATTTTTTAAAAAAGGAACTAAACCATTGGAACCGGAACCGGAACCGGAACCGAACTGTCGAAACCGAAACCGTTGGTTCTGAATCAAAAATCGAAACTTGAAAATGATGAAAAATGCCACATTTTTAAAGTGTTTTTGTAAGAAAGTCACCACTTTAATAACTTAAGTTTAAAAGGCACCTATTATGGTGAATGGACAAAAATTCCCTTACTTTACACACATTCTCTTACTTTGAAGTTTTTATTTAAAATTTTTTTTATTATTCTTTCATCTTCATCATAGAGGTTTGTTTAACAGATCTCCAAGGGAGGTTGAACATCATTGGATAATTAGTTTAGTGGCACTACGGAGATTTTTTTGGTTTTGAATCTTCCATTATTGAGCCTTTTCATTTTATTCTTCAAGTATTTTGTAAACCCGAATCATAAATCGAAACCGTTGGTTCCAAATCGAGAGCCGGAACCGGAGTCATGTTTAATTCCGAGTACGATTAACAATTGACCATTTGATATGACAATATATGATTTGAACAAAATAGTTTAATTAAATGTTATAATAAATGTTTTTTAATATCAATTTGTTTATCATATAATTTTTTTTTTTAATTAGTGGAATCAATCTACAAATAAAATTTTGATCGAAAAATAATCAATAAAAAATTAATAAGAAGCAGATGTTATATATAAACATTATGCTTTTGTTATCACAAACAAAGGAGCAGCAAAGTGGTTGGGCGTGTGTGGGTGGGTGTGTGTGTGCAGGGTTCGACTCACCTTGAGGACAACAATTAAAATTGATTTGTGTGGGTGGCTGGTGGGTCAGTGGGTGCGCGCAGGTGGTGGGGTGGTGGCTGAGGCAACAAATATTTTTTATTTTTTATTTTTATTTTTTTAATTTCGTCCCTATAGGATACCTAAAGGGACAAAAAATTATCTAAAGGGACGAAATATTTCGTCCCTACAGGTTGTCAAAGGGGACGAAAATACAATTCGTCCCTACAAGTTGTCTATTGGGACGAATAGTTTCGTCCCTATACCTTATCAATTAGGACAAACAAAAATCGTCCCTATAGGTAGTTTTAAGGGACGAATTTCAATTTTCGTCCCAAAGAAGCTATTGCGACCCACCTGAGGGGACGGAATTTAGGACGAATAAAATTCGTCCCAATAGACCTATTGGGACGTTTTTTGGGCTATTTTTTTCGTCCCAATAGCCCTTTTTTTGTAGTGTATGTCTAAGAGGAATGAAAAAAGGTTAAAGATGGAGCTTGATGAAGCTAAAGAGTCATTGACTCGAATGACCTCAAGCACCAAGAAGCTTAACCACATGCTTGGTGTTGGAAAGAACCTTAAGCACCAAGAAGGTAATGACCTCAAGCACCAAGACCATCTTTGTCAAGAGTTTGGGTAAGAATGAAGCCTCACCGGTGCACACACCTAGGAAGAAAATTGATATAGGACAATGCTCAAGAAGTGCACATGTGAAGGACGCCCCAAGGAGACAACCTCAAGCTCAACGCATAAGAGTCTCTCAAGTCAACATTCCTCAACCAATGACACTCAATGGAAAGAGGCCAATCATGCAAAATGGATCAAGGAAGCAAGCTAGACCGGTTCAACAACAAAGAAGGTTTGAACCCGCTCAACCATAAAGTCATGGGAAGGCTCCTATGCATGCACAAGGACATGGTATGAATTCTAAATTTATCCCTACATGCCACTTTTGTGGTATTGATGGTCACATTAGACCAAATTGCTTTCATTTCATTAAATTATGTAGAATCAAAAGCATGATTGAAAAGAGAATGACAAGAGCTAGAATGCATGCTAATAGGAAGGAAAATATTCATGTTCATGATCCTATTTGAAACAAATTAGAGGCGTGTTCTATATAAAGCTAGAGGGGGGGAGGGGTGAATAGATTTTATCTAATTATTACCCAATTTTCGCGTGCATGTCAATTTTACGAAAATACCCCTAGCAAGTCAACAATACATACAAGTGTAATAAGATACGGAAATAATAAATGACACTTGATGTTTACGTGGAAAACCCAACCATTGGGAAAAACCACGGGCTGTTAAGTGCGCCACACTCGGAACTCGAAATCACTAATTGAAATGAAGTTTACAACCTATGTAGACCTCGTCTAACACTCCGGTCTGTAACCCCTCACTTCTACCCAGCGGGCCTTTATTAGCAACCCTATTCCAATTTGCTTGATCCTCGAAGTCACTACTTGTAATGATGTTTACAGCCTAATCCCGGTCTGTAACCCACCACTACTACCCAGCGGGCCTGTAATAGCAACCCTAGACCAAGACTTCAATCTCTCAAAAGAGATGCACAACCCTATGTGAATATTTATGAATATTCAATTAATGCAATAAGAGCTAGGGTACTCTAAATGCTTACCTAGGATTATAAGATGACAATATAATCAATCCTAGATATCACATATAGCTATATGTCATGGCATATAACTTTAGCTAAGTAAAGGATAACCAATCCTAGATACAAAGCTATCATATAAAACCCACAAACATTCAAAGGATTAACTAGTTGATTAAAAAACAATCTATCAACCTAGTTATCAATACATCACACAAGAATGTTCATGGCATAGCTTTTAGGCAATAATGACCTAATCAAATAAGCTATGAAAAATAATCTCAATCAACAAATGAGATCAATTAGCTAGATGGCATATGAACATTAAAGCCTAGCTATCAAATAATAACCCAATCAACACATAATCTCAATCTTATATGTAGAAATTAATCTAAACACATATAAGTAAAATATGAGATAAAATTGATAAGTAGAAACACTAATTATGTAAGATAAAAGTGTTCAACAAATCATACCATGTGTGTTGAAGAAGACCCATGCATTAGCATATGCTAGATGAACCTAGATGATGCCTAGATGATGATTTGTGCATGTGGGAATGGGTTTAGAGAATTAAAGATGTGATCTTTAAGCTCTTTCTCTCAAGTCTCTCTAAATATCTCTCTAGGGTTCTTGGGATGCAAGACTTGTATTCTGAACCAGAGATAAGGATGTATTTATAGAGACCAAAAACAGGGCAGGTGAAAATACAATTTTACCCTTGAAACGCACCGATCTGCGGTTTCAATCGGCGGCCAGGCCGCCGAATTGAACAGCCGAATGGCTCCCGAGCGGAATAGGGGAACTTCGGCGACTTCGTTCGGCGGTTTATAAACCGCCGATCCCAACCGCCGTTTTGGACCCGAGAGATATATTTCAATCAGGTCTCATTCGACGGTTTCGAACGGCGGTCAGGCCGCCGAACGTAACCGCCGTTTCACCAAAAAATGGTGAAACCAAGGAGAAGCCAAAGGCATCTCCACCGGCGATCATCGCGCAAAACAAAGCACATCAACGTGCAAGCGCGGACGTTTCCGAACATCCTTCGGGAAACGAATTACACCACACTAAAAGATAACATACATGAAGTGCAAGTGTGGGTATTGAATGCATCCTAATGCCTATCATGTCATTGCATTTCATAAAACAAGATGCAATCAATTTAATGCAAGAAGAGACATTGAATAAACAATAAGGCACAATGCACAAAAAATATAAACACAACATTCAAGAATAAGAGTTATACATGTTGTGTGTGTGTGCAACTATATCTCTTCAAGCCAAAGTAAGCACAAGATATACCTTTGGTGCTTGTCCTCTTGAGGTCTTGGAAAGGGTCTTTGATCTTCAACCTTAATCACCTAGACTACCCTTACAACCAAACCCCAACATGTGGTTTGACCACGAAATAAGCCAATCAATTTCATGGGAATCCTTACAATCTCCCCCTTTGGCTATTTCGTGACAAAACCACCACTCACATTGATTCCTCACAACATAATAGAAACTACGGGTCTACTATTATTTTCTACTTTACAAAGAGATAAGATAAATAGTCTTGAAGTCTTCAATCTCAAGTAGAACAATCAATCCCTAAAAGCACAGTTTCTATACTTTCCAATACAAGAAAAGGTGAGATGAATCAAGTGAGATAAAACAAGCATTTGCATTTAAGAATTTAAGTACAACATCATGCAATGTATGAATGTGCAAATGCTCCCCCTCAAAGGGTTACTCCCCCTCAATTAGTATTCTCCCCAACATGCACAATTGCTACTACAATTTGCAACTCCCCTTACGACAACCTACTCCCCCTTTTTGTCATGATATAGACAAAGGAGTAGTCCCCAACCGGGTTACTCACGGCAAAGAGAGATAGTAGCATTCTAGTATATGCATAATCAATATAAGTCACTTTATGCAATCTCAATTTATTAGAGAGAAACAAGGAGATTTATTTAAAGAAAATGTGTGAATCAAAAAATTGCTTTGCATACAAGACATGTAGCATTTAAGTTCAAAATATCATGGTATTTGGCAAAGCAAATGACAAAGGTTTTCAATATGAATTCAAACCAATTTCACCAATGTCAAGAGAGAAGCAAGAATATAGGCTTTCATTAATTTCAATTTAAGAACAACTATATCCAACTTTATACGCCAAACATGTCATGAGCGACTTTGCACCCTATTTGATTTTTCCGGATAAATATCTGTATGATAGTAGACATGTTCAACCAATAAAGAAAGAGAGACATTTGGATTGTAAAATCCTTGAATGGATACAAGATCCTTTTTCATTTGAGTCTCATAAGCTTTTTCACACATTTTTTGCAGTTAAGAAATGCAATCATCAAAACAAGCTTTTTAAGATTAGCATTTAGCATGTCATTTTAGCAATCATCATGTCATGGAGATCATTATAGGTCATTCAAATTAAATCCTATGTATATATCTCATAGTCCAAAAATGCATGTTTGAACATAAATATGACATGGATTGCAATACAAGCATTGATCACACTTATTGAATAGAAAATATATATACATAGTGTAACCAAGCTAACTCAAGCAACAAAAAGAGAAGCATAAGATATTTCAAATTTTTTACAAGTGACAAGATGCAAAATAGCTCTCTTTGCTTAAGTTCCCCATATGGGGTCAAATTTTCCATACCGCTTCAAAGAAGGGCATGAGGTCCTATAGACCTACCAAGTCCTTTGGACTTAGTTGAACCTATTTGAGACTTGTTAGTCTCGTAGCAAGCGGGTTCATTCTTATTAATCCACTTAGGTGACACTAAGTCAATCCTAGTGGACAAAGGTTCTAGAGAACAAGATAAAAAAGGATTATGTAAATTATTTTCTTCCTTTTTATGAAGTATCTTATCTCTAGCCTTTTTCTTGTCAAACATGCTTTTAGCTCTACACATTTCAATGTAATGCAAGCAACTTGGTCTAATATGACCAACAATACCACAAAAATGACAAGTGGGAATAAAGTTAGGAATCATACCATTCCCTTTAGCATGGATAGGTGCTTTCCCTTGTCGTCGTGGTTGTCTCGGTTGTTGGATAGGATCTCTCCTCCTTTGTTGAGAACCAAGACGAGGTTGCTTGCTTGTCTGAGCTTGCATGAATGAACTCTCCCCATGTTGTTTTTGAGTTTGAGGGAAGATAGGGTGAGGAGCCCTTTGGGTGTGAGCTTGAGCTTGACCTTTTGGTGCCTCAAACACTTGGGCACTTCTTGAACACTCTACTAGGTTACTCTTCTTCCTAGGTTGTTGAGGAGGAGGGGATATATTGAAGTCCATGTCCATGGCACATGATGTCTTGCTTGTGGAGGAGGCATCCGTGTCATCAATGTAGCCAAGACCTCTCTTGTCACTTGGCTTTCTTCCAACTCCCAACATGTGGTCAAGCTTCTTGGTGCTTGAAGTCATCTTAGCCATTAAGACCTTAACTTCTTCAAGCTCTCTTTCGAGCTCTTCTTCTCTCCTCTTAGATAAGGCTAAGTTGTCTTTTAGCTTATCTTCATCCGCCATGGATCTCACCACTTCTTCACACAAGTGGTCTACTAGTGTTGAAAGCTCTAGATTCTCTTCTTTTAATCTTCTAATTTCTTCCTTGTTCCTCATCATCGAGCTCTCAACTTTGACTTTGTAGTCATTAAGATCCATACACTCCACACTTCCATTTGTGGAGTTAGATGACAAATATTCAACACTTGTGTCATCTCCTATAATCTCCATTTCACCAATGAAGTCATCTCCTTCATCAAGATCATCAAATATTTCTCTTGATGAGGAAAGAGCCAAATCCCTATGAGTAGCTACACTAACTACTTCTATACCTAGTTCTTCTTGGGGATCACAAGGAAAAGCAACTTTGCCATCTTCTTCAACTTCTACACTCTTAGCTCCAAATTCCGTGTAGATGATGGCAAGTTCTTCATTACTTGAAGGATTTTCGTCATCTTCATATTTATCCCATAAGGTGGCCAACGCCTTCCCTTTTCTTCTATCCTTCAAGTTTCCACACTCCGGGGAGAAATGCCCGAATCCTCCACATTCGTAGCACTGAATCCTCTCTCTTGAAGACACTCCATGGTTTAGCTTGTCATTGAGTCCCATGTCTTCAATTGAGATACCCTCCTTTTTGTCATGCTTCGAAGTTTCCAAAGCAATTGTCTTCTACTTCTTAGGAGGTGAGGTGGTCAACTTCTTCTTAGGAGGAGAGGTGGTTAATTTCACAAATCTCCTAAATCTCTCTAGTAAGAGAGGCATCTCCTCAACGGAGTCAATTTCTTCTCTCACAAATTCACTCATAGTGTTTGCGTTGAATGAATGCAAATGAGAAGAATGCAAAATGTATGAAGAAATCAAACAAACATACAAAATGCAAAAAACACACCAAATTAGAGGCGTGTTCTATATAAAGCTAGAGGGGGGGTGAATAGATTTTATCTAATTATTACCCAATTTTCGCGTGCATGTCAATTTTACGAAAATACCCCTAGCAAGTCAACAATACATACAAGTGTAATAAGATGCGGAAATAATAAATGACACTTGATGTTTACGTGGAAAACCCAACCACTGGGAAAAACCACGGGCTGTTAAGTGCGCCACACTCGGAACTCGAAATCACTAATTGAAATGAAGTTTACAACCTATGTAGACCTCGTCTAACACTCCGGTCTGTAACCCCTCACTTCTACCCAGCGGGCCTTTATTAGCAACCCTATTCCAATTTGCTTGATCCTCGAAGTCACTACTTGTAATGATGTTTACAGCCTAATCCCGGTCTGTAACCCACCACTACTACCCAGCGGGCCTGTAATAGCAACCCTAGACCAAGACTTCAATCTCTCAAAAGAGATGCACAACCCTATGTGAATATTTATGAATATTCAATTAATGCAATAAGAGCTAGGGTACTCTAAATGCTTACCTAGGATTATAAGATGACAATATAATCAATCTTAGATATCACATATAGCTATATGTCATGGCATATAACTTTAGCTAAGTAAAGGATAACCAATCCTAGATACAAAGCTATCATATAAAACCCACAAACATTCAAAGGATTAACTAGTTGATTAAAAAACAATCTATCAACCTAGTTATCAATACATCACACAAGAATGTTCATGGCATAGCTTTTAGGCAATAATGACCTAATCAAATAAGCTATGAAAAATAATCTCAATCAACAAATGAGATCAATTAGCTAGATGGCATATGAACATTAAAGCCTAGCTATCAAATAATAACCCAATCAACACATAATCTCAATCTTATATGTAGAAATTAATCTAAACACATATAAGTAAAATATGAGATAAAATTGATAAGTAGAAACACTAATTATGTAAGATAAAAGTGTTCAACAAATCATACCATGTGTGTTGAAGAAGACCCATGCATTAGCATATGCTAGATGAACCTAGATGATGCCTAGATGATGATTTGTGCATGTGGGAATGGGTTTAGAGAATTAAAGATGTGATCTTTAAGCTCTTTCTCTCAAGTCTCTCTAAATATCTCTCTAGGGTTCTTGGGATGCAAGACTTGTATTCTGAACCAGAGATAAGGATGTATTTATAGAGACCAAAAACAGGGCAGGTGAAAATACAATTTTACCCTTGAAACGCACCGATCTGCGGTTTCAATCGGCGGCCAGGCCGCCGAATTGAACAGCCGAATGGCTCTCGAGCGGAATAGGGGAACTTCGGCGACTTCGTTCGGCGGTTTATAAACCGCCGATCCCAACCGCCGTTTTGGACCCGAGAGATATATTTCAATCAGGTCTCATTCGACGGTTTCGAACGGCGGTCAGGCCGCCGAACGTAACCGCCGTTTCACCAAAAATGGTGAAACCAAGGCGAAGCCAAAGGCATCTCCACCGGTGATCATTGCGCAAAACAAAGCACATCAACGTGCACGCACGGACGTTTCCGAACATCCTTCGGGAAACGAATTACACCACACTAAAAGCTAACATACATGAAGTGCAAGTGTGGGTATTGAATGCATCCTAATGCCTATCATGTCATGGCATTTCATAAAACAAGATGCAATCAATTTAATGCAAGAAGAGACATTGAATAAACAATAAGGCACAATGCACACAAAATATAAACACAACATTCAAGAATAAGAGTTATGCATGTTGTGTGTGTGTGCAACTATATCTCTTCAAGCCAAAGTAAGCACAAGATATACCTTTGGTGCTTGTCCTCTTGAGGTCTTGGAAAGGGTCTTTGATCTTCAACCTTAATCACCTAGACTACCCTTACAGCCAAACCCCAACATGTGGTTTGACCACGAAATAAGTCAATCAATTTCATGGGAATCCTTACACTATTATTTATATTACTCTTGAACCATTGTTCACTAGGAAGAAAAATGTCATATCTCTGTGGATAAGGAAAAATAAACCCGCTTGCTATGAGACTAACAAGTCTCAAATAGGTTCAACCAAGTCAAATGGACTTGGGAGGTCCATAGGACCTCATGATCTTCATTGATGAAGGATGATATTGACCCCTTATGGGGAACTCAAGCAAAGAGAGCTATTGCATACTTGTTGCATGCAAATATTTGAGAAAATTATGCTTCTTTGTTGATTGCTTGAGTAAGCTTGGTTGCACATATGTATATATGTTTTCAATTCAATAAGTGTGAACCATGCTTGTCTACAATCCATGTCATATTTATGTTCAAACATGCATTTTTAGACTAGGACATTTACATAGGAAGTATGATATGAATGACCTATAGTTATCTCCATGACATGATGATTCTTAATGACATGCTTAAAAATTGAAAAGCATGAGTTGTTTATAACATGCTAATGCCATATGAAAAGCATGAAATTCAAATGACATGCTCAAATGAAAAAACATGAATTGATGATTGCATATTCTTAAAATGCAAAACTTGTGTGAAAAAGCTTATGAGACTCAATGAATAAAGGATCTTGTATCCGTTCAAAAGATTTTAAAATCCAAATGTCTCTCTTTCTTTATTTGTTGAACATGTCTACTATCATACGGGTTTCATTCCCGGAAAAATCAAATAGAGTGCAAAGTTGCTCATGACATGTTTGGCTTATAAAGATGGATATAATTGCTCATAAATTAAAATCAATGAAAACTCTATATCCTTGCTTCTCTTATGACATTGGTGAAATTGGTTTGAATTCTTATTAGAAACCTTTGTCATTTGCTTTGCCAAATACCATTGTATTTTGGACTTGAATGCTACATGTCTTGTACATGTTTTGATTCACACATTTATTTTAAAATAAATCTGCTTGTTTCTTTCCTATTGATAGAGTTCCATAAAATGCATTTTATGATTATGCGAATGAGTTGAATGCTATCATCTCTCTTTGCTAAGTGACCCGGTTGGGGACTACTCCTTTGCCTATATCATGACAAAAATGGGGAGTAGAATAGTGGTAAGGGGAGTTGCAAATTATAGTAGCAATTATGCATGTTGGGGAGACAATACATTGAGGGGGAGTAACCCATTGAGGGGGAGCATTGCATTCATAATACATTGCATGATGTTGTGTTTAATTTTCACGAATGCAAATGCTTGTTTATGTTCTCACTTGATTAATCTCACATTTTACTTGAATTGGAAAGTATAGAAACTTTGCTTTCAGGGATTGATTTGTCTACTTGAGATTGAAGACTTCAAGATTATTTTTATATATCTCTTTGTAAAGTAGAAAATCATAGTAAACCCGTAGTTTCTATTATGTTGTGAGGAATCAATATGAGTGGTGGTTTTGTCACGAAATAGCCAAAGGGGGAGATTGTAAGGATTCCCATATATTGATTGGCTTATTTCGTGGACAAACCACTTGTTGGGGTTGATAATGTAAGGGTAGTTTAGGTGAGTGAGCTTCAAGCTCGAATGCCCTTTCAAGACCTCAAGTGACAAGCACGCCAAAGGTATAATTTCTAGTGCTTAGTTTTCTTTGAAGAGATTTAGTTAGCACACACACACTTAGCATACTTGATCATGTGTGCATACTCTTTACATGTCACTTTACACACTAGCACTTTGATTGTTATATCTTGTTGTGTGTATATATGCTTAGTAATTCGTTTCCCGATAGTGTTCGGAAACGTCCGCGCATGCACTAGAATGTGCTTGGTTTTGCGCGAAGATCGCCCACGGAGAATGCCCTTCGCTTCTCTTTGGTTTTCACCTCTGTTGGTGATCGGCCGTTATGATCGACGGCCTGGCCGCCGAATGAAACCGCCGTTTGCATCCAGAGGTGTCTGGAGCAATTCTGCGGTCACGATCGGCGGTCACGACCGCCGTTCGAAACCACCATTCATACATGATCGATTTAATATCTCGGGTTTGATTCGGTGGTTGGATCGGCGGTCATGAAACCACCAAATGAAACCGCCGTTGTTCCCTTGTTCTTCTCGGGTTCAATTCAGCAGTTATGATCGGTGGCCTGGCCGCCGATTGAAACCGCCGATCGGTGCGTTTCAGGGGCAAACTTGTCTTTTCACATGCCCAATTCTTGATATCTATAAATATCTTACTTTCACATTCTCTAATTAAGTTCTTTGAGTCTTTAGAACCCTAAACTTCAAAGAGAGATTTTTGAGAAAAAATCAAATCAAGAACTCACCTTTAAACACTCAAATCAAATCCTTTTTGCATCAAAGTTCATCTTGCATTCATCCATGATTGGGTTTGCATCATCACAACTTGCTTGGTAAGATTTTGATTAAGTTCATCTTATTTTAGTATTTTTACTATCAAGCATATTCTCTTTTAATTTACTTGTATGTTTTTGATCATATGATAAATACAAGAATAGAGAATTAATTGCGGTGAATTGATTGAGTGTTGTATTGTGATAGCTAATTAGGTTTTTGATTAATCTTGATTAGCTAAGCTATTTGACATGTCATCTAGCTATTGATATCTAGGATTGAATTAATTGCATATCATTATCCTAGGTAAGCATTTAGAGTAACTTAGCTCTAAATTGCATTTTGAGTATTTTACATATTCACATAGGTTGCATAATCTCTTCATTGAGAATTAAGTCTTGAGGCTAAGATTGCTTAGGCCTCAAGCAATTGGACTAGAGCCACTTTTAAAGGCCCGAGTGGTAGAAGTGGGGGGTTATTAACCAGAGTGTTAGACGAGCTCTACATAGGTTGTAAACTCCATTTCGATTAGTGGATTTCGAGGTCCAAGTGTGGCGCACTAAATAGCCCGTGGTTTTTCCCAGTGGTTGGGTTTCCACGTATACATCAAGTGTTATTTAAATTCCGCACTATATTACACTTGCTTGTATTTTTGACTAGTAGGAGCATTTTCGTAAAATTGACTTGCATTCGAAAATTGGGTAATAATAGTTAAAATCTGTCCCCCCCACCCCCCCTCCCCTCTAGATATATATATAGAACACACCGAGCGTTTATTGAATTACTTACAGTTTTGCATCATCACATCTTCCTTGGTATGTTTTTCACTAACTTAATCTAATTTTAGTGTTTTTCATATTAAGACATCTCTTTAATTACTTGTATGTTATTAGATCATATGCTAAATACAAGTTAGAGTTTATTTGTGATGAATTGATTGAGTGTTGTATTGTGATAGCTATCTAGGTTTTTATAATCTATGTTTAGCTAAGATATTTGACATGTTATCTAGCTTTTAATATCTATGATTGAATTAATTGCAAAATCATCATCCTAGATAAGCATATAGGGTTGCCTAGCTATAAATTGCATTTTGAGTATTCATATATTCACTTAGATTGTATTATCTCTTCTTAGAGAACTAAGTCTTGTGTTGTGACCGGGATTAGGTTGCTTAAATCGCAAACAATTGGACTAGGTCCACTCATACCGGGATTAGGTAGTTGTGATGATTATTGATCGGGATTAGATCATTAAACCGGGATTAGGTTGTAATCATTTCAATTAGTGGATTCAAGGTTCGTGTGTGGCTCACATATTAGCCCGTGGTTTTTCCCGTGAGGGTTTCCACGTAAATATCAAGTGTTATTTACATTCCGCACCATATTACACTTGTTTGTTTTTTTGACTAGTTAGGGGCATTTTCGTAAAATTGACATGTATGCGAAAATTGGATAAAATCATTTAAAATCTATTCACCCCCCCTCTAGACTTATATTAGAACACATCAAGTATTTGTTTCAATTGGTATCAGAGCGGGTTCCTAGATATACTTAGGTGATCCTAGCTCATTTTTGTTGTGTTTTGCATTGTGTGTGATTTTTTGTTTTATTCATACATTTTGCATTCATCTCATTTGCATTCATCCAAACAGTATGAGTGGTTTTGGGATGAGCAAAGAGGGAGCGTTGAGCGTGAGGCCACCGTTGCTTACCGGCGATAATTACTCATCATGGAAAGGGAAGATGGAAGCATACTTATGCCAAATCCATGATAGGGCGTGGATGGCGGTTGAAGATGGATATGCTCCACCTATGATGACTCCGATGGATGGAGGAGAGGAGGTTCTCAAGCCTAAGGCACAGTAGAGTCCTCAAGAGTTTGTTGACTCCATGTGGAACAACAAAGCCATACATGCCATCCGATGTGCAGTAAGTGAAAATCAGTACAAACTGATTCAAATTACTAGGATTACTAAAGAGGCATGGGACATCCTAGAAGTTGCACATGAAAGAACCGAGGTAGTTAAGGACTCCAAGCTCCAAGTCCTCTAAACTCGGTTTGAAACCATTAGGATAGAAGAGCACAAGCAATTCAATGACTTCCAAGTGAGGCTAATGGATATTGTGAACCAAAGTCACCAACTCGGTGATCTTTACTCGGATATAAGAATAAAGCAAAAGATCATGCGATCACTTCCCGAGAGGTTTGAACGCAAAGTGACGGCTTTAGAAGAAAATGACTCCTACAAGGATATGAAGCCGAGTGAAGTCATTGGAAAACTTCTAGCCTATGAATCAAGAAAGGCTACCACCTCACCTCCTAAAAAGAAAAAGAATCTAGCCTTGAAAACTTCCAAGGTGGAAGAGGAGGAGGATGACTCAAATGAAGACATGGCACTCATTGCCAAGGGATTCAAGAAGTTCTTGAATCTACAAAAGAGTGGTTATGGCTTAAAGGGGGATGACTTCAAGAAGAGGAAGACCATAATCAAGAATGTCAAGCCAAATCATGAGATGTCTTCAGGAGAGAAGATTCAATGCTACGAATGTGGAGGATTCGAGCATATCTCCAAGAAATGTGTAAACTTGGAGAATGATAGAATAGGAAAGGAAATGGCCGCTACTTCTAGTGAAAGTGATGAAGAGGATATGGCCAAGTTTATGGCGCTTGCTAGCTCTCACTGTAGGGAAAAATACCGGTCAACGCAGCGAAAGCGAGACTAAAAAGAGATTTAGTATATTTAAAATTTTTTCCTTTGATGAACCTTAACCCTTTAAATTAATTAAACATACATATAAAGTAACAAAAAGTAGAATACCTTTTGTTGCGTGATCCGATTGACTTACGTCGATGGTAATCCGTAAGATCTTCAATCCTAGCACGAACGTGAATCACCTAGGAGCGTGGTCTCCCTTTTCTTTGAATTGCGTACTTGAGAATGGACAAACAAACTTTCTTTTTCTTATTGTTAGTCACAAAACAACCAAGAGATTACAAAGATTATTCTGGTCACTTTTGAGTTCTCAATCTAATGATCGAAACTCGCGTGAACCTAATTCGATGTTGTACACACAAGCCTATTGATGAATAAGCAATTAGTGTACTATCAAAAGAATAATCTCTTCTCTCTTTTTTGTCTTGGCTGAATAATCAAACACTTTTCTATGAGTATGAGAAGAAGAAGAAATTGATCCAGTCAAATGAAGGGGGTGGCCGAACCCTATATGGTGTCTTATATAGGGTGACCGAATTCTACTTCTATTTTTCTTTAGGGTTGCCGAAATCTCCTTGTGATTCTATTAGGGTTGGCCGAAAATCCTCTACAAAAAAGGATTTGTGCTTTACCCTAATTCCCATCAACTGTAGACTCCTAACCCTAATATAACTCATAAGTGTTTTTATTCTTTTTATTGACTTAATAAAAGACTTTCCTATTTGATTAAATAAATAAAACTTATTATTTATTTTCTTACCAAATAAGTCTTTTACCTTTAGTATAACTCTAGGAAATATATTTCCTGATCAGAAAAAGATTTTGTTTCTTAATTAAATAATTAATTAATTAATTAATTAATTCTCATTTAATAAAACAATAAAATAAAATAATATTTTTGACTAAAAATTTAGCCTTGCCGCCCCACATTATATATATGGGCCAAATATTTTTATTTTATTTTATTTTATCCATTAGACTTTAAATAAAAAGCCCACATGTGAACCAAACACATTCTTACTAAAAAAAACAAGCCCACATGTCTTTCATTAATATATTAATATAATTGATCAGCCCATTAATCAAATAATGTGTAAATTATATTCTTAATATATTAAATGCAATTCTAGATGGACCCATAAATTAGTCCGGTAGAATACATCAAGTGATCCATGCAAGTCTGTGTGGATTGGGGATCTTGGCGGGCTATCTAAATTTAAGCTTTAATAGACATAACCTAATCACAATCAACAAATGATTCACTTAGGTCCGATCCATTAATTTTAACTCATTCCACTAAAGAGCTAAAATTGAACTCTTAAATAAAGATAGAATAAGAAGATGTTCCTCATTCATACCCTAGACAATCATGTTGGAGATAGTGTATCCTCGTGATTAATATCAGTAATCGCCAAGAGTTCATAGACCGCCTATAACTCTCCAAGTGACCATATTTACTCATATGACCACGTTTTGAACTTGGATATTTTGACTTGTCCAGAAGCCATATTTTCAATAGTCACTATCGAAAACTCAACGTTGAGATTTAATATTCAATTACCTCAAAACATCCATATGATGATATTATACTCTCATTTAATAAATGGAGCCACGATATCCATATCTATAAATGAAGTCCTTTATCAATTAACAAATGAATATCACCAAACTATCGAGGATAGACTATGCTATATAATCGTACTCATTGATAACTCAAATGATATCACTTGCAACCATAAGTCCATCATTTATCTCAGGATTAAGATAGACTCTCCGATTGTCCTGATAATGAAAAGACTATTATCTATTGACGGTTCTAGATAAAGCTTTTCATTGTGATCCTGTTCAATGCACCCAGTGCACTAGATTCTTTTACTCGAAGACACTCCGATGATTTTAGACTCATCATATCTCATTTGATCACACTCAAATGCTAGCAAAAGAATTCTACAACTTAAACAAGATAAAGGTGCCCAACCTTTAACTTAAGTTGTGAACATTATTCAAGACTAACTAAAGAATTGTGTCTACCTCATACATATCCAGATGTACGAACAATTCTTCTTTTCTCATAGTCTTTAGACCATATGATTATATACTTTGACAATTATAATATTAAACTATAAATGCTATAAGATTTGTTAAACCAGAAATCACTTTATTAATATGAAAAAAGATTGTTAATTACAATATTACACTCTTGCTATTGAGCATAATCCTAACACTGACAAGCGGGACAACAAAGTGAAAATTGTTGAAGAAAGTCCCTCAAGCTTGAATGATTGTAAGAATAATTATTTTACCTTTCTGATCTCCTACAATGAAAAACAGAATGAGAGTCAAGAAGAAATTGACTCTAGTGAAGATGACTCTTCATCTAACTCCACACATGGATATGTGGAGAAAAAGGTTTAGATGTTTTCCTCATTGAGTTTAAAAACTTAGAAATGAAGACCAAGGAAAAGATGCGAAGATTGAGAGAAGAGAATCTAGACCTTTCAGCTCATATTGACTATTTAAGTGAACAAGTGGAAAGATCCAAGAAGATTGAAGATAAGCTAAGAAAAAAGTTAGACTTATCTAAGAGGAATGAAGAAAGATTGAAGAGAGAGCTTGAAGAGGCTAAATGGTCAAGGACTAGGATAGTTTCTAGCACCGAAAAACTTAACCACATGTTAAGTGTTGGAAAGAGTCCTTGTGACAAGAGAGGTCTTGGGTTTGAAGATGGTAATGAGTCATCCACTCCTAACAAGACCATGTTTGTCAAGAGCTTAAGCTACAAAGAAGCTTCACCGGTGTAAACTCATAGGAAGAAGATTGATCTAGGACAATGCTTTCATAGTTCATAAGTGAAGGTAGCTTCAAGAAGACAACCTCAAGCTCAACCTACAAGAGTTCTTCATGCTAACTTCCTTCAACCTTAAATCCATCAAGGGAAGAAATCGATCATGCAAACTCAACCGAGGAAGCAACCAAGTCTTGGTGAACAACAAAGAAGAAGAGATCCTATTCAACAACCAAGACAACCACAAAGACATGGGAAAGCTCCTATGCATGCACAAGGACATTGTATGACTCCTAATTTCATCCCTACATGTCATTTTTGTGGTATTGATGGTCATATTAGACCAAAGTGCTTTCATTACATTAAATTGTGTAGAGCTAAAAGCATGATTGAGAAGAAAAATGCTAGAGCTAGAATGCATGCTCATAGGAAGGAAGAAATTCATTTACATGATCTTATGATATTTAGATCTCTTGAACCATTGACCACTAGGAAGAAAAGTATATCACCTAAGTGGATTAGGAAAGATGAACCCTCCTGCTACGAGACAAACGTGTCTCACATAGGTTCAACTAAGTCCAATGGACTTGGTAGGTCCATAGGATCTCATGACCTTCATTGATGAAGGATGGTGTTGACCCCATTTAGGGAACTCAAGCAAATAGAGCTATTTTGCATACTTATCACATGCAAAAATTTGAAATATCTTATGCTTCCTTTTTAATTGCTTGAGTAAGCTTAGTTGTATATATGTATATATGTTTTCAATTCAATAAGTGTGAACCTTGCTTTATTTACAATTCATGTTATATTTATGTTCAAACATGAATTTTTGGACTAGGAGATCTACATAGGAAGTATGACTTGAATGACCTATAGTTATCTCTATGACAAGATGATTCTTTTATAACATGCTAATGTCAAATGAAAAAGCATGAAATTCATATAACATGCTCAAATGAAAAATCATGAATTGTTGATCGCATATTCTTAAAATGTAAAACTTGTGTGAAAAAGCTTATGAGACTCAAAATGAATAAAGGATTTTGTATCCATTCAAAGGAATTTAAATTCCAAATGTCTCTCTTTCTTTATTAGTTGAACATGGCTACTATCATACGTGTATTATTCCCGGAAAAATCAAATAAGGTGCAAAGTCGCTCATGCTATGTTTCGCTTATAAAGTTGGAAATAGTTGCTCTTATATTGAAAACAATAAAATCTCTATATCCTTGCTTCTCCCATGACAATGGTGAAATTGGTTTGAATTCTTATTAGAAACCTTTGTCATTTGCTTTGCCAAATACCATTGTATTTTGGACTTGAATGCTACATGTCTTGTATGGAAAGCATGTTTGATTCACACATTTTTCTTTAAATAAATCTCCTTCTTTCTCTCCAATTAATTGAGATGCATAAAGTGACTTATATGATTATGCAAATATCTTGTATGCTACTATCTCTCTTTGCTAGAAGTGACCCGGTTGGAGAGTACTCATTTGCCTATATCATGACAAAAAGGGGGAGTAGAATGTGGTAAAGGGAGTTGCAAATTGTAGTAGCAATTATGCATGTTGAGGAGAATATACATTGAGGGGGAGTAACTCGTTGAGGGGGAGCATTGCATTGCACATTCATTTCATAATGTTGCATGTTTTCTTAATTGAAAATTTTTATAATGCAAATGCTTGTTTTAACTTCACATGATCACCTCACATACACTTGCTTTGGAAGTGTAATCTTTTTGTTTTGAAGGTTTGATAATTCTACAAGAGATTAAAGACTTAAAGCATTATTTTCTTATCTCTTTGTAATGTAGAATTTTATTGCTATCCTGTAGCTTCAATTATGTTGTGAGGATCTATGTGAGTGGTGGTTTTGTCACAAAATAGCCAAAGGGGGAGATTGTAAGGTCTCGGTTTATTGATTGGCTTATTTCGTAGACAAACCACATTTGGGGTTTTTATAAGGGTAGATTAGACTCTCAAGACCTCAAGAGGAGAAGCACCAAAGGTAAATTTCTAGTGCTTACTTTGCTTTGTGGAGATGTAGTTGCACACACACACACACAACACTTGCATAATTCTTATTCTTGAATGTTGTGTGTTTGTATTATGTGTGCATTATTGACTAATTAATATCTCTTCTTGCATAAGTATATTGATTGCATCTTGTGATTATAATGACATATCATGTTAGGCATTAGGATGCATTTACTTTACCTTTTTACCCCTTACACTTTGTATGGGAGCTTAAAAGGAATAGGCTGTGCGCTGGTCCACATGCGCCAGACCAGCGCAGATCGCCTAGTGGTCTGTCGCTGGTCGTGCGCTGGTCGTCCAGTGCAAGCACACCAGCACAAAACGCCCAGTTCTCTATCGTTGGTGTTGCGCCTCTCACCTGCGCTGGTCGATCAATGCCTGTGCAATTCTTGTATTTGCGCTGGTCCACCAGTGCAGCGCACCATCGCACAATGCACAATCAGGTGCGATTTTTCCAAAACGACCTCACTTCATTTAAGTCCTCTATATATATGACTCTATGTTTTGAGGTTATTTTTAAGAGTTCAAAAATCATATTTTTCCTTAGAATATTTTCAAGAGAAAAAATTCACAAGAACTCACCTTTAAACACTCAAAGCTTTTCCTTTGTTCATCAAAGTTCATCTAGGATCATCCATGACCATATAGGATGCATCCATGCATGGTTTTGCATCATCACATTTTCCTTAGTATGTTTTTCACTAACTTCATCTAATTTTAGTGTTTTTCATATTAAGACATCTCTTTAATTACTTGTATGTTATTATATCATATGCTAAATACAAGTTAGAGATTATTTGTGATGAATTGATTGAGTGTTGTATTGTGATAGCTATCTAGGTTTTTATATTCTATGTTTAACTAAGCTATTTGACATGTCATCTAGCTTTTAATATCTATGATTGAATTAATTGCAAAATCATCATCCTAGATAAGCATATATGGTTGCCTAGCTCTAAATTGCATTTTGAGTATTCATATATTCACTTAGGTTGTATTATCTCTTCTTAGAGAACTAAGTCTTGTGTTATAACTGGGATTAGGTTGCTTAAATCGCAAGCAATTGGACTAGGTCCACTCATACCGGGATTAGGTAGTTGTGATGATTATTGATCGAGATTAGATCATTAAACCGGGATTAGGTTGTAATCATTTCAATTAGTGGATTCGAGATTCGTGTGTGGCTCACATATTAGCCCATGGTTTTTCCCCGTGAGGGTTTCCACGGAAATATCAAGTGTTATTTACATTCCACACCATATTACACTTTTTTTTTTTTTACTAGTTAGGGTCATTTTCGTAAAATTGACATGTATGTGAAAATTTGGTAAAATCATTTAAAAATCTATTCCCCCCCCTTTTCTTCTAAACTTATATTATTAGAACACATCGAGTATTTGTTTCAGGTTTGAAGAGTGAGCTTGATGAAGCTATAGAGTCATTAACTAGGATGGCTTCTAGCACCAAGAGGCTTGACCACATGCTTGGTGTTGGAAAGATTCCGTGTGACAAGAGGGGTCTTGGGTATGAAGATGGTAAGGAGATCTCAACCTCTAACAAGACTGTGTTTGTCAAGAGCTTGGGCAACAAAAAAGCTTCGTCGGTGCAAACTCCTAGGAAGAAAATTGATCTAGAACAATGTTCAAATAATGCACAAGTGAAGGTGGCGCCAAGAAGGCAACCTCAAGCTCAACCTACAAGAGCTCTTCAAACTAACATTTCTCAACCTATGGCTCATAAAAGAAAGGGACCAATCGTGCAAGCTAAACCTCGGAAGCAAGCTAGACTGGTTCAACAATGAAGATGGATTGAACCTACTCAAGCACAAAGACATGGGAAAGCTTCTATGTACGCACAAGGACAAGGTATGATTCCATATTTTATTCCTACACGTCATTTTTGTGGTTTTGATGGTCATATTAGACCAAGATGCTTTCGTTATATTAAAATGTGTAGAACTAGAAGCATGATTGAGAAGAAAAAGAATAGAGCCATAATGCATGTTCCTATGAATGATAAGATTGATTTGCATGATCCTAGGACATCTAAAGCCCATGTACCAAAGACCACTAGGAAAGAAAATGTTTTACCTATGTGGATTAGAAAGAATGAAAATGTTTGCCATGTTGCACAAATTGCCTTAAAGGTAAATTCTTCTAACTTTTGGTATTTAGATAGTGGGTGCTCTAGGCACATGACAAGAAACAAGAGTTTCTTTGAGACTCTTGTCATGGAGGAAGGAGGATGTGTCGCTTTTGGTGATGGATCCAAAAAGAGAGTCGTAGGGAAAGGAACCATTTCCATTCCCGGATTACCCTCCTTGTCCAATGGTTTATTTGTTGATGGCTTGAAACCCAATTTAATAAGAATTTCACATCTAAGTGATGAAGGACTTTCCGTCTTATTTAGTAAAAATGATTGCTCAATCCTATTGCCCAACGGACAAACTTTGTTGAAACGTATGAGATCTAGCGACAATTACTATTGTCTTGAAGCTAGAATAGTCTCAAACAATGTGTCCAAGGATGAGCAAATTAAGTTATGGCATGAAAGACTTTGCCACATGAATTTTCGGGATTTACGAATCTTAGATAAGTTCAATAGTGTGCGTGGCTTTCCCAAGCTTGGGAAGAAAGCCAATGGTGTTTGTAGACCTTGCCAACAAGGAAAACAAACCAAAAGCATGCACAAAAAGGGCAAGTATCTCTCCACCAAGGAGCCCCTAGAGCTTCTCCACATAGATCTTATGGGTCCCATGCAAACCGAGAGTTTAGGTGGAAAGAGATACATTTTTGTTTGCGTAGATGATTTCTCTAGGTTCACATGGACATATTTTCTTAGAGAAAAATCTGAAACTTTTGATAAGTTTAAAATGCTTTGCACTAAAATTCAAGATGAAATGAACTCAAACACTAAAAGCATTAAACGGATTAGAAGTGACCATGGGAGGGAGTTTGAGAATGCCCTCTTTGAAAGCTATTGCAATAGCTTAGGGATCTCCCATGAGTTTTCAGCTCCTAGGACACCTCAACAAAATGGAGTTGTTGAGAGAAAGAATAGGGTCCTTCAAGAGATGGCCCGTGTGATGTTGCTTAGCAACAATGTCCCTAGGAACCTATGGGCCGAAGCTGTCAATACGGCTTGCTATATAGGGAATAGAGTTTTCCTAAGGCCCGGATCTAGGAATACCTCCTATGAGTTGTGGAAAGGTAGGAAGTCAAATGTTAGCTACTTCCACATCTTTGGAAGCAAATGCTACATTTTGAATGACCGTGATCAACTTGGCAAGTTTGATGATAAGAGTGATGATGGTATATTTATTGGCTATGCCTTGAATAGTAGAGCCTATAGAGTTTTCAATTTGAAGACTCAAACCGTAATGGAATCATCCAATGTTGTCATTAATGATACTAGACTTAAGTCTAATGACCATGAGGAGGAGGTTGTTTTAGATAATGATTCTCCCTTGGAGAAGGTTGTGGAGACTCCCAATGTTGGGACGTCCAATGGTGATAATGAGGACACACAACCTATTGATAAAGTTCCTCTTTTGAACTCTAAAGAACCCGCTCCATAGGTTAGACAACTCCATGATAAGAATGACATCATTAGAGAAGTTAATGAGGGTGTTAGGACTAGGCGTCAAATAGCTAATCTCATTAGCTACACATACTACACCTCTCAAATAGAACCCAAAAAGGTTAATGAAGCCTTAAATGATGAATTTTGGGTTCTTGCCATGCAAGAAGAGCTAAATCAATTCGAAAGGAATGAGGTTTAGACTCTAGTTCCTAGGCCTAAAACCACAAATGTCGTAGGCACCAAATGGATATATAGGAACAAATCCGATGAGGATGGAAACATAGTGCGTAACAAGGCTAGACTTGTTGAATAAGGGTACTCTCAAATTAAGGGTATCGACTTTGAGGAGACATTTGCTCCCGTTGCCCGCTTAGAGTCTATTACGCTTTTCTTGTCCATTTCTTGTGTGCACAAGTTCAAATTGCACCAAATAGACGTCAAGAGTGCATTTCTCAATGGCTTCTTGTAAGAGGAAGTGTTTTTTGAACAACCCAAGGGGTTTGTGGATGCTCACCACCCCAACCATGTCTATCACCTCAAGAAGGCTCTTTCTGGGTTGAAACAAGCACCGAGGGCTTGGTATGAGCGCCCCACTCAATTTCTTGTTGACAATGACTACACAAGGGGTAGTGTTGACAAGACTCTATTCATCAAGAAAGACAATGATGAGCTCTTTATAGCTCAAATATATGTTCATGATATAGTGTTTGGTTCCACCAACAACACCAAGGTCCAACAATTTGTTGATGTTATGTCTCATGAATTTGAGATGAGTCTTGTTGGTGAGCTTAGTTACTTCCTAGGTTTGCAAATTAGGCAATTAGATGATGAGATTTTTATTACCCAAGCCAAATATGCCAAAAACCTAATGAAGAAGTTTGGTCTTGAAAATGCCAAACATTGTGACACACCAATGAGTACCACTTTGAAGCTAAACAAGGATGCTAGTGGAAAAAGTGTGGAACAAACGTTGTATCGGGGCATGATTGGTAGCTTGCTTTATTTGACCGCAAGTAGGCCCGATATCTCTTTTAGTGTGGGTGTGTGTGTTAGGTACCAATCGGATCCTAAGGAGTCCCATCTCTCTTCGGTTAAGAGAATCATTCGCTATGTGAATGGGACATCCAACTATGGGATTTGGTACTCGTTTGACACTAATGCTAGTCTTGTAGGCTTTAATGATGCGGATTGGGCAGGAAATTGTGATGATAGGGAAAGCACATCGGGCGGTTGCTTCTTCCTAGGCAGCAACTTGGTGTCTTGGTTTTGCAAGAAGCAAAACTTGATTTCCTTGTCCACGACCGAGGTCGAGTACATAGCCACGGGGGAGTGGATGCATACAACTCTTTTGGATAAAGCAAATGCTTGTAGACTACGGATTCAACCAAGATACACTCACTCTCTTTTGTGATAAAATGAGTGTTATTAATATTTCCAAGAATCCGGTTCAACAGTCTAGAACTAAGCATATTGACATCTGCTATCATTTCATAAGAGAAGTAGTTGAGAATAAATGCATAGTACTTGAACATGTAGGTACTAATCATTAACTAGCAGACTTATTTACTAAACCCTTAGATGCTACTCGATTTAAAACACTTAGTAGATCTATTATGATTTGTCTCGTGGAGTGATGAGTTTTGGTGATTAACCTCATAAGGGGAACTCAAGCAAAGAAAACGATTTTTCATACTTGTCACATGCAAAAATTTGAAATATCTTATGTTTCTTCTTTAATTGCTTGAGTAAACTTGGTTGCACATATGTATATATGTTTTTCAGTTCAATAAGTGTGAACCATGCTTTATTTACAATCCATGTCATATTTATGTTCAAACATGCATTTTTGGACTAGGAGATTTACATAGGAAGTATGATTTGAATGACCTATAGTTATCTCCATGACATGATGATTCTTTTATAACATGCTAATGTCAAATGAAAAAGCATGAAATTCAAAATGACATGCTCAAATGAAAAAGCATGAATTGATGATTGCATATTCTTAAATGCAAAACTTGTGTGAAAAATCTTATGAGACTGAAAATGAATAAAGGATCTTGTATCCGTTCAAAGGATTTTATAATCCAAATATCTCTCTTTCTTTGTTTGTTGAACATGACTACTATCATACGGGTATCTCACCCGGAAAAATCAAATAGGGTGCAAAAAGTCGCTCATGCCATGTTTCGCTTATAAAATTGGATATAGTTGCTCTTAAATTGAAATCATTAAATTCTCTATACCCTTGCTTCTCTCATATGAATGGTAAAATTGGTTTGAATTCTTATTAGAAACTTTTGTCATTTTCTTTGCCAAATATCATTGTATTTTGGACTTGAATGCTACATGTCTTGTATGCAAAACATTTTTGATTCACACATTTTCATTAATTAAATCTCCTTGTTTCTCTCCAATTAATTGAGTTGCATAAAGTGACCTATATGATTATGCAAGTATCTAGTATGTTACTATCTCTCTTTGCTATAAGTAACCCGGTTGGGGACTACTCCTTTGCTTATATCATGACAAAAAGAGGGAGTATAAGTGGTAAGGGGAGTTGCAAAATGTAGTAGAAATTGTGCATTTTTGGGGAGAACATACATTGAGGGGGAGCATTGCATACACATAATGAAAATACCTATAGGTTATACTAAACAACCTAAAAGGGGGGTGAATAGGTTGACACACTAGTTTTAAAAACTCTTTCGTGACTTATGTCAAAACTTTGGTGAGCATACAAATTAACCTTAAACATGATTGTTATGAGAAAACAATTAACACATGTATGCTCAATTCACCAGCCTTAGTCTACAAAACATATACCAACAAACAATGTATCTCATATACAAGATATTCAATTAAGATCAAATACCACAAGTAGTACTTTGAATATTACAATGTAAGTACACTAAATACAATTACTACAACTTGCTAATGAAAGGAATACATTAAAACCAAAACAAAGATTACATGTATTAATATTAATGTTCAATATATATACAAATATCAATCTAAATACAACTATACAAAAGAATCAAAGAATAAGAGAATTATATTTACACAAATGAATTGTATATACAAATATGATCAAAATGAACATTGATTACAAATCACACTTTACACAATCTTATTTCCAAATATATCACAATTGAATATTGTACCACAAGATTAAAACATATACATAAACATAAATAAAAGAGGGATAGAAAGAATTGATACATGAGATTTTTTAATGTGGTAAAATCTCCAAAGAGGAAACATCCACGGGTTGAACTACAACCATTAGGTACTATATATATTGGATGATAGATTAGAAATTCCTCAAAAGTGACCAACCTATGATCTACTCTTTATTGGAGTCTATGTCTATCCAATCCATATTGGAAGATACAAAATCCCTCAATGATGCGAAACCACCATATATTAGACTCAATACCAAACCAACATTGTTGGATGATTAGAAATTCCTCAAGCATGCATACACATCCCATGTACCACACTTTATTGGAGTCTATGTCATACCAAATGCCTAGGCCTACCAATATACAAGCCAACTCCCTATCCAAGGCACTCATGCCTCTAGGGAGCCTCCCATGCATGACTATCCGGACCTTCCTGATCCTAGCCATGACTTTTTGCTTGGTTATCTGGACCTCTTATCCTAACCAAGACTTCCTTGCTTGACTATCCAGACACCTTGTCCTAGTCAAGACTTCATGCATTTTACAAGGACTTTCTAGTGTGATCATGTGAATACAAATGATGTAAACAATCAATTTAACATAGAACATGTGATCAATACATTCCATAGAACAACTAGACCTAAACATGTGAGAACACAAGTAATATAGTCCAGATGCCAAAACATGAATTAAACCTAGAGCATGTGAAAAACACCTAACACAAAAGCTTATAGTTTCATTCACACAAATAACACTTGAATAGATCATATATATGAAGCACATATTCAAGATGTTCTAAACATACACATAAATGCTAGAATCACAAAATATATTCAATGAATATTCTAGCCAAAGATTTAGAGCAAGAATATAATGAATAGTCAATTAAATCCTATTAGTCTCTAAATACACAAACACAAGTGCTAATTATAGATTTGTTCAATAAGAGGATCTAAGCACATGTGAGGATTATTAAATCATAAAATACATCAATCAATCCACAAATAAACCTAGATATCAAACTAATCACAATACAACTCTCAATCATGTGAAAAACCTAGAATCCTAGAAACTAGTTCACATATGTCTCTAATTAGACTTTTGATTAGGTTTGATTATGAAGCTATCTTTCTCAATAGCATTCACCATACATACACATACATATAGAAGAAGAAACCCAAAGCAAATTGAAGGTTATAAAAGAAGAAATCTCAAAGATATGAACACTACCTTGCAATCACGAGCTGGTTCATTTTTAGGTGTAAAACCACCACGAACATTGATCAAACAGCTACAAGACCACTTGGAAAAGGTAGATGACTCAATTATGAACAATCTCCAACTTGAATCATTCAATTCTGACTTCGTATGAGAAAGTTATGGTGTTTGGAAGATGAGAAAAGTTGAGAGAAAATTTCAGCACAAGAGATTCTAACTTTTTCTTCTTAAAAATGAAATGGGAGGGAAATGAGAGTTTTAAAAAGAATTCAAGAGAGATTTTAGGACCAATCAGAAGGTGCCACATCACACTTCCCATGTGGGGTGCGTGTGGCACACGGGGATAGACGAGGTCTCTAGCCGTGTGCCCCACGTGCTCCACACGTGGCCTCCAAGTTTGGTCGTTGGCCAATCTTGCTCCTCTCGCGCACCGCTCGCGTTCTTCGACCGTATCCGGGCCTCCGAACTTTGATTTTGAATTTGTCTTCGGATTACTAATCATGACTCCCATACACATAACAAAAACTATAAAACTTTGACAAATGGTTGAGAATTCATCTCGGAAAACGACGACGAAGACAACTCAACGAATGAGAATGTAAAGTAGCATAGCTATATCGTTTGGACTCGAAACCTAATGAATGAGTAACCGAAATGACCGGAACTCAATAAGGAATCATAAGAGATCATGTTCAAGTCCAAAACAAAAAATACATATGCAAATAACATAAAATCACACACGTATGCAATTTCCTAGACATAGTCCTAGAACATGCAAATTACAATGTTTATCAAATTAAAGCTAATACATGAGCATACATTACCAAGTGTGTGAAAGTGATATATAAATGATGTTCAACCATGAAGGGACACATATGAATGCCATGTGTGTGTGTGCCTAGCCTTGTAAGAGAAATGAGGTCTTATATACATTTGTAGACCGATGAAGCACATTTCTCTTTGAAGCCGGCATCTTGCATGAGTTGTGGCCAAGTCTTTCTTTGATGACTTGAATCTTCAATTCTTAGACCACTAAACAATACAAGAGAACATCGTTTTGATATGGAATATATGCCAAGAAAAACCAAAAAACCTAACACATACATTGCATGATGTTGTACTTAAATTCTTTATATGCAAATGCTTGTTTTATTTTCACTTGATCATCTCACATACACTTGCTTTGGAAAATGTAATCTTTTGTTTTGAAGGGTTGATAGTTCTACAAGAGATTGAAGACTTTAAGTTTTCTTTTTATATATTTTTATATCTCTTTTTAATGTAGAATATCTTCGTTATCCCGTAGATTCAATTATGATGTGAGGATCAATGTGAGTGGTGGTTTTGTCACAAAATAGCCAAAGGGGGAGATTGTAAGGTTCCCATTTATTGATTTGCTTATTTCATGGACAAACCACATATTGGGGTTTGATTGTAAGGGTAGTTTAGGTGATTGAGGATCAAGCTCAAAGGCCCTTTTTCAAGATCTCAAGGTGACAAGCACTCCAAAGGTATATTTCTAGTGCTTAGTCTTCTTTGAAGAGATTTAGATTGCACACACACACTTAGCATACTTGCATTTGTGTGCATTCTTTTCACATGTCACATGTCACATTTCACACTTGCACTTTGTTGTTATATCTTGTTATGTGTTTATGTGTCGTGTAATTCGTTTCCCGAATATTGTTCGGAAACGTCTACGCTTGCACAATGTTATGCTTGGTTTAGCGTGAAGATTGCCTTCAGAGAATGCACTTAGCTTCTCCTTTGGTTTCACCTTATTTGGTGAAACATTGGTTGTTATCGGCGGCCTGGCCGCCGAATGAAACTGATGTTTGAGTCCAGAAAGTTCTGGATCAATTTTGCAGTTGAATCGGCGGTTTTGTAACGGCTGAATGAAATCACCGTTCATACCTGATTGATTTTTTCTCTCGGGTTTGATTCTATGGTTGAAATGGCGGTTTCAAAACCGTCGAATGAAACCGCCGTTGTTCCCCTGTCTTCTCAGGTTCAATTCGGCGGTTGTGAACGACTGCCTGGCCGCCGAATGAAATCGCCGATCGTGCTTTTTCAGAGGCAAACTTGTCTTTTCACATGCTCTGTTTTTGATGTCTATAAATACATCACTTTCTCATCTCTCTGAACCTGGCTTTGTCAAACAAGAACCCTAAAGTCTATAGAGAGATTTGTGAGAGAAAAGGCAATCAAGATTGCTCATTTAAACACTCAAAACCATTTTCATTTGCATTAAACTTCATCTAGCATTTTCTAGCATATCTAGGATGTTTGCTTGCGTGGGTCTTTCATCAACATACTTGCTTTGGTAAGTTCTTCACTATTATCATATATAATTAGTGTTTTATTTATTAAGGCATCTCTTTTATTACTTGTATGTTCTTAGATTAATTTCTAATATTCAAGATAGAGTTGTTGTGTTGATATGATTGAGTGTTGTATTGTGATAGCTATCTAGGTTTTCATAATCTATGTTTAGCTAAGCTATTTGACATGTCATCTAGCTTTAATATCTATGATTGAATTAATTGTAAAATCATCATTCTAGATAAGCATATAGGGTTACCTAGCTCTAAATTGCATTTTGAATATTCCACATATTCATATAGGTTTTATTATCTCTTCTTAGAGAACTAAGTCTTGTGTTGTGACCGGGATTAGGTTGCTTAAATCGCTAGCAATTGGACTAGGTCCACTTGTACCGGGATTAGGTAGGTGTGTGATTATATACCGGGATTAGGTTGTAATCTTTATCAAATTTAGTGGATTCGAGGTTTGAGTGTGGCGCACTTACTAGCCCATGGTTTTTCCCGTGAGGGTTTCCACATAAATATCAAGTGTTATTTATATTCCGCACCATATTACACTTGCTATATTATATTGACTATTAGAGGTATTTTCGTAATCTTGACCATACATAAAAATTGGGTAAAATTGGATAAAATCTATTCACACACACCCCCCCCCCCCCCCCCCCCCCCCCCCCCCTCTAGATTAATATTGAACACACTGTAATTTGTTTCACAAGCAATGGACAACAAAAATCTAATGGACTCAAGATGAGCAACTGGTGCAAATGTCTCATTAAAGGTTACACCCTCAACTTGAGTGTAACCTTGAACCACTAGTCCAGCTTTAATTCTCATAATCTTGCCATTTTCATCAGTCTTATTTCTAAATACCCATTTAGTGCCAATTACATTTATATCTATAGGCCTAGGAACTAAGGACCTCACTTCATTCCTCTCAAATTGATTAAGTTCATCTTGCATAGCCCTAACCCAATATTCACCAAGCTTTAATTATCATAATCTTGCTATTTTCATCAGTCTTATTTCTAAATACCCATTTAGTGCCAATTACATTTATATCTATAGGCCTAGGAACTAAGGACCTCACTTCATTCCTCTCAAATTGATTAAGTTCATCTTGCATAGCCCTAACCCAATATTCACCAAGAATTGCTTCATTAATATTTTTGGGTTTAATTTGAGAAGTGTAGGAATCAAAAGAAATTTGGTTAGCTAGTTGATTCCTAGTTCTAACCCATTCATTCAAATCACCTATGATGTCTTGTTGATAGTGAGAGTTTCTAAGTCTAGAGTGAGAACGTTCAACAACTTGGTCATTTTGTTGATTATCATGTAAAGCATTTTCATTCTCTTGACTTCCTTCATCATCAACACTATCATTTTCATCATTTTGACTAGACTCATAACTAGCCACATCAATAGGTGTTTAAGTATCATCCAAAATGTTTTCCTTATGTTCATTGACACTATTATCATCACACAAATCAAGCATGCTAAGGTCATCTATCTTCACATTGATAGACTCCATAATAGTTTTTTTTTGGTCAAGTTAAAAACTCTATAAGCACGACTATTAATAGCATACCCAAGAAAGAGGCCAACATCACTTTTAGCATCAAACTTTCCTAAGTGATCTCTATCATTCAAAATGAAACACTTACTCCCAAAAGTGTGGAAGTAACCAACATTGGGCTTCTTGCCCTTCCAAAGTTCATAGGACGTTTGTTTTGTGCCGAGCCTTCTAAATACTCTATTTGACACATAACAAGCGGTATTGACCGCTTCAGCCCATAGGTTTCTGGGAACGTTTTTGCTATTGAGCATGACCCTAGCCATCTCTTGTAAGACACGGTTTTTCCTCTCAACAACACCGTTTTGTTGAGGAGTTCTAGGTGCCGAGAACTCATGAGATAATAGATATCCCTAGACCATCACAAAACTCACTAAAATTGGCATTTTCAAATTTCGTCCCATGATCACTCCTAATGCAACATATTTTCTTGATATCAAGACCTTTTTCATTTTGAACTTGATTACAAAACTTCTTGAAGTAATCAAAAGCATCGGTCTTGTTTCTAAGAAAATAAACCCAAGTAAACCTAAAGTAGTCATCAACGCATACAAAAATATACTTTTTGCCATTGATGCTCTCGGTTTGAATTGGCCCCATTAGGTCCATGTGCACAAGTTCTAAAGGTCTCTTGGTAGCTATGTAAGTGCTCTTTTTGTGAGACACTTTGGTTTGTTTACCTAATTGGCAAGGTTCACAAACAACATCAAGCTTCTTACTAAGATTGGGGAGACCTCTAACAATGCCATGTTTTTCAATCTTCTTTAAATCCTTAAAGTTCATGTGGCCCAAACATTGATGCCATAAATCTAGCTTGTTGCACTCATGTGCCATGTTGTAAGTTAAAGGGTCTATCTCAAGACAATAACAATTGTCTATAGACCTTTTGACTTTTAGGACAACCTTGCCCTTTTTATCGATTATAGTGCACATATCTTTGTTAAAACTAACTTCCTTAAAGATTTCACACAAGTGAGTGATGCTTATTAAGTTAGCTTGTAATCCATTAACAAACAAAGTATCGCGAAGTTTAGGCAATCCGGGGATATAAATTGTTCCCTTGCCTAGAACTTGCTTTTTGGTGCCATCACTAAAAGTGACCCAACCTCCATCCTTTAAAACAAGATTCTTAAAGAACTCTTTGTTCTCGGTCATGTTCATAGAGCCACCACTATCTAGGTACCTAGAGTAGGAGGAGTTGGCTCTTAAAGCGTATTGTGCAACTAGACATTTATGTGTGTCTTTTCTAACCCACACACTCTTCACAATACACCTCTCACTCTTACCACTATCATGCTTTGACTCAATGTTAGATTTGTTAACATGCACTTTGACCTCATTGGTCACATTTTCAAATATATCAAACAAAGCACTATCAATTTTCCTATGTATAGTAAAGTGAGGCACAACACAAGAATTAGCAAGCAAGTCATCAACAAGTTTCTTCACAACATGCTTTTCTAAGGTCTTCCTAGGTCTAGTACTAAATCCATACATGGATGATTGCCTATGACTATTCAAAGATATATCATGAAAAACATTATCAAATTTGCATTTTTGAATGTATTCAAAGCACCTAGCTTGAATATGTCCTACCATATTACAATGATGATAAATAGGTATGAATTTGAGAAATTTACCATTTGCATTTGTTTCCAAAGCATTTGGTCTTCTCACAATTTTACTTCTTTGAAGTGCAACCCTTGATGCTTCACCTCTTGCATTTGAGGTTGATGTTTTTTGAACTTGATGTTGTTGTGATCTTCCAATGAAGTTCCTTGTTGAAGTAGAAGCACCTCCGGTAGCTTTCATTGCTTTAGCTTGAGAGAGAGTACCTACATTTGTTTCAACACTTGCTTTGACAAAATTAGATTTGTTAGATGAAGGAGTTTCCTTCTCATTGATATAACCCAAACCTTTTTTGTCACATGGATGTTTACCACTTTTAATGAGGGATTCTACCTCATTAGAACTAGATGACATCTTGTGAATCATCCTACTTGCCTCATCAAATTTATCACTAAGCATCCTATTTTTAATGGCATATTTCTCTAAGATATCATCGCTCTTCCTAACATCTTCACGAGATTTATTAAGTCATTGTTCATACTTTTTCTCTTGATTTAAGTGCTCATTAAGTTTGGCTTTAAGCATATTTTCTAGTTTCCTAGCACTAATAACAGAACTATCCATTTGCTCAATTTCTTGCTTCAAGATGCTAAGTCTATCATTGCTATCTTTTAAGTTCATTTCTAGACTTAGGATCTTGTCTTTAAGTTCATTGAAATCTTTTGAGCCTAGACCATGATTCTCTAGCTTCTTATTGAGGGACACATTGACTTTAGACAAGCATTCATTTTTAAGAATAAGATCATTGATCTTTTTCTCATCCAAGTCAATAGGTTTAACAAAAGAAGCCACATAAGAACACACTTCCTTAATCATGATTATCACAAATAAAACACAAAAACTATAAAGAAAAGAACTATCTAATTGCTTCTAGACACCTGCTCTGATACCAAATGAAATTTTCTTAAGCAATATAGTGTAATATATACCTAGAGGTAGGGTGAATAGGTATAGGCCCAAGTTCTTCCAATTTCCTTTTTGCAGAATATAACAATGAAATGCACACTTGATGTGTCTTAACAAATGAATTGTTTTAATCAACACATGCGGAAATCAATGTACAAGTGATGCAATCAATACAAGATATGGAAGATAATGAAACATAAAGCGAAATGTGACACAAGTATTTTCACGTGGTAAAACCTCCTAAGAGGAAACATCCGCGAGTTGATATCACAACCACCGGCAAGCAATTCACTATGATGAAAATGAGATACACACTCAAGTCAATCAACACATGATAAACACCCTAAGCTATCAACTCCTAGTCTACCCTCAAGGCCAAGTGAGTCACTTTGCCTACTCCCTATCCAAGGTGTGTCGTACACCTCTAGGAAGCAACTTCATATCCAAGACGCTCACGTCTCTAGAAAGATTTCTTGCTTAGCTATCCGGATCACAAAGATCCTAGTTAAGCTTCCCTAGCTTAACCATCCAGAGTATCACACTCCTAGCTAAGACTTCTTGCTTAGTTATCCAGATCCCCTTGATCCTAACTAAGACTTCTTGCTTGGCTATCCAAAACACTTTCCTAGCAAAGACTTCTTGCTCTAAACAAAGTTTCACTCACTTTGAAAGAGACTTCAACCTTTTGCAAGGCAAAATGATCTAAGTGATGCAAATGATGCAAACACAATCAAGTAGAGAAAGTTGATCACATAAGCTTTATGAACATGCAAGAGATAACTAGAATATGCTATTCAACACTCAATCACAAAGTTATCTAGAAATCAAAGCATGTGAATCAATAAGAACAAGATTAGGATATTCAATATCGCGCTCAAAAATCCTAGTTCTTAGATCATGAAATTAAACCTAGAAATCAACATGAGGCACATCATACAAGTTATTTTTAGAATCAATTTCATGTGAATCAAGTTTAGCTAAAAGATATTCAAATGAGATCACAAATCTAAAAATCAACAATTAACCGATCAAACAAACCTAGAATATGAATTAACATCATTCTTAACACATTTCATTTATCAAATAGGAAGATTAAAAGAGATGATCAAAAGAGAAAGTGAGAAGAAAATGTTTCACCTATAAATGATGAACCACGAACTGAAATCTGTTCACTGCTCAAAATCACGACATCATTTGGTTCTAAAAATGCTTGGGGTTTGTTTCTCTCTTCAAGACCAACATTTTTGGTTTTTGAATCACTTGATTCGGAGTTCAAATGAGAGAGTTATGATCAAAACAAGAAATCAAAAACTTGAAGAAATTTCTGCACTCTTTCATTTTCAATTTTTTCTTCACACTAATTTGGAGGGAAGGAGGAAGATATTTAAAAGAGAGAAGGAGAGAGATTCAGTGGCCAATCATGAGCAACCACATCACCATCCTCGTGAGAGGTGCGTGAGCCTCACGGGGCAGAGAGGAGTGCTGGCCCGTGAGCCTCACGCGCTCCTCACGGGCTCCCCCTCAAATTGGCCTTTGGCCATTTCAAGCCTCTCTTGCGCTCCTCTCGTGTTCTTTAGCCGTATTCGGGCATCCGAACTCTGAGTTCGAATCCCTCTTTGGATTACAAACTGTGACTCCCTAACGCACAAGGATGACTATGAAACTTTGATAAAATGTTGAGAATTTGAGTCGGTATATGACGATGAAGACAACACAACGTATGAGAACGTAAAGTAGCGTAGCTTCCTAGTTTGGACTCGAAACCTAATGAGAGTAACCGAAATGACCGGAACTCAATAAGGAATCATATAAGATTATGTTTGAGTCCAAAAAAAAAAAAAAAAAAACACAAACAAATAAACACAAAGTCACACAAGTATGCTATTTCCTAAAGATGGTCCTAAAACATGCAATTCTACTATGTTTGTCTATATGAGACTGATGCATGTGCATACTTCAATAAGTGTGTGAATGTGTTATACCAAATGTAGCACAATGATACAGGGACACACATGAATGAATTGTGTGTGTGTGCGCTTACGCCTTGCAAGAGGAAGAAGTATCTTGATACTTTAGCATCCAAGTAAGCGTTTTTCCTCTTGAAGACGATATTTGTATGAGAAGTTGTTTTTCTCCTTTAAAGCTTCTTTCCACCAAGAACCACCTAAGCAACTAAGCATTACAAATAAAGAGAGTTTTGCAATGGAATCAAGCCAACATAAATCAAGGATCTTACAGCATGCATCGCCTTTCTATTCAATTTTGATGCCTCAAATTCTTGAGCATTCCATTGAGCCTTAGGCTTGAGTACATCCTCTCCTCCACCCGTAGGAGTCATCATCAGTGGAGTGTAGCCGTCTTCAACCGCCATCCAAGCCATGTCATGGATTTGGCAAATGTACGACTCCATCTTGTCTTTCTAAGAGACATAATTTAACCCGGTGAGCAATGGAGGCCTTGTGCTTGAAACACCCTCGTTTCCACCATCGTTTCCACTCACAGTGTTTATGAATGAATGAAATGAATGCAAATGTATGAATGATCAAAAATCACACAAAATGCAAAACACACCAAAAATCACGAATCTCCTAAATATGTCTAGGAACCCGTTCTGATATCAATTGAAACAAATATTACGGTGTGCTAAATATATCTAGGGGTGAATAGATATTAATCAAGTTAATTACCAATTTTTCTTGATTAGTCAATATTCAATAAAACCCCAAACTAGTCAAAAATACAACCAACTTAATCTACATGCGGAAAACAATAAATTGCAAGTTGATTGATTTACGTGAGAAACCCTCAGCAGGGAAAAACTCACGGGCTACTATGCGAGCCACACACGGTCCTCAAATCCACTACTTGTAATGATGTTTATAACCTAGGTTGACCACCGTCAAACCTTTCACGGTCACTAACCCACCACTACTACCCAATGGGCCTTTAATAGCGATTCTAGACCTACTTGCTTGCGCACTAAGCAATCTTAGCCACAAGACTTAATTCTCAATGAAAAAATCAACAACCTAAGTGAATATCATGATATTCAATATGCAAGTAATGCTAGATTACACTAAATGCTTATCTAGGATGAAAGATGACAATAATCACAATCCTAGAAATCAATATTGCTATATGACATGGTATACAATATAACTATCAAAGATAAAGCAATCCTAGGCAGTAGCTATCAAAATGCAACTCTCAATTAATCAACACAATAGTCTCAATCTTGTAGATAGAATATGTTCTAAAAGCATACAAGTGATAAATGAGATTTCTTGTTAAGTAAGACACTAAATATGGATGAAATTAGTGAACAACTTACGAAGTTAAGTGTGTTGAAGAAGACCCATGTTTAAATGCATCCTAGATGATCCTAGATGATGCTAGATGATGTTTGATGCACATGGAAATGGATTTGAGTAATCAAAGGTGAGTTCTTTAGTGATTTTCTCTCTTGGAAAATATGCTAAGTTAAAAATATGATTTGGACTCACTAAAAACGACCTATGGTCAAAGTAGCATATATATATATATGAGGTCAAATTGATGCTACAACGTTTTGATAAGTTTTCAAAACTTTTGCCTTGACCGTTGTTCACCCGCTGTACGTACAGCGGGTGTACAGCGGTTCACCTAGGAAAATGAAAAACATGTTCTTTATAATCCGCTATACATAAGAGCGACAATTGGGCGACCAATGGGCGATTGCTCTCGGGTTTGGAGAGCTGATGTTCACCCGCTGTACGTACAGCGGTTGTACAATGATGTAAAAAATCCATTAGGTCACCCGCTGTACATACAATGACTGTACAACGGGTAAGAGCAAATTGCTCATAATGCCTTTATAGGTACTGTACGTAGGGCAACCCAACAACGGGTGTACAGCGCCCATACACTAACTTTGTATCCTAAAGCCTAACATGACATGGCATTTAACAAACAAGATGCAATCATTTAAACATGTATGAAGAGAATTCAAGAACATGAATGCACATACATAAAACACACAACATACAAGAAGTATAGATATGCATGAGATGTGTGAGTGTGCAACTAAATCTCTTCAATGCAATTAAGCAGAAGTGTTTTACCTTTGGAGTGCTTATCAT
This sequence comes from Acer yangbiense, assembly GCA_008009225.1. NCBI lineage: Eukaryota > Viridiplantae > Streptophyta > Magnoliopsida > Sapindales > Sapindaceae > Acer > Acer yangbiense. The sequence continues at coordinate 25,585,556 of CM017771.1, forward strand.
CTTGAGGTCTTGAAAGGGCCTTTGTTAAGCTTGATCACTAACAATTAGAAGCCTAAGCTACCCTTACATCACAAACCCCAAATGTGGTTTGTCACCGAAATAAGCCAATCAAACTTGAGGAACTTACAATTTCAATTTACCTGCATCTCCAACAACCAATTGCAACAAATCATTTAAAAATAATAATAATTATAAAAAACTAAACAACTATATATATATATATATATATATATATATATATATATATATATATATAATTTATATGTCAATTGAAACATAATTAGCACCAAAAAAAAAAAAAAAGCTCCTATTAATAAAAAAATACTTCATATTAAATTAATGAACTAATATGATCTGTCCACTCGAAACCTACTTCATCTATCTCTTCTTGGTTATATATGTTCTTACCATTAAACTAATAAAATTAAAAAAAAAAAAACAACAAAATCAAAAAGAAAATTAAATTCAATCTAATTATCAAATTGATATAAACCAACAAAAAAAGATAATTATCTCAACTTTTCACAAAGAACGTCATGAATCTCAATTATTTCTTTTATGTACCTCATGACATAATATCCACATTCTACATTGTCAGGTTGGATGGGTTCCTACAATGATAAAATAAAAATCATAAGTAATTTTTTTTAATTAATTGCATTCATCGTGTGGTAACATACAACTAGTGAACCTCACATTAACATAACTCCATTTGAGATTCTTTCTTGAAGGTTGAGTTTTGGCTTGAGCTTGAAACATTCGTAAACCACTGCGTAAATCCATTCAATACATTAATATAAAGTAGTTCTTGAAAAGAAGATATATACATACTTTATTTAATTATATAAATATATGTATATAGTATAATATAATATATATGCATGTTTAATATATATTAATATAGTTATAATAGTTATATCCCAAACAAAAATACTAAATTAAATATAATTCCACTATACTATTAGTAGCAGTACATGAAGTTCTATAAATACATGACCCAAATCATTCATAACTGTAGTAAAAGCCATAATCCAACTTACTACAATCCAAATATATTTAAAGAGCTTGAAAGGAATAGAATACAAGTTTATATTGAAAAAAAAATGCACTAACATGATTATAATTTTCTTGAGGTCTTCCACCATGTCTTTTTCAAGTGGATCTAAATAATAAACAATCATCAATAGCACCCAATGATATTAGCATTAAGAAGGACTATCAAATATGTTTAATAAATATCCATTGATGCGAATAACTTAGGATTATATGGCATGAAGAGAATTTGGTTTTCCCTAGCCCTTTGCAAGCGATTAGCAAAACAATGTGCTATGCTTTCGCGTCTGGTGTCATTATCCGATCCCTCTGCCAGAGAGACCTCTATAGGATTGAAGAAGCTAAATGTATCTACCATTGATCTGCATTTAATTTTGTTATTATATAAATGCCTACATATAACAACAATTAAAAACAGGATAACAACATTAGTGTTTCATTAAAAAGCTAAAATATTATTCTAACTTAATATTATTTTACCACTGATTTTATTCTAACTTATTCTAACCGAGCAGCAACATCTTATTCTAACTTAACATCTAATTCTAACTTATTCTAACAGGGCAGCAAAGCAGCAAGGGATGTGTGGTTCCAAGAAGTTGTGTTTAATGCAACAATAAAAAAATTAATTTTTTTATTTAATCTATTATTTTTTGTATAATTATTTATATATATAATTAAGGTGAATTATAGGAGTTCATACAAAAGTCAAATTAGGAATTCATCTTATAGTAGGAAAAGAATCAAAATAGGAATAAAATGAATTGCAAAGTAGTAAAATTCAATTCAAATTATATAAAAACTAAAACAAAACAACAAAACTTCTAGTCAATGAGGTTCTTACGAATCTACTAACACATTAGTTTTCATTGAGGCAAATTATCGAACAGGTGGTAGTCACTGTGTAGGTTGCTCTATAAGGTTATGCTCCAACATGGCAGAACCCATCAAACCCAGCCTCCCTAAATCTCCTCCAGTTATCCTCTGACTCTCTCGCCATACTAGGGCTAACGACCACTGCCACGTTCCCTTTGCTCCAGATACATTACTTTTCGTGTTTCGAACCAATCTGTGTCGTGAACATCCCCTCTCGCAAGAAATAAAATTTAAAATTAGACTACATTCTTTTTGGGGTTAAGTTTCAAGTTTCAGACATGAAACCCCGAAATCAGTTCTCTTTTGGGTTGGCTTTCAAGTTTTAGACATGAACAAAATGGCAAACAGAGATTGAGACTTTTTTTTTTATTGGCTTTTAAGTTTTAGACATGAATCTGAAAATGGCGAAATCGAAAGCAGAAACTGGGTTCTTTATTGGGTTGGCTTTCTTAGTTTTGATTCGAACATAAACCCACCCTTGAAATTGAAATCAAAGAGTTTAAGGTTGGCTTTAATGTTTGACTTGACTTTTGTAGTTTTGTGTTTGTCTTTTTTTGGTCGAGTTAAAGAAAAGAAAAATAACCTAACACTTTAAGTTATTAATTTATTTATATTAACACAGAGCCATAAGCCCATAAGTTCTTATTTAAAAAATAAAAAAAACAGCCATAGTAGTAAGTTAAGAAATCAAAACTAAAACTGTGATCATAATTCATAAGAAAAGTAAAAAATATATATATATATTAATAAAATAACAACTAATAGAAGATGGAACGACCCACATAATTAAGAGAATTTTAAATTGAATAATTAAAAACAACACATGATTCAGAGAATTCCACGAACAACAAACACATATAAATTGAATAATCTAGGCAATAAATTCGAATTTCTTAACCGTGTGCATACCTGAAAATTCTTTGAATATTCAGCGAGTGTAACATCCAGAGAATGGAATTTTTTAGAGATTCTAAAGTGTAAGAAAAAGAACCGCAACTGATTGTATTTAATTGAGTTTTTATACTATAATGTTTGGCGCCACATAGTTGAGAGGAAAATAATGAATATGGGCATGGGAAATTCTGGTTCAAATGTGATATAGGGTTTTAGTTTGATTTTACCAAAAAACCTATCTTATTTATCACGCTAACAAAATAACCTAATAATATTATTACGCATAAAAAAAAAATGTGATAACTTGATCACGGTTAATAAAACTTGTGATAACTTAATCATGGTTAATGAAACGTGCAATAACTTGATCACGGTTACCAAAAACTATTATTATTTGACCTCACTTATCTAAAGTGTTATCTCATCATCACGTTTTTTAAATGACCGTGATACTTTGGTGTCGGTTTTAAAATGCGTTATAAATATAAGACGAACTAAAAGGACTATGATCACCATATAACGGTTCAAAAAAAACATAATAAATTTGTGTGATAAAAGCCTATTTTTCTTGTAGTACCTCTACGACTGGCATGGGAAGCCACTGGACCCCAAAACATCACATACAACCGCCTTCCTCCTCAATCAGACGGCTTTTTCCTGCCTCTCCTAGCAATTCCGATTTGCTAATCGGGTATATCTTTCTTTTTATCTTCCACATACAATTTTCAGGTGCGGGATCTTGGATATATTTTTTTAATAAACCGAAACTTGAAATTTCAGTAAACATCCTGCATTGGATATCCTATCCCTTTGTATATATTATAGAAGTTTGTCCAACTTTAGCATCCAATTAATTTTGATTTTTCTTTAATTGATCATTGGTGCAAATACAATCCTGTGGTTTCTGAAAAGGAGGTAAATGTTTCAGAGTACACCCAAAATGTCAATGGATACATCCCTGGTTGGATGCTAATTTAATTTGATATGCTCATGGTGGAAATATTTAATTTTATTTGCTAGGTTGTGATTTGTGCTTTATTCAACTTGTAATTATCTTTGAATAAGCAAGCATGTGTTTGTAAGTTGTAATGACCTAAAAAGACATGTTTTTAACATGTAAGGATTGTAGGTTTGAATTTATATTAATTTATGAAATTACCTAAGCTTGATTTTCCATCAGTGAATGTTTGTATCCATGTAGTGATTTTTTTTTGGGGGGGGGGGGGGGGGGGGGGGGTGGACTGCCCGTAATCAGTGGATTTTTGAATGGAAGTCGGTGTACTTTAGATTCGTCCTGTCTCTGGTTTGGCATGCGGTTTTTTAGGCTAATTGCCTGGAGATTGGCTGTGTGCGTAATTGTATAGATGACCTTTTGATTCTTCGTCGATTTGGTCTTCAGGGTCGCCCTTCTAAAGCTCCAATGATCAAGAGTGTGGTTTGATCGCCTATACTGCCTGGTTGGATCGAAGTGAATACATATGGTGATGTTATGGGCTCTTCAGGGGTTGGTGGTTGTGATGGTATCTTTTAAAACTAAAGAGCCTTTATGAAGGGTTGCTTTGCTATTCGTTTTGGTCATGTTTTTGCGTTTGAGGCCGAGCTTCTGGAGGCCTCGTTGGCCATTAATTTTGCTTGGAATTATTGGTGGCATTGGATTTAGCTTGAGACTGACTCTTCTTATGTGATTTAGCTTCTTTCTTCTCGTTCTAAAATGGTTCCTTAGAGGGTTCGTTAGGCGTGGCAGTGTTGCATCTTCCAGATCTCGTAGATGGATTTTCAGGTTTCCCATATTTTTAAGGAGGGGAATCAGGTTACAGATGTGCTTTCTAAGCATGCTTTAGAGCTTCAAGCTGATTCTTTGTGGTTCTCCGCCTCGCCATTCTGTTCTTCTTTAGTTGGCATTGACTGTATGGGCAAGAAGTCTTTTCGATTTTCTTGATGCTTTCTTTTTGGTATGGTCTGCGTGCCTCTTTTTGTTTGGGGTTGTAAGGACCTCATATTTTGATTGACTTATTTCGTTGACAAACCACACATGGGGATGATTTTGTAATGGGTAGCTTAGGTCCTTATTAGCAAGCTTCCAAGCATTCCCGGTGACTTCAAGAGCAAGAGCGAAAGGTAAATCACTTGACTTGCCTCTTAAAGAGATTAGTTGCACACACACACATCTTTATGCATGTTTTATTCATCTTGCATTTGTGCTTCAATTATTATGTGTGCATTTTTCACATCCCACACTTGCACTTCATATCTTGTTAGTCTTAAGTGTGGTGTAATTCGTTTCCGTTTGTGTGATCGGAAACGTCTACGCTTGCACGATGGTGTGCATGTCTAAGCGCGATGGTTGACCACTTGAGAATGTCTCATTCTTCTCTTGGATAAGTGTTAGATTTGGTTTGGTTGTTTAGAGTGAAGTGTCTAGTTTCAAAAGATTTAATTTTATGTTTTAAATGTTTTTAAAACTGACCTTTGCATAGTCTTGTGACCATAGCATTTTATACAAAGTTTCAAAATGAGTTTTGAAAATTTCTGTACAAACTAGACATCCATACCTTTTCAACGGTATATTATTCATAATATTTCATGACCATTTGGATTGGTTTTGATATCTCCAAAGTGACCACTAAAACAGGGCATCTCTGCTGTTTTCCAAGTCTGACCTTTGGTCACTCTATTGACCATAACTTTTTCTACAGAACGTCATTCCATAAAAAGTAGTAGAAAGTAGACATTCAGACCTTTCCAACGGTATATCTTACGAAAGGTTTTGATGTCGTTTGGTCATAGTTTGGGGCGCTCGAAAATCAAGCTGTTGTGCTGATTTGCCAGTGCGCTGGTAACTGCGCGGGTATATACCGGCGCAATTGACCACTGCACTACTCCGCCCCTGTTTCATAATTTGACCCTATCTCACTCATTTGGAGTCCGATTTGGCTTATTTTTTAAAGGAAACTCACGAAATTTATAGGGCTATCATCTAAGCACTATAAATACATCTCTTTCTCTCATTTGTATTCAAGGAACAAATAGCTACAAAACCCTAGAGAGAGATTAAGAGTTCCCTAGTGAGAGAAAGCACCAAGATTGTTTCTTTAACTCTCTCAAACCTAAAACCCACCATCTTCATGCATCTATAAGCATCTCTAAAGCATGGGTCTTCTTTGTTTCATGACTAGGTAAGTTAGAACTTCATTGAATATCATTTAATATTCTTCTTACTCTAGATTAGGTGTTTATTGCATGATTAAATACCTAGACTCTTTTTATTGCATATATTTATGAGTCTTGATAACATGATTGGGTTTGTTTGTGATAGCTAGGTTTTCATGTTTATATAACATCTAGCTAAATTGATCTCATTGTTTGATTGAGATTGTTTGTGATAGCTAGGATTTCATGTTTATATAAATCTAGCTAATTTATCTCATTAAAATGATTGAGGTTGTTTTTTGATAGCTATTGTATCTATGATTGGTTTTCTTTTACATAGCTAAGTTGTAGGCCATGACATATAGCAAACTTTGATATATAAGATTGATTTTAATTGTCATCTTATAATCCTAGATAAGCATTTAGTGTTCCCTAGCTCTATTTGCATTTTGGATATCATATATATTCACATAGGCTATTTAATCTCTTCATTGAGAAGTAAGTCTTGTGGCTAAGGTTACTTAGGCCACAAGCAAATTGGACTAGGTTCACTTTTAAAGGCCTGCGGGTAGTAGTGGTGGGTTATAGATCGTGAGAGGTTGAGGTCAACCTAGGTTGTAAACACCATTGCAATTAGTGGATTTAAGGTTCGTGTGTGGCGCACATAACAGCCCGTGGTTTTTTCTTATTGAAGGTGAAACAAATTATAGCACGGTGTGTATAAAACTATCTAGAGGGGGGTGAATAGATTTTAAGCTTATTACCCAATTTTTCATGTTTAGTCAAAATTACGAAATTACCCCTAAATAGATAAAGCAATAAATCAAGTATAAAATACGGAAATTAAATAACACTTGATTTTTACGTGGAAACCCTCACAGGAAAAACCACGGGCTAGTAAGTAAGCCACACTCGAACCTCGAATCCACTAAATATGTAAAACGATTACAACCTAATCCCGGAAGTAATCACACACCTACCTAATCCCGGTATAAGCGAACCTAGTTCGATTGCTTGCGAATTAAGCAACCTAATCCCGGTCACAACACAAGACTTAATTCTCTAAAAAGAGATTAACAACCTAAGTGAATATATGAATATTCAAATGCAACATAGAACAAGGGAAACCCTATATGCTTATCTAAGATGATGAATTTGCAATTAAAAACAATCCTAGATATTAAAGCTAAATGACATGTTAATTAGCTTAGATAATCATAGATTATAGAAACCTAGATATCTATCATAAAAACAACACTCAATCAAATCAACACAACAATCTCTATCTTGAATATTGATTGCTTTAGTTCTACACATAGTGTAGCCCCAATTTTATATCGTTTTGTGTTCGTTTCTCGAGTAAAAGCCGGGGTTTTAACGCTTTAAATGAGTTGTGCAGGGGCAAAATGTTATGTTAGCCATTCGCTGGAAAAGGAGCTAAAAAGAAGCAAAGAGCATAACTTCCTGCTTTTAGGCGACCCCAAGGCGATCTCAGGCAGCTCGCCTCGAGGTCGCTCTGCTCTTAGGCCAGGACCAGCTTGTCTCCAATCCAGGCGAGCTCAAGCAAATCGCCCCAAGCTCGCCTCGAGTAGCTCGCCTCAAGCAGCTCGCCCCAAGCCCGCTAAGCTCTCAGGATTTTTCAGCACACGTCAAAGTGAGCCCAAGGCGAGTCCAAGCAAAATCGCCCCGAGCTCGCTAAGCTCTCGGGTCCAGAAGTGCTCACCTTCTTGGCGACCCCAGGGCGAGCTCACCAAACTCGCCCCGAGCTCGCCCTTCACCCAGAAAATTATTTTCTGCCTGGAATTTACTCTCTTGCCCTTGCCCTAATTTGCTCCCCTATATATTCTGCAGTGTTTTCTTTGAAACCTTACCAACTCTCTCTCCCAAATTGAACCAAGAGCACATTTTTATCCCTTTCCTTACATCACCACCTCCATCCTTTGAAATCCACAAAGATCCCTCCTTTCTCAACATCAAAAACACACTCATCACTCCACCTTACCATCCCATCCATCTATTCATCTTTTGGGCGGATTAGAGTTGAATGAGCTTGGAAGAGGAAAGAGCAAAGCCAAAGAAGGAGCCTTTCCAAACAGTTTCTTCTATCTCTTAATCTTTTTCATGTTCTTTTCATTAGCCATGTATTTATTTGAAATTATCTTTTGTATGGCTACTCTTTATGATATGAGCTAAACATTTAGTGCTAGGATTTGATGAAACCCCACCCAATGACTATATATTTATATTGATTCTTATCTACTCATTTATGTGCAACTTGTAGTTTGTATGGATGTTTTGGTATGCGTAATTGTTTATATTGATAGAGTGATCTCCTGTTAATTGTTCTTTAGTGGTTTGTTATGTACCGACCGGAGACGCACGCCACGTGCTCGACAAAATGTCCTCTATGCATGTCTAGAAAAGCATACCCACTTAAGCTAGCGTATAGGATTTATAAGTGTGCCAACAAACTTAATGAACCCATTCATATATTCCGAGTAATTGAAAGATAAGCTTGGGTATGATTTTGGGGTGTAATCTACTCTACTTGACCAAGATTGTAGGTTAATATTAGGGTGCATGAATCTATAAATTGCATGAGCATGTTATGGGTGAAGAATTGAGTCTAAAACGAAAGTCAACATGGGGTGGGGTGTAGTCAAGTCCTAGCATTTTTCTCTATATTATCACATTTGTGTTTATTTTCGCATTGCCTCATTTTGCTCTAGTATAAATCAATTAAGTTGCTTTAGTTTATGTTGTTTAATTTAAAACTCCTTATTTATGACTGTTTGAATAGTAATCAAGCTAATCAATTTCGGTAATCGGTTACTCGATCCCTGCGGAACGAACTTCACTTTATCATTACACTACTCTCCGACCTCGTCCTATTGCGAGAGTCATAAAAGAGACTAGAAAATTTTTGGTTGGTGAATCTGTCACGACCTAGGGTTTAAATCCCTTTTTTCGCTCGCAGGCGAGCTCAGGGCGAGCTTATTGAGATCGCATTGGGCTCGCCCTTGCCTTGAAACGTCAGCTGTAAGGATTCCCTTTTGTTGATTGGCTTATTTCGTGGGCAAACCACATGTTGGGGTTTGGTTGTAAGGGTAGTCTAGGTGATTTGTTGAAGATCAAGACCCTTTCCAAGACCTCAAGAGGACAAGCACCGAAGGTATATCTTGTGCTTACTTTGGCTTGAAGAGTTATAGATGCACACACACACACAACATGCATAACTCTTATTCTTGTATGGTGTGTTCATATTTTGTGTGCATTGTGCTTTATTGACTTATTCAATATCTCTTCTTGCATGTTGAATTGATTGCATCTTGTTATATGATAATGCCATGACATGATAGGCATTAGGATGCATTCAATACCCACACTTGCACTTCATGTATGTTAGCTTTTAGTGTGGAGTAATTCGTTTCCCTAAGGATGTTCGGAAACGTCCGCGCGTGCACAGTAATGTGCTTTGTTTTGCGCGATGATCGCCGGTGGAGATGCCTTTGGCTTCTCCTTGGTTTCACCATTTTTGGTGAATCGGCGGTTACGTTCGGCGGCCTGGCCGCCGTTCGAAACCGCCGAATGAGACCTGATTGAAATATATCTCTCGGGTCCAAAACGGCGGTTGGAATCGGCGGTTTCCAAACCGCCGAACGAAGTCGCCGAAGTTCCCCTGTTCCACTCGGGAGCCATTCGGCGGTTCAATTCGGCGGCCTGGCCGCCGATTGAAACCGCCGATCGGTGCGTTTCAAGGGCAAAATTGTATTTTCACCTGCCCTGTTTTTGGTCTCTATAAATACATCCTTATCTCTGGTTCAGAACACAAGTCTTTGATCATAAGAACCCTAGAGAGATATTTAGAGAGACTTGAAAGAGAAAGCTTAAAGATCATATCTTTATCTCTCTAAACCCATTCCCACATGCATAAATCTTCATCTAAGCATCATCTAGGATCATCTAGCATATGCTAATGCATGGGACTTCTTCAACACACATGGTATGATTTGTTGAACACTTTTATCTTACATAATTAGTGTTTCTACTTATCAATTTTATCTCATATTTTACTTATATGTGTTTAGATTAATTTCTACATATAAGATTGAGATTATGTGTTGATTGGGTTATTATTTGTTAGCTAGGCTTTAATGTTCATATGCCATCTAGCTAATTGATCTCATTTATTGATTGAGATTATTTTTCATAGCTTATTTGATTAGGTCATTATTGCCTAAAAGCTATGCCATGAATATTCTCGTGTGATGTATTGATAACTAGGTTGATAGATTGTTTTTTAATCAACTAGTTAATCCTTTGAATGTTTGTGGGTTTTATATGATAGCTTTGTATCTAGGATTGGTTATCCTTTACTTAGCTAAAGTTATATGCCATGTCATATAGCTATATGTGATATCTAGGATTGATTATATTGTCATCTTATAATCCTAGGTAAGCATTTAGAGTACCCTAGCTCTTATTGCATTAATTGAATATTCATACATATTCACATAGGGTTGTGCATCTCTTTTGAGAGATTGAAGTCTTGGGGCTAAGTGTGCTTAGGCCTCAAGCAAATTGGACTAGAGCCGCTATAAAAGGCCCGCGTGGTAGATTAGAGGGTGCTCACGCCAAGAGTAGTGTATCAGGGGATATTACTAGGGATTGAACCAAGAGTGGCGATTGGTAGTGTCCATAGCCTGAGGTTATCTAGGGTGAGGGTCCGAGAATCACTTGAGGGTGTAACCGTCTTTTCATATAGTGGATTTCGAGGTTCGAGTGTGGCGCACTTACCAGCCCGTGGTTTTTCCCTGTTGAGGGTTTCCACGTAAACATCAAGTGTCGTTTACTATTTCCGCATCTTATTACACTTGTATGTTTTGTTGACTTGCTAAGGGTATTTTCGTAAAATTGACATGCATGCGAAAATTGGGTAATAATTAGATAAAATCTATTCACCCCCCCCCCCCCCCTCTAGCTTTATATTGATAAACACACCGAGCATTTATTAAGAACTTTCATCAGCGTTTCACCTGTCTGTTTAAGTGAACAGGCGAGCTTGGGGCGAGCTTCTTGGGCCCGCCCTGGGCTCGCTAACCTCTCGGGTTGGCCTTCCTCCTTCGCTGCATCAGGCGAGCTTGGGGCGATCTTCTCGAGCTCGCCCTGGGCTCGATAACCTCTCGGGTCTGGACAGTGCAAGCGCCTAATGGGCGACCTTGGGGCTAGTTTGGTGAGCTCGCCATGAGGTCGCTATCGTCTCGGTTTTGGACACCCTGGTAGATCTGATCAGCTGAAAAAAAAAAGTATCCTACAAAAGAATCATGAACAACTAGCACACTACATCAAACACGCCTAATCTATCAAATTGAACTCAAGTAAGATGATGCGGTTGCAAAAATTAAAAAAAAAATAATAATAAAATAAAAAGAAAGAAAACGAAGGTAATTAAAACTAAACTAAGAAAGTTTAAAAAGAAAAATTAAAACTAATATTTACACAAGATGGTACCTCCCTTAGATTTCTTGCTCATGGTGGTTCGTGGAGGTGTATCACTTCCTTGGGCTTCGGATCTTCAAGTTCCCAAAAAACTTTTAACCGTTGTCCATTCACCTTGAATCTTTGCCTCTTCTCATTCTCGATCTCTACTGCCCCGTGAGGAAAAAATTCCGTGATGGTGTAAGGCCCCATCCATCGGCTCTTTAGCTTGCCCGAGAAAAGCTTCAACCTTGAGTTGAAAAGAAGCACTTTTTGACCCACTTGTAGCTCCTTGACTTCTAGCTTCTTGTCATGCCACCTTTTGGTCTTTTCCTTGAAGATTCTCGAATTCTCAAACGATTCAAGCTGTAGCTCCTCTAGCTCACTCAATTGGAGGCACCTCTTTTCATCGGCCTCTTGCATGTTCATGTTGAGGAGCTTAATTGCCCACCATGCCTTGTGCTCAAGCTCGAATGGTAAGTGACAAGTTTTCCTATATACTAACCGAAAAGGGGGACATAGTCTCACCACCCCCAGACCCAGACAACCCGAAAAAGTGGGCTTTATTTGGTAACAGGAGGGTATGGCCGGAGAGAGGTATAGATTTGACAGTTTTCGGCTCTACTTTCGTGCCACAGGCAATCAATACATTGGGTTGGGCGGGTTTTGTAAGAACCCCAAATATGGCAGCGCTTGATTTGGTGTGAGAGTTTTATTATGCCATGGTACCCCACCATTTCTCTCAGGGCATTCTAGTGGTAGTTAGGGGGCGAGAGGTCCAAATTACAGCCACCAAGATTAACGAAAGGTTTGGGGCTCCCCAGAATCTTGGTGATTATGTCGACGGCCTTCCAGACCATCAGTTCTTTGAGCTTTACAGCAGTTATCTGGCAGCCGATTTGAGGATAGACGGAAGCCCACTTTGGAATGAATACCGTAGTCCTCTGCTACTCAATGAGCTCAAGCTTGATGTGGCCTTTTGGAACCTGTTCTTTGATTATTCTTTGGCACCCAAGACCCACCGCACTGATCTGGGGTATGACACTGCTCGCTTCTTATTTTGTGCAAGAAACAGGCTGCAGATGGACATTGGCCAAATCATTATACAGCACATTCATAAGGGTGGGAAGTCAAAAGGGCCACTCCCTTTCCCCTGCCTTATCACTCATTTCTGTGAGGAGGCGGCCATCGAGTGGGACAGAGCAGGTGACAACATGATCACTCCAACATCCGACATAGGGAAGAAGACCTACAATGAGCTTGCAAGGCGCAGAGGGGTCAGGCCACTTGGGGCCCATGAGTTAGATGACGATGACTTGGGCCTGAATGAAGAGGACCTCCTGGGCCTGAATGAATTGGATGACCCAGATGACGCAGATTTTGGTGCCCAAAACCAAAGGGGTGGTCCAGATGCAGGTACAGGTATAGGTGCAGGTACAGGTACTCAGGAACCGTCCAAGGCTCAGATGATGCAGAGGATGAATGAGCAGCTAGAGCTTAACACCCAGTGCCTTCGGACGATGAACCAACAGATGACCTCCAACCACAATACCTATATGAGTGAGTACGCCGGCATAAATGAGCGGTTGTATGCTTTCCAGAGGGGTTTAGTCAGCAGAGGAGTCGAGATACCATTTATGTACCGAAGGGAGGGTAGACGTCCTTTCACGGGAGCAGAGAGTAGCTCCCAGCACCCACCTCAGGACCCCAGCTTTCCACCTCTGGGCCCATCGTTGTATCACCCGCTCTTGTTTTATTTTCTGTTATTTATGCTCCTGTTAGACTTCTTAGAACTTATTAACTATTACTATTTACTTTCCTTCTATTTTATTTAGCTTGATGGATTCTATTTTATTTTATTTCAGTTCTGCTTTCTTTAATTTAATTTAATTCAATTGCTTAGTTTAAGTGTGTGGCGTTGTATTGTGCCTAGTTTTTAGGTTTGCAGCGTGCTTTTTAGGTTGCGTTTGGCCTCTCTCCCGCTTCTAAGCTTATATTGTCCAATCCGCTTTTGTGCAAACATTGGGGACAATGTTTCGTTTAGGTTTGGGGGTGCGGCCATTCTATGACCATTTTTGCAAGATTGTTTTGCTTATGCTTATTTTGTGTGAAATTTTTAAAATTTTTGCATGATTGTGTGTGTGTAGAGTCTTGTTCTGTCCGTTCTCTTGCTTTGAGCCAAATTTTGGAGCGTTTGCTTGCTTTAATGAGATGCTTTTGGGTTGCGCCTTTTGAGGCAATTTTTTGCATGTGTTGATTCCCTGAGTCTAGGCAAAGGTTGTGCTAGTTAAAGCTACACCACATTGCTTGCACGCACCCTACCAGACTCGAAAGTGTCTAAGTAATTAGGTATCGCGCTTAAGACGTCTAGATCATTAGTGGAGACTACCCGTGTGAGGCCAGAGCCTAAATAGCGTCCTTATGAGTGTGATTTATTTCATTGTTTCATCTTAAACACTCTTCTTGTAGATAAATAAGCATAAAAATAAAAAGGACCTCACTCCATACTTTGGGCTTTAAAGAACGCTGTTTTAAGAGCATCACCGTGCTTTTGCCTTTGTTTGCTTGCTTGACTCGTACCTATAGAGATGACGTAGGCAATGTGTGTTAAGTCACTATAAATGTCTCAAACACGTCCCATGCCTTGTGTGTGTGCTTTAATGTCCTATCTATGTTGACCTACACACTAAACCCCATCACTATATCCTCCCATATCATACATATCACCACATCTTACATAAACACTAGACCATCCCATTTGCTACGATTATGGCTTGTTATCATATCACAATGAAATCCAAGAGAAATCAAAAGTGTAAAATAGCGTGTACTTAGGCTAAATGTGTAAGTTGTGCAAAGACTAAGGCTTGATTTGTAAAAAAAAAAAATAATAATAAATAAATAAATAAATAAATAAATAAAAATAAATAAAATATATATATATATATTTTGCAAAAGCCTTCTAAGCTCTCAAGTGTAAATGTTGCTAAAATATAAAGCAACTTAAAGATGAGCACAAGTTGATTAATTGAAGAATCCATGCCTAGACGCTTGTTTTGGTGATGAGTGTGCCTAATAGAAAGCTTAAGCATAATCGGTAGCTAGCCCATAATCCCATACCCACCTAACCTCTCCACCACCATCTCACCATAGCATCACTTGAACTTTAAAGAAGTCCTAATTGATCTTTAGGAGGAGTTTTAGCTTGTTGATGAAGGCATCAAATGGTGTTTGCTCTTGTTCTTAATGTTCAAATCCGTTCTTGTGGTCCATTTTCATTTAAACATTATCGGTTTTTCAAAATGTGTCATATGCATGTAATTTGAGAATTCTTGTGCTTAATTTCCAGCCGCATTTGTTTGTTGAGTGAGCCTAGATTCTGAGTGGTAAAATGAGAGAGATCTGGAAAGGTATAGAGTCGAGGCGAAATGCTATCATGAGACTCTTGTGTTCGATGCTTTTTGAAGCTTTGTTCACTAAGAAGTATGGAATTGCAATCTCTCTTGTTGTAGCACCTTAGCTTGCACTTCCCAAGTTTTTTCTTAGGGGTTTTTGCATGCATGTGTCTCAATTCGGTTCACCATTATTGCATCTCTGTCTATTGTTGGCTCAGCAGGAAAGACGTTTGTGGGTGTCGTACTATAAACCCTCACGAGACTTCACTCGTCCTACTAGGGATCGCCCAGGGGTTTAAAAGACTTATCCGGAAGTTTTAATTCTTGTTGTTTTTGCTTTCCTTAGCTATCTATTTTCTTTTTGTTTTGGTTTTGCTCGAGGACGACCAAAAGATAGGTTTGGGGGTGTTGATTGCTTTAGCTCTACGCATAGTGTAGCCCCAATTTCATATCGTTTTGTGTTCGTTTCTCGAGTAAAAGCCGTGGTTTTAACGCTTTGAATGAGTTGTGCAGTGGCAAAATATTATGTTAGCCATTCGCTGGAAAAGGAGCTAAAAAGAAGCAAAGAGCAGAACTTCCTGCTTTTAGGCGACCCCAAGGCGATCTCAGGCAGCTCGCCTCGAGGTCGCTCTGCTCTCAGGCCAGGACCAGCTTGTCTCCAATCCAGGCGACCCCAAGGCGAGCTCAAGCAAATCGCCCCAAGCTCGCCTCGAGTAGCTCGCCTCAAGCAGCTCGCCCCAAGCCCATTAAGCTCTCGGGATTTTTCAGCACACGTCAAAGTGAGCCTAAGGCGAGTCCAAGCAAAATCGCCCCGAGCTCGCTAAGCTCTCGGGTCCAGAAGTGCTCACCTTCTTGGCGACCCCAGGGCGAGCTCACCAAACTCGCCCCGAGCTCGCCCTTCACCCAGAAAATTATTTTCTGCCTGGAATTTACTCTCTTGCCATTGCCCTAATTAGCTCCCCTATATATTCTGCAGTGTTTTCTCTGAAACCTTACCAACTCTCTCTCCCAAATTGAACCAATAGCACATTTTTATCCCTTTCCTTACATCACCACCTCCATCCTTTGAAATCCACAAAGATCCCTCCTTTCTCAACATCAAAAACACACTCATCACTCCACCTTACCATCCCATCCATCTATTCATCTTTTGGGCGGATTAGAGTTGAAGGAGCTTGGAAGAGGAAAGAGCAAAGCTAAAGAAGGAGCCTTTCCAAATAGTTTCTTCTATCTCTTTCTCTTTTTCATGTTCTTTTCATTAGCCATGTATTTATTTGAAATTATCTTTTGTATGGCTACTCTTTGTGATATGAGCTAAACATTTAGTGCTAGGATTTAATGAAACCCCACCCAATGACTATATATTTATATTGATTCTTATCTACTCATTTATGTGCAACTTGGAGTTTGTATGGATGTTTTGGTATGCGTAATTGTTTATATTGATAGAGTGATCTCCTATTAATTGTTCTTTAGTGGTTTGTTATGTACCGACCGGAGACGCATGCCACGTGCTCGACAAAATGTCCTCTATGCATGTCTAGAAAAGCATACCCACTTAAGCTAGCGTATAGGATTTATAAGTGTGCCAACAAACTTAATGAACCCATCCATATATTCCGAGTAATTGAAAGATAAGCTTGGGTATGATTTTAGGTGTAATCTACTCTACTTGACCAAGATTGTAGGTTAATATTAGGGTCCATGAATCTATAAATTGCATGAGCATGTTATGGGTGAAGAATTGAGTCTAAAACGAAAGTCAACATGGGGTGGGGTGTAGTCAAGTCCTAGCATTTTTTTCTTCGATATTACACTTGAGTTTATTTTAGTGTTATTTTATTTCTTGCATTAGCATTAGTCATTAGATTAAATTAGTTTAATTTACTTAGTTTAAATATCCTTTTTCGCTTGTTTGAATAGCATCTAGGCTAATCAATTTTGGTAATCGATCACTCGATCCCTGTGGGAACGAATCTTATTCACCGTTGTGCTACTCTCCGACCTCGTTCTATTGCGAGAGTCGCTCACTAAAGAGAGCCGTAGTCAAATATTAGAATTTAATCTAAGAACCATCAAGTAATAAAAGAGATGCCATAATAAATTAAACACTAATTATGTATGATAATAGTGAAAAACTTACCAAAGCAAGTGTGATGATGAAAGACCCATGCAAGCAAGCATCCTAGATATGCTAGAGAATGCTAGATGAACTTTGATGCAAATGGATTTTTGGTTTGAGTGTTTAATGAGAAAACTTGATTGCTTTCTCTCTTAAAAATCTCTCTTTTGAAAGTAGGGTTCTTGATGATTAAAGAGTTACATTTAGAACAAGAGAAAGTGATGTATTTATAGGCATGAAAAACAGAGCATGTGAAAAGACAAGTTTGCCCCTGAAACGCACCGATCGGCGGTTTCAATTGGCGGCCAGGCCGCCGATCATAACCGCCGAATTGGCCCGAGAGGAACAGGGGACCAACGGCGGTTTCATTCGGCTGTTTCGTGACCGCCGATCTAACCGCCGAATCAAACCTGAGATAAAAAATTCAATCAGGTATGAAACGGTGGTTTCATTCGGCGATTTTGTGACCGTCGATTCAACTGCCGAATTAGACCGAGAGATAAAATCAATCAGGTCTTGAACGACGGTGTCGAACGGCGGTCGTGACCGCCGATCGTAACTGCAGAATTACTCCATACCTTACTGGAAGCAAACGGCGGTTTCATTCGGCGGCCAGGCCGCCGATCATAACTACCAATCACCAACAAAGGTGAAAACCAAGGAGAAGCCAAGGGCATTCTCCGTAGGCGGTCCTCGTGCTAAACCAAGCACATTCTAGTGCATGCGCGGACGTTTCCGAAAACTATTGGGAAACGAATTACAAGATAACAAGACACAATTACACACAACAAAATATAACAAATAAGTGCAAGTGTGAAATGTGACAAGTGAAGAGAATGCACACATATGCAATGTATGTTAAGTTTGTGTGTGCAACTAATCTCTTTAAAGAAAAGTAAGCACATAGAAATTAGGTTAGTTCAATTTTAATCAAAAAATACTACTTAATTAGTTTTTTTTAATGAAATATTTATTAATAACATTAAATAAGGATACATGTTACTCCCACATGAAAAGTAGCTATTTTTATTTTATTATATATAATAGGGTTAATAGCACCAGTACCCCCTGAACTTATAGCGCAGTTGCATAGTGCCCCCTATATTTTTTTCCTAGCATTGAACCCTTCGAACTTCCATAAATTTACAAAAATTGACGAATTACTAACTTCTGTCCATTTTTTTGTCACGTGCAGCAACAGTCAGGGTAAAGTTGGATTTTTGAAAAAAAAAAAAAACAATTTAAAAACAATATGGGGGCCATATTGCAACTATATAACAAAATCCCTAATTCCTCAATTGATCGTCAATTGAAATTGAAAGAGGGAGTAGGGTTTTTGCATCGACCTGATCACTGTAATCAGCTCCATTGAAACTTGTCATCTTGAAGAATTGGCATCTATTCTGCATCGACCTTGTTCGTGAGGTGTTCTTCATCTTAGTTATGAAGATTTCGACAGTTGAGTGATGGTGGGAGTAAGGAAAGATGGTGACAGGTAGCCCCAATATGGTAAGTGTTCTATGACACTTTTGTATTGTAGTTGTATCTGGTTTTTGAAAGGAATGTGTTGTAGTTGTGGAAGATTTATGCATTTTATTAAAGGGTATGGGACCACAATGTTTGACTGACAGCTACGTGTAGTAAAAGAAATTTGAAATCAGACCCATTTGCTGCTGGAAATTAATTTTTGAATTTGTTATATTGAATATTGTTATTTCCAATTTTTTCACATGTGATAATCAACTTCTAGGTAAACTTTACATCTTTGAACATGGTTATGTCCATTGTTTATGTAACTGTTGAAAAATATGGGTTGGGTGTTATTGATTTTAGTAGCTGATCATGTTTGAGCATATATATTTGTGTAACTGTTGAATAACAAGGGTTAGGTGTGTACATTTGTTGGTTCTATTGTTCATGTATTTGTTGACTAAATTAGATATGTATATCTTTGATTGTTGACTGAATTGCTTTGTCTTCATTTGTTATGTAGATCAACATGACCTAGATCAATTTTTTAGCTTTAGGGTGCATCATGGTGGGGAGTTTAATGGAGATATGGATGAGTACATTGGGGGCAGTGAGTTTTTATGACTACATTACTTTATATGAGTTGTCCATGCTGGATCTAGATGATATTGCCATGGAATTGGGTTATACTTTGCCAGTTGGCTATTGGATTCAAGTGGAAGGCTATGGAAAGCCCTATAGCATAGCCAATGATCAATAACTTATGTGGTTTGCAAAACAAAATACCTGGTAGTAGAGTTGTTGATCTTTTCCTTAAGCCAATAGTACCATTGCAAGAAGTCCCATTGGAAGAAGTCCCATTGTAGGAAGTCGAGGGGAATCAAATGGTGCCATACCAGGAACATGGGCCATCTGATGTTGATAACAAGGGCTTGGTACTGTTGATGAGGTTAATTGGGCTAAAAAGCATGTGTTAGGTTTTTGGTTTGTCTTGGCATGTATTCCATATCAAAACAGTGTTTATCTTGTATTGATTAGTGGTCGTTGACATGATGATTCAAAGATTCAAAGCTTCAAAGAAAGACTCGGTTGCGGTTCATACAAGATGGTGTCTTGTAAAGGAGAATAAGCATCATTACTCAACAAAGGTATAATTGACCTCATTTCTCTTACAAAGCATAGGCACACACACACAATTCATTCATAAGTGTCCCTGCATCGTTGTTCACCATTTATATAACACATTCACATGTTTTAGTATGCTCATGCATTGAACTCATATTGACATACATTGTAGAATTTCATGTTCTAAGATTATGTCTAGGAAATGGCATACTTGTGTGATCTTGTGTTTATTTGTTTGTGTTTTATTGTATTTGGACTTGAACATGATCTCATTTGATTTTTTATTGAGTCCCGGTCATTTCAGTTACTCAATCATTAGGTTTCGAGTCCAAACGATGTAGCTACACTACTTTACGTTCTCATTTGTTGTGTTGTCTTCGTCATCGTATTCCGAGATGAATTCTCAACCTTTTGTCAAGGTTTCATAGTCTTTGATGTGAGTGAGGGAGTCATGGTTAGTAATCCGAAGACGAATTTGAATTCGGAGTTAGAAGGCCTGAATACGGCTGAAGAACGCGAGAGGAGCGCGAGGGAGGCAAGCAATGGCCAAAGGCCATGCTTGAGGAGGGTGTGAGAGGCGCATGAGCCTCACGGCTCAGCAGCCTCTCTGCCCCCATGAGCCTCACGCACCCCTCACAGGCTGCTGAGGTGTCACGTGCTAATTGGCTCGTCTTTTCCCTCTCTCCAATTTATTTAAATCACCTTAATTCCCTCCCATTTCATTCTAAGAAGAAAAATTAGAAATCCAATGTACAGAATTTTCTCTCAACTTTTTCTCACCTTCCAAACACCATAACTTTCTCATACAAAGTCAGAATTGAGTGATTCAAGTTGGAGATTCTTCGTAATCAAGTCCTCTACCTTTTCCAAGTGATCTTGCAGCTGTTTGATCAAGTTTTCTAGTAGTTTTACCCAGAAAAATGAACTAGCTCGTGAATTTGAGGTAGTTGTTATATCTTTGCGATTTCTTCTTTTATAACCTTCAATTTGCTTGGAGTTTCTTCTTCTATATGTATGTGTATGTATGGTGAATGCTATTGAGAAAGATAGTTTCATAATCAAACCTAATCAGAAGTCTAATTAGAGATATATGTGAACTCGTTTCTAGGATTCTAGGTTTTTCACATGATTGAGAGTTGTATTGTGATTAGTTTGATATCTAGGGTTATTTGTGGATTGATTGATGTATTTTTATGATTAATAACCTTCACATGTTCTTTGATCCTTTAATTGAGCAAATCTAGGATTAGCACTTGTGTATTTGTATTTAGAGCCTAATAGGATTTAATTGATTATTCATTATATCCTTACTCTAATTGTTGGCTAGAATATTCATTGAACACATTTTGTGATTCTAGCATTTTTGTGTATGTTTGTAACATCTTGAATTTGTGCTTCATGTATATGATTTATTCAAGTGTTATTTGTGTGAATGGAACTAGGAATTATATGTGTTAGGTGTTTTCACATACTCTAGGTTTAATTCATGTTTTGCATCTAGACTATTTTTGACTTGTATTCTCACATGTTTTTATGTCTAGTTTCCATGGAATGTATTGATCACAATTCTATGTTGAATTGCTTGTTTCACATGATCATACTTGGAAGTCCTTGTAATAGGCAGGAAGTCTTGACTAGTACAAGAGGTCTGAATAGTCAAGCAAAGAAGTCTTGGTTAGGACAAGAGATCCGAATAACCAAGCAAGAAGTCATGACTAGGATCGGGAAGTTCGGATAGCTATGCATTGGAGGCTCTCTAGAGGCATAAGTGCCTTGGATAGGGAGTTGGCTACAATATTGGTAGGCCTGGGTGTTTGGTTAGACATAAACTCTAATAGAGGGTGGTACATAAGATATGTATGCACGCTTGAGGAATTTCTAATCTTCCAACGATGTTGGTTTGGTATGGACTCCAATATATGGTGGCTTTGCTTCATTGAGGGATTTTGTATCTTCCAATAGGGATTGGGTAGACATATACTCCAATAGGAAGTAGATAAAGGTTGGTCACTTTTAAGGAATTTCTAATCTATCATCCAATATATATAGTACCCAATGGTTGTAGTTCAACTCGTGGATGTTTCCTCCTTAGAGGTTTTACCACGTTAAAAAATTTCATGTGTTAATTCTTTCTATCTCTCTCTTTCTTATTTGTTTTAGCGTGTGTTTTAATCTTGTTGAATATTATTCACTTGTGATGTATATTGGAACAAGATTTTGTAAAGTGTGATTTATAAGCTAATTCATTTTGATCATAAATGTAAATATAATTCTTTTGTATAGTGTTACCTTTGTGTATAGTTATATTTGTTTATACTTGTAATACATTGAACAATATTGAAATACAAGTATTCTTTGTTGTTGAGATTTTATGTTATTCTTCCTCATGCAACTCCTTGATATATATAGACAATGCTTAAATGATCACATGCTTATCTTGTTTATGTATGAATGTTTGATTTATGTGTTGTATGTAAAGCTACCTTGAGGGACAAACATGAGTTTGTTTCAAGGGATTGAAAAAGGTGTAAAAACCTATTCACCCCCCTCTAGGTATGTTTTAAGCAATTAAACTAAGTTTGTATACTTTTAGCATGGGCCTGCTATAGTTGATGGGCCACCTGATGTTGAATTGTATGGGCCATCTGATGTGAATTGGGCTGATAATATGGTGCATGCTAGGGTTAATAAAGAGGCTAGTAATAAGGATAAAGGAAAGCATGTACTAAAAGAGGGTCAAGGTGAAGGTGAAGCAGAAAGTGAAGCTGAGGGTCAAGCTGAAGCAGAAGCTAAGGGTCAAGGGAAGGTGAAGCAAAAGGTGAAGTTGAGGGTCAAGTTGAAGGTGAAGCTGAAGCTAAGGATGATGCAGATATTTTAGTTGAATCTGATTATGAGCAAGAGGTAGATGACATTGCAGTTGAGACTTGTGTCAATCCAACCAAGATTTGGGATAGTTTAAATGTCCCAAATAGACCACATGAAGAATGTGCATCTAGATCTGATCTTGAAGATGTATCAGATGAATTGAATAGCTTAGAATGGTCAGATGGTGAGGAAGGTGAACAAGGACGAGTTCGAAATTTCATTCACAGATCATACCATCAGTTTCATCCACAAAAGGACATGCAGGACCCAGAATTTAAGGTTAGTATGTTGTTTGGAACTGCAGATATATTTAGAAAGCCATTAGGGCACATGTTGTAAAGCATTGGCATGATGTTAAGTTTTAGAAGAATGATCAGCATAGGGTTAAGGTAGTATGCAAATCACAGGCTTGCAATTGGTTTGTGTATGCTTCTTAGTTGAGTGATCACAAGACCTTCCAAACTAAAACTTTATGCACTGAACACACGTGCTATGAGTTCTAAGAACAAGTTTGTGAATTCAAAATTAATAGCAGAGAAGTACATAGACCGGTGGAGAAAAAACCCTAATCGAAATTTCGTTGGAATGTCAACGAAGTTAAGGATAGACACTAACATGGTTGCTTCGAAGTGGTAGTTCTACCATGCTAGGAACGCTACAAGATAGATGATTGATGGTGGTGTGAAGGATCAGTATTCCAAACTTAGGAAGTATGCTGCAGAGGTGATGAGGATGAACCCTGATACGACAATTATCTTGAAGTGTAATGACAGTGGAAGGTTTCAGAGGATGTACATATGTCTTGGGGCTTTGTAGCATGGGTGGAAACAAGGATATAGGCCCCTTTTAGGTTTGGATGGGTGTTTTACAAAAGGATATCATATTGGGCAGCTTCTAACAGCTATTGGGGTAGATCCAAATAACCAGATGTACCCAGTAGCTTATGTCCTGGTAGAGGCTGAGACCAAGGACACATGGGGTTGGTTTCTAGTGCAGTTAGTTGCTGATTTGGAACTGAATAATTCTTTTGGTATTGTTTGGATTAGTGAAAAGTAGAAGGGATTAATAGATGCTATTGCGGAATGGTTTCCAAATTCAGAACATAGGTTCTGTGTGAAGCATCTGTACAGTAATTTTAAAGCTCAACATAAGGGGTTGATACTGAAACAAATATTGTGGGGTGCTGCTAAAGCTACAACTGAACAAGAGTAAGTATTGTATATTATGTTTTGTTTTCAATTGGTTAATATTTATGGTTTCCAACTTGAAAAATCTTTTTGGTTACCACTTGGCTTCACAGGTTTAATCACTTGATAGAGAAGATGAAGACTGAGAGTCTACCAACATATAACTGATTAGCTGGAAAGGATGCAAAGCATTGGTCAAGAGCCTTCTTCAATGACATAGCTTTGTGTGACATGGTTTGTAACAACATGTGTGAGACCTTCAATGCAACAATCCTAGCAGTTCGAGACAAGCCAATAATCACTATGATGGAGATTATCAGAAACTACCTGATGACAAGACTAGTGAGGAAAAGAGCAAAATTGGAGAAGTGGAGTCATGAAATTGGACCAAAAGTTTTCAGGTTTGTCTTCTAAACCTTTATTTTCTTATGCCATTGTTTTTTTTTTTTTTTTTCGTATGGCATGATTACAGGTAATTTCTTATGGCTTGCTTTAGGTTTGTTGAGAAGATTAAGCGGGAAAGTGTCTACTGCTATCCTCAGTACAGTGGAAACTTCACTTACCAAGTAAGGGCTCGTGGAGAAGAACAGTTTGTGGTTGACATCAACAGTAGAACTTGTGGTTGCAATATGTGGCAACTAATAGGACTACCATGTGTGCATGGAATGGCTGCTGTATTGAGTACCAACCACAACCCTATGGACTTCATACACTTAAGGTACAAGAAGGAAACTTTCATACATGCATACACTCCAATAATTTATGGGATCAATGGGCCAAAAATGTGGCCAAAATCCAATGAAGCACCAATGAAGTGTCCAAATTTCAGGAAACAAAGGGGAAAACCAAAGAAGAAGAGAAATTTGCAATCGAATGAGGTCAGAATAGGGAATACAACCAAGTTGAGAAGGAATTACGTAGTTGTAACATGCGGGAAATGTGGCAATGAGGGACACAATAGAGTAACTTGGGACAGAAGGGGTGGAGGTACTGACAGTGTTGTAACAACAAAAGGTGGGAGTCAATCTGTTGGAGGGAGTCAACTTGATGGAGGGAGTCAAGCTGAGCATCAAGATGGTCAACCAAAGGGTGGGAAAAGAATAGGACAAATAAGTAGATGGGTTGCTGCTTCACTTCATCAAGATGGTTTGCTTTTGAGTTTGATGCTTCTATGCTTT
Source organism: Acer yangbiense (assembly GCA_008009225.1). Taxonomy (NCBI): domain Eukaryota; kingdom Viridiplantae; phylum Streptophyta; class Magnoliopsida; order Sapindales; family Sapindaceae; genus Acer; species Acer yangbiense. The sequence continues at coordinate 25,610,349 of CM017771.1, forward strand.
TGTATTATAACATATATGTAATGCTTTTGATGGTTGTATTTATGTCCAACCTTAATGGTTGGTGAACTCTAATGGTAGTAGAAATTATGTACATTTTTTTCCTCGGCTGCTGTTCTTTTTCTTGTTTGCATTTGGGCTTTTATAAAATCTTCACTGTTTCAAAAAAAAATAATGGTTGGTGAACCTTAATGGCAGTACTGTTGACATGTAATGTGAATGTGTTTTTGTTTTTGGTTATTGTAATGGTAATATGTGTTAGGATTATGCTCAATAGCAAGAGTGTAATATTGTAATTAACAATCTTTTTCATATTAATAAAGTGATTTCTGGTTTAACAAATCTTATAGCATTTATAGTTTAATATTATAGTTGTCAAAGTAAATAATCATAAGGTCTAAAGACTATGAGAAAAGAAGAATTGTTCGTACATCTTGATATGTATGAGGTAGACACAATTCTTTAGTTAGTCTTGAATAATGTTCACAACTTAAGTTAAAGGTTGGGCACCTTTATCTTGTTAAAGTTGTAGAATTCTTTTGCTAGCATTTGAGTGGGATCAAATGAGATATGATGAGTCTAAAATCATCGGAGTATCTTCGAGTAAAAGAATCTAGTGCACTAGGTGCATGAACAGGTTCACAATGAAAAGCTTTATCTAGAACCGTCAATAGATAATAGTCTTTTCATTATCAGGACAATCGGAGAGTCTATCTTAATCCTGAGATAAATGATGGACTTATGGTTGCAAGTGATATCATTTGAGTTATCAATGAGTACGATTATATAGCATAGTCTATCCTCGATAGTTTGGTGATATTCATTTGTTAATCGATAGTGGACTTCATTTATAGATATGGACATCGTGGCTCCATTTATTAAATGAGAGTATAATATCATCATGTGGATGTTTTGAGGTAATTGGATATTAAATCTCAACGTTGAGTTTTCGATAATGACTATTGAAAACATGGCTTCTGGACAAGTCAAAATATCCAAGTTCAAAACGTGGTCATATGAGTAAATATGGTAACTTAGAGAGTTATAGGCGGTCTATGAACTTTTGGCGATTACTGATATTAATCACGAGGATACACTATCTCCAACATGATTGTCTAGGGTATGAATGAGGAACATCTTCTTATTCTATCTTTATTTAAGAGTTCAATTTTAGCTCTTTAGTGGAATGAGTTAAAATTAATGGATTGGAAGTGAATCATTTGTTGATTGTGATTAGGTTATGTCTATTGAAGCTTAAATTTAGATAGCCCGCCAAGATCTCCAATCCACACGGACTTACATGGATCACTTGATATATTCTACCGGACCAATTTATGGGTCCATCTAGAATTGCATTTAATAGATTAAGAATATAATTTGCACATTATTTGTTTAATGGGCTGATCAATTATATTAATATATTAATGAAAGGCATGTGGGCTTGTTTCTTTTAGTAAGAATGGGTCTGGTTCACATGTGGGCTTTTTATTTAAAGTCCAATGGATTAAATAAAATAAGGAAATAATATTTGGCCCATATATTTAATGTGGGGCGGCAAGGCTATATTATTAGTCAAAAATATTATTTTATTTTATTGTTTGATTAAATGAGAATTAATTAATTTATTAATTAATTATTTAATTAAGAAACAAAATCTTTTTCTGACTAGGAAATATGTTTCTTAGTAGTATACTATTGTGGTAGTATAATAATATTAAAGACTTTATTTGGTAAGTAGATAAATAAAGGGAATTTATTTATCTAATCCAATTAGGAAGTCTTTGATATAGTCACAAATACACTAAAGAGTTGGATTAGGGTTTGTATATAATATATATGCATGCGGAATATATATATGAATACATGCATTTGGAATATATACATACATATATGCATGCGGAATGGAAATATATATTTGCATGAATACATGCACGAGATAAATATATAAAATTGAATTCATGCAATGATGTATATTGTGCAAGTGAATGCACTAGATATATATATAATATATATTGTGCAAGTATTTCGCACTACATATATAGATAATATATTGTGCTATGAAATAGCACTAGATATATATATATATAATATATATTGTGCAAGGATATATATATATATAGATAATATATTCGGAACCCTAAAAGTTTTTAGAGATTTTATATTTCTATTGCTTGAAAAATAAAAAGCTATCTCTTAGACTAGTGTGATAATTCGGCCAAGAGAGAAAAAGAGAAGAGATCGTTTTACTTCGATAGTGCACTACTAGCTTATACATCAATAGGCTTTGTGCACAACTTCGAATAAGGTTCACGCGAGTTTCGATCATTAGATTGAGAATTCAAAAGTGACCGGAACGTTCTTTGTTATCTTTTGGAGGTTTTGTGACTAACGAAAAGGAGAAAGTTTTGTTTGTCCATTCTCAGGTACGCAATTCAAAGAAAAGGGAGACCACGCTCCTAGGTGATTCACGTTCGTGCTAGGATTGAAGATCTTGTGGATTACCATCGACGTAAGTCAATCGGATCACGCGACAAAAGGTATTCTACTTTTTGTTACTTTATATGTATGTTTAATTAATTTAAAGGGTTAAGGTTCATATAAAGGAAAAATTTTAAAACATACTAAATCTATTTTTAGTCTCGCTTCCGCTGCGTGTACTACGATTTTTCCCTACAATATGAATGTCATAGTCATGAATGAGTTGGATGTGAATGTCATTGTCATTTTCTTCTAAGATTTGTATACATTGTTGTTGATAAATTCATTAAAAATAGAAAATGTAAACAACAGGAAAGTTGAGAAGATGAAAATTGAACCAAACTTGTTTTCATAAAAACATAACATACAAATTTGTTAAATCGTTTTGTTCTTTCAAACTCCCTACAAATACACTTTACATATTTTCCAGTAGCTTTTTTCCTAGTGCTACAACCACAACATGACACAAATTCCTTCTCATTCCTCCTCTAGAACTGACTTTTTCATTTGCAACAACTGGAGATACAAATGTTTCGTTGCCTTCAAAACCATTAGTTTCCAACGATCTTATCTCAAGGTCTCGTATTCTTCTAAGCAATCCAAGAATGATTACTTTCGACCTTGCACACATAGGGGGATCAGACCATCTGAAAAATCCACAATTCCCATATCCCTGCTAAGATAAAACAAAATGAACACAACATTCAAGAAAGCAACCGGAAAATGAACACAACATTCAGGAAAGCAACCAAACAAAATGAACACATACCCGATAATTATAGCAACCCTAAAAACGTATTCCCGGATTAGAATCCGTCTAAGATGTGAAACATCTAGCTCGTATTCCAAAGATACACTTTGGGTTCAAATCCCTAATGTCAGTTTCATCATTCATTTTTCCTAAACACCAAGGAAGAAGAGGGAAGAAGAAGGAAGAAGAAGGAACGAAGAAGAATGAAGATGAAGAAGGATACCTAATCCTCAATTGACAGATTGCGAATAAGGAACGAAGAAGAAGAAGAAGAAATTGTTTTTTCAAAAATCCAACTTTACCCTTGACTGTAGCTGCACGTGACAAAAAAATGGATGGAAGTTAGTAATCCGTCAGTTTTTACAAATTTATGGAAGTTCGAGGGGTTTAATGCTAGGAAAAAAAATATAGCTAACACTATGCAACTGGGCTATAAATTCAGGGGGTACTAGTGCTATTAACCCTATATAATATGAAAAATGAAATATTTAATACTAACATTAAATAATGCCAAATGAAAAGGAGTTATTTTTATTATATTATTATATATTATATATTATTATATGAAAAATGAAATATTTAATACTAACATTAGATAATGCCTTTGTGAAGGGTTGCTTCGCTATTCCTCTTGGTCGCGTTTGAGGCCGAGCTTCTGGCGGCCTCATTGGCCATTAATTTTGCTTGGAAGTATGGGTGGCATCGAATCTGGCTTGAGAGCGATTATTCTTATGTGGTTCAGCTTCTTTCTTCTCGTTCTGAAATGGTTCCTTGGAGGGTTTGTCAGGCGTGGCAACGCTACATCTTCCAGATCTCGCATATGGATTTTTAGGTTTCCCATATTTTCAAGGAGGGGAATCAAGTTGCAGATACGCTTTCTAAGCATGCTTTGGAGCTTTAGGTTGATTCTTGGTGGTTCTCTGCTCCGCCGTTCTGTTCTTCTTTAGTTGGCAATGACTGCATAGGCCGGGAGTCTTTTTGTTTTTTTTTATGTTTTCTTTTTCTTATTTGGTGTGGCCTGCAACCTGCGTGTCTCTTTTTGTTTGGGGTTGTTTTCCCCCTGGGTCTTTGTGCTTTATTTCTTTTTGTCACTTTTTTCTTTTTTTTTATCTTTTATATATATGGATACTGTCTAAGGGTTTTTCAACATATGATCGCTTGTGATGCTTTTTCCCTTTAGATCAGTCCAATTTTATTAAAAAAAATATATAATGCCATATGTCACTCCAACAAGAAAAGTAGATATTTTTATTATATGATGATATATATATATATATGATTATATTTGATATGATTATAAATATGATAAATTAACTATTTGATTTCAAAAAATGAAATATTTATTAATAACATTAAATAATAATATATGTCACTCCTATATGGAAAGTAACTATTTTTTTTATATTATATATGATGACTACTTGATCTAAAAAACTTTAGAAGAATATTCAATAATACAATTGACATTTTTATAATAATAACAATAATAATAATCACATGTTCACCTTTGTGATCATGTCCATTATTAATTTTCTTTCTTTGAGTATACATAAGTTGGGGAGTGGTTCTGTGGTTGGGTTGGTGGGGTGCGTGTCCAATACCAGTAACATATATATTTGCTATACAATAGATCAAACCAAGATAAAACTAATTAAGGGAAAGAAAAAAAAAAAAATTAATAAGAAGAAGAAGAAAACCCAAAAAGAAACACACGGGCCCTTTGCCTTGGTGGCCAGAGTCTGGCTGAGACTCTCTCCCACCAAGGTTCAATCCATGGCCCAAGTGTGTATTTAGGGAATGGTGTTCCCTCCATTGTGTGGGTCTTGTTCCACCTAGGTGTGTGGGTAGTCTCTCCCCTCTAGTGGGAGTTGCGTTCCGGGCTGTGCTTGTAGAGTCTTATCTCGCCGGTCCCGGCAGTTGTATGTTATCAAAAAAAAAAAAAAAAAAACCCAAAAAGAAATGGAAATAACAAAGGTTATTACCCATTGGCTTCAAAGGGAAATAAACATAGGACTCAAAAGGAGATCCTCTAATAGGAACTCGACACGTGTAACAAAAATGTTTGTCAGTTTTGAAGGTTGGTGTTGATATCCACTAGGCATTGCTATGTCGCACAGACGTTAAAATAATGTTATTCTGTTAAATTTAATTTTGGGTATTGGCAGAATCTGAAGTATACAGTGAAGAACCTTGGATTTTTACAGTTTTCGTACTTAACAAAAAAATCTACCAATTAATAGATACAAGAGAGAACACAGTATCTATCAAACAAAAAGATAAAACATGCATAAATCCAACAGCCAATTTCAGTTTCATTCCGAGGGACGAGGGTTTCCATTTCTCTCCCTTTTTTTTTTTTTTACTGCCATTAAAACCATACCCCTCATGAAAGAGAGAGAGTGTGTTTTTATTTTATTTTTATTTTGGGTTTTATTGATAGAGAGCGAGAGAGAGAAAAAAAAAAAACATGGGGAGAGGGAGAGTTGAACTGAAGAGGATAGAAAACAAAATCAACAGGCAGGTTACATTTGCTAAGAGAAGAAATGGGTTGCTCAAGAAAGCTTATGAGCTCTCAATTCTTTGTGATGCTGAGGTTGCTCTCATCATTTTCTCTAACCGTGGCAAGCTCTATGAATTCTGTAGCAGCCCTAGGTATCTCATATACATCACTTTCTCTCTCTATCTTACACACTTCTTATCATCATTTATGTCTTATTTTTTGAGTTCTGACTTGTATTTTTGTGCAAGATCTGTGCTATTGCTGAAACCTAGCTTGTATTTGATAAGGTTTCAGTGGTTTCACAAGCAAAGAGAGTTTATATTTTTTACTCTTTTTTCACTCCCAAATTTTTGAATCTGTCCTTTAGGTTTTCATTTGCTTTCACTCTATTTTCTTTTTCCTGATTTCAATTTTTAAAGTGGAAGTGGGGTTTCTCTATATGGGTTTTGTTTTGAAGATTTATTCTCCTTTGATATCTTCTGATTGTATTTGAGTTAAATGAAGATTTATTTGCTTAGCTTTTTTATTGATGAATGAATTTTCTAAAAATAGCTCAATTAAACTCGATCTTTTGATCATTTTTTTTATAAAAATAAATTAGGTTTTACTGTTCCTTTATTATTATTTTTAGGCCATATTAGGACGGTATGATTACTGTGTTCATGATTGTTGTTAATATAAAATATAAAGTAAAATAAGTATTTGTGAAGTTGAAAGCAGTTGCTGATAGTCTAATACTTGACACTAATTAATTATTTATCAGTTTCTATAATATAGGTAGACCACTAACACTGATTTACTGTTATGATTTGCCACCAGAGTTGAGCTGTGATGTTTTGCAGAGTTAGTCAGCTGCAAACTTAATGGTGCAACTAAATTTCTGTTTCAGATAGATAGAGAGAGAGCTTTATTTTGTTTTATTTTTCTCTCTAAAAGCTGCAAATCCCTAGAAACTGTTCAAATTTAAAAATATATATATATTTTTTAAGTGAATATATATCTCTTTTGTTTTCTTCTACTTTTTATTTTTATTTTTATTTCAGAAAATGATTTGATCTTGGTTAGTTACAATAACAGGCTGAGAAGCAGTCCTATTACTGAAGTTTGATTAGACAAAAACCATTGTACAAAATAGTTTGAAATGAAATCTCTGGCTTGGAAAAGACTTTGCTTCTTGTTTCTTGGGTGGATCGGCTAAATCCTTTTTCATCTCTCAGTTTTGTTCTCTTTTTGTGTTCAAAATTATTAATAAAAATACAAAATTCTTAATTGTTTTGTTTTTAATGTTTTTTACTCGGTGCAAATCATCTCTTAGTAGAGATGGTAGTGCACATCCCTTCAACAGTTGTAGTGAGGGTTTCGAGTCCCACCATGAGCATTTTACAAGTATTTGTGTGAAGTTTTCTCTAGGTTTGTGAGCGTAATTATCCGGACCACACATATATCGTGAAGGAATTTTAGAGGGGTTTCTCTCTAAGATCGGCTTTTGTTAGGGCAAATACTTTGATTATAAATTTTGGAGAATATGTGGAAGTATAAGATTATCCTCCTAATTTGTGCTTGTTTTTTTTTTTTTTGAAAAACCTAATTTGAGCTTTTCTTAACTTTGAAGGATCTTTTTTCTTACATGATTATAATTATGTAAAAATAAACTTGTTTATTATTTTATTATTTTTTTACTAAAATATAATTCTATATTAAGGTAAAAATCTGTTGAATTACTTCTAAACTTGTATCAAGTTTGCCTTATATTGTTAGATTATTGTACTCACTCACGAACACAATAAATAAATGTTTTCTTCAGACTGTTTATGTGTTTCGTTTCCTTTGCCGATTGGGGTGTAGCTATTAGGTTGTTATTAACATTACTTTTAGTTATGGAGATATGAACTGGAATGAGGCACCTTCATGTATTGCATATGAGTTTACAGCGTATGTTAATCAAATACTGTTCGGTTTTTGGAGCTAAAAAGTGTCACATATTTTATGTTTTTGTTGAAATATTTAGTTATGCTACTAGCTAGGCTTTGATTTGTTTATTCTTGTATGTAATTAATTAGTATGGTGAAAACAATTGAGCGATACCAAAGGTGCAGTTATGGTGCAATGGAAGCAAGCCGACCCATCAACGAGACTCAGGTACTGCTTTATTTTGTTCTTGTTTGTTATTTTACAAGTAAATATTAATCCAAGCAAAAGTAGATATTAATTCAACATTCAAACATCCACAAATTAGAACACTCAAATACCAATCACATCTTACATGATAAAAGCTCCAAGAAATTTAAAGTTAATTTAATAACTTCATTTAAATTAAATAATAATTAATTTATAAAAAAGATTAATTAATAAATTTTAAAAAAATTTAAAAAAAAAATTGGAGCGGTGGGGGAACCCATCACTACCCCCATTCCTGTTTAGATTTGTGGGTGAAATTAACCTCATTCTCATCCCCGTATCTTGGGAAATGGGGATGAGCCCCGTGGGAATTTTGGCCATAACTACTCCAACCCTAGCAACAGTTGCCATACACAACATCAACCATTTAATTACCTCATTAATTCATCTATTTTGTCTCAATTTCTTGTTTGATTGTTTGGTTTGGCTAAACATGCTCATGAGTCATGGCTTTGATTGACTTTTCTCTGTAAAAAGTTTCCTAGAGAAAGCAGGTGGGGATGGACCTGAGTTCTCTGTTGGAAGACCTCAAGGAGACTCTAACTATTAAATTGTGAACTCCAACGTCGTCATTCATATTCCCTACTTTTATCTTAGCTAAACCCTTTTTTTGCATATGTTAATTTACTAAGAATCAGTCTAGCTACCAGGAGTATTTGAAGCTAAAGACAACAGTGGAGGTCCTACAACGATCTCAGAGGTGATTTACTATACCCTAAATGCAATATTATTCTTTCTCTTTGGAGTTGATTTAAGTCATAAATGTTGTATATATATTACTCTAAATAATTAACTCCAAATGCTGTAGAAACCTTCTGGGAGAAGATCTGGGACCGTTGAACACAAAAGAGCTCGAGCAACTTGAGAATCAACTGGAGACATCTTTGAAGCATATTAGGTCAACTAAGGTATTTAAGATTACTTGTATTATTTATTATTATTTTTAGGATTGACATGAGTCAAGATTCTGTTAGGATCTATTTAAATCAATAACTTTTATAAGTGTGCTCTATCCTCTAGATATCTACCTTGAAGAAATTAAGTCTCTATTTTCATAATTTTTTAATTTTTTTTTAATGAATAAAGTGGGATTCCAAGCTCATCATTAGATATTAAAAGGGAGGTGTATTACAAACTTAATCAAGAATTAGTGTGCAGTAACAGGATATAGTCTTTGTACTCTAGGAGAAATGCTTCAGCATGTGTTCACATTCAAGCTTTAATATATATATATATACTTCAATACATTTAATTAAATCAACAATGTTATTGTCTAGAAAACGAAATAAAAGACAATAAATAAATAAATTAATAAATTCTTTTATTGTATGTCTATTTGATATTCTTTTAAATAGTTAATAGTAACCATATTAAAAGTATCCACTTGATTTATCAGGCAATCAACAAAAATTAAAACAAAAACTAAATTCTTAAATTTGAATTTACATACCTTTTAATCGGTAGAAACTGTTGTCAAAGATAATATAAATGATAGATTTAAAAAATATTGCTAACATCAGAAGTATAACTTGTAAGTTGTAATAACAAAAACTCATAACAAAAAAGAGAGTTGTAGACTTGTAGTTTTACTTGTATTGTTGTAGATAAATGAGAATATGTTTTTAGATAATTTTTAAATGGTAAAATATTATTGGTGAGAAGTTTAAGGGTTTTTTTTTAAGGGTTATACTAAAGGATTTGGATCCTCTGCTGATCTGATATTTTTCCTAACCTTTTTAAAACATGTGATTGGGTGTTGATAAAGTGGTTATGAAAACCAATCACATCTTAACCACCTATTCATTGTAATACTTATGTGTCATGAGATTATGTGAGGTCAGGAAAAAAATCAGATCAGTAAATAATTCAAATTCTATACTAAAACAACTTAAATTTATAACTTAAAATTTTAACTTCAACATCTCAATCACCTCATGTGCTCTTAATCCAACTATCCAAGAGTTATAAATGCTTGAAAAGTGGATTCTCAATAATCATTGATTCATTTATAATGGGTAATTGTTTAATAATTTATAAAATTATCCTAATTTTTAGGCTTAAAATAAATGCATCCTATTTTCTAGCTACATTTCCTAATAACCAAAGGGTTGTTTGTCTTTTCCACTTAAAACTTAATGGGTCTGAATCATAATTATTAAGTTGTTTTGTTTGTTTTTTAAATGGTGAAACAATTTAAAAATACCAAAAAACAACTTAAAATAAAAAGTAAAAAATTCTTACTTTTCACTTAACTGCAAATCACTGAATTGTATTAAATGCAATCCAAAATCTTTTCTTCCGATATTATCCCTCATATATAACATATTTCCAATTTCATCATAATTATATATGGTACAGAAATCTTTATTTTAATATATTAATTATTTTAAATAGCTTTAAAAATAAAAAAGAACCATAATCACTTCTCATATTGGTGTTTAATATCAATACTTTATTATGATATTATGGTGATATATTTATATATTATTTGTTTAGAGTGTTTTATGTGAGTTTTCCTGCTACCCCATTTATTTTTTGAAAAAAAAAAAAAAAACTTTTCTTTTCTTAGTAAAATGAAGTTTATTTATTATAATTGAAGAAGAAGATCATGATCATATGTGTTCTATATAATTATTATTTTTGGATTGTTTCAATTCCATATTATATGTATAATTGTTTAACATGGGTATAAATATAAAACAACTTATTTTCAAACAATTTTACTTTTAAAAAACAAACGTATTGACAATACATTCAGATGTGAGGAAGAAAAAAAAAACATGTCATTCAAGTTTGGATTTCAGTGGACTGTTCAGTTTTTAAACAAAAAAACAAATGATCCCTAAGTAATAAAAAAAATAAAAAAAGGCCTTTAATATATTTTTAGCCATAACATATATATATATATATATATTTAATAATATCTTCATAAAAAAAATTAAAAAAAATGAGACCCCTATTTTCTTGCCTTTTTTTTTTGAGACCTTAAATCCATGCTTTGGTTGCTTTACTCAATAGCAGCACTAATTATAGAAGAATAGAAGTTTCCTTTTCTTTTAATCTTTTAGGGACGATAATTGCACCCCTCAAAATTGGTTTGTGCACCCCATATTTTTATTAATTTTAAATTTTTATAGTACCCTTGAGTAAAATTACTCATATAAGTATTCAAATTTTTGCAATAAAAATTAATTTATTATAAATTAAATTGAAACAAGAAATAAGAAAAATGGAAAAAAAATAAAATGGAAAAGAGGCAACAAATTTGGAAGAAGCTATATTTTTCCCTTTCTCTCTCTCATGTACTCCTCTCTCACAGTCTCATTATCATCTATATATGTTATTTTTATTTTTTGTATATTTGTTGATGGCAAAAAAAGAACTTTACTAGGTTTGTTTCGATTATGTTGTTGCTTGGTTCGGATGTATTTTTTGGTATTAATTTGATGTATTTACAAATTATAAATTTCTAAAAATTTGAATGATGTGAATTAATTAAAGGGGGTGAACATACCGTTTTCAAAGGGTACGAACATATATATATATATATCTTTTTGCAGATATTCTTACAGTAAGTAATAATTTTATTTTATAAATGTGCTTCTACAGACTCAATTTATGCTTGACCAGCTTGCGGATCTGCACAAGAGAGTATGTGTATCTGATCATAACAAACATTGATGTTAATTTATTGAAATTTTTTGTGTTACATTCAAATCCTTTGTTGTATAATAATGCAGGAACAGATGCTACTTGAAGCTAACAAAGCCTTGAGAAGGAAGGTACAATTTTTATTTCTTGCAAATTTATTTATTTATTCCAATGCAATATTTTAGTTAAAGTTTTTTTCTGAATCAGATGGAGGAAAGTAGTGCACAAGTACCTCTGCGACTGGCATGGGAAGCCACTGGACCCCAAAACATCACATACAACCGCCTTCCTCCTCAATCAGAAGGCTTTTTCCAGCCTCTCCCTAGCAATTCCGATTTGCAAATCGGGTATATCTTTCTTTTTATCTTCCACATACATTTTTCGGGTGCGGGATCCTGTCTCTTTTATATATATTATAAAAGTTTGTCCAACTTTTTTAAAAATATATATATTTACTAGTGTCACACTTTAATTTTGATTTTTCCTTAATTGATCATTGGTGCAGATACAATCCTGTGGTTTCTGAACAGGAGGTAAATGTTTCAGGGCACACCCAAAATGTCAATGGATACATCCCTGGTTGGATGCTAATTTAATTTGATATGCTCATGGTGGAAATATTTAATTTTATTTGCTTGGTTGTGATTTGTGTTTTATGCAACTTGTAATTATCTTTGAATAAGCAAGCATGTGTTTGTAAGTTGTAATGACCAAAAAAGACATGTTTTTAACATCTAAGGATTGTATGTTTGTATTTATATAAATTTGTGAAATTGCTTAAGCTCGATTTTCCATCTCAATAGTAAATTAAACTTTCTTCCAAAAATATACAAGTCAATGGCCATTTTTTGTTTTTATCTTTTCTCATTGGTGGACCGTAAAAAATATCAAAATTAACCCTACATATCAATAACCATTTGTTTTTTGTGTGTGCACCAATGACCATTTTTAATCTCTTCAAATCCTTAAATATATATATATATATATATATATATATATATATATATATATATATATATATAGGGACAATCTATAGAACAACGGTGTTTCTATACACCTTTTAAAAAAAAATCCAGCTCATCAAATCTTGACCCTTGATTTGTCCAACTTTCACATCAAATGGTTATGTTTTAAAGTTGTTGTCATTCCCTATGCATTATAATATTACTTTCTTAGCAGGTCACAAAACCTAATGAACGTTTGTTCTTCACAAAGCCCAATAGTTACCGTTTTTAATTTTCTTCCTTCCCAACGCTATTTTCTTCTCCTTTCCAAATCCAACTCTTTTTTTATTTAAACGTATAGAAACACTTCTTCTCCTTTCCAAATCCAATTCTTCTCCTTCCCAACGCTATCTTCTGAACTTTTCTGGTTTACCAACTCACAAACTCTTGTGAACTTTTCTTTGTTACCAGCTCAAACACTTCAATCGATTTTTTTCCAAACATTCACTTCAATCGATCATTCGTCTTGCTGATTGGTGTTTCGGTCTGGTGTTCTAATTCGTCTATTTGTGTTCGTATTGAAATCTTGTCTCCAACCCATTCTTTTTTGCTTCATCAAGTTTGATCTCACAGGTAAGCATCCACTTCAATAGATCATTCGTCTTGCTGATTGGTGTTTCGATCTGGTGTTCTGATTCGTCTATTTGTGTTCGTATTGAAATCTTGTCTCCAACCCATTCTTTTTTGCTTCATCAAGTTTGATCTCACAGGTAAACATTCACTTCAATCGATCATTCGTCTTGCTGATTGGTGTTTCAGTCTGGTGTTCTGATTCGTCTATTTGTGTTCGTATTGAAATCTTGTCTCCAACCCATTCTTTTTTGCTTCATCAAGTTTGATCTCATGGGTAAACATCCACTTCAATCGATCATTCGTCTTGCTCATTGGTGTTTTAGTCTGGTGTTCTGACTCGTCTATTTGCGTTCATATTGAAATCTCACCTCCAACCCATTCTTTTTTGCTTCATCAAGTTTGATCTCGCATGTATGTCTCTTTTGTCTCTTTTGTGTCTTTTTTTTATTAGCTTTGAATTCAATATGAAATTACTTATTGTTTGAATCGTTATTTTTATCTCATCTTTACAATACATCCATGGTTGTTTTGATTAGTTTCGAATTCAATATGAAATTACTTATTGTTTGAATCGTTATTTTTATCTCATCTCTACAATACATCCATGGTTGTTTTGATTAGTTTCGAAATCAATATGAAATTACTTAGAGTTCGAATTCATAGAATCAATAATGTTTTCTTGTTTGTAATTGTTTCTTTATCTTATCTCTATAATAATCTTTTTATAATTTTGAAGGTGAATGATTCATGTTCAAAATCTCGATGATTCCTTACATCAATAATGTTGTCTATAATCTATGTATAAATTCTATGCTGAATGATGCATATTCAAAATCTCGGTGATTTCTCGCATCAATATTGTTTTTCTGTTTTCTATTACTTTTATTATAATTCGATCAACACATATTATTGTGATCAAAAATTTACTTATACTTCTATCATCTTGTTTTGACTTTGTATAATAATGGTTAGGAGTGGATCGCAAAGTAAGCCTAATAACAAGGATGAATTGTTTTTAACACCAAATAATATGTGTTCTGCTGGGGTTAATTCTGTGCAAATTTTGTCATAGGAAGGCAGTGACAATCAAGATGTTGATTTGAATCATATCAAAAATATGAAATTTGATTATGTGGAAGATGCAAGGTCATTTTATCTTGGTTATGCCAGGGGTAATGGGTTTGGTATAATAGCAACGAACTTGGACTATGATCGTGAATGTAGAGTATTAAGGAGAAAGTGGGTTTGTGATAAGCAGGGATCAAGAAGGGAGGAGTATTTGACCGATAAAAATGCAAGTCAAGGCTACAAACAAGACAGAATTGCAAAGCTTGTTTCTCAATTGGCATAGACAGTCATACGTTAAAGTACATGGTAAAGGTATTCATCGATGATCATTATTAAGGATAACTCAAACACTTGATGATATATTATAATTGATATTGTAATTATTTAATTATGTTATTATCTCCAACAGTTAGTGTTCTCCTAGGATAGATACTTAGTATTTGTTTCTATGTAAAACTCTTCTCCTGTAACAACTCTTACTGTCTTCTCCTATATATTGTACTCATAGATTGTCAATAAAGTTAAGAAGAATTATCATTTACATGGTATCAGAGCAATACTAAAACTCCAACGAGTTCCTTCGATCCACCATGACCAACACCACCGCCGATCCTGCTTCTTCCTCACAATCCGTATCAGTCGTTTCCTCCACATCTTCCTCCCATGAAATTAACTCCTCTGTTAAAATGATTGTCTCCATCAATACCACTGCACAAGCTCCTCTGAAATTGACAGCCACAAACTATCGGTCATGGAAGCTGCAGTTTCACACTCTTCTTGTAGGATTTGATCTTATGGGCTTCGTCGACGGCAAGAACCCATGCCCACCAGTGACCGTCACAGTTGATGGCGTTGCCACCCCAAATCCTGCTCATTACATCTGGACTCGACAGGATCAGTTACTCCTAAATGCCATTATTGGGTCAATTTCTCCTTCCATCATACCATTTATTGCTTCCGCTCTAACCTCTCGTGATGCATGGTCCGCACTTGCCAACACTTACGCCAAACCCTCCAGAGGTCATATAATGCATCTTAAAGGGGTCCTTACCAATGTAATGAAGGGAACTCAGTCCGTTACGGAATATATGCAAAAACATTAAAGGCGTGGCTGATGAGTTAGCAATGTTAGATGCTCTAGAAAACTCTGAAGACCTCACTGTGAAGATTCTAAACGGACTGGGTGAAGAATACAAGGACATTTCATCAGCTGTAAAAGCCCGTGAAACAGCCATCTCCTTTGAAGAACTTCATGAAAAGTTGATTAATGCTGAGGTAATTTTGAAACAAGATTCGGCCAAGGCACAGAGGCTTCCTATCAAGGCCAACTATGTCAACAAGAATGTCTCGGGTAATCATTCTAACAATAATTCATGGTACAACAGGTTCTCCGGTCAGTCCACCAACACCACCGGCGGCTGCAGCGGTAACACCCCTGTTAACAACACTGTCCAGCCCTCCTTCTCCAACGGTCGTTAGTCTCACCTTAAGCCTCGATCCTACCGCGGCTTCTGTCAACTCTGTAGTGCTCAAGGCCATACCGCCAAGCAATGCTCCTTGTTCACCGTGGCCTCTGCTACTGCTCCGTCTCAGCCCAGCCACAACTCTCTACAATGGCAGCCTCGAAATCAGCCGCGTGCAAACTTTGCCACACAGCAGCTGGTCAACTCTTAGGATTGGCTTCTGGATTCGGGAGCCTCTCATCATGTCACAACGGATCTCGACAACCTCTCACTTCACTCTCCCTATGGTGGTAATGACGACATTATGATTGGTGATGGTTCGGGCCTCTCTATTACACACACTGGTTCCATTCGATTACCCTCTGCTTCTTCAAATTTTTTGCTATCTGATGTTTTATATGTCCCTACTATGAAGAAAAATTTGATTTCTGTATCTCAGTTTTGTATATCTAACCAGGTGTCTATTGAATTTTTTCCGTGTTATTTTTCTGTGAAGGATCTTCGTATGGGGGAGCGACTTCTGCAAGGACGGACTAGAAACGGTGTCTACGAATGGCTGATTCATGCCAAGCCAAGACCTTCTTCAGTTACCGCTTTCCCCAGTGTCAAGGCCTCCATTCCCGATTGGCATCATCGTCTAGGTCACCCGTCGTCAAAAATCATAGGTCAATTATTGTCGTCTAAAGTGTTATCTGCTTCTCAGTTTTCCAATTCTAGTGTCCCATGTAATGCGTGCAAATGCAATAAAACTCATAAATTACCTTTTGCAATTTCCACTGTGTCTAGCTCGAAACCACTTGACGTGATTTATTCTGATGTGTGGAGCTCTCCTATAATTTCAAAAGATGGTTTTAAATACTATGTACTCTTTGTTGATCACTTCACAAAGTATATGTGGCTATATCCATTGAAAAACAAGTCTGATGTTCATGAAGTTTTTAAACGTTTTAAGTCTTTGGTTGAAAAAAATTTTGGCCACTCCATTATTTCATTCTATAGTGACAATGGTGGGGAATATGTGGCACTCAAACAAACTCTTTCAAATCATGGCATCTCTCACTTCACTACACCACCACACACACCAGAACACAATGGTGTTTCCGAACGTCGTCATCGACACATAGTTGAAACAGGTCTCTCCCTACTCACACACGCATCTATGCCTCTACATTTTTGGTCCTATGCTTTCATCACGGCTGTTTACCTGATTAACAGGATGCCCACTCCATTATTGAAAATGCAATCACCATTTAAAAAAATATTTACAAAGAGTCCGTCCTATGAGAAACTTCGTGTCTTTGGTTGTTTGTGTTACCCCTGGCTTAGGCCGTATAATACCACAAACTCGAGTCGCGATCTAGAGCCTGTATCTTTGTTGGATACTCCTTGTCGCAGAGTGCCTATCTCTGTCTAGACTTAGAGGCTGACCGTGTGTTTGTCTCCCGTCATGTTACATTTGTGGAGTCTGTGTTTCCCCATTTTTGAGTCGACTGTCATCTTCCTCGCTCAAGCACTGACACAAGTGTCTCCTGGCTCCCTCAATCACCACCATCAGATCCGGTTCCTCTCACTCATGCTCACTCTCGGTCTGTCTTGGCCTTGCATGAATCTCCCACTTCGTCGGCACTGGATTCACCTCGCCCACGGTTTCCTCTCACCAGCCCGTCACCGTGAACCACCAGCCACCAAAACAGGTCAGCCGTCCCTCCTTGCAGCTTGGTGCGACAGTTCCCCACATTTCTGTCGCTGCCCAGCCCTGTCCAAACATGATCCCACCAGCTCCTTCACCTGTCTCTCCCACATGTCAGCCTTCCCACGCCATTCACACACCTGCTGAAGTCCCTGTTCTGACCATACAACTGCCCGATACAGCCCCTGCTAAAACCGATCAGCAACCCACTGTCAACGGTAATCACCCAATGGTTACCCGGTCCAAAAACAATATTCACAAACCAATAACCAAGCTATCCCTAACAAGTGTGTTGTCATTACCCTTGCAGGTTGAACCGACATGTGTATCTCAGGCCCTGAAAATTCCTGAGTGGAGGAAAGCTATGTCCGACGAATTTGATGCGCTCAACCGCAATGGCACCTGGGACCTGGTTCCCTCACATCAGTCTCAAAATATTGTTGGGTGCAAGTGGGTGTTTCGGATTAAGCGTTCTCCGGATGGCTCAGTTTCGCGTTACAAGGCTCGCTTGGTAGCCAAGGGTTTTCATCAACGACCGAGACTTGACTACACTAAGACATTCAGTCCTGTTGTCAAAACCACCACCATACGGGTCATATTGAGTATAGCTGTCTCGCGAGGCTGGATTCTTCGTCAACTTGACGTAAACAATGCCTTCCTGCAAGGTCATCTGTCTGAGGATGTTTTCATGGCCCAACCCCAAGGTTTCACGGACTCTGCCTATCCTTCTCATGTGTGCCGTCTCAAGAAAGCAATTTATGGTCTTAAACAAGCTCCCCGAGCCTGGTACACAGAACTGAAACAGTATCTCGTTCTCTCCGGGTTTGTCAACTCTCAATCTGACTCTTCACTGTTTATCTACACTGCTACTGGCTGCACCTTGTTCTTACTTGTATACGTTGATGATATAATCCTCACTGGAAGTGATCAATTGATAGTGGACAACTTTGTTTCATCTCTTGCTCGCCGGTTCTCTATCAAGGACTTGGGCCGGCTTTCCTATTTTCTTGGTGTCGAGGTTCTTGACTCGGCTCATGGGCTGTTTCTCTCTCAGAGGAAATATGTGACTGACATCCTCGTGCGCACTAAAATGCTTGATGCTAAACCCGTTCAAACTCCGTTACCAACTGATCAAGCAATTAAACTCCTTGATGGCACGTCACTCACTGATGCCACTGAATATCGCCAGGTAATTGGAGCTCTACAATACCTATCATTCACACGACCTGACATCGCCTTTGCCGTCAACAAGCTTGCTCAATTCATGCATCGTCCTACGACAGGTCATTGGTCCCTCACTAAGCGCCTTCTTCGATACTTGAAGGGAACCATCGATCATGGCCTTGTGATAAGCCGAGATTCACCCATCTCCCTACATGCGTTTTCTGACGCCGACTAGGCTGGCAACCAGGATGACCGAACCTCCACGAGTGCCTATGTGCTCTTCCTTGGCTCTAATGCCATTTCTTGGTGCTCTCACAAGCAAAAGTCAGTTGCTCGTTCATCCACCGAAGCTGAATACAGAGTTGTAGCACTGATCGCCTCAGAGGTAATTTGGGTGTCCTCTCTTCTTCAAGAGCTGCTCGTCACACCTACTGCCCCTCCTACCATTTTTTGTGACAATATTGGTGCTACTTATTTGTGCTATAATCCGGTCTTTCACTCCCGAATGAAGCATATCGCTATCGACTTTCATTTTCTTCGCGAAAGAGTTCAAAGTGGACAACTTCGGGTCTCACATGTGGCGTCCGCAGACCAATTGGCTGACTCACTCACCAAGCCGCTGTCCAGGACAAGGTTTGCTCTATTACGGTCCAAGATTGGTGTCTCTGAAATGCCCACCATCTTGAGGGGGCATATTAAGGATAACTCAAACACTTGATGATATATTATAATTGATATTGTAATTATTTAATTATGTTATTATCTCCAACAGTTAGTGTTCTCCTAGGATAGATACTTAGTATTTGTTTCTATGTAAAACTCTTCTCCTGTAACAACTCTTACTGTCTTCTCCTATATATTGTACTCATAGATTGTCAATAAAGTTAAGAAGAATTATCATTTACAATCATTCACACAAACTAGCAACTTTACGTGAGGTTTCATCCCATTGATCTCACAGAAATGTAGATGAAGGATACTATGCCCAAATTGACGCCATGGACAAAAACGTCATAAGAGGTTATCAAACATTCGAGTACATTGTTGACTAGAAATGGGGATACTTGAAAATTAGATTCACTCAGAAGAACTTGTATAACAAGATTGCTAAGATGTGACGATTAATTGTTTTTTAAAGTGATTCACAAGCAGCAATTTCGTAATGTTGTAAAAACCAAAGGCAGACCCATCGGTCTGACTGCACCTACCACACCAGCAACCAAGCTTGAAAGACCAAATCAATGCCGTATTTGCCACATTTCTGGGCACGACTGGCGTAATTGTCCATAAAAAGAATCAGACAGTTAGTCACTTTCATTAGTGTTTGGGTTCATGATGCATTTGAATTTTGTCATTGGTTGTTTGTTATGCATTGTGTTTTCATTGGATTGTTTTTTAATTATCCTGAATGTTAGTTACTTTCATTATTGTTTGTTGTTTTAATAATTCTCATAGGGTTGTTTGTTATATGATTTCAATTGACATGTACTTTGTTTGATTTGTGGAGTTTGAACTGGACCACATGGACACATAATTTTCTATAGACTAAAAAAGCTCAAATGTTATAAGATGACTTCCATTGAAATTTAAGTAGTTTTGTTTGTATATTTTGTATTGGGCCACATAGAGCCAATATGTTTTAGGATGTATTAATAAATGAAATAGTTTAAAATTACGTTTAGAAAAGAACGATCAAATAAAAGATGAACCGATTATATTATAAAAGAATTAATTACGTGTCTATAAGCCCAACAAATGCTTCAAAGACAACCCAAAAGATTTTATTGATTATAAAAGGGCCAGTGTTGATTATAAAAGCTAATTTGTTTTTATTTGTTGACAGTTGCCCTATACGTACTTAGCCCAAATTATCTTCTAATTCAAAACCTGCACTTATCTTACCTCCGATGCCAACTATTAAGGTACAACATAGATAATCTAATATGAAGAAATTTTAGACTTGAAACACATGGTTACAAAATAGATGTAATGCGATCACGTCAAAAAAAAATGCAATTACAGGAACCATAGTAATGTAACGTTATGTAGGATATCACATTTGATATTAATCGATTACACCACAGTACACATTGTTTTAGGAATTTAGACAGTAGCCAAAGAAAGGCAATTAAAGACATAAATATAATAGCCCGAGTTTTCTGAATGGTTGCCCTCTTCCCAGCTAAATCAAACTCCAACACCCTAACACGATCTTTTAAGCTCATATTTTCTCTTTCGTAGAACTGATGAAGTCGTTCCGACCTATGAAATTACCTTTGTAACCTTTGCATTTCTTCATTCAATAACATATCAGCTGTGATAATTGTAACCAATACTTCAAGTCCCAACCATTTGAAGAAATTGCATCCACCAAATTCTTTATGTAGTATAATATTGAAATGTAAGCTGTATTACTTCATAAATCAATCTATATGAATATAGCTTAAAATAGTCACTTATAGTTCAATAACATTTCCTTTGGAACACCCTTCGAATAGTCTCTTATGGTATGTGTTATGCATGGCAATAGATTATCTCAATGGTAATCCACATTTGCATTTTCCCTCCCCATACCCATGTACGTTTGATAAAGAGGTTGATGACATTAACAAAACCTTTTATTGTGCAAGTAAGCAAATATGAATATAACCTTCCCCAATAAAATAAATAATTTGCAACTACTACTGTTTTTTAATAAAAAAGAAATCTAAATATCCAGATTTATCAAAACAATTTAAAAGTCAGATTAAGTACATGCAAACACTTGATCAAGTCTATAATTGCGAATATTATATATGAAATTTAAAGAATTTAAACTTAGCTACAGTCATAAACTTCAGACAATTTATTTTTATTTAAAAAAAATAGTACAACAGTTATGATGAACTTTAAACAAACTCAAAAATCATGAAAACTTAGCTACACCATCTCGGTATAAATGTGATAAACCATCACACCATTATCAGACCTAGTCAAGTATAACTTTCCATCTTTTTGACTTCTAACTACATATGACAACCAATAACCATCACAAAAAATTGAAATATGTTAAATCGAAATTATTAAATTACAAAATAGTAATCGGAAGTTATGAAATAAGAGAAAAAAAAAATTAAGCAACCTGGTGTGGTGTAGATTGTTTCAAGTTTGATGGATGTACACAGCAGATCGTGAGAGAAACACAGAGAGAGAGAGAGAGAGAGAGAGAGAGAGAGTTTTAGGGTTTCTGAAAGACATGTATGGTGTTTAGAGTGAGTATTAGGGTTTTTTTTTAATTTATAGATCATATTTATAAAATTACTCAAATAGCCTTAACACACCATAAAATATTATTTCAAACGAGGCATTTATTGCACAGATTTTAACATATTTTTTTATTCATTTTTCCTTATTTTTTAATATCCCGAATCCATTAAGAATAAAGATTTTCTGGAAGCAATTAATGTTTCATCTTCCCTTTCCATATTATTATTTTTCATATACTTTTATTAAATTAGATTCATTACATTTAGGAAATAAAAAGAAATGTTTGTGTGTTTTTTATTACATATGTTTCAAAATATTTATTTTTTCATTTTTTTTTTAATATCCCGAATCCATTTTTTTAATATAGGTTTTCTAGCAGCAATTAATGTTTTATCTTTCCTTTATTAGTTATAACAATATTACAAAATTTTATATAACTATACAATTCATGTCTCCATATGTACATAAAGTGATTTAAGCATTCATAGTATAATGTTGATATCAAATGATATCAAAGTTATACTTATATTATATTAATACTCGATTCATGAATGTTCCCATATGCACATAATATGTTTCGAATAACTAACATATAGTAGTTATAATGTTATTACTAAATGTGTACAATTGCTCAATTCATGCATGGTCTCATATTAATTTTTTTAAGTATAAGATATAACAGTAGAATATTTTTTATTTGCAAAGTAATCAAAGTTTAATAAGATTGAATATGTTGACACACCATTGAACATTTTACTTAACCGATGCTTGAATTTTTCATAAAGACTTGTTTTCAAATAAATATATCAAAGCATGCAACTACAGTGTTATAAATTGTTGCATAACTATAAAATTCATGTTCCTATGTGCACATAAAGTGAGTTAAGCATTCATAGTTAAATATTGATATATAGGATATCAAGGTTATACCTATATTAAATGATTGCCCAGTTTATGTCTCCATATGCACATAATAGAATATCAAGGTTATACCTATATCATATGATTGCACAATTCATGTTCCCGTAATTATATGTTTATTAATTGAAATTTATTAATTATAACTATATTACAAAATGTTTTGTTACTATACAATTCATGTCCTCATATGCACATAAAATAATTTAAGCATTCATAATGATGTTGATATCAAGCATTATCAAAGTTATACATATATTAAATGAATGTCCAATTCATATATGTTCCCATATGCACATAATATGTTTCGAATAATTAACATATAGTAGTTATAATGTTAATACTAAATGTGTACAATTGCTCAATTCATTTTTCCATATTCATTTTCCCATATTCATTTTTATTAATTGAAATTTATTAGTTATAACAATATTACAAAATGTTTTATAACTATACAGTTCATGTCGCCATATGCACATAAAGTGATTTAAGCACTCATAGTTTAATGATGATATCAAATTTTGTTAATATAATAGTATAATTGACATTATTTATTTGAAGCATGAGGTATAACAATAGAATATTTTTATTTGCAAAGTAATCAAAGTTTAATAAGATTGAATTAGATGATACATCATTGAACTATACACAATAAGTTCTATGAAATTATGTAACGTGAAAATAACACAAAAAACGAAGCTGATTTGAATTATGTAAATACATTGAGACATGCATGTTGTGTAACTATTGTAATTTGAATCGAAAAATATACAAGCATGTTGTTATTTTAATTTAAATACCGTTGATTGATATTTAAAATTTAATGAGACTATATTAATATATGAAATCCATAGATTTTGAATTTAGGTGTGTACATACGAATTATGTAGGACATTGATTTAGAGCATAAAATATGTGAAGAGTTTGGGGCTTTCCAAAAATATAAGGATGTAAGGTTTCTGGTTTAGATTTTGTTATGCATTCATGAATATATGATCGATTATTATTTATATTTTAATAAGATTGGCCAATTGGGACATAGGTTTATCCACACCTCTTACGTTATTCAATGAAATATTTATTTGCTAGTTGATATATATATATATATTTTTAATAAGATAGATTGTAATCATTAATATAGATTAGGGATCTCTTAACTTCAAACTCTTCATATTCAACCTTTTAATATATTTCCTTTCTATTGGTTGTTTTAGTTGACAAAGGTTGGTCCGAATTTAATACAAAGTCATCTGTAATGTATGCACAATCTGAAATTTATTATTAAAATAATTTCCAATACAAAGCTGAAATATAATTTCATTTTCTTTTAACTTAAAAAGACTTTTAGCCTCTCTCTCTCTCTCTCTCTCTCTCTCTCTTCGATTCACAAATTGAAACCCTAAATAAAACTCTTTTCCTCACACTGCTGTTGTTCCTTTCACGAAACAATATCCATCACGCAGTTATTCTTCTGTTAACGAAAATATTATGTGATCAGATTTACAGACCTAAGAGGTTTGTGAAAATCGCACGATTTGCTCTTTGTAAATGTTTATATTTCCGCATCAATGTTTATATTTGTGTTTTTTTTTTTAGGTTTTTGCAAGCTTTTGTACTCATACATTTGAAGGTGTTTTGATTGATTTTGCAATCTCTGCATGTGTTTGTTGAAGGGTTTATTGTGATCATTCGTGTTTGAAAAATATTTTTACACATACTGAACACATAACTGTATTGTTAAAATCCCAAACTCTTCGAAAAGCATTCATCTACGTTGCTTCTTCTTTGATATGCTATATGTTTGATGAATGGTATAGTGATAGTACCTGCTTGTTCAATGGTCAATGTTATATATGATTACAATGGTTCAATATGAACATGATTAACTTCGGCATGCAAGTTTTGAAATTAAAACCAGATTTGCTTGAACATGTTTCGATGGATAATTTTTGCTCCAAAGATTTATGTTTTATTGGCTATTATTCTTGTATGATGATAATTTTTGTTTGGTCTTGGTTAAAATTCTTGTTTATTGTTTTTTAATTATAACATATCGACATTGTACATATATTGTGATTCAGTTAATAATTGTTGACATTTCAGTAAATATATGTTCTTTATAACGCATTAAACATAATTTCATAGTCAGTTACAAATTTGGTATGTATGTCTTATTCTTTGTAAAAAATTTAAAATTAGTGTTTTGTAGGGATTTGATACTTAATATCATGAAAAATGGTGGAAAGAAAACGCAACCTTTGTTAATTCGAGATGTTAAGAAGAAACTTATCCATGTGAAAATATCAGTTAGAATCTGTATTATATATTTTATGTGATCGAATAGTTGTTTGTATAATCAAAATGTAAAACATATAATAACATTTAAAAGAGTATTTGTATGTAAAGATTTGCATTGTCAAATGCATGAAAAACTTTACTATAAAACTGTCAATTAGAATCCATATGAACTAATTTATGTGATCGCATATTTTTTCAGTAATCACAACTTAATATGCACATAATATGTTTTAAAAGAGTATTGATATATGAAGATTTACATTGGAAAAAGTATGGAAACCTTTTGTGTAAAAATATCAGTTAGAATCGGAATTAAAAATAGTGTATGTGATAACTCTTTACAGACATACATAATCCCATTTAAAAGGTATTCGATATATAATATTTACTTTGAGAAATACATGACAACCCTTTATGTATCAATTACAATAAGAATCCATATTATATATTCATATTAAATGAACAACAATGTAAAGTTAATTTAATAATTCGCATGGAAAGTGTGCAATTGACAAGGAAACACTAATTGATCATACATTACGAAGCAATAATAGCATATATTGCATTTTCGAGAAAGTAATATCATCATTTTGTTTTTTTATTTAATAAAAATATTGATCATGCATTGGACAATTAGTTAATGCCTATAGAGTTATCAAAACCTAAATATTTTAATGAAGTTTAAATAAAACATCCATTGCATGTAAGCGGCAGAACTTTATTCAATGAATTAGCTACATCCCTTTATCCAAGAAAATTTATTGATGCGCTTAAGACGCGATTGTGAATTTGGTTGAATGAATAACATAATTACTTTATCCACGTGCCTTGGTTGTTGTATTATCCTTTTGTTATCCATTTAAGTATTTATTGAAAAATGCATGTAAATACAATGCATATACATTACTCAATTAATTAGATGTTTTCTGAGATATATAATTATTATTTATGGATGACTATTATCATACAAAATTTCAAACTATACACTTTCAGTAGTCTATTCCCATCCTTTAAAAAAAAACACCTGTAAAAAAAACAAGGTGTATAATTCAATTATTAGGAATACTAATACCTTAATATCCATATTCATGATTGCCAATTGCATTAATATGGATATTTTTGACAAAGTTAATTTAATAATTCACAAGAGAAGTGTACAATTGGCAAGTAAGGAAACACTAATCGACCATACATTACGAAACAATAATAACCTATATTGCATTTTCGAGAAAGTAATATTATCCTTTTGTTTTTCTATTTAATAAAAATATTGATCATGTATTGGACAATGATTTAAAACCTATAGGGTTATCAAAACCTAAATATTTTAATGAAGTTTAAATAAAACATTCATTGCATGTAAGCGGCAAAGCTTAATTCAATGAATTAGCTGCATCCTTTTATCCAAGAAAATTTATTGATGCGTTTAAGACACGATTGTGAATTTGGTTGGATTAATAACTTAATTACTTTATCCACGTGCCTGGTTGTTGTATTATCATTTTGTTATCCATTTAAGTATTTATTGAAAAATGCATGTAAATACAATACTCAATTAATTTGATGTTTTCCCAGATATATAATTATTATTTATGGATGACTATTTTCATACAAAATTTTAAACTATATACATCTAAAGGAGTCTATTCCCATCCTTAAAAAAAAAAAAAAAAAAAAAAATTAAAATTAAAAAGGTGTATATTTCAATTATTAGGAATACTAATCCTATAATATCCATATTAATGAATGCGAATTGCATTAATATGGATATTTCAAGAAAGTTAATTTAATAATTCGTATGAGAAGTGTGCAATTAGCAAGTAAGGAAACACGAATTGACCATACATTATGAAGTAATAATAACCTATATTGCATTTTTGAGAAAGTGATATTATGCTTTTGTTTTTTTAATTAATAAAAATATTAATCATGCATTGGGCAATTAGTTAAAGCCTATAGGGTTATCAAAACCTAAATATTTTAATGAAGTTTAAATAAAACATCAATTGCATGTAAGCGACAGAGCTTTATTCAATGAATTAGCTGCATCTTTTTATCCAAGAAAATTTAATGATGCGTTTAAGACGCGATTGTGAATTTGGTTGGATGAATAACTTAATTACTTTATCCGCGTGCCTTGGTTGTTGTATTATCCTTTTGTTATCCATTTAAGTATTTATTGAAAAATGCATGTAAATACAATACTCAATTAATTTGATGTTTTCCGAGATATATAATTATTATTTATGGATGACTATTTTCATACAAAATTTTAAACTATATACATCTAAACGAGTCTATTCCCATTCTTAATTTTGTTTTTTAAAAACAAGGTGTATAATTCAATTATTAGGAATACTAATCCCTTAATATCCATATTAATGATTGCGAATTGCATTAATATGGATATTTTCAAGAAAGTTAATTTAATAATTCGTATGAGAAGTGTGCAATTGGCAAGTAAGGAAACACTAATTGACCATACATTACGAAGTAATAATAACCTATATTGCATTTTCGAGAAAGTGATATTATCCTTTTGTTTTTCTATTTAATAAAAATATTGATCATGCATTGGACAATTAGTTAAAGCCTATAGGGTTATCAAAACCTAAATATGTTAATGAAGTTTAAATAAAACATCCATTGCATGTAAGTGACAGAGCTTTATTCAATGAATTAACTGCATCCCTTTATCCAAGAAAATTTATTGATTCGTTTAAGACGCGATTGTAAATTTGGTTGGATGAATAACTTAATTACTTTATCCGTATGCCTTGATTATTGTTTTATTCTTTTGTTATCCATTTAAGTATTTATTGAAAAATGCATGTACATTACTCAATTAATTTGATGTTTTCCGAGATATATAATTATTATTTATGGATGACTGTTTTCATACAAAATTTTAAACTATATACATCTAAAGGAGTCTATTCCCATCCTTAAAAAAAAATTTATAAAAAAAGGTGTATAATTCAATTATTAGGAATACTAATCCCTTAATATCCATATTAATGATTGCCAATTGCATTAATATTGATATTTTCGAGAAAGTTAATTTAATAGTTTGTATGAGAAGTGTGCAATTGGCAAGTAAAGAAACACTAATTGACCATACATTACGAAGTAATAATAAACTATATTGCATTTTCGAGAAAGTGATATTATCCTTTTGTTTTTCTATTTAATAAAAATATTGATCATACATTGGGCAATTAGTTAAAGCCTATAGGGTTATCAAAACTTAAATATTTTAATGGAGTTTAAATAAAACATTCATTGCATGTAAGTGACAGAGCTTTATTCAATGAATTAGCTGCATCCCTTTATCCAAGAAAATTTATTGATTCGTTTAAGACGCGATTGTAAATTTGGTTGGATGAATAACTTAATTACTTTATCCGTATGCCTTGATTGTTGTTTTATCCTTTTGTTATCCATTTAAGTATTTATTGAAAAATGCATGTACATTACTCAATTAATTTGATGTTTTCCGAGATATATAATTATTATTTATGGATGACTGTTTTCATACAAAATTTTAAACTATATACATCTAAAGAAGTCTATTCCCATCCTTAAAACAAAATTATAAAAAAAGGTGTAAAATTCAATTATTAGGAATACTAATCCCTTAATATCCATATTAATGATTGTCAATTGCATTAATATGGATATTTTCGAGAAAGTTAATTTAGTAATTCGTATGAGAAGTGTGCAATTGGCAAGTAATGAAACACTAATTGACCATACATTACGAAGTAATAATGACCTCAATTGCATTTTTGAGAAAGTGATATTATCCTTTTGTTTATCTATTTAATAAAAATATTGATCATGCATTGGGCAATTAGTTAAAGCCTATACGGTTATCAAAATCTAAATATTTTAATGAAGTTTAAATAAAACATCCATTGCATGTAAGCGACAAAGCTTTGTTCAATAAATTAGCTGCATCCCTTTATCCAAGAAAATTTATTGATTCGTTTAAGACGCGATTGTAAATTTGGTTGGGTGAATAACTTAATTACTTTATCCGTATGCCTTGATTGTTGTTTTATCCTTTTGTTATCCCTTTAAGTATTTATTGAAAAATGCATGTACATTACTCAATTAATTTGATGTTTTCCGATATATATAATTATTATTTACGGATGACTGTGTTTATACAAAATTTTAAACTATATATATCCAAAGGAGTCTATTCCCATCCTTAAAAAAACAAATTATAAAAAAAGGTTTATAATTCAATTATTAGGAATACTAATCCCTTAATATCCATATTAATGATTGCCAATTGCATTAATATGGATATTTTCGAGAAAGTTAATTTAATAATTCGTATGAGAAGTGTGCAATTGGCAAGTAAGGAAACACTAATTGACCAAACATTACGAAGTAATAATAAACTATATTACATTTTCAAGAAAGTGATATTATCCTTTTGTTTTTCTATTTAATAAAAATATTGATCATGCATTGGGCAATTAGTTAAAGCCTATAGGGTTATCAAAACCTAAATATTTTAATGAAGTTTACATAAAATAACCATTGCATATAAGCAACAGAGCTTTATTCAATGAATTAGCTGCATCCCTTTATCCAAGAAAATTTATTGATTCGTTTAAGACGCGATTGTAAATTTGGTTGGATGAATAACTTAATTACTTTATCCGTATGCCTTGATTGTTGTTTTATCCTTTTGTTATCCATTTAAGTATTTATTGAAAAATGTACATTACTCAATTAGTTTGATGTTTTCCGAGATATATAATTATTATTTACGGATGACTGTTTTCATACAAAATTTTGAACTATATACATCTAAAGAAGTCTGTTCCCATCCTTAAAAAATAATTATAAAACAAGGTGTATAATTCAATTATTAGGAATACTAATCTCTTAATATCCATATTAATGATTGCCAATTGCATTAATATGGATATTTTCGAGAAAGTTCATTTAATAATTCGTATGAGAAGTGTGCAATTGGCAAGTAATGAAACACTAATTGACCATACATTACGAAGTAATAATAACCTCAATTGCATTTTTGAGAAAGTGATATTATCCTTTTGTTTATCTATTTAATAAAAATATTGATCATGCATTGGGCAATTAGTTAAAGCCTATAGGGTTATCAAAACCTAAATATTTTAACGAAGTTTAAATAAAACATCCATTGCACGTAAACGACAGAGCTTTATTCAATGAATTAGTTGCATCCATTTATCCAAGAAAATTTATTGATTCGTTTAAGACGTGATTGTAAATTTGGTTGGATGAATAACTTAATTACTTTATCCGTATGCCTTGATTGTTGTTTTATCCTTTTGTTATCCATTTAAGTATTTATTGAAAAATGCATATACATTACTCAATTAATTTGATGTTTTCCGAGATATATAATTATTATTTATGGATGACTGTTTTCATATAAAATTTTAAACTATATACATCTAAAGGAGTTTATTCCCATCCTTTAATAAAAAAATAAAAAAATTATAAAAAAAAAACCTGTAAAAAAAAAAAAAAAAAAACAATGTGTATAATTCAATTATTAGGAATACTAATCTCTTAATATCCATATTAATGATTGTCGATTGCATTAATATGGATATTTACGAGAAAGTTAATTTAATAATTCGTTTGAGAAGTGTGCAATTGGCAAGTAAGGAAACACTAATTGACCAAACATTACGAAGTAATAATAAACTATATTGCATTTTCAAGAAAGTGATATTATCCTTTTGTTTTTCTATTTAATAAAAATATTGATCATGCATTGGGCAATTAGTTAAAGCCTATAGGGTTATCAAAACCTAAATATTTTAATGAAGTTTAAATAAAACATCCATTGCATGTAAGCAACAGATCTTTATTCAATGAATTAGCTGCATCCCTTTATCCAAGAAAATTTATTGATTCGTTTAAGACGCGATTGTAAATTTTGTTGGATGAATAACATAATTACTTTATCCATATGCCTTGATTGTTGTTTTATCCTTTTGTTATCCATTTAAGTATTTATTAAAAAATGCATGTATATTACTCAATTAATTTGATGTTTTCCGAGATACATAATTATTATTTATGGATGACTGTTTTCATACAAAATTTTAAACTATATACATCTAAAGAAGTCTATTCCCATCCTTAAAAAAAAATTATTAAAAAAGGTGTATAATTCAATTATTAGGAATACTAATCCCTTAATATCCATATTAATGATTGTCAATTGCATTAATATGAATATTTTCGAGAAAGTTAATTTAATAATTCGTATGAGAAGTGTGCAATTGGCAAGTAAGAAAACACTAATTGACCATACATTACGAAGTAATAATAACCTCAATTGCATTTTTGAGAAAGTGATATTATCCTTTTGTTTATCTATTTAATAAAAATATTGATCATGCATTGGGCAATTAGTTAAAGCCTATAGGGTTATCAAAATCTAAATATTTTAATGAAGTTTAAATAAAACATCTATTGCATGTAAACGACAGAGCTTTATTCAATGAATTAGTTGCATCCATTTATCCAAGAAAATTTATTGATTCGTTTAAGACACGATTGTAAATTTGGTTGGATGAATAACTTAGTTACTTTATCTGTATGCCTTGATTGTTGTTTTATCCTTTTGTTATCCATTTAAGTATTTATTGAAAAATGCATATACATTACTCAATTAATTTGATGTTTTCCGAGATATATAATTATTATTTATGGATGACTGTTTTCATATAAAATTTTAAACTATATACATCTAAAGGAGTTTATTCCATCCTTTAATAAAAATAAAAAAATAAAAAAATAAAAAAACCTGTAAAAAAAAAAAAAAAAAAAAAACAAGGTGTATAATTCAATTATTAGGAATACTAATCTCTTAATATCCATATTAATGATTGTCGATTGCATTAATATGGATATTTACGAGAAAGTTAATTTAATAATTCGCATGAGAAGTGTGCAATTGGTAAGTAAGGAAACACTAATTGACCATACATTACGAAGCAATAATAACCTGCATTACATTTTTGAGAAAGTAATATTATCCTTTTGTTTTTCTATTGAGTAAAAATATTGATCATGCATTGGATAATTAGTTAAAGCCTATAGGGTTATCAAAACCTAAATATTTTAATAAAGTTTAAATAAAACATCCATTGCATGTAAGCGGTAGAGCTTTATTCAATGAATTAGCTTAATCCCTTTATGCAGGAAAATTTATTGATGCGTTTAAGACACGATTGTGAATTCTGTTGGATGAATAACTTAATTACTAACTTAATTACTTTATTCGCATGCCTTGGTTGTTATATTATCCTTTTATTATCCATTTAAGTATTTATTGAAAAATGCATGTACTTTATTCAATTAATTTGATGTTTTTCGAGATATGTAATTATTGTTTATTGATGACTTTGTTCATACAAAATTTCAAACTATATATACCTATAGGAGTCTATTCCCATCCTTTAAATTTTTTTTGGAAGAACTCTTTTTTGTATTTTTTAAGTCAAGTGGTGATTCCTGCATTTTTTTTTTAATAGGAATTTATTAAATTTTTTTTATATATATTTAGATAAAACCTAGGACAAAGAAAAAATGACCAAAAAATATATAAAATGGCACTTTTTAAATTACCTAATGTGATTTGGTGATCTATGTTGTATTTTTATAGGGATTTGGTTTCTTTTCTATATTTCGATGCAAACAAGACAAAAAAAATATGGAATGACTATTTTTCAAATTATCTTATGTGGTTTAGTGATCCATGATGTATTTTTATAGGGATTTGGTTTCTTTTTTATATGTTGATACAAACAAGACAAAAAAACAATGAACCAAAAATATATGGAATGACTCTTCTCCAGATTCTTTAAGAGTTCATACACTTATGAAACGCACCATAGCAGGTGTTATCTGAAATACAAACAAACCTAAAAGATGTGATCGCGAAAATAATAACACCTTAAAGATGTGATTACATAAGATAAAATTAAAAATACACAAAATAAAAATATAAATAACAAACACTGTTTCTTCTTTCCAGGACAGAATGTGCACCTTAACCTATCATTCACATTCACCTTCACCTTATACTTGCTAGCCTTCGGATCTTCATACGGCTTCTCAGTGTATTCAGTGAACTCAGAAATACTAAAATACGTCTCTTCTTCGGAACTATACTCCATCTGAAAATAGGAGATTAATCATATTTTTGTCATGTAACAAATATCATAATAGAGAAAAAATAAAGAAAGAAACAAAAGGAGATTTACAATATAAAATGAAATAGAGAGATATAAACTTTACATTGTAAGTTATTGTCTTTATCTGTAAATGGAGCAAAAGAATGATTTTAGAGAAGATATATTGAATTTATTTTATAGGAAAATGAAACAATTGATATTTTAAGGGAGGCTAAAGACACACCTTATGTATTAGGGAAGATGCTTCAGTACCTCAAGGATCAGAAGTGAGTTGCAATTGGCATGCCCAACAATTAAAATATCACCACGTCATTAATTTTACAAACCCAACACAAACATTTCCATGTGAAAAATAACCTGCCGAGTCACGAATTCCAACCTATCTTCCATTTATTATTTTTAACTACCATCTTTGTAGATTCACCTCAACATCTCCATCTCTGGAAAAAAAAAATTCACAGCTCCATCTCTGGATTTAAAACCCAACAACTACAATTTTCATACCTTTGATTATTAAAAATATATAAAGAAATTAAATTAAAAATAACTAAAACTTAAAAGATAAAACCTTTATAAATATGAATCTCAGGTCTCTTTCTCTTACCATCTCTCATTATCATCTTCGACCCATCATCTCAGTCTCAAAATTTTAAAACCCATAAACTAAATTTTCTGTATACTATATTTGGGTATAATTTTTTTTTTACCATAATAAATCAGAAACATTAAAAAAAAAATGTGTTTGTTTAAAAAAAAAAGAATGTTTTGATTTAGTGATTTAAACAAAAAAAGAAAGAAAAAAAGAATGGAGGCTAATCAAATTATTTAAACTTTAAAAAAAATTTTAAAAAAAGGATTTAAACTAATAAAACAATTGGATTTGCATAGCCATCAAGAGAGAAGGAAAATAAATCGATTGAAAATAAGAAGAGAAGAAGTTTCTTGGTCAAATGATGGAAAAGGAAAAAGGAGCAGATATGAACAAAAAATATAAAATAAAAGGGAAAATATAGAGATTTGTAGAGACGTGAAGAGAGAGAAGGAGCTTTTGATGTGGCAGTGTTGGTGTTGGGTTTATAAAATTAATAACATGGCGAAATTTGACTGACCGAGCGTGTCAACTCATCTCTTAACCAAGAGGTACTGAAGCATCTCCCAGATTCTAATTAAGAGAGTGAGCTCCAACATATTCTAATTAAGAGAGTCATTAAGGATCTCTTTGAGTTGTACAAATTGCAGATCCTCCATAAATTAATTATAACTTTATAATAATAATTTATTAAAACCATTAACTGTAGCTACATGCATTGATATATTTATTTGAAACCAAGTCCCTATGAAAAAATTCACACATTGATCAAGTAAATTGTTCAATGGTGTGTCAACATGTTCGATCTTATCAAACTTTGATTATTTTCCAAATAAAAAATATTATACTGTTATATTTCATTATTTAAAAAATTAATATGAGACCATGCAAGAATTAAGCAATTGTACACATTTAATAATAACAATATATATAACTGCTATATGTTAATTATTTGAAACATATTATGTGCATATGGGGGCATACATAAATTGGGCATTCATATGATATATATATAACTTTTTTTTGAAAGAAAACTTCATTACTCAGCAAAAGCATAAACTACATCATCTTTAATCAAAGTACGAAGCCAACTATGATATCTCTTAATATCAACATTACACTATGAATGCTTAAATCACTTTATATGCATATAGAGATATGCATTGTATAGTTATAAAACATTTTGTAATATTTGTAGGGAAAAATATGGTCAACGCAGCGGAAGCGAGACTAAAAAGTGGTTTTAGTATAGTTTAAAATTTTTCCTTTGATGAACCTTAACCCTTAAATTAATTAAACATATATATATACTATTAAAAGTAGAATACCTTTTGTCACGTGATCCGATTGACTTGTGTCGATGGTAATCCACAAGATCTTCCAATCCCATCACAAACGTGAATCACCTAGGAGCGTAGTCTCCCTTTTCTTTGAATTGCGTACCTGAGGATGGAAAAAACAAAATCTCTTTTTCCTTTTGTTAGTCACAAAACGTCCAGAAGACAACAAAGATTATTCCGGTCACTTTTGAGTTCTCAATCTAATGATTGAAACTCGCGTGAACCTTATTCGAAGTTGTACACAAAAGCCTATTGATGTATAAACTATTAGTGTACTATCGAAATAGGATAATCTCTTCTCTCTTATGTCTTGGTCGAAATCTACACACCCTAATCACTAGAGTAGGATTTATTTTTCTAAGCAAAAGAAATAATTCTCAAGCCAAGAGAGAGGGGTGGCCGAATTCCATCTCTTCCCTTATATGGGGTGACCGAAATTCCACTCCTTATTTTTCTAGGGTTGCTGCATCCTCTAGTGTAGGAGGTTGTAGGTGACCGAAATCCTCACTTCAAGAGGATTTAGGTTTTACCAAAACTCCTATCACTCTTGAGAATCCAAACCCTAATCCAACTCTATAGTGTAGTATTAAATTATGACTATATTAAAAGACTTCCTAATTTGATTGGATAAATAAATCTTTTATTCATCTAATTACCAAATTAAGTCTTTTACTTTTAGTATACTACTACCAATAGTATAATTCTAGGAAACATATTTCCTGATTAGAAAAAGATTTTGATTCTTAATTAAATAATTAATTAATTCTCATTTAATCAAACAATAAAATAAAATAATATCTTAGACTAATATATTAGCCTTGCTGCCCCACATACTCATATATGGGCAAAATATTATTTTCTTATTTTATTTAATCCATTGGACTTTAAATAAAAAGCCCACATGTGAACCAGACCCATTCTTTAAAAGAAACAAACCCACATGCCTTTCATTAATATATTAATATAATTTAACAGCCCATTAAATAATTAATGTGCAAATTATATTCTTAATATATTAAGTACAATTCTAGATGGACCCATAAATTGGTCCGGTAAAATATATCAAGTGATCCATGCAAGTTCGTGCGGATTAGGGATCTTGGCGGGCTATCTAAATTTAAGCTTCAATAGACATAACCTAATCACAATCAACAAATGATTCACTTAGGTCCGATCCATTAATTTTAACTCATTCCACTAAAGAGCTAAAATTGAACTCTTAAATAAAGATAGAATAAGAAGATGTTCCTCATTCATACCCTAGACAATCATATTGGAGATAGTGTATCCTCGTGATTAATATCAGTAATCGCCAAGAGTTCATAGACCGCCTATAACTCTCCAAGTTACCATATTTACTCATATGACCACGTTTTGAACTTGGATACTTTGACTTGTCCAGAAGCCATGTTTTCAATAGTCGCTATCGAAAACTCAACGTTGAGATTTAATATCCAATTACCTCAAAACATCCATATGATGATATTATACTCTCATTTAATAAATGGAGCCACAATGTCCATATCTATAAATGAAGTCCTCTATCGATTAACAAATGAATATCACCAAACTATCGAGGATAGACTATGCTATATAATCGTACTCATTGATAACATAAATGATACCACTTGCAACCATAAGTCCATCATTTATCTCAGGATTAAGATAGACTCTCCGATTATCCTGATAATGAAAAGACTATTATCTATTGACGGTTTTAGATAAAGCTTTTCATTGTGATCTAGTTCAATGCACCCAGTGCACTAGATTCTTTTACTCGAAGACCCTCCGATGATTTTAGACTCATCATAACTCATTTGATCCCACTCAAATGCTAGCAAAAGAATTCTACAACTTTAACAAGGTAAAGGTGCCCAACCTTCAACTTAAGTTGTGAACATTATTAAAGACTAACTAAAGAATTGTGTCTTCCTCATACATATCCAGATGTACGAACAATTCTTCTTTTCTCATAGTCTTTAGACCTTATGATTATTTACTTTGAGAATTATAATATTAAACTATAAATGCTATAAGATTTGTTAAACCATAAATCACTTTATTAATATGAAAAAGATTGTCAATTACAATATTACACTCTTGCTATTGAGCATAATCCTAACAATATTATTATAACTAATAAATTTCAATTAATAAATATAACTACGGGAACATGAATTGAATAATTGTACACATTTAGTAATAACATTATAAATACCATATGTTAATTATTCGAAACATAATATGTGCATATGGGAACATGCATGAATTGGACAATCATATGATATAGGTATAACCTTGATTTCCTATATTATTGTGCAAAAGGCATTGGTCAAAAAGTGACGCAAGGTGTATAGTGGAAAAAGATGTCGATGGTTGACGAACTCCCTGGAAATCTGACTTGAGGAGTTGAACCATAATTTCAGTATGTTATTTTGACATGGTGCCGAAACAACGAACACAAAA
The DNA here is from genome assembly GCA_008009225.1 of Acer yangbiense. NCBI lineage: Eukaryota > Viridiplantae > Streptophyta > Magnoliopsida > Sapindales > Sapindaceae > Acer > Acer yangbiense. Next base: position 25,647,945 of record CM017771.1, read on the forward strand.
AAATGTGAAGGGAAATCTTAGGATGGTTCGTTCCAAAGTGGTTATACCTTGTGGTGGGGTATGTTGATTCTTAGTATAAATAATCATAGATGTGGACAAAGGTTTTGAGAATTCAAGTCAAAAGGGAGAATTGTTAGGTTTTGACTTGTATTTCTAAGCGAATCAAATGTGAACCAAACAAGACTAAACTGATGTGTTACTTCCTGGAAACGTGGGATAACGTTTGGAAGTTGAAGGTGGTGTTTAAGGGAGGTTTGAAGATCGAAGAAGAGCTGAAGAAACGGAATCCGAAAGGAGGCACGGCGCGGATCAAGGTGCGAACAAGCGCATGGACCGTGGCACATCCGAGATTTGGTGCAAACCGCGGTGGAGATAAAAGGCATAGACTGCGGTACCCGGAGCGGTCGGGACCAGAATATTTTATAGTGTAGGAAGTGGGGTGCACACCGCGACCCATACCGCAGAGACGATGTATTTTGCTGAGATCAGGAATGTTGCTTAAAATTTGAAAGGTTCTCTTTCTAGAAGTTCTTGTGCTTGAAGGAAAATGATTTACCTTTTATAAAAAGATTTGTCAAAAAAGGAAATAGTATTTATGTAGAACAAGTAAGTCTTGTACGTTTAGGAGTATGATTCCCTTTTATCTTAAACTTCCTATAGCTAGTATAAATATACCTAATATCTATGTTATTAGATTTAAGGCTATGGAGCAAAAAGAACACCATGTAACATCAGAGAGAGTGTGGTGAGATCCGAGGAGACCCATGGGAATATCCGAGGAGAGATCCAAGGGAATATTGGTGGATCTAGTTAGAGATCCGTGGGTGATATTCATGGGAAGCCTAGGGGATATTGGGAGGGGAGGTATGGTGAGGATCTTGTGAGCATGGTTTGGGGTTAGGTGTGAGAGAGAATCCTGAAGTATATGGTTGTAACGTATTATCATATAGTGGAACTTTCTCTGTCCTCCTAACGGCCCGTAATTGTTTTACCCGATTTGGGTTTTCCATGTATATCTTGTGTTGTGATTGTTTATTTTCTCTCATCTATTTCTTCTGCTATATTGACGTTATTAATTGCTATGACTTATGGGCGAGTATTAGGTACGACATTTCCGCATTCATCAGTTCAAAATCCCCAACAAGAAGCGGAAGAAGAAGAATCAACTTAAATACTAAAAAAGCTTTGATCGTTATCACTTATCAAGCATGTATTATATGTTTTCCATAATTTTTTCTGAAGAACCAAAGACCGAAAATGCTTCGAAGAGGAAGAATATAACACTACAAAGAGCTAAAGATCCTTATCCTAGTTTTTAGAGAATTGTCGTATCTCTGTATCATACCATATCCGTATCCCGTACCCGTATCTGTATCCATGCTACATAGTGATGCTTAAATAACTTTATATGCATATGGAGACATGAATTGTGTTGTTATAAACATTTTGTAATAACGTTATAAGTTCTAAATTTTAAATATTAAAAACATATTGGAACATGAATTGTATTGTTACATGTTTGGCATATTAATATATATTAACATCTCTTGACATTAACTTTACATTATGAATGCTTAATTAATTTTATAAACATCAATGAATGTGATAAAATGATCACTTTTACATGAAAAGGATCCTTAATCATATGTTAACAACATGCATTATAACATAAATAAATAAATAAATAAAATGTGCATCATAAAGCAACCCTACATTAATTTATTTTTATGTTAGAACAATAAAATAGCATCATATGGCCAAATATTATTAGTTGAATTTATTATATAAAGAGAAAAAAAAAATGGAATCGTATAGACAACTAATTTGAGATGCCTAACAATATTCAAAAAGTTAATATGTTCAAATAAAAAAAAAAAGTTAATATTTTAAAAACCTTTCGTTTCTAAATAATAATACAAATTCAAACCTTTCTTTTTATTTCCTAAATGTAATGGATTTAATTTAATAAAAGTATATGGAAAATAGTAATAAGGAAAAGGAAGATGAAACATTAATTGCTTCCAGAAAACTCGTATTCTTAATGGATTCGGGATATTAAAAAAAAGAAAAATGATTAAACAAATATTTTGAAATCTGTGCAATAAATGCATCATTTAAAATAATATTTTATGGTGTGTTAAGGCTATTTGAGTAATTTTATAGATATGATCTATAAATAATAAAAAAAAACCTTAAAACACACTATAACATCATACATAACATTCAAAAACTCTCTCTCTCTCTCTCTCTCTCTCTCTCTCTATCTTTGTTTCTCTCACAGTTTACCGTGTACATTCATCAAACTTGGAACAATCTACAACACGCCAGGTTGCTTACTCCTTTTTTTTTTTTTTCTGTAATTTCATAACTTTCGATTACTGTTTTTGTAATTTAATAATTTCGATTCAATATATTTTAATTTTTTGTGATGATTACTGGTTGTCATATGTAGTAAGAAGTCGAAAAGATGAATCGTTATACTTGACTGAGTCTGATAATGGTGTGATGGTTTATCGCATTCATACCCAGATGGTGTAGTCACGTTTTTATGATTTATGATTTTGTTTAAAGTTCATTATCACTATTGTATTTTTTTTATAAAAAAAATTTGTCAAAAGTTTATAGTTGTATCTTAAGTTTGAACTTGTTTAAATTTTATATATAATATTCTGCAATTATTTATTTACTTAAGTGTTTACATGTAATTATTCTGACTTTTAGATTGTTATTTTTCTAAATTTGATAAATCTGGATATTTAGATGGAATGTTGTATTCATATTCTCTTACGTATGCAAAACCTAAAATTTATTATTAAAATAATTTCCAATGCAAAGCAGAAATATAATTTCATTTTTTACCCTTTTTTTAATATCAAAAAACATTTAGCATCTGTCTGTCTTCGATTCATGATTTGAAACCCTAAATACAACTTTTTTCATCACGCCGCTATTGTTCCTTTCACTAAACATTGTCCATCACACAACTATTCTTTTGTTAAGGAGAGGCTTATGTGATAAGATTGATAGACCTTAGTGGTTTGTGAAAATCGCACGGTCTGATATTTGTAAATGTTTATATTTTTGTTTTTTTAGGTTTTTTTAAGCTTTTGTACTCAAAAGTTTGAAGATGTTTTGATTGGTTTCGTAATCTCTACATATGTTTGTTGAAGGGTTTATTATGATAATTCGTGTTTGTAAAATATTTTTGCACACATTGAACATGAAAAATATGTATGTCTTATTCTTTATAGAATCCATATTCGAAAAGCATTTATTAGTGTTGCTTCTTCTTTGATTTGCTACGTGTTTTATGAATGCTTTATAGTGATAGTACCTGTTTGTTTAATGACCAATGTTTGATATGATTGCAATAGTTCAATACGAATATGATTACCTTCGGCATGCAAGTTTTGAAAATGAAACCAGATTTGCTTGAACATGCTTCGATGGATAATTTTTGCTCTTCAAAGAGAATTTATCTGTTGCTTATTCTTTGATCTGCAATGTGCTTGATGAATGACCAATGTTATATTTGATTACAATGGTTCAATATGAGCATGATTACCTTATGGATGCAAGTTTTGAAATGTACAAATATGTTTGCTTGAACATGTTTCGATGGATAATTTTTGCTCCCCATATTTATGTTTTTTTGTCGTTTATTCTTATATGATGATAATTGTTGTTTGGTCTTGGTTAGAATTCTCGTTTACTATTTTCTAATTATAACATATCCACATTGTTTTATTCAAAAAAAAAAAAAAAACATATCGACATTGTACATGAATTGCGATTCAGTTACTAATTGTTGACATTTCAATAAATATATGTTCTTTATAAGGCATTAAACATAATTTCATTAACACTTAGAACTTTTATGTGTATGTCTTACTCGTCGGTTATGTGTTGGTGGTATCCCATGAACAGTCTGTTACGCACACTATTGAGCTTCATAGCACACTGTTGGTGGGTTACGACCAACACGTTAGAGGGATATGTTATTTGCATAAGTTAGAATCCATATTAAATATGGTTTGAGGTCACAAGTTTATTCAATATATCATGAATCGCTGGTTAATGTGTTCGTGGTATCCTACCAACAGTCTGTTATGCACATTATTGAGCTGCATAGCACATCGTTGGTGGGTTACGACCAACACGTCGGTGGGATAGGTTATATGCATTAGTTAGAATCCATATTAACTATGTTTTATGGTCACGATTTTAATCAATGTATCAATTGTAATAACAATCCATATTATATATGTTTTGTGATCAAATGTATGTTTTGGAATTACAGTTTAAGACATAATCATATTTCTTAGAGTGTTGATATACGAAGATTTGTATTGATATATGCATAATAACTTTTTCTGTAAAAATATCAATTATAATACAAATTAGATATGTTTTGTGATTACTTATATTTCGTTACAAGCACAATTGAATATGTATAATTAACGTTAAAAGAGTTGATTTTATTTATATAATATTTTATTTATTTAATCACAATTTAATATGTATAATCACATGTAAAACGTATTCCGTATATAATATTTGCATTGATAAATGCATGACAACACTTTTTGTATCAATTACAAATCCATATTTTAAAGACTATTGATATACGAATATTTGTATTGATAAATGCATGACAACATATTCTAAAAATATAAATTAGAATACATTTTATATATATATATATTGTGTGTTTGAAAATTTATTATTACAATCATAACTTAATAAGTATAATTACATCTAAAAGAGTCGATATAAACAGTTTCAATTAGAATACATATTACATATCTTATGTGATTGACTATTTATTTGTATAATCACTAAGTAAATAGTATAATCGTAAACAGTAACAATGGGTTTTGGGTCTTGGGGGTCTTGGGGTTCTTGGACTTGTCTCTTGACGAGCTAGAGCCTTTTGAGGCTTGGGCTAGTCATTAGAATACAATTTATATAAATTCTGTTTTTGAATATATATTATTACAATTACAACTTTAGAAATCTAATCACAACTGAAAGAGTCGATATAAACAATTTTAATCAGAATCCATATTACATATCTTATGTGATTGATGTTTTATTTATATAATCACTAAATAAAAAGTATAATCACAAACAGTAACGATGAGCTTTGGATCTTAGGGTTCTTGGGCTTGTCTCTGGATGATCTACAGCCCTTTGATGCTTGGGCTAGTCATTACAATACATTTTATATATATTATGTGTTTGAAAATATGTTATTACAACTACAATGTAATAAGTATAATTACATCTGAAATAGTCGATATAAACAGTTTCAATTAGAATCCATATTACATATCTTATGTGATTGACTTTTTATTTATATTATAACTAAATAAACAGTAACGATGGGTTTTGGGTCTTGAGGTTCTTGAGCTTGTCTCTTGACGAGCTAGAGCCCTTTGATGCTTGGGCTAGTAATTAGAATACAATCTATATAAATTATGTGTTCAAATATGTATTATTACAATTACAACTTCAGAAGTATAATTACATCTAAAAGAGTTGATATAAACAGTTTCAATCAGAATTCATATTATATATATTATGTGATTGAATATATATTTATATAATCACTGAATAAACAATATAATCGTAATGTAACCATGAGCTTGGTCTTGAGGTTCTTGGGTTTGTCTCTTGATGAGCTAGAGCCCTTTGAGGCTTTGGCTAGTCTGACTTTAATAAGGTTTTTTTTAACTTAAAATAGTATTTGTGATCGCAAATATTTTAATACTGACACAACACGATTATGTAAATATCACTCGTTGTAGAGGGTGGAACAGTTTTATTGAAACACTGTGTAATGCGAATCCCACATCGAAAAATAAAAAGGGATTAAAATGATTTATAAGTAGTAAAGTAATGCCTAGACATTGAATAATAAGCCTCCCAATTGGGCCTAGCATTTAAACATATTGAAGTAATGATGAGCTTTGGGTCTTGGGGTTCTTGGGCTTGTCTCTTGACAAGTTAAAGCCCTTTGAGGCCTGGGCTATTCTGACTTTAATAAGGGTTTTTAACTTAAAATACTATTTGTGATCGTAAATATTTTAATACAATCACAACGTGATTATGTAAATATCACCCCTTGTAAAGGGTGGAACAGTTTTATTGAAACACTGTGTAATGCGAATCCCACATCGAAAAATAAAAGGGGATTAAAATGGTTTATAAGTAGTAAAGTAATGACTAGACATTGAACAATAGGCCTCCCAACTGGGCCTAACATTTAAACATATTGAAGTAAAGATGAGCTTTGGGTCTTGGGGTTTTTGGGCTTATCTCTTGACGGGCTAGAGCCCTTTGAGGCTTGAGCTAATATGACTTTAATAAGGTTTCTTAATTTTTTTTTTTAAGAGATGTATGTTGGATCTATAAAAAGCATAAAAAAAAATGAAGTTTTTGGATTACAATTTTTTTATTTTTATTTTTCCATATATACTACTGTTGTTAATATGAATGATGTAAGTACAATGGGCATGTATGCCTGGTGTGGGACTATTGTCAATTATTTCATTAAAATAAGAAAATAAAAAAAACTTCTCTTACTAGACAAAAAAATTAAATATATCAAACTCGGACACTAGGATAAGGGGGTTGTAAATCTGTACCCAAAGCTTTATCAATTCTCTTACTTTGTTGGACATTAGATTCACCAGCTCTATTATATTTTTAACTATTCACCTGTATCAACTGTTATTATACATTCCAAATTATGTTTACCTGTATCTAGTGTAATCACACATTTCAAATGATGTTTACTCATATCGAGTGTTATCACACAGTACAAATGCAAATCGAATAACCGGAACAGACTTAATTTTAAAAATAAATGATTGATGTTTAAATTTGAAACGCATTTATTGTTTTTGTCAGCTGCATTGATTGTTTTTTAAATTTGAAAAGAAATGATTGTTTTATCTAGGGAACAGTTAATAAAGCAAAATTTTAAATTGCCTTGGATTAAATGGTAACCTGCTCAACAAGTTTATAGGTAAACAACAGGTAACGGTGTTTAGTACACCGTTGTTCTATAGACAACCCCATATATATATATCCACTTATATGAACTTTCCGTTGATAATCTCAGTGATAATTTTTTTTTTAAGAAACAATTTCAATTATATTTGTTCCTTATTGTAATTAGTGACCTTTTATCAAGATTTTATTGTTTCATATGATACAACATAATGGCATAATGATAAGTTGAAGCAGTTGTGTTCTCTAGGTTTTTTTTTTTTTTTTTTTTTTTTTTGAAAAGCACACTTTATTCAAAAGCCAAAAGGCCAAGCAACACAACAGAAAAAAGGGAAACAGAAAGCACCCAAATTAACCCAACGGCATCAAAGAGCTACGACAGGGGTAGCAAAGTACCTAAACCCATGTCGCTAATCTTTAACACAAGCAGCACAACAGAGAAGAAACACACAACCAAATAAACCCCACAACCACAAGAAACCACAGCAAGAAAGACACCAAACCAACAAGAACACTACAAAAGCATACCACAGAAATAGGGCAAAAACACCAAAAAGTACAGTGCCCAGAGCACATCACCCAAAGGGGAAGCCACCCAAAGATGAAATAGCCAACCTTATGGAATACTCCATGTCACCGTTTCTACCCCACCACCTGAACCACTCTTGGCCAGCAAATTAGCCAATGAATTAGAGGCCCTGGGATTAAAAATAATGCTAGCCTGACCCAATTTAGTGAGGTTGCTCATTTGTCTCGACGGTAGTATGAATTGCAGAATTGAGAACCCTTAACAAAACAAACTATGGATATATTTTTTTGGTCTACTCATTACATGCAAAAACTAAATTGGAATTAAACTTTGTCTTCTGTTTGATTTAGGGTTCTTCGCCCAGATTTGATAAACTGCAACAACTCTAAAAAAAATAAGAGAACAACCCATGAACTTAGCAGGTGAATAAGCCATATTGAACTAACAAAAAACAAAAAATTGTGAGTTAACGTTGCACATAGGGGTGTGCAAAAAACCGCAAAACTGAACCAACTCGTCTAACCCAACCCAAATTTTATGGATTGGTTCGGTTTCACATATAAAAAGATTATTAATCGGTTTGTCATTTAACAAACCGATCAAAGATTGGTTCAATTTGGGTTGCTAAAAATAAAATTCATACAACCCAAACCAACCCATATATTTAATAAAAGTCAAATCCACATTCCCTGGAGTTTTGTAACTTTTATTTATACTTATTTACTTCTCATATAAATAAGTTTTTTGCTTCCTTCTCATTCATTGTCATCAACCATTTGGTATTGTATCACTCCTCTTTCTTCTATATATTATATATTTTTTAATAAATAAAATATAATTTCCCCTCCCTTTAGATGCATGTTAGAATATGAGTTTTATTTTTTATTTTTCTTTTATGATACCTGTTATTTATTTTTATTTTTTTGATAAGGTTGTTGGGGATCTGAATCAACCCCATCCCAACTATTTATTAAAGAAAAAAGAAAGAGAACAAAAGAGAACAGAAAATAAAAAACGAAAACAAATCAACAGAACCTAAAAGAAGGTCTGCTACAAAAATCATTGAAAATAAAAGGGTTGCAAAAATTCGGAGCGGACCACCACCACCATGTAGGAGAGACGATACTAGGGCTCCTAGATGCTAAACTATCTGCAACTTGGTTACCTTCCCGATAAATATGAGTGACAGCAAAGTCCATTTGAGAGATTAAGCTCAAACACCTATCCCAAGCGGGGCGCTAACGCCAAGGAACCTTACGAGACCTAGAATGAAGGATATCCACTACAAAAGTTGAATCGCTCTCCAACCATAACCGATGCCAGCCAAAAGTCCAAGCATAATCAATAGCGTGCACAGCAGCGGCCAATTCAGCCTCAAAAGCAAAGCAGACACCAAGAGGAATAGAAAAACAACCTTTAATAAATCCCCTGCATGTGCGAAAAACCCCTGCACAACCAGCAAGACCAGGACTACCAAAAGCTGCCCCATCCATGTTAACCTTAAGACAGCCCGGCGGGGGAGGACGTCAATTAACCTCTAAAATGTGAGGAGCCTTTGAAGGACGACCAGAGACATGAAGCCGTTGAAGAGTCTGAAGCTCATCCAATGAATTCTTCATAGTGCCAAATTGAAGGGAGTCTGCCTCGTGAACAGAACGCCAAATCAAGGAAAGAGCATTGGCAAAAATAGGCTTGCCACCCTCAAAGATAGCTTGGTTCCGGAGAAACCACACCACCTAGAAAACTGTGGAATTATGTTTGTTACGCCAAAGCAAGATCAATGTTTACCAACTTCTTTTTGGCTTTCAATGGTATGCACTATGCAACAATTCGCCAAAAGGACTCTAGCTTGGACTCCTTGTCTTAACTTTATGGCAAGTAGAAAAGCAGCAGCCAATAGTGTAGAAGACAAATTATGTCAGTGTCTAGTCTTTGTTCTAAAACGTTTTTTTTTTTCTTCAAAGGAAATTTACCCAAATTAATGGTATGTAATCCGTTTTTTAAAAGAGTTAATGGTAAATTTTAAAAATATATCAATTGTAATATATTAATAATAACATAAAAAAAAATAAAAAATAAAAAATTACTTTTTAATCAAATATTGGTGTAATTTAAGAAAAGAAGAAGAGCAGGAAGAATGAGAAGTAGAGATTATTCCCAGTTGCTACAGAGCTATAAAGCAATAACAAGTTAACAACAGCAACAACCAACTAAGCTAAGAAATAGGAAATATAACGAAGCACTAGCACCAATTCCACAGAGTGTGTCATTATTTAATGGAACCATCAACTGGCATAACCAATTGACTTGACCAAGTCTCCAACAAGTTGAACCAACACTTCCTAACAACTTGAGATTGAATACACCTGTGTATACCAACGAGTGCTAGAGCAAGCCTAATACATGCACATATCAAGATAGTTCCTTGAAACTTGGCTCCAAGCTAAACGAAGCTCGAGGTTCTTCATCCAAAGCAAAATTCTCTTTCTATTGCTCCAATTGCAGTTTCCCTTTCATCTTGAGAGCCTTCCATTGATAGAGATTTTCAACTGGGTTCCGAACAGAATGAATATAAGTACTCCTATCTCTTGCACTTCCATTAACCCTGATTGGCTTCACTGCTTCCTCAATCTCTTCTTTAGCCACATCAATTTTCGATTCAACAATCCCATCCTCCTCATACATATCGTCATAATCCACTACACCATCATCATCCTCATCATCAAGATCAGTGTCTTCATAGTCTATTTCGTCCTCTTCATCGTCACATTCTCTGCAATTCTGGTACCTGTGATTAGGAGGGTAAGATCCTGAGCTTGATGTGATTGAACTAGCTGCAGAAGAAGGTTGAGAATGGCCTGATTTCCCCAAACTCTCTTCCTCTTTCGTCCCAACTTCATCTTTCTCAGGTAAAGTACCAGAAACATGATCAAGCAAAATATGACGTCACTTTCTTTCGAGTACCCGAGCTGGAGGATTGTAATTGTTCCTCAGCCTTAACCCTACAACACCCACAACCACGAAACATTATGGCCCCAACAATAACAAACAGAATGGCAATTAAAATCACAAGAAACCCTCCAATTTCCACAACTCACCCAACTTCTGGCTTTTCTGGGTATTCCTCAACTATAGAAATAGTAAACTGCACAGGAATGTAGTTTGTGTTTCTCAGCTGCAAAATCAAAACACAGTCAAGTTAATAATATAGGGGATCGGTTTGGATTCCTAAATCAAACCGGAGATTAGGGTGCTTTCGGATTGGATTCCTAAATCAAACCGGAGATTAAAGTGGTTTCCTAAAGAAACAGGGAATTCAAATTTTCCAAGTTCAAAAAAATAATAATAATAAAACAAAAAAGGAAAAAACACGTGTAATTAAAGAAGGTTTGAAGAAATAATATATGGTCGCAAGGACGAAGCTTCTTTCTCTATTTCCGACCAAAGCAACCGAGAAAGCAACCCTCGCTATGTTGAAGAAATAATACATGCTGATCGCAATGTTAAAAAAATAAAAAAATAAAAAATGTATTAAATTAATTTTAAAATAAATTAAATTAAAATATAATTAAAATAAGAAAAAAAAAAAAACAAAGCAAATGCATAACAAAAGCTGGGACAAAATATTGTCCCCATTGTAGAATCATCCGGTGGATTTTCACCATGCCTTGTCATTTAGAAGTGTTTGCATATGATGACACTTGTCATATATGCTTAGGGGCGGATTCAGAAAATATTTGCAGACCGGTCTAAATTATATATACAAATAGTATTTATTTATTTTTTTATTTTTTCTCTGTATACAATAGTTTTTATTTTTTGCCAAATCAAGGAAAGAGCATTGGCAAAAATAGGCTTGCCACCCTCAAAGATAGCTTGGTTCCGGAGAAACCACATCACCTAGAAAACCGTGATGATAGAAACCCGCTATTATGTTTTCTCTTTTAAAACCGTGAATATTTTTCTCTTTTAAAACAGACCATCAGGAATGGAATCAAGAATGGAATTTAGCTAAAGCCCATAAATTAAGGCCAAATTAAACTTTTGAATTAAGATAAGCTTATCAATCAATATTTCCATTTTTTTTTTTTTAAATGATATATTTCCTTTCTTGATACTCGTATTTTTACCACATACCCTCATATTAAGCATTATCTAATATTTCATTTGCAAATAAAAGTTGATTTCACCACTTAAATTATGTTTGGGAGGAAATTTTCTAGGAAAATCAGACAAGTTTAGTGGATTATATTTTGAATCATGATAAAATATACTATCCTTCAAGATAAGATATATATATATATATATATATATCTTTTTGCAGATATTCTTACAGTAAGTAATAATTTTATTTTATAAATGTGCTTCTACAGACTCAATTTATGCTTGACCAGCTTGCGGATCTGCACAAGAGAGTATGTGTATCTGATCATAACAAACATTGATGTTAATTTATTGAAATTTTTTTTGTTACATTCAAATCCTTTGTTGTATAATAATGCAGGAACAGATGCTACTTGAAGCTAACAAAGCCTTGAGAAGGAAGGTACAATTTTTATTTCTTGCAAATTTATTTATTTATTCCAATGCAATATTTTAGTTAAAGTTTTTTTCTGAATCAGATGGAGGAAAGTAGTGCACAAGTACCTCTGCGACTGGCATGGGAAGCCACTGGACCCCAAAACATCACATACAACCGCCTTCCTCCTCAATCAGAAGGCTTTTTCCAGCCTCTCCCTAGCAATTCCGATTTGCAAATCGGGTATATCTTTCTTTTTATCTTCCACATACATTTTTCCGGGTGCGGGATCCTGCACTTGATATCCTGTCTCTTTTGTATATATTATAAAAGTTTGTCCAACTTTTTTTAAAATATATATATTTACTAGTGTCATACTTTAATTTTGATTTTTACTTAATTGATCATTGGTGCAGATACAATCATGTGGTTTCTGAACAGGAGGTAAATGTTTCAGGGCACACCCAAAATATCAATGGATACATCCCTGGTTGGATGCTAATTTAATTTGATATGCTCATGGTGGAAATATTTAATTTTATTTGCTTGGTTGTGATTTGTGTTTTATGCAACTTGTAATTATCTTTGAATAAGCAAGCATGTGTTTGTAAGTTGTAATGACCAAAAAAGGCATGTTTTTAACATGTAAGGATTGTATGTTTGTATTTATATAAATTTGTGAAATTACCTGAGCTCGATTTTCCATCTCAATAGTAAATTAAACTTTCTTACAAAAATATACAATTCCATGGCCATTTTTTGTTTTTATCTTTTCTCATTGGTGGACCGTAAAAAATATCAAAATTAACCCTACATATCAATAACCATTTGTTTTTTGTGTGTGCATCAATAACCATTTTTAATCTCTTCAAATCCTTAAATATATATATATATATCCACTAATATGAACTTTCCGTTGATAATCTCAGTGATAATTTTTTTTTTAAGAAACAATTTCAATTATATTTGTTCCTTATTGTAATTAGTGACCTTTTATCAAGATTTTATTGTTTCATATGATACAACATAATGGCATAATGATAAGTTGAAGCACTTGTCATCTCTAGTTTTTTTTGTTTTTTTATTTTTTTTATTTTAGTTTTTTTATTTTTTTGAAAAGCACACTTTATTCAAAAGTCAAAAGGCCAAGCAACACAACAGAAACAAGGGAAACAGAAGCACCTAAAGCCCTGTCACTGATCTTTGACACAAGCAGCACAACAGAGAAAAAACACACAACCAAAGAAACCCCACGACCACAAGAAACCACAGCAAGAAAGACACCAAACCAACAAGAACGCTACAAAAGCACACCATAGAAACAGGAGAAAAAAAACCCAAAAAGTACAATGCCCAGAGCACATCACCCAAAGGGGAAGCCACCTAAAGACGAAACAGCCAACCTTATGGAATACTCCATGTCACTGTATCTACCCCACCACCTGAACCACTCTTGGTCAGCAAATCAGCCAGCGAATTAGAAAACCTGGGATTGAAAATAATGCTAGCCTGACCCAATTTAGTGAGGTTGCTCATTTGTCTCGACGGTAGTATGAATTGCATAATTGAGAACCCTTAGCAAAACAAACTGTGGATATATTTTTTTGGTCTACTCATTACATGCAAAAACTAAATTGGAATAAAACTTTGTCTTCTGTTTGATTTAGGGTTCTTCGCCCAGATTTGATAAATTGCAACAACTCTAAAAAACAATAAGAGAACAACCCATCAACTTAGCAGGTGAATAAGACATATTGAACTAATAAAAAAAATAAAATTGTGAGTTAACATTGCACATAGGGGTGTGCAAAAAACCGTAAAAATGAACCAACTCGTCTAACCCAACCCAACCCAAATTTTATGGATTGGTTCGGTTTCACATATAAAAAGATTATTAATCGGTTTGTCATTTAACAAACCGATCAAAGATTGGTTCGGTTTGGGTTGCTAAAAATAAAATTCATACAACCCAAACCAACCCAAACCAACCCATATATTTAATAAAGTCAAATCCACATTCCCTGGAGTTTTGTAACTTTTATTTATACTTATTTACTTCTCATATAAATAAGTTTTTTGTTTCCTTCTCATTCATTGTCATCAACCATTTGGTATTGTATCACTCCTCTTTCTTCTATACATTATTTATTTTTTAATAAATAAAATATAATTTACCCTCCCTTCCGATGCATGTTAGAATATGAGTTTTATTTTTTATTTTTCTTTTATGATACCTGTTATTGTTAATCGTTAATTATATAATATTTTTAATTTTTAAAATAATTAAATAACACATATATTTAATATTTATATATTTAAATAATATTTTTTTATAATAATACAAAAAATGATTTTTTGGTTCAAACCTAAATCGATAAATCTACCCAAACCAACCCAAATATATATATATATATATATTTTTTGTTTTGTTTGAATCGGTTTGGCAAATCACATTAGTTTGGTTTGGGTTGAAATATAACCAAACCGATACATATTGGTTTGGTTTGACATTAAGCTTCAACCCAAACCAAACCGAAAATGCACACCCCTAGTTGCACATAACATATCCTCCTCCTTCAAAACATCCTTGCCCTCAAGGATGAATGTTTGAAAAGACCGCTTGAACCGTTGTAGATCTTCCCAAGTTGCCTCATACATAGGCCTGTAGTGACAGATCTGATCGACCCATTTCAATACTGCATTTTGGGCACCATTTCTTGTACCTTTGTTTGATTCTTGGGTAAAAAATAGCTATTTAATGGCTTGGAATTAGTGTTTCACAGGTTTATAGTTTTTACAAGAGCAATTGTGCAAAACTTAGCAAGTTTTGGTGCAAAGAAGCAAATTATTGGTCTGGAGCATTTCTTGAAGTTCGCTCCCGATGTCGTCATGAAGAGCAGCGAAACAAGTTTAGTTATGTTCACTATGGAAGTGTGTCACTTTGATGGACAGTGAAATTTGCAAGCCAACATCGAAACCATATTCCAGAGAAGTTCGCCATCCACTTTTCGCTTTGATGAGCAGTGAATGCAGCAGCGAAAGAATATCAGAGATATTCGATGTCCTTCTTTCGCCGTGTAGGATAGCGAAGTTGCCAGCTGAAGCCAAATGTTAGTGATCTTCACTGTGGAGATTTCGCTGTGGAAGGCAATGAAGAGAACATCGAGATGTATTCCAGAGAGTTTCGCTGTGGAGATTTCGCCGTGGAGGATATCAAAGAAGGCAACAAACATGTTTGCCAGCTCAGCTCAGTGACGAGTTTCAGACCTATTTTTGGCAACTTATATATATATATATATCCCTTTTATAGGTTCCTCTCTACTGACTTACATCACCACCTTTTAAACCTAGATATAGGAATTTCCTCTCTACATCTTCAACCTTTTCCAACCCTTACATCATTCATTTTTACATATCCAACATCATCAAATCACCTATTTTTGGAGAGTTCAGAAGAAAGAAGAAGAAGGTTTTAGGACTAGCATACAAAGGGAAGCTCACATGACTAGTATGGGTTGTCTCTGCACCTTTTCTTTCTCTCTTTATTTTTCATTGATGTGTAACTAAACTTCTATCTAGGCGATTGATGTAATAATATCGGACTACTCTATGTAATTAATTAGTCTATTTTTCTTAATTCAATTCAGTTTTAGTCTCATTTACTTATTTAAATGTTCTATTCTCCTACCCATGTTATTTTGTGGCCTCAATTGATATGGGTGGGTAATCGAGATTATTCATGAGATTGGGGTTCAGGTGTGAATGACCTTTCCACTTGAATCTCAATCACAAGCTCAGTAAATGGGAATGTTGATATATGCATGGCCTTGCTACATTAATTTGGCTTGGAGTTTTGTGAAAATAAGGGTTCTAACTATTGTTTGTCACATGACCTTATGTGAGCAATGGGAAGAACCCAGATCTTAATTTTAACATTATCAAAACAAGCCCTAAAATTGGATTGAAGTGCTTAATGGGACTAGTTTAGTACATTGAGTGGTCTGAGAAAGATTGCATAGATTCCCTAATACTTCCTTATATATTCATCCTTGTGTGTGTGCAGTGCTTAGTTTAAGTTTTTGGGTTATTAGCACTAGTCCCTCTCGAAATTTACGCGAGTTTACATTTTACCCCTTGAACTCTCCTTTTCTTTGCACTTTGTTCAAAATCCTCACGCCATCCATTTTTCTGTCATGACAAATTGCACTAAGTTCCCCTGATTATATGCATAATTGCATCTTATATAACCCAAATACACTTTGACAAAATTTTAAAAATAAAAATTTAAAATTTAAAATTGAAATAATGGTTAACTAATAATAACCGTTATTATTATTATTTAAATATCCCTAAATATCACTTGTTCATTTATAATAACAAGGGTATTAATAATGTCAAAAAAAAATTTAAATAATTATAATAATAAAAAGATAATAATAATGTAAGTTCCTCATATTTTGATTGGCTTATTTTGTTGGCAAACCACATTTGGGGTTGAAATGTGTAAGGGTAGTTTAGGCCTCCATTGTGCATCATCAAGCTCAAGGGCACTTCAAAGATATATCACTTGTGCTTAACTCTTTGAAGAGAACTAGTTGCACACACACACTTCTTCATGCATGCTTTGCTCATCTTGCATTTGTGTTTCAATTCTTGTATGTGTGTTTTCCTTACACTTCTCACACGTGCACTTGATTGTTAGATCTAAGTGTGGTTTTGTGTGTTGTAATTCATTTCCCGATGCTCGATCAGAAACATCCGCACATGCACTATGGTGTGCTTTTTTTAATGCGACGAGAGACCACTGGAGATGGTCCCAATGCACGGGTCCCTACCTACACATAACCTGTGAACTGCACTCGGGTTGTTTTCCAGTTCCTGATGCACGGGTGATGCATGGGTCTATACCCGCGCAGTCATTAGTGAAGTGGTCACTGGTGTTTTTCTAGCTCCTAGTGTAGGGAAAAATCGTAGTACATGCAGCGGAAGCGAGACTAAAAATTAGTTTAGTATGTTTTAAAATTTTTCCTTTTTATGAACCTTAACCCTTTAAATTAATTAACCATATATAAAGTAACAAAAAGTAGAATACCTTTTGTCGCGTGATCCGATTGACTTACGTCGATGGTAATCCGCAAGATCTTCAATCCTAGCACGAACGTGAATCACCTATGAGCGTGGTCTCCCTTTTCTTTGAATTGCGTACCTGAGAATGGACAAACAAACTTTCTTTTTCTTTTGTTAGTCACAAAACAATCAAAAGACCACAAAGATTATTCCGGTCACTTTTGAGTTCTCAATCTAATGATCGAAACTCGCGTGAACCTAATTCGATGTTGTACACACAAGCTTATTGATGAACAAGCAATTAGTGTACAATCAAAAGAATAATATCTTCTCTCTTTTATGTCTTGGTAGAATAATCAAACACTTTTCTATGAGTTGAGAAGAAGAAGAAAATTGATTCCAGTAAAACCAATGGGGTGGCTGAATTCTATAGCATGTATTATATAGGGTGGCCGAAATTTCTTCTCCTCTTCCTTTAGGGTTGGCCGAATCCTACTTGTGATACAATTAGGGTTGGCCGAAAATCCTCTTCCAAAAAGGATTTGTGCTTTGCCCTAATTTCAATCAACTTTAGAATCCTAACCCTAATTTAACTCATAAGTATTTTATTCTTTTATTGACTTAATAAAAAGACTTGTTATTTGATTAAATAAATAAACTTAATTATTTATTTTCTTACCAAACAAGTCTTTTACATTTAGTATACATATAGTATAACTCTAGGAAACATATTTCCTAATCAGAAAAAGATTTTGTTTCTTAATTAAATAATTAATTAATAAATTAATTAATTCTCATTTAATCAATCAATAAAATAAAATAATATTTTTGACTATATACATAGCCTTGCCGCCCCACATAGAATATAAGGGCCAAATATTATTTCCTTATTTTATTTAATCCATTGGACTTTAAATAAAAAAGCCCACATGTGAACCAGACCTATTCTTACTAAAAGAAACAAGCACACATGCCTTTCATTAATATATTAATATAA
The DNA here is from genome assembly GCA_008009225.1 of Acer yangbiense. Classification (NCBI taxonomy): domain Eukaryota; kingdom Viridiplantae; phylum Streptophyta; class Magnoliopsida; order Sapindales; family Sapindaceae; genus Acer; species Acer yangbiense. Next base: position 25,666,074 of record CM017771.1, read on the forward strand.
TTGATCAGCCCATTAAACAAATAATGTGCAAATTATATTCTTAATATATTAAATGCAATTCTAGATGGACACATAAATTGGTCTGGTAGAATATATCAAGTGATCCATGCAAGTCCGTGTGGATTGGAGATCTCGGCGGGCTATCTAAATTTAAGCTTCAATAGACATAACCTAATCACAATCAACAAATGATTCACTTAGGTCCGATCCATTAATTTTAACTCATTCCACTAAAGAGCTAAAATTGAACTCTTAAATAAAGATAGAATAAGAAGATGTTCCTCATTCATACCCTAGACAATCATGTTGGAGATAGTGTATCCTCGTGATTAATATCAGTAATCGCCAAGAGTTCATAAACCGCCTATAACTCTCCAAGTTACCATATTTACTCATATGACCACGTTTTGAACTTGGATATTTTGACTTGTCCAGAAGCCATGTTTTCAATAGTCACTATCGAAAACTTAACGTTGAGATTTAATATCCAATTACCTCAAAACATCCATATGATGATATTATACTCTCATTTAATAAATGGAGCCACGATGTCTATATCTATAAATGAAGTCCTCTATCGATTAACAAATGAATATCACCAAACTATCGATGATAGACTATGCTATATAATCGTACTCATTGATAACTCAAATGATATGACTTGCAACCATAAGTCCATCATTTATCTCAGGATTAAGATAGACTCTCCGATTGTCCTGATAATGAAAAGACTATTATCTATTGACGGTTCTAGATAAAGCTTTTCATTGTGATCCAGTTCAATGCACCCAGTGCACTAGATTCTTTTACTCGAAGACACTCCGATGATTTTAGACTCATCATATCTCATTTGATCCCACTCAAATGCTAGCTGAAACAAATTATAGCACGGTGTATATAAAACTATCTAGAGGGGGGGTGAATAGATTTTAAGCTTTTTACCCAATTTTTCGTGTTAGTCCAAATTACGAAATTACCCCTAAATAGGTAAAGCAATAAATCAAGTATAAAATGCGGAAATTAAATAACACTTGATTTTTACGTGGAAACCCTCACGGGAAAAACCACGGGCTAGTAAAGTAAGCCACACTCGAACCTCGAATCCACTAAATGTGTAAACGATTACAACCTAATCCCAGAAGTAATCACACACCTACTTAATCCCGGTATGAGTGAACCTAGTCCGATTGCTTGCGAATTAAGCAACCTAATCCCGGTCACAACACAAGACTTAATTCTCTATAAAGAGATTAACACCCTAAGTGAATATATGAATATTCAAATGCAACATAGAGCAAGGGAAACCTTATATGCTTATCTAAGATGATGAATATGCAATTAAACACAATCCTAGATATTAAAGCTAAATGGTATGTCAAATAGCATAGATAATCATAGATTAGAGAAACCTAGATATCTATCATAAAAACAACACTCAATCAATATCAACACAACAATCTCTATCTTGAATATTAGATTATAATCTAAGAACAATCAAGTAATAAAAGAGATGCCATAATAAATTAAACACTAATTATGTATGATAGTAGTGAAAAACTTACCAAAGCAAGTGTGATGATCAAAGACCCATGCAAGCAAGCATCCTAGATATGCTAGAGAATGCTAGATGAACTTTGATGCAAATGGATTTTGGTTTGAGTGTTTGATGAGCTAACTTGATTGCTTTCTCTCTTAAAAATCTCTTTTTTTAAAGTAGGGTTCTTGATGATCAAAGAGTCACCTTCAGAACAAGAGAAAGTGATGTATTTATAGGCATGAAAAACAGAGCATGTGAAAAGACAAGTTTGCCCCTGAAACGCACCGATCGGCGGTTTCAATCGGCGGCCAGGCTGCCGTTCATAACAGCCGAATTGGCCCGAGAGGAACAGGGGACCAACGGCGGTTTCATTCGGCGGTTTCGTGACCGCCGATCCAACCGCCGAATCAAACCTGAGATTAAAAATCAATCAGGTGTGAAAACGGCGGTTTCATTTGGGACCGCTGTTTCAACCGCCGAATTAGGCCGAGAGATAAAATCAATCAGGTCTTGAACGGCGGTTTCGAACGGCGGTCGAGACCACCGATCATAACCGTAGAATTGCTCCATACACTACTGGAAGCAAACGGCGGTTTCATTCGGCGGCCAGGCCGCCGATCATAACCGCCGATTACCAACAAAGGTGAAAACCAAGGAGAAGCCAAGGGCATTCTCCGTATGTGGTCCTCGCGCTAAACCAAGCACATTCTAGTGCATGCGCGGACGTTTCCGAAAACTATCAGGAAACGAATTACAAGACAACAAGACACAATTACACATAACAAAATATAACACATAAGTGCAAGTGTGAAATGTGACAAGTGAAGAGAATGCACACATATGCATTGTATGTTAAGTGTGTGTGTGCAACTAATCTCTTTAAGGAAAAGTAAGCACATAGAAATTTACCTTCGGTGCTTATCAAGACGAGGTCTTCAAAGGGGTTGAGCAATAGCATCGATACCTAGCCTACCTTTACAAAGAACCCCCAACATGTGGTTTGTCCACGAAATGAGCCAATCAACAAATGGGAACCTTACAATCTCCCCCTTTGGCTATTTCGTGACAAAACCACCGCTCACATTGATTCCTCACAAAGAAAATAGAAACTACGGGACAACTATGATTGTCTACAACACAAAGAGATAAGAAAATAAAACTTCAAGTTTCAATTTCTTGTAGAATAATCAAGCCCTGAAAAGAAAGTTTCTAACATTTCCAATACAAGTAAAAAGTGAGATGAATCAAGTGAGAACAAAAACAAGCATTTGCATGTTAAAAGTTTAGGCACAACATTATGCAATGTATGTGTATGCAATGCTCCCCCTCAACGGGTTACTCCCCCTCAATGAATGTTCTCCCCAACAAGCAACTCCCTTTACCATATACTACTCCCCCTTTTTGTCATGATATAGGCAAAGGAGTAGTCCCCAACCGGGTCACTCATAGCAACGAGAGATAGTAGCATGCAAGATTTGCATAATTAATATAAGTCACGTTATGCATCTCAAATAATTGGAGAGAAACAAGGAGATTTATTTGATAGAAAATGTGTGAATCAAACATGCTTTGCATACAAGACATGTAGCATTCAAGTCCAAAATACAATGGCATTTGGCAAAGCAAATGACAAAGGTTTCTAATAAGAATTCAAACCAATTTCACCAATGTCATGAGTAAAGCAAGGATATAGAATATATTGATTTCAATTTAAGAACAACTATATCCAACTTTATAAGTGAAACATGGCATGAGCGACTTTGCACCCTATTTGATTTTTCCGGATAAGATATCCGTATGATAGTAGCCATGTTCAACCAATAAAGAAGAAGAGACATTTGGAATGTAAATTCCTTTGAACGGATACAAGATCCTTTATTCATTTTGAGTCTCATAAGCTTTCACACAAGGTTTTGCATTTTAAGAATATGCAATCATCAATTCATGCTTTTCATGTGAGCATGTTATATGAATTTCATGCTTTTTCATTTGACATTAGCATGTTATTTAAGAATCATCATGTCATGGAGATAATTATAGGTCATTCAAATCATACTTCCTACATACATCTCCTAGTCCAAAAATGCATGTTTGAACATAAATATGACATGGATTGTAAACAAGCAAGGTTCACACTTATTGAATTGAAAACATATATACATATGTGCAACCAAGCTTACTCAAACAATTAAAAGAAGAGGCATAAGATATTTCAAATTTTTTGCAAGTGACAAGAATGCAAAATAGCTCTCTTTGCTTGAGTTCCCCATATGGGGTCAATCATAGAACATCACTCCACAAGACATATCCCAATAGATCTACTAAGAGTTTTTAATCGAGTAGCATCTAAGGGTTTAGTAAATAAGTCCGCAAGTTGATCATTAGTACCTACATGTTCAAGTACTATGCATTTATTTTCAACAAGCTCTCTAATGAAGTGATGGCGGACGTCAATATGCTTAGTTCTAGAATGTTGTACCAGATTCTTGGAAATATTAATAGCACTCATGTTATCACAAAAGAGAGTGAGAGTACCTTGGTTGAATCCGTAGTCTACTAGCATTTGCTTCATCCATAGGAGTTGTGTGCATCCACTCCCCACGGCTATGTACTCGGCCTCGGCCGTGGACAAGGAAATCGAGTTTTGCTTCTTGCAAAACCAAGACACCAAGTTATTGCCTAGAAAGAAGCAACCGCCCGATGTGCTCTTTCTATCATCACAATTTCCTGCCCAATCCGCATCACTAAAGCCTACAAGACTAGCATTAGTGTCAAAAGAGTACCAAATCCCATAGTTGGAAGTCCCATTCACATAGCGAATGATTCTCTTTACGGAAGAGAGATGGGACTCCTTGGGATCCGCTTGGTACCTAGCACACACACCCACACTAAAAGAAATATCGGGCCTACTTGCGGTCAAATAAAGCAAGCTACCTATCATGCCCCGATATAGAGTTTGTTCCACACTTTTACCACTAGCATCCTTGTTTAGCTTCAAAGTGGTACTCATGGGTGTATCACAATGTTTGGCATTCTCTAAACCAAACTTCTTCACTAGGTTTTTGGCATATTTGGCTTGGGTTATGAAAATCCCATCATGTAGTTGCCTAATTTGCAAACCTAGGAAGTAACTAAGCTCACCAACAAGACTCATCTCAAATTCATGAGACATAACATCAACAAATTGTTGAACCTTGGTGTTGTTGGTGGAGCCAAACACTATATCATCAATATATATTTGAGCTATGAAAAGCTCATCATTGTTTCTTTTGATGAATAGTGTCTTGTCAACACTACCACGTGTGTAGTCATTGTCAACAAGAAATTGAGTGAGGTGCTCATACCAAGCCCTCGGTGCTTGTTTCAACCCATATAGAGCCTTCTTGGGGCGATAGACATGGTTGGGGTGGTGAGCATCCACAAACCCCTTCGGTTGTTCAACAAACACTTCCTCTTGCAAGAAGCCATTGAGGAAGGCACTCTTGACATCCATTTGGTGCAATTTGAACTTGTGCATACAAGAAATGGACAAGAGAAGCCTAATAGACTCTAAACGGGCAACGGGAGCAAATGTCTCCTCAAAGTCGATACCCTTAATTTGAGAGTACCCTTGTGCTACAAGTCGAGCCTTGTTCCGCACTATGTTGCCATCCTCATCGAATTTGTTCCTAAATATCCATTTAGTGCCTATGACATTAGTGGTCTTAGGCCTAGGAACTAGAGTCCGAACCTCATTCCATTCGAATTGGTTTAGCTCTTCTTACATGGCAAGAACCCAAAATTCATCATTTAAGGCTTCTTCAACCTTTTTGGGTTCAATTTGAGAGGTGTAGCATGTGTAGCTAATAAGATTAGCAAATTGACGTCTAGTCCTAACACCCTCATTAACCTCTCCAATGATATCTTCTTTATCATGGAGTTTCCTAACCCATGGAGCGGGTTCTTTTGAGAGTACCCTTGTGCTACAAGTCGAGCTTTGTTCCGCACTATGTTGCCATCCTCATCGAATTTGTTCCTAAATATCCATTTAGTGCCTATGACATTAGTGGTCTTAGGCCTAGGAACTAGAGTCCGAACCTCATTCCATTCGAATTGGTTTAGCTCTTCTTGCATGGCAAGAACCCAAAATTCATCATTTAAGGCTTCTTCAACCTTTTGGGGTTCAATTTGAGAGGTGTAGCATGTGTAGCTAATAAGATTAGCAAGTTGACGTCTAGTCCTAACACCCTTATTAACCTCTCCAATGATATCTTCTTTATCATGGAGTTTCCTAACCCATGGAGCGGGTTCTTTAGAGTCCAAGAGAGGAACTCTATCAATAGGTTGTGTGTCATCATTGTTGACATTAGATGTCCCAACATTAGGAGACACCACAACCTTCTCCAAAGGAGAAACATCACTAAAAATAACCTCCTCCTCATGATCATTTGACTTGAGCCTAGTATCATCAAACACGACATTGGATGATTCCATAACACTTAGAGTCTTTAAATTGAAAACTCTATAGGCTCTACTATTCAAGGCATAGCCAATAAAAATACCCTCATCACTCTTAGCATCGAATTTGCCAAGTTGATCACGGTCATTCAAAATGTAGCATTTGCTTCTAAAAGTGTGGAAGTAGCTAACATTTGGCATCTTACCTTTCCATAACTCATAGGAGGTGTTTCTAGTACCAGGCCTTAGGAAAACACGATTCCCTATATAGCAAGCCGTATTGACGGCTTCGGCCCATAGGTTCCTAGGGACATTGTTGCTAAGCAACATCACACGGGCCATCTCTTGAAGGACCCTATTCTTCCTCTCAACAACTCCATTTTGTTGAGGTGTCCTAGGAGCCGAGAACTCATGGGAGATGCCTAAGCTATTGCAATAGCTTTCAAATGAGGCATTCTCAAATTCCCTCCCATGGTCACTTCTAATCCGTTTAATGCTTTTAATGTTAGAATTCATTTCATTTTGTATTTTAGTACAAAGCATTTTAAACTTATCAAAAGTTTCGGATTTTTCTCTAAGAAAATATGTCCATGTAAATCTAGAGAAATCATCAACACAAACAAAAATGTATCTCTTTCCACCTAAACTCTCGGTTTGCATAGGACCCATGAGATCCATGTGGAGAAGCTCAAGAGGCTCCTTGGTGGTGAGATACTTACCCTTTTTGTGCATGCTTTTAGTTTGCTTTCCTTGTTGGCAAGGTCCACAAACACCATTGGCTTTCTTCCCAAGCTTAGGGAGGCCACGCACACAATTGAACTTTCCAAGGGTCCGTAGATCCCTAAAGTTCATGTGGCCAAGTCTTTCATGCCACAACTCTATTTGCTCATCCATGGACACATTGTTTGAGACAATTCTAGCTTCAAGACAATAGCAATTGTCGCTAGATCTCATACCTTTCAATAATGTTTGTCCATCGGGCTTTAGGATCGAGCAATCATCTTTACAAAACAAGACGGAATATCCTTCATCACTTAGATGTGAAATGCTTATTAAATTGGCTTTCAAGCCATCAACAAATAAAGCATCGGATAAGGAGGGTAATCCGGGAACGGAAATGGTTCCTTTCCCTACAACCTTCTTTTTGGATCCATCACCAAAAGTGACATATCCTCCTTCCTCCATAACAAGAGTCTTGAAGAAACTCTTGTTTCCCGTCATGTGCCTAGAGCACCCACTATCTAAATACCAAAAATTAGAAGAATTTGCCTTCAAGGCTATTTGAGCAACATGGCAAACATTTTCATTCTTTCTAATCCACCTAGAAACAATCTTAGCTTTCTTAGTGGTCTTTGGTACATGGGCTCTAGATGTCCTAGGATCATGCATAATAATATTATAATTCCTAGGAGCATGCATCATGGCTCTTTTCTTTTTCTTCTCTATCATGCTTCTAGTTTTGCACATTTTTATATTTCGAAAGCAATGTGGTCTAATATGACCATCAAATCCACAAAAGTGACATATAGGAGTAAAATAAGGAATCATACCTTGTCCTTATCTTTGTGGATGAAAGGGTTCAATCCTTCTTCGTTGTTGAACCGGTCTAGATTACTTCCTAGCTTGAGGTTGCATGATAGGTCTCTTTCCTTTGTGAGCCAATTATGGAGGAATGTTGGCTTGAGGGACCCTAGGGGGTTGAGCTTGAGTTTGCCTTCTTGGCCCCATCTTCACTTGTGCATTTGAACATTGTCCTACTTCTAACTTCTTCCTAGGAATTTGCACATATGAAGTTTCTTCGTTCTTCAAACCCTTGACAAACACGGTCTTGTTAGAGGTTGAGATCTTCTTGTCATCTTCATACCCAAGACCCCTCTTGTCACATGGACTCTTTCCAACACCAAGCATATGGTCAAGCTTCTTGGTGCTAGAATCCATCCTAGTCATAGAATCTCTAACTTCTTCAAGCTCCCTCTTTAGACTTTCTTCATTCCTCCTAGATAAGACTAACTCCTCTCTTAGCTTATCTTCCATCTTCTTGAATTTTTCCACTTGTTCACCTAAGTGGTCATTATGAGATGCGAGCTCAAGATTTTCTTCTCTCAACATCTTGATCTTTCTTGTGCTCTTGATTGCTAAATCATTAAACTCGGCATGATATTTAGCAAGCACCTTTTTCTCTACAAATCCATTTATGGAGCTAGAAGAGGAATCACTTTCTTCTTCACTTGAGTCCTTTTCCTCTTGACTCATTTCCTCTCTCTCACTAGCACTTTTGCTTTTATGGGAGGAGGCAAAAGCTAGGAGATTAGCCATGAGCTCTTCATCATCCGAAGACTCATCTCCCTCATAGGAGTCATCACTACTTCCACTCCAAGTGGCGGCCATAACTTTTCCCTTTTTCCTCTCATTGTGATTTGCACATTCGGGGGCAAAGTGACCTATGCCACCACACTCGAAACATCGGACCCCTTTCCTTTCGGTCCTTTCTTGCCTAGGTTCAAACTTCTTGAAAGAGCCATTTTTCTTCAAATCTTGACCTTTTGATCCAAAGCCCTTTCTTCTAAACTTCATAACCTTGTTGAACCTTTTTACAAACAAGGCAAGGTCTTCATCCGAGTCAACCTTCTTTGCCTCTTTTTCATCCTTGGAGGTTTTTAAAGCAATTCCTTTTTGCTTTTTAGTGGGTGTGGAGATAGGCCCTTTCCTAGACTCATAAGCTAGAAGTCTTCCAATCACCTCACTCGGCTTCATATCCTTATATCCACTATTTTCTTCTAAAGCCGTCACCTTCGATTCAAACCTATCGGGTAGAGATCTCATAATCTTTTGCTTGATTCTCCTATCCGAATATGGATCACCAAGTTGATGGCTTTGGTTGACTATATCTATCAACTTGATCTCGAAGTCGTTGAAGCACTCATTCTCCTCCATCTTAAGCATCTCGAATTGAGTTTGGAGGACTTGAAGCTTAGAGTCCTTCACCACTTCGGTTCCCTCATGTGCAATCTCTAGGATGTCCCAAGCCTCCTTAGCTATCCCAGTATTTTGAATCAATTTATATTGATTTTCATCCATAGCACACAAGATGGCATGCATCGCCTTCTTATTCCACTTTGAAGCCTCAAACTCTTGCGCATTCCATTGCGCCTTAGGCTTCAATACTTCTTCTCCTCCACCATCGGGAGTTATCTCAGGTAGATCATATCCGTCTTCCACCGCCATCCATGCACGGTCATGAATTTGGCATATGTAGGATTCCATCTTCCCTTTCCATTGGGAATAGTTAAATCCGGTAAGAAGTGGAGGCCTTGTGCTTGAGGCACCTTCGTTGCCACCACCATTTCCACCGTTTCCACTCATAATGTTTATGAATGAATGGAATGAATGAAATGAATGCAAATGTATGAATGATCAAAAATCACACAAAATGCAAAACACACCAAAATAAGCAAGGATCACATATGTATGTTTAGAAACCCGCTCTGATACCAATTGAAACAAATTATAGCACGGTGTGTATAAAACTATCTAGAGGGGGGGTGAATAGATTTTAAGCTTTTTACCCAATTTTTCGTGTTAGTCCAAATTACGAAATTACCCCTAAATAGGTAAAGCAATAAATCAAGTATAAAATGCGGAAATTAAATAACACTTGATTTTTACGTGGAAACCCTCACGGGAAAAACCACGGGCTAGTTAGTAAGCCACACTCGAACCTCGAATCCACTAAATGTGTAAACAATTACAACCTAATCCCGGAAGTAATCACACACCTACCTAATCCCGGTATGAGTGAACCTAGTCCGATTGCTTGTGAATTAAGCAACCTAATCCCGGTCACAACACAAGACTTAATTCTCTATAAAGAGATTAACACCCTAAGTGAATATATGAATATTCAAATGCAACATAGAGCAAGGGAAACCCTATATGCTTATCTAAGATGATGAATATGCAATTAAACACAATCCTAGATATTAAAGCTAAATGACATGTCAAATAGCATAGATAATCATAGATTAGAGAAACCTAGATATCTATCATAAAAACAACACTCAATCAATATCAACACAACAATCTCTATCTTGAATATTAGATTATAATCTAAGAACAATCAAGTAATAAAAGAGATACCATAATAAATTAAACACTAATTATGTATGATAGTAGTGAAAAACTTACCAAAGCAAGTGTGATAATCAAAGACCCATGCAAGCAAGCATCCTAGATATGCTAGAGAATGCTAGATGAACTTTGATGCAAATGGATTTTGGTTTGAGTGTTTGATGAGCTAACTTGATTGCTTTCTCTCTTAAAAATCTCTCTTTTTAAAGTAGGGTTCTTGATGATCAAAGAGTCACCTTCAGAACAAGAGAAAGTGATGTATTTATAGGCATGAAAAACAGAGCATGTGAAAAGACATGTTTGCCCCTGAAACGCACCGATCGGCGGTTTCAATTGGCGGCCAGGCCGCCGTTCATAACCTCTGAATTGGCCTGAGAGGAACAGGGGACCAACGGCGGTTTCATTCGGCGGTTTCGTGACCGCCGATCCAACCGCCGAATCAAACCTGAGATTAAAAATCAATCAGGTGTGAAAACGGCGGTTTCATTTGGGACCGTCGTTTCAACCACCGAATTAGGCCGAGAGATAAAATCAATCAGGTCTTGAACGGCGGTCGAGACCGCCGATCATAACCGCGGAATTGCTCAATACACTACTGGAAGCAAACGGCGGTTTCATTCGGCGGCCAGGCCGCCGATCATAACCGCCGATCACCAACAAAGGTGAAAACCAAGGAGAAGCCAAGGGCATTCTCTGTAGGCGGTCCTCGCGCTAAACCAAGCACATTCTAGTGCATGCGCGGATGTTTCCGAAAACTATCGGGAAACGAATTACAAGACAACAAGACACAATTACACATAACAAAATATAACACATAAGTGCAAGTGTGAAATGTGACAAGTGAAGAGAATGCACACATATGCAATGTATGTTAAGTGTGTGTGTGCAACTAATCTCTTTAAGGAAAAGTAAGCACATAGAAATTTACCTTCAATGTTTATCAAGACGAGGTCTTCAAAGGGGTTGAGCAATAGCATCGATACCTAGGCTACCCTTACAAAGAACCCCCAACATGTGGTTTGTCCACGAAATGAGCCAATCAACAAATGGGAACCTTACACTAGCCAAAGAATTCTACAACTTTAACAAGATAAAGGTGCCCAACCTTTAACTTAAGTTGTGAACATTATTCAAGACTAACTAAAGAATTGTGTCTACCTCATACATATCCAGATGTACGAACAATTCTTCTTTTCTCATAGTCTTTAGACCTTATGATTATTTACTTTGACAATTATAATATTAAACTATAAATGTTATAAGCTTTGTTAAACCAGAAATCACTTTATTAATATGAAAAAGATTGTCAATTACAATATTACACTCTTGCTATTGAGCATAATCCTAACACCTAGTGCGCGGGTAGTGCGCAAGTCCATACCCACGCATTGTCCTGTTTTAGCCTTGTTTTTTCTAAAACATCGTAGTTTCACTTAGGGCTCATATATATATATATATATATATATATATATATATATATATATATATATATATATATGTTGTCTTCTCTCTACTTCGTTTTTGTGAGTCCAAAAACCTATCTTTGAAATACTTAAGTGATTTTCAAGGGAGAAAGACTCCCAAGTACACTCCTTTACTCAACCAAACACATTCACATGAGCATCTAGCATCATTCAAGCATCTTTCAAGCATGTGTCTTCTTTGTTTCTTTGACTAGGTTATTTGAACATGCTCTAGAACTTCTTGTTTCATCTTTTGTCATGTTTGCCTAGGTTTAGCATTTAGTTTGTGATTAAATGCATGACTCTTTACTTAATGTTGTTTATAACATGTTTGAGTCTTTGTTTATTGGTTGAGTTGTGTTGTTTGTTAATAGCTTGCATTTAGGACATTATTGAATAAGACATTATTGCCCTTTAGCTAAGTCTATACGCCTTGCATTTAGACATTGTTGAATAAGACTCATTGATTGCATTCCTTGATTGCATTCCTTGTCCTTGCCATATTTTGTGACAACTCTTGTTGGTTAGCTTTTGTTTGATGACTAGATTTTAGATTCTCATATCTATATCTAGTTAGGTTTTTATGAGCATTCATATAGACGTTGATATCTAGGATTGCTTTTATTACCATCATTTAATATCTAGATAAGCATTTAGTGTTGCCTAGCATTAATTGCATTTAGAATATTTTCATTTATTTACATAGGTTGTTTATCTTTTCATTGGGAGTTAAGTTTTGTGGCTAAGTGGTTTAGTGCATAAGCAATTGGTCTAGAATCACTATAAAAGGCCCGCGGGGTAGTAGTGGTGGGTTAGTGACCGAGATTGGTGTAACTAGAAGTCAACATAGGTTGTAAACATCATTACATATAGTGGATTTGAGGACCGTGTGTGGCTAGATGGATAGTCCATGAGTTTTGCCTAATTAGAAGTTTCTCACGTAAATCAATCACCGTATTTATTTTCAAATAATAAAAAAATAATAATGATAATAATATAATAATAATAATAATAATAATAATAATAATAATAATAATAATAATAATAATATTGATAATAATAATAATAATAATAATAATAATAATAATAATAATATAAAAAATAATAATAAATTATTTTCAGTTTTAAATAATAATAAGGGGAATTATCATTTAAATTATATTTTTTATTTAAATATTCTTAAATATCACTTGTTCAATTTAGGTTATATAATTATATATATTTTTCGGTTTGATGCAATTATACATATAATCAGGGGAGCTTAGTGCAATTTGCCATGACAGAAAAATGGACGGCGTGAGGATTTTGAACAAAGTGCAAAGAAAAGGAGAGTCCATGGGGTTTAACGCCTAAAATAAAAAGTTCATGAGGTAAAATGCAAACTTGCATAAAGTTCGAGTGGGACTGGTGCTAATAACCCTAAGTTTTTAATTACAAAGTTTATTTTTAAATCATTTTCATGAAATCATTTGTTTTCCAAATCAAGCGTTATGCAATTTAATTTTTACACACTAGAGTAGTTAGGTTAATTAAAACTAGCTTCAACCAATAGCATTTTTAAAATTCCCTTAAGCAATTATAGTCTAAATATACCTAGAGGGGGTGAATAGGTATATGCCCAAATTCTTCCAAACTCTTTTCTCAGCACAACAATGATGTGCACACTTGGTGTGTCTAACAAATGGATTGCTTTAACCAACACAATTAGAGTTAAATGCACAAGTGAAACAATTAATACAAGTTATGGAAGTAATGAAATGTAAAACGAAACTTGACACAAGTGTTTTTACGTGGTAAACCTCCGAAGAGGAAACGTCCACGAGTTGATACCACAACCACCAGTAAACCGCAATTCACTATGACAAAAAAGAGATACACACTCAAAGACAATCAACACATGATACACTCCTCAAGCTATCAACTCTTAAATCTACCCTCAAGCCTAGTGAGTCACTTTGCCACAACTTTCTAACCGAGACAAATCGCTTGCCTCTAGAAAGCCACTCCCTAACCGAGACTATCCTTAAGTCTCTAGGAAGATTTCCTTGCTCGGACTTACTTTAAGCCTAGCTTCTTGCCAAGTCTTCCTTGCTTAGTTATTCCGAGCCCTTTGCCCTTAACTAAGACTTCCTTGCTTAGTTAACCGGACCACATGTCCTAACCAAGACTTCTTGCTCGGACTTACTTAGAGTCTCACACTCTTTCCCAAGTCTTCCTTGCTCTATGTTGAAGAACCACTCAACAACAAGAGACTTCACACCTTTTGTAAGGCAAATGATCTAAGTGATGCAAATGATGTAAACACAATCAAATAGAGAAAATAGATCACACAAACTCTCACTACTACAAAAATGTTAAAAGACATCGGTTTTTAGATAACCGATTTAAAAAAACTTTTATAAAAATCGATTTCTTAAATATTATGGTTTAAAAAGACAACGGTTTTTGGGAAAACCGATATGGATTTATTTTCCAATAAGAAATCGGTTTTCCTTAAAACCGATGTCTTAAATATTACTGTTTGAAAAGACAACGGTTTTTGGGAAAACCGATATGGATTTTTTTTACAATAAGAAATCGGTTTCCAATAAAACTAATGTCTTAAATATTGCGGTTTGAAAAAACAACGGTTTTTGGGAAAACCGATATGGATTCAAAAGCAAAATTCTGCTGAAATTCAAATCTAACCTATGTCCACATTTAAGTGCGCATCTCTAAAAATACTCAACGTTATTTGCTCAAATTTTGGATATAAGAAAGTAGACATGTAAACAAACACTTTTAATTCAGAAAATATTCCAAAAATAAATTTGGAAAAGTGTGAAAATGAGCGATGAAAACATCTCACTCGCGGATTCGCGTCGCTTCTGACCTTTGACTGAATAATTGATCATAACATTCAAAATACCACCCAAAATTTTACATTCTTTATACCGTTGGATTCATATCGAAAAATCGAAGAATCCATCCTAGACGAAAAAAATTATTTCCTTGCCAAAAGATACAGTTTTAAGGAAACATTTGCTCAAAAATTGATCATCTCCAATCGCTTCTGACCTTTGATTGAATAATTGATCGTAACTTTCAAAATACCGCCATAATTTTACGTTCTTTACACCATTGGATTCGTATCAAAAAATTGAAGAACCCAACATGGACGAAACAATTTATTTCCTTGCCAAAAGATACAGTTTTAAGGAAAACGTTTGCACAAAAATATCTCCAATCGCTTCTGACCTTTGACAAAATAATTGATCATAACTTTCAAAATACCGCCCAGAAGTTTACGTTATTTGTACCATTGGATTTGTATCAAAAAATTGAAGAACCCAACGTGGATGAAAAAATTTATTTCCTTGTCAAAAGATACAGTTTTAAGGAAAACGTTTGCACAAAAATATCTCCAACAGAACACAAAACCACAGAAAAAATGAAAGGAAAAATAAACCCACCAATAATTTTTTTTTAATATATGTTTGTAGTAGAAATTAGAATTTTGATTAGTTGAGTAAATTTAAATTTATCAAACAAGTTATTTTTTTATTACTTCTAACAACTCATATAGGTTATATATAAATATTGTGCAATTGTTAACACATCTAATCTTGTAGTCAGGCGGTAAAGGCTTACCACTTTGACTTTGAGGTTGCAAGTTCAGTTCCTCATAATAACAATTAATCCTCATTATTATCAGAGGTGTGGCTGGACGGTAAAGCAGTCAGACGGCGGGATTAATTTTTGTAATACATCAAT
The DNA here is from genome assembly GCA_008009225.1 of Acer yangbiense. Lineage (NCBI taxonomy): Eukaryota > Viridiplantae > Streptophyta > Magnoliopsida > Sapindales > Sapindaceae > Acer > Acer yangbiense. The sequence continues at coordinate 25,681,392 of CM017771.1, forward strand.
TTTACGTCATGGTTTTTAAATCGGTTTTATATATAACCGATGTGTTTTCGCATGTTTTTACATCGGTTAAAAACCGATGTCTTTAGCGCGTTGTTTTCTAAATCACTCAAATTGACATCGGTTTTAAAAATTTGAAAAACCGATTTCTTCCATGTAAAATAACTGATTTCTTTTGCGTTTTTTGTAGTAGTGTCTATGAACATGCAATTAGATAACTAGAATATACTTTCAACACTTAATCACAAAGTTATCTAGAAATCCAAGCATGTGAATCAATAAGAACTAGTTTAGAATATTCAATATCACAATAAAAAATAATAGTTCTTAGATCATGAAACTAAACCTAGAAATCAACAATCAAGCTCATCATACAAAACATTTATAGAATCAATTTCATGTGAATCAAGTTTAGCTTTCAAATATGTTCAATCAAAATCATAAAAAGCTGTAACTCGAAAATCATTCAAACAAGTCTAAAATTGAAATCAAAATCATTCTAAACATTTGTCATCAATCAAGTAATAAGATCCTTGAAGTTGATCATAAGAAAAATGCAAAGAAGATGATTACCAATAGAAAAGATGAACCACGAACTGAAATCAGATTGACGCAAATAATTTAGACATATTTTCACCTTGAAAATACTTGGAACTTGTTCCTCTCTTCAAGACCAACAATTTTGGCTTTTGGATCACTCAATTCAGAGTTGAGATGAGAGAGATATGACAAATACAAAAATGCAAAAGTTATGAGGTATTTGCAATTGGCACGAAATTTGAATTTTATAGGGAGGGAAACCAAATGGAGAAGAAGAAGGTCAAAGTGCTAAAAAGTGCCATCAATCAGCCTTGGTCCCGTGGAGGCACGTGGCCACAATGGGGGAGGCCGAGAGGCCTTCTTCCCGTGGTGCCCATGCGCCTCCACGAGAAGCAAGGGTGGTGGCCTATTGCCTCCTCTCTTCTCCTCCGTTCCCTTTCGCGCACCTCACGCTCTCTTCAACTATTCTTCAGCCTCTGAACTCCGAATTTGAATCCTCTTTCGGATTACAAACCATAACTCAACAACACATGAGGAAGACTATGAAACTTTGACAATTGGATATGAAATCGACTCGATACACGTTGACGAAGACAATGCATTGTAAGAGAATGTAAAGTAGCGTAACTTCCTCGTTTTGAACTCAAAATATAAAGAGTGAGTAACAGAAACGACCAGAACTCAATAAGGAATCATATGAGTACATATTCAAGTTCAAGACAACAAAACCCAAATAAATAAACACAATATCATACAAGTATGCCATTTCTTAGAGATAGTCCTAGAACATGCAATTCTACAATGTTTGTCAATATGAGACTAATGCATGTGCATACTTCAACAAGTGGGTGAATGTGTTATTCCAAATATAACACAATGATGCAGGGACACATGTAAATGCAATGTATGTGTGTGTGGTTAGCATAACAATACAAGGACACAAATGTATAAACCGTGTTTGTGCGCGCTTACGCCTTGCAAGAGGAAGAAGTATCTTGATACCTTAGCATCCTAGTAAGCAATTTTTCTCTTGAAGACGATATTTGCATGAGAAGTTGTTTTTCTCCTTTGAAGCTCCTTTCAACCAAGAAACACCTAAGCAACTAACCATTACAAATAAAGAGAGTTTTGTAATGGAATCAAGCCAATACAAATCTAAAACCTTACAATTTTCGATCCCTGTGAATGAACTTTTAAGTAAATTGAAAAATACTGCATCAAGACTAGGGAATTTTAACTAGGTGGGATACTTGAACAAAATAACAATTATATAAAAAAAAAAAAATACTGAAAACTTAAATTCATAGTAAAATGAGTTTTTTTTTTCTTTATATATATATATATATAAAGAAAAATTGATGGTATAATGAACTTTAGATAAAATAAAACAAGTAGAAGACTTACTCAAGATGATTTAAATAATCTTATGTTAAAAAAAAATACAAATAAGAAATACAATTTAAAAAAATAAATAGTGTAAGTTCCTTATTTTTGATTGGCTTATTTCGTTGACAAACCACAATTAGGGTTTAATTATGTAAGGGTAGATTATGGATTCATTGTTCGTGATCAAGCTTAAATGGATTTCAAGCCCTCAAGTTCAAGTGCTCATTAAAGGTACATCGCTTGTGCTTAAACCTTTGAAGAGATTAGTTGCACACACACACACTTCTCTTGTATGCATGTGTGTTCATTGCTTTGTGTACATTCTCTTCACACCTCACACCTGCACAACATTCATATAGATTAAGTGTGTTTAAGAGCCCCAAAAAGCGATATTTATCTCTTAACGCGGTGGAAGTTGCCTCCCATGCACCTGCCTATACCACGACTCCCACAGTGGCAGAAACCAGTGGGTTTCATGTGTAGGGTACCGCGGTTGGTGACCTTGCCTCCACAGCGGTCCCAACCACGAAGTTTCCCAAAGCCTCCACGCCATGTGTACCGTGGTGGGGACACCTTGTCCGTACCATGGCACGCACCGCAGTTTTGAGGGGTTTTTGAGTTTCTTCTTCAAAACGATGTCTCTTTAGCTAGGGCTTCATATATATATATATATATATATATATATATATATATATATGTGTGTGTGTGTGTGTGTGTGTGTGTGTGTGTGTGTGTGTGTGTCTTATTCCTTCTTTAGCCGAATTAGAGCTTAGAAATTCACATATTTGAAAGTTTAAGAGTGTCTTGCAAGAAAAGTAACAAAGACTCAATCATTTTTTGATCAAAACCTAAATACCCATCATTCATTCATGATTCCAATATCATCTAGCATCATCTAGGTTATGTTCTTGCATGGGTCATCATCAACACACATGACTTTGTAAGTAGAACACCATTCTTATTCATCTTAGTGTTCTTGCTTAACAAGAAATCTCTTTTATGACTTGTTTGCATCTAGATTAAGTTCTTAGCTTCAAGTTGAGATTTTTGTGTTGTTTATGAGTTGTTGTATTGTGATAACTATTGCATCTAGGATTGCATTTATTTTATATAGCTAAGTTTTATATATGACATGTAGGAACATGATATTTAGGATTGCTTGATATGTTCATGTTGGGGTTTTTGCCCTAAAGCTTGTAATTTGTAAATGTGAATTGAACATTAATAAAAGAAGTAGTTTATTTATTCTATATACCTGTCTCATACATTTATATCATGTGTACTTAACATCCAAGATTTCCGGATGTAATCTTTAACTGAGTATATAAGTGTCATATACATAGGTATTCAGTTTGAGATGAGCAATGTAAAGAGTCCGTAGATAGCAAATAGAGTTGGGTACTTTATTTATTGTTAATCTACAGCTACGGTCCATTCTGTAATGTATGATGGTCTTAACCTAGACTATTCATATGGTGATATGAGAATGGTGGCACCTTATATGATGTGATCATAAAGGACTAGGCCATGATCTATATGAATCTCTCACCAAGATCCATTACAAGATGTGATTCATTTATATCAACAAATGATGGCTATATATGGGTGATCTTAATCTTGAGTATCTTATCAACTCCTTCAGGTTAGATCGTGGTTTTTGATATACCATGGGTGAGATTGGAGTTGCATTCCTGGTCAATAACTTCGTATGTTGGAATCGCTGTTTGGCTTGTGGCTGGGAAGGTTTGTACACAATAGTGGAATCCACTCTTTCTTACGAGAAGTAGATAGTAGTTCCCTTAAGGGTTGATTCGGGGATTGAATAATATGAGCACTCTCCTTCTTCCGTAAGGAAGTTAGGATTTATTGTTCATTAGAGAATCAATGGTACTTAAAGGAAAAGATATAATTAGAGGGGTATAACGGACTTTATGACCTAGCTCTAATTATGAACTACTAGTGGAGGATCATACCATATGCAATAGCTATATCGATGGACAACTGTAATTTCGGTTTGTGTAATACATCTACAGTTGGGAGAGTGCAACCTCGGGTTTTTAGTGGAATAACTCTGAGGTTAATAATCATGAAATATTAATTAAATAGTTTAATTAATTATTTCTAAGTATTATTGGAGCTCAAAACTGTGAGTCCATTAGATCCCCTTGCTAGCCCGATTGATTAAAGGTAACAAGGGTCACGGTTAATTAATTGGATTGTCCAATAAATTGTGTTACGAAAGTGACACATATTTATTCAGGGATTAATTGAATAATGAGATTATTTAATTAATATATTAATAATTACATTAATTAAATAATTAGATTATTTAGTTAATGAATTAATAATTAATAATTAATAATTAATTATTAAATAGAGGTTGCGGGTTCAAATCATGACTGAGACATAAAATAATTAGATTATTTTATTCTTTGATAAGTCAAGTATTTAAGTTTAAGTCAACTAGAGTTATGTGGGAGTTAGAATCCTACTCTACTTATGACACTTAAATACTAATTATCTTTTGAATATATATAGATATATTTGGAAAAAGATAATGATTTAGTTTGAAAAATATATAGAGATATATTTATATGACTAGATAAAAGAGACAAAAAAGAGATAATATGATTTACAAAGTCTGATGACTTTGTTGAGAACCTAATTCACGCAAAAGAAAAAAAAGGAAAAAAGAAAAAAAAAGAAGAAGGGAGAAACACATCAGGTGGGCGGCCAAAAAGAAAAAAAAAAAAGGGTTTTGTTTATTTTTTTATTTCATTCAAGGTTGACCGGATTCTCCATACACAAAGTAAGAGTTGTTTTGTGTTGTTTTCTTCTACCTCCATTAAAGTTCCTTGAAGATCGTGACGTGCTCACACGCAATTACCGGATCACAGGACATAGTGAGGAAGACGCAGTGGTTCAAATGGAATAAAGCTTAAAGAAACGAAGGAGTTAGTCTACAAGGGTATGATCTAATTCCATTATTATATTCTTATATATTGTATACGGTTTACAAGTTGCATAAATTTTTTAAAACCTATTTTCCACTACACAACGTAAATCAGGGTTCCTACAGTTCATCCATGATTAGATAAGAATTAAATGTGTTGACCTAGCATTTATGCATTTGATATTCACTTAGGTTGTGTTCTCTTCTTTGAGAATTAAGTCTTGTGACTAAGTGGTTTAGTGCACAAGCAAGTTGGTCTAGGATCACTATTAAAGGCCCGTTGGGTAGAGTGGAAGGGTTAATGACCAAGTATGGTTTGACTTGAGGTCAACCTAGGTTGTAAACTTTCATTTAAGTAGTGGATTTGAGGACCGTGTGTGTCTAGCATAATAACTCGTGAGTTTTGCTCAGTTGGAGGGTTTCTCATGTTAATCAATCAACACGTAATTTATTGTTTGCCGCACTTTAATTAGGTTGATTGTATTTACTTGTATTGGGTAATTTTTTGAATATTGACTAATCAATAAAAAATTGTAATTAACTTAATTAAAACCTATTCACCCCTTCCCCCTAGGTTAATATTAGACACATAATATATATTTTCAATTGGTATTAGAGTGGGTTCTTAGACATATTTAGGAGATCCTTGCTTTTGGTGTGTCATGCATTTGTGTGCTTTGATTGCTACATACATTTGCATTCATCTCATTCATACACCTAAACACTATGAGTGGGAACGGTGGTGGAAACGAGAGAGCTTCAAGCACAAGACCCCCGTTGCTCACTGGGGTGAATTTTGCCTCATGGAAAGGCAAGATGAAGTCTTATGTTTTCCAAATACATGACTGAGCATGGATGGCAATAGAAGATGGCCACACCCCACCAACTATCAGATCTGAGGGTGGAAAGGATGTCCCCAAGCCTAAGTCACAATGGAACACTCAAGAGTTCGAAGCCTTCAAGTGGAACAATAAGGCAATGCATGCCATTCTTTGTGCCATGGACGACAATCAATACAAATTGATCCAAACCACTAGAATTGCAAAGGAGGCTTGGGAGATTCTAGAGACAGCTCATGAAGGAACCGAGGTGGTTAAGGACTCCAAACTCCAATTCCTCCAAACTCAATTTGAGACCATTAGGATGGAGGAGCATGAGTGCTTTAATGACTTCCAAGTGAAGTTGATGGACATAGTGAACCAAAGTCATCAACTTGGTGACCCTTACTCTGATAGGAGGATTAAGCAAAAAATTATGAGGTCTCTTCTTGATAAATTCGAGTCCAAAGTGACGGTTTTAGAAGAAAATAATGATTACAAGAATATAAAGCCAAGTGAGGTGATTGGAAGGCTTCTAACTTATGAGTCTAGGAAAGGTCCTACCTCCACACCTCCTAAGAAGCAAAAATGAATAGCTTTAAAGGTCTCCAAGATTGAGAAGGAGGAGGATGATGATGATTAGGGATGGCCAATGGGGAAATGGGGATGGATATAGGTCCCCCCATCCCCATCCCCATTTACCAAACCCTCCCCCATCCCCCCCGCCCTCCCAATTTCCCGATTTGGGGAAAATGGGGATAGAGTAGTTTTGGGGGGAGGTCCCCCTACCCCCATCCTCATTTCCCCGTTTTCCCTGTTTTTCCCCATTTTTCACCGTTTCCCCATTTCCCCCGGGTCCCCCGTTTCCCCATTCCCTCATTTTTCATGTATTAGTAAAAATTACATAATAAAAAAACGCACAATCTATTAAATTCAAATACAAAATAACATCCAATACAAAAATGACATAATAAAGATGTATATATAGTTAGTAAGAATAAAAATATTGAAAAATTAAAAATAAAAATATATTAATATATTATATATAAATTTGGGGGAAATGGGGAAATGGAGATGGGGAGGGGGCCCCCCATCCCCATCCCCATCCCCATCCCCATCCCCATTTTAATTTGGGGATGATTTTCATCCCCATCCCTCCCCATTTCCCCATTTTCACCAAAAAATTTCCCCCAATTGGGGATGGGGGATGGGGGAGCGGGGATTTGGGGCCCATGGGGAAAATGGCCATCCCTAAATTGATGATGATGACTCGGATGAAGAAATGGCCTTGATGGTGAGAAGATTCAAAAAAATTGTGAAGTTTGAAAAGAATGGTTTTGGATCTAAAGGCCAACACTTGAAGAAAAAGGCTCCCTTCAAGAAGCTTGAACCAAGTAAAAAAAAAAACAATAGAAAAGGCATTCAATACTTTGAATGTGGTGGCATAGGACACATCTCTCCCGATTGTGGAAACTTGAAGAACAAGAAGAAGGGAAAGGTAATGGCCACCACTTGGAGTGATGGTGATGACTTGGAAGAGGAAGAAGAATCTTTGGATGATGAAGATCATGTGGCAAATTTCATAGCCTTTGCATCCTCTCACAAGAGTGAAAAAGAAGTTGATGAAGAAGAGGAAGAAAGTCAAGAGGAAGATGACTCAAGTAATGATGGTTCCTCATCTCACTCCACAAATGGAAATATGGAGAGCATGGATCTTGATGATTACATTAAGAGATTTGAAAGCTTAAGGATGAAGAACAAAAAGGAGATTCTAAGACTAAAGGAAGAAAATCTTGAGCTTTCAACCAAAGTTACCTACTTGAGTGAGGAAGTAGTGAGATCCAAGGAGGTTGAAGTTAAGTTGAGAGAAGAGGTGGACAAAGCTAGGAGATTACTTGTCACTATGACCTTGAGTAAGGAGAAGCTTGATGGGGTGATAAATGACTTGAAGATTACAAATGACAAGAGAGGTCTTGGGTATATTGATGACAAAGAGGCATCCTTCTCAAGCAAGATGGTGTTTGTCAATAGTATGGACATTAAGGAATCTCCACCTCCATAAGATCCTAGGAGGAAGATTGATCTAAAAGAATGCCCAAGTGAAGATGGCACCAAGAAGTAAAGCTCAAACTCAACGAATGAAGGCTTCTCAAGTAACCTTCCCTCAACCTAAAGTCCACCAAGTCAAGAAGCCAATCTTGCAAGCTCAACCAAGGAAGCAATCTAGTTTGGTTCAACAACAAAGATGGAAGGAACCATTTCAACACCCAAGACAACCTCAAAGACATGGGAAAGCTCCATTGTATTCACAAGGACATGGTATGACTTCTTACTTTATCCCTACATGTCATTTTTGTGGTGTTGATGGTCACATTAGACCAAATTGCTTCAAGTATATTAAAATGTGTAGAGTTGAAAGCATGATTGAGAAAAATAGAACTATAGCCAAAATGCATGTTCCCAGGAAATTTAGAGCCAATTTGCATGATCCTATGACATCTAGAGCCAATGTACCAAAAACCACTAGGAAGGAAAATGTATCACTTAGGTGGATTATATGAGATGAGTATTTTTGCTATGTTTCTCAAATTGCCTTGAAGGCAAATGCTTCAAATCTTTAGTATTTGGATAGTGGGTGCTCTAGGCACATGATGAGAAACAAGAATTTCTTTGAAACTCTTGTCATGGAGGAGGGTGGATTTGTCACCTTTGGTGATAGGTCTAAAAAGAAAGTGATAAGGAAAAGAAGCATTTCCATTCCCGGTTTACCCTTCTTATCAAATGCTTTATTTGTTGATGGATTGCAAGCCAATCTCATAAGCATTTCTCATCTTAGTGATGAAGGTTTTTCCGTCTAGTTTGGTGAGAATGATTGCTCCATTTTAAAGCCCAATGGACAAACCTTATTGAAAGGAAAGAGATCTAGTGACAATTGTTATTATCTTGAGGCTAGTGTTATCTCTTGCAATATGTCCAAGAATGAGCAAGTTGAGTTGTGACATCAAAGACTTGGCCACATGAACTATCGTGATCTAAGGATCTTAGATAAGTTTAAAGTTGTGCGTGGCCTTCCCAAGCTTGGGAAAAAAGTTGATGGTGTTTATGGACCTTGTCAACAAAGGAAATAGACTAAAAGCATGCAAAAAAAGGGCAAGTATCTCACCACCAAGAAGCCCCTAGTGTTGGGGTTTTTGCCCTAAAGCATGTAATTTGTAAATATGATTTGAACATAAATAAAAGAAGTAGTATATTCATTCATTTTTGTCATACTTTAAATATATAACATGTGCACTTAACATCCAAGATTGCCAGATGTAATTTCGAACTGAGTATATGAGTGTCATATACAGATGGATGCAGTTTGAAACGAGCAATCTAAAGAGTCCGTAGATAGCAAATAAAGATGGGTACTTTATTTGTGGTTAATCTACAGCTGCGGTCTACTTCGTAATGTACGGTGATCCTATCCTGGATCATTCATATGGAGATATGAAAATGGAGGCACCTTGTATGATGTGATCATATAGGACTGGGCCATGACCTATATGAATCTCTTATTAAGATCCGTTTAACAATGAAATTCATATATATCAACTAATGATGGCTATATGTGGGTGATCTTAATCCTGAGTGTCTTATCGACTCCTTCAGGTTAGATCGTGGTCTTTGATATACCATGGGTGAGGTCGGAGTTGCATTCCTGATCAATATGCTCCATATGTTAGGATCGCGGTTTGACTTGTGGCTGGGAAGGTTTGTACACAATAGTGGAATCCACTCCTTGTTGTGAGAAGTAGATGGTAGTTCCCTTAAGGGTTGATTCGGGGCTTGAACAGTATGAGCGCTCTCCTAATTCCGTAAGGAATGTAGGATTTATTGTTCATTAGAGAATCAATGGTACTTAAAGGAAAGATATAATTAGAGGGGTATAACGGACATTATGACCCAGCTCTAATTATGAACTACTTATGGAGGATTATACCATATGTAATAGCTATATCGATGGACACCGAAAGTTATTGGTTTGTGTAAAAACGTCTACAGTTGAGAGAGTTCAGCTTCAGGTTTTTAGTGGAATAACACCGAAGTTAATAATCATGAAATAATAATTAAAGAGTTTAATTAATTATTTCTAAGGATTATTGGAGCTCAAAATACTGTGGGTCCATTAGGTCCCCTTGCTAGCCCGATCGATTTAGGTAACAAGGGTCATGGTTAATTAATTGGATTGTCCAATTAATTGTGTTACGAAAGTGACACATATCTATTCGGAAACTAATTGAATAATGAGATTATTTAATTAATGATTTTAATGATTATGACAATTAAATAATAAGATTATTTAATTATGTAATTAATTATGATGGAGGGTGTTAGTTGATATTTATATTTGAAAAATGGGATAATATGATTGTCTTATATTTTTAATTGATTAAATATCAATTTTGAATTTAAATAGTTTAAATTCAAATTAGATGATATCTATTAATAAAATAAATTAAAATAAAGATTTTGTTTTTAAATTAAAAGATATCATTGGTTTCTTAAATAATATATATATATGATATATATTTTTAGGTATTAGAGACCTAACAACAAAAGAAAAAAAAAAACACAAAAAGAGAGGAGAAACAAGTGGGGTGCGGCGGCCAAGAATCAAAAAGAGAAATTTTTTTTTTTTTAATTTTCTTTTTTGTGTGGCCTAATCTAAGACATACAAACAACAAGAGTTGTTTTTGTGTGTTCTTCTCTTCTTATTCTTCCATACAGGTTCCTGAATACCGTGACGCGCCCACACGCTGTTACCAGTTCCAGGAGATAGCGAGGAAGATCAAGTGGTTCAAATCAGGAGCTGATCGTATTAAAGTGAAGGAGCTTCCTACGTAGGTATGAAGAAATTGTTTCTTCCCTTTTATTTATATGTTTTGATTTCGATTCTTTTGTTTTACTATTTCGAAAAATAGATTCTAGGTTTTATCAATCACAGTATTTCTTTATGAAATAAAATAAAAATTTTAAAACCTTCCGCTGCGTGATTGGTAAACCGGGGTCCTAACACCTAGAGCTTCTTCACATGGACCTTATGGGTCCTATGCGAACCGAGAGTCTCGGTGTCAAGAGATACATTTTTTATTGTGTTAATGATTAAAACTATTAAGGTGTGTCTAAATATACCTAAAAGGGGGGGTTTAATCAAGTTAATTACCAGTTTTTCTTAATTAGTCAAAATTCAATAAACACCCAATCTAAGCAAAATATAATCAACTAAATCTAAGTGCAGAAAACAATAAATTGCACATTGATTGATTTACGTGAGAAACCCACAACTAGGAAAAACTCACGGGCTATTGTGTTAGCCACACGCGGTCCTCAAATCCACTACTTGAATGAAAGTTTACAACCTAGGTTGAACTCAAGTCAAACCATGCTTGGTCACTAACCCTTCCACTCTACCCAACGGGCCTTTAATAGCGATTCTAGACCTACTTGCTTGTACACTAAGCAACTTAGTTACAAGGCTTCACTTCTCAAAGAAGAGGTCAACAACCTGTGTGAAACTATTAAGGTGTGTCGAAATATACCTAGAGGGGGGGGGGGGGGGGGGGGGGGGGGGGGGGGGGGGGAGAGGGTGAATATGTTTTAATCAAGTTAATTACTAATTTTTCTTGATTAGTCAATATTCAATAAAACACCAAATCTAAGAAAAAATACAATCAACTAAATCTATGTGTAGAAAACAATAAATTGCACGTTGATTGATTTACGTAAGAAACCCACGACTGAGAAAAACTCACGGGCTAATATGCTACCCACACACGGTCCTCAAATCCACTACTTGAATGAAAGTTTACAACCTAAGTTGACCTCAACCATTCTTGGTCACTTACCCTTCCACTTTACCCAACGGGCCTTTAATAGTGATTCTAGACCTACTTGCTTGTGCACTAAGCTACTTAGTCATAAGGCTTTAATCACAATGAAGAGAACAAAACCTATGTGAAAGTTCTCATGGTGTGTTAAATATTAATCTAGAGGGGGGGGGGGGGGGGGGGGGGGGGTGGGTGGTGAATAGATTTTAATCGTTATTATCCAATTTTCGCATACATGTCAATTTTACGAAAATGCCTTTAACTAGTCAAATAGACATACAAGTGTAATATGGTGCGGAATGTAAATAACACTTGATGTTTACATGGAAACCCTCATGGGAAAAACCACGGGCTGTTTTGTGAGCCACACACGAACCTCGAATCCATTAAATGTGATAAAATTACAACCTAATCCCGGAAGTAATCAAACACCTACCTAATCCCGGTATGAGTGAACCTAGTTCAAATGCTTGGGATCTAAACAACCTAATCCCAGAAGCTACACACAAGACTTTAGTTCTCAATCAAGAGAAGAACACCCTAAGTGAATATATGAATATCCAAAATGCAACATAGAGTAAGGGAACCCTATATGCTTATCTAAGATGATGATTTTGCAATAAAAACAATCATAGATATTAAGAACTAAATGACATGTCATAAAGCTTGGCTGAAACAAATTATAGCACGGTGTGTATAAAACTATCTAGAGGGGGGGTGAATAGATTTTAAGCTTTTTACCCAATTTTTCGTATTAGTCCAAATTACAAAATTACCCCTAAATAGATAAAGCAATAAATCAAGTATACAATGCGGAAATTAAATAACACTTGATTTTTACGTGGAAACCCTCACGGGAAAAACCACGGGCTAGTAAGTAAGCCACACTCGAAACTCGAATCCACTAAATGTGTAAATGATTACAACCTAATCCCGGAAGTAATCACACACCTATCTAATCCCGGTATGAGTGAACCTAGTCCGATTGCTTGCGAATTAAGCAACCTAATCCCGGTCACAACACAAGACTTAATTCTCTAAAAAGAGATTAACACCCTAAGTGAATATATGAATATTCAAATGCAACATAGAGCAAGAGAAACCCTATATGCTTATCTAAGATGATGATTTTGCAATAAAAACAATCATAGATATTAAGAACTAAATGACATGTCATAAAGCTTGGCTGAAACAAATTATAGCACGGTGTGTATAAAACTATCTAGAGGGGGGGTGAATAGATTTTAAGCTTTTTACCCAATTTTTCGTATTAGTCCAAATTACAAAATTACCCCTAAATAGATAAAGCAATAAATCAAGTATAAAATGCGGAAATTAAATAACACTTGATTTTTACGTGGAAACCCTCACGGGAAAAACCACGGGCTAGTAAGTAAGCCACACTCGAAACTCGAATCCACTAAATGTGTAAATGATTACAACCTAATCCCGGAAGTAATCACACACCTATCTAATCCCGGTATGAGTGAACCTAGTCCGATTGCTTGCGAATTAAGCAACCTAATCCCGGTCACAACACAAGACTTAATTCTCTAAAAAGAGATTAACACCCTAAGTGAATATATGAATATTCAAATGCAACATAGAGCAAGAGAAACCCTATATGCTTATCTAAGATGATGAATATGCAATTAAACACAAACCTAGATATTAAAGCTAAATGACATGTCAATTAGCATAGATAATCATAGATTAGAGAAACCTAGATATCTATCATAAAAACAACACTCAATCAAATCAACACAACAATCTCTATCTTGAATATTAGACAATAATCTAAGAACAATCAAGTAATAAAAGAGATGCCATAATAAATTAAACACTAATTATGTATGATAATAGTGAAAAACTTACCAAAGTAAGTGTGATGATCAAAGAACCATGCAAGCAAGCATCCTAGATAGGCTAGAGAATGCTAGATGAACTTTAATGCAAATGGATTTTTGTTTGAGTGTTTAATGAGCAAACTTGATTGCTTTCTCTCTTAAAATTCTCTCTTTTGAAAGTAGGGTTCTTGATAATCAAAGAGTTACAATCAGAACAAGAGAAAGTGATGTATTTATAGGCATGAAAAACAAAGCATGTTAAAAGACAAGTTTGCCCTGAAACGCACCGATCGGCGGTTTCGATCGGCGGTTTCAATCGGCGGCCAGGCCGCCGTTCATAACCGCCAAATTGGCCCGAGAGGAACAGGGGACCAATGGCGGTTTCATTCGGTGGTTTTGTGACCGCCGATCCAACCGCCGAATCAAACCTGAGATGAAAAATCAATCAGGTGTGAAAACGGCGGTTTCATGTGAGACCGCCGTTTCAACCGCTGAATTAGGCCGAGAGATAAAATCAATCAGGTCTTGAACGGCGGTTTCGAACGGCGGTCGAGACTGCCGATCCAACCGCAGAATTGCTCCATACACTACTGGAAGCAAATGGCGGTTTTAGTCGGCAGCCAGGACGCCGATCATAACCGCCGATCACCAACAAAGGTGAAAACCAAGGAGAAGCCAAGGGCATTCTCCGTAGGCGGTCCTCGCGCCAAACCAAGCACAATCTAGTGCATGCGCGGACGTTTCCGAAAACTATCGGGAAACGAATTACAAGACAACAAGACACAAATACACACAACAAAATATAACACATAAGTGCAAGTGTGAAATGTGACAAGTAAAGAGAATGCACACATATGTAATGTATGTTAAGTGAGTGTGTGCAACTAATCTCTTTAAAGAAAAGTAAGCACATAGAAATTTACCTTCGGTGCTTATCAATACGAGGTCTTCAAAGGGCTTCGAACAATGAAACCAATACCTAAGCTACCCTTACAAAGTACCCCAACATGTGATTTGTCCACGAAATGAGCCAATCAACAAATGGGAACCTTACAATCTCCCCATTTGGCTATTTCGTGACAAAACCACCACTCACATTGATTCCTCACAAAAAAAAATAGAAACTACGGGACAACTATGATATTCTTCAACACAAAGAGATAAGAAAACAAAACTTCAAGTCTTCAATCTCTTGTAGAATAATTAAGCCCTGAAAAGAAAGTTTCTAACATTTCCAATACAAGTAAAAAGTGAGATGAATCAAGTGAGAACAAAAACAAGCATTTGCATTTTAAAAGATTAGGCACAACATTATGAAATGTATGTGTATGCAATGCTCCCCCTCAACGGGTTACTCCCCCTCAACGAATGTTCTCCCCATTATGCACAATTGCCTCTAATTTGCAACTCCCCTTACCATATCCTACTCCCCCTTTTTGTCATGATATAGGCAAAGGAGTAGTCCCCAACCGGGTCACTCATAGCAACGAGAGATAGAAGCATGCAAGATATTTGCATATATATATAAGTCACTTTATACACCTAAATTAATTGAAGAGAAACAAGGAGATTTATTTGAAAGAAAATGTGTGAATCAAACATGCTTTGCATACAAGACATGTAGCATTCAAGCCCAAAATACAATGCTATTTGGCAAAGCAAACGACAAAGGTTTCTAATAAGAATTCAAACCAATTTCACCAATGTCATGAGTAAAGCAAGGATATAGAATATATTGATTTCAATTTAAGAACAACTATATCCAACTTTAAAAGCGAAACATGGCATGAGCGACTGTGCACCCTTTTTGATTTTTCCGGATAAGATATCCGTATGATAGTAGCCATGTTCAACCAATAAATAAAGAGAGACATTTGGAATGTTAATTCCTTTGAACGGATACAAGATCCTTTATTCATTTTGAGTCTCATAAGCTTTCACACAAGGTTTTGCATTTTAAGAATATGCAATCATCAATTCATGCTTTTCATGGGAGCATGTGATGTGAATTTCATGCCTTTTCATTTGATATTAGCATGTTATTAAAGAATCATCATGTCATGGAGATAATCATAGGTCATTCAAATCATAGGTCATTCAAATCATACTTCCTACATACATCTCCTAGTCCAAAAATGCATGTTTGAACATAAATATGACATGGATTGCAAACAAGCAAGGTTCACACTTATAGGATTGAAAACATATATACATATGTGCAACCAAGCTTACTCAAACAATTAAAAGAAGAGGCATAAGTTATTTAGAATTTTTTGCAAGAAACAAGAATGCAAAATAGCTCTCTTTGCTTGAGTTCCCCATATGGGGTCAATCATAGAACATCACTCCACAAGACATATCCCAATAGATCTACTAAGAGTTTTTAATTGAGTAGCATCTAAGGGTTTAGTAAATAAGTCCGCAAGTTGATCATTAGTACCTACATGTTCAAGTACTATGCATTTATTTTCAACAAGCTCTCTAATGAAGTGATGGCGGATGTCAATATGCTTAGTTCTAGAATGTTGTACCGGATTCTTGGAAATATTAATAGCACTCATGTTATCACAAAAGAGAGTGAGAGTACCTTGGTTGAATCTGTAGTCTACTAGCATTTGCTTCATCCATAGGAGTTGTGTGCATCCACTCCCTGCAGCTATGTACTCGGCCTCAGCCGTGGACAAGGAAATCGAGTTTTGCTTCTTGCAAAACCAAGACACCAAGTTATTGCCTAGAAAGAAGCAACCGCCCGATGTGCTCTTTCTATCATCACAATTTCCTGCCCAATCCGCATCACTAAAGCCTACAAGACTAGCATTAGTGTCAAAAGAGTACCAAATCCCATAGTTGGAAGTCCCATTCACATAGCGAATGATTCTCTTTACGGAAGAGAGATGGGACTCCTTGGGATCCGCTTGGTACCTAGCACACACACCCACACTAAAAGAAATATCGGGCCTACTTGCGGTCAAATAAAGCAAGCTACCTATCATGCCCCGATATAGAGTTTGTTCCACACTTTTACCACTAGCATCCTTGCTTAGCTTCAAAGTGGTACTCATGGGTGTATCACAATGTTTGGCATTCTCTAAACCAAACTTCTTCACTAGGTTTTTGGCATATTTGGCTTGGGTTATGAAAATCCCATCATCTAGTTGCCTAATTTGCAAACCTAGGAAGTAACTAAGCTCACCAACAAGACTCATCTCAAATTCATGAGACATAACATCAACAAATTGTTGAACCTTGGTGTTGTTGGTGGAGCCAAACACTATATCATCAACATATATTTGAGCTATGAAAAGCTCATCATTGTTTCTTTTGATGAATAGTGTCTTGTCAACACTACCACGTGTGTAGTCATTGTCAACAAGAAATTGAGTGAGGCGCTCATACCAAGCCCTCGGTGCTTGTTTCAACCCATATAGTGCCTTCTTGAGGCGATAGACATGGTTGGGGTGGTGTGCATCCACAAACCCCTTGGGTTGTTCAACAAACACTTCCTCTTGCAAGAAGCCATTGAGGAAGGCACTCTTGACATCCATTTGGTGCAATTTGAACTTGTGCACACAAGAAATGGACAAGAGAAGCCTAATAGACTCTAAACGGGCAACAGGAGCAAATGTCTCCTCAAAGTCGATACTCTCAATTTGAGAGTACCCTTATGCTACAAGTCTAGCCTTATTCCGCACTATGTTGCCATCCTCATCGGATTTGTTCCTAAATATCCATTTAGTGCCTATGACATTAGTGGTCTTAGGCCTAGGAACTAGAGTCCAAACCTCATTCCTTTCGAATTGGTTTAGCTCTTCTTGCATGGCAAGAACCCAAAATTCATCATTTAAGGCTTCTTCAACCTTTTTGGGTTCAATTTGAGAGGTGTAGCATGTGTAGCTAATAAGATTAGCTATTTGACGCCTAGTCCTAACACCCTCATTTACATCTCCAATAACATCCTCTTTGTTATGGAGTCTTCTAACCCATGGAGCGGGTTCATTAGAGTCCAAGAGAGGGACTCTAGTAGTAGGTTGTGTGACTTCATCATTTTCATTAGATGTCCCAACATTGGGAGTCACCACAACCCTCTACAAAGGAGAGTCATCACTAAAAATAACCTTCTCCTCATGATCATTTGACTTGAGCCTAGTATCATCAAATACGACATTGGATGATTCCATAACACTTAGAGTCTTTAAATTGAAAACTCTATAGGCTCTACTATTCAAGGCATAGCCAATAAAAATACCCTCATCACTCTTAGCATCGAATTTGCCAAGTTGATCACGGTCATTCAAAATGTAGCATTTGATTCCAAAAGTGTGGAAGTAGCTAACATTTGGCCTCTTGCCTTTCCATAACTCATAGGAGGTATTTCCAGTACTGGGCCTTAGGAAAACACGATTCCCTATATAGCAAGCCGTATTGACAGCTTCGGCCCATAGGTTCCTAGGGACATTGTTGCTAAGCAACATCACACGGGCCATCTCTTGAAGGACCCTATTCTTCCTCTCAACAACTCCATTTTGTTGAGGTGTCCTAGGAGCCGAGAACTCATGGGAGATGCCTAAGCTATTGCAATAGCTTTCAAATGAGGCATTCTCAAATTCCCTCCCATAGTCACTTCTAATCTGTTTAATGCTTTTAATGTTAGAATTCATTTCATTTTGTATTTTAGTACAAAGCATTTTAAACTTATCAAAAGTTTCGGATTTTTCTCTAAGAAAATATGTCCATGTAAATCTAGAGAAATCATCAACACAAACAAAAATGTATCTCTTTCCACCTAAACTGTCGGTTTGCATAGGACCCATGAGATCCATGTGGAGAAGCTCTAGGGGCTCCTTGGTGGAGAGATACTTGCCCTTTTTGTGCATGCTTTTAGTTTGTTTTCCTTGTTGGCAAGGTCCACAAATACCATTGGCTTTCTTCCCAAGCTTAGGGAGGCCACGCACACACTCGAACTTTCCAAGGGTTCTTAAATCCCTAAAGTTCATGTGGCCAAGTCTTTCATGCCACAACTCTATTTGCTCATCCATGGACACATTGTTTGAGACTATTCTAGCTTCAAGACAATAGCAATTGTCGCTAGATCTCATACCTTTCAATAAGGTTTGTCCATCGGGCTTTAGGATCGAGCAATCATCTTTACAAAACAAGACGGAATATCCTTCATCACTTAGATGTGAAATGCTTATTAAATTGGCTTTCAAGCCATCAACAAATAAAGCATCGGATAAGGAGGGTAATCCGGGAATGGAAATGGTTCCTTTCCCTACAACTTTCTTTTTGGATCCATCACCAAAAGTGACATATCCACCTTCCTCCATAACAAGAGTCTCGAAGAAACTCTTGTTTCCCGTCATGTGCCTAGAGCACCCACTATCTAAATACCAAAAATTATAAGAATTTGCCTTCAAGGCTATTTGAGCAACATGGCAAACATTTTCATTCTTTCTAATCCACCTAGAAACAATCTTAGCTTTCTTAGTGGTCTTAGGTACATGGGCTCTAGATGTCCTAGGATCATGCATAATAATATTATCATTCCTAGGAACATGCATCATGGCTCTTTTCTTTTTCTTCTCTATCATGCTTCTAGTTTTGCACATTTTTATGTATCGAAAGCAATGTGGTCTAATATGACCATCAAATCCACAAAAGTGACATATAGGAGTAAAATAAGGAATCATACCTTGTCCTTGTCTTTGTGGATGAAAGGGTTCAATCCTTCTTCGTTGTTGAACCGCTCTAGCTTGCTTCCTAGCTTGAGGTTGCATGATAGGTCTTTTTCCTTTGTGAGCCAATCGTGGAGGAATGTTGGCTTGAGGGACCCTAGGGGGTTGAGCTTGAGTTTGCCTTCTTGGCCCCATCTTCACTTGTGCATTTGAACATTGTCCTACTTCTAACTTATTCCTAGGAATTTGCACAAATGAAGTTTCTTCGTTCTTCAAACCCTTGACAAACACGGTCTTGTTGAGATCTTCTTGTCATCTTCATACCCAAACCCCTCTTGTCACATGGACTCTTTCCAACACCAAGCATATGGTCAAGCTTCTTGGTGCTAGAATCCATCCTAGTCATAGAATTTCTAACTTCTTCAAGCTCCCTCTTTAGACTTTCTTCATTCCTCCTAGATAAGACTAACTCCTCTCTTAGCTTATCTTCCATCTTCTTGAATTTTTCCACTTGTTCACCTAAGTGGTCATTGTGAGATGCAAGCTCAAGATTTTCTTCTCTCAACATCTTGATCTTTCTTGTGCTCTTGATTGCTAAATCATTAAACTCGGCATGGCATTTAGCAAGCACCTTTTTCTCCATAAAACTACTTATGGAGTTAGACGAGGAATCACTTTCTTCTTCACTTGAGTCATTTTCCTCTTGACTCATTTCCTCTCTCTCACTAGCACTTTTGCTTTTATGGGAGGAGGCAAAAGCTAGGAGATTAGCCATGAGCTCTTCATCAGTTGAAGACTCATCTCCCTCAATGGAGTCATCACTACTTCCACTCCAAGTGGCGGCCATCACTTTTCCCTTTTTCCTCTCATTGTGATATGCACATTCGGGGGCAAAGTGACCTATGCCACCACACTCGAAACATCGGACCCCTTTCCTTTCGGTCCTTTCTTGCCTAGGTTCAAACTTCTTGAAAGAGCCATTTTTCTTCAAATCTTGACCTTTTGATCCAAAGCCCTTTCTTCTAAACTTCATAACTTTGTTGAACCTTTTTACAAACAAGGCAAGGTCTTCATCCGAGTCAACCTTCTTTGCCTCCTTTTCATCCTTGGAGGTTTTTTAAGCAATTCCTTTTTGCTTTTTAGTGGGTGTGGAGATAGGCCCTTTCCTAGACTCATAAGATAGAAGTCTCCCAATCACCTCACTCGGCTTCATATCCTTATGACCACTATTTTCTTCTAAAGCCGTCACCTTCGATTCAAACCTATCGGGTAGAGATCTCATAATCTTTTGCTTGATTCTCCTATCCGAATATGGATCACCAAGTTGATGGTTTTGGTTGACTATATCCATCAACTTGATCTCGAAGTCGTTGAAGCACTCATTCTCCTCCATCTTAAGCATCTCGAATTGAGTTTGG
The DNA here is from genome assembly GCA_008009225.1 of Acer yangbiense. Taxonomy (NCBI): domain Eukaryota; kingdom Viridiplantae; phylum Streptophyta; class Magnoliopsida; order Sapindales; family Sapindaceae; genus Acer; species Acer yangbiense. The sequence goes on from CM017771.1 coordinate 25,701,896, forward strand.
AGGACTTGAAGCTTAGAGTCCTTCACCACTTCGGTTCCCTCATGTGCAATCTCTAGGATGTCCCAAGCCTCCTTAGCTATCCTAGTATTTTGAATCAATTTATATTGATTTTCATCCATAGCACACAAGATGGCATTCATCGCCTTCTTATTCCACTTTGAAGCCTCAAACTCTTGCGCGTTCCATTGCGCCTTAGGCTTCAATACTTCTTCTCCTTCACCATCGGGAGTCATCTTGGGTAGATCATATCCGTCTTCCACCGCCATCCATGCACGGTCATGAAATTGGCATATGTAGGATTCCATCTTCCCTTTCCATTGGGAATAGTTCAATCCGGTAAGAAGTGGAGGCCTTGTGCTTGAGGCACCTTCGTTGCCACCACCATTTCCGCCGTTTCCACTCATAGTGTTTATGAATGAATGAAATGAATGCAAATGTATGAATGATCAAAAATCACACAAAATGCAAAACACACCAAAATAAGCAAGGATCACCTATGTATGTTTAGGAACCCGCTCTGATACCAATTGAAACAAATTATAGCACGGTGTGTATAAAACTATATAGAGGGGGGGGGGGGGGGGGGGGGGGGTGAATAGATTTTAAGCTTTTTACCCAATTTTTCGTATTAGTCCAAATTACGAAATTACCCCTAAATAGATAAAGCAATAAATCAAGTATAAAATGCGGAAATTAAATAACACTTGTTTTTTACGTGGAAACCCTCACGGGAAAAACCACGGTCTAGTAAGTAAGCCACACTCGAACCTCGAATCTCGAATCCACTAAATGTGTAAACGATTACAACCTAATCCCGGAAGTAATCACACACCTACCTAATCTCGGTATGAGTGAACCTAGTCCGATTGCTTGCGAATTAAGCAACCTAATCCCGGTCACAACACAAGACTTAATTCTCTAAAAAGAGATTAACACCCTAAGTGAATATATGAATATTCAAATGCAACATAGAGCAAGGGAAACCCTATATGCTTATATAAGATGATGAATATGCAATTAAACACAAACCTAGATATTAAAGCTAATTGACATGTCAATTAGCATAGATAATCATAGATTAGAGAAACCTAGATATCTATCATAAAAACAACACTCAATCAAATCAACACAACAATCTCTATCTTGAATATTAGATAATAATCTAAGAACAATCAACTAATAAAAGAGATGCCATAATAAATTAAACACTAATTATGTATGATAATAGTGAAAAACTTACCAAAGCAAGTGTGATGATCAAAGACCCATGCAAGCAAGCATCCTAGATATGATAGAGAATGCTAGATGAACTTTGATGCAAATGGATTTTTGTTTGAGTGTTTAATGAGCAAACTTGATTGCTTTCTCTCTTAAAATTCTCTCTTTTGAAAGTAGGGTTCTTGATAATCAAAGAGTTACAATCAAAACAAGAGAAAGTGATGTATTTATAGGCATGAAAAACAGAGCATGTGAAAAGACAAGTTTTCCCCTGAAACGCATCGATCGACGGTTTCAATCGGCGGCCAGGCCGCCGTTCATAACCGCCGAATTGGCCCGAGAGGAACAGGGGACCAACGGCGGTTTCATTCGGCGGTTTCGTGACCGCCGATCCAACCGCCGAATCAAACCTGAGATGAAAAATCAATCAGGTGTGAAAACGGCGGTTTCATGCAAGACCACCGTTTCAACCGCCGAATTAGGCCGAGAGATAAAATCAATTAGGTCTTGAACGGCGGTTTCGAACGGCGGTCGAGACCGCCGATCCAACCGCAGAATTGCTCCATACACTACTGGAAGCAAACGGTGGTTTCAGTCGGCGGCCAGGCCGCCGATCATAACCGCTGATCACCAACAAAGGTGAAAACCAAGGAGAAGCCAAGGGCATTCTCCGTAGGCGGTTCTCGCGCCAAACCAAGCACAATCTAGTGCATGCGAGTACGTTTCCGAAAACTATCGGGAAACGAATTATAAGACAACAAGACACAAATACACACAACAAAATATAACACATAAGTGCAAGTGTGAAATGTGACAAGTAAAGAGAATGCACACATATGCAATGTATGTTAAGTGAGTGTGTGCAACTAATCTCTTTAAAGAAAAGTAAGCACATAGAAATTTACCTTCGGTGCTTATCAATACGAGGTCTTCAAAGGGCTTCGAACAATGAAACCAATACCTAAGCTACCCTTACAAAGTACCCCAACATGTGGTTTGTCCACGAAATGAGCCAATCAACAAATGGGAACCTTACATTAGCTAAACATAGATTAGGCAATCCTATGATATAGCTATCAAAATACAACTCTTAAACAATCAGTACACTAATCTTAATCTTGTATCTAAAATATATATGAATAACATACAAGTAACAATATGAGATTGCTTGTTAAGAAAGACACAAAATATGTAAGATATTAGTGAAAAGCTTACCAAGAAAAGTGTGTTGAAGAAACCATGCAAAGTGACATCTAGATGATCACGGATGATGCTAGATGATGATTGATGATCATGGAAAAGTGTTTGAGTAATCAAAGGTGAGTTCTTTAGTGAAATTTTTCTCTTGGAAAAATATGCTAAGTAAAAATATGATTTTTAACTCTCTTGGTTGACCTAGAAATGAAAGAGGCATATTTATAGAGTGTCAAAATGAAGTGACAACGTTTTGAAAAATTGACACAAAAAATGCCTTGACCGTTGTTCACCCGCTGTATGTAGGGCGGGTGTACAGCGGTTCACCTGGGATTGTGAAGAACATGTTCTTCGTGACCGCCCTACGTAGGGTGGATTCCAGGCAACCTAGGGGCGGTTGCTCTTGGGTCTGGAGAGCCGCCCTTCACGCGTTGTTCGTAGAGCGGTTTTTGGGCGGACCATCAGGTGTGAAAAACATCATCAGTGGCACCGCTGTTCACCCACTCTACGTAGAACGGGTGTATAGTAGCTAAGAGCAAATTTGCTCAATGCCCCATATGGGCGCTGTTCGTAGGGCGCCTGTAGGGTGGGTGAACAACGCCCATACGTTTACACAATGCAACCTAGTTCTAATCGTGTCATGGCATTTGAACAACTAGATGCAATCAATAACAAATGCAAGAAGAGATATTATATAATCATGAAAGCACACATAAAAAGACACACATATACACAAAGTATGGAAATGCATGGAATGTGTGTGTGTGCAACTAAATCTCTTCAAAGCAAAGTAAGCACTAGAAATTTACCTTTGGTGCTTCTTCTCGTGAGGTCTTGGAGGTCTAAGCTACCCTTACAGCAACCCCAATTGTGGTTTGTCACCAAAATAAGCTAATCAACAAATGAGACCTTACACTATGTGAATATCAAGTGCATAAATGCTAGGTTAACACATTTAATGCTTGTCAAATCATGCATGAGCATGCCAATCAATCCAAAATATCATGTGGCTACATGTCATATAAAACTTACCTATATAAGATTAAAAGCAATCCTAAATGCAATAGCTATCACAATACAACAACTCAATCAATCAACACAAAAATCTCAATCCTGTATATAAAATCAAATCTAGATGCATACAAGTAATAAATGAGATTTCTAGCTAAGTAAGAACACTAAAATGGATTAAGATGGTGTTCAACTTACCAAGTCATATGTGTTGAAGAAGACCTATGCAAGAACACATCCTAGTTGAAGCTAGATGATGCTTATATGATGTTTGATGCACATGGAAATGAGTTTGGAGAATTAATGAAGCAAACTTGTTGCTTTTTCTCTCAAGTATCTCTCTTACTTTTTTTAGGGTTCTTGGTGTTCAAGCGATTAATCAGAGATGAAAATATATATACTAAAATGTCTAAATAAACCTAAAGGAGGGGGGGGGGGGGGGGGGGGGGGGGGGGGGGGGGGGGGGGGTTGAATAGGTTTTAACAAAATTAATCGCCAACTATTTCGGTTAGTTAATATTAATTGCAAACACCCCTAATCTCTAATACAAATCATCATGTAAAATAAGTGCGGAAATAATCTAAATGACACAATGATTTGTTTTACGTGGGAAAACCCCAAAAGGGTAAAACAAACTCACGGGCATAATTGCCAATCAAACCCTCAAATCCACTATTTACAAATACGATTGCAATCTAGGTTAACCGTATCATAACAAAGCACAAAACACAACATAAAAAACCAATCTTGATACTAGTCAAGTCATAAATGAACTATCTTGTAAAGCTTAGAACATGTAAAAAGATTAAGATGATGTTCTAACTACAATTCAAGTAAGATTAAAGAAAACCCATGAAAAACATACCTAGAAAATGCTAGATGATGTATGAAACCTGAAAGGATGATGGGTTTTTATGTTTTGGATGATAAAAATCAAGTCTTGATGACTTTTCTTTGAAGACACTCTTTAGCTTTCAAAAGTTGTAATTTTTGCTCTAAAAAACGAACTAAGAGCATCAAGACATATATATATATATATAAGATCTAGACAAAGTGGAGTCGTTTTGGAAAAAAACGTTTCAAATTCCCATCATGTGCGATGATCTGTGCGCAGGTCGAGTAGCGCACGACCAGCGGCCAACCACTGCCCGAGTTGCGCTGTTTGTGTGTACGCATGACGACCAACACATGACCAGCGGCAAACCTTTGCCCGAGTTGCGCTGGATGCTGTGTGGGTTTAGCATCAGTTGACCAGCGCAATGCGTAGGTGTTGCGCAGGTTAGGGGACCAGCGCACAGCACACATTGCACAAAAATGGTGCAAGTGTGAATAGAGAAATAAATACACACAAAAAGCAATGATCACACAAACATGTAAGAGGAGTGTCTGTGTGCAACTAAATCTCTTCAATTAAGAGTCAAGACAAGTAGGTTACCTTCCTTGAAGCACTTAAAGTCCACAGTGAGGTCCATTAGCATTTGAGGAGAATTCTTCAATCCTAAGCTACCCTTACATATTTGAACCCTATTGTGATTTTGTCAACAAAATAAGCCAATCAAAAAGTGAGGCATTTATAAGAGAAAATGATATAATGATGTATTTATAAAGAGCAAAGATAAGCTGGGTGAAAAGACAAATTTGCCCCTAGAAACACGACATCGACGGTTTCATTCGGCGGTCAGGCCACCGATCTCAAACCGTAGATTTGAACTCGAGAGCATCAGGTCTCAAACGGCGGTTCCATTCAGCAGTCATGGCCGCCAATCATAACCGCAGAATTGAACCCGAGAGTATCAGGTCTCAAACGGTGGTTTCATTCGGCGGTCTGACCGCCGTTCAGAACCATAGAATTGAACCCGAGGCATCAGGTATCAAACAACGGTTTCATTCAGTGGTCTAAACGTCGATCACATCCGTTGTTTCACCAATTTTTATGAAACCAAAGGAGAAGACAAGAGCTTTCTCTGACGGCAATCCTCACGCTTAACCAAGCACACCAACGTGCATGCGTGGACGTTTCCGAACAAAGTTTGGGAAACGAATTACAAGACTCACTAACACACAACAAAATTCAGCAAAGAGGTGCAAGTGTGAAGTGTGAAGAGAATGCACACATTAAGCAATAACCACAAATGCAGGAAGACAAAGCATGCATGAGAAGTGTGTGTGTGCAACTAAGCCTTTTCAATGAAATTAAGCACAAGTGATTTACCTTTGAAGTGCTTATCATCTTAAGGTCTTGAGAGGGCCTTTGAGCTTGATCACCAACAATTAAGTGCCTAAGCTACCCTTACATCATAACCCCAAATGTGATTTGTCATCGAAATAAGCTAATAAAAAATGAGGAACTTACACTACGTGAATATTATGATAATATTCTAAATGCAAATAATGCTAGGCTATACTAAATGCTTATCTAGGAATTCAAGATGTCAATAAGAGCAATCCTAGATGCAATAGTTATCACAATACAACAACTCAATGAATAAACACAAAAATCTCAATCTTGTAGATAAAATCTAATCTAGATGCATACAAGTAATAAATGAGATTTCTTGCTAAGTAAGAACACTAAAATGGATTAGGACGGTGTTCAACTTACCAAGTTATATGTGTTGAAAAAGACCCATGCAAGAGCATATCCTAGATGAAGCTAGATGATGCTAGATGATGTTTGATGCATATGGGAATGAGTTTGAATGATCAAAGGTGAGTTTTTGGATGATTTTCTCTCTTGGAAAATGTTATCTCTCAAAAATATGATTTTGAACTCTTAAAATGACTTAGAGAAAAAAACAATATATATATATATATATATATATATATATATATATGAGGTCAAGTTAAAGCTACATCGTTTTGATCATTTTTTTAAACATTTTGCCTTGACCGCTGTACACCCGTTGTACGTATAGCCGCTGTACAGTGGTTCGCCTGGAAAATGAAGAACAAGTTCTTCAAGAACCGCTGTTCACGGGGTTGACTTTTGGGCGACTCAAAGGTGATTGCTCTCGGATTTGGAGAGCCACTGTTCCCCCGCTGTACGTACAACGGCTGAACAGTGATACACCAGCGATTGTAAAAACAATAAGGTGTCCTGCTGTACGTACAACGACTGTACACTGAGTAATAGCAAAAAGGCGTAATGCCTTTAATAGGTGCTGTACGTACAGTGAGCCACCAGAGGCTGCACAACGCCTATTATAAAACATGCATCCTAATGCCTAAAATGACATGGCAATTATCAATCAAGATGCAAGCAATTATAATAGCATGAAGAGAGTTTAAGTACATGAATGTGCACAATCACGAAAACACACGAAACAAATGAAGTATGGAAATGCATGAGTTGTGCGTGTGTGCAACTAAGCCTCTTCAATGAAATTAAGCACAAGTGATTTACTTTTGAAATGCTTATCAACTTGAGGTCTTGTGAGGGCCTTTGAGCTTGATCACCAACAATTAAGCACCTAAGCTACCCTTACATCATAACCCTAATTGTGGTTTGTCAACGAAATATGCCAATAAAAAATGAGGAACTTACAATGATTTCTCTAAGTTTACATGGACATACTTCCTGAGAGAAAAATCTGAAACTTTTGAAAAATTTAAAATGCTTTGCACTAAAATTCAAAATGAAATAGACTCTAACTTTAAAAGCATTAAAAGGATTATGAGTGATCATGGGAGGGAATTTGAGAATGCTTGCTTTGAAAGCTATTGCAATAGCTTAGGCATTTCCCATGAATTTTTGGCTCCTAGGACACCTCAACAAATTGGAGTTATTGAGAGGAAAAATAGGTTCTTTCAAGAGATGGCCCGAGTGATGTTTCTTAATAACAATGTACCTAGGAACCTTTGGATCGAAGCCGTCAATACGGCTTGCTATATAGGAAATAGAGTCTTCCTAAGGCCTGGTACTAGGCAATCCTCTTATGAGTTGTGGAAGGGTAGAAAGCCAAATGTTAGCTACTTCTACTCTTTCGGAAGCAAATGCTACATTCTTAATGACCGTGATCAACTTGGCAAGTTTGATGCCAAGAGTGATGAGGGAATTTTCATTGGCTATGCTCGAAATAGTAGAGCCTATAAAGTATTCAATTTGAAGACTCGAAGTGTCATGGAATCATCTAATGTTGTCATAGATGATTATTGGCTTAAGACTATTGACCATGACGAAGAGGTTGATGAATCTCCTTTCCAGAAGATTGGTGAGACTCCTATTGATGTGAAGTCAAGCCATTATGAAGAGGTCATTCAACCTCTTAATAGAGTTCCCTAATTGGACTCTAAAGAACCCGCTCCTTGGGTTAGACATCTTCATAATAAAGATGATGTTATTAGAGATGTCAATGAGTGTGTTAGGATTAGGCGTCAAATAGCTAATCAAATTAGCTATATTTGTTACGCCTCTCAAATTGAGCCCAAAAAGGTTGATGAGGCCTTAAGTGATGAGTTTTGGGTTCTTGCCATGCAAGAAGAGCTAAACCAATTTGAAAGAAATGAGGTTTGGACTCTTGTTCCTAGACCTAAGAGTACCAGTGTCATAGGCACCAAATGGGTGTTTAGGAACAAATCCGATGAGGATAGCAACATTGTACATAACAAAGCTAGACTTGTAGCACATGGATAGTCTTAAATTGAGGGTATTGACTTTAAGGAGACTTTTGCTCCGGTTGCCTGTCTTGAGTCTATAAGGCTTCTCTTATCCATATCTTGTGTGCACAAGTTCAAATTACACAAAATGGATGTGAATAGTGCATTCCTTAATGGATTCTTGCAAGATGAAGTGTTTGTTGAGCAACCCAAGGGGTTTGTGGATCCATACCACCCCAATCATGTCTATCGCCTCAAGAAGGCTTTATATGGGTTGAAACAAGCACTAAAGGCTTGGTATGAGCGCCTCACTCAATTCCTTGTTGACAATGACTACTCTAGGGGCAATGTTGACAAGACTTTGTTCATCAAGAGAAACAATGATGAGCTATTTATAGCTCAAATCTATGTTAATGACATTGTGTTTAGTTCCACCAACAAATCCAAAGTCCAACAATTTATTGATGTCATGTCTCATGAATTTGAGACGAGTTTGGTTGGTGAGCTTAATTACTTCCTAGGTTTGCAAATTAAGCAATTGCATGATGGGATTTTCATAACCCAAGCTAAGTATGCAAATAACCTAGTGAAGAAGTTTAGCCTTGAAAATGCCAAACATTATGACACACCTATGAGCACTACTTTGAAACTAAGCAAGGATGCTAGTGGCAAAAGTGTGGAACAAAGCCTCTATCATGGCATGATTGGTAGCTTACTTTACTTGACCGCAAGTAGGCCCGATGTTGCTTTTAGTGTGGGTGTGTGTGCTAGGTACCAAGCGGATCCTACGGAGTCCCATCTCTCCGCCATGATGAGAATCATTCATTATGTGAATGGGACATCAACTATGGGATATGGTACTCTTTTGACACTAATCCAAGTCTTGTTGGATTTAGTGATGCGGACTGGGCAAGAAATTATGATGATAGGAAGAGTACATCGAGCTGTTGCTTCTTCTTAGGAAACAAATAGGACTCCTCTTTATTCTACAGGTTGTATGTCTTGATGTAGCTTTTGTACACTAATCATGGCCAAGTTTTGTTTTGAAAACTTTATACTTTCAATTCCTACAATCTTTTCAATTCGAACACATGGACATATCTTTCCGATTTCTTGTGCTAGGACGCCACTTATACTTTTACGCGACATTGATACAAAAATGATCAAGGGTTTCAAGTATTTGATTATTATGGAGGTCCTTTCCCCACTTCTCTCTTTTTTTTTCTTTTTTTTTGAAACCAAAAGAAGTACTACTTTGGAAGCCTCCTTTTTACAATTTGCACAGCATGCCTAAGTAAACGCTACTTCCGAGATTGACAACTAGCTTTCTTGGAATTTGTACTTGTTTTTCTTTTTATCATTTGTTGATGGTGATCTGTGATGGTTTAGTGTTTAGGGAGAAATATTTATGAGGTGAATGCTTGCTTGCCCTTGCAAAATTTCTTTAAGGTTATGTGTTTGGCTTGGATTAGAATTTAAGAGTATACACTGCCTAAAGTCATATTCAAGATTCCATCTAGCAAGGGAATACATATTTTAGTAAGCAGACCACATATATGTTCAATGGTAATCCACAATTGCATGCTTAATAAGATCAAATTAAGTATGAAATTTTTCAAAGAATTTGGAAGAGTAGGAACACATACCCTCAACAATAAACATCAAGGTTCAATTCTCACTTGGGTAGTCTCCACTTTTGATCCTCACACTTTTGCACAAAAATCTCAAATCACTAAGCCTAAGAAGAAAGGGACTAATTCAACTAGTGTGATCAATCATAGATTGATATAAAGTTACTCAAAACTCAAAAGCTAGTGAATGCATCAATTCTCCTCAAAACACCAACCATAATTTTGAAAATTTTGAAAATTTTTCATGAAAATGAACTAAATTTCGCAACACTTAGGTGTTAAAATGCCCACACCCCCAAACCTACACTCAATATTGCCCCCAATGTTTTAATCTCTAAAGAACAAGGGCATGAGTTTGAAAGTTTGGTTGTTTGGCCAACAAACACCTAACAAAAATCCACACATAAATAAACATTCTTAGATATCCACCACTAACAAACATTTCCTATCCACTAAGCTTCAAATTCTTATCTATGTTTATCATCATGATTTGGAAAATTTTTTCAAGATGCATCATTCATTTCTACAAGTAGGTATTAAGAACATGTATGAAATTTCTCACATAACTTAACTTTCATGCAATACTCATCATATCGCATTAGATAAAAAGAATCAAGAGTAGAGCTAAAGTTTACAAATTTAAGATTAGAGAGAAAAATGAAGAGTACCTTGGTTGATGAACTTAGATATTAATGAGAAAAGTAAAGATATGAATACCAAAGTGATATTTAGCTGAAATGGTCTAATTTCTTCTTTCTGGGTGGCGATTTAAGCATATCTGCGACTTCTTTTCAAAATATGCGAGCATGTTCTCGCAATCCCATCTCGCAGTTGCTCAAGTGGCCAGCTGTTTTACAAAATATCTTGTCTTGGGAATTGTGCCAGGGTGAACTGCGAGTATGTACTCGCAGTCTCATTTCGCGTCTTAAATTCTGCTTCCTCTCTTCACGCAGCTCAAAGTCGCGGATTTTCTTCCAGAACTGACTGTGAGCTCTTTCTCCACATTTGGCAATGTTGTACTCGCAGCTTTGGCTCACGGTTGAATTTCAGATTGCACTGCGACTTAGTTTTCAGATTTCTGCGACGTCTTTCTCGCCGTTCCCTACTCGCACATTTTCCTCAGATTGGGTTGCGACTTTGGATTGTGAGTTCTGACTTGCACATTGCAATTTCCCAACTAGCAGATTCATATCAGAAAGGGCTGCGACTTTGGTTCAGAAAACTTGCGAGAATGTACTCTGAAACAAATTATAGTACGGTGTGTATAAAACTATCTAGAGGGGGGTGAATAGATTTTAAGCTTTTTACCCAATTTTTCGTGTTAGTCCAAATTACGAAATTACCCTTAAATAGATAAAGCAATAAATCAAGTATAAAATACAGAAATTAAATAACACTTGATTTTTACGTGGAAACCCTCACGGGAAAAACCACGGGCTAGTAAGTAAGCCACACTCGAACCCCGAATCCACTAAATGTGTAAACGATTACAACCTAATCCCGGAAGTAATCACACACCTACCTAATCCCGGTATAAGTGAACCTAGTCCGATTGCTTGCGAATTAAGCAACCTAATCCCGGTCACAACACAAGACTTAATTCTCTAAAAAGAGATTAACACCCTAAGTGAATATATGAATATCCAAATGCAACATAGAGCAAGGGAAACCCTATATGCTTATCTAAGATGATGAATATGCAATTAAAAACAATCCTAGATATTAAAGCTAAATGACATGTCAATTAGCATAGATAATCATAGATTAGAGAAACCTAGATATCTATCATAAAAACAACACTCAATCAAATCAACACAACAATCTCTATCTTGAATATTAGAATATAATCTAAGAACAATCAAGTAATAAAAGAGATACCATAATAAATTAAACACGAATTATGTATGATAATAGTGAAAAACTTACCAAAGCAAGTGTGATGATGAAAGACCCATGCAAGCAAGCATCCTAGATATGCTAGAGAATGCTAGATGAACTTTGATGCAAATGGATTTTGGTTTGAGTGTTTAATGAGCAAACTTGATTGCTTTCTCTCTTAAAAATCTCTCTTTTGAAAGTAGGGTTCTTGATGATCAAAGAGTCACTTCAGAACAAGAGAAAGTGATGTATTTATAGGCATGAAAAATAGAGCATGTGAAAAGACAAGTTTTCCCCTGAAACGCACTGATCGGCGGTTTCAATCGGCGGCCAGGTCGCCATTCATAACCGCCGAATTGGCCCGAGAGGAATAGGGGACCAACGGCGGTTTCATTCGGCAGTTTCGTGACCGCCGATCCAACCGCCGAATCAAACCTGAGATTAAAAATCAATCAAGTATGAAAATGGCGGTTTCATACGTGACCGCCGTTTCAACCGCCGAATTAGGCCGAGAGATAAAATCAATCAGGTCTTGAACAACGGATTTGAACGGCGGTCGAGACCGCCGATCATAACCGCAGAATTGCTTCATACACTACTGGAAGCAAATGGCGGTTTCATTCGGTGGCCAGGCCGCCGATCATAACCGCCGATCACCAATAAAGGTGAAAACCAAAGAGAAGCCAAGGGCATTCTCCGTAGGCGGTCCTCGCGCTAAACCAAGCACATTCTAGTGCATGCGCGGACGTTTCCGAAAACTATCGGGAAATGAATTTCAAGACAAAAAGACACAATTACACACAACAAAATATAACAAATAAGTGCAAGTGTGAAATGTAACAAGTGAAGAGAATGCACACATATGCAATGTATGTTAAGTGTGTGTGTGCAACTAATCTCTTTAAAGAAAAGTAAGCACATAGAAATTTACCTTCGGTGCTTATCAAGACGAGGTCTTCAAAGGGCTTGAGCAATAACATCGATACCTAGGCTACCCTTACAAAGAACCCCCAACATGTGGTTTATCCATGAAATAAGCCAATCAACAAATGGGAACCTTACATACTCGCAGTATCTTCTCGCAGCGTCTTCAACTTCCTCTATCTGCCCTTAACTTGCACAAAACTTCCCACTTTGATGGATCCCAGCCTAAGCATGAGTCCATCATCAAAATATACTTATGAAATAATGAAACCTTAACCCCCAAACCTATGTTCTTAATGCATTGAGAATTTTCACTGGCTATCAATTTTTGCAAAGAACATCAAGCTAGAGATCAAGAGCATAGAAATTATAATACTTAATATTTACAAACAACATGGCTTTTCTAGCCATCCGATTATTTATCAAAAATTGCGCTTTCTTTTAAAACGACTTCTTTCACAAAAATAGTCAAGAGGTTCTTGCAATCAATGGTGGAGTAACTCCACTTGTGCTACCACTATGACTCTCTAGGGGTTTGTTAGGTGAATCAATAGTCTCATTTCTCTTAAGAATGTACACCTTTTGAATAGGTGTAGCTCTTAACTTGGTTTGAGATTTCCCTTCAACTTGGTCACTCTTGTCCTTTCGGACCCACACTTGAGTGACCCTCCTATACATTAGTCCTCCTACATGCATTTTCCTATTCTCTTTATATTGATTACATTGGGTCTTTTTGTGACCCTTAACATGGCAAAAATAGCATGTACCAGGAAAGTAAGGAATACTACCATTTTTCTTTTTCTGATGAGGACCCTTGAGACCTTCCTTGGTTGGTTTAAATGATGATGCCTCCTCCTTCTTCATCGGATTCTTGGTGAGAATGGTAATTGTTTGCTCGGCTTGGTCAAGCTCCACTAATAAATCGCACTCATTGACCTTCGTGACCTTAAGTGCCATATCCTTCCTCACTAACTCCTCCTCAAGAGCTTGGCATCTTTTATCTTTCCATTCCAATTTAATGAGGATCTTCCTCATCCTTCTATTGAACTCCTCTTCTTGGCTTTCAACTAGGCTAGCCAATTCTTTCCCTGCATTGATGGCTTCTTCTTTTCCTTTTTCAAGGATATCAATCTCCTTGATAAGGTTGATATCCTTTGCATCAACAATCTTGTCCTCAATGATGTCGCTCTCAATCATTCTTCCTTCCTTCTCCTTTTCAAGGAGTCTAACTCATCATCATATTCCAATGGGGTGGGCTTAACTTCAACAGGCTCATCTTTAGTCTTGATGTTATAACATGTATGTAACTTCATCCTCTTTTTTTTTTCTTCTGAAACACATCAATCTCCATTATCTCCCCCAACACTGTCATTGTCAACCTCTCTTGCAACACATCTACGGTAGTCCTAGCTGTTGCCATGAATGGTCTTTCTAAGAGTATGAGGTGATCTTTAATAGTATGATTTTTGCCAACATCTAACACCACGAAATCCGCTGGAATGGTAAGTTTATCAACTTGGAGGAGCACGTCTTCCACGATCCCAAGAGGGTGTCGTGAGGATTGATCCGCTAACACTAATGACATTGATGTGTGCTTCATGTTGTTCAATCCTAGCTTCTTGTAGATGAAGTAAGGCATCAAATTGATACCCGACCCCAAATCCAACATAGCTTTTTCTTTAGAAATGCCCCCTACTGATATGTACATGATAAAACTCCCCGGATCTTTAAGTTTCAATGGAAGATTTCGAGCTATCACCAATCCCAAATTTCCTTCTAACTTTTCTTGAGAATTTGGCCCCCTCTCGAGTTCTATCTTTCCCAACTCTTCTTTCATCTTGTCATGGTTGATCGGTGGCCTATACAGATTCTTTGATTTGTGAAGGACTAATTGCTCATTCTCCCTTGCAATCTCCTTGCCTTTCTGTCTTGCATTTCCTCTCACAACTATCATGTTGATCCGCTCAATATGATCGCTCAGCCCTTTTTCCTTTTCTATCCTTTTCTGGCTCTCACTCAATTGCCCTAATTGAGTTGCTAGTTTCTTTATAGCGGCTTCTATACCCACTATTTTTTGATCCACCTCCGGATTGTATGGTTGCATGGATTGATTGTTTGTTGGTTGTTGTTGTTGTTTCCCCATTGATTTCCGCTGTACTGGCCCTGATTGTTCTGGTTATTTTGATGGTTCCAACCTTGCTGATTCTAGCCTTGTGAATGGCCCCGGTTGTAATTACCTCCCCACTGATTGTTCCTCCAATTGGTATTGTAATTATTCCCACCATATCCTTGGCCATTCCCTTGGCGATTTTGATAGAACGTTTGAGCTTCCTCCTCACAAAGTGCCAAGCCTCGACCAAGGCACCTATCCGCCCAATGGCCATTTTGCCCACATTGTTGGCAAATCATTACTTGTTGTTGTTTCTCGGAATTGCTAGCCAACCCTTTCTGTTTTTTTAGTGCACGTCGTAATTGTGATGCATAATTTCTCAAAGACGGCGCACATTTGGGGAACGCCGTAAAAAATGATTCTCAAAGACAGCGCACATCAACTACAGCGTACAAAACATGTCGTGAATATGTTTTAAAAAAACACTGTAATTGTATTTTCCAAATACGGTGTACAAAACGTCGTGAATATGTTTTTAAAAATGCCATAATTGTGTCCCTCAAATACGGCATACAAAACCCATCATTTTACAGCGCGCGAAGAATGTCGTAAAAGACTATTTACGGTGTACAAAATATGTCATGAATATGTTTTAAAAAATGCCGTAATTGTATCCCCCAAATACGACGTACAAAACGCACCCTTTTACCGTGCGCAAAGAATGTCATAAATGACTATTTACGAAGTACAAAACTCGTCGTGAATATGTTTTAAAAAACGCCATAATTGTATCCGTCAAATACGGCGTAAAAAACCCACCCTTTTACCGCACGCAAAGAATGTCGTAAAAGACTATTTACGGCGTAAAAAACACGTCGTGAATATATTTTAAAAAATGCCATAATTGTATCCCTCAAAGACGGCATACAAATCGTACCCTTTTACTGCGTGCAAAGAATGTTGTAAATGACTATTTACGGCATACAAAACGCGTTGTGAATATGTTTTAAAAAAAGTCCTAATTGTATCCCTCAAAGACAGCGTACAAATCACACCCTTTTACCGCGCGTAAAGAATGTCGTAAATGACTATTTACGGCGTACAAAACGCGTCATGAATATGTTTTATATAGGTTATATATAAATATTGTTCAATTGTTAACACATCAAATGTTGTAGTCAAGTGGTAAAGACTTACAACTATTGATTTGAGGTCTCAAGTTCAATTCCTAATAATGACAATTAATTGTCATTATTATCAGAAGTGGGTGGTGGGCGGCGGCAGTGGTGGAGGTGGTCCCTCAGGCAGCGGCGGTGGTCTGGCGAGGGGCAGTGATCGGCGGCACCGGCGGTGGTCCGGTGGTACAATTACAGCATTTTTTAAAACATATTCACGGCTCGTTTTGAATGCCGTAAATAGTCATTTACGACATTCTTTGCGAGCGGTAAAAGGGATATTCACGACGTGTTTTGTACGCCGTATTTGAGAGATACAATTACGGCGTTTTTTAAAACATATTCACGACGTGTTTTGTACACCAGAGTTGATGGATATCATTCACGACATCATCTAATACGACTTGCGGATGGACACCGTAAATAGTCATTTACGGCATACTTTGCGCGCCATAAAAGACTCAATCTGTTGTAGTGGGTAGATTAGGGCTTCATTGTTCGTGATCAAGTTTAAATGGATTTCAAGCCCTCAAGCTCAATTTCACTTGTGCTTAACCCTTTGAAGGGATTTGTTGTATACACACACACTTCTCTTGTATGCATGTGTGTTCATTGCTTTGTGTACATTCTCTTCACACCTCACACTTACACAACATTCATATAGATTAAGTGTGTTTGAAATCCCCAAAAAGAGATTTTTATCTCTTACCACGGTGCAGGTCGCCTCCCATGCACCTGTCTATACTGTGGCTCCCATAGTGGCAGAAACCAGTGGGTTTCACGTGTAAGGTACCGCGATTGGTTACCTTGCCTCCATAGTGGTCCCAACCAGGAAGTCTCCCAGAGCCTCCACACCATGTGTACCGCGGTGGGGATATCTTGCCCATACCGCGGCACGCACCGCGGTTTTGACGGGTTTTTAAGTTTCTTCTTCAAAACAACATCTCTTTGGCTAGGGCTTCATATATATATGTCTTATTCCTTCTTTGGCCGAATTAGAGCTTAGAAATTCACATCTTTGAAAGCTTAAGAGTATCTTGCAAGAAAAGTAACAAAGATTCAATCTTTTTTTATCAAAACCCAAATACCCATCATTCATTCATGAATCCAACATCATCTAGCATCATCTAGGTTATGTTCTTGCATGGGTCATCATCAACACACATGACTTGGTTAGTAGAACACCATTCTCATTCATCTTAGTGTTCTTACTTAACAAGAAATCTCTTTTATGACTTGTTTGTATCTAGATTAAGTTATTAGATTCAAGTTGAAATTTTTTTGTTGTTTGTGGGTTGTTGTATTGTGATAGCTATTGCATCTAGAATTGCATTTATTTTATATAACTAAGTTTTATATATGACATGTAGGAACATGATATCTAGGATTGCTTAACATGTTCATCCATGATTAGATAAACATTAAATGTGTTGACCTAGCGTTTATGCATTTCATATTCACTTAGGTTGTGTTCTCTTCTTTGAGAGTTAAATCTTGTGACTAAGTGGTTTAGTGCACAAGCAAGTTGGTCTAGAATCATTATTAAAGGCCCGTTGGGTAGAGTGGAAGGTTTAGTGACCAAGTATGGTTTGACTTGAGGTCAAGCTAGGCTGTAAACTTTCATTCAAGTAGTGGATTTGAGGACAGTGTGTGGCTAGCACAATAGCCCGTGAGTTTTGCCCAGTTGGAAAGTTTCTCATGTAAATCAATCAAGGCGTAATTTATTGTTTTCCGCATTTAAATTAGGTTGATTGTATTTGCTTGTATTTGGTAATTTTTTCAATATTGACTAATCAAGAAAAATTGGTAATTAACTTGATTAAAATCTATTCACTCCCCCTCTAGGTTCATATTAGACACACAACATATAGTTTCAAATAGTAACAAGAAAAACAACACAAACATTGAAAAATTACAATATTTATTATTAAAATAATAAATTACAATCTAATTTTAGAATTTTTTTTTTTTTTTGTATTTATAATGAATTCACTTTAAATTTATACAAAAACAATTGATTAATAAATATAACTAGACATGTTTTTGAATTTTTTTTATATCTTTTAATTATTGATTTATTGATTCTAAATAAAGAAAAATATTAAGGATAAAATAAAATGAATCATAATTGTAAGGACCTCTATTTTGTGATTGAATTATTTCATGACAAACCACATTGGGGATGATTATGTAATGGGTAGTTTAGGTCTTCTTGATGATTATCAAGGCAAGCTTCCAAGCATCTCCGTAACTTCAAGAGCGAAAGGTATATTCCCTTGACTTTGCCTCTTGAAGAGTTTAGGTGTACACACACACTACATGCATGCTTTGTTCATCTTGCATTTGTGTTATAATTGCTAATATATGTGCATCCTTTACACAATCACACTTGTACTTCATTGTTAGATCTAAGTGTGCTTTTGTGTGATGTAATTCGTTTCCATTTGTGTGATCGGAAACGTCCGCGCTTGCACGATGGTGTGCATGTCTTAGCGCGATGGTTGACCATTTGAGAAGGTCCCATTCTTCTCTTGGTGCGGTTGATTGGAGTAAGGTGTATAGTTAAAAGAGATTGGATTTCAATGTTTCAAGTGTTTTCAAAACTGACCTTTATATGGTCTTGTGACCATAACGTTTTATACAAAGTTTCAAAATGAGTTTTGAAAATTTTTCTACAAACTAGATACCCATACCTTTCCAATGGTATATTATTCGTAATATTTCATGACCGTTTGAATTGGTTTTGAAATCTCCAAAGAGAGCACTAAAACAGGGCAACTCTGTTTTTATTAGAATCTGACCTTTGGTCACTCAATTGACCATAAATGTTTCTACAGACATTCAAATCTTGTTTTGTAAATTGGAGTAGAAGGTAGACTTCCATACCTTTCCAACGGTATATTATATGAAAGGTTTCGATGTCGTTTGGTCATGTTTCGGGTGGCTCGAATTTGGAGCAATTGTGTTGTCGGTTTGCTCACCAGCGGAAACTGCTCTGATGATAGTTGTGGCTTTCAGAGCGGTTGTCAGAGCGGTTTTTTACGGGTTTTTGTTGTTGACACGGAAACATAACTCCATCAATTAATACAATTTGCACTTGGGTTATTTCAATAACTGCAAAATGCATTTATCTCATTTAATTCAAGTGAAAGTTTATTGTTTTTGTTTACGTTCATGCCTAGTAATAAATAAAGATGTGTAACCTATTCATGGAAGGATGTTCCATGACACTTTATAAACCCCCTTCACCCACATGAAATAAGATATCGAGAATTGTAAGAATTTATTTAATATTAATTTAGTGAAGAGAGTATTCTTCCTATTTTAAAGCTCTTATCTCTTATGTGGATTCCTTAGAGTGGCGAGTTGTCTATCTCGGAGTATTCATTTACATTTTTTCTCTTAATCTCCATTTATATGGTGTCAGTTTGGTATCAAAGCACTATCTGATCATGATTGGGAGGCGTGGAGGTCATGGGAGTCACCAACCTCAAAACCGACATGAACCACCAAATCGTGAACGAGATCTACGTGACATAGAAGTGGATGATCTTCGAAGACAAGTGCAACAACTCCAACAGCATCTTGAGCACTTCGAACCTCTGGACCATGATAAGTCTCGTCATGATTTAGAAAATAAACCAACAGATGAAGAAAATACCAATCCTTTTGGTTGTGGTTACGATCGAGCATCAAATGATGGGAATAATCGTAAGCATCGCCAGATGAATAATTTTTTCCGACCAAATTTTGATGTCAAGGTTGATATTCCAGAATTTGAAGGAAAAATACAACCCGAAGAATTCATTGATTGGCACAATACTGTGGAGCGAGTATTTGATTATAAAGATGTACTTGAAGATCGCAAGGTGAAGTTAGTGGCTATCAAATTGAAGAAACATGCTTCAATTTGGTGGGAACATCTTAAGAAACAATGGGCTCGAGAAGGAAAAGGGTGTATTGAAACATGGGAAAAGATGAGGAAACAATTGAAGAGGAAGTACATGCCAGAGAATTATCATCAAGATTCTTCTCTTTAGTTCCATAATTTCAAACAAAAAGATTTATCAGTGGACGAGTATACATCAGAATTTGATAATCAACGTATGCTTTGCGATCTAATTGAACCCGATGAGCAAACCATTGCTCGTTATCTTGGGGGCCTTCGGACTAACATCTGGAATATTGTGCAATTACAACTATATTGGACTTATAACGATGTCGTCAAGCTATCATTGAAGGTTGAGAAACAAATTAAATAAAGTCATGGTGGTTCTTCAAGATCTTGGATTAGAAAATGTAAGGATTCCCATATCTTGATTGGCTTATTTCATGGACAAACCACATGTTGGGGTTGATAATGTAAGGGTAGTTTAGGGGTTTGAACTTCATGCTCGAAGGCCCTTTCAAGACCTCAAGGGACAAGCACGCCAAAGGTATAATTTCTTGTGCTTGATTTTTCTTTGAAGAGATTTAGTAAGCACACACACACTTAGCATACTTGCATTTGTGTGCATACTCTTCACATGTCACTTTACACACTAGCACTTTGTTTTATAACTTGTTGTGTGTATATGTGCTTAGTAATTCATTTCCCGATAGTGTTCAGAAATGTCCGCGCTCACACGTATGTGTGTGTGCTTGGTTTTGCGCGAAGACCGCCCACGGAGAATGCCCTTGGCTTCTCCTTGGTTTTCACCATTGTTGGTGATCGGCGGTTATGATCGGCGGCCTGGCCGCTGAATGAAACCGCCATTTCAGTCCAGATTGGTCTGAAGTAATTATGCGGTCACGATCGGCGGTCACGACCGCCGTTCGAAACCGCCGTTCATACTTGATCGATTTTAATCTCTCGGTCTAATTCGGTGACTGGATCGGCGGTCACGAAACCGCCGAATGAAACCGCCGTTGATGCTCTGTTTTTCAAGGGCTCAATTCGGCGGCCTGGCCACCGATTGAAACCGCCAAACGGTGCGTTTCAGGGGCAAAATTGTCTTTTCACATGCCCAATTCTTGATGTCTATAAATATCTTACTTTCTCATTCTCTGAATAAGCTTCTTGAGTTATTAGAACCCTAAACTTTCAAGAGAGATTTTTGAGAAAAAATCAAATCAAGAACTCACCTTTAAACACTCAAATCAAATCCTTTTTGCATCAAATTTCATATTGCATCCTCTATGTCTACATAGAAAGCATCTATGATTGGATTGACATCATCACAATATGCTTGGTAAGATTTTGATTAATTTCATCTTATTTTAGTATTTTTACTATCAAGCATATTCTCTTTTAATTTACTTGTATGTTGTTGATCATATGATAAATACAAGAATAGAGAATTAATTGTGATGAATTAATTGAGTGTTGTTTTTGTGATAGCTAATTAGGTTTTTGCTTAATCTTGATTAGCTAAGCTATTTGACATGTCATTTAGCAATTGATATCTAGGGTTGATTAAATTGATTATATCATCATCCTAGATAAGCATCTAAGGTTACCTAGCCTTGTTTGTTATTTGAATATTCATACATATTCACATAGGTTGCATAATCTCTTCTTAGAGAATTAAGTCTTGAGGCTAAGGTTGCTTAGGCCTCAAGCAATTGGACTAGAGCCACTTTTAAAGGCCCGAGTGGTAGAAGTGGGGGGTTATTGACCGGAGTGTTAGACGAGGTCTACATAGGTTGTAAACTCCATTTCGATTAGTGGATTTTGAGGTCCGAGTGTGGCGCACTAAACAGCCCGTGGTTTTTCCCAGTGGTTGGGTTTCCACGTATACATCAAGTGTTATTTAAATTCCGCACTATATTACACTTGCTTGTATTTTTGACTAGTAGGGGCATTTTCGTAAAATTGACTTGCATGCGAAAATTGGGTAATAATAGTTAAAATCTATTCACCCCCCCTCTAGATAACATATTTAGAACACACCGTATTCTTTTCAATTGGTATCAGAGCGGGTTCCTAGATATACTTAGGTGATCCTAGCTCATTTTAGGTGTGTTGTGCATTTGTGTGATTTTTGCTCATTCATACATTTTGCATACATTTCATTCATTCATTTGATACAATGAGTGGATTCGGTGGCAACCATGAGGGTGCTTCAAGCACACGGCCTCCTCTCCTCACCGGTGTGAATTATGCCTCATGGAAAGGCAAGATGGAGGCATATGTGTGCCAAATCCATGATAGGGCATGGATGGCAATTGAAGATGGGTATGCACCTCCTATGATGACTCCCACGAGTGGTGGAGAAGAAGTACTCAAGCCAAAGGCCCAGTGGTCACCTGAAGAGTTTGAGACTTCAAAATGGAATAGGAAGGCATGGCATGCTCTTCTATGTGCAGTGGATGAAAATCAGTACAAACTGATTCAGAACACTAGGATAGCCAAGGAGGCATGGGACATCCTACAGGTTACACATGAGGGAACCGATGTCGTTAAGGATTCCAAGCTACAAGTCCTTCAAACGCAATTTGAGTTGCTTAAAATGGAGGAGGACGAGTGCTTCAATGACTTTGAAGTCAAGTTGATGGATATTGTGAATCAAAGCCATCAACTCGGTGATCCTTATTCAGATAGGAGAGTTAAGCAGAAAATTATGAGGTCTCTCCTCGCTAGGTTCGAATCAAAAGTGACGGCTTTAGAAGAAAATAGCACATACAAGGATATGAAGCCGAGCGAGGTGATTGGAAGACTTCTCGCTTATGAATCTAGGAAGGCTCCTATTATTTCACCTCCTAAAAAGCAAAAAGGAATTGCTTTGAAAGCTTCCAAGGTTGAGAAGGAGGAAAAAGGTGACTCGAACCAAGACATGGCTTTGCTACTTAGAAGATTCAAGAAGTTTGTCAAGTTCGACAATAAGGGCATTGGATCCAAAGGCCAAGACTTGAAGAAAAAAACTCCCTTCAAGAATTTTGAGCCTAGGCAAGAGCATAGTGAGAAGAAAGGGGTCCAATGCTATGAGTGTGGTGGTATAGGTCACATCTCACCAGATTGTGGGAACTTGAAGAACAAGATGGCAAAAGTGATGACCGCCACATGGAGTGAAAGTGATGACTCCGGAGAGGGAGATAAGTCATCAAGCGATGATGAGCTTATCAATAACTTCAAGGCATTGGGTGCCACTTGTGAAGAAAATGAAGTTGTTGGTAAGAATTCCGTTGCTAGTGATCCCATAGAAGAAAAAGATGAAGAAGTAGCTCTAGAGAAGATAAATGTAGCTACTCATTGGGATATGGCTCTCATTGACTCAAGAGACCAAGGTGGAGGTCTAAATAAGGAAAATGACTCCATTAGTGAGAATGAGAGTGGAGGAGATAACTTAAGTGAAGGTGACTCCTCATCTTACTCTACAAATGGAAGTGTAGAGAAAATGGATGTGAATGACTTTATAGTCAAGTGTGAAAGTTCATTGGAGAAGAAAAATAGAAAGTTGAAGATTTTAGAGGATGAAAATCTAGAACTTTCAACACACAATGACCACTTAAGTAAACAAGTGGAGGCATCCAAGAAGATTGAAGACAAGCTAAGGGATGAGCTAGATATGTCTAAGAGGAATGAAGAAGGGTTGAAGAGAGAGCTTGTTGAAGCCATAGAGTCATTATCTAGAATGACTACAAGCACCAAGAAACTTGACCACATTCTCGGTAGTAGAAAGAACTGAAAATAAATAATAAACGTGTCCTAAAGTAATCTAGAGGGGGGGTGAATAGATTTTAAACAATTTTACCCAATTTTTCGAGATTAGTCCAAATTACGAAAAAGCCCCAATCTAGTCAATATACAAAAAACATACAAGTGCGGAAATTTGAGGACACACAATATTTACGTGGAAACCCACACGGGGAAAAACCACGGGCTGTTATGTGCGCCACACGAGAACCTCGAATCCACTATTTGCAAATACGATTACAAATTAGGTTGACCACATCACACCTAAATTTACTAATCCGTCTTTGCTACCCGCGGGCCTTTAATAGTGACTCTAGTCCCTTGCTTGCAAACTACCTAAGAGGTAAATACAAGACTTGTCTCTAAAGTGAAGAGATAGCACAACCTAAGGTGAATATGTGAAATACTCAAGATGCTAAAAATGCAAGGTTAGACATTTTAAGCTTATCTAGGCAAGGATGAACATGTTAGACAATCCTAGATATCATATTACTAGATGACATGCATAAACCAACACTAAATAAGCAACCAAAATCCTATATGCATTATCTATCACAATACAACTCATAAACCACAATAAAACAATCTTGAAACTAAGTCAAGTCATAAAGATGCAATCTTGAATCAATTCAAGTGATAAAGAAGCTATCTTGTAAAGCAAGAACAAATAGATATCAGAATGATGTTCTAGATACAAGTCATGTGAGCAAAACTAAAAACCCTAGATGAAATCAACCTAGAATTATGCTAGATGATAAATGAAAGATGCAATATGAAGGGTTTTGTGATTTGGAAGCTTAAAGATGAAGTCTTGATACCTTGGCTTGAAGATACTCAACCATGCTCTCAAAAGTGTAATTTTTGCTCTACAAACCGAGCCAAGACTATCAAGACATATATAAATGGGATCCAAGTGAAGTGACATCGTTTTTGAAAAAAAACGGTTCAGATTCCCGTCAGCTGCGCTGGTGAAGCGCTGGACGACCAGCGCAACTCACCAGCGCACGCCCTTTAACTGGCAAGGGCGCTCGACGAGTGGCGCGCCTCAAGGGCGCAAGACCAGCGGCAACATTCTGGACGAGATGCGCTGGTGACGACCAGCGCACCAACAGCGACAACCTACTGGAGGAGTTGCGCTGGAGGAGAGCGCCGGTGCAGACCAGCGCACGACCAGCGGTAGTCCACTGGACTAGTTGCGCTGGTCAGCTTGCGGTGGTGACACCAGCGCATGACCAGCGCACACACTCCCTTAAGCACACAAACAAAAGTGCAAGGGTCAAAAGAAATGCATCCTAAGCCTAACTAGATATGCCATTATAATCACAAGATGTAAGAAGAGAGATTTAAATACCCAATGATGCACAAAAACTTCAAACACAACATACAAGTAAGAGTTATGCAAGTGTTGTGTGTGTGTGCAACTACATCTCTTCAAAGTAGAGTAAGTCAAGAAATCTACCTTCCTTGAAGCTCTTGATCATGCAATGAGGTTTTCTTCCATCCTAAGCTATCCTTACATATAGAACCCCATTGTGATTTTGCCAACGAAATACGCCAATAAAAAAAGAGGCACTTACAAGAACCATTGTGACAAGAGAGGTCTTGGGTATGAAGCAAGCAAGGAGATCACTACTCCAACCAAGACCATCTTTGTTAAGAGTTTGGGCAAGAATGAAGCCTCACCGGTGCACACACTTGGGAAGAAAATCGATCTAGGACAATGCTCAAGAAGTGCACATGTGAAAGAAGCTCCAAAGAGACAACCTCAAGCTCAAAAAGTTCCTCAACCAAACTTCCATCAAACTCATATTCATCAAGGGAAGATGCCAATCATGCAAAATGGAACAAGGAAGCAAACGAGACCGGTTCAACAACAAAGAAGATTTGAACCCGCTCAACCACAAAGTCATGGGAAGGCTCCTATGCATACACAAGGACATAGTATGAATTCTAAATTTATCCCTACATGTCACTTTTGTGGTATTAATGGTCACATTAGACCAAATTGCTTTCATTTCATTAAATTATGTAGAATCAAAAGCATGATTGAAAAAAGAATGACAAGAGCTAGAATGCATGCTAATAGGAAGGAAAACATTCATGTTCATGATCCTATTATTTCTAGTACTCTTGAACCTTTGTCCACTAGGAAGAAAAATGTCATATCTATATGGATAAGGAAAAATGAACCCGCTTGCTACGAGACTATCAAGTCTCAAATAGGTTCATCCAAGTCAAATGGACTTGGGAGGTCCATAGGACCTCATGACCTTCATTGATAAAGGATGATATTGACCCCATATGGGGAACTCAAGCAAAGAGAGCTTATGCATACTTGTTGCATGCAAATATTTAAAAAATCTTATGCTCCTTTGTTAATTGCTTGAGTAAGCTTGGTTGCACATATGTATATATGTTTTCAATTCAATAAGTGTGAACCATGCTTGTCTACATTCCATGTCATATTTATGTTCAAACATGCATTTTTGGACTAGGAGATTTTCATAGGAAGTATGATATGAATGACCTATAGTTATCTCCATGACATGATGATTCTTAATGACATGCTTAAAAATTGAAAAGCATGAGTTGTTTATAACATGCTAATGACATATGAAAAGCATGAAATTCAAATGGCATGCTCATGAAAAAGCATGAATTGATGATTGCAATTTTTAAATGCAAAACTTGTGTGAAAAAGCTTATGAGGCTCTAAATGAATAAAAGATCTTGTATCCGTTCAAAGGAATTTATATTCCAAATTGTCTCTCTTTCTTTATTTGTTGAACATGTCTATTATCATACGGGTTTCATTCCCGGAAAAATCAAATAGGGTGCAAAGTTGCTCATGACATGTTTGACTTATAAAGATGGATATAGTTGCTCATACATTAAAATCAATGAAAACTCTATATCTTTGCTTCTCTCATGACATTGGTGAAATTGGTTTGAATTCTTATTAGAAACCTTTGTCATTTGCTTTGCCAAATACCATTGTATTTTGGACTTGAATGCTACATGTCTTGTATGCAAAGCATGTTTTGTTTCACACATTTATTTCAAAATAAATCTCATTGTTTCTCTTCATTTGATAGAGTTGCATAAAGTGCATTTTATGATTATGCAAATGACTTGAATGCTATCATCTCTCTTTGCTAAGTGACCCGGTTGGGGACTACTCATTTGCCTATATCATGACAAAAAGGGGGAGCAGAATGGTGGTAAGGGGGGTTGCAATTATGCATGTTGGGGAGACAATACATTGAGGGGGAGTAACCCTTTGAGGGGGAGCATTGCATTCATCATACATTGCATGATGTTGTGTTTAAATTCTTAGAAATGCAAATGCTTGTTTATGTCCTCACTTGATTCATCTCACTTTTTACTTGAATTGGAAAGTATAGAAACTTTGCTTTCAGGGATTGATTGTTCTACTTGAGATTGAAGACTTCAAGTTTATTTTTATATATCTCTTTGTAAAGTAGAAAATCTTAGTAGACCCGTAGTTTCTATTATGATGTGAGGAATCAATGTGAGTGGTGGTTTTGTCACGAAATAGCCAAATGGGGAGATTGTAAGGATTCCCATATCTTGATTGGCTTATTTCGTGGACAAACCACATGTTGGGGTTGATAATGTAAGGGTAGTTTAGGTGTTTGAACTTCATGCTCGAAGGCCCTTTCAAGACCTCAAGGGACAAGCACGCCAAAGGCATAATTTCTTGTGCTTGATTTTTCTTCGAAGAGATTTAGTAAGCACACACACACTTAGCATACTTGCATTTGTGTGCATACTCTTCACATGTCACTTTACACACTAGCACTTTGTTTTATAACTTGTTGTGTGTATATGTGCTTAGTAATTCGTTTCCCGATAGTGTTCGAAAACGTCCGCGCTCACACGTATGTGTGCTTGGTTTTGCGCGAAGACCACCCACGGAGAATGCCCTTGGCTTCTCCTTGGTTTTCACCATTGTTGGTGATCGGCGGTTATGATCGGCGGCCTGGCCGCTGAATGAAACCACCATTTCGGTCCAGATTGGTCTGAAGTAATTATGCGGTCATGATAGGCGATCACGATCGCCATTCGAAACCGCTGTTCATACCTGATCGATTTTAATCTCTCAGTCTAATTCGGCGGTTGGATCGGCGGTCACAAAACCGCCGAATGAAACCGCCGTTGATGCTCTGTTCTTCACGGGCTCAATTCGGCGGTCGTGATCGGCGGCCTGGCCGCCGATTGAAACCGCCGAACGGTGCGTTTCAGGGGCAAAATTATCTTTTCACATGCCCAATTCTTGATGTCTATAAATATCTTACTTTCTCATTCTCTGAATAAGCTTCTTGAGTTATTAGAACCCTAAACTTTCAAGAGATATTTTTGAGAAAAAATCAAATCAAGAACTCACCTTTAAACACTCAAATCAAATCATTTTTGCATCAAATTTCATATTGCATCCTCTATGTCTACATAGAAAGCATCTATGATTGGATTGGCATCATCACAATATGCTTGGTAAGATTTTGATTAATTTCATCTTATTTTAGTATTTTTACTATTAAGCATATTCTCTTTTAATTTACTTGTATGTTGTTGATCATATGATAAATACAAGAATAGAGAATTAATTGTGATGAATTAATTGAGTGTTGTTTTTATGATAGCTAATTAGGTTTTTGCTTAATCTTGATTAGCTAAGCTATTTGACATGTCATTTAGCAATTGATATCTAGGGTTGATTAAATTGATTATATCATCATCCTAGATAAGCATCTAAGGTTACCTAGCCTTGTTTGTTATTTGAATATTCATACATATTCACATAGGTTGTATAATCTCTTCTTAGAGAATTAAGTCTTGAGGCTAAGGTTGCTTAGGCCTCAAGCAATTGGACTAGAGCCACTTTTAAAGGCCCGAGTGGTAGAAGTGGGGGGTTATTGACCGGAGTGTTAGACGAGGTCTACATAGGTTGTAAACTCCATTTCGATTAGTGGATTTCGAGGTCCGAGTGTGGTGCACTAAACAGCCCGTGGTTTTTCCTAGTGGTTGGGTTTCCACGTATACATCAAGTGTTATTTAAATTCCGCACTATATTACACTTGCTTGTATTTTTGACTAGTAGGGGTATTTTTGTAAAATTGACTTGCATGCGAAAATTGGGTAATAATAGTTAAAATCTATTCACCCCCCCTCTAGATAACATATTTAGAACACACCGTATTCTTTTCAGAGAAAATAATACTAATCGGACATCAGTGTCCACAACCAAAGCTGTTTCTTCAACAAATGCTGGTGCAACTCCAAAAGCAACACGCAAGTAAGAAGGAGCAGCAAGCAGTTCTAATCGTTCTTTTTCGATTCGATGTTTCAAGTGTCAAGGGTTGGGCTATATTGCTTCAGAGTGTCCTAACCGTAAGATCATTTCCCTTGTTGAAGAGGTGGACGAAGAGGCCCTAGATGAGAATTGGCAAAGTGAGGATAAATGACCAAAGTTTGATGAAGAAATCACCTATGGAGATCAAGGTGAAAGCTTAGTTATTCGGCAAAGCTTTAATACGACTTATGCTGCAGAAGATAATTGGCTGCGAAACAACATTTTCCATATGCGATTTACTGTCTATGGAAAAGTGTGCACTGTTATCATTGATGGTGGAAGTTGTGAAAACGTGGTTGCTACTACCATGTTGGAAAAATTAAATCTAAAGACCGAGAACCATCCCCGACCTTATAAGCTTTCTTGGCTACAAAAATGGAATGAGGTAAAAGTAGATAAAAGAAGTTTAATTCAATTTTCTATTGGGAAGATTTATAGAGATGAAGTGTGGTGCGATGTTATTCCTATGGATGCTTGCCATCTATTACCTAGTAGGCCGTGGCAGTATGATAGGAGAATTGTTCATGATGGATTCAAAAACACCTACTCTTTTCAAAAGGATGGTGCGAAGATCATTTTAGGTCCTGCAAAGATGGAAGACATTTCAAAGCCTGCAAGGGGTGTGGGAGGAAACCTACTGTCTAAGTCTGAATTCCTTGGTGAGATGCGAGAACAGACTGAGACTTATATATTGGTGGTGCTCGAAACCAACAAAGACAATTTGGAAGTCCCCCATCTGCTGCAAACTTTGTTTCATGATTTTCAAGATGTCATCGCAGATACAATTCCAGCAGGATTACCTCCAATGAGAAGTATTCAACACTGCATTGACTTTGTAACAGGTGCTGTTATTCCAAATAAGGCAGCTTACAGAATGAATCCCAAGGAGTTTGAAGAGTTACAAAGGCAAGTAGATGAACTAATGACCAAAGGATTGGTGAGGGAAAGCATGAGTCCATGTGATGTGCCTGCATTGCTTGTGCCTAAGAAAGATAGGTCATGGCGTATGTGTGTGGATAGTCGGGCAATAAACAAGATCACCATCAAATACCGGTTTCCCATTCCACGCCTTGATGATCTCCTTGATCAACTCCATGGAGCAACAATTTTCTCAAAAATTGACGGGTACCATCAAATTCGCATAAGGCCTGGAGATGAATGGAAAACTGCTTTCAAATCTAAAGATGGCTTATATGAATGGATGATAATGCCCTTTGGGTTATCTAATGCTCCAAGTACGTTTATGAGGCTCATGAATTACATTTTCAAGTCTTTTATTAGGCATTTTTTGGTCATGTATTTTGATGATATCCTCATCTACAACCAAGATCAAGAGTCTCATTTGAAACATTTGAGCCAAGTATTTCAAGTACTGCGAGATCAAAAATTGTTTGCAAATCTAAAGAAATGTGAATTTCTAACAAACAAGTTAGTCTTTTTAGGCTATGTTATTTCAGGTGATGGAATTATGGTGGACCCTAGCAAGATTAAAGCCATTACAAGTTGGCCAATTCTGACTACACTTCATGATGTTTGGAGCTTTCACGGCTTAGCTTCTTTTTATCGCCACTTCTTCAAAGGATTCAGTACAGTCATTGCTCCAATCACAAAGAGTTTAAAAGGGGGAAGTTTCCAGTGGAACCCGGAAGCGTAGAAAAGTTTTGAGTTGATAAAGAGAAAGATGACAGAGGCCCCTATCCTTGCACTTCCAGATTTCAACAAAGTGTTCGAAGTGGATTGTGATGCCTCTAATGTAGGAATCGGTGTAGTTCTCAGTCAAGAAGGTAAACCTATTGCCTTTTTCAGTGAAAAGTTGAATCATTCTCGCACCAAGTACTCCACCTATGACAAAGAATTTTATGCTATCATTCGAGCTTTGAATCACTGGAGACATTATCTTTTTTATAAAGAGTTTATCCTATTTTCTGATCATGAGGCGTTGCGCTTCATTAATGGGCAACATAAGTTGAACAACATACATGCTAGGTGGGTTAAATTTATGCAGGCTTATACTTTTCACATTAAGCACAAGTCTGGCAAGCTAAATCAAGTTGCAGATGCATTAAGCAGAAGACATGCTCATTTAAGCACTATGCAAGTGAAAGTTTTGGGTTTTGAAGTGTTG
Organism: Acer yangbiense; assembly: GCA_008009225.1. Lineage (NCBI taxonomy): Eukaryota > Viridiplantae > Streptophyta > Magnoliopsida > Sapindales > Sapindaceae > Acer > Acer yangbiense. The sequence goes on from CM017771.1 coordinate 25,732,807, forward strand.
AAGGAATTGTATCAAGATGATCCTTTCTTTAAAAAGATCTTGATTAATTGTTCCAGTGGGCCATGTGATCCTTATGTTTTGCAAGATGGGTTTCTTTATAAAGTAACATGGCTCTACATTCCAGAATGTTCTCTAAGAGAAGCAATCATCACAGAGGCTCATGGTGGTGGATTAGCTGGACACTTTGGAAGAGATAAAACTCTTTCGTTGGTTGAAGAACACTTTTATTAGCCAAAAATGGTGGTGCGAGATGTAGCAAGGCATGTGGAGAGATGTCGTACGTGTCGTATAGCTAAAACTCATGGACAAAACACTGGATTATACACTCCTCTTCATGTTCCACTGGCCTCATGGGAGGATGTGAGCATTGATTTCGTGGTAGGATTACCGCGAACACAGCGACACAAGGACTCTGTTATGGTTGTTGTTGATAGATTTTCAAAGATGGCTCACTTTGTGCCTTGCGAAAAAACCTTAGATGCTTCTCAGGTTACCGAATTGTATTTCAAAAAGATAGTCAAACTTCATGGCGTTCCGAAAACTATCACTTCAAATCGTGACTCGAAAATTATGGGTCATTTTTGGCGAACTTTGTGGCGAAAGTTAGGAACCAAGTTGCAATTCAGTTCTTCACACCACCCACAAACTGACGGACAAACTGAAGCTGTCAATCACAGTTTGGGAAATCTCTTAAAAAGCTTGGTGGGCAAAAACATTCGCCAATGGGATCTTACACTAGCTCAAGCAGAATTTGCTTATAACAGGTCTACAAGTCAGACTACTGGTACAGCCCATTTTTGGTAGTTTATGGAAGAAATCCAATAAGTCCTTTGGACTTAGCCCCACTCACTACAAGTTTTCAATACAGTGGAGATGCAGTAGAACACGCTGAAAACATTAAAAAAATTGCATGAGCAGGTCCGAATGCACATAATCAAACAGAATGAGAAGTATCAAAAGCAAGCTAACAAGCACAGGAAACCAGCTGCATTCAAAGAAGGTGATTTGGTGTGGATTCATCTACGCAATGAGCGATTTCCTCGTGGGAAGCATGGGAAGTTGAAGCCAAGAGCGGATGGTCCTTTCAAAGTGATCAAGCAAATTGGAGACAATGCATACAAGATTGAGCTTCCAGGAAACTATGGTGTATCTGCAACATTTAATGTGGCAGACCTTTCTCCTTATCATGGTGAAGAAAGTGAAGAGAACTCGGGGACGAGTTTGCATGCAGCGGAAGCGTATGACACGGAAACATAACTCCATCAATTAATACAATTTGCACTTGGGTTATTTCAATACCTGCAAAATGCATTTATCTCATTTAATTCAAGTGAAAGTTTATTGTTTTTGTTTACGTTCATGCCTAGTAATAAATAAAGATGTGTAACCTATTCATGGAAGGATGTTCCATGACACTATATAAACCCCCTTCACCCACATGAAATAAGATATCGAGAATTGTAAGAATTTATTTAATATTAATTTAGTGAAGAGAGTATTTTTCCTATTTTTAAGCTCTTATCTCTTAGGTGGATTACTTAGAGTGGCGAGCTGTCTGTCTCAGAGTGTTCATTTGCATTTTCTCTCTTAATCTCCATTTATACGGTGTCAGTTGTCCATTGCCAAAACGATGTAATTTCGTCTAGGGCAGCATATATATTAATCTCTTACCTCTCTTGGCCCTTTGAGAGCTTTCAAGCCCATATTTTAGACAGAGGAAGAGCTCCCCTAATGAGAGAAAGCAAAGCTTGCTTCTTTAACTCTTCAAATCCAAAACCCATCTCCATCTTGCATCATTCAACATCATTTGAGCATGGGTCTTCATGGTTTCATGACTAGGTAAGTTAGAACTTCATTGAATATCATTTAATGTTCTAGATTATGTATTTATTGCTTGATTAAATACCTAGACTCTCTTTATTGCATATATTTATGAGTCTTGATAACATGATTGGGTTTGTATTTTGATAGCTTATTTGTTTAGGTTGTTTTTACCTAAATAGCTAAACTTTGATTATTCTTGAAGAGATCCATTGATAACTAGATTGATAGATTTGTGTTTGACAATCTAGTTAAGCTTTCTTGAATATTCAAGCTTGTTTATTGACAATTAGGTTGCCAGAATCTCTTTGCATCTAATTAAGTCCTCATGTTTGTACATGTAGGCTTGTTTGATAACTAGGATGTTAAATTGCATTATCTACATTTAGTTAAGCATCTAGTGTTTAGTCTAGCACTTTTTGCATTTGTGCATCATTATTGCCATATTCACTTAGACTTTTAATTCTCTTCAGTGAGTCAAAGTCTTGTGGCTTCTAGGTGAAGTTGCACAAGCATTGTACTAGCTCCTTTATAAAAGGCTTGCGAGTAGAATAAAATGTGCTCACGCCAAGAGTAGTGGATCGTGGAGATCACTTAAGGGTGTAACTTTCTTTTCATATAGAGGTTGTCTAGGGTTGGTCTAGGTTCGCTATTAAAGGCCCGTAGGGTAGTAGTGGTGGGTTAGTAACCGAGAATGGTTGAGGGCAACCTAGGTTGTAAACATCATTACAAGTAGTGGATTCGAGGACCGTGTGTGTCTAGCATAATAGCTCGTGGTTTTTCCTTGTTGAAGGTTTCCATGTAAAAATCAAGTGTTCTTTAATTTCCGCATTTTATACTTGATTTTATTGTTTGTTGAATTGGGTTATTTTTGTAATATTGACTAATCCGGAAAATTTGGTAATAATCAGATTAACAACCCATTCACCCCCCTCTAGGTTGTTTTATTAGACATGCGATATATATATTTTCAATAATAATAGATGAACTATTTTAATACAATAAATAAAAATTTAGGATTTTAGGGTTTATTGATTGGATATGTTAGGTATGTCAAACTTAAAATATTAGAAATAATAAAGGTTCAAAATAATAATAGATAATTTAATATAAAATAAAATTGACTTAAGTATCTACAAATTGAGGGTAATTAAGAAGTTGACAATGATGGAAAATAGAAAGTGAATTGTTTTGTTTTAGAAGAAAATGCAAATTTGAGAAAGGAATTGGAAAAGATGATAAAATAAAAAAGGCATAATTTTTTTTTATTAAAATTATAGGATAAAATTGAATTTTAAAAATATAGATATTTATTTTGCTTGAAAAATGTAAAGGGTGGGACACGATTAGATAAACCCACCATAAACAATGGTAAAGGAAGGAACATTACCAACTATGCTAATGGATGATATGATATGATGAGTGTTAATTAATTAATTAATGTGTGTGTGTGTGTGTTTTGCTTGAAAAATGTAAAAGGTGGGACATGATCAAATGAACCCACCATAAACAATTATAAAGGAAGGAACAGTACCAACTATGCTAATGGATGATATGATGTGATTAGTGTTAATTAATTAATTAGTGTGTGTGTGTGAAAACAAAATCAATTTTTTTAATAAAAAAGCACAGACCCCACTTGGTCTTAAGGTGGGTCCGCCCATGTAGACCTGTTGAACCTGAAACAAATTATAGCATGGTGTGTATAAAACGATCTAGAGTGGGGGGTGAATAGATTTTAAGCTTATTACCCAATTTTTCGTGATTAGTCAAAATTACGAAATTACCCCTAAATAGATAAAGCGATAAATCAAGTATAAAGTGCGGAAATTAAATAACACTTGATTTTTACGTGGAAACCCTCACGGGAAAAACCACGGGCTAGTAAGTAAGCCACACTCGAACCTCGAATCCACTAAATGTGTAAACGATTACAACCTAATCCTGGAAGTAATCACACACCTACCTAATCCCGGTATAAGTGAACCTAGTCTGATTGCTTGCCATTTAAGCAACCTAATCCCGATCACAACACAAGACTTAATTCTCTAAAAAGAGATTAACACCCTAAGTGAATATATGAATATTCAAATGCAACATAGAGCAAGGGAAACCCTATATGCTTATCTAAGATGATGAATATGCAATTAAAAACAATCCTAAATATTAAAGCTAAATGACATGTCAATTAGCATAGATAATCATAGATTAGAGAAACCTAGATATCTATCATAAAAACAACATTCAATCAAATCAACACAACAATCTCTATCTTGAATATTAGAATATAATCTAAGAACAATCAAGTAATAAAAGACATGCCATAATAAATTAAACACTAATTATGTATGATAATAGTGAAAAACTTACCAAAGCAAGTGTGATGATGAAAGACCCATGCAAGCAAGCATCCTAGATATGCTAGAGAATGCTAGATGAACTTTGATGCAAATGGATTTTGGTTTGAGTGTTTGATGAGCAAACTTGATTGCTTTCTCTCTTAAAAATCTCTCTTTTTAAAGTAGGGTTCTTGATGATTAAAGAGTCACATTCAGAACAAGAGAAAGTGATGTATTTATAGGAATGAAAAACAGAGCATGTGAAAAGACAAGTTTGCCCCTGAAACGCACCGATCGGCGGTTTCAATCGGTGGCCAGGCCGCCGATAATAACCACCGAATTGGCCCGAGAGGAACAGGAGACCAACGGCGGTTTCATTCGGCGGTTTCGTGACCGCCGATCTAACTGCTGAATCAACCCTGAGATTAAAAATCAATCAGGTATGAAAACGGCGGTTTCATTCGTGACCGCCGATTCAACCGCCGAATTAGGCCGAGAGATAAAATCAATCGGGTCTTGAACGGTGGTTTCGAACGGTGGTCGTGACCGCCGATCATAACCGTAGAATTGCTCTATACACTACTGGAAGCAAACGGCGGTTTCATTCGACGGCCAGGCCACCGATCATAACCGCCGATCACCAACAAAGGTGAAAACCAAGGAGAAGCGAAGGGCATTCTCCGTAGGCGGTCCTCGCGCTAAACCAAGCATATTCTAGTGCATGCGCGGACGTTTCAGAAAACAATCGGGAAACGAATTACAAGACAACAAGACACAATTACACACAACAAAATGTAACAAATAACTGCAAGTGTGAAATGTGACAAGTGAAGAGAATGCACACATATACAATGTATGTTAAGTGTGTGTGTGCAACTAATCTCTTTAAAGAAAAGTAAGCACATAGAAATTTACCTTCAGTGCTTATCAAGACGAGGTCTTCAAAGGGCTTGAGCAATAACATCGATACCTAGGCAACCCTTACAAAGAACCCCCAACATGTGGTTTGTCCACGAAATGAGCCAATCAACAAATGGGAACCTTACAATCTCCCCCTTTGGCTATTTCGTGACAAAACCACCACTCACATTGATTCCTCACATTAAAATAGAAACAACGGGATAACTATGATATTCTATAGTACAAAGAGATAAGAAAATAAAACTTCAAGTCTTCAATCTCTTGTAGAATAATCAAGCCCTGAAAAGAAAGTTTCTAACATTTCCAATACAAGTAAAAAGTGAGATGAATCAAGTGAGAACAAAAACAAGCATTTGCATTTGTAAAAGATTAGGCACAACATTATGCAATGCTCCCCCTCAACGGGTTACTCCCCCTCAATGAATGTTCTCCCCAATATGCACAATTGCTTCTATTTTGCAACTCCCCTTACCATATCCTACTCCCTCTTTTTGTCATGATATAGGCAAAGGAGTAGTCCCCAATCGGGTCACTCATAGCAACGAGAGATAGAAGCATGCAAGATATTTGCATATACATATAAGTCACTTTATGCACCTCAATTAATTGAAGAGAAACGAGGAGATTTATTTGAGAAAAATGTGTGAATCAAACATGCTTTGCATACAAGACATGTAGCATTCAAGTCCAAAATATCATGGTATTTGGCAAAGCAAATGACAAGGTTTCTAATAAGAATTCAAACCAATTTCACCATTGTCATGAGAAAAGAAAGGATATAGAGTTTTTATTGATTTTAATATATGAGCAACTATATCCAACTTTATAAGCGAAACATGGCATGAGCGACTTTGCACCCTATTAGATTTTTCCGGATAAATATCCGTATGGTAGTAGCCATGTTCAACTAATAAAGAAAGAGAGACATTTGGAATATAAATTCCTTTGAACGGATACAAGATCCTTTATTCATTTTGAGTCTCATAAGCTTTCACACAAGGTTTTGCATTTTAAGAGTATGCAATCATCAATTCATGCTTTTCATGTGAGCATGTTATATAAATTTCATGCTTTTTCATTTGACATTAGTATGTTATTTAAGAATCATCATGTCATGGAGATAATCATAGGTCATTCAAATCATACTTCCTACATACATCTCCTAGTCCAAAAATGCATGTTTGAACATAAATATGACATGGATTGTAAACAAGAAAGGTTCACACTTATTGAATATAAAACTTATATACATATGTGCAACCAAGCTTACTCAAACAATTAAAAGAAGAGGCATAAGTTATTTAGAATTTTTTGCAAGATACAAGAATGCAAAATAGCTCTCTTTGCTTGAGTTCCCCATATGGGGTCAATCATAGAACATCACTCCACAAGACATATCCCAATAGATCTACTAAGAGTTTTTAATCGAGTAGCATCTAAGGGTTTAGTAAATAAGTCCGCAAGTTGATCATTAGTACCTACATGTTCAAGTACTATGCATTTATTTTCAACAAGCTCTCTAATGAAGTGATGGCGGATGTCAATATGCTTAGTTCTAGAATGTTGTACCTGATTCTTGGAAATATTAATAGCACTCATGTTATCACAAAAGAGAGTGAGAGTACCTTGGTTGAATCCGTAGTCTACTAGCATTTGCTTCATCCATAGGAGTTGTGTGCATCCATCCCCGCGGCTATGTACTCGGCCTCGGCCGTGGACAAGGAAATCAAGTTTTGCTTCTTGCAAAACCAAGACACCAAGTTGTTGCCTAGAAAGAAGCAACCGCCCGATGTGCTCTTCCTATCATCATAATTTCCTGCCCAATCTGCATCACTAAAGCCTACAAGACTAGCATTAGTGTCAAAAGAGTACCAAATCCCATAGTTGGATGTCCCATTCACATAGCGAATGATTCTCTTTATGGAAGAGAGATGGGACTCCTTAGGATCCGCTTAGTACCTAGCACACACACCCACACTAAAAGAGATATCGGGCCTACTTGTGGTCAAATAAAGCAAGCTACCTGTCATGCCACGATATAACATTTGCTCCACACTTTTACCACTAGCATCCTTGCTTAGCTTCAAAGTGGTACTCATGGGTGTATCACAATGTTTGGCATTTTCTAAACCAAACTTCTTCACTAGGTTCTTAGCATATTTGGCTTGGGTTATGAAAATCCCATCATTCATTTGCCTAATTTGCAAACCTAGGAAGTAACTAAGCTCACCAACAAGACTCATCTCAAATTCATGAGACATGACATCAACAAATTGTTGGACCTTGGTGTTGTTGGTGGAGCCAAAGACTATATCATCAACATAGATTTAAGCTATGAAAAGCTCATCATTGTCTTTCTTGATGAATAGAGTCTTGTCAACACTACCCCTTGTGCAGTTATTGCCAACAAGAAATTGAGTAAGGCGCTTATACCAAGCCATCGGTGCTTGTTTCAACCCATATAGTGCCTTCTTGAGGCGATAGACATGGTTGGGGTGGTGTGCATCCACAAACCCCTTGGGTTGTTCAGCAAACACTTCCTCTTGCAAGAAGCCATTGAGGAAGGCACTCTTGACATCCATTTGGTGCAATTTGAACTTGTGCACACAAGAAATGGACAAGAGAAGCCTAATGGACTATAAACGGGCAACGGGAGCAAAAGTCTCCTCAAAGTCGATACCCTCAATTTGAGAGTACCCTTGTGCTACAAGTCTAGCCTTGTTCCGCACTATGTTGCCATCCTCATCGGATTTGTTCCTATAAATCCACTTAGTGCCTATCACATGAGTGTTTTTAGGCCTAGGAACTAGAGTCCAAACCTCATTCCTTTCGAATTGGTTTAGCTCTTCTTGCATGGCTAGAACCCAAAATTCATCATTTAAGGTGAAAATAAATAATAAACGTGTCCTAAAGTAATCTAGAGGGGGGGTGAATAGATTTTAAACAATTTTACCCAATTTTTCGAGATTAGTCCAAATTACGAAAAAGCCCCAATCTAGTCAATATACAAAAAACATACAAGTGCGGAAATTTGAGGACACACAATATTTACGTGGAAACCCACACGGGGAAAAACCACGGGCTGTTATGTGCGCCACACGAGAACCTCGAATCCACTATTTGCAAATACGATTACAAATTAGGTTGACCACATCACACCTAAATTTACTAATCCGTCTTTGCTACCCGCGGGCCTTTAATAGTGACTCTAGTCCCTTGCTTGCAAACTACCTAAGAGGTAAAAACAAGACTTGTCTCTAAAGTGAAGAGATAGCACAACCTAAGGTGAATATGTGAAATACTCAAGATGCTAAAAATGCAAGGTTAGACATTTTAAGCTTATCTAGGCAAGGATGAACATGTTAGACAATCCTAGATATCATATTACTAGATGACATGCATAAACCAACACTAAATAAGCAACCAAAATCCTATATGCATTATCTATCACAATACAACTCACAAACCACAATAAAACAATCTTGAAACTAAGTCAAGTCATAAAGATGCAATCTTGAATCAATTCAAGTGATAAAGAAGCTATCTTGTAAAGCAAGAACATATAGATATGAGAATGATGTTCTAGATACAAGTCATGTGAGCAAAACTAAAAACCCTAGATGAAATCAACCTAGAATTATGCTAGATGATAAATGAAAGATGCAATATGAAGGGTTTTGTGATTTGGAAGCTTAAAGATGAAGTCTTGATACCTTGGCTTGAAGATACTCAACCATGCTCTCAAAAGTGTAATTTTTGCTCTACAAACCGAGCCAAGACTATCAAGACATATATAAATGGGATCCAAGTGAAGTGACATCGTTTTTGAAAAAAACGGTTCAGATTCCCGTCAGCTGCGCTGGTGCAGCGCTGGACGACCAGCGCAACTCACCAGCGCACGCCCTTTAACTGGCAAGGGCGCTCGACGAGTGGCGCGCCTCAAGGGCGCAAGACCAGCGGCAACATTCTGGACGAGATGCGCTGGTGGAGCTTACGCTGGTGACGACCAGCGCACCAACAGCGACAACCTACTGGAGGAGTTGCGCTGGAGGAGAGCGCCGGTGCAGACCAGCGCACGACCAGCGGTAGTCCACTGGACTAGTTGCGCTGGTCAGCTTGCGCTGGTGACACCAGCGCATGACCAGCGCACACACTCCCTTAAGCACACAAACAAAAGTGCAAGGGTCAAAAGAAATGCATCCTAAGCCTAACTAGATATGCCATTATAATCACAAGATGTAAGAAGAGAGATTTAAATACCCAATGATGCACAAAAACTTCAAACACAACATACAAGTAAGAGTTATGCAAGTGTTGTGTGTGTGTGCAACTACATCTCTTCAAAGTAGAGTAAGTCAAGAAATCTACCTTCCTTGAAGCTCTTGATCATGCAATGAGGTTTTCTTCCATCCTAAGCTATCCTTACATATAGAACCCCATTGTGATTTTGCTAACGAAATACGCCAATAAAAAATGAGGCACTTACAATCTCCCCCTTTGGCTATTTCGTGACAAAATCACCACTCACATAGCATCCTCACAAAATAAAAGATTGGTCAACAAAAGTTTTCTACATTACAATTAAGCTCCTAGTCTAAGTCTTGAACATCTTCAAGTCAAATCCAAGCTTGTAGAAAAGAAATCCAACCTACACACAATCAACAAGAAAAATACCTTCCAAGAACAAGTGTGGGAGAGATGCTAATAACAAAAGAAATGTCATTTCAAAAGGTTTCAAAAAAAATCAAACAAGCAATGTAATGCAATGCAACTCCCCCTAAATGCAATCATCTCCCATCATGGGTTACTCACTCTCAACTTCCCCTAAATGCAATGCCTAGAAGCACAAATTCTCCCCAAACCTACTCCCCCTTTTTGTCATGAGATAGGCAAAGGGAGTCTCCCCTAATAGGTAAGCATTAGCAAGGAGAGCTTGTAGCACGAACACATATGCAATCAAATAGGCAATTTTATGCACCTCAATCAAGTAAGAGAGATTCAAGGAGTTTTATTTTATGACAAATGTGTGACAATAATGCTTTGCATGCAAGACATGTTGCATCTAAGACCAAAGCAATGGTATTTGGTAAAGCAAACAACAAAGGTTTCCAAAAGAATTCAAACCAATTTCACCCTTTGTCATGGAAAAAGCAAGGAAATAGAATTTTAGTATTTCAAGACAAACAACTATATCCAACTTTATAGGCAAAACAAGACATGAGCGACTTTGCACCCTATTTGATTTTTCCGGGTGAGATACCCGTATGATAGTAGCCTTGTTCTACAAATAAAGAAATAGAGACTTTGGATATTAGGATCCTTTTGATTTAAGTCTCAATATTGCTTTTGCACACATATTTGCATTTAACATTTGCAATCAAACATTTCACATTTTCATCTCATACTTTTCAACTTAGGTATGTCATTTAAAAAGAATCATCATGTCATGGAGATCAATTAAAGGTCATTCAAAAAGTACTTCCGAAGTACATCTCCTATTCCAAAAATGCATGTTTGAGCATAGATATGACATGGATTGCAAGCAAGGCAATGTAGCACACTTATTTAGAAAAATACATATAAGTATGTACAACCAATCATCTCAAGCAATTAACTAAGAGGCATAAAATATATCAATGTGGCACAATGTATGATCATGCAACTTTGCTTTCTTTGCTTGAGCTCCCCATATGGGGTCAAGACACACCAAATCAACCCAATTGACAAATCCCAATAGACTTGCTAAGGTTCCCAAATCTAATGGTGTCTAAAGGCTTTGTAAACAAATCCGCTAGTTGGTCATTTGTTCCCACATGTTCCAATGCAATGGTTTTGCTCTCAACTAGCTCTCTTATGAAATGGTGTCTAATGTCAATGTGCTTTGTCCTAGAATGTTGGACGGGATTCTTAGAAATGTTAATGGCACTCATGTTATCACAAAATAAAGTAAGAGTACCTTGCTCCAAGCCATAATCGGCTAGCATTTGTTTCATCCACATCAATTGAGTGCAAGCACTACCGGCGGCAATATATTCCGCCTCGGCCGTGGATAGGGAAATTGAGTTTTGCTTCTTGCAAAACCAAGAAACCAAATTGTTCCCAAGGAAGAAGCAACCGCCCGATGTACTCTTCCTATCATCACAATTTCCCGCCCAATCGGCATCACTAAATCCAACAAGACTTGGATTAGTGTCAAAGGAGTACCATATCCCATGATTTGAGGTACCATTCACAAACCGAATGATCCTCTTCACCGCCACAAGGTGAGACTCTTTGGGATTAGCTTGGTACCTAGCACAAACACCCACACTAAAACAAATATCGGGCCTACTTGCGGTCAAGTAAAGCAAGCTACCTATCATGCCACGATATAGACTTTGTTCCACATCCTTTCCACTAGCATCTTTGCTAAGTTTCAAGGTGGTGCTCATGGGTGTGTCACAATGTTTGGCATTCTCAAGGCCAAACTTTTTCACTAGGCTCTTAGCATACTTAGCTTGGGATATAAAGATCCCATCATGCATTTGCTTGATTTGCAAGCCTAGGAAATAATTTAGTTCACCAACCATGCTCATTTCAAACTCATGAGACATGACATCAACAAATTGTCTAACTTTGGATTGGTTGGTGGAACCAAATACAATGTCATCAACATAAATTTGAGCTATGAATAGCTCATCTTTAGTGCACTTGATGAACAAAGTCTTGTCAACACTACCTCTTGAGTAGCCATTGTCAACAAGATAAAGAGTGAGGCGCTCATACCAAGCCCTCGGTGCTTGTTTCAACCCATATAGAGCCTTCTTGAGGCGATAGACATGAGAGGGGTGGTGTGGATCCACAAACCCCTTGGGTTGCTCAACAAACACTTCCTCATGCAATAAGCCATTGAGGAAGGCACTCTTGACATCCATTTGTTGTAACTTGAACTTGTACACACAAGAAATGGATAAGAGAAGCCTTATGGACTCAAGACGGGCAACGGGAGCAAAAGTCTCCTCAAAGTCAATACCCTCAATTTGAGAGTATCCTTGTGCAACAAGCCTTGCCTTGTTTCGCACAATGTTGCCATCCTCATCGGATTTGTTCCTAAACACCCATTTAGTTCCTATGACATTGGTGTTTTTGGGTCTAGGAACAAGAGTCCAAACCTCATTTCTCTCAAATTGGTTTAGCTCTTCTTGCATGGCAAGAACCCAAAACTCATCTTCCAAGGCTTCATCAACCTTTTTGGGTTCTATTTGAGAGGTGTAACAAGTGTAGCTAATTTGATTAGCTATTTGACGCCTAGTCCTAACACCCTCTCTAACTTCTCCAATGATATCATCCTTATCATGGAGCTTTCTAACCCAAGGAGCGGGTTCATTAGAGTCCAAAGGGGGAACTCTATTAAGAGGCAAATCATCCTCTTCATCTTGGTTTGACTTCACACCACTAGAAGTCTCACCACTTTCCTTCAAAGGAAGGTCATTCACCTCACAAACATCCTCCTCATGGTCATCATGTTTGGGCCTACAATCATCAAAGACAACATTTGATGATTCCATAACACTTTGAGTCTTTAGATTAAAAACTCTATAGGCCTTGCTATTAAGTGCATACCCAATGAAAATACCCTCATCACTCTTGGCATCAAACTTGCCAAGTTGATCCCGGTCATTTAGTATATAGCACTTACTCCCAAAGATGTGGAAGTAGCTCACATTGGGTTTTCTACCCTTCCATAACTCATAGGATGTTTGTTTAGTCCCGGGCCTAAGGAAAACTCTATTCCCTATGTAGCAAGCCGTATTGATGGCTTCGGCCCAAAGATTTCTAGGGACTTTGTTGCTAAGCAACATCACACGGGCCATCTCTTGGAGGACTCTATTCTTCCTCTCAACAACACCATTTTGTTGAGGAGTCCTAGGGGCCGAAAATTCATGGGAAATGCCTAAGCTATTGCAAAAATTTTCAAACTTAGCATTTTCAAATTCTTTCCCATGATCACTTCTAATTTTCTTAATGCTTTTAATGTGAGAAGTTTTCTCATTTTGAATTTTGACACAAAGCATTTTGAATTTCTCAAAGGCTTCGGACTTTTCTCTAAGGAAGTAAGTCCAAGTAAACCTAGAGAAGTCATCAACAACAACAAAAATGTACCTTCTACCACCTAAACTTTCGGTTTGAATGGGACCCATAAGGTCCATATGGATGAGCTCCAATGGCTCTTTGGTGGAGAGGTATTTGCCTTTCTTGTGCACACTCTTAGTTTGCTTTCCTTGTTGACAAGGTCCACAAACTCCCTCAACCTTTTTCCCAAACTTGGGAAGGCCCCTAACAACATTCAACCTATCAAGGACTTTCAAGTCCCTATAGTTCATATGGCCAAGTCTTTGGTGCCACACCTCAATTTGCTCACTAGTAGACAAGTTACAAGAGATGAGATTAGACTCAAGACAATAACAATTGTCACTTGATCTCTTGCCTTTCAACAAAACTTGCCCATTTTCCTTAAGAATAGAGCAATCAACTTTTCCAAACATAACCGAAAGCCCTTCATCACTTAAGTGTGATATACTAATGAGATTGGCTTGCAAGCCATCAACATAGAGAGCATTGGGCAAGGAGGGTAAACCGGGAATAGATATATTACCTTTCCCTATGACCTTTTTCTTAGATCCATCACCAAAGGTGACATACCCACCATCCTCCATCACAAGAGATTCAAAGAAACTCTTGTTTCCGGTCATGTGCCTAGAACACCCACTATCAAGGTACCAAGTGTTAGAGGCATTTGCTTTTAAGGCAACTTGGGCCACATAGCAATAATAGTCATTATGTCTACTCATCCTAGGTGAAACATGGTCATTCCTAGGAGCCATTGGTCCATTAGCTCTAAAATTTCTAGGTGCATGCATTGTGGCTCTTCTAAGCATATTTTTCTCAATCATACTTTCTCTTCTACACAATTTAATATACTTAAGGCAATTAGGCCTAATATGGCCTTCAATTCCACAAAAATGGCAAGTAGGAGTAAAGTAGGAATTCATACCATAGCCTTGAGCAAACATTTGTGGCCTCCTTCTATTTTGAGTTGCTATTTGATGTTGAGGCAACTCTCTCCTTTGTGGTTGAGCCAAGTTGGCATGTCTTCTAGGTTGAGCATGAAAGACCCCATGTTGAGCTTGTGGGATCCTTTGTTGTGGAGGTCTTGGTAGTGGAGCTCTAGGTTGAGGAGGTCTTGGTTGTGGAGCTCTAGGTTGAGGAGGAGCTCTAGTTGGAATCCTTGCTTGTGCTTGCTTGGAGGATTCACCGACTTCAACCCACTTGGTTGTTTGTTGAGGGGTTTGAACATTCTCAACCTCCTTGCTCTTGACAAAAGTTGTCTTCTTCAAGGATGTGGCTTCCATTTCTTCCACATATCCTAACCCCTTCTTGTCACTAGGACTCTTCCCACAAGATAGCATCTTGTCAAGCTTCTCGGTTCCGGAAGTCATCTTAGCAATCAACTCTTTTGCTTCCATGAGCTCTTTCCCCAAGCTTTGTTCACTTTTCTTGACCAAGACTAACTCCATCTTCAACCCTTCTTCTATCTCTTTTGCCTTACTCATTTCCTTGCTCAAATGAGTCACTTTGGATGTCAACTCAAGCTTCTCCCCTTTCAACTTTTGTATCTCCTTTTTCTTCTTCAATCTTGAGTTCTCAAAGAATCTCATGAAGTCATCATAGTCCATCTCTTCATCAAACTCAAAATTTGACGTTGAGGAGTTACTCCCACCATTTGAGTCATTTTCATCCACTTCTTCTTGCTTGTCATCTTCCTCTTCTTTATCACTCATAACTTCATTGCTATTGTGAGAGGATGAGAAAGCAATGAAGTTGGCAACTTGGTCTTCCTCATCATCCGAAGACTTGTCTTCATCTTCTAGGTCATCACTATCACTCCAAGTAACCGCCATGGCTCTTCCTTTCTTCTTCTTCAAATTTGCACATTCGGGAGCAATGTGTCCAAACCCACTACACTCATAGCATTGGACACCCTTCTTATGGTCTTTCTCTTGAGCTTGCTCCACTTTCTTGAAAGGAGCCTTCTTCTTTACAAACTTTCCCTTGGAGCCAAACCCTCTCTTCTCAAATCTCATGAATTGCTTGAACTTCTTTGCCATCAAAGCAATTTCTTCATCCGAGTCTTCTTCATCTTTCTCAACCTTGACACTCTTCAAGGCAAGACTCTTTTGCTTCTTTGGAGGTGTAGTTGTAGGACCTTTCCTAGATTCATACGCCAAGAGCCTTCCAATGACTTCACTTGGCTTCATTCTTGAGTAGTCACTATTTTCCTCCAATGCCGTCACTTTGGATTCAAACCTCTCGGGGAGTGACCTCATGATCTTTTGTTTAATTCTTCTATCCGAGTAGGGATCACCAAGTTGGTGACTTTGGTTTACTATATCCATGAGCTTCACTTGGAAGTCATTGAAGCACTCATCATCCTCCATCCTTATGGTCTCAAATTGCGTTTGGAGAACTTGAAGCTTGGAATCCTTAACCACATCGGTTCCTTCATGAGCCGTCTCTAATATATCCCAAGCTTCCTTTGCTATCCTTGTAGTTTGAATGAGCTTGTATTGGTTGTCATCCATGGCACATAGGATTGCATGCATGGCTTTGTTGTTCCATTTTGAAGCCTCAAATTCTTGTGGAGTCCATTGTGCCTTCGGCTTGAGGACTTCCTCTCCACCTCCCGTAGGAGTCATCATAGGTGGAGTGTATCCATCTTCAATCGCCATCCATGCCCGGTCATGAATTTGACTCACATAAGCTTCCATTTTGCCCTTCCATGAGGCGTAATTGACCCCGGTGAGCAAGGGGGGTCTTGTGCTAGAGGCACCCTCACCTCCCATTCCATTTCCACTCATTGTGTTTGGGTTTGAATGAAATGAATGCACACAAACAAACTAAGCACACACCACAATGCAAACAAATGCAAGAGACTTTAACAAGAGCAAGGGATCTCCTAATTATGTTAAGGAACCCGCTCTGATACCAATTGAAAATAAATAATAAACGTGTCCTAAAGTAATCTAGAGGGGGGGTGAATAGATTTTAAACAATTTTACCCAATTTTTCGAGATTAGTCCAAATTACGAAAAAGCCCCAATCTAGTCAATATACAAAAAACATACAAGTGCGGAAATTTGAGGACACACAATATTTACGTGGAAACCCACACGGGGAAAAACCACGGGCTGTTATGTGCGCCACACGAGAACCTCGAATCCACTATTTGCAAATACGATTACAAATTAGGTTGACCACATCACACCTAAATTTACTAATCCGTCTTTGCTACCCGCGGGCCTTTAATAGTGACTCTAGTCCCTTGCTTGCAAACTACCTAAGAGGTAAAACAAGACTTGTCTCTAAAGTGAAGAGATAGCACAACCTAAGGTGAATATGTGAAATACTCAAGATGCTAAAAATGCAAGGTTAGACATTTTAAGCTTATCTAGGCAAGGATGAACATGTTAGACAATCCTAGATATCATATTACTAGATGACATGCATAAACCAACACTAAATAAGCAACCAAAATCCTATATGCATTATCTATCACAATACAACTCACAAACCACAATAAAACAATCTTGAAACTAAGTCAAGTCATAAAGATGCAATCTTGAATCAATTCAAGTGATAAAGAAGCTATCTTGTAAAGCAAGAACATATAGATATGAGAATGATGTTCTAGATACAAGTCATGTGAGCAAAACTAAAAACCCTAGATGAAATCAACCTAGAATTATGCTAGATGATAAATGAAAGATGCAATATGAAGGGTTTTGTGATTTGGAAGCTTAAAGATGAAGTCTTGATACCTTGGCTTGAAGATACTTAACCATGCTCTCAAAAGTGTAATTTTTGCTCTACAAACCGAGCCAAGACTATCAAGACATATATAAATGGGATCCAAGTGAAGTGACATCGTTTTTGAAAAAAAGGGTTCAGATTCCCGTCAGCTGCGCTGGTGCAGCGCTGGACGACCAGCGCAACTCACCAGCGCACACCCTTTAACTGGCAAGGGCGCTCGACGAGTGGCGCGCCTCAAGGGCGCAAGACCAGCGACAACATTCTGGACGAGATGCGCTGGTGGAGCTTGCGCTGGTGACGACCAGCGCACCAACAGCGACAACCTACTGGAGGAGTTACGCTGGAGGAGAGCGCCAGTGCAGACCAGCGCACGACCAGCGGTAGTCCACTGGACTAGTTGCGCTGGTCAGCTTGCGCTGGTGACACCAGCGCATGACCAGCGCACACACTCCCTTAAGCACACAAACAAAAGTGCAAGGGTCAAAAGAAATGCATCCTAAGCCTAACTAGATATGCCATTATAATCACAAGATGTAAGAAGAGAGATTTAAATACCCAATGATGCACAAAAACTTCAAACACAACATACAAGTAAGAGTTATGCAAGTGTTGTGTGTGTGTGCAACTACATCTCTTCAAAGTAGAGTAAGTC
This sequence comes from Acer yangbiense, assembly GCA_008009225.1. Classification (NCBI taxonomy): domain Eukaryota; kingdom Viridiplantae; phylum Streptophyta; class Magnoliopsida; order Sapindales; family Sapindaceae; genus Acer; species Acer yangbiense. The sequence goes on from CM017771.1 coordinate 25,750,390, forward strand.
AAGAAATCTACCTTCCTTGAAGCTCTTGATCATGCAATGAGGTTTTCTTCCATCCTAAGCTATCCTTACATATAGAACCCCATTATGATTTTGCCAACGAAATACGCCAATAAAAAATGAGGCACTTACATAAGGCTTCATCAACCTTTTTGGGTTCAATTTGAGAGGTGTAGCATATGTAGCTAATTAGATTAGCTATTTGACGCCTAGTTCTAACACCCTCATTCATATCTCCAATAACATCCTCTATGTTATAGAGCCTTCTAACCCATGGAGCGGGTTCATTAGAGTCCAAGAGAGGGACTCTAGTAATAGGTTGTGTGACTTCATTGATGTCATTGGACGTCCCAACATTAGGAGTCACCACAACCCTCTCCAAAGGAGAGTCATCATCTAAAACTTCCTCCTCCTTATGGTCATGAGACTTGAGCCTTGTATCATCAATAACAACATTCGATAATTCCATGACGGTTCGAGTCTTCAAGTTGAAAACTCTATAGGCTCTACTATTCAAGGCATAACCAATAAAGATACCGTCATCACACTTAGCATCAAACTTGCCAAGTTGATCACGGTCATTTAAAATGTAGCATTTGCTTCCAAATGTGTGGAAGTAGCTAACATTTGGCTTCCTACCCTTCCATAACTCATAGGAGTTGTTTCTAGATCTGGGCCTTAGGAAAACACGATTCCCTATATAGCAAGCCGTATTGACGGTTTCGGCCCATAGGTTCCTAGGGACATTGTTGCTAAGCAACATCACTCGGGCCATCTCTTGAAGGACCCTATTCTTCCTCTCAACAACTCCATTTTGTTGAGGTTTCCTAGGAGCCGAGAACTCATGGGAGATGCCTAAGCTATTGCAATAGCTTTCAAAAGAGGCATTCTCAAGTTCCCTCCCATGGTCACTTCTAATCCGTTTAATGCTTTTAATGTTAGAATTCATTTCATTTTGTATTTTAGTACAAAGCATTTTAAACTTATCAAAAGTTTCGGATTTTTCTCTAAGAAAATATGTCCATGTAAATCTAGAGAAATCATCAACACAAACAAAGATGTATCTATTTCCACCTAAACTATCGGTTTGCATAGGACCCATGAGATCCATGTGGAGAAGCTCTAGGGGCTCCTTGGTGGAGGGATACTTGCCCTTTTTGTGCATGCTTTTAGTTTGCTTGGCTTTCTTCCCAAGCTTAGGGAGGCCACGCACACACTCGAACTTTCCAAGGGTTCTTAAATCCCTAAAGTTCATGTGGCCAAGTCTTTCATGCCACAACTCTATTTGCTCATCCATGGACACATTGTTTGAGACTATTCTAGCTTCAAGACAATAGCAATTGTCGCTAGATCTCATACCTTTCAACAAGGTTTGTCCACAATCATCTTTTCTAAACAAGACGGAATATCCTTCATCACTTAGATGTGAAATGTTTATTAAATTGGCTTTCAAGCCATCAACAAATAAAGCATCGGATAAGGAGGGTAATCCGGGAACGGAAATGGTTCCTTTCCCTACAACTTTCTTTTTGGATCCATCACCAAAAGTGACATATCCTCCTTCCTCCATAACAAGAGTCTCGAAGAAACTCTTGTTTCCCGTCATGTGCCTAGAGCACCCACTATCTAAATACCAAAAATTAGAAGAATTTGCCTTCAAGGCTATTTGTGCAACATGGCAAATATTTTCATTCTTTCTAATCCACCTAGAAACAATCTTAGCTTTTTTAGTGGTCTTTGGTACATGGGTTCTAGATGTTCTAGGATCATGCATAATCATATTATCATTCCTAGGAACATGCATCATGGCTCTTTTCTTTTTCTTCTCTATCATGCTTCTAGTTTTGCACATTTTTATATATCGAAAGCAATGTGGTCTAATATGACCATCAAATCCACAAAAGTGACATATAGGAGTAAAATAAGGAATCATACCTTGTCCTTGTCTTTGTGGATGAAAGGGTTCAATCCGTCTTCGTTGTTGAACCGGTCTAGATTGCTTCCTAGCTTGAGGTTGCATGATAGGTCTCTTTCCTTTGTGAGCCAATTCTGGAGGAATGTTGACTTGAGAGACCCTAGGGGGTTGAGCTTGAGGTTGCCTTTTTGGCCCCATCTTCACTTGTGCATTTGAACATTGTCCTATTTCTAACTTCTTCCTAGGAATTTGCACAAATGAAGTTTCTTCGTTCCTCAAACTCTTGACAAACACGGTCTTGTTGGAGGTTGAGATCTTCTTGCCATCTTCATACCCAAGACCCCTCTTGTCACATGGACTCTTTCCAACACCAAGCATATGGTCAAGTTTCTTGGTGCTAGAATCCATCCTAGTCATAGAATCTCTAACTTCTTCAAGCTCCCTCTTTAGACTTTCTTCATTCCTCCTAGATAAGACTAACTCCTCTCTTAGCTTATCTTCCATCTTCTTGAATTTTTCCACTTGTTCACCTAAGTGGTCATTATGAGATGTAAGCTCAAGATTTTCTTCTATCAACATCTTGATCTTTCTTGTGCTCTTGATTGCTAAATCATTAAACTCGGTATGATATTTAGCAAGCATCTTTTACTCCACAAATCCATTTATGGAGTTCGAAGAGGAATCACTTTCTTCTTCACTTGAGTCATTTTCCTCTTGACTCATTTCCTCTCTCTCACTAGCACTTTTGCTTTTATGGGAGGAGGCAAAAGCTAGGAGGTTAGCCATGAGATCTGTAAGGTTCCCATTTGTTGATTGGCTCATTTCGTGGACAAACCACATGTTGGGGGTTCTATGTAAGGGTAGCCTAGGTATCGATGTTATTGCTCAAGCCCTTTGAAGACCTCGTCTTGATAAGCACCGAAGGTAAATTTCTATGTGCTTACTTTTCTTTAAAGAGATTAGTTGCACACACACACTTAACATACATTGCATATGTGTGCATTCTCTTTACTTGTCACATTTCACACTTGCACTTATGTGTTATATTTTGTTGTGTGTAATTGTGTCTTGTTGTCTTGTAATTTGTTTCCCGATAGTTTTCGAAAACGTCTGCGCTTGCACTAGAATGTGCTTGGTTTAGCGTGAGGACCGCCTACGGAGAATGCCCTTGGCTTCTCCTTGGTTTTCACCTTTATTGGTGATCGGCGGTTATGATCGGTGGCCTGGCCACCGAATGAAACCGTCGTTTGCTTCCAGTAGTGTATAGAGCAATTCTGCGGTTATGATCGGCGGTCTCGACCGCCGTTCGAAACCGTCGTTCAAGACCTGATTGATTTTATCTCTCGGCCTAATTCGGCGGTTGAAACGGTGGTCACGTATGAAACCGCCGTTTTCACACCTGATTGATTTTTAATCTCAGGTTTGATTCGGCGGTTGGATCGGCGGTCACGAAACTGCCGAATGAAACCGCCGTTGGTCCCCTGTTCCTCTCGGGCCAATTCGGCGGTTATGAACGGCGGCCTGGCCGCCGATTGAAACCGCCGATCGGTGCGTTTCAGGGGCAAACTTGTCTTTTCATATGCTCTGTTTTTCATGCCTATAAATACATCACTTTCTCTTGTTCTGAATGTGACTCTTTTATCATCAAGAACCCTACTTTAAAAAGAGAGATTTTTAAGAGAGAAAGCAATCAAGTTTGCTCATCAAACACTCAAACCAAAATCCATTTGCATCAAAGTTCATCTAGCATTCTATAGCATATCTAGGATGCTTGCTTGCATGGGTCTTTGATCATCACACTTGCTTTGGTAAGTTTTTCACTATTATCATACATAATTAGTGTTTAATTTATTATGGCATTTCTTTTATTACTTGATTGTTCTTAGATTATAATCTAATATTCAAGATAGAGATTGTTGTGTTGATTTGATTGAGTGTTGTTTTTATGATAGATATCTAGGTTTCTCTAATCTATGATTATCTATGCTATTTGACATGTCATTTAGCTTTAATATATAGGATTGTGTTTAATTGCATATTCATTATCTTAGATAAGCATATAGGGTTTCTCTTGCTCTATGTTGCATTTGAATATTCATATATTCACTTAGGGTGTTAATCTCTTTATAGAGAATTAAGTCTTGTGTTATGACCGGGATTAGGTTGCTTAATTCGCAAGCAATCGGTCTAGGTTCACTCATACCGGGATTAGGTAGGTGTGTGATTACTTCCGGGATTAGGTTGTAATCGTTTACACATTTAGTGGATTCGAGGTTCGAGTGTGGCTTACTTACTAGCCCGTGGTTTTTCACGTAAGGGTTTCCACGTAAAAATCAAGTGTTATTTAATAACTGCATTTTATACTTGATTTATTGCTTTACCTATTTAGGGGTAATTTCGTAATTTGGACTAACACGAAAAATTGGGTAAAAAGCTTAAAATCTATTCACCCCCCCTCTAGATAGTTTTATACACACCGTGCTATAATTTGTTTCAATTGGTATCAGAGCGGGTTCCTAGACATACATAGGTGATCCTTGCTTATTTTGGTGTGTTTTGCATTTTGTGTGATTTTTGATCATTCATACATTTGCATTCATTTCATTCATTCATAAACACTATGAGTGGAAACGGTGGAAATGGTGGTGGCAACGAAGGTGCCTCAAGCATAAGGCCTCCACTTGTTACCGGATTGAACTATTCCCAATGGAAAGGGAAGATGGAATCCTACATATGCCAAATTCATGATCGTGCATGGATGGCGGTGGAACACGGATATGATCTACTGAAGATGACTCCCGATGGTGGAGGAGAAGAAGTATTGAAGCCTAAGTCGCAATGGAACACGCAAGAGTTTGAGGCTTCAAAGTGGAATAGGAAGGCGATGCATGCCATCTTGTGTGCTATGAATGAAAATCAATATAAATTGATTCAAAATACTAGGATAGCTAAGGAGGCTTGGGACATCCTAGAGATTGCACATGAGGGAACCGAAGTGGTGAAGGACTCTAAGCTTCAAGTCCTCCAAACTCAATTCGAGATGTTTAAGATGGAGGAGAATGAGTGCTTCAACGACTTCGAGATCAAGTTGATGGATATAGTCAACCAAAGCCATCAACTTGGTGATCCATATTCGGATAGGAGAATCAAGCAAAAGTGAAAGTAATTAAATACTCGAGGCGTGTTCTTTATAAAGCTAGAGGGGGGGGTGAATAGATTTTAACTAATATTACCCAATTTTCGCATACAAGTCAATTTTACGAAAATGCCCCTACTAGTCAAAAATACATACAAGTGTAATATAGTGCGGAATTTAAATAACACTTGATGTATACGTGGAAAACCCAACCACTGGGAAAAACCACGGGCTGTATAGTGCGCCACACTCGGAACTCGAAATCACTAATTGAAATGAAGTTTACAACCTATGTAGACCTCGTCTAACACTCCGGTCTGTAACCCCTCACTTCTACCCAGCGGGCCTTTATTAGCAACCCTATTCCAATTTGCTTGAGGCCTAAGCACACTTAGCCCCAAGACTTCAATCTCTCAAAAGAGATGCACAACCCTATGTGAATATGTATGAATATTCAATTAATGCAATAAGAGCTAGGGTACTCTAAATGCTTATCTAGGATGATGATATATTCAATTTAAATCAACCCTAGATATCAATAGCTAAATGACATGTCAAATAGCATAGATAATCATAGATTATAAAAACCTAGATATCTATCAAAGACAACACTCAATCAATTCATCACAAATAATCTCTTTTCTTGTATTTAGCATATGATCTAAAACATACAAGTAATTTAAAAGAGATGGCTTGGTATTTAAAATACTACAATAAGATGAAATTAATCAAAATCTTACCAAGCAAGTTGTGATGATGCAAACCCATACATGGATGCACTCTATATAGACATAGGAGATGCAATATGAAATTTGATGCAAAAGGGGTTTGATTTGAGTGGTTAAAGTTGAGTTCTTGATTTGATTTTCTCTCAAAATCTATCTTTGAAGATTAGGGTTCTTAAGAGTTAAAGAACTGATTCAGATAATGAGAAAGTGTGATATTTATAGACATCAAGAACAGGGCAAGTGAAAAGACAATTTTGCCCCTGAAACGCACCGTTCGGCGGTTTCAATCGGCGGCCAGGCCGCCGATGACGACCGCCGAATTGAGCTCGTGAAGAACAGAGCATTAACGGCGGTTTCATTCGGCGGTTTCGTGACCGCCGATCCAACCGCCGAATCAAACCCGAGGGATTAAAATCGATCAGGTATGAACGGCGGTTTCGAACGGCGGTCGTAACCGCCGATCTGGACCGCATAATTGCTTCAGACCAATCTGGACTGAAACGGCGGTTTCATTCGGCGGCCAGGCCGCCGATCATAACCGCCGATCACCAACAATGGTGAAAACCAAGGAGAAGCCAAGGGCATTCTCCATAGGCGGTCTTCGCGCGAAACCAAGCACTAATTAGTGCAAGCGCGGACGTTTCCGAACAATGTCGGGAAATGAATTATAAGGCACATATACACACAACAAGATATATCAACCAAAGTGCTAGTGTGTAAAGTGACATGTGAAGAGATGCACATAAAAATAAGCAAGTATGCAATCATAGCAAGAATGCTAAGTGTGTGTGTGCTACTAAATCTCTTCAAAGAAAAACAAGCACAAGAGATTATACCTTTGGCGTGCTTGTATCTTGAGGTCATGGAAGGGCCTTTGATCTTCAACACCAAACACTTAGACTACCCTTACATTCAAAACCCCAACATGTGGTTTGACCACGAAATAAGCCAATCAACAAAACGGGAATCCTTACAAAAAGATTATGAGATATCTACCCGATAGGTTTGAATCGAAGGTGACGACTTTAGAAGAAAATAGTGGATATAAGGATATGAAGCCGAGTGAGGTGATTGGGAGACTTCTAGCTTATGAGTCTAGGAAAGGGCCTATCTCCACACCCACTAAAAAGCAAAAAGGAATTGCTTTAAAAACCTCTAAGGATGAAAAGGAGGCAAAGAAGGTTGACTCGGATGAAGACCTTGCCTTGTTTGTAAAAAGGTTCAACAAGGTTATGAAGTTTAGAAGAAAAGGCTTTGGATCAAAAGGTTAAGATTTGAAGAAAAAGGGCTTTTTCAAGAAGTTTGAACCTAGGCAAGAAAGGACCAAAAGGAAAGGGGTCCGATGTTTCGAGTGTGGTGGCATAGGTCACTTTGCCCTCGAATGTGCAAATCACAATGAGAGGAAAAAGGGAAAAGTTATGGCCGCCACTTGGAGTGGAAGTAGTGATGACTCCTATGAAGGAGATGAGTCTTCGGATGATAAAGATCTCATGGCTAATCTCCTAGCTTTTGCCCCCTCCCATAAAAGCAAAAGTGCTAGTGAGAGAGAGGAAATGAGTCAAGAGGAAAAGGACTCAAGTGAAGAAGAAAGTGATTCCTCTTTTAACTCCATAAATGGATTTGTGGAGAGAAAGGTGCTTGCTAAATATCATGCCGAGTTTAATGATTTAGCAATCAAGAGCACAAGAAAGATCAAGATGGTGTGAGAAAAAAATCTTAAGCTTGCATCTCATAATGACCACTTAGGTGAACAAGTGGAAAAATTCAAGAAGATGGAAGATAAGCTAAGAGAGGAGTTAGTCTTATCTAGAAGGAATGAAGAAAGTCTAAAGAGTGAGCTTGAAGAAGTTAGAGATTCTATGACTAGGATGGATTCTAGCACCAAGAAGCTAGACCATATGCTTGGTGTTGGAAAGAGTCCATGTGGCAAGAGGGGTCTTGGGTATAAAGATGACAAGAAGATCTCAACCTCTAACAAGACCGTGTTTGTCAAGGGTTTGAAGAACGAAGAAACTTCATATGTGCAAATTCCTAGGAAGAAGTTAGAAGTAGGACAATGTTCAAATGCACAAGTGAAGATGGGGCCAAGAAAGCAAACTCAAGCTCAACCCCCTAGGGTCCCTCAAGCCAACATTCCTCCACAATTGGCTCACAAAGGAAAGAGACCTATCATGCAACCTCAAGCTAGGAAGTAATCTAGACCGGTTCAACAACGAAGAAGGATTGAACCCTTTCATCCACAAAGACAAGGACAATAGCTTAGGCATCTCCCATGAGTTCTCGGCTCCTAGGACACCTCAACAAAATGGAGTTGTTGAGAGGAAGAATAGGGTCCTTCAAGAGATGGCCCGTGTGATGTTGCTTAGCAACAATGTCCCTAGGAACCTACGAGCCGAAGCCGTCAATACGGCTTGCTATATAGGGAATCGTGTTTTCCTAAGGCTCGGTACTAGAAACACCTCCTATGAGTTATGGAAAGGCAAGAGGCCAAATGTTAGCTACTTCCACACTTTTGGAAGCAAATGCTACATTTTGAATGACCGTGATCAACTTGGCAAATTCGATGCTAAGAGTGATGAGGGTATTTTTATTGGCTATGCCTTGAATAGTAGAGCCTATAGAGTTTTCAATTTAAAGACTCTAAGTGTTATGGAATCATCCAATGTCGTATTTGATGATACTAGGCTCAAGTCAAATGATCATGAGGAGGAGGTTATTTTTAGTGATGTTTCTCCTTTGGAGAAGGTTGTGGTGTCTCCTAATGTTGGGACATCTAATGTCAACAATGATGACACACAACCTATTGATAGAGTTCCTCTCTTGGACTCTAAAGAGCCCGCTCCATAGGTTAGGAAACTCCATGATAAAGAAGATATCATTGGAGAGGTTAATGAGGGTGTTAGGACTAGACGTCAACTTGCTAATCTTATTAGCTACACATGCTACACCTCTCAAATTGAACCCAAAAAGGTTGAAGAAGCCTTAAATGATAAATTTTGGGTTCTTGTCATGCAAGAAGAGCTAAACCAATTCGAAAGGAATGAGGTTTGGACTCTAGTTCCTAGGCCTAAGACCACTAATGTCATAGGCACTAAATGGATATTTAGGAACAAATCCGATGAGGATGGCAACATAGTGCGGAACAAGGCTAGACTTGTAGCACAAGGGTACTCTCAAATTGAGGGTATCGACTTTGAGGAGACATTTGCTCCCGTTGCCCGTTTAGAGTCTATTAGGCTTCTCTTGTCCATTTCTCGTGTGCACAAGTTCAAATTGCACCAAATGGATGTCAAGAGTGCCTTCCTCAATGGCTTCTTGCAAGAGGAAGTGTTTGTTGAACAACCCAAGGGGTTTGTGGATGCTCACCACCCCAACCATGTCTATCGCCTCAAGAAGGCTCTATATGGGTTGAAACAAGCACCGAGGGCTTGGTATGAGCGCCTCACTCAATTTCTTGTTGACAATGACTACACACGTGGTAGTGTTGACAAGACACTATTCATCAAAAGAAACAATGATGAGCTTTTCATAGCTCAAATATATGTTGATGATATAGTGTTTGGCTCCACCAACAACACCAAGGTCCAACAATTTGTTGATGTTATGTCTCATGAATTTGAGATGAGTCTTGTTGGTGAGCTTAGTTACTTCCTAGGTTTGCAAATTAGGCAAATACATGATGGGATTTTCATAACCCAAGCCAAATATGCCAAAAACCTAGTGAAGAAGTTTGGTCTTGAAAAAGCCAAACATTGTGATACACCCATGAGTACCACTTTGAAGCTAAGCAAGGATGCTAGTGGTAAAAGTGTGGAACAAACGTTATATCGTGGCATGATAGGTAGCTTGCTCTATTTGACCGTAAGTAGGCCCGATATCTCCTTTAGTGTGGGTGTGTGTGCTAGGTACCAAGCGGATCCTAAGGAGTCCCATCTCTCTTTCGTAAAGAGAATCATTCGCTATGTGAATGGGACATCCAACTATGGGATTTGGTACTCTTTTGACACTAATGCTAGTCTTGTAGGCTTTAATGATGCGGATTGGGCAGGAAATTGCGATGATAGGAAGAGCACATCGGGCGGTTGCTTCTTTCTAGGCAACAACTTGGTGTCTTGGTTTTGCAAGAAGCAAAACTCTATTTCCTTGTCCACGGCCGAGGACGAGTACATAGCCGCGGGGAGTGGATGCACACAACTCCTATGGATGAAGCAAATTCTAGTAGACTACGGATTCAACCAAGGTACTCTCACTCTCTTTTGTGATAACATGAGTGCTATTAATATTTCCAATAATCCGGTACAACATTCTAGAACTAAGCATATTGACATCCGCCATCACTTCATTAGAGAGCTTGTTGAAAATAAATGCATAGTACTTGAACATGTAGGTACTAATGATCAACTTGCGGACTTATTTACTAAACCCTTAGATGCTACTCGATTAAAAACTCTTAGTAGATCTATTGGGATATGTCTTGTGGAGTGATGTTCTATGATTGACCTCATATGGGGAACTCAAGCAAAGAGAGCTATTTTGCATTCTTGTCACTTGCAAAAAATTTGAAATATCTTATGCCTCTTTTTTTAATTGTTTGAGTAAGCTTGGTTGCACATATGTATATATGTTTTCAATTCAATAAGTGTGAACCTTGCTTGTTTACAATCCATGTCATATTTATGTTCAAACATGCATTTTTGGACTAGGAGATGTATGTAGGAAGTATGATTTGAATGACCTATGATTATCTCCATGACATGATGATTCTTAAATAACATGCTAATGTCAAATGAAAAAGCATGAAATTCATATAACATGCTCACATGAAAAGCATGAATTGATGATTGCATATTCTTAAAATGCAAAACCTTGTGTGAAAGCTTATGAGACTCAAAATGAATAAAGGATCTCGTATCCGTTCAAAGGAATTTACATTCCAAATGTCTCTCCTTCTTTATTGGTTGAACATGGCTACTATCATACGGATATCTTATCCGGAAAAATCAAATAGGGTGCAAAGTCGCTCATGCCATGTTTCGCTTATAAAGTTGGATATAGTTGTTCTTAAATTGAAATCAATATATTCTATATCCTTGCTTTACTCATGACATTGGTGAAATTGGTTTGAATTCTTATTAGAAACCTTTGTCATTTGCTTTGCCAAATACCATTGTATTTTGAACTTGAATGCTACATGTCTTGTATGCAAAGCATGTTTGTTCACAAATTTTCTTTCAAATAAATCTCCTTGTTTCTCTCCAATTATTTGAGATGCATAAAGTGACTTATATTAATTATGCAAATCTTGCATGCTACTATCTCTCGTTGCTATGAGTGACCCGGTTGGGGACTACTCCTTTGCCTATATCATGACAAAAAGGGGGAGTAGTATATGGTAAAGGGAGTTGCTTATTGGGGAGAACATTCATTGAGGGGGAGTAACCCGTTGAGGGGGAGCATTGCATACACATACATTGCATAATGTTGTGCCTAAACTTTTAAAATGCAAATGCTTGTTTTTGTTCTCACTTGATTCATCTCACTTTTTACTTGTATTGGAAATGTTAAAAAGTTTCTTTTCAGGGCTTGATTATTCTACAAGAGATTGAAGACTTGAAGTTTTATTTTCTTATCTCTTTGTGTTGTAGAAAATCATAGTTGTCCCGTAGTTTCTATTTCTTTGTGAGGAATCAATGTGAGTGGTGGTTTTGTCACGAAATAGCCAAAGGGGGAGATTGTAAGGTTCCCATTTGTTGATTGGCTCATTTCGTGGACAAACCACATGTTGGGGGTTCTTTGTAAGGGTAGCCGAGGTATCGATGTTATTGCTCAAGCCCTTTGAAGACCTCGTCTTGATAAGCACCGAAGGTAAATTTCTATGTGCTTACTTTTCTTTAAAGAGATTAGTTGCACACACACTTAACATACATTGCATATGTGTGCATTCTCTTTACTTGTCACATTTCACACTTGCACTTATGTGTTATATTTTGTTGTGTGTAATTGTGTCTTGTTGTCTTGTAATTCGTTTCCCGATAGTTTTTGGAAACGTCCGCGCTTGCACTAGAATGTGCTTGGTTTAGCGCGAGGACCACCTTCGGAGAATACCCTTGGCTTCTCCTTGGTTTTCACTTTTATTAGTGATCGGCGGTTATGATCGGCGGCCTGGCCACCAAATGAAACCGCCGTTTGCTTCCAGTAGTGTATGGAGCAATTCTGCATTTATGATCGGCGGTCTCGACCGCCGTTTAAAACCGCCGTTTGAAACCGCCGTTCAAGACCTGATTGATTTTATCTCTCGGCCTAATTCGGCGGTTGATACGGCGGTCACGTATGAAACCGCCGTTTTCACACCTGATTGATTTTTAATCTCAGATTTGATTCGACGGTTGGATCGGCGGTCATGAAACCGCCATTGGTCCCCTGTTCCTCTCGGGCCAATTCGGCGGTTATGAACGGTGGCATGGCCACCGATTGAAACCCCCGATCGGTGCGTTTCAGGGGCAAACTTGTCTTTTCACATGCTCTATTTTTCATGCCTATAAATACATCACTTTCTCTTGTTCTGAATGTGACTCTTTGATCATCAAGAACCCTACTTTAAAAAGAGAAATTTTTAAGAGAGAAAGCAATCAAGTTTGCTAATCAAACACTCAAACCAAAATCCATTTGCATCAAAGTTCATCTAGCATTCTCTAGCATATCTAGGATGCTTGCTTGCATGGGTCTTTGATCATCACACTTGCTTTGGTAAGTTTTTCACTATTATCATACATAATTAGTGTTTAATTTATAATGGCATCTCTTTTATTACTTGATTGTTCTTAGATTATAATCTAATATTCAAGATAGAGATTGTTGTGTTGATTTGATTGAGTGTTGTTTTTATAATAGATATCTAGGTTTCTCTAATCTATGATTATCTATGCTATTTGACATGTCATTTAGCTTTAATATATAGGATTGTGTTTAATTGCATATTCATCATCTTAGATAAGCATATAGGGTTTCCCTTGCTCTATGTTGCATTTGAATATTCATATATTCACTTAGCGTGTTAATCTCTTTATAGAGAATTAAGTCTTGTGTTGTGACCGGGATTAGGTTGCTTAATTCGCAAGCAATCAGACTAGGTTCACTCATACCGGGATTAGGTAGGTGTGTGATTACTTCCGGGATTAGGTTGTAATCATTTACACATTTAGTGGATTCGAGGTTCGAGTGTGGCTTACTTACTAGCCCGTGGTTTTTCCCGTGAGGGTTTCCACGTAAAAATCAAGTGTTATTTAATTTCCGCATTTTATACTTGATTTATTGCTTTACCTATTTATGGGTAATTTCATAATTTGGACTAACACGAACAATTGGGTAAAAAGCTTAAAATCTATTCACCCCCTCTAGATAGTTTTATACACACTGTGCTATAATTTGTTTCAAGCTCTTCATCACTTGAAGACTCATCTCCCTCAATGGAGTCATCACTACTACTACTCCATGTGGCGGCCATCACTTTACCTTTCTTCTTAAAATTGTGATTTGCACATTCGAGGGCAAAGTGACCTATGCCACCACACTCGAAACATCGGACCCCTTTCCTTTCGGTCCTTTCTTGCCTAGGTTCAAACTTCTTGAAAGAGCCATTTTTCTTCAAATCTTGACCTTTTGATCCAAAGCCCTTTCTTCTAAACTTCATAACCTTGTTGAACCTTTTTACAAACAAGGCAAGTTCTTCATCCGAGTCAACCTTCTTTGCCTCATTTTCATCCTTGGAGGTTTTTAAAGCAATTCCTTTTTGCTTTTTAGTGGGTGTAGAGATAGGCCCTTTCCTAGATTCATAAGTTAGAAGTCTCCCAATCACCTCACTTGGGTTCATATCCTTATATCCACTATTTTCTTCTAAAGCCATCACCTTCGATTTAAACCTATCGGGTAGAGATCTCATAATCTTTTGCTTGATTCTCCTATCCGAATATGGATCACCAAGTTGATGGCTTTGGTTGACTATATCCATCAACTTGATCTCGAAGTCGTTGAAGCACTCATTCTCCTCCATCTTAAGCATCTCGAATTGAGTTTGGAGGACTTGAAGTTTAGAGTCCTTCACCACTTTGGTTCCCTCATGTGCAATCTCTAGGATGTCCCAAGCCTCCTTAGCTATCCTAGTATTTTGAATCAATTTATATTGATTTTCGTCCATAGCACATAAGATGGCATGCATCGCCTTCCTATTCCACTTTGAAGCCTCAAACTCTTGCACGTTCCATTGCGCCTTTGGCTTTAATACTTCTTCTCCTCCACCATCGGGAGTCATCTTGGGTAGATCATATCCGTCTTCCACCGCCATCCATGCACGGTCATGAATTTGGCATATGTAGGATTCCATCTTCCCTTTCCATTGGGAATAGTTCAATCCAGTAAGAAGTGGAGGCCTTGTGCTTGAAGCACCTTCGTTGCCACCACCATTTCCACCGTTTCCACTCATAGTGTTTATGAATGAATGAAATGAATGCAAATGTATGAATGATCAAAAGTCACACAAAATGCAAAACACACCAAAATAAGCAAGGATCACCTATGTATGTCTAGGAACCCACTCTGATACCAATTGAAACAAATTATAGCACGGTGTGTATAAAACTATCTAGAGGGGGGGTGAATAGATTTTAAGCTTTTTACCCAATTTTTCGTGATTAGTCAAAATTATGAAATTACCCCTAAATAGATAAAGCAATAAATCAAGTATAAAATGCAGAAATTAAATAACACTTGATTTTTACATGGAAACCCTCACGGGAAAAACCACGGGCTAGTAAGTAAGCCATACTCGAACCTCGAATCCACTAAATGTGTAAACGATTACAACCTAAACCCAGAAGTAATCACACACCTACCTAATCCCGGTATAAGTGAACCTAGTCCGATTGCTTGCGAATTAAGCAACCTAATCCCGGTCACAACACAAGACTTAATTATCTAAAAAGAGATTAACACCCTAAGTGAATATATGAATATTCAAATGCAACATAGAGCAAGGGAAACCCTATATGCTTATCTAAGATGATGAATATGCAATTAAAAACAATCCTAGATATTAAAGCTAAATGACATGTCAATTAGCATAGATAATCATAGATTAGAGAAACCTAGATATCTATCATAAAAACAACACTCAATCAAATCAACACAACAATCTCTATCTTGAACATTAGAATATAATCTAAGAACAATCAAGTAATAAAAGAGATGCCATAATAAATTAAACACTAATTATGTATGATAACAGTGAAAAACTTACCAAAGCAAGTGTGATGATGAAAGACCCATGCAAGCAAGCATCCTAGATATGCTAGAGAATGCTAGATGAACTTTTATGCAAATGGATTTTGGTTTGAGTGTTTGACGAGCAAACTTGATTGCTTTCTCTCTTAAAAATCTCTCTTTTTAAAGTAGGGTTCTTGATGATTAAAGAGTCACATTCAGAACAAGAGAAAGTGATGTATTTATAGGCATAAAAAACAGAGCATGTGAAAAGACAAGTTTGCCCTTGAAACGCACCGATCGGCGGTTTCAATCGGTGGCCAGGCCGCCGATAATAACCGCCGAATTGGCCCGAGAGGAACAGGGGACCAACGGCGGTTTCATTCGGCGATTTCGTGACCGCCGATCTAACCACCGAATCAACCCTGAGATTAAAAATCAATCAGGTATGAAAACGGCGGTTTCATTCGTGACTGCCGATTCAACCGCCGAATTAGTCTGAGAGATAAAATCAATCAGGTCTTGAATGACGGTTTCGAACGGCGGTCGTGACCACTGATCATAACCGTAGAATTGCTCCATACACTACTGGAAGCAAACGGCGGTTTCATTCGGTGGCCAGGCCGCCGATCATAGCCGCCGATCATAACCGCCGATCACCAACAAAGGTGAAAACCAAGGAGAAGCGAAGGGCATTCTCCGTAGGCGGTCCTCGCGCTAAACCAAGCACATTCTAGTGCATGCGCGGACGTTTCCGAAAACAATCGGAAAACAAATTACAAGACAACAAGACACAATTACACACAACAAAATATAACAAATTAGTGCAAGTGTGAAATGTGACAAGTGAAGAGAATGCACACATATGCAATGTATGTTAAGTGTGTGTGTGCAACTAATCTCTTTAAAGAAAAGTAAGCACATAGAAATTTACCTTCGGTGCTTATCAAGACGAGGTCTTCAAAGAGCTTGAGCAATAACATCGATACCTAGGCTACCCTTACAAAGAACCCCCAACATGTGGTTTGTCCACGAAATGAGCCAATCAACAAATGGGAACCTTACAGAACCATTTGACAAGAACTTCTATTTTTGGCCTATGCTTTCCTTTTTAGACATTTCTTGTCTTCAAAATTGTTTCTGGATTCAGTCATTCTTCTTCTCTTTCGTTGGGTACGTTGTGGAAAAGTAGACAGTGGTTCCTCAAGCCCAAGATGTGCCCTAAGATTGCTAACATGAAAAACATTATGCACTCTATGTGTAAGGATTCCCGATTTGTTGATTGGCTTATTTCGTGGACAAACCACATGTTGGGGATTGTATGTAAGGGTAGCTTTAGTGATAGATATTCAAGCTCAAGACCCTCTCATGTCCTCAAGGTTGATAAGCACCAAAGGTAAAATTCTATGTGCTTAATTTGCTTTGAAGAGATTAGAAGCACACACACACTCACATCTCATGCTTAATTCATTTTCTTGTATGTTGTGTATGTGTTATTGTTATGTGCTCATTAATGTTCATTAACATCTCTTCTTGCATGTTAGTTTGATTGCTTATTGCATTGTCCATTGCCTTGTCATGCATAGCATTGGAATTCTTGCATTGCAAAGGGCACTGTTCAAAGCGCTCTACAAAGCGCTGTTGTGAACAGCGCCCCTATGACCTGATGCAAAAATGGTCATTTAAATGCATCAGGTCTGATGCATTTTGGATGGGCGCTGTACGAGCGCTGTACAGAAGCGCTGTTCGTACAGCGCCCCTCTGTTTTCCCGAGAGAACAGAGTTGGGGCGCTGTACAAGAGGCGCTCTACGTACAGCGCCCAAGGCAAAAATAGGTGTAACTTATTCAAAATGACCACACTTTGGTTTTACACCCTATATATATGCCTCTTTGACTTTAGGTCAATCAAGTGAGTTGATTATCAGATTTCATACTTAGAATATTTTTCAAGAAAAGAAAGATACAAAAGAACTCACATTTAACCACTCAAATCAAATCCCTTGTGCATCAAATTTCATATTGCATCTTCTATGTCTAGATAGAAAGCATCCATGATTGGGTTTGCATCATCACAACTTGCTTGGTAAGATTTTGATTAAGTTCATCTTATTTGAGTATTTTTATTATCAAGCTATTCTCTTTAATTTACTTGTATGTTTTGATCATATGATAAATACAAGATTAGAGAATTAATTGTGATGAATTGATTGAGTGTTGTTTGTGATAGCTAATTAGGTTTTTAATTAATCTTGATTAGCTAAGCTATTTGACATATCATTTAGCAATTGATATCTAGGGTTGATTTAAATTGATTATCTCATCATCCTAGATAAGCATCTAAGGTTCCCTAGCCTTGTTTGTTAATTGAATATTCATAAATATTCACATAGGTTGCATAA
This sequence comes from Acer yangbiense, assembly GCA_008009225.1. Taxonomy (NCBI): domain Eukaryota; kingdom Viridiplantae; phylum Streptophyta; class Magnoliopsida; order Sapindales; family Sapindaceae; genus Acer; species Acer yangbiense. The sequence goes on from CM017771.1 coordinate 25,767,821, forward strand.
TCTCTTCTTAGAGAATTAAGTCTTGAGGCTAAGGTTGCTTAGGCCTCAAGCAAATTGGAATAGGGTTGCTAATAAAGGCCCGCTGGGTAGAAGTGATGGGTTACAGACCGGAGTGTTAGACGAGGTCTACATAGGTTGTAAACTTCATTTCAATTAGTGATTTCGAGTTCCGAGTGTGGCGCACTATACAGCCCGTGGTTTTTCCCAGTGGTTAGGTTTCCACGTATATATCAAGTGTTATTTAAATTCCGCATCTTATTACACTTGTATGTATTTTTGACTAGTAGGGGCATTTTCATAAAATTGACTTGTATGCGAAAATTGGGTAATATTTGATAAAATCTATTCACCCCCTCTCTAGATTAATTTTGAAAACGCCTCTAGGACTTTCACTATGTCATCGATGGCAAATTAAGTCGTTAAGCCACTATACCAATATGTTCTATGATTGTGAAAGGGCCAAGGTACGTAGCGTGGAGACAAATTCATTTTACCATGGTAAGAGATTACTTGTTGTTGATAAGGTTGTAAATTTACATAAACAGGATTACCAACATTGAATATCACCTTTTTCCTATGTTTATCAACATGCAGTTTCATCCAATTTTGTGTAGATACAAGGTTGTCATGCAAACTCTTTAATATCTTCTCCTTGTTCTTCAATGTTTCATCAACAGTAAAATATTTTGTTATGCTTGGCTCATATGGCAACAAAAGAGGTGGTGGTCGCCCATAAACAACTTCAAAATGTGTCACTTAGAGGAGGAGTGGGCAGAGGTATTGTAGCTATATTCGGCCCATGGAAGCCAATCCATCCATTTGTTTGGTTGAGCCAAGACAAAACATCTTAAATACTACTCTAACACCTTATTGACACTTCTATTTACCCATCAAATTGTGGATGATATGAAGAACTCATACATAGCTCATTATTTTGCAATTTAACCAATTCCTTCCAAAAAGAACCAGTGAACACAACATCTCGATCACTAATAATGAAGCTAGGAATCCCATGAAGTTTTACAATTTCTTTATAAAAAAAAATGAAAGAGCAACAATTTGTGCAGTATAAGTATGCTGTAATGGCAAAAATGAGCATACTTGGATAATGTTTCCACCACTACCACGATAACAGACTTGCCCATCGAAACTAGTAATCCTTCAATAAAACCAAGAGAAATATTAGCCTAACCCCGTGATAGAATTTGTAATGGTTGAAGGAGTCCTGCTTGTTTGGTGGAAACATCCTTGCAACGCTAACACGTATCACACTCTTTGATATAATATAGGATGGATTGTTTCATCTTAGGCTAATAATATTTTTTTCTTTAGTAAAGCATTTATGAAAACCAAAGAGATCCAAGATTTGCAGCAATTCCCACTCAGTAGTTGATAAATCAGTAGCAAAGCGTTTTTGATTCTATGCACAAGTTGATCTGGAGGAAAAAAACCACGACTCTCTATGCTATTAAATTGGTGCTGATCAATTACCTCCAATTTGGAAGGCCTTAACCCTTTGAAGACACATCGCTTTCTGTTGTGTTTGAAGACCATGGTGGATTTGTCCTAGACTTTTTCAATCGGCCCCAACGTGCACAACCACTAGACTTTAAGAACAATTTGACAAGCAGCTACAAGAAGCACAAAAAAATCCATAGTGACTATTGTTTTTTTAAATGTCTATAGTATGAGACATGCAACACCCTTCCCATTGAATTTTTTCTTTATTAGCAACCATAACCTGAAATGTTTTATCTTTCAAGACTGGAATATCGAACATGTTAATCAATGATTTCTCAATGAAGTTGTGGGTGCTTCCACCATCTATGAGTACAGTAACTTTGGTGCTTTGGATTAGACCAAGTACTCTGATTGTTTAGGGATGATAAATGCCAATAATAGCATAAAAAGAAACCTCTGCAATGATTTGCTCCAATTGAGTAAACTGTTGTTCGAAGAATTAAGGAGCATCTTCTTCTTCCTCTAGCCAGCCATCAATCACAAATAGTTAAGGCGTAGTACAATAGTGACCAAGAACATATTTTTCATCACATTAATAACACATACCACTTTTTCTTCGAGATCAGACTTGAGCAGGGGTAAGCCAAGTTCACATGATAGCAGGGTTTGTGTTCTGGGTGGCTGGTTTGACTTTTGATGGTAGCCTAAGGAGGCTTGGTGGGGAAGTACTGATGGTTGGAGTAATGGTTCTAGCATAAAAGGGATTGGTGGTTCATGGGCAAGGTGATGGTTTTGAGGCTTTGATTTTGTCTTCAATTAATTTGGCAATTTCAAAAGTAGGAGATAAAGTACGTGGCTTTCAAATTTTTGCCTCATATATAATTTCATCCTTTAATCCAACGATGAAACTACTGACTAGGTAATGTTTAGGTATGTCACCCACTAGTTGTGAGAGTCGTTCAAACCCATGTTGATAAGATAAGATAGATCATGTTTAATTGTGGGACAAGGTTTCTGTAAGATGTATTTATTGAATCTAGCCACCAAGGCCTTTGAAAATTCTGCCCATGTCATCATATCGTAAAATTTGATGTCCAACATTACCACTTTAAGGCAATGCCCTCCAAGTTATAAGAGGCGATTGTTGTGATAAATTTTAAAAATACTTGCAAGTGCACAAGTCTATTGTAGAATAGCAAATATGAGTACGAGGTTGATTCCACGAGGATTGATGAATAACTGATCGAATCTAAATTTAATCTAATCTTAACCTAGTTAACTAAATGTGATGAATAAAACTAAAATTAAACTAAACTAAAAGCAAATAAGATTGAAAACAATCAATTAAAGAATACTAAGATATCGAAATCCACCACTTTGTAATTTCATAACTTCTGTAGGGGGTCAACCTACGGATGATGTGGATCGGGTCGGATTTGTGTTGGGCCCAAAGCAACTAGGTTGGGTGTAGTCTGATCAATGTTGACTATCGCTTATGAATGGTCGTCTGAACTTCGATGATCCTGCAAACAAAGTTAAAACGGAAATAATACGCAATAAAAATGGAGAAGGTGGGTTTAGATCGTTTAGCCTTAGGTAAGCTTGGGCTGAGCGATTTATCACGAAGGTGACTGCGGTTGATTTCCGTTGATCGCTGGTGATCGGAATCTTCTTGGAGGTAGAGATTCTAGACGTTGTTCATAAGCTTTTTGTATATTCCGTTTCTCAGACCTCTTCAAGTGAGGAAGTCTTCTTATTTATAAGGGGAGGTATGGTTCCAACGTTCACTATCAGCATTTGATAGTGGGCGTGTTTTTAGGAGGGATTTCCTCTCTTGAATGGGTAGTTACAAGATACTCCTGTAACTGAATCTGAAATCTTTAAATATCTTTGACTAGTATTTTCAACGGTAGTTTCAGTTTGGCATTTGTGTTGGGTCGACCAAACACAATGGGCCTAGGTAAGATTCATAGGGACTAGGCTTTGGCATGTTGGGCCATTGGGCCATTTTTGGCTACCACAGTTTGTCCCCCACTCTCTGAAGAAGAATCTATGAGTTAGAGAGTGATTTCCGTCGGGTCGACCTTTATCGGATCCACCATTGTCGAACGAGCTCCGTGTTAAGTAGAATCGAAGATTTTTCGTTTTGAGTTGGTCATAGTCGACCGACTCTATGTCGAATGGAATCAATATCTATTTGAATATTGTTTTAATTGATACCTTCATTGGATGAACGACGTTTGTCTTTAATGGTGGTTTATCGTTTGTCGTTAGACGGTAGTCTCTTGTCGTCATTGATGGTAACTCGATGTGATGGATGCTAAATCGATGTGATGGAGGCGTTTGAGTTTTCTATGCTGGCGTCAGCTGCATTAATTTCACGCGCAGCTTTCAAGATAAAGTTTTTCGAATTTTAAACTGGATAGATTACCTGGGTTAACTGGTGAGGTTTACTTGGGTTAACCGACAGTTGAATGGGTGTCGACACGTGTCAACTAGGGTTATTTGGTTGTATAAAACCCAAACTGTTCCATTCGATAACTACTTTGCATATTTTGAAAAAACTTTCAATTTTTCAAAGAGCATCTCTTCACCTTCTTCGTTGAGACTTTGAAACTGAAGCGTACCATACCCATCTCGTGGGATTTCTTCACGATATTCTTTCTTGAATCCCTTTCAGGTTGGTGAAATCTACTATTTTCATGTTTATTCTTTTTGTTTGTGTATCAAACAGTATTTATAAATCTGTCAGGAAGTAGATATATATATTTCCTTTATGCTTGCTTTGAAGTTTTTTTTATTTTTTTTATTTTTTTTATTTTTTTTATTTTTATATCTGGGAATGCATGTTCTTCACTACTTCTGCTAGATTCTGATGTTTTGATCCACATCGAGTTGGTTTTATCTGCAAAGTATTATTTTTTATGTATTGTCGTGTCGTGATGAAGGTGGTCGTTTGGAATCTAGAAACCTTTGACAGTGGGTGGGACTCTATCCTAGGATTTAGGTTGGCTTCCAAGTAGAAGTTAGAAAACCCTAGGTTTTTGATCGAAAAACCCTTAGGTTGTGATTGTAGCGTTTTAGTTTTTTGTCTTGACTTGTGCATTTTTTGCATCTGTCAGATTTTGGAGATACGATGTCGAGCGACGATACAATCTCAGACTTGAATATTAACTGGACTCCTAGTGATGATGAGGGAGGAGTCGATAGTAGGACGCGTGACGTTGATAGACGAGTCATAATTGAAGATCCGTCGATGGCTATCACTATAAATGCTAGGGGTATGTTAGAACAGGGTGCCGTGTATGCTATTGCGTCGGCTGTCGAATACCCGGAATATGTCGAGGTTTCTGAGGCGTCGACGTCTGGTCGTTCTCTAGGTATATTAAAAAATAGCCCAGCCAGTTTGATCTCAAAGGATATGTTCCTTGGCATACGGACGATGTATGGTATTCCTGACGACGTTGAATTACGTGCGCCAAAGGAATATGAACGTGCTGATTGGGATATACTAGGATGGACGTGTTTCTATGAATACACCCTCCGTTTAGGTTTTAGATTTCCTATCCCCCAACTCGTTCGACGTATGTTGGTCTACTACGACCTTTCCCCCGGTCAATTGATGCCAAACACTTGGAGAATATTATTGGATCTAGGAGTATTAAGTGAGAGGCACAATGTACAATTTGGGTTGGGGTGCCTCCTTCATAATTATTATTTGAAGGAGCATCTAGTCGACACTGGTCGATACTCGTTAGTGCCTCGGAATAAAAAGGAGGAACTTATTATTGACACTAAGTCGAATGATAGACTTTGGAAAGACACCTTCTTCTTCGCAAAGGGACCTCCAGTTGATGGCCCATTGAGGATGGGGGAGGAGGTGTATCAATATCGCCGGATTTGGAATCGATATGGTAAGCTTTGTAAAACTGTCGATTGATATACTTATTTATACATGTGCATTCTTTATGAGTCGTTAAGTTTGAATATTTCTTTGTCTTTGCAGAAATTAAGGGGGCGGTGAAAGCACCGTTGTGCGACGTTGCACCTGAGCATACCAGGGTTTTATTAGAAATCCCTGTTAACCAAAGGAGCGTTGGCAACTTGCTTACGGAAGGTAATTTTAGGCCAAGTCGACTGTGGAGATGGTCGACGTTGAATAGGTCGCGCGAACCTTATCCTCATGTGAAGGATTTCCTATTGTACATATGGATTAGGAGGAGCTTTGAGATTCTTCGGTACAGCTTGAGTTTTTTACCGCTACTAACTGATGTTGAACGTCGTTTCGCGATGTCGATGGCGAGTGCAGAAATCAACATTCCTGACAATGCTGAGACTATGAGGCGTTACAAGGATGAAATCGCCAAGAAACGGGCAACAGCGCAGGCTAAAAAGAAACAGGCTGCTGGGAAATCAACGGAAGGCTCTTCGGCGGCAGCAGACCAATACCTGGAATCGTCGCCAAAGAAGAGTCCGTCGAAAAAGAGACAAAAAAGGACTCCTGCTGTCGATCGACAAAAGATGGCAGCGACCGGCTCGAAGGATAAGTCGGCTGATGTTGATTTTAAGCCTGATTCCCCGATGAAACTCCTCGCTTCTGGGCTTTCATCTTTCAAGGATCCAACAGGATTTTTGAGGAGGTCGGATGATTTCACCCTTGTCGCCGACGACTTGCATTTAAAGAGCGTTAAGACGGAGGAAGTCTTTGATACGTTGCTCCTATCAAACTTTCAGGTAATCAAATTTTTATTCTATCTTTATATTCTTTCTTTATAGGTAGTGTTCCTTAATGATTCGATATCTTCTTTGTGTAGGCCTACCAGGCGACATTACATCTGCACGGTCGGTACAAGGCTGTAAATGATAGGAATGTGGTGCTTCGTAAGGCGGGCGATGCTCTCAAAGCTGAAAATGCTAAGCTTTCCAGGGAGAAGAGTGTGGTGGAGCAACAAAAAATTGCTTTGGAGGAGGATTTAAAAAATGAGAGGGATCGACACCAGGCGGAGGTGGCGATGCTTAAAGAAGCAGCTGGTCAACAGGTGCAGACTATCGAGGTTTTAAGGGAACGGGCATTGTCGATAGCGGTGGAAGCCGTGTGTAAGGCTAGGGCAGAGCTTTTTAAGGATTTCTTATCGGGCGTCCAATGGAATCCTCAAGAAATGAAAGATGAAATTGATCTTTATGAGGAGATGGAGCGTCTGAAGCTTGATGAATCCTGTGCGGTCGCCGGGGAAGATACTGAGGATGTTGATAAGGGCCCCGGGACTAATGAACGCCTCAACAATGTTGAAGACAATGCTGCTGCTATGGTCAATCCTCCTCCGAGTGATGCTCCCAAAAATTAAAATTTTTCTTCTTTTATTTTGTAATGTTAAATATTTTGGTCGACTCGACCTATTTTTGAATGCTTTTTGTTTAATGAATATTCGCTTGCTTCGACCCTCTTTTATATTGATTTGATATTGTAGCAATCAAACGTTGGGGTTTACGAGTTAATTTTGAATGAGATAAGCCTGTAAACCTATGCTCAATCATAGGTCAAACGACGTTTAAAGTTTTAATTTCGAAAGAAAATAAGCCTGTAAACTTATGCGCATTCGTAAGTCGAACGACATGTAATGTCGTATGGGGATTGCTTGCACGCATTTATTGAAAGTCGTTGACTGTAAACTTTCGTGTAGTAGGGAGAGATGGTTGAAAAAATATTTCTCATTGTTTTTACTAGTGAATGCGTTATACATGGTTGACAAGACCTTTTTTATATAGAATTTTGCGTACATGCGTCTGACGGTTGACAAGACCTTTTCACATAGAATTTCGCATACATGCGTTTTGATTTCGATGGTCGACAAGACCTTTTTACATAGAATTTCGCATACATGCGTTTTTGATTTCGATGGTCGACAAGACCTTTTTACATAGAATACATGCGTTTTTGATTTCAATGGTCGACAAGACATTTTTACATAGAATTTCGCATACATGCGTTGTTTTTTTTTTTTTTATGGTGTCATCGCTGAGTCGTCGCTTGCCCAGTGTTATTCCCCCACTCGCAATATATGATTATCGAATTAATGATATTGGGAGTTTGGACATCGATTTCGTGCGGTCGTCTACACGTTATATCTGAAATAAGAAGTTTGCTTGTCGACGTCGACAGCTTCGTGAGTTGATAAAAAATGTCTGTGAGCTCAGTTTTGCACTTAGTTGCACTAACTTGTCATCATTGCTCATCTTTGGTTGGCTTGTTAGTAATGAAAACCGATGGGATGGAAAAATAATAATAAAATAAAATAAAGTTTAGAAATGATACTGTTTGAGATGTAGGGCGTTCCAACTATTATGCAATTCTCGGCCGTTGAGTCCCCTTAGCTTGTATGCCCCTCGCCCGACAACATCCGTTATTTGATATGGTCCTTCCCATGTAGAGCGTTCCAACTATTATGCAATTCTCGGCCGTCGAGTCCCCTTAGCTTGTATGCCCCTCGCCCGACAACATCCGTTATTTGATATGGTCCTTCCCATGTTGGCCCTAATTTTCCAGCGCCTTCTTCCCTTGTGTTTTGGAAGACTCGTCGTAATACCCAATCGTGGAGTTTGAATACTCTGGCTCGTACTCTTTTATTGTAGTGTTGAGCAACCTGTTGCTGATACGATTGAATTCTTAAAGCAGCACGATCTCGTCGCTCGTCGCTCGTCGAGGTGATCAAGCTTGAAACTGAGCTCTAAATTGTTTTGTATTTCGTCTAGATTCTCGCTACGAGCGGTCGTCAATCTGGTCTCTATAAGGATGATTGCCTCTGAGCCATAAACAAGTGAAAAGGGTGTTGCTCCGGTCGACCGCCTGGGGGTAGTTCTGTACGACCATAAGATTTCTGGAAGCTTCTCTACCCACTCGCTTTTTTCAGCTTCAAGTCGTTTCTTCAATGTATTGATGATTGTTTTATTGGTCGACTCTGCTTGTCCGTTTGCTTGGGGATATCGTGGAGTTGAGAAACTTAGCTTGATTCCGTATTTGTCGCAGAAATTCTTGAAGTCGTAGGAAATGAATTGGGACCCGTTGTCGGTCACTATCTCCCTTGGTACTCCAAACCTGCAGATAATATATTTCCATACAAAGTCGCGTACCTCAACGTCGCGTACCTGTTTATATGCACCGACTTCAACCCATTTGGTGAAGCAGTCTGTCAGGACTAACATGTAGACGACACCTTCGGGTGCTACGGGGAGTTTTCCTACAATGTCCATCCCCCATTTCATAAAAGGCCAAGGGGCCGAAATCGAATTTAACGCACCTGGGGGGAGATGCGATACTGGTGCGAAGCGTTGGCATTTGTCGCACGATTTGACGTGATTTTGAGAATCAGTCCGCATGGTCGGCCAATAATATCCTGATGTGATGGCTCTGTTCGACAAACTACGGGCACCAGAATGATTTCCACATTCCTTATAGTGTAGATTCCATAGGATGTCGTATGCCTCTTGAGGGGTTACACAACTTAAGTATGGACCTGTGAATGATTTCTTGTAGAGTTTACCATACAGAATGCAAAATTTAGCTCCTTTCGCTTTGATTTTCTTTGCTTCTGTCCTGTCGTCGGGGAGAATGTCTGCCTGGAGATAACTGAAGATTGGCTCTATCCAGCTTCTTCCATTGTCGACGGGTGCTAGCATTTCTGTTTCTTGAATCGTTGGAGACGTAAGATGGACTATAGGAATTGACTTTGAACCGTTTGTTGTCGTTGACCCAAGACTTGCCAGTGCGTCCGCTCGTGTGTTTTTGGATCTAGGTATTTGTTCAATTGAAAACTTGTCGAAGGTCGACTGAAGTTGCTTGGCCTTGTTTAAGTAGGCCGACATTCTCTGATCTCTTACTTCATATGTGTCATTCATCTGTCGAACGACTAATTGGGAGTCGCTTAGTACTTTGATGCTTTTCACGTCTAGGCTTTTTGCAAGGTCGAGCCCGGCAATTAGGGCTTCGTATTCTGCTTCGTTATTTGTTGTTCGAAAGCCACAGTGGATCGATTGCTCTATTATGTCTCCCTCGGGGGATTCAAGTACCAGTCTTAAGCCGCTTCCTTTTATGTTACTGGACCCGTCGACAGACAAAGTCCATTTCCCAACGGTAGTGTCGTCGACAAGTGCCATTAGTTCTTGTTCAGCCTGCACATTTTCACATGGAGTAAAATCTGCTATAAAAGCAGCCAATACCTGTGATTTCATTGCCGATCTTGGGTGGAAGCTGATGTCGTGCTCGCTGAGTTCTACTGCCCACTTCGTCAGTCGACCTGAAAGCTCGGGTTTATGTAAGATATTTTTAAGAGGGTAAGTAGTTAGTACCTTTATGGAATGGCATTGGAAGTATGGCCTAAGCTTGCGTGCTGCGACGACGAGGGCTAGTACGAGTTTTTCCAGTCGTCTATATCTGGTTTCTACGTCGAGTAAGGTTTTACTTACATAGTAAACTGGATGTTGGTTGTTTCCTTTTTTTCTGATGAGGACCGCACTGACAGCAGTGTCGGATACTGCTAGATACATGAATAGTGTTTCATTGTCCTTTGGCTTTGACAGCAGTGGTGGCAATTTTAAGTACGTCTTCAAGTCTTGTAGTGCCCTCTAACAGTCGTCGTTCCATTCGAATGCCTTATTTTTTCTGAGGGTGTTGAAAAATGGTAGACATCTTTCAGATGACTTTGAAATAAACCTGTTCAATGCCGCCACACGACCAATAAGTTTCTGTACGTCCTTGATGCATCTAGGTGATTCGATGTTCTCGATCGACCGTATTTGGTCTGGATTTGCTTCGACCCCCCTTTGGGTGACCAGATAACCTAGAAACTTTCCTGAAGATACACCAAAAGAGCATTTAGTGGGGTTTAGTTTCATACCATATTCGTCGAGAACATCGAACGACTGTCTCAGGTGGTCGATATGTTGTTGAGCGACTAAAGATTTGACCAGCATATCGTCGATGTAGACTTCCATTGTTGATCCAAGCATCTTTGCGAACATTTTGTTGACTAGCCTTTGGTAGGTCGCACCTGCATTTTTTAAACCAAAAGGCATTACCTTATAGCAAAATGTACCTCGTTCCGTGACGAAGGCCGTTTTCTCCTGGTCGTCGGGGTGCATTAGTATCTGGTTGTAGCCGGAGTATGCATCCAGGAAGCTTAATAAGTCGTGCCCCGCAGTCGCATCGACTATCATGTCGATGTGAGGCAGTGGAAAAGAATCCTTGGGGCAAGCTCTGTTGAGGTCTGTGAAGTCGATGCAGACCCACCACTTCCCATTTTTCTTTTTCACCACCACGACGTTTGCTAGCCAATCAGGGTATTTCACTTCTCTTACCGAACCGATGTCGATCAATTTCTGGATTTCATCGTTGATCACCTTTTTCCTTTCTGGAGCGAACTTCCTTCATTTTTGTTTTACTGGTTGATGGTCTGGATCGACCTGTAGTTGATGTACTATTACGTCAGGGTCGATGCCGATCATATCTTCGTGCGACCAAGCGAAACTGCTGCGACGTTCCTTAAGAAATGCAATCAACTGGTTTCGAATGTCGTCAGGTAATCTGGACCCGATGTAGACTTTATGTTCTGGATGGTCCGGATCGATAGACACCTCGTCGAGTTCCTCCATGTTTGGCCCGTTCTGCGTCGACTCGGCTTTGGTTTCCTGTAATTGCTATAAGTCTTGTCGTTTCTTTTTCATGGCATTTTGGTAGCATTCCCTAGTGGCTCTTTGCTCTCCTTTAATATCTTTAACTCCCCATTTGGTTGGAAATTTGATCAACTGATGGTAAGTTGACGGGATTGCCTTCAACTCGTGTATCCAGGGTCTGCCGAGTATGGCGTTGTAAGGAGATTAGCAGTCGAACACAAGGAAATTAATGTACAGGTTGACTCCTTCCGCGTAGACTGGTAGCACAATCTCGCCTAGCGTACTTTTTTGTTCTCCACTGAATCCAGTTAACATAGTCGTTCGACGACTAAGCTTTGATTCGCCGACCTGCATTTCTCTTAAAGCATTGTTAAATAGAATATTGCAAGAACTGCCATTATCGATTAAAATGCGTTTAGTTAAACAATTAGCAATATGTAAAGAAATAACTAGAGCATCATGGTGGGGTGAGAACAAATCTGATTTATCTGTCGACCGAAAGGTGACAGTTTCGTCGATTTTAGATGGATGTTCTCGATTTGCCTGGATTTCTGTGTTTGACACTTGCCGTGTGTGTCGCTTGGCTGCTGCATAGCTTACGCCACTGACTTCAGATCCACCCGAAATGCAATTGATTACCCTATCTTGCCTAGGAGGTTCTAGAGGACTGTCGACTGCAAGGGTTTGCCTCTGGTTGTCGCGTCTTGCGTAAGTTTGTTTACCCTTGTCCGTTAAGAATTCCCGTAGATGTCCTTGTTTCAGCAGCTCGGCAACCTCAAATTTTAGGGCGATGCAGTCTTCCGTGCGATGGCCGTGGTCACCATGGAACTCGCATCGAAGTTTAGGGTCTCGATGTTCGGGCAGCGCGTTCATTTTTCACGGCCACTTAACGGTTTTGCCTATTTCTCTCATTACTATAACAAGGTCGACTGGCTCGATGCTGAGGTTGTATTATAGTGCTTCCACCTTTGGTCGGCTCGACCTTGGAGTACCACGCCCATAGGCGCTTCTCTTGCCAGAACTTTCATGTCGTGACTGGATATTTTTTCTGTCGCTTGTTGGATATGGTTCTGATCGTCTATCGTTAGACCTTCTGTCGATGCGATCGTTTCGTCGACCTCCATAATAGCTACTGTTAGCTTTCCCCATAAAGTTTGCCTCATCTTCTTCCCATTTGATTTGGGCCCATGCCTTTGCCAGTACATCTTCCATTGTCCTGCAAGGGTATTTGGTAAGTTCCTTGTATAAATCAGAATCAAACCTGAGACCTTTTCTAAAGGCATAGATGGCAGTCGCCTGGTTGCAATGCGGGATCTACACTTCTTCTCTGTTGAAACGTCCGACATAGGCTCGCAAGTTTTTGCCAATTCTTTGTGTTATAGTGTAAAGGTCATCCGACAATTTTTCCAACTTGCGGCTGCTCAAAAATTGCTCCACGAATGTATCCGTCAGCTGTGCAAAAGAGTCAATGGAATTGTTAGGTAAATTAGTGTACCACTATAGGGCAGGACCACTTAGGCTAGATCCGAAGGCTTTGCACATGCACGTTTCTCTAAGGTCGCGTGGAATTGCAGCGGTGAACATCCTCTGCTTGTATTGTGCTATATGGTCGTCTGGATCGGTTGTCCCTTCATACTGCTTCATGTTTGGGAAGCTGAACTTCTTGGGCATCTCGATAAGAGCAATTACGTCGACGAAGGGTGAATTGGCGAAGCTACTGGCTGTACTCTTCTTGATGGGAGCTGGGACTCCTGGGATTCTCTGGATGAGTGCCTCCATTTCTGCAAACCTGCGAGAGAATTCCAGATTAGTAGATAAATGTAAATCCGGACTGGGTTTTACCAATCCGGGTGTCGACTGGAGAGACATAATCGTCTTCAGGATATTGTCTGGTAGTTGATCCACTGCTGGATCTTGTTCATTCATAGCATCATTCCGGGCAGGTACATTGTTGAGGTCGATCTCAACCCTTGCCGTCCGAAGTGTTGGTCGATTCTGATGGTCGACCAAATTTGCCTCGGGTGCGACTGGGTTGCCTGGTGCTCTTGGAGCAGGTCGATCGACGTCCTGCTCGCCGTTTGGTGTCAAGATTGGATGCTCCGAGGTGGCTGAATCGGGAACCACTTCATCGACCAACGTTCTTAATTCTTCATTTGCCGCTTGGATCACCGCATTTTCCGCTTCAAGCGCTTGTAATCTCTCAGCACTCGTGGTCATTTGGGCGGTCAATGCAGCAATCTGCTCTTCGACGGTTGGGATGGATCCACTTCCTGCCATGTTGAGTGGTCGTTGGAGTAGATCAATTAGACTTGAATATAGTTGTAAAGGGCCCCACGGTGGGCGCCAAACTGTAGGGGGTCGACCTACGGATGATGTGGATCGGGTCGGATTTGTGTTAGGCCCAAAGCAACTAGGTTAGGTGTAGTCTGATCAATGTTGACTATCGCTTATGAATGGTCGTCTGAACTTCGATGATCCTGCAAACAAAGTTAAAACAGAAATAATACGCAATAAAAATGGAGAAGGTGGGTTTAGATCGTTTAGCCTTAGGTAAGCTTGGGCTGAGCGATTTATCACGAAGGTGACTGCGGTTGATTTCCGTTGATCGCTGGTGATCGGAATCTTCTTGGAGGTAGAGATTCTAGACGTTGTTCATAAGCTTTTTGTATATTCCGTTTCTCAGACCTCTTCAAGTGAGGAAGTCTTCTTATTTATAAGGGGAGGTCTGGTTCCAACGTCCACTATCAGCATTTGATAGTGGGCGTGTTTTTAGGAGGGATTTCCTCTCTTGAATGGGCGGTTACAAGATACTCCTGTAACTGAATCCGAAATCTTTAAATATCTTTTACTAGTATTTTCAACGGTAGTTTCAGTTTGACATTTGTGTTGGGTTGACCAAACACAATGGGCATGGGTAAGATTCATAGGGACTGGGCTTTGGCATGTTGGGCCATTGGGCCATTTTTGGTTACCACAACTTCTAGATAATTTATTAATTTTCCAAATTAGAGTGACAAATAAAAATCAATTTATTGTCATCTCATGAATTTAACAATAAACACATTTAATAAAAATCTTAAGTTGGTTTTCCTTTGCTTCAAAATACAACCCCTAAGCATTTTATGTATCCAAATTAATATAAAACAAAGAATCAAATGAATTATAATTAACGTTACAAAACCAAGCATTGAATCAAATATATATCTAACTATCAAAAATATGTGATATTAGAAATGAAAGGGTTTTATATTTAAAAATCAATAGAAACGAAAACCATTAACATTAAAGAATAATATTTAAAAATTATTAAATATATCTGAAAATTATTTGATAACATAGAGTTCTACCATCTACCCTAATATAAAGAAAATTAAAAAATCATTGAAATTAAAATAGCAATAGAACTCAGAAAATGCATCGAAACTCCGCATTCAAAGTCAGAATCCTTGCGGAACAAATCTGCTCCCACTCCTCTAAACCCTCTCTCAATTAGGCGCAAGAAGAATAGCTTTTATCAGTAATGCTACACATCCCACCTAAAATCCCATATTTTTCATCCCACTACATGTGGCATGTGAGGTGTCAAATTGTGAGTGGATAAACATTAATAACACCTACCCCATGTATCCACTCACAATTTGACACCTCATATGCCACATGTAGTGGGATGAAAAATGTGGGATTTTAGGTGGGATGTGTAGCATTACTGTGGCTTTTATATCTATTTTCAGTTGGTTTTCCAAAGCTAAAGAGGAAAGTCAACTTCATCTTCAATGCAATTGGTCCGCGTGAGTCTACCAAATATTTCCTCCTTGTTTTATTTTCTCCTTTTGCCGGATCAAGACTTTGTAGCAGAGTCAAGACTTGTGGTCCACAATTGCCAAAATCACCCACTTTGATTTCTCTATATTTAATATTGGACTTCCTTGGACTTTTATTTTGAATTGGATATGAGACTTGGGCTTAACTCATGGGCTTGGTTGATTATTTTCCAAGTTCCATGCTATTTCACCTAAAACACAAAAAAATAACTCTAATTAAATAAAAATATATACATCAAGTAGCTAACAAATCCAAATTAAGGGATATATATGATATAAAATATGCTCATCATCGATGGATACTTTATTTTCCTCTAGAGTAGCAAGATAGTCAAACCACTGTTATGCCTTGTATAAGAAGCTGTCTTGATCCTCTTCTCCAAAAGTCGGCAAACGAAGTTTGAAATTGAAAGGTGTGGCTTATGGCATGTTGGATGATTGACGGGTTGGAGTGTCACAAAAATGGAAGGGAATAGTTCGTATATGTCAATGTGGTGGGGCATTTGGGGGTTGCTTTCGAGTTTCGTATTTGGTTGCATTCAAGGTTCGTAATTGATCCATCATTTCTGACAATGAAGATTCAATTCTAGAAAATCTATCATTAGTAGAGTTAGAACCAACTTCCTCTAGAAGTTTCTCATATCCAGTACTGGTTTGGGGTGTAGGGGTAGCCATAGGGTCGACTGCTCTAGTACCAAAATGTAGCGTACAACTACTTTAGCATAAGAAATATTGCAGAAATAAAGAATTGAGAGAGAAAAGAAGACAAGATTGAGAAAAAAGAAATATTGATTTATGATGATGATAGTCCTCTGAAACAAATAATGTACGGTGTGTTCTAATATATTAATCTAAAGGGAGAGTGAATAGATTTTATCCGATTTTACCCAATTTTCGCGATTAGTCAATTTTCACGAAAATACCCCAAACTAGTCAAATTAACAAATCAAGCATATAAGTGCGGAAATTAAATGACGCTTGATTTTTACGTGAAAACCCTCAACAGGGAAAAACCACGGGCTGGTAAGTGCGCCACACTCGAACCTCGAATCCACTAATTGTGATAACGTTTACTTCCTAGGTTGACCTCAACCATGCTCGGACTATAACCCCGCTACCACTACCCGCATGCCTGTAAAAGTGGACCTAGTCCAATTGCTTGATCCTCGAAGTCACTACTTGTAATGATGTCCACAGCCTAGGTTGACCTCAACCATTTTACCCGCAGGCCTGTAATAGCAACCCTAGACCAAGACTTACTTCTCTGAAGAGATCAACACCCTAAGTGAATATGCAATGATATCCAAATATGCAAGATAGAGCTAGGGTACTCTAGATGCTTACCTAGGATTATATGATGATAATAAAATCAATCCTAGATATGAAAATAGCTATATGTCATGGCATACAACTTTAGCTAAGTAAAGGATAACCAATCCTAGATACAAAGCTATCACAATTAACCCACAAACATTCAAAAGATTAACTAGTTAATTAAAACACAATCTATCAACCTATCAATAAATCACACAAGAATATTTATGGCGTAGCTTTTAGGCAACAAAGACCTAATCAATTAAGCTATCAAAAATAATCTCAATCATATTAAAGAGATTAATTAGCTAGATGGCATATTAGCATGAAATCCTAGCTATCAAAAAAACAATCTCAATCATATAATGAGATTAATTAGCTAGATGTTAGATAAACATGAAAATCCTAGCTATCATAAATAACCCAATCAACACATAATCTCAATCATGTATGTAGAAATTAATCTAATGATATACAAGTAATAAATGAGATAAAATTGATAAGTAGAAACACTAATTATGTAAGATAAAAGTGTTCAACAAATCATACCATGTGTGTTGAAGAAGACCCGTGCATTAGCACATGCTAGATGATCCTAGATGATGTTTAGATGATGAGTTATGCATGAGGAAATGGGTTTGGATGATCAAAGATGAGTTCTTCGGTGAATCTCTCTCTTTGAAAATCCTCTCAATCAAAAATATGTGAAAGAACAAATAAAACTCGGTGTGTATGATAAATATATCTAGAGGGGGGTGTGTGTGAATAGATTTTAAGCTTTATTACCCAATTTTCGCATGCAAGTCAATTTTACGAAAATGCCCCTACTAGTCAAAAAGACAAACAAGTGTAATATAGTGCGGAATTTAAATAACACTTGATGTATACGTGGAAGCCCAACCAGTGGGAAAAACCACGGGCTGTATAGTACGCCACACTCGAACCTCGAAATCCACTAATTGAAATGGAGTTTACAACTTATGTAGACCTCGTCTAACACTCCGATCAATAACTCCCCACTTCTACCACGTGGGCCTTTAAAAGTGGCTCTAGTCCAATTGCTTGAGGCCTAAGCAATCTTAGCCCCAAGACTTAATTCTCAATGAAGAGATTATGCAACCTATGTGAATATGTATGAATATTCAAATAACAAACAAGGCTAGGGAACCTTAGATGCTTATCTAGGATGATGATATAATTAATTAAATCAATCCTAGATATCAAGAGCTAAATGACATGTCAAATAGCTTAGCTAATCAAGATTAAGCAAAAACCTAATTAGCTATCACAATACAACACTCAATCAATTCATCACAATCAATTCTCTATTCTTGTATTTAGCATATGATCTAAAACATACAAGTAATTTAAAGAGATGGATTGATAGTAAAAATACTAAAATAAGATGAAGTTAATCAAAATCTTACCAAGCAAGTTGTGATGATGCAAACCCATGCATGGATGCATTCTATATAGTCATAGAAGATGCAATATGAAATTTGATGCAAAAAGGATTTGATTTGAGTGGTTAAAGGTGAGTTCTTGATTTGATTTTCTCTCAAAAATCTCTCTTTTAAGTTTAGGGTTCTAAGGAGTAAAAGAACTTATTCAGATAATGAAAAAGTGAGATATTTATAGACATCAAGAACAAGGCATGTGAAAAGACAATTTTGCCCCTCAAACGCACCGATCGACGGTTTCAATCGGCGGCCAGGCTACCGATCACGACCGCCGAATTGAGCTTGTGATGAACAGAGCATCAACGACTGTTTCATTCGGTGGTTTTGCAACCGCCGATCCAACCGCTGAATCAAACCCGAGAAATTAAATCAATTAGGTATAAACGGCGGTTTCAAACGGCGGTCGTGACTGCCGATCTTAACCGTAGAATTGCTCCAGACACTTCTGGATACAAACGGCGGTTTCATTCGGCGGCCAAGCCGCCAATCATAACCGCCGATCACCAACAGAGGTGAAAACCAAGGAAAAGCCAAGGTGTAAGGTTCCTAGATTTGTGTTGGCTTGATTCCATTGCAAAACACTCTTCATTTGTATTGCTTAGTTGCTTAGGTGTTTCATGATTAGATCAAGCTTCAAATAAGGAAAGCAACGTCGCATGCAAAGTTCGTCTTCAAGAGGAAATGTGCTTATTTGGATGCTAAGGTATCAAGATACTTCTTCCTCTTGCAAGGCATAAGCGCACACACACACACAATTCATATATGTGTGTCCCTGCATCATAGTACAAACATTTGGTATAACACATTCACACACTTTTGAGTATGCACATGCATTGGTCGCTTATAGACAAACATTGTAGAATTGCATGTTTTGTGACTATCTCTTTGATATGGCATACTCGTGTGAATTTGTGTTTATTTGTTTATGATTTTTGTATTTTGGACTTGAATATGTTCTTATATGATTCCTTATTGAGTCCTGGTCATTTCGGTTACTCATTCATAAGGTTTCGATTCCAAATGATGTAGCTACGCTACTTTGCATTCTCATTCGTTGAGTTGACTTCATCGTCATTTTCCTATATGATTTCTCAACCATTTTCCAACGTTTTATAGTCATAGTTGTGTGTGAGGGAGTTACGGTTTGTAATCTGAAAATGGATTCAAAATTGGAGTTCGGATGCCCAAGATACGGCTGAAGAACGTGAGGGAGTGCGCGAGAGGCAAGCATGGCCAAAGGCCATGCATTGCCCAAGCCGTGTGGGAGCCGTGGGACCCACGGCCAGAACACCCCTCTGGTCCTGTGTGGCCCATGCACCCCCCATGGGGATGGTGACATGGCTCATTTTGATTGGCCACCGAATCCCTCTCTTCTTCATCTCTTCTCCCTCCATTTATATTCGAAATCCCGTGTAGAATTCTCTACAACTTTTGATTTCTTAGTTTGATCATATCTCTCTCATTTCAACTCCGAATTGAGTGATTCAAAAACCAAAATTGTTGGTCTTGAAGAGAGCTACAAACCCCAGGCATTTTAAGAGCCATTTCAGTTCGTAATTTTTCCCAGTGATCTGATTTCAGTACGAGGTTCAACCTTTGTATGTGAAACTTCTTCTTCTCACTTCATCTTTTGATCATCTCTTTTAATCTTCCTAATTGATAGATGATATGTGTTTAGAATGTTGTTAGATCATATTCTAGGGGTGGTTGATCTATTGATTGTTGATTTTTAGCCATTAGATTTCAATTGAACATATATTGCTAAACTTGACCTATCTTGAAATTGATTCTAAAAATGTTGTATATGATGTGCCTCATGTTATTTTCTAGGTTTAATTTCATCATCTAAGAACTAAAATTTGTGTGATATATTGAATATTCATATCTTGTTCTTATTGATTCACATGCTTTGATTTCTAGATACATTTGTGATTGTTTGTTGAAAGCATATTCTAGATTATCATTGAACATGTTCATAGAGCTTGATTGATCATCTGGCTTTATGTGATTGTGTTTGCATCATTTGCATCACTTAGATCATTGCCTTGTGAAAGGTTGAAGTCTCTTGCAAAGTGAGTGAAGCTTTGTCTTGAGCAAGAAGTCTTGGTTAGGAAAGTGTTCCGAATAGCCAAGCAAGAAGTCTTGATTAGAGTCGGGAGGACTCGGATAGTCAAGCAAGAAATCTTCCTAGAGACGTGAGCGTCTTGGATAGGAAGTTGCTTCCTAGAGGTGTAGGACACATCTTGGATAAAAAGTAGGCTTGGTAGTTCACTAGGCCCGAGGGTAGATTAGGAGGTGATAGCTTGAGTGGATATCATGTGTTGATAGCTTGAGTGTGTAAGTCATTTTCATAAAGTGGATTGCTTTGTCAGTGGTTGTGGTATCAACCCGTGGATGTTTCCTCTTTGAGGTTTTACCACGTAAAAATACTTGTGTCTATTTTCGCTTTACTTTTCATTATCTTCCATATCATGTATTGATTGTATCTCTTGTATATTGATTTTCACATGTATTGAATCATACTATACCATTGATTAAATCATATAAAGTGTACATTTCATTCTTGTAATCCGCATATTTTGAATTTGGAAGAATTTGGGCCTATACCTATTCACCCCCTTTTAGGTATATATTACACTATATTGCTTAAGGGAAGGGCATTCTCCGTAGGCGGTCTTCGCGCAAAACCAAGCACATTCTAGTGCATGCGCGAACGTTTTCCAAACAATATCGGGAAACGAATTACAAGGCATATATACACACAACAAGATATATCAATCAAAGTGCTAGTGTGTAAAGTGACATGTGAAGAGTATGCACGCAAATGCAAGTATGCTACTAAGTGTGTGTGTGCATTCTAAGTCTCTTCAAAGGAAACTAAACATTAGAAGTATACATTTGGAGTGCTTGTCCCTTGAGGTCTTGGAAGGGCCTTCGAGCTTGAAGTTCAATCACCTAAACTAACCTTACACAATAAACCCCAACATGTGGTTTGTCCACGAAATAAGCCAATCAAGATATGAGAATCCTTACAATATGAGTTTTTTTTTAGTCATTAAAGTGACCTAAGGTCAAAAAGGCATATATATATGATGTCCAAATTAAGCTATGTCGTTTTGGAAGTTTACCAAAATGTTTCCGTGTAAACCGCTCTACGTAGGGTAGATTTTGGGTGGATGTAGGGCGGATTGAAAAATCAATCAAGTGCCCACTCTACGTAGGGCGGGTGAACAGCGGTTTGGGCGCGATAGTGCATCAGCTTCAGCTTCAACTTCAAGCACCTCAAAACATGACCAAACGACATCGAAATCTTTCGTATGATATATCGTTGGAAAAGTATGGATGTCTACTTTCTACTTCAATTTATGGAATGATATTTCAATATTTGTAAAAACAGTTATGGTCAATAGAGTGACCAAAGGTTAGAAACGGACAACAACATAGTTGCCCTGTTTTGGTGGTCACTTTGGAGATTTCAAAACCAATCGAAACGTTCATGAAATATTACGAATAATATACCGTTGGAAAGGTATGGATGTCTAGTTTGTCCAAAATCTTACAAAACTCAATTTAAATCTTTTTATAAAAAGTTATGGTCACAAGACCATACAAATGTCAGTTTTGAAAAACATTTAAAACATTGAAATCCAATCTTTTGAAACTAGACACTTTACTCCAAACAACCAAACCAAATCTACCACTTATCTAAGAGAAGAATGAGACCTTCTCAAGAGACTTCATGACTTTGCATCCTAATGCCTACACATGTTGTGGCATTTCAAAGAACTATATGAGATGCAATAATTTAACATGCATGAAGAAACTTCACGGCTTTGCATCCTAATGCCTAAATATGTCATGGCATTTCAATAAACTAGATGCAATCAAATAAACATGCATGAAGAAATATTCAACAATTATGAATGCACGTGCACACATATAAAAACACACAACATACAAGAATAAGAGATATGTATGAGTTGTGGGTGTGTGCAACTAGATCTCTTCAAAGCAAGTAAGCACTAAAATATACCTTTGGTGCTTCTTCTCTTGAGTTCTTGAGAGGGCATTGATTGTGCAAATCACCAACTATCACAAGCCTAAGCTACCCTTACAACAAGCCCCACATGTGGTTTGTCCATAAAATAAGCCAATCAAAATATGAGACCTTACATCCTCTATTAAGCTCTTATACTTACTTTAAAGTAAAAAATAAACATACTGGTCCTAAAAACAGGGTATTAACCCACTACAAAAGCATAAAAGGCACTAACACACTACAAAAGCATATACTACAACAAATCAAAGAAAATAAGAGAACAACCCATGAACTTAGACATAAGTCATGTTGAACTAATCAAACAATATTATGAAATAATGTGGCACATAACATGACACAACAAGAATAGTACCAACATAAGAAAAATGATAATTGATGATGGAAAATCATGATGGTTTTAGAAACCATCATGCCTTGATGATGGTTTTTAAAAACAATCACTATTCCATGATGGTTTTTTTAAAGCCTCACTACTCCATGATGGTTTTTAAAAACCCTTATTATTCACTGATGATTTTTAAAAACCATCATAACCTTGTGAGGATTAAGAGCCATCGTAAACTTAAGCATATATATATATATATATATATATACACACACACACACACACACACTTCATTGTGATAAAAAATCCTAACATTAATACTTTTCCGCCGTCATTTTCCCCCTAATCTCTCAAATCTCAAATATCCCAAAAACCCTAACTTTGTTTGTCAAAACAATCACCCACTCTCAAATCCATCGGCTTTCTTCTCTCGAGTTTGCCGCCGGTGTCAAGTGAACAATACATTCGTCTTGAGACATGATTCGAACTTGGTGAGTTTTCTATTTGTTCCAATTTCGTATATTTTCATTTTCGCTTCTTTACTAAAACCACTTTTTTACTTTTCTCCTACATAACCCTTACTATCAAGCTATTTCCAATCGTCTCTCTCTACAACTTTCATCAACCATTGTTGTTGCTAACTATATGGAGGTAACTATTCATTTCCTACTTGACCGTTTTTTTTTTTTTTTTGTTCTTCAAAAATTGTGAGAAAATGAACAAAATCAAAATAATTTGCGTTCGTTTTCTTTGTTTCTTTTTCCTTACCAGCCAAACAGAGGTTTAGCTTATTGTTTTCCCTTGTTTCTCTTGTTTTTGTTTTTTTTTTCTTTTTTTTCTTTTCTTTTTTATCTTTTTTACGAGTTGTACTTTTCATTCTGTTATGTAAATGTTATAGGGTGCCTATGTTATGTTTGTTATTATTTCATAACTATAAGTCCCTTGTAAGATAAAAGTATAGAGTTTTTATTTCATAAAATCAACGTAGCAAAATAACTATCGAACGGAAAAATCTCTCCTCTAAGTTTTCTCTAAAAATCTAGTGTGAAAGTAGGGTAGCCGTAAATAGGATTTTGGTTTGTGGTGGCTGTGAAGATTGAACGCCTGGTTTGTGGGACCATGAATGTGGAGGAAATCGAGAAACTATGCGCCTCGTTGTCTTTGAAAGACCGAGTAGGACCGGTGCCCAAGTTGCAAGACGAGTTAAAGAGTATTGGGGCAAAGAAAATGGTCCTTTGTCTAGCTGGAAAAATTCTTTCGCTGGATCTCATTAATAGGGAGGCGTTCTGAACACTGATTTCGAGGATATGGAAAGTTAAGGGTGGGATTAAGATTAAGGTTATCACAGATAATACCTACGCCTTCCATTTCCAATCCTTAGATGACCGAAGAAAGGTCCTGGTACGAGGGCTATGGAGTTTTAATAACGCCTTAATTGTTTTGGAGGAACCTGAAATTCCCTTAAGCAATATAGTGTATTATATACCTAGGGGGGGATAGGTATAGGCCCAAATTCTTCCAAACTTCTTTTTGTGGAATAATGATGTGCACACTTGGTGTGTCTAACAAAAGGATTGCTTATCAACACAATATAGAAATCAATTCACAAGTGATACAATCAATACAAGATATGGAAGATAATGAAGAGTAAAAACAAAACTTGACACAATTGTTTTTACATGGTAAAACCTCCTAAGAGGAAACATCCATGGGTTGAATCCATAACCACCGGCAAGCAAATTCACTATGTCAAAAAGGAGCTACACACTCAAGGCAATCAACACATGATATACACCCCAAGCTATCAATTCCTAGTCTACCCTTGGAACACACCTTGCCACAAGCTTTCTAATCAAGACAAATTGCTTGCCTCTAAAAAGCCACTCCCTAACCGAGACTAACCTCAAGCCTCTAGGAAGATTTCCTTGCTTGGATTTACCCAGAGCCTCACACTCCTTACCAAGACTTCCTTGCTTAGTTATTTCGAGCCCTTTGCTAAGACTTCCTTGGTTGGATTTACCTAGAGCCTCACACTCTTTACCAAGACTTCATGCTCAGACTTACAAAGAGCCTTACACTCTAAGCGAAGACTCCCAATGCTCTATGTTGAAGAATCACTCAACAACAAGAGACTTCACACCTTTTGCAAGGCAAATGATCTAGGTGATGCAAATGATGCAAACACAATCAAATAGAGAAAGTTGATCACACAAACTCTATGAACATGCAAGAGATAACTAGAATATGCTTTTAACACTCAATCACAAAGTTATCTAGAAATCCAAGCATGTGAATCAATAAGAACTAGATTAGAATAATCAATATTGCAATCACAAATCCTAGTTCTTAGATCAAGAAATCAAAACCTAGAAATCAACAATCAAGCTCGTCACAAAATATTTCTAGAATCAATTTAATGTGAATCAAGTTAAGCTTTGAAATATGTTCAATCAAAATCACAAAAAGCTATAACTCAAAAATCATTCAAACAAGTCTAAAATAGGAATCAAAATCAATCTAGACATTTTTCATCAATCAAGTAATAAGAACAATCAAGTTGATCAAGAGAAAAATGCAAAGAAGATGATTACCAATAGAAAGGATAAACCACTAACTGAAATCAGATGATCGTGTAAAACTTGGACATCTTATCAACTTGAAAATGGTTGGGACTTGTTCCTCCCTTCAAGACCAACAAATTTGGCTTTTGGATCACTCAATTCGGAGTTGAGATGAGAGAGATATGACTAAAACGAAAATGTAAAAGTTCTACGTGTTGAGATAATGAGATGAACGAAATTTGAATTTAAATAGGAAGGGAAATCGCTTGGAGAAAGAAGAGGAGCAAAATGGGAATTTGGCCACCACCACCCTTGATCCCCATGGAGGTGCATGGCCACCACGGGGAGGCCGAGAGGGCTTCTTCCCATGGTGGCCACACGCCTCCACGGGAAGGAAGGGTGGTGGCCTTTGCCTTTTATCCTCTCCTTTGCTCCTTTTCGCGCACCTCGCGAGTTCTTTGATCGTTCTTCAGCCTCGAAACTCTGAATTTGAATCTGCTTTCGGATTACAAATTGTAACTCAATGACACATGAGGAAGACTATGAAACTTTGACAATTGGATATGAAATCGACTCGATACACGATGACGAAGACAATGCATATTGTAAGAGAACATAAATAGCGTAACTTCCTCGTTTGAACTCGAAATCAAATGAGTGAGTAACCAAAACGACCAGAACAAGGAATCATATGAGATCATATTCAAGTTCAATACAATAAAACCCAAACAAGTAAATACAAGATCACATAAGTATGTAATTTCCTAGACATAGACATAGTCCTAGTACATGCATTTCTACAATGTATGTCAATATGAGATCAATGCTTAAGCATACTAAATCATGTGTGAATGTGTTATTACCAAATGAGCATAATGATGCAAGGACACATATAAATGCAATGTATGTGTGTGCGGTTTGCTTAACAATACAGGGACACACATGTATGAATTGTGTGTGTGTGCGCTTACGCCTTACAAGAGGAAGAAGTAACTTGATACCTTAGCATCTAAGTAAGCACTTTTCCTCCTGAAGATGATATTTGCATGAGAAGTTGCTTTTCTCCTTTGAAGCTCCTTTCCACCAAGAACCACCTAAGCAACTAACCATTATAAATAAAAAGAGTTTTGCAATGGAATCAAGCCAATAGAAATCTAAAACCTTACATAACCGACTAGTAAAGGAGCTATTAAAAGTTTGAAGTTTAATGTTGTAGAGTTCCGGGTGGAGATTTCCAATATCCCAATCTTATGCATGACAAAAGAGATCGGAAGGTTTTTGAGAGGGATCATTGGTGATGTTAAAGATGTTTACTTGGGACAGTCTAGGGATTGCCTTGGAAAATATTTGAGAATCAGGGTTGTAGTCGAGATCGATAAGCCCTTAAAGCATTTTTCAAGGGTTGATGTTCTAGGGGATGGTGAAGTGACAGTGATGCCTATAAGGTATGAGCGGTTGCTGGATTTCTACTTCCGGTGTGGCATCCTTAGCCATAGGGTGAGGGAGTGTCCGGACTTTGAGATTGAGGGGCCATGCATTGATCTGGATCTTCTCTATGGTCCCTAGTGGAAAGTTACAAGCCCACCTAAATTCCAATCGCACTGGGGGCGGGGTGATGGTAACCCAATTTTTAAGTCCCAGATGGCCCAATAGATCCAGTAACTTGGTGGAGCAGGCAAGACGATATCGATAGAGATCGATGGCGGCGAAGTAAGGACCTAGGAACCAGGAGATGGTGATTGCTAAACAAGGAAACACTGATCTTGGTTTGGTAAGCAACAATCTCAGAGGTAAAGTTGCTAATGTTAGAGATATGTTTGGTGGTAGTCCAGTTTTGAATTCGAGTGATAATTTGGTGCGAGATTTCGGGACTACATCTGATGTCAAAGGTAGGAATTTGGTGGAAAATGATAGCTTGGGCCTTAATGGTAAGGTGGGGGACTCGTTTCAGAAGTTGGGGTGCTCTAATGGGCTAGGCCTTATGTTTGGTCATGACAAAGGGGAGCCAAATGTTAATGGGTTGGGCCTTAGCAAGGAGTTGATGGACAGGTTAGGTGCTAGAATCCTTAAGGTAAACAAGATTTCTAGGGCCCATGTGGCAGGATTCCCTTATGTGTGGGCCCTCACCTGGTTTTGAAAAAGATATAGGGGGTGTTGGGAAAATTGGAGTAGGCTTTTCTGATGAGGGAATTGGGCTAACTATGAGCAATATGGTGGTCCATAATGGAGGAAATATGGGTGGGTCACAAAATAAGAAATGGAAACGGGCTACTCGCAAAGGCCCACTTCGTGAGCTAGGTTCTGGTTATAAGTCTGATTGGGTGAAGAGACAAGTAGATGGTGTCATCAATAGTTTCAATGGAGCGTCAAAAAAACCCTAATATGATTTGTCGGAGACTGTTGTTGGAAAGGGTATATCGGTAAGCCGACTTTCTCTGGTCCGCCAGTCACAATGAATTACGAATCTTGGAACGCTCGTGGGTTGGGTAATCCACGAGCGTTCCGTGATTTAGAGGATTTGAAGAACTTCAATCCAAATATTGTCTTTCTAATGGAAACAAAGGTTGAGCATTCTTTAATGGAGTTGTATTGGGTTCATTTGGGTTTCATCGGTATGCTTGCAGTGGATAAGGCTGGGTGAAGTAGGTGTAAGGTCTCAGTTTATTGATTGGCTTATTTTGTAGACAAACCATATTTGGGGTTTTTGTAAAGGTAGATTAGGCTCTCAAGACCTCAAGATAAGAAGCACCAAAGGTAAAATTCTAGTGCTTACTTTGCTTTGAAGAGATGTAGTTGCACACACACACAACACTTGCATAATTCCTTTCCTGAATGTTGTGTTTGTATTATGCGTGCATTATTGATTATTTAATCTCTCTTCTTGCATAAGTATTGATTGCATCTTGTGATTATAATAACATATCATTTTAGGCTTTTGGATGCAATCTCCTTCACTTGTTTACTCTTGCATAATATGCATTTGAGTGTGAAGAAAAAGGGTTGTGCGCTGGTCGTCAAGCACTAGACCAGCGCAACACACCAGCTCAGATCGCCCAGTGGTCTGTCGCTGGTCGTCCAGCGCAAGCTCACCAGCGCAAAACGCCCAGTGTTCTGTCGCTGGTGTTGCGCCCTTGTTCTGCGCTAGTCGACCAACGCCTAGTGCAAATTTTGGTCGTGCGCTGGTCCTCCAGCGCAGCTAACCAGCACACAGTGCATTTTCTGGTACGTTTTTTTCAAAATGACCTCACTTCACTTGAGTCCCCTATATATATGACTCTATGTTTTTAGGTTGTTTTTTAGAGAGTTCAAAATCAATTTTTACTTAGCTTATTTTTCCAAGAGAAAAATTTCACAAAAGAACTCACCTTTGATTACTCAAATACTTTTCCATGATCATCAATCATCATCTAGCATCATCCTTGATCATCTAGATATCATTTTGCATGGATTCTTCAACACACTTTGCTTGGTAAGTTTTTCACTAATATCTGACATATTTTGTGTCTTTTCTTATTAAGCAATCTCATTTATTTCTTGTATGATTTTCATATATATTTTGGATACAAGATTGAGATTAGTGTATTGTTTGTTTGAGAAGTTGTATTGTGATAGCTAATTAGGTTTTTGCTTAATCTTGATTAGCTAAGATTTTTGACATGTCATTTAGCTATTAATATCTAGGATTATTTTAATTGCCATATTGTCATCCTAGATAAGCATATAGGGTTCCCTAGCTCTTTATTGCATTTTGGATATTTCATATATTCACATAGGATCTTTATCTCTTCATTGAGAAGTAAGACTTGTGTAGTTTCCGGGATTAGGTTGCGTAAATCACAAGCAATTGGACTAGGTTCACTCATACCGGGATTAGGTAGGTGTGTGATTACTTACCGAGATTAGGTTGTAATCGGTTTACACATTTAGTGGATTCGAGGTTCAAGTGTGGCTCACTTAGTAGCCCGTGGTTTTTCCCCGTGAGGGTTTCCACGTAAATACCAAGTGTTGTTTATATTTCTGCACCATATTACACTTGCTATATTTCATTGACTATTAAGGGTATTTTCGTACTCTTGACCATACACGAAAATTTGGTAAAATCGATTAAAATCTATTCACCCCCCCTCCAGATTAATTTAGAACACACCGTATATTTGTTTCAGTAAGGGTTTATGTCTTTTTTGGTATGGTAAGGTTAGTGTTTCTCTGTTATCTTTCTCTAGATTTCATGTAGATGTGAAGGTCGAGTCTCATGATTCAAAAATTTGGCGGTTGACGAGCTTCTATGGCAATTCAGAACTGGACCAGCGACACCATGCTTAGACACTGATTCGTAGGCTGAAGGATATGTCAAGCCTACCTTGGCTGGTTTTCGGTGACTTTAATGAAATTCTTTGTGACTCAGAGAAGGTTGGTGGCTGTTCTCGCCAAAGGTGGCTTATGGAGAATTTTAGGGAGGCTTTGGATTACTATAATCTTGATGATTTGGGGTTTTCTAGCTCTGGCTTTACTTGGTCTAACAAAAGGGATAGTGGGCTTGTGCTTGAGAGACTCGATCGAGCAGTCTGTAGTTATTTGTGGAAGCAGTTGTTTGCTTACTCGAGAGAGGTGCATCTTGACTTCTGGTCCTCTGATCATAGGGCCCTGTTGATTGAGGTTTTGGATGTGCATAATACGACTTGTGTTAATAACAGAGGTAAGAAGAGGAGATTTCATTTCTAAGATTGTTGGGTGATGAGGTCGTTTTGGTACTCAACAAAATGATGTTTTTATGTGTTCATTCAGAAAACCAATTTTACCACTAGAAAATCCTTTTAGGATGTAAAGATTAGTAAAACGGTAAGTAAGAATTCGTTCCACAGGGATTAGGTTAAATTAATCAATTTGTGATATAATCTAAGTTAGTCTAATCTAGGTGTATAAAACATAAATCATATTTTTGGTTTTTGATTGATTAAGATATAATAAACAAGAAAAGTAAATAACAATAATATTAAGAAATTGAATAGATAGAAATCCAACATCAACAATACTAGATAGGAGAATGGTCTTAACAATTAATGATAGCTATTAGGGATTTAATTACACATAGCTACAATCAAATAAAAAGAAAGTAATAAATAAGGAAATCACCAGTAGGTCACCTTCTTTAATGCTTAATCCTTTCCCTCCTTAGATGCTCCAACTGCAAAGAGTGGGAGAAAAGGATGTGTCTAAATAGGTGGAGTCATATGGAGAGTGACAAAGGAAATGGGTGGAGAAGATGGGAAGAGAGGAAGGATTTAGGTGAGGTGGTCTAGTTGTTTGTTGATGAGATTAGAGAGGAGAAATGGGTGGATTAGGAATGGTGGAAGAAGGAATTTCTTGCTTGAACAAGTGTATTTTCAAAGGAGAAAATAGGATGAATTTATAGTATTTTCGAATAGGTCATGAATGGCTAATTACCAAAATATCCCCTATTCTTGTCAAATTTCCATTTTGGCCCCTCAAAGGGATGCATTGTGTAATTTTCACGCCAAAACCCACCAATCAAAGATGATACAGTGATTGTCGCGGTTTGGCTTTGTGGCGACAAGCAAGGGCGACATGGTGGTGACACTCTCAGGTCTAGAACAACCTCCCTGTCGCCATGGCGACAACGAAGAAATAAATGGCAACAAAAGAGGGCTCATGGCGACCAAATGGGAGGTGACAATCGGCAAGAAAAGACGCACGTGGACTGTTGAATTGCGCCACTGGTGTGATGCACGTCGCTGGCGAGCTCTACCGCTCATTTTGAACCAGAAACTGACCGGAAGGGAGGCCAGATGGGCTGGCTGCTGTAACCTAGGGCTTGGAGGCAGCCATGGCTAGTTCAGCTCGTGAGGAAGAAGAATGTTGATAATGGCGGGGGACGTTTAGCATAAGGCTGGGGTGCAAGCAGCCTGCATCTTCTTGTCTTTGTTGCATCTTCTTGTCATTGTTGGGGTGCAAATAGAAGTGAACTGGGCTGCATTCAGAAGCCCAAACCAGCCTTGCAACACACTATTTTACTCAAGTTAGGTGTGGGCTGTGGTGCACTAGGCCTGTTGAATTTGGCTTGCTCATTTAGGCATAATAATTGAAACGCACCGTTTAGAGAAGTGAAGGCTGGTGAGGTGTGCGTAGCAAAGCGTCGGGGTTCATTCAGAGGCCCAATTATCCTTCAAAACGCGCCGCATCAGCCAGTGACATGGCATTTGCTTGCTGAATTGAATGGCAAATTACACAATGCTCCCCTGTATTTTTCCATATTCGCAATAACTTCAATCTTCGCCTTATATTTTACGCTTTTGCCACCAGTTTCTCCAAATTACCACAATGCCCTTAATCTTTATAAATACCTGAAAATACTTAATTAACAATATTAAAACACGAGGAAATACCTAAGAATCAAGCATAAAGAATATGAAATAAGGGTACAAAATCGTACCATATTTGGTCCGATCATTGGGCTGCAGAGGATGGTTGCAGTGAGTTGGTGCATCAGTGTTGGGTTAATCAAAAGAGGGCTCATGGAGACCAAAGGGGAGGTGACAATTAGCGAGAAGAGACGCACGAGGACTGTTAAACTGCGCCGCTGGTGTGATGCACCTCTCCGGTGAGCTCTGCCGCTCATTTTGAACCAGAAACTGACCGAAAGGGAGGCCAGACGGGCTGGCTACTGCAACCTAGGGTTTGGAGGCAGCCATGGCTGGTTCAGCTCGTGAGGAAGAAGAATGTTGATGATGGTGGGGGACGTTTAGCATAAGGCTAGGGTGTAAGCAGCCTACATCTTCTTGTTTTTGTTGGGGTGCAAATAGAATTGAACTGGGCTGCATTTAGAAGCCTAAACCAGCCTTGCAACGCACCGTTTTACTCAAGTTGGGTGTGGGCTGTGGTGCATTGGGCCTGTTGACTTCGGCTTGCTCATTTGGGCATAATAATTGAAACGCACCGTTTAGAGAAGTGAGGGCTGGTGAGGTGTGCACAGCAAAGGGTCAGGGTTCATTCAGAGGCCCAATTATCCTTCAAAACGCACCGCATCAGCCAGTGAAATGGCACCTGCTTGCTGAATTGAATGGCAAATTACACAATGCTCCCCTGTATTCTTCCATATTCGCAATAACTTCAATCTTTGCCTTATATTTTACGCTTTTGCCCCCAGTTTCTCCAAATTACCATAATGCCCTTAATCTTTATAAATACCTAAAAATACTTAATTAACAATATTAAAACACGGGGAAATACCTGAGAATCAAGCATAAAGAATATGAAATAAGGGTACAAAATCGTACTATATTTGGTCCGATCATTGGGCTGCAAAGGATGGCTGCAGTGAGTTGGTGCATCAGTGTTGGGTTAATCAAACAGGTAATCATGATATGAGCATGTGGCAGTGAGAATTCAGAGGTGTGCTAGTAGTCTATCTAAGTGGAATATGGCAAATCGAAGGAACTTGCATAGAGATATTGCCAAGAAAAAAAAGGAGTTGGCCAATGCGTTCAAGGTGGTCAATCTAACCTCTTGGAAACCTATTAGACGTATTGAAGGATGAAAGTATACAAACGTAGTCAAATTGCTTAAAGCATACCTAGAGGGGGGGTGAATAGGTTTTTACACCTTTTTTCAAACCCTTGAACAAACTTTCGTTTGTCCCTTAAGGTAGCCTTACACACAACGAAATAAGCCAAGGAAGATATACATAGACAATCGAGAATACAATCATGAGAGCAAGGTCTAAGTATATCATCTAGTTATGTGAGGTATAAGAACAAATAAACACAACAACAAAGTAAGCTTGTATTTCAATAGATGTTCAATGAGTTACAAGAGTGATCAAATATCACTATACAAAAATTACAATATACAAAAGAATCATAGATACAAAAATGATCAAAAGAATGAATCCACAAATCACACTATACAAAGTCTTGTTTCACAATATATCACAAGTGAATATTATGAATCAAGATAATAAAATATACAATTAAAATATAAGAGAAGAGATAGGAAGAATTAAAACAAGAGATTTTTTAACGTGGTAAAACCTCCAAGGAGGAAACATCCACGGGTTGAACTACAACCATTGGGTACTATATTATTGGAAAGCAAACATAGAACATTCACAATGTGACCAATCTTTAGCTCACCCAACCTAGTGAAGTCTAAGCCTACCCAACCCTATTGGAAAGTGTGAAATCCCTCAATGATGCGAAACCACCATATATTGGACAACACACAAAACCAACATCGATGGTAGATTAGAAATTCCTCAAGAGTGCATACACCTCCCGTGTACCCCGCTCTATCGGAGTCTATGTCTAACCATACGCCTAGGCCTACCAATATATTAGCTAACTCCCTATCCAAGGCACTCTTGCCTCTAGGGAGCCTCTCATGCATGACTATCTGAGTCCTCCCGACTCTAGCCATGACTTCTTGCTTGCCTATCCGAGTCATCCCGACTCTAGGCAAGTCTTCTTGCTTACCTATCCGAGTCATCCCGACTCTAGGCAAGACTTCTTGCTTGGCTATCCGAGTCACCCCGACTCTAACCAAGACTTCATGCCTTTTACAAGGACTTCCTAGTGTGATCATGTGAATGCAAATGATGCAAACAATCAATACAACATAGAACATGTGATCAATACATTCTATGGCACAAATAGACCTAAACATGTGATATCACAAGTAATCAAGTCTAGATGCAAAATAAGAGAATAAAACCTAAGCATGTGAAACACCAAACACATAAGCTCAAAGCCTCATTCACATATACAACACTTGAATCAAAATATGTTCATTAAGTACAAGTTCAAGATGCAATCAACATACAATAAATTGCTAGATATATGAGATTAAAATCAATCAATATTCAAGATTAAAATATAGAGCAAGGAATTGAGATTTACATCAATCAAAACCTAGATTCTCTAAATCACAAACAAATACACAAATCCTAGATTTCATCAATCAAAGAATCAAATCAAATCTCAAGATCATTTATCACAAAATTAATTCAATTAAGTTCCAAACAACCTAAGATGTCATTCTAATCACAATACAACTCACAAACAAATGTAAAACCTAGAATCATAGAAACTAGTCAACATTAGTCCACAAATTGACTTTCAATTAGAATGATAATCAAACTATCTTTCTCAATAGCTTTTACCAAACATAAACATAGATATAGAAGAAGAAACCCCAAGCAAATGGAAGGTCAAAAAGAAAGAAATCCCAAAGTTAAGTCCATTACCTCGGATTCTGCAGCTGGTTCGGAAATCAGTGTTGAACCACTAGAAATCACGATCAAACAGCCACCAAACCACTAGGAGATGATAGAGGACTCAAATACGAACACTCTCCAACTTGAATCACTCAAATCTGACTCCGGATGAGGAAGATATGGTGTTTTGAAATTCTGAAAACTGGAGAGAAAATCCTTACGGGAAAACACAACTTTTTCTTCTTAATTATTCAAATGGAGAGAGAGAGAGGGAAGAAATAGGAGGAGAGAGAAGGCCAAAACCGACCAACCATGTGAGGCCACGTCACCCCCTAGCCGTGGGGGGCGCGTGACCCACACGGGGGCAGAGGCCTCTCCAGGCCGTGGGGCCCACGGCCTCACCAACGGCCAGCCCAAGTGGCCTCACGGCCTGGGCTGTCCTCTCCCGCGCTCCCTCGGTTCTTCAGCCCGTATCTTGGGCGTCCGAACTCCGATTTTGAATCTGTTTCCGGATTACGAACCGTGACTCTCTCACGCACGACGAAGACTACACAACTTTGAAAAACGGTTGAGAAATCATCTCGGAAAACGTCGATGAAGTCAACTCAACGAATGAGAATGAAACGTAGCGTAGCTACATCGTTTGGACTCGAAACCTTATGAATGAGTAACCAAAACAACCGGAACTCAATAAGGCATCATAATAAACATATTCAAGTCCAAATACAAAAATACGGAAACATACAAACAAAAAGACACACACATATGCTAGTTTCCGGACATAGTCCTAGAAAATGCAAAACACAAAGTTTGCCAACATAATATGAATGCATGAGCATATTTTGCCAAGTGTGTGAAAGTGACATGTAAATGAAATTAAATCATGAAGGAACACACAAGAATGCTATGTGTGTGTGTGTGCCTAGCCTTGTAAGAGATATGAGGTCCTTTAATACCTTTGTTGACCAATGATGCACGAATCTCTTAAAAGCCGGCTTCTTGAATGAATTATGGATGAGACTTCCTTCGTCTTCTTAATTCTTCGATATACTAACCACTAAACATTACAAGAGAAACACGTTTTGATATGGAATTGATGCCAACACAAACTATAAACCTTACAAAGGACAGTTGGACAAGCTGTTGGATAAGGAAGAAAGCTATTGGAAGCAACGCTCTAGACAGGATTGGCTTAAGAGTGGTGACCGCAACACTAAGTTCTTCCACTGGAAGGCCTCGGCTCGAAGAGCGAGAAACGAGATTAAAAGTCTGCTGGATGAGAATGGTGTTATGTGCGATAGTAAAACAGACATGGAAGGTATTGTAGTGAAGTATTTCTCAAAGTTATTCTACTTTTCTAATCCCTATGTTAATCAGTGGAGTTCTATTATTGACTGTGTCCCTAAAGGGCTTCTAGTAGAAGGATTAATTTCTTGGACATGCCTTTTTTGGTGGTTGAAGTGAAAAAAGTTATGTTTGTCCTGTTCCCCACCAAAGCCCCAGGAATCGATGACATGCCGACTTTGTTTTACTAGAGGTATTAGGATACTGTGGGTGAAATGTATCGGCTACTTGCTCCGATGCTTGAACGATGGTGAGCCCTTGGATACGATTAATGGAACTTTGATTATGTTAATCCCAAAGACAAAACAGGCTTCTCATATGTCTGACTTTCGGCCCATCAGTTTGTGTAACGTGATTTATAAAATTATTGCCAAAACCTTACCAAACGGATTTCGTTTAGCCTTAGAAGAGGTTATCTTTAAGAGCCAAAGCGCCTTTGTTCCTGGTAGGTTAATTTAAGACAACGCCATTATAGGTTTTCAATGTATTCACGCTCTTCGGACTCGGATTCAGAAAATAGGGTCGCTTGCCTTAAAGTTGGATACGTCCAAGGCGTATGATCGAGTTGAATGGGGGTTCCTTGCAACTATGATGCTTAAGTTAGGCTTCTCTAGTGTTTGGGTGGATAAGGTTTTGCATTGTGTTCATTCTGTCTCTTTCTCATTCCTAATTAATAGCAAGATCTGTAGAAGGGTGAAGTTGACGAGAGGTCTTCGGCAAGGAGACCCATTATCCCCCTATTTGTTCTTAATTTGTGCTGAGGGCCTCTCCCGCCTTATTGATTGAGTTGTGTTGCATGCGGAACTCTCAGGGTATAGATGTGGTTGTAGTAGACTAACGATTTCTCATTTCTTCTTCGTGGACGACAGTATCCTCTTTGCCAAAGCTTGTAGTAAGGAATGTAATACCATTACTAGGATCTTACAAGATTACTCTTTGGCCTCTGGTCAAGTTATTAATTACAATAAATTTGCTATATGTGTTAGTCGTGCCATGACAAGGTTAGAAGGGATTCGGTTAGCTAATGTTGTGGGTGTTCATTTTGTAAAGTGTCATGAGCGATACCTGGGGCTCCCCAGTTTTGCTGGGAGGAATAAGAGGAAGCTCTTCAATAGTATAAAATATCATATTTGGAATAAATTGAAGGAGTGGCAAAATATGCTCTTCTCAGTTGGTGGCAAAGAAGTGCTAATTAAAGTGGTTATACAATATATCCTGACCTACTCCATGAATCTCTTCCATCTTCCGAAGGGTCTTGTGTCTGAAATTCATCGGCTTTGCAATCGTTTCTGGTTGGGGAGTATAGATGCAAAAATGAAGCTCCACTGGTGTTCCTAGGCTAAAATGTGTGACAGTAAGGATTTTGGTGGTATGGGGTTTCGAGACCTCTCTTTTTTTAATCAGGCCATGCTTGCTAAACAGTGTTGGTGCTTGGTCAAGAACCTGAATTCATTGGCTGCAAGGGTGCTTAAAGGGAGATACTTTCCAACCTCAAATTTTCTAAATGCTGAAGGTTCTGCGACTGGATCCTTTATTTGGAGAAGTCTCATGTGGTGTCGTGATTTGTTGAATGCAAGTTCGAGATGGAGGGTAGGAGCCCGTTCTTTAATCTATATTTATAAGGACAAGTGGATTCCTAGACCGCACTTTTTCATGATCTAGACCTAACAAGTCCTTGGTGAAGACTCTATGGTTAGGAAGTTGATTTCCCCCTCTGGTGATTGGAATGCTCCTCTCATCCTCTCGTCGTTCTCCCCTAAGGAAATGGAAGCAATTTTGAGTCTCCCCATTAGCTCAATGAATGCTGAGGACTCGATCTTTTGGCACTTTGACAAGAGTGGCTCTTACCCTGTGAAAAGTGGCTGTAAACTTGGTAAATAGCTTCAACACCAATACAAGCCTTCTGGTTCCTCTGTTGGAGGTGGTGGAAAGTTTTGTGGAGTCTAAATATTCCGCCAAAAATACGGTGCTTCATTTGGAAGGCCTGCTATAACTAAATCCCAACCTTTGTCAATCTGGTTGGGAGAGGTGTCCCAGTCGAGGGGTTCTATCCTGTCTGCTCAATTAGACCTGAAACTATGCTTCATGCTTTGTGGAATTATGGTGGTGTGAAAAGTTTAAGATCATCCTGCTATTTTCTTAAAGGTATGGATGGTAGTGATGAGATTCAATTTCAGGATTTCTTCCTTTTCTCTCGTAGTATTCTTAAAAATGTTGAATTGGAGACTCTCTGTGTTCTGTTATGGAGCATATGGTACTAGAGAAACCAAGCTATCCATTCTTCTTCTTCTTTCATAAATAAGAATGCGTTTAGGTGGCTTCCAGTTTTTTAAGGGACTATTAGGAAGCAAGAGAAGGTATGAGGCGTCCTAGTTGATCTACGATTTCTAGGAGTTTAGTTTTGTGGCGCACACCTGCTGAGGGTATCTGCAAAATCAATACAGATGCTGCGATCATGGATAGGTCTCAATATATCGGGTTCGGTGCTATTGTGCGTGATTCGTTAGGCCAAGTAATGGCCTCCTGTGTGCAAATAATCTCTGCGCTTTTCTCTCCTCCGATTGCGGAAGCTATGGCTATTATGAGAGGCCTTCGTTTAGCTGTTGATTCTGGCTTAATCCTTGCCGTTCTGGAAAGTGATGCGAAAGGAGTGGTTGATTTGATTAATTCTGAGGACTTTTGTAATGCTGATGTTGGTGCCATTATCTATGATATTGCTACATTGTCCAAGTCCTCTCTGGTATTTCTATTTCCTTTGTTCCTAGAGATGCCAATAAGGCTGTCCATGCCTTGGCTAAGTTAGCTTTAAGGTCCGTTGAGGATTGTTTTTGGTTGAAGGCTGTTCCTCGCCTATTTTCTGTCATTAGGGTGGATTGCCCTCCTTAGTTTTTGTTTAATGGATTTTCCCCTATAAAAAAAAAAAGAGAAAAAAAAAAAAAGAATCAATGCAATGGAAAAATATGGGTTTTAAAATTTATTTTGGACCTTTTTTTCCTCATATACAGAAATATAAGAAAGGATTCAAATAATAACTTATTGTTTTCACCTTCGTTTGCTTTCGATTTGTTACCACAAAGTCTTCCAAGCTATAACCCATGATCTAACAACCGTGTGTGGGCACGTCATGGATTCCAAGAGTACTGAATGGAGGCTACAGAGATGGAGAAGACAACTCCTTGTCTTCTTTCTAAGGTTCAGCCAACTTGAAAAAGAAAGAAGTTTTTTTTTTTCTCTTTCTCTCCTTTGCCACACTCTCTCTCTGTCTCTATATCTTACGTCTCTTTTGTTTCTTGATATTATATATTTATATCATGTCAACAGACCAGGGTTTAAGTGACCAAGTTAAGATAGGATTCAAAATTCTATATTAATCTTTGTTGTCACTAAAACTTGAACCCTTGACCTCTTTAAAGTAAATAAATAATCTTTATTATTTTATTCCTTTTGCTTTGGTCATGGTTCGAACCTGTAACCTCCAATTAACAATTAAATAATTAATAATTCTTAATTATTAATTTATCAATTAAATAATCTAATTAATTAATTATCAATTTATTAATTAAATAATCATATTACTTAATTAATTCCTTGAATAAATCCATGTCAATTTCGTAACACAATTAATTCGACTATCCAATTAATTAACCATAACCCTTGTTACCAATAATCATAAAGGCTAGTAAGGGGACATAATGAACCCACAGTTTTGAGCTCTAATAATGCATAGAAAAATTAATTAAACTTTTTAATTAATATTTCATGATTATTAACCTTGGAGTTACTTCATTAAAAACCCGAGGTTGCACTCTCGTAACTATATATGTTTTACACAAACCAAAATATCAGTGTCTATCGATATAGCTATTATATATTGTATGATCCTCCACGAGTAGTTCATAATTAGAGCTAGGTCATAAAGTCCGTTATACCTCTTCAATTATATCTTTTCCTTTAAGTACCATTGATTCTCTAATGAATAATTATATCCTATCTTCCATTACAGAAGAATGAGAGCATTCTTAATTGTTCAAGCCTCGAATCAACTCTTAAGGGAACTACTCCTCTACTTCTCGCAAGAATGAGTGGATTCCTTTATTGTGTTCAAACCTTCCCAGCCATAAGCTAAACCGTGACTCCAAGATACAGAGTTATTGATCGTGAATGTTACTCTGATCTCACTTATGGTATGTCAAAAGCCACAATCCAACCTGAAAGAGTCAGTAAGACACTCAAGATTAAGATCACCCATATACAACCATCATTTGTTGATATATATGAATCTCTGCATTTAACGAATCTTGGAGAGAGATTCATATAGATCATGGCCCTATCTTATATGACTTCATCATATAAGGTGCCTCCATTCCCATGTCACTACAAATAATATAAGAGATGTCAATGATAAATAAAACACTAATTATATATGATAATAGTGAAGAACTTACCTAAGAAAGTGTGTTGACCAAAACCCATGCAAACAAGCATCCTAACTATGCTAGAAAATGCTTAGATGATAATTTGATGCATATGAGAATGGTTTTTGAGTGTTAAGAAAGTGTTCTTGATTTGATTTTCTCTCAAATGTCTCTCTTTTAAGTTTAGGGTTCTTAGAGTTAAAGAACATTAATTCTGAAAATGAGAAAGTGTGATATTTATAGACAACAAGAATAGGGCATGTGAAAAGATAAGTTTACCCTTGAAACGCACCGTTCGGCGGTTTCAATTGGCGGCCAGGCCGCCGATTCTAACCGCCGAATTGAACCCGAGAAGAACAGGGGAACAACGGCGGTTTCATGACCGCCGATCTAACCGCCGAATCAAACCCGAGATATTAAATCGATCAGGTATGAACGGCGGTTTCGAACGACGGTCATGACCGCCGATCGTGACCGTAAAATTGCTCTAGACACTTCTGGAAGCAAACGACGGTTTCATTCGGTGGCCAGGCCACCGATCATAATCGCCGATCACCAACATAGGTGAAAACCAAGGAAAAGCCAAGGGCATTCTCCGTAGGCGGTCTTCACGCAAAACCAAGCACATTCTAGTGCATGCGCGGACGTTTCTGAACACTATCGGGAAACGAATTACAAGACACATAAATACACAACAAGATATAACAATCAAAGTGCTAGTGTGTAATGTGACATATGAAGAGAATGCACACAAATGAAGGAATGAAAAGTGTGTGTGTGCTTCTAAATCTCTTCAAAGAAAGTTAAGCACTAGAAGTATACCTTTGGAGTGCTTGTCCCTTGAGGTCTTGAAAGGGCCTTTGAGTATGATCATCAATCATCTAAACTACCCTTACATACAAACCCCAACACGTGGTTTATCCACGAAATAAGCCAATCAAAGAATGGGAATCCTTACATATTATATTTTCCTTAATTGCTTTCCAATATTGATTTGCTTGGATACACCCTCTTAGCATGTTGATTTGGGTTACTTGAGTGGGCAACTAGGTGTACACCCTATTTTGTTGTCTATTGCTTTTTTGGATGGAAGGGATTTCCAGAATCCTGGCTCCGTAACCGTGCTCTTCATCTAACCTCGAATGGGTGTCCGTCGCTATACACCTTAGGACAGCTTTTGTGAGGGGATTAGAAGCCTTCTCTATACACCTTAGGTTGGCTAAATTAGTAAAGGTTGAGCCCTAGATAGATATACGTGCATTCATTGTTAGGGTCCTAATCGAGCAACTAACACTATACATCCTAGGTAGGTTGGTTGCTTGAGAGGGATCAATCACTAGTAGGAGGCCTTCTCTATACACCCTAGGTTGGCCCGTTGCTAGGGATAGATATCCAACTTTATGCACCCTAGGTTGGCTACATTCGTTACAATACGGGTTATTTACGAGTTTATTGCATTGCCCAGTGTTTGCTTACGAGTCCATCAACACCTTAGTCATATCACTCCATTCGCATCCATTTTTAGTCATTGCATTTATTAGTTTACTTTAGTTAATTCACACTTCACACCTCCAATCATTCACCTTTACTTTTATGCATTTTAGTATTATTAATCCTAATCTAGTTATCGCTACCTCCAATCCTTGTGGACGACACCCATGCTTACCGCTTTACTCTTATTTATACTTGTGAACGCTTGCATAGGTTTTATAAATTGTTTTGACAGACGATCTTTTTAACGACACAAAAATGTATTCGTCAGTTATTAATAAGAATCTGGAGTGGAGAAATGGTGAAATGTATTAATTGGAAGACAAGTAAAGGTCGATTTTGACTTAAAAAATTAGATGGTTTTGTCGATGTTGCAATTTAAACACTAATTGGATTTACTAATTTTGTCGATTTTGACTTTTTGTTTTCATTTGCTGGAATGCTAGTTGTTTGAGGGCACCGCAAGAGGGAGATCATAATCCTATTTAGCTCTTCAAAATTTTTGTGTGTGGAAAGCCTAGGAAATAATATATTTTTCTTGTTGTTTTGCTTTTGTTATTGCAGATTATTTAACGAGACATTATAAAGCATGTCTTTGGAGCTTGATTTTAACGGAAATACCATGGCTGAAGGTACGTACTTTGCCTCAATAAACTTTCATGGTTCTTTGCTTTTATCTTTGGAAAACTATTTTGACACATTACTTTGTGTCAAATGAAGACCTAGTGATGAGTACATGTTTACGGGATGGCTTCGTTAGATCTATGTTCAATGGCTTGGTCACATATAGGATTGAATGGCACAAGGGATTCAACTATGTGTTTCACCAATGACAATTTTTCATTTGCCAGTCATTTATGTCAGCAAAAATTTGGTGTTACTGTGATTGCTTTAGTACAATTTTAGTACATTTGTTTTGTCTTTGATGATGCTAGTGCAATCAATACGCATCTACTTCTGGATTCAGGAGCTTAAATCACTCTTATTAACTCCCATTAGTTTTTGAATAATTATAGAGAGAATCACGATGCCAAGGAGAATAGGGGTTGGTTTTCTTTTTGATAAAATTGGACTGGCCTAAGGGGAAAAAACATCACAAGCGATCATATGCTAAAAAACCTCTAGCCAGTATCCATATATATAAATGATAAAAGAAAACATAAAGAGTAACAACAACCAAATAAGCACAAAAACCAGGGGGGAAAACAACACCAAACAAAAAGTGGCACGCATGCCATACCTAAAAGAAACAAAAAACATCAAGAAAACAAAAAAGACTCCGGACCCATGCAATCATTACCAACCAACGAGGAACAGAACGACGGAGTAGAGAACCACCAAGAATCTGCCTCTAGCTCCAAAGCATGTTAAGACAGGGAATCTGTAACCTGATTCCCTTCCCTAAAAATATGGGACACATGAAAATCCATCTGCGAAATCTGGAAAATACAAAGCTGCCACGCCTGACGAACCCATCAAGTAACCAGGTCAGAACGAGAAAAGAGCAGTTGAACCACATAAGATGAATCACTCTCAAGCCATGAAAAGAATACTCGGTGTGTTCTATATAAAGCTAGGGGGGGTGAATAGATTTTAACGATTATTACCCAATTTTCGCATGCAAGTCAATTTTATGAAAATGCCCCTACTAGTCAAAAATACATACAAGTGTAATATAGTGCGGAATTTAAATAACACTTGATGTATACGTGGAAACCCAACCACTGGGAAAAACCACGGGCTGTATAGTGCGCCACACTCGGAACTCGAAATCACTAATTGAAATGAAGTTTACAACCTATGTAGACCTCGTCTAACACTCCGGTCTGTAACCCCTCACTTCCACCCAGCGGGCCTTTATTAGCAACCCTATTCCAATTTGCTTGAGGCCTAAGCACTCTTAGCCTCAAGACTTACTTCTCAATGAAGAGAAACAACCTATGTGAATATATATGAATATTCAAATAACAAACAAGGCTAGGTAACCTTAGATGCTTATCTAGGATGATGAGATAATCAATTTAAATCAATCCTAGATATCAATTGCTAAATGACATGTCAAATAGCTTAGCTAATCAAGATTAATTAAAAACCTAATTAGCTATCACAATCAACACTCAATCATTTTCATCACAAATAATCTCTAACTTGTATCTAGCATATAATCAAAAGCATACAAGTAATTAAAGAGATGTATTAATATGAAAAACACTAAAGTAATATGAAATTAGTGAAGAACATACCAAATAAGATGTGATGATTCAAAACCATGCATGGATCAATTCTATGAAGGCATAGAAGATCAAATATGAAATTTGATGCAAAAGGGATTTGATTTGAGTGTTTAAAGTTGAGTTCTTGATTTGATTTTTTCTTAAAAATCTCTCTTGAATGTTTAGGGTTCTAAGGTCTCAAAAAACTTAATCAGAGAATGAGAAAATAAGATATTTATAGACATCAAGAATTGGGCAAGTGAAAAGACAATTTTGCCCCTGAAATGCACCGTTCGGCGGTTTCAATCGGTGGCCAGGCCGCCGATCACGGCCGCCGAATTGAGCTCGTGAAGAACAGAGCATCAACGGCTGTTTCATTCGGCAGTTTCGTGACCGCCGATCCAACCGCCGAATTAGACCGAGAGATTAAAATCGATCAGGTATGAACGGCAGTTTCGAACGGCGGTCGTGACCGCCGATCTTGACCGCATAATTGCTTCAGACCAATCTGGACTGAAACGGCGGTTTCATTCGGCGGCCAGGCCGCCGATCATAACCGCCGATCACCAACAATGGTGAAAACCAAGGAGAAGCCAAGGGCATTCTCCATAGGCGGTCTTCGCGCGAAACCAAGCACTCATTAGTGCAAGCGCGGACGTTTCCGAACAATGTCGGGAAACGAATTATAAAGCACATATACACACAACAAGATATATCAACCAAAGTGCTAGTGTGTAAAGTGACATGTGAAGAGTATGCACACAAATGCAAGTATGCTAAGTGTGTGTGTGCTACTAATTCTCTTCAAAGAAAACCAAGCACAAGAGATTATACCTTTGGCGTGCTTGTATCTTGAGGTCATGGAAGGGCCTTTGATCTTCAACATTAAACACTTAGACTACCCTTACATTCAAAACCCCAACATGTGGTTTGACCACGAAATAAGCCAATCAACAAAACGGGAATCGTTACAATCTCCCCTGTAAGGATTCCCTTTTGTTGATTGGCTTATTTCGTGGTCAAACCACATGTTAGGGTTTGGTTGTAAGGGTAGTCTAGGTGATTTGTTGAAGATCAAGACCCTTTCCAAGACCTCAAGCGGACAAGCACCAAAGGTATATCTTGTGCTTACTTTGGCTTGAAGAGATATAGTTGCACACACACACAACATGCATAACTCTTATTCTTGAATGTTGTGCTTATATTTTGTGTGCATTGTGCTTTATTGTTTATTCAATGTCTCTTCTTGCATAAGATTGTTTGCATCTTTTTATATGAAATGCCATGACATGATAGGCATTAGGATGCATTCAATACCC
Organism: Acer yangbiense; assembly: GCA_008009225.1. Classification (NCBI taxonomy): domain Eukaryota; kingdom Viridiplantae; phylum Streptophyta; class Magnoliopsida; order Sapindales; family Sapindaceae; genus Acer; species Acer yangbiense. The sequence goes on from CM017771.1 coordinate 25,812,500, forward strand.
ACACTTGCACTTCATGTATGTTAGCTTTTAGTGTGGAGTAATTCGTTTCCCTAAGGATGTTCGGAAACGTCCGCGCGTGCACGGTAATGTGCTTTGTTTTGCGCGATGATCGCCGGTGGAGATGCCTTTGGCTTCTCCTTGGTTTCACCATTTTTGGTGAATCAGCGGTTACGTTCGGTGGCCTGGCCGCCGTTCGAAACCGCCGAATGGGACCTGATTGAAATATATCTCTCGGGTCCAAAACAGCGGTTGGAATCGGCGGTTTCCAAACCGCCGAACGAAGTCGCCGAAGTTCCCCTGTTCCACTCGGGAGCCATTCGGCGGTTCAATTCGGCGGCCTGGCCGCCGAATGAAACCGCCGATCGGTGCGTTTCAAGGGCAAAATTGTATTTTCACCTGCCCTGTTTTTGGTCTCTATAAATACATCCTTATCTCTGGTTCAGAATACAAGTCTTTGATCACAAGAACCCTAGAGAGATATTTAGAGAGACTTGAGAGAGAAAGCTTAAAGATCATATCTTTATCTCTCTAAACCCATTCCCACATGCATAAATCTTCATCTAAGCATCATCTAGGATCATCTAGCATATGCTAATGCATGGGACTTCTTCAACACACATGGTATGATTTGTTGAACACTTTTATCTTACATAATTAGTGTTTCTACTTATCAATTTTATCTCATATTTTACTTATATGTGTTTAGATTAATTTCTACATATAAGATTGAGATTATGTGTTGATTGGGTTATTATTTGTTAGCTAGGCTTTAATGTTCATATGCCATCTAGCTAATTGATCTCATTTATTGATTGAGATTATTTTTCATAGCTTATTTGATTAGGTCATTATTGCCTAAAAGCTATGCCATGAACATTCTTGTGTGATGTATTGATAACTAGGTTGATAGATTGTTTTTTAATCAACTAGTTAATCTTTTGAATGTTTGTGGGTTTTATATGATAGCTTTGTATCTAGGATTGGTTATCCTTTACTTAGCTAAAGTTATATGCCATGTCATATAGCTATATGTGATATCTAGGATTGATTATATTGTCATCTTATAATCCTAGGTAAGCATTTAGAGTACCCTAGCTCTTATTGCATTAATTGAATATTCATACATATTCACATAGGGTTGTGCATCTCTTTTGAGAGATTGAAGTCTTGGGGCTAAGTGTGCTTAGGCCTCAAGCAAATTGGACTAGAGCCGCTATAAAAGGCCCGCGTGGTAGATTAGAGGGTGCTCACGCCAAGAGTAGTGTATCAGGGGATATCACTAGGGATTGAACCAAGAGTGGCGATTGGTAGTGTCCATAGCCTGAGGTTATCTAGGGTGAGGGTCCGAGAATTACTTGAGGGTGTAACCGTCTTTTCATATAGTGGATTTCGAGGTTCGAGTGTGGCGCACTTACCAGCCCGTGGTTTTTCCCTGTTGAGGGTTTCCACGTAAACATCAAGTGTCATTTACTATTTCCGCATCTTATTACACTTGTATGTATTTTTGACTTGCTAGGGGTATTTTCGTAAAATTGACTTGCATGCGAAAATTGGGTAATAATTAGATAAAATCTATTCACCCCCCCTCTAGCTTTTTATATTGAACACACCATGAGAACTTTCATCCCCCTTTGGCTATTTCGTGACAAAACCACCACTCACATTGATTCCTCACAACAAAATAAACCTATGGGTCAATGAAGATTTTCTACAATACAAAGAGATATATAAAAATAAAACTTGAAGTCTTCAATCTCTTGTAGAACAATCATTCCCTGAAACAAGGTTTCTAAACTTTCCAAAACAAGAAAAGGTGAGATGAATCAAGTGAGATTAAAACAAGCATTTGCATATTTAAAAAAATTAAGTCACAACATCATGTTGTTTTATGTATGCAATGCTCCCCCTCAAAGGGTTACTCCCCCTCAATATATATTCTCCCCAATGTGCACCAATTGCTACAACAATTTGCACTTCCCCTTACCACATTCTACTCCCCCTTTTTGTCATGATATAGGCAAAGGAGTAGTCCCCAACCGGGTCACTTAAGGCAAAGAGAGATAGTAGCATTCTAGTATATGCATAATCAATATAAGTCACTTTATGCAATCTCAATTAATCGGAGAGAAACGAGGAGATTTATTAGATAAAATGTGTGAAACAAAATGCTTTGCATACAAGACATATAGCATTCAAGTCCAAAATACCATGGTATTTGGCAAAGCAAATGACAAAGGTTTCTAATAGGAATTCAAACCAATTTCACCATTGTCATGAGAGAAGCAAGGATATAGAAATTTCATTGATTTCAAATTAAGAACAACTATATCCAACTTTATAAGCTAAACATGTCATGAGCAACTTTGCACCCTATTTGATTTTTCCGGGAATGAAACCCGTATGATAGTAGACATGTTCAACCAATAAAGAAATAGAGACATTTGGATTGTAAAATCCTTGAATGGATACAAGATCCTTTTTCATTTGAGTCTCATAAGCTTTTTCACACAAGTTTTTGCATTTAAGAACGCAATTATCAATTCATGCTTTTTCATTTGAGCATGTACATGAATTTCATGCTTTTCATAAGACATAAGCATGTTATAAAAGAATCATCATGTCATGGAGATAATCATAGGTCATTCAAATCATACTTCCTACATACATCTCCTAGTCCAAAATGCATGTTTGAACATAAATATGACATGGATTGTAAACAAGCAAGATTCACACTTATTGAATTGAAAATATATATACATATGTGCAACCAAGCTTACTCAAGCAATCAACAAAGAAGCATAAGATTTTTCAAATTTTTTGCAAGTGACAAGAATGCAAAAATAGCTCTCTTTGCTTGAGTTCCCCATATGGGGTTAGTATCATCCTTCATTAATGAAGGGCATGAGGTCCTATGGACCTACCAAGTCCATTGGACTTAGTTGAATCTATTTGAGACTTGTTAGTCTCGTAGCAAGCGGGTTCATTTTTCCTTATCTACATAGATATGACATTTTTCTTCTTAGTGGTCAAAGGTTGCATGTCATTCACTAACCTAGGATTATTGACAAAGGATTTCCTAGGCTCATGCAAGTGGGCTTTTCTTAGCCTCTTTTTCTCTATCATGCTATTAATCCTACAATGCTTAATGTACTTAAAGCACTTAGGCCTAATATGCCTATAAACACCACAATAATGACAAGTTGGTACAAAGTAAGAATTCATACCATATCCGTGTGAAGTCATTGGAGACTTATCATGCATTTGATGTCTCCTTTGGTGTTGAGCCAGTTCATGTCTTCTATTTGGTTGAACCGGAATGGGTTGCTTCCTTGGATGAGGTAGCATGTTTTGCCTCTTTTCATAGTGAGTCATTTGTTGAGGAGAGTTGACTCGAGAGGCTCTAATCCGTTGAGCTTGGGGCTGTCTTGCTTTCACCACCTTCACTTGTGCATTTTTCGAACATTGTCCTAGTTCTAACTTCTTCCTAGGAGTTTACACCGGTGACGCTTCTATCTTACCCAAACTCTTCACAAAGACGGTCTTCTTAGGAATAGAGCAATCCTTGCTCACTTCGAATCCAAGACCTCTTTTGTCACAAGGGCTTTTTCCTACACCAAGTATGTTGTCAAGCTTCTTGGTGCTTGTGGTCATTCTAGTCAATGACTCTTTGGCTTCAACAAGCTCTCTTTTCAAACCCTCTTCATTCCTCTTAGACAAAGCTAGCTCATCTTTTAGCTTGTCTTCTTCCACCATGGATCTTACCACTTCATCATTCAAGTGATCAACTTGTGTTGAAAGCCTAAGTAGTTCTTCCTTTAACCTTTGAATCTCTTTTTCATTCTTTAACTTAGAGCTTTCAAAACTTTCAAAGTTGTCCTTAAGATCCATTTTCTCCACTTGCTTCCTTAAGAGGTCATTGTATGTTGAAAGCTCTAGATTTTCTTCCTCTAAAATCCTTAGGAATCTATCTTTCTTCTTCATGGAGCTTTCAACATTGACTATAAAGTCATGCACATCCATATTCTCTACATTTCCATTTGTAGAGTTAGAAAAGGAGTCATCTCCACTAGTGTTATCTTCTAGACTCTCCTCCTCTCCTATGGATCCAATTTCCTCATCAAGACCTTCACCTTGATCTCTTGAGTCAATAAATGCCATATCCCAATGTGAAGCAACAACTATCTCCTCTATAGCTACTTCTTTGACTTTCTCTTCTATGGGATCACTAGCAACGGAATTCTTACCAACAACTTCATTTTCTTCATTAATGGCACCCAATGCCTTGAAGTTATTGATAAGCTCATCATCACTTGATGACTTATCTCCCTCTCCGGAGTCATCACTTTCACTCCAAGTGGCGACCATCATTTTTTCTTTCTTTCTTGTTCTTCAAATTCCCACAATCGGGTGAGATATGACCTATGCCGCCACACTCATAGCATTGGACCCCTTTCTCTTGCCTAGGCTCATGCTTCTTGAAGGGAGCCTTTTTCTTCAAGACTTGGCCTTTGGATCCAAAGCCATTCTTCTCGAACTTGACAAATTTCTTGAATCTTTGAAGCATCAAAATCATGTCTTCGTCCAAGTCACCTTTCTCCTCATTCCCTACCTTAGAAGCACTCAAAGCAATTCCTTTTTGCTTCTTTGAAGGAGTGGAGCTAGGACCCTTCCTAGACTCGTAAGCGAGAAGTCTACCTATTACCTCGCTCGGCTTCATGTCCTTAAAATCACTGTTTTCTTCTAAAGCCGTCACCTTAGACTCAAACCTCTCGGGAAGCGATCTCATTATCTTTTGCTTGATCCTTCTATCCGAGTAAGGGTCACCAAGTTGATGACTTTGGTTGACAATGTCCATCAACCTAATCTCAAAGTCGTTGAAGCACTCATTCTCCTCCATCCTAAGTGTCTCGAATTGAGTTTGGAAGACTTGAAGTTTGGAGTCCTTCACTACTTTGGTTCCCTCGTGTGCAACCTCTAAGATGTCCCATGCCTCCTTGGCTATCTTAGTGTTCTGAATCAGTTTGTACTGATTTTCGTCCACTGCACATATAAGGGCGTGCCATGCCTTTTGATTCCACTTGGACAACTCAAACTCGGGTTGTGTCCACTGTGCCTTAGGCTTGAGCACTTCTTCTCCTCCACCCGTGGGAGTCATCATAGGAGGCGAATATCCATCTTCAATGGCCATCCATGCCCTATCATGGATTTGACACACATATGCCTCCATCTTCCCTTTCCATTGGGAGTAATTTATGCCGGTGAGGAGGGGTGGCCTTGTGCTTGAAGCACCCTCATGGTTGCCACCATATCCACTCATTGTCAAATAATGAATGAATTCAAATGAATGCAAAATGTATGAATGAGCAAAAATCACACAAATGCAAAACACACCTAAAATGAGCTAGGATCACCTAAGTATATCTAGGAACCCGCTCTGATACCAATTGAAAAGAATACTCGGTGTGTTCTATATAAAGCTAGAGGGGGGATGAATAGATTTTAACGATTATTACTCAATTTTCGCATGCAAGTCAATTTTACGAAAATGCCCCTACTAGTCAAAAATACATACAAGTGTAATATAGTGTGGAATTTAAATAACACTTGATGTATACATGGAAACCCAACCACTGGGAAAAACCACGGGCTGTATAGTGCGCCACACTCGGAACTCGAAATCACTAATTGAAATGAAGTTTACAACCTATGTAGACCTCGTCTAACACTCCGGTCTGTAACCCCTCACTTCCACCCAGCGGGCCTTTATTAGCAACCCTATTCCAATTTGCTTGAGGCCTAAGCACTCTTAGCCTCAAGACTTACTTCTCAATGAAGAGAAACAACCTATGTGAATATATATGAATATTCAAATAACAAACAAGGCTAGGTAACCTTAGATGCTTATCTAGGATGATGAGATAATCAATTTAAATCAATCCTAGATATCAATTGCTAAATGACATGTCAAATAGCTTAGCTAATCAAGATTAATTAAAAACCTAATTAGCTATCACAATCAACACTCAATCATTTTCATCACAAATAATCTCTAACTTGTATCTAGCATATAATCAAAAGCATACAAGTAATTAAAGAGATGTATTAATATGAAAAACACTAAAGTAATATGAAATTAGTGAAAAACATACCAAATAAGATGTGATGATTCAAAACCATGCATGGATCAATTCTATGAAGGCATAGAAGATCAAATATGAAATTTGATGCAAAAGGGATTTGATTTGAGTGTTTAAAGTTGAGTTCTTGATTTGATTTTTTCTTAAAAATCTCTCTTGAATGTTTAGGGTTCTAAGGTCTCAAAAAACTTAATCAGAGAATGAGAAAATAAGATATTTATAGACATCAAGAATTGGGCAAGTGAAAAGACAATTTTGCCCCTGAAACGCACCGTTCGGCGGTTTCAATCGGCGGCCAGGCCGCCGATCACAACCCCCGAATTGAGCTCGTGAAGAACAGAGCATCAACGGCGGTTTCATTTGGCGGTTTCGTGACCGCCGATCCAACCGCCGAATTAGACCGAGAGATTAAAATCGATCAGGTATGAACGGCGGTTTCGAACGGCGGTCGTGACCGCCGATCTTGACCGCATAATTGCTTCAGACCAATCTGGACTGAAACGGCGGTTTCATTTGGCGGCCAGGCCGCTGATCACCAACAATGGTGAAAACCAAGGAGAAGCCAAGGGCATTCTCCATAGGCGGTCTTCGCGTGAAACCAAGCACTCATTAGTGCAAGCGCGGACGTTTCCGAACAATGTCGGGAAACGAATTATAAAGCACATATACATACAACAAGATATATCAACCAAAGTGCTAGTGTGTAAAGTGACATGTGAAGAGTATGCACACAAATGCAAGTATGCTAAGTGTGTGTGTGCTACTAATTCTCTTCAAAGAAAACCAAGCACAAGAGATTATACCTTTGGCGTGCTTGTATCTTGAGGTCATGGAAGGGCCTTTGATCTTCAACATTAAACACTTAGACTACCCTTACATTCAAAACCCCAACATGTGGTTTGACCATGAAATAAGCCAATCAACAAAACGGGAATCCTTACAAGCCAGAACCGACACCACCCATACTTCCAAGCAAAATTAGTGGCCAGAGAAGCCGTAAAAAGCTCAGCCTTAAACACAAACACCTGACCAAGAGGGATAGCAAAACAACCTTTCATAAAAGCCCGACATATATAGAAGACTCCCTGAGAACTCAAAGTGGTACCATCCGTATTGACTTTGATCTAACCAGGGGCCAAAGGCGACCAAATCACACTCTTGATAACTGGGCCCTAATAGGATGACCACGAAGACCGAACTGTCGAAGAATCATAAGATGATCCACACATTACGTATACAACCAATCTCCAGGCGATTAGCATTAGAAACTACACGCCAAACCAGAGAAAAAGCAGACCTGAAATCCATCGACTTACCATTAAAGGTCCACCGATTACGAGTAAACCATACACTCCAAACCACTGCATAGATAGCATCCACAAAACCTTGACCAGATCAATATAAGAAACCAATATGGCCTGTAAGAAAAAAGAATTCCAAGTGTCAGTAGAAATAGCCTCCTAAAGAACAACCGCCATGGGTTATCAGAGGAAAAGATGATTAGCCGACTCACTACTAACCCCACAAACATTGCATCAGAAAGCTAACTAAAATCCAGACCTACACAAGCGATCCTCCTTGGGAAGCCTCCTTGAGTTGCCTAAGAAGAAGCTGTAGAGGATGGAGAAATGGTCTCCACCACTGATTAATTCCCTTTATTTTAATGTCGATGGCTCGGTGAAGGGCTCTCCTGGTCCTGCAGGTATAGATGGTGTCTTACATGATCATGTGGGCAAGATTCTATGTGTTTTCTCTTCTCACATGGGTATCCAAGATGTTATTTTGGCAGAACTTTTGGCGATTCTGCCAGCGTGCGAGTTGTTTGGGTCAAAACCTGAACTGGCAAGTAGACCTATCACTGTCATAAGTGATTCTAAAACAGCTGTGAGTTGGGTTTTGGGTTGCATTCCTGGTAATAATAGTCATGATCAGGTTGTAGGCAATATTAGAAGTTGGCTGGACAGCTTCTATTTGGCTGCGGTTGAATTTCTTCTAAGAATGTCAAATTCTTTTGTTGATACCCTTGCTAAGAAAGGATTGCAGCCTAGTGTTGAAGAGCTGTGGTGGAGTGTGTCTTGAATTTTTTCTTTGTCTTTGCTTGTCTGCTTCCCTTTGTTATTGCCTTTTTCATTTTGGGGATTCTTGTGGGGCTTTTGTCCCCTGTTTTCTGTTGCGTTTTGGTTGTTTGTCTTCTGGTTGGGAGTATGGTTTGCTTTGCTTTTGTGGGTTGGTTTACATGGTTGTTTGCCTGGCTTGGTGCTTTCTTTTAATATGATTGCCTTTAAAATAAATAAAAAACAAAAAACAAAAAACAAAAGACGCCAGGTCAACGCCGAATGAGATGGCGAAATAAAACGAGACCAAACATCTTTGCACCCAAGGAACCTAAGGAGAGTCATGAATGAACCGAGAGTAAGCTACCTTCCAAGAAACTTGAGCATCCCAAGAATGAGCCTAAACCAAAGAGTCCGTGATAGGAGCAATAACAATTCGACAAATACCAAAACAGAGCTCCGGGAAGCAGGCTTAGAAACAATCGTCAAGAACCTACCTACCATTCTAAATAAAATCAGAAACCCTTGCCAGGAGAGGGCTAGCCAAGTAATTTGGAATCTCTAAAAGCTCCAATATAGGAATCCCATGCCAATTATCACGCCAAAATCCCGTTGAGAGTTCTCGCCAATAAGCCAGATACCTTTCTTTAGTAGAGTAGAATAATTAGCCCAAAGAGAGGACCATATTGAAGAAGTGACATACCATCTCTGAGATTTCTGAACATGTTTAAGATACCTCTCTCGAAGAAGCGAGTAAGCACAACTTCATTAGTCATAAACTTCCAAATGAACTTCCAGAAAAGTGAGTTATTCAATAACCTAAGGTCTTTCAAACCAAGACCTCTTTGAGAGTAAGGCCTGAAAGAACAAATAAAACTCGGTGTGTATGATAAATATATCTAGAGGGGGGATGAATAGATTTTAAGCTTTATTACCCAATTTTCACATGCAAGTCAATTTTACAAAAATGCCCCTAATAGTTAAAAAGACAAACAAGCGTAATATAGTGCGGAATTTAAATAACACTTGATGTATATGTGGAAACCCAACCACTGGGAAAAACCACGGGCTGTTTAGTGTACCACACTCGAACCTCGAAATCCACTAATTGAAATAGAGTTTACAACCTATGTAGACCTCGTCTAACACTCCGGTCAATAACCCCCCACTTCTACCACGCGGGCCTTTAAAAGTGGCTCTAGTCCTAATTGCTTGATGCCTTAGCAATCTTAACCCCAAGTCTTAAATCTCAATTAAGAGTTAATGCAACCTATGTGAATATGTAAAATACTCAAAATGCAATTTAAAGCTAGGTTACTCTAAATGCTTACATAGAATAATGATATGCAATTAATTCAATCCTAGATATTAAAAGCTAGATGACATGTCAAATAGCTTAGCTAATCAAGATTAATCAAAAACCTAATTAGCTATCACAATACAACACTCAATCAATTCTCTATTCTTGTATTTATCATATGATCAAAAACATACAAGTAAATTAAAAGAGAATGACTTGATAGTAAAATACTAAAATAAGATGAACTTAATAAAAATCTTACCAAGCAAGTTGTGATGATGCAAACCCATTCATGGATGAATGCAAGATGAACTTTGATGCACAAAGGTATGTATTTGAGTGTTTAAATGAGCAAACTTGGTTGCTTTTTCTCTCAAAATCTCTCTTTAAAATATAGGGTTCTTGATGATCAAAGAGTCATATTCAGAACAAGAGAAAGAGATGTATTTATAGGCATGAAATCAGAGCATGTGAAAATACAAGTTTGCCCTTGAAACGCACCGATCGGCGATTTCGATCGGCGGCTAGGCCGCCTTTTACAACCGCCGAATTGAGCCCGAGAAGAACAGAGCATCAACAGCGGTTTCATTCGGCTGTTTTGAAACCGCCGATTAAACCGCAGAATCAAACCCCGAGAGAAAAAACCAATCAGGTATGAACGGCGGTCATGACCGCCGATCTTAACCGTAGAATTGCTCCAGACATTTCTGGATGCAAAAGGCGGTTTCATTCGGTGGCCAAGCCGCCGATCATAACCGCCAATCACCAACAAAGGTGAAAACCAAGGAGAAGCCAAGGGCATTCTCCGTAGGCGGTCTTCGCGTAAAACCAAGCACATTCTAGTGCATGCGCGGACGTTTCCGAACACTATCAGGAAACGAATTACTAAGCACATATACACACAACAAGATATCAATCAAAGTGCTAGTGTGTAAAGTGACATGTGAAGAGTATGCACACAAATGCAAGTATGCTAAGTGTGTGTATGCATTCTAAGTCTCTTCAAAGGAAACTAAACACTAGAAGTATACCTTTGGAGTGCTTGTCCCTTGAGGTCTTGGAAGGGCCTTCGAGCTTGAAGTTCAATCACCTAAACTACCCTTACACAATAAACCCCAACATGTGGTTTGTCCACGAAATAAGCCAATCAAGATATGGGAATCCTTACAAGGCCTATAACAACGATCCCAAGCAACCCAAATCAACTTGGTCACCTCACAAGACCTTGTCCATAAAAAGTTCCTCAATTTGCGATTAATAAGCCACAGCAACGAAGAAGGCAACTTGTAAATCACAAAAGAATGAACTAAAGAACCAGTGATGACCGACTTGTTTAGAGTAGCATGACTAGCCAGGGAAAGGGCTTTACCCTTCCACTTAGCGAATTTAGACAGGATCTTATCTGCAGTAGGTTGTAGCATAGCCTTCCTAGGCTTATGCCGAAACAACGAGACCCTTAAATAAGAGAAAGGTAGCTGCACAATCTGCATACCAACCAAAGACTTCAAGCAACCAATACGAACAGAGAAACATAATAGCCGAAGTAGATGGAAGATTTACTCTAGTTAACCAACTAACCTGAGATATCATAATAAACCCCCAATGCATGGATGATATTCTTGAAGTTCCAAACTGTGCCTGTGTAAAAAAATTAGAACATCATCTACATAAAGTAAATGTGTAGGAGCCGAAAAACCCCTTGGAGAAGAAATCGGCAAAATTTGAGAGGAATCTACCATCTTCGTCAAAAGTCTACTAAAGAAGTCCTCCACAATCTCAAACAGAAAAGGAGATAAGAGATATCCCTGACGAACCCCTCTAAAGCTGCGTGTTAGGATTTTGAGTTTAGTTGGCATTATTCTATATCAAAATGTTATTTTCTCTGTATTGTTTAGTTGTCCTAGTTGTGTAGTTTATCAAGCTTCAAAGAAGATGGACAACGGTTCAAGCAAAGTGATAACTTCGTACGAGAAAAGCGCTATTGACTACAAAGGCAATAATACCTCTTTCCTCTTACAAGGCTTAGGTGCACACACACACAATTCATTCATAAGTGTCCCTGCATCATAAAGCCAAATTAGTATAACACATTCACATGTTTTAGTATGCTCATGCATTGATCTCATATTGTCATACATTGTAGAAATGCATGTACTAGGACTATGTCTAGGAAATTGCATGCTTGTGTGATCTTGTGTTTATTTGTTTGTGTGTAAGTGATTTGGACTTGAATACGTTCTTAAATGATTCCTTGTTGAGTTTCAGCCGTTTCAAATCCTCACTCATTAGATTTCGAGTTCAAATTAGGAAGTTACGAAACTTTACGTTCTCTTATAATGCATTGTTTTCATCTTCGTATATTGAGTCGAGTTCACATCCATTTGTCAAAGTTTCATAGTCGTTATCGTGTGTTAGTGAGTTACGGTTTGTAATCCGGAAATAGATTCAAATTCCGAGTTCAGAGGCCAAAGGACGGTCGAAGAGCGTGAGTAAAAGAACGAAAGGTTGAAGACCAACCTTGAGAGACTTCCCGTGGAGGCGTGTGGCCACCACGGGAAGGAGGCCTCTCAGCCTTCCCGTGGTGGCCACGTGCCTCGATAGGGACAACCAAGAAGGTCCTCCCAAAATGGGTCCCATCCTTTTTAGTTTTCCCTCCTATTTTCTTTTAAATACTCCCTCTCTCTCACTTTCACATTTCAACCATTTTCAAGAGCAAATATGCAGATTTTCTCTCTAGATTTTCCCAACTTCCAAACACCATATCTCTCTCATCTTTCATCCGATTTGAGTGATTCAAGTTGGAGAATGAAAATGTACAATATACTATTATACGCGTGCGTGTCTTTTAAAGATGACTTAAAGGGTATGTGAATGGGTTGTTAATCCGTTATTACCAAATTTTTTGGATTAGTCAATATTACAAATATAACCCAAATTCACAAAACAATAATCAAGTGTAATATGGTGCGGAAATTAAACGACAATTGATTTTACGTGGAAACCCTCAACAGGGAAAAACCACGGGCTGGTAAGTATGCCACATTCGAACCTCGAATCCACTAATTGTGATAGCGTATAAGTTATGTTCTTGGGATCCAACTTATACGAGATCGTAAGAACAAACTGTTAGTGTTGTCTCAAGCATCATATTTTGATAAAATATTAATCAAGTTTGCGATGCAAAACTCCAAGAAAGGTAATCTGCCTTCTCGTCATGGAGTTACTCTTTCTAAAGAGCAGTGTCCTAAAACACCTCAAGAGGAAGAGAATATGAGACACATTCCCTATGCCTCTGCAGTAGGCAGTCTTATGTATGCTATATTATGTACTAGGCCTGACATATGCTATGCAGTGGGAGTGGTCAGTCGGTATCAGTCTAACCCAGGATTAGATCATTGGGTAGCAGTTAAACACATTCTTAAGTATCTTAGGAGAACGAGAACCTATATGCTTGTATATTCTGGTAGGGATTTGATTCCTATTAGCTACACTGATTCTGATTTTCAATTAGACAAAGACAGTCGAAAGTCGACGTTTAGGTCAGTGTTTACCATTGGTGGTGGAGCCATAGTTTGGAGAAGCATCAAACAATCCTACATTGCTGATTCCACTATGGAGGCTGAATACGTGGCTGCCTGTGAAGCAGCTAAAGAAGCAGTCTGGCTCCAAAAGTTTTTATCTGATCTAGAAGTTGTTCCAGGTATGGAAAAACCCATGACACTTTATTGTGATAACAGTGGAGCCGTGGCTAATTCGAAAGAACCTAGAAGCCACAAAAGAGGGAAGCATATAGAGCGAAAGTATCACCTTATAAGAGAGATTGTCCATCGTGGCGATGTGTCTGTTCTGAAGACAACCTCGCAGATCCCTTCACAAAGACTCTTCTTGCAAAGAGTTTTGAAGGCCATCTAGATGGACTGGGGTTAAAGGACATGTCTCATCTGCTTTAGGGCAAGTGGGAGATTGTTGGGGATAATGCCTTAAGAACACATGTTGTTGATCTTCATGCTGAATTAATAATTAGATTGACATTCTATTATATATTTGTGTGCATTTGATGTTATTAATAACATAAAATTCCATGATTATTAAATGTAATATTAAACATAGTATATAAGTCGTTATATACATAAGGATTATGTTTAATATAATAATCATAATTGTCTGTAATTGATAATTAAAGTTGGGATCTTTAATTAATTAAAATTACTAGTATGGTTTATTCCCATTAAGAATGGAACAGTTTTATCCGAACTGTTGATGTGGTGACATTAGAATGAAGGTACTTTGTATAATAAGATTATACAAGACATGAACACGATAAATTGGAATCTTTAATAATCTCCATCTTGAAATAAAGTATTCCCTTTTATCAATCAGATAGTCATATATGGAACGATCTTAATCATGAGTATTTAACAGACTCCTACTTATAGAGTTGTGTCTTTTGACTTACTCGATATGGTTTGCTCTAATTGCCAAACCTAAAAACCTTGTATCTTGGAGACATGATAATATACAAGATGGAATCCATTCCTTCTTAATTAAAGTAGACAAACAGTTCTCTTGAGTAAATGATTCGGGTCTTGAACGATAGAGCGCTCAATTTATGATAAGATCATAAATAATTGTTCATTAGAGAATCACGGGCACTCAAGGATAAAGATGTAATTGAGAGGTCAACGGATTTGAACCTAGCTCATATTACGAACTGTTTATGGAGGATTGATCTATATGTAATGATTATATCAATGGACTATTCGATTCCTATTCGAGTAATTAATTCTATAATAACAAGAGTGCAGTTCCAGTTTTTTAGTGGAATAAATCTAGAATTAATAAATCTAATATTTAATTAAAGAGTTTAATTAAATATTGAAGATTTATTGGAGCTCGAAATTATAGGTCCATGTGTCCCTATACCATCTCTATAACACTGTATTGAACATTAAGGTATACTGAGGCTTAGTGATTAATTTGGAATTAATCATCTATACATAAAGAAGTTTATGTATTATTTATTAAATAATGTTTGATTATTTAATTATATATATTAAATAATATTTTGGTTATTTAATCATATATATAATATAATAGCTTGATTATTTTATTATATATATTACAATTTGATTGTTTAATATATATATATATATATATATATATATATATAAAGGGTGCCGGTGGTGAAAATTGCACCACCCAAAAGATTTCTTGTTAATTATTGATGTCAATAGTCAATAAGGGGTGGGTTATATTATTATTACTAATAGTCAAATTGGAGTATATGGCAAGGCAAGCAATTAGTCCTCTTGTTTTTCTACTTGTGCAGATTTTGTTGTTGTTTTTTCTTCATTGCATTTATAATTAGGTTGAAAAACAAGTTCCTATTCTATGCTTCTTTTTACCACCACCCTAGTTTAATTATTGTTGAAAACAAAACTTCACCACACATATATATATAGCTCTCTCATTCTCTCTCGGGTAAGGACATGGAAGCATACAAAAGGGTTTTTGTTTGATTGAATTTTTCATATTTAGCTTGATAAAACAAGACAAGAAGGGTACTTGTTTTGAGAAAAACACAAGTTCTTAACAAGAGAGAGTGATAACAAAAGAGAAATATTATTTTTAAGATCTAAGCCTCTAAAGAATGTTGTGAAAGTGTCTCTCAATATTTTTCTAGTTGTCTCAAGTGTTGAGTACACAACAAGTACGGAAATTTGAGAGTTGAATTTTTCTATTCAATATCGAGACGCCCACTCGTCGGTTCTTTGGTGTTGGAGATTCGGTGTGAAAGAACTTGGTTCGAGGGAATCACGAAGATTTTATAGTGGAGGAACTCGGTTCGAGTGAATCACGGAAAGTCTACAAGGGTAACTATTTCCTTCCTTATTATTTATAGTTAAATATTAGAATCAATATAATTTCAACGATCCGGCTAAAACGTTTTTTTTGTTTTTACGAAAAATTTTAAAAACCAGGCCCACCGCCCTTCCGCTGTGCGGATACCGATTCCGGTTCCCGGAACCAACAATAATAGCTTAGCTATGTTAAGGATAACCAATCCTAAATACAATAGCTATCACAAATAACCCACAAACATTCGAAAGATTAACTAGTTGATTAAAAGACAATCTATCAACCTAGTTATCAATATATCACACAAGAATGTTTATGGCATAGCTTTTAGGCAATAGTGACCTAATCAATTAGGCTATCAAAAATTAACCCAATCAACACATACAAGTAATAAATGAGATAAAATTGACAAGTAAAAACACAAATTATGTAAGATAATAGTGTTCAACTTACCATACATGTCTGTTGAAGTAGACCCATGCATTAGCACATGCTAGATGATGTTTAGATAATGATTTATGCATGTGAAAATGGGTTGGGAGAGTTAAAGAAGCAATCTTGGTGCTTTCTCTCACTACAGAACTCTTAATCTCTCTCTAGGGTTTTGTAGTTTTTGTTCCTTGAATACAAATGAGAGAAAGAGATCTATTTATAGTGCTTAGATGATAGCCCTATAAATTTCATGAATTTCCCTTCAAAAATGACCCAAATCAGACTCCAAATGAGTAAGATATGGTCAAATTATGAAACAGGGGCAAAGCAGTGCGCTGGTCCATTGCGCTGGTATGCAACCCGCGCAAGAACCCACGCACTGGCAAATCAGCACATCAGCTCGAGATTCGAGTGCCCCAACACATAACCAAACGACATCGAAACCTTTCATATGATATATCGTTGGAACGGTATGGAAGTGTACTTTCCATTACACTTTATGGATTGACATTTCGATGTCTGTAGAAAGAGTTATGGTCATTTTAGTGACCAAAGGTCATATTTGAACAATAACAATATTGCCAAAACTCATGGTATAAGACCATGTGACCCAAGACCAATCCAAGAGAGGAAGATAGACCTTTCTAATGGTCACACATCGCGTTGAGACAAGCACACCATCGTGCAAGCGCGGACATTTCTGATCACTCAAACGGAAATGAATTACACCATGCTTAAGACTAACATGAAGTGCAAGTGTGTGTTAGGATTATGCTCAATAGCAAGAGTGTAATGTTGTAATTAACAATCTTTTTCATATTAATAAAGTGATTTCTGGTTTAACAAATCTTATAGCATTTATAGTTTAATATTATAATTGTCAAAGTAAATAATCATAAGGTCTAAAGACTATGAGAAAAGAAGAATTGTTCGTACATCTGGATATGTATGTGGTAGACATAATTCTTTAGTTAGTCTTGAATATTGTTCACAACTTAAGTTAAAGGTTGGGCACATTTATCTTGTTAAAGTTGTAGAATTCTTTTGCTAGCATTTGAGTGGGATCAAATGAGATATGATGAGTCTAAAATCATCGGAGTGTCTTCGAGCAAAAGAATCTAGTGCACTGGGTGCATTGAACTGGATCACAATGAAAAGATTTATCTAGAACCGTCAATAGATAATAGTCTTTTCATTATCAGGACAATCGGAGAGTCTATCTTAATCCTGAGATAAATGATGGACTTATGGTTGCAAGTGGTATCATTTGAGTTATCAATGAGTACGATTATATCGCATAGTCTATCCTCGATAGTTTGGTGATATTCATTTGTTAATCGATAGAGGACTTCATTTATAGATATGGACATCGTGGCTCCATTTAATAAATGAGAGTATAATATCATCATATGGATGTTTTGAGGTAATTGGATATTAAATCTCAACGTTGAGTTTTCGATAGTGTCTATTGAAAACATGGCTTCTGGACAAGTCAAAATATCCAAGTTCAAAACGTGGTCATATGAGTAAATATGGTAACTTGGAGAGTTATAGGCGGTCTATGAACTCTTGGCGATTACTAATATTAATCACGAGGATACACTATCTCCAACATGATTGGCTAGGGTATGAATGAGGAACATCTTCCTTTTCTGTCTTTATTTAAGAGTTCAATTTTAGCTATTTAGTGGAATGAGTTAAAGTTAATGGATCGGACCTAAGTGAATCATTTGTTGATTGTGATTAGGTTATGTCTATTGAAGCTTAAATTTAGATAGCCCGCCAAGATCCTCAATCCACACGGACTTGCATGGATCACTTGATATATTCTACCGGACCAATTATGGGTCCATCTAGAATTGCATTTAATATATTAAGAATATAATTTGTACATTATTTATGTAATGGGCTGCTCAATTATATTTATATATTAATGCGTGGCATGTGGGCTTGTTTCTTTTAGTAAGAATGGGTCTGGTTCACATGTGGGCTTTTTATTTAAAGTCCAATGGATTAAATGAAATAAGAAAATAATATAAGGCCCAATTTTAGACAAGTGGGGCGGCAAGGTTAATATATTAGCCTATATATTATTTTGTTTCATTGTTTAATTAAATAAGAATTAATTAATTTATTAATTAATTGTTTAATTAAGAAACAAATCTTTTTCTGAACAGGAAATATATTTCCTAGAGTTATACTATTGTTAGTAGTATACTAAAAGTAAAAGACTTATTTGGTAAGAAAATAAATAATTAAGTTTATTTATTTAATCAAATAGGAAGTCTTTTATTTTGGTCAATAAAAGAATAAAAATACTTATGAGTTGGATTAGGGTTAGGAGTCTAATTACATGTGAATTTGGGTACAACACAAGTCCTCTTTTGTAGAGGAAATTGCGGCAACCCTAGGAATTCTATATGAAGAATTCGGCAACCCTAATTGGCATGGGAGAAGAATTTTCGGCCACTTTATATTAAATAAGATGTAGGGTTCGGCCACCCCTAAGTTAATGACTACATGAATCAATTTTCTTCTTCATCTCAACTCATAGAAAAGTATTAATTTTTATTCTATTAAAAAACATAAAAGAGTGAATAGATTATTCTTTGATGGTACACTAATTGCTTGTTCATCAATAAGCTTGTGTGTACAACATCGATTGAGGTTCACGCGAGTTTCGATCATAAGATTGAGAACTCAAAAGTGACCGGAATAATCTTAGTCTTCTTTTGATTGTTTTTGTGACTAACAAAGAAAAAGAAAAGTTTGTTTGTCCATTCTCAGGTTTGCAATTCAAAGAAAAGGGAGACCACGCTCCTAGGTGATCCACGTTCGTGCTAGGATTGAAGATCTTGCGGATTACCATCGACGTAAGTCAATCAGATCACGCGACAAAAGGTATTCTTCTTTTGTTAGATAATATATATGTTTAATTGATTAAAGGGTTTAAGGTTCATAAAAAGGAAAAATTTTAAAAGTTACTAAATCTATTTTTAGTCTCGCTTCCGCTGCGTGTACTACGGTATTTTTCCCTACAATTGGTATCATAGCCTAGGTTGAACCCTCTTAATTAATTAACGTATATATACGTGGATCTATTTCTTTTTATTGTGATTATGCATGTTTAGAAAGAGATGGCACTCTAGGTATTCGCATATATAATTACATGTGATGTATGGATTTATATATGTTTTATGTGGATTGTTGTTGCTCGATTTTGGTCCTAGATTTTCAATGTAATTATTGTTTCGGAGTTGTAACAAGAAGGGTGGTCTATCATCGCCATAATTCATTCTTGGTAGTTGCTAGGTTTTATTTTTTTTTTATTTTAAGTGCAGTTTTTACTGCAGTTTTTATTTATTTATTATGTGCAGTTTTTTGTTTGTAAATATACTGCAGTGATTAAAAATAATAATAATAATAATAATACTGCAGTATTTTATTATTTATATTGCTGTAAAGTATTCGGGTATTGAAGATTCGAAGACACGAAGAAAAACGAAGCAACCGGAACCAAGTACGAGCACCGTGCGCACCCTAGGAGTGGATTGGGCTGCGCATGGCTGGCCCAAACTTTGTGGGCTGCGCACGGCAGCCCTGGGAGGTTTCATGGGCTGCGCACAGCAGCCCCTTTGTGGGGTTGTGGTGTGTGTCGCCCATGGGTGGAGGCCGAAGGATGAGCGTATGGTTGATGGGTCACTTGAATATCTTGTATTCCTAAAACAAATTGTAATTTACTTGTTTTTCTAGGATGGGCCAAAATTATTGCTATTTAATTTATGCTTAAATATTACAATATTAGTTATTGTATGATAACATGACATATAGAATAGGAGTGCCACTCATATATCTCTTTTGGTATGAACATGCATTGAATGATTTAGGTATCTAAATTGGCATCTAGATAACTTGGTAAATCATTCTATGGGATTTAATCACACGCCTTAAATAATTGAGTGGGAGAAGGTGTTTTTGTAACACCTATGGCCTCCAAGGTTAGTTGAGCTTTATTATTTATTGGTAATCCCCCCAAGGGGTGTCCATGAATGGAATCTAGCAATAAACATCCTTACAAGGATAGACTAGACAATGGACTCAAACGAGATCTACTCCCCAATGAGGGATTTTCGTGAGAGAAAATTGAGGGTCGATATCTTGGTAACACACTCAATGTAATTTTATTGATATCCTCCCAAGAGTTCTTGTCAGTAAAATTGCAAGGCTAAATTTGAAAACGCTGGTTGTTATGTTAACAATTAGGTGGGACCTAGTCTAACTAGTAAATGGTGCGAACTCCCAAAGGAGGCGTAACATTTATGGGTGTTGGATCACCGTTGAATTTTTATGATTGAGTTATTTTTTAATTCAAGATAAATATTTAAAAGTGCTTTATCATGATTATTTACTTATATATGTTTTGTTTTATTCAGAAATCATGACCCCATCACTTATGAACATCCTGAAAGATAACACTTTAACTGGAGATAATTATGTCACATGGAAAAGGAAAATTGGGTTGTTGCTGCAAAGTGAAAAACATATGTTTGTTCTAACTACTCCTAAACCACCTGCTCCTAATAATGAATCTAGCATAATGTATAAAGATGAGTATGAGCAGTGGAAGACTTCAGATGATATGGCCAAATGTTATATTATGGCCACTATCTCCGACGTGTTGCAACAGCAGCATGAAGGAATGGAGTCCGCTGCTGATATAATGATGTCTCTAGAGGAGATGTTTGCTATGAAGTCCATGATGACTAAGAGAGAGGCAGTGACTGCTTTTATGAATCTTAGAATGAAACCTGGACAGGCTGTGAAAGATCACATGATGAAAGTCATAGCACATCTCAACATTGCTGAACTGCATGGCGCTGAGATAGATGGTGAGACAAAAATTGATATGGTTGTCAATTCATTGTCAAATTCCTTTGATCAGTTCAAATTGGACTACACTTTGAACAAAAAGGAATACACCTTACAAGGCCTGATGCAAGATGTTCAAAGTGCTGAAAAGATCCTTGTGAAAGGCAAGGGTCAGGAGATTCATATGGTTGGTAAAGTTGCTACTGTTAAGGCCCGTCAAAAGGTTAAGAAACAACAGAAGAAAAAACAATTTGGGCCTACCAAGAGGAGACCAAGAAAGTAACCAAGATCAAAGGGAAATGCTTCCTTTGTGGTGAAAAGGGACATTGGAAAAGTAATTGCCCAAAGTCCCAGAAAAAGAAGGAAGATGGTAATGTTAATTATCTTGAAACATGTTTTCTGGCAGATTCTACTGATTCTTAGATCATAGACTCTGGAGCCACTAATCATGTTTGTTATTCCTTGCAGGGGTTCCAAGAAAGGAGAAGGCTAAGTAAGAATGAAATCAATTTGTGCTTGGGCAACGGAACGTTAGTGTCTGCAAGTGCAGTGGGAGATATTAGAGTTTATTTGGATTCTAGAAGGCATTTAGATTTAATAGACGTTTATTATGTACCTCAATTCAAGAGGAATTTAATTTCAGTTTCTTGTTTGAATAAATTTGGATATTCGGTTACTTTTAATAAAGTCTTTATTATTAGTAAGAATGACAAAATTATTTGCCAAGGTACATTGGAAAACGGTCTATACTTTTTGCATAGAAATATCTCTCACTCGTTAGACACAGAATTAACGGAACCTAATCATAAAAGAGTAAAATTATCAATAGATGAAACCTACCTATGGCATTTACGCCTAGGTCATATTAACCTTAATAGGATTAAAATATTGGTATATGACGGACCTTTAAGTGACTTAAAGGTTGATGATCTACCAACTTGTGAATCTTGTTTGGAAGGTAAAATGACCAAAAGGTCGTTCTCTGCCAAAGGTGCAAGAGCCACTGAATGTTTAGGATTGATACACACTGATGTATGTGGACCTATTACTTCATCACCTTCACAGATGATTGTAGGGAAAAATACCTTAGTACACGCAGCGGAAGCGAGACTAAAAAATAGATTTAGTAACTTTTAAAAATTTCCCCTTTTATGAACCTTAAACCCTTTAATCAATTAAACACATATATTATCTAACAAAAGAATAATACCTTTTGTCGCGTGATCCGATTGACTTACGTCGATGGTAATCCGATCTTCAATCCTAGCACGAACGTGGATCACCTAGGAGCGTGGTCTCCCTTTTCTTTGAATTGCAAACCTGTGAATGGACAAATAAACTTTTCTTTTCTTTTCTTTGTTAGTCACAAAAACAACCAAAAGAAGACTAAAATTATTCCGGTCACTTTTGAGTTCTCAATCTAATGATCGAAACTCGCGTGAACCTAAATCGATGTTGTACACACAAGCTTATTGATGAACAAGCAAATAGTGTACCATCAAAGAATAATTTATTCACTCTTTTATGTTTTTTTAGCAGAATAAAATTACTGATCTCTATGAATTAAGAAGAAGAAGAAAAATTGTCTCTCAAGCACAAAGCATAGGGTGGCCGAATTCTATACATATGAATATATAGGTGGCCTAAATTTTCTTCTCTTTTCCTATTAGGGTTGCCGAAATCTTGCTCTCATTTTCTACTAGGGTTGCCGCAAATCACACTCCTAAAAGGAGTTTGTGTTGCACCCTAATTTCCATAAAAGAATAGACTTCAAACCCTAATCCAACCCATAGATATTTTATTCTTTTTATTGACTAAAATAAAAGACTTCTTATTTGATTAAATAAATAAAATTAATTATTTATTTTCTTACCAAATAAGTCTTTTACTTTTAGTATACTACAAACAATAGTATAAGACTAGGAATCATATTTCCTAATCAGAAAAGATTTGTTTCTTAATTAAACAATTAATTAATAAATTAATTAATTCTTATTTAATTAAAACAATGAAAACAAAATAATATCTTAGGTTAAAATATTAACCTTGCCGCCCCACTTGAATAAAATTGGGCCTAATATTATTTTCTTATTTCATTTAATCCATTGGACTTTAAATAAAAAGCCCACATGTGAACCAGAACCATTCTTACTAAAAGAAACAAGCCCACATGTCTTTTATTAATATATTAATATAATTGAGCAGCCCATTACTTAAATAATGTGCAAATTATATTCTTAATATATTAAATGCAATTCTAGATGGACCCTTAAATTGGTCCGGTAGAATATATCAAGTGATCCATGCAAGTCCGTGTGGATTGGGGATCTTGGCGGGCCATCTAAATTTAAGCTTCAATAGACATAACCTAATCACAATCAACAAATGATTCACTTAGGTCCGATCCATTAATTTTAACTTATTCCACTAAAGAGCTAAAATTGAACTCTTAAATAAAGATAGAAAAGGAAGATGTTCCTCATTCATACCCTAGACAATCATGTTGGAGATAGTGTATCCTCGTGATTAATATCAGTAATCGCCAAGAGTTCATAGACCGCCTATAACTCTCCAAGTTACCATATTTACTCATATGACCACGTTTTAAACTTGGATATTTTTGACTTGTCCAGAAGCCATGTTTTCAATAGTCACTATCGAAAACTCAACGTTGAGATTTAATATCCAATTACCTCAAAACATCCATATGATGATATTATACTCTCATTTAATAAATGGAGCCACGATGTCCATATCTATAAATGAAGTCCTCTATCGATTAACAAATGAATATCACCAAACTATCGAGGATAGACTATGCGATATAATCGTACTTATTGATAACTCAAATGATACCACTTGCAACCATAAGTCCATCATTTATCTCAGGATTAAGATAGACTCTCCAATTGTCCTGATAATGAAAAGACTTTTATCTACTGACGGTTATAGATAAAGTATTTCATTGTGATCCAGTTCAATGCACCCAGTGCACTAGATTCTTTTGCTCGAAGACACTCCGATGATTTTAGACTCATCATATCTCATTTGATCCCACTCAAATGCTAGCAAAAGAATTCTACAACTTTAACAAGATAAAGGTGCCCAACCTTTAACTTAAGTTGTGAACAATATTCAAGACTAACTAAAGAATTGTGTCTACCATATACATATCCAGATGTACGAACAATTCTTCTTTTCTCATTGTCTTTAGACCTTATGATTATTTACTTTGACAATTATAATATTAAACTATAAATGCTATACGATTTGTTAAACCAGAAATCACTTTATTAATATGAAAAAGATTGTTAATTACAACATTACACTTTTGCTATTGAGCATAATCCTAACAATCTCCCACTTGCACTATAGCAAATGTGTCATATCTCTCCAGCCCATGTTCTCTAGATGCCCATTGAAACTCTTCTGAGTTAGAGCCTTTGTGAAGGAATCCGCTAGATTTTCTACTGACGCGATTTTGGTAATCGTCACGTCACCTCTTTGAACAATCTCCCTTAAAAGATGATACTTTCTTTTAATGTGTTTACCTCTCTTGTGACTTCTTGGTTCTTTCGAATTAGCCACTACTCCACTGTTGTCACAGTAGATAGTGATCTGCTTATTCGCACTAGGAACCACTTCTAAGTCAATCAAGAATTGGCGGAGCCAAACAGCCTCTTTGGCAGCCTCGCTTGCAGCAACATACTCAGCTTCCATGGTGGAATCAGCAATACAAGATTGCTTGATACTCCTCCATATAACTGCTCCTCCTCCAATAGTAAACGTAGCCCCTGATGTGGATTTTCTGGAGTCAGAATCTGATTGGAAATCAGAATCTGTATACCCAATGGGAATCAAATCCCCTCCAGAGTATACAAGCATATTATCTCTCGTTCTCTTAAGATACTTGAAAATATGCTTGACTGCCGTCCAGTGATCAGGACCAGGTTTCGATTGAAACCTGCTAACTATGCCAACAGCAAAACAAATATCTGGTCTAGTACAGAGCATTGCATACATGAGACTTCCAACTGCCGAGGCATATGGAACTCTACTCATGAATTGCTCTTCATGCTCATTCTTAGGAACTTGTTCCTTAGAAAGCTTGATTCCATGTCTGAAAGGTAACATACCTTTCTTGGAATCCTGCATGCAAAACCTAGACAAGATTTTATCTATGTATGAAGCTTGGGATAATGCAATCGTTTTATTCTTTCTATCCCTTATTACTTGGATACCTAGAATAAAACTTGCTTCTCCTAAGTCCTTCATATCAAATTGTTTTGCTAACCATTCTTTTACTGATGTCAATACACCTACATCGTTTCCAATGAGTAGTATATCATCAACATAAAGAATCAGGAAAACCAACTTGTCGCCCTTAATCCTTTTGTATACACAAGGTTCGTCAGGATTCTGAATT
The DNA here is from genome assembly GCA_008009225.1 of Acer yangbiense. Classification (NCBI taxonomy): domain Eukaryota; kingdom Viridiplantae; phylum Streptophyta; class Magnoliopsida; order Sapindales; family Sapindaceae; genus Acer; species Acer yangbiense. The sequence goes on from CM017771.1 coordinate 25,837,577, forward strand.
CGTCAGGATTCTGAATAAATCCAAAACCTTTGACAGCTTGATCAAACCTTATGTTCCAGGATCTGGATGCTTGCTTCAATCCATATATGGATTTCTGCAACTTGCATACCTTTTCCATTTGGCCCTTTTCAATGAATCCCTCTGGTTGCATCATGTAGATGCTTTCGTCAAGACTTCCATTAAGGAAAGCTGTCTTGACGTCCATTTGCCAAATCTCTAGATCTAAAGATGCTGCAATGGATAAGAGTATCCTAATGGATTTAAGCATGGCCACAGGAGAGAAGGTTTCCTCGTAATCGATACCTTCTTTCTGTGTATACCCTTTAGCTACCAATCTAGCTTTAAAGGTTTCCACCTTTCCGTCCATACCTCTTTTCCTCTTGTATACCCACTTGCACCCAATGGGTTTTATCCCCTTAGGCAAGTCTACAAGGGACCAGACTTTGTTATCGAACATAGATTCAATCTCAGATTGCATTGCCTTTTGCCAATGGCGACTATCAACATCCTCCATAGCTTCCTTGTACGTATAGGGATCATCGTCGTCCGGGAGATTCTCCACTGATTCTCCCAGACCGATGTATCTTTCGGGTTGTGTTCTAACCCTCCCACTACGACGAGGAATGGTAGGTTGTTGATCTTGTGTTGGATCGGAACTTACAATTGGGTTAGGTTGTGTAACCTCTCGTGGAATTGTATCTCCTGACATCTCACTCAGGACAATTCTACTTATAGGCACAAAATCATTCATATAGTCCTTTTCCAGAAATTTAGCATTTGTCGAAACAAATACTTTAAGATCTGAAGGACTATAGAAATAATATCCTTTAGTTTCTTTTGGATACCCTACAAATATACATGTTTCCGAACGGGACTCCATCTTTTCTGTCTTTCCTTTTAACACATGCGCAGGACAACCAAATATCCTTAAGTGTTGTAAACTAGGCTTGCGCCCAGTCCACAACTCATGCGGTGTTTTAGGAACAGACTTAGATGGTACATCGTTTAGAATGTATATAGCAGTTTGTAAAGCATATCCCCAAAAAGAAATAGGAAGTGTTGAATAACTCAACATAGACCTAACCATATCCAAAAGAGTTATATTTCTCCTTTCTGCTACCCCATTCTGTTGAGGTGTACCTGGTGCAGAAAACTGAGAAACTATCCCATTATCAAAAGATATTGCTGAAACTCACCAGATAGATATTCTCCACCACGATCAGATCTCAAGATTTTTATGTGTTTCTCAAGCTGATTTTCCACTTCAGCTTTGAATGCTTTGAACATGTCAAAAGCATCCGACTTATGTCTCATGAGATACACATAACCAAATCTCGAGTAATCATCCGTGAAGGTGATGAAGTACTCATATCCACCTTTAGCTTCAATGCTCATAGGTCCACATACATCAGTGTGTATCAATCCTAAACATTCAGTGGCTCTTGCACCTTTGGCAGAGAACGTCCTTTTGGTCATTTTACCTTCCAAACAAGATTCACAAGTTGGTAGATCATCAACCTTTAAGTCACTCAAAGGTCCGTCACATACCAATCTTTTAATCCTATTAAGGTTAATATGACCTAAGCGTAAATGCCAAAGGTAGGTTTCATCTGTTGATAATTTTACTCTTTTATGATTAGGTTCCGTTAATTCTGTGTCTAACGAGTGAGAGATATTTCTATGCAAAAAGTATAGACCGTTTTCCAATGTACCTTGGCAAATAATTTTGTCATTCTTACTAATAATAAAAACTTTATTAAAAGTAACCGAATATCCAAATTTATTCAAACAAGAAACTGAAATTAAATTCCTCTTGAATTGAGGTACATAATAAACGTCTATCAAATCTAAATGCCTTCTAGAATCCAAATAAACTCTAATATCTCCCACTGCACTTGCAGACACTAACGTTCCGTTTCCCAAGCGCAAATTGATTTCATTCTTACTCAGCTTTCTCCTTTCTTGGAACCCCTGCAAGGAATAACAAACATGATTAGTGGCTCCAGAGTCTATGATCCAAGAATCTGTAGAATCAGCCAAAAAACATGTTTCAACATAATTTACATTACCTTCTTCCTTCTTATTTTGGGACTTTGGGTAATTTCTCTTCCAATGTCCCTTTTCACCACAAAGGAAGCATTTCCCTTTGATCTTGGTTACTTTCTTGGTCTCCTTCTTGATAGGCCCAAGTTGCTTTTTCTTCTGTTGTTTCTTGACCTTTTGACGGGCCTTAACAGTAACAACTTTACCAACCATATGAATCTCTTGACCTTTGCCTTTCACAAGGAACTTTTCAGCACTTTGAACATCTTGCATCAGGCCTTGTAAGGTGTATTCCTTTTTTGTTCAAAGTGTAGTCCAATTTGAACTGATCAAAGGAATCTGACAATGAATTGACAACCATATCATTCTTTGTCTCACCATCTATCTCAGCGCCATGCAGTTCAGCAATGTTGAGATGTGCTATGACTTTCATCATGTGATCCTTCACAGCCTGTCCAGGTTTCATCCTAAGATTCATAAAAGCAGTCACTGCCTCTCTCTTAGTCGTCCTAGACTTCATAGCAAACATCTCCTCTAGAGACATCATTATATCAGCAGCGGACTCCATTCCTTCATGCTGCTGTTGCAACACATCGGAGATAGTGGCCATAATGTAACATTTTGCCATATCATCTGAAGTCTTCCACTGCTCATACTCATCTCTATACATTATGCTAGATTCATTATTAGGAGCAGGTGGTTTAGGAGTAGTTAGAACAAACTTATGTTTTTCAGCTTGCAGCAACAACCCAATTTTCCTTTTCCTTGTGACATAATTATCTCCAGTTAAAGTTTTATCTTTTAAGATGTTCATTAGGGATGGGGTCATGATTTCTGAATATAACAAAAATATATATGAGTAAATAATCATGATAAAGCACTTTCGAATATTTATCTTGATTTAAATAAATAACTCAATCATAAAAATTCAACGGTGATCTAACACCCATAAATGTTACGCCTCCTTTGGGAGTTCGCACCATTTACTAGTTAGACTAGGTCCCACCTAATTGTTAACATAACAACCAGCGTTTTCAATTTTAGCCTTGCAATTTTACTGACAAGAACTCTTGGGAGGATATCTATAAAATTACATTGAGTGTGTTACCAAGATATCGACCCTCAATTTTCTCTCACGAAAATCCCTCCTTGAGGAGTAGATCTCGTTTGAGTCCATTGTCTAGTCTATCCTTGTAAGGATGTTTATTGCTAAATTCCATTCATGGACGCCCCTTGGGGAAATTACCAATAAATAATAAAGCTCAACTAACCTTGGAGGCCATAGGTGTTACAAAAACACCTTCTCCCACTCAATTATTTAAGGCGTGTGATTAAATCCCATACAATGATTTACCAAGTTATCTAGATGTCAATTTAGATACCTAAATCATTCAATGCATGTTCATACCAAAAGAGATATATGAGTGGCACTCATATTCTATATGTCATGTTATCATACAATAACAAATATTGTAATATTCATAAATTAAATAGCAACAATTTTGGCCCATCCTAGAAAAACAAGTAAATTACAATTGTTTAGGAATACAAGATCTTCAAGTGGCCCATCAACCATACGCTCATCCTTCGGCCTTCTCCCATGGGCGTGCACAGCCCACAACCCCACAAAGGGGCTGCCATGCGCAGCCCATAAGGCCACACAAGGCTGCCATGCGCAGCCCACCTTGTAATGGGCTTGCCATGCGCAGCCCAATCAACTCCTAGGGTGCGCACGGTGCTCGTTCTCGGTTCCGGTTGCTTCGTTTTTCTTCGTGTCTTCGAATCTTCAACACCCAAATACATTACAGCAGTATAAAATAATAAATACTGCAGTATTAAATTTTTTTTTATTTTTTTTTATTCACTGCAGTACTTTTACACAAAAACTGCACTAAAAATTAAATAAATAAAAACTGCAGCAGTAATCTTTAAAAAAAAAACTGCACCTTTTTAAAAAAAATAAAATAAAACTTATCAACTACCAAGAAGGAATTATGGTGATAATAGACCACCCTTCTTGTTACAATTCCATAACAAAAATACATTGAAAATCTAGGACCAAAATCGAGCAATAACAATCCACATAAACATATATAAATCCATACATCCACATGTAATTATATATGCGAATACCTAGAGTGCCATCTCTTTCTAAACATGCATAATCACAATAAAAAGAAATAGATCCACGTATATATACGTTAATTAATTAAAAGGGTTCAACCTGGGCTCTGATACCAATTGTAGGGAAAAATACCGTAGTACACGCAGAGGAAGCGAGACTAAAAAATAGATTTAGTAACTTTAAAATTTTTTCCCTTTTATGAACCTTAAACCCTTTAATCAATTAAACACATATATTATCTAACAAAAGAATAATACCTTTTGTCGCGTGATCCGATTGACTTACGTCGATGGTAATCCGCAAGATCTTCAATCCTAGAACGAACGTGGATCACCTAGGAGCGTGGTCTCCCTTTTCTTTGAATTGCAAACCTGTGAATGGACAAATAAACTTTTCTTTTCTTTGTTAGTCACAAAAACAATCAAAAGAAGACTAAAATTATTCCGATCACTTTTGAGTTCTCAATCTAATGATCGAAACTCGCGTGAACCTAAATCGATGTTGTACACACAAGCTTATTGATGAACAAGCAAATAGTGTACCATCAAAGAATAATTTATTCACTCTTTTATGTTTTTTAAGTAGAATAAAATTAATGCTCTTTATGAATTAAGAAGAAGAAGAAAAATTGTCTCTCAAGCACAAAGCATAGGGTGGCCGAATTCTATACATATGAATATATAGGTGGCCTAAATTTTCTTCTCTTTTCCTATTAAGGATGCCGAAATCTTGCTCTCTTTTTCTACTAGGGTTGCCGCAAATCACACTCCTAAAAGGAGTTTGTGTTGCACCCTAATTTCCATAAAAGAATAGACTTCAAACCCTAATCCAACCCATAGATATTTTATTCTTTTTATTGACTAAAATAAAAGACTTCTTATTTGATTAAATAAATAAAATTAATTATTTATTTTCTTACCAAATAAGTCTTTTACTTTTAGTATACTACCAACAATAGTATAAGACTAGGAATCATATTTCCTAATCAGAAAAGATTTGTTTCTTAATTAAACAATTAATTAATAAATTAATTAATTCTTATTTAATTAAAACAATGAAAACAAAATAATATCTTAGGTTAAAATATTAACCTTGCTGCCCCACTTGAATAAAATTGGGCCTAATATTATTTTCTTATTTCATTTAATCCATTGGACTTTAAATAAAAAGCCCACATGTGAACCAGAACCATTCTTACTAAAAGAAACAAGCCCACATGTCTTTTATTAATATATTAATATAATTGAGCAGCCCATTACTTAAATAATGTGCAAATTATATTCTTAATATATTAAATGCAATTCTAGATGGACCCTTAAATTGGTCCGGTAGAATATATCAAGTGATCCATGCAAGTCCGTGTGGATTGGGGATCTTGGCGGGCCATCTAAATTTAAGCTTCAATAGACATAACCTAATCACAATCAACAAATGATTCACTTAGGTCCGATCCATTAATTTTAACTCATTCCACTAAAGAGCTAAAATTGAACTCTTAAATAAAGATAGAAAAGGAAGATGTTCCTCATTCATACCCTAGACAATCATGTTGGAGATAGTGTATCCTCGTGATTAATATCAGTAATCGTCAAAAGTTCATAGACCGCCTATAACTTTCTAAGTTACCATATTTACTCATATGACCACGTTTTAAACTTGGATATTTTTGACTTGTCCAAAAGCCATGTTTTCAATAGTCACTATCGAAAACTCAACGTTGAGATTTAATATCCAATTACCTCAAAACATCCATATGATGATATTATACTCTCATTTAATAAATGGAGCCACGATGTCCATATCTATAAATGAAGTCCTCTATCGATTAACAAATGAATATCACCAAACTATCGAGGATAGACTATGCGATATAATCATACTCATTGATAACTCAAATGATACCACTTGCAACCATAAGTCCATCATTTATCTCAGGATTAAGATAGACTCTCCGATTGTCCTGATAATGAAAAGACTTTTATCTACTAACGGTTATAGATAAAGTATTTCATTGTGATCCAGTTCAATGCACCCAGTGCACTAGATTCTTTTGCTCGAAGACACTCCGATGATTTTAGACTCATCATATCTCATTTGATCCCACTCAAATGCTAGCAAAAGAATTCTACAACTTTAACAAGATAAAGGTGCCTAACCTTTAACTTAAGTTGTGAACAATATTCAAGACTAACTAAAGAATTGTGTCTACCACATACATATCCAGATGTACGAACAATTCTTCTTTTCTCATAGTCTTTAGACCTTATGATTATTTACTTTGACAATTATAATATTAAACTATAAATGCTATACGATTTGTTAAACCAGAAATCACTTTATTAATATGAAAAAGATTGTTAATTACAACATTACACTCTTGCTATTGAGCATAATCCTAACAATGATTACTCGAGATTTGGCTATGTGTATCTCATGCGACATAAGTCGGATGCTTTTGACATGTTCAAAGCATTCAAAGCTGAAGTAGAAAATCAGCTTGAGAAACACATAAAAATCTTGAGATCTAATCGTGGTGGAGAATATCTATCTGGTGAGTTTCAGCGATATCTTATTGATAATGGGATAGTTTCTCAGTTTTCTGCAACAGGAACACCTCAACAGAATGGGGTGGCAGAAAGGAGAAATAGAACTCTTTTGGATATGGTTAGGTCTATGTTGAGTTATTCAACACTTCCTATTTCTTTTTGGGGATATGCTTTACAAACTGCTATATACATTCTAAACGATGTACCATCTAAGTCAGTTCCTCAAACACCGCATGAGTTGTGGACTGGGCGCAAGCCTAGTTTACAACACTTAAGGATATTTGGTTGTCCTGCGCATGTGTTAAAAGGAAAGACAGAAAAGATGGAGTCCCATTCAGAAACATGTATATTTGTAGGGTATCCAAAAGAAACTAAAGGATATTATTTCTATAGTCCTTCAGATCTTAAAGTATTTGTTTCGACAAATGTTAAATTTCTGGAAAAGGACTATATGAATGATTTTGTACCTAGAAGTAGAATTGTCCTGAATGAGATGTCAGGAGATACAATTCCACGAGAGGTTACACAACCTAACCCAATTGTAAGTTCCGATCCAACACAAGATCAACAACCTACCATTCCTCGTCGTAGTGGGAGGGTTAGAACACAACCCGAAAGATACATCGGTCTGGGAGAATCAGTGGAGAATCTCTCGGACGACGATGATCCCTACACATACAAGGAAGCTATGGAGGATGTTGATAGTCGCCATTGGCAAAAGGTAATGCAATCTGAGATTGAATCTATGTTTGATAACAAAGTCTAGTCCCTTGTAGACTTGCCTAAAGGGATAAAACCCATTGGGTGCAAGTGGCTATACAAGAGGAAAAGAGGTATGGATGGAAAGGTGGAAACCTTTAAAGCTAGATTGGTAGCTAAAGGGTATACACAGAAAGAAGGTATCGATTATGAGGAAACCTTCTCTCTTGTGGCCATGCTTAAATCCATTAGGATACTCTTATCCATTGCAGCATCTTTAGATCTAGAGATTTGGCAAATGGACGTCAAGACAGCTTTCCTTAATGGAAGTCTTGACGAAAGCATCTACATGATGCAACCAGAGGGATTCATTGAAAAGGGCCAAATGGAAAAGGTATGCAAGTTGCAGAAATCCATATATGGATTAAAGCTAGCATCCAGATCCTGGAACATAAGGTTCGATCAAGCTGTCAAAGGTTTTGGATTTATTCAGAATCCTGACGAACCTTGTGTATACAAAAGGATTAAAGGCGACAAGTTGGTTTTCCTGATTCTTTATGTTGATGATATACTACTCATTGGAAACGATGTAGGTGTATTGACATCAGTAAAAGAATGGTTAGCAAAACAATTTGATATGAAGGACTTAGGAGAAGCAAGTTTTATTCTAGGTATCCAAGTAATAAGGGATAGAAAGAATAAAACGATTGCATTATCCCAAGCTTCATACATAGACAAGATCTTGTGTAGGTTTTCCATGCAGGATTCCAAGAAAGGTATGTTACCTTTCAGACATGGAATCAAGCTTTCTAAGGAACAAGTTCCTAAGAATGAGCATGAAGAGCAATTCATGAGTAGAATTCCATACGCCTCGGTGGTTGGAAGTCTCATGTATGCAATGCTCTGTACTAGACCAAATATTTGTTTTGCTGTTGGCATAGTTAGTAGGTTTCAATCGAAACCTGGTCCTGATCACTGGACGACAGTCAAGCATATTTTCAAGTATCTCAAGAGAACGAGATATAATATGCTTGTATACTCTGGAGGGGATTTGATTCCCGTTGGGTATACAGATTCTAATTTCCAATCAGATTCTGACTCCAGAAAATCTACATCAGGGGCTGTGTTTACTATTGGAGGAGGAGCAGTCATATGGAGGAGTATCAAGCAATCTTGTATTGCTGATTCCACCATGGAAGCTGAGTATGTTGCTGCATGCGAGGCTGCCAAAGAGGCTATTTGGCTCCGCCAATTCTTGATTGACTTGGAAGTGGTTCCTAGTGCGAATAAGCAGATCACTATCTACTGTGACAACAGTGGAGCAGTGGCTAATTCGAAAGAACCAAGAAGTCACAAGAGAGGTAAACACATTGAAAGAAAGTATCATATTTTAAGGGAGATTGTTCAAAGAGGTGACGTGACGATTACCAAAATCGCGTCAGCAGAAAATCTAGCGGATCTCTTCACAAAGGCTCTACCTCAGAAGAGTTTCGATGGGCATCTAGAGAATATGGGCTTAAGAGATATGACACATTTGCTATAGTGCAAGTGGGAGATTGTTAGGATTATGCTCAATAGCAAGAGTGTAATGTTGTAATTAACAATCTTCTTCATATTAATAAAGTGATTTCTGGTTTAACAAATCTTATAGCATTTATAGTTTAATATTATAATTGTCAAAGTAAATAATCATAAGGTCTAAAGACTATGAGAAAAGAAGAATTGTTCGTACATCTGGATATGTATGTGGTAGACACAATTCTTTAGTTAGTCTTGAATATTGTTCACAACTTAAGTTAAAGGTTGGGCACCTTTATCTTGTTAAAGTTGTAGAATTCTTTTGCTAGCATTTGAGTGGGATCAAATGAGATATGATGAGTCTAAAATCATCGGAGTGTCTTCGAGCAAAAGAATCTAGTGCACTGGGTGAATTGAACTGGATCACAATGAAAAGATTTATCTAGAACCGTCAATAGATAATAGTCTTTTCATTATCAGAACAATCGGAGAGTCTATCTTAATCCTGAGATAAATGATGGACTTATGGTTGGAAGTGGTATCATTTGAGTTATCAATGAGTACGATTATATCGCATAGTCTATCCTCGATAGTTTGGTGATATTCATTTGTTAATCAATAGAGGACTTCATTTATAGATATGGACATCGTGGCTCCATTTAATAAATGAGAGTATAATATCATCATATGGATGTTTTGAGGTAATTGGATATTAAATCTCAACGTTGAGTTTTCGATAGTGTCTATTGAAAACATGGCTTCTGGACAAGTCAAAATATCCAAGTTCAAAACGTGGTCATATGAGTAAATATGGTAACTTGGAGAGTTATAGGCGGTCTATGAACTCTTGGCGATTACTGATATTAATCACGAGGATACACTATCTCCAACATGATTGTCTAGGGTATGAATGAGGAACATCTTCCTTTTCTGTCTTTATTTAAGAGTTCAATTTTAGCTATTTAGTGGAATGAGTTAAAGTTAATGGATCGGACCTAAGTGAATCATTTGTTGATTGTGATTAGGTTATGTCTATTGAAGCTTAAATTTAGATAGCCCGCCAAGATCCTCAATCCACACGGACTTGCATGGATCACTTGATATATTCTACCGGACCAATTATGGGTCCATCTAGAATTGCATTTAATATATTAAGAATATAATTTGTACATTATTTATGTAATGGGCTGCTCAATTATATTTATATATTAATGTGTGGCATGTGGGCTTGTTTCTTTTAGTAAGAATGGGTCTGGTTCACATGTGGGCTTTTTATTTAAAGTCCAATGGATTAAATGAAATAAGAAAATAATATAAGGCCCAATTTTAGACAAGTGGGGCGGCAAGGTTAATATATTAGCCTATATATTATTTTGTTTCATTGTTTAATTAAATAAGAATTAATTAATTTATTAATTAATTGTTTAATTAAGAAACAAATCTTTTTCTGAACAGGAAATATATTTCCTAGAGTTATACTATTGTTAGTAGTATACTAAAAGTAAAAGACTTATTTGGTAAGAAAATAAATAATTAAGTTTATTTATTTAATCAAATAGGAAGTCTTTTATTTTGGTCAATAAAAGAATAAAAATACTTATGAGTTGGATTAGGGTTAGGAGTCTAATTACATGTGAATTTGGGTACAACACAAGTCCTCTTTTGTAGAGGAAATTACGGCAACCCTAGGAATTCTACATGAAGAATTCGGCAACCCTAATTGGCATGGGAGAAGAATTTTCGGCCACTTTATATTAAATAAGATGTAGGGTTCGGCCACCCCTAAGTTAATGACTACATGAATCAATTTTCTTCTTCATCTCAACTCATAGAAAAGTATTAATTTTTATTCTATTAAAAAACATAAAAGAGTGAATAGATTATTCTTTGATGGTACACTAATTGCTTGTTCATCAATAAGCTTGTGTGTACAACATCGATTGAGGTTCACGCGAGTTTCGATCATAAGATTGAGAACTCAAAAGTGACCGGAATAATCTTAGTCTTCTTTTGATTGTTTTTGTGACTAACAAAGAAAAAGAAAAGTTTGTTTGTCCATTCTCAGGTTTGCAATTCAAAGAAAAGGGAGACCATGCTCCTAGGTGATCCACGTTCGTTCTAGGATTGAAGATCTTGCGGATTACCATCGACGTAAGTCAATCGGATCACGCGACAAAAGGTATTCTTCTTTTGTTAGATAATATATATGTTTAATTGATTAAAGGGTTTAAGGTTCATAAAAAGGAAAAATTTTAAAAGTTACTAAATCTATTTTTAGTCTCGCTTCCACTGCGTGTACTACGGTATTTTTCCCTACAGTGTGGGAAGTGAATGCATCGTAATGCCTAACATGTCATGGCATTGTCATTGAACAAGATGCAATCAATAAACCATGCATGAATAGAATTCATGACTTTGCATCCTAATGCCTAAACATGTCATGGCATTTCAATGAACTAAATGCAATCAAATAAACATGCATGAAGAGATATTCAATGAACATGAATGCACACATATAAAAACACACAACATACAGGTATAAGATTTATGCATGAGTTGTGTGTGTGTGCAACTAGATCTCTTCAAAGCAAGAAAGTACTAGAATATACCTTTGGTGCTTATTCTCTTGAGGTCTTGAGCGGGCCTTGGTTGTGCAAAACGCCAACCATCAAATACCTAAGTTACCCTTACATCAAGCCCCAATATGTGGTTTGTCCATGAAATAAGCCAATCAATAAATGGGAATCCTTACAGAGAATATTTGTATTGGAGTCGTCTATAAACCCTAAGCAACCTTGAGGTCATTTGATCAAGCTTTCATTTGGTTTCACACCAAATTCGGACTGCACTCCTTAGTTTAAGGTAATTGTCAAATCCTTTGTGTTCTTGAGCTTTAACATTCTTCAATTACATTGGGCTTTCTTCATATATATGTGTATGTTCTTGATCAAGTGTTATTAGGTTTGTAGGCTTCAATTAAAAGCTAATTTGATCTTAATTAGAATCTTGAATGTGAGTTAGGTTTTACTAAACTTATATTTTCACATGCAGTTGTATTGTGATTAGCTTTGGATCTAGGAATATTTGTGCATTGATTATTGATATTCTAATGATAAATGATTCCTGGTTGTGCTATGTTTTTCTTTGATTGATCATATTCAAAAATAGCACAAAGTTCATGTATGTTTGAGAGCATTGATTGGATTCACTTAATTGATATTTGAATACATGCTCTAATTGATTTCTAGAAGAAGTTTGTAGATCTAATCTCACTTCTCTAGCATTTTCGTTTTTGAAATAAAGGCTTGAAGATGTGCTTCATGAACATGTGTTTATCTTAAGCTTTAGTTGCATGAATCAAATCTAGGATTAAAATATGTTTGGTGTATTGGCATATCTAGATTTTGGTTTTCATGTGTTAATGATCTAGACTATTCTTGTTGTTAAGTCTAGTTCTATATGAAGTGTACATAATCCATACATTTCATATGTTCATGCATCATTTTGTGTGATTGCATCTCTTGGATTGTAAACTAGAATATCATACATTGTGTGCTCATTGTCTAATTCTAGTTTCCATAGTTCATATTGATCATATGTCCTATGTTGATTGTGCTTGCATCATTTACATCACATAGATCACTTGCCTTGTAAAAGGTGGAAGTCTTAGCTAAGAGTGTGAGGCTCTAAGTAAGCCCAAGCAAGGGAAGTCTTGGCTAAGAGTGTGAGGCTCTAAGTAAGTCCGAGCAAAGACTTGTCTAGGAGTGTGAGGCTCCGGTTAGATAAGCAAGGGAAGTCTTGGCAAGGGGTGTGAGGCTTCGGTAAGTCCGAGCAAGAAAAGTCTCTTGTTGTTGAGTGATTCTTCAACATAGAGCAAGGGAAGTCTTAGCAAGAGGTGTGAGGCCTCTAGTAAGTCCGAGCAAGGATACTCTCTAGAGGCATGCGATGTGTCTCAGTTAGAGTGTAGGCAAGTTTCTCTCTAATGGGAATAGATAGGAGGGATATTCAATAGATTGTGATACATGACAGTTGGTCACATTTAAGGGTGTACTCTTGTTTAAACTAGTGAAAAACATTTTGCCGGTGGTTGTGGATTCAACATGTGGATGTTTTCTCTTCGGAGGTTTACCACGTAAAAATATCATGTGTCAAGTTTCTCTTTCCTTATCTCTTTGATATTTGTTCACTTGTATTAATTTGGTCTTGCTTGAATTGTCATTGATTACATTCTTATAAGACAAGATCTCTGATTGTCTTTGTATCTTTAATATGCACTTGAACTCTTGAGACATTTATAATGAATACAAGTTCATATTGATTTATGTATTTTTGGTACAACCTCCTCATGCAATCCATAGGCTATGTTTGATCTATCAATTGAATATGCTTATCAATAGTCTATGCATGCTTGTTTATGTTTATTATGGTGTGATATAAGCTATCTAGAGGGACAAACTTTTGTTTGTTTCAAGGGATCAAAAGAGGCCTTAAAACCTATTCATCCCCCCTAGGTATGCTTAAGGCAATTTAACCATGATTGTATTTATACTGCGAAAATAAGGGGCCGTCCTGTAAGCATTTTTCATTTGCTATTTTTCAAAAAGAAAAATGAAAATGAAAACAGTGTTTTTGGTTTCAATTTCAAAATCTGAAACGCGTCTGGTAGCATATGATAAAAGTTGGATTATGAAAATGAAAACGGAAAAAACACGTCTAGTAGGTTAACCAAAAAGTATCAAAAATTGAAATATCAATTTTTGCATTCCGTTTAATATTATAACAATTTAAAACAAATTGATTAAATAATTAACCAAGAGAGCATCACTGGATCAATCTTTGACCTCTCAGATCCAACTCAACTCCAAGCTTCACTTGACCTCTGAGAGGTATTTCTCTGCTCGATCCCATTTCATGTTAATCATGCAAACCATAAAATAATCCATATCGAGCTCCATTCTTCACTGACAAAAGCTACAATCATTGATAGTAGTAATTGAAAAAGGCCCAAAGAATCAAAGAATCAAATGATAAAGCATACTTATGAAGTGTTTCCTTGAAGTTTTCTTAGTCGATAAACAAAAATATAAAGTAAACAAGTCCTTCCTGCAAATAATTTGTGGATGGAACTAACTTTCAAGACAATTAAATCAAAACTAATCATAATTCTAGAAAAAACAAATGACTCAAAAATCAGGTTTTTGTTCAGCAGATTTTTTTCGATAAGTTTATTTCCACACTAGAAAATCTGCACAACAGTGCAGATTTTTATTGTGCAGATCTGACATTTAATTGATATTCAATTCAAGTTCATTTTTGTTGTGCAGATCTAATATTTAACTCGAGAACTTGGGGAAGAAGAAGAAGAAGAAGAAGAAGATCTGATATTTAATTCAAGAACTTGGGGAAGAAGAAGAAGAAGAGCAGATCGGCAATCCTTCGGTGTTGGAGTCGGATCGGTGTCGTCGGCGTCAGGTGCTCCAAGAAGTTTGGAAGAAGAACAGAAGTAGAAGAAGTAGAAATGAAGAAGATGAAGAACATCGTCGAAGAGGAAGAAAAAGAAGTAAAAAAAAGTGATTAAAAAAAAACAAAGTGAAAAACAAAATGAAAAACATGAAAAACATTTCAAAGTTGTTTTTCAAAGTTTTTACTACTTTTAACACTGGTTTTGTTTTTCATTTTGTTTTTGTTTTTTGAAAATAAAATGAAAAACGGTTAATGAATGTGAATTTGAAATCTTTTTTGGAAAACAAAAATGAAAACGGGCTGAAAAACAGCTACAGGACAGGCCCTAACCCTCCGGAACCCTATTGATCAGCATAAAAAGCCTAGACAAATTCAGAATGATGTTAATCCAGTCCATAAAAAAAGAAGAAAACCCTTAAGAGTGGAGCACTCTATGAAAGAAAGACCTGTCAAGTGTATCAAAAGCCTTGTGGATATCAATCTTCATAGCCAAATGGCCCTATAGCATATATTATGCAACACATTCACACATTCAGAAGCCAAAGCAATACAATCCTTAATTTGCCGGTCTCTAATGAATCCGAATTGATGAGACGAAACAATATGAGCCAACCTATCAGCCAAAATCTTGAACAAGATTTTGAACAAAAAGTTACTAAGCACAATCGAGAGAAACAGATCAATCGAAATCGAATCCTTCAATTTCGTAAGAAGAACAATGAAGCTGGAATTGAGACCTAGAAAAATAGCCCATGTGCGGTAAAAATCCTGATAAGCAAGAACCATATCCCTGCCAAAAACATCCCAACATCTCGGACAAAAGCGACCAGAAAATCCATTCGTCCTAGGGAGAGAAGCGGCAGCCATAGCGAAAACCGCATCATGAATATCATCCATAGATGGAACACCAATCAAGAAAGCACTCTCTTCCTTGGACACCAAAGAAGGAATCATGTAATCCATAATTAAAAAATCTCTTTCCACTTAAGAAGCATCCGAGTAGAAGAGGTCCGAATAAAAATTGAAGATATGAACCTTAATAGCCAATTGTGTTAGGATTATGCTCAATAGCAAGAGTGTAATATTGTAATTGACAATCTTTTCATATTAATAAAGTGATTTCTGGTTTAACAAATCTTATAGCATTTATAGTTTAATATTATAATTGTCAAAGTAAATAATCATAAGGTCAAAAGACTATGAGAAAAGAAGAATTGTTCGTACATCTGGATATGTATGAGGTAGACACAATTCTTTAGTTAGTCTTGAATAATGTTCACAACTTAAGTTAAAGGTTGGGCACCTTTATCTTGTTAAAGTTGTAGAATTCTTTTGCTAGCATTTGAGTGGGATCAAATGAGTTATGATGAGTCTGAAATCATCGGAGGGTCTTCGAGTAAAAGAATCTAGTGCACTGGGTGCATTGAACTGGATCACAATGAAATACTTTATCTAGAACCGTCAATAGATAATAGTCTTTTCATTATCAGGACAATCGGAGAGTCTATCTTAATCCTGAGATAAATGATGGACTTATGGTTGCAAGTGGTATCATTTGAGTTATCAATGAGTACGATTATATAGCATAGTCTATCCTCGATAGTTTGGTGATATTCATTTGTTAATCGATAGAGGACTTCATTTATAGATATGGACATCGTGGCTCCATGTATTAAATGTGAGTATAATATCATCATATGGATGTTTTGAGGTATTGGATATTGAATCTTAACGTTAAGTTTTCGATAGAGTCTATTGAAACATGGCTTCTAGACAAGTCAAAATATCCAAGTTCAAAATGTGGTCATATGAGTAAATATGGTAACTTGGAGAGCTATAGGCGGTCTATGAGCTCTTGGCGATTACTGATATTCTTCACAAGGATACACAATCTCCAATAAGATTGTCTAGGGTACGAATGAGAAATATTTACTTATTCTATCTTTATTTAAGAGTTCAATTTTAGCTCTTTAGTGGAATGAGTTAAAATTAATAGATCGGACCTAAGTGAATCATTTGTTGATTGTGATTAGGTTATGTCTATTGAAGCTTAAATTTAGATGGCCCGCTAAGATCCCCAATCCACACGGACTTGTATGGATCACTTGATATATTCTACCGGACCAATTTATGGGTCCATCTAGAATTGTATTTAATATATTAAGAATATAATTTGTACATTATTTATTTAATGGGCTGATCAATTATATTAATATATTAATGAAAGGCATGTGGGCTTGTTTCTTTTAGTAAGAATGGGTCTGGTTCACATGTGGGCCTTTTATTAAGGTCCAATGGATTTAATAAAATAGAAAAACAATATATAGATATATTAATATATATGGCACATGGCTGAGATATATATATGATATTATATTGTTTTATTTTTATTATTTGATTAAATGGAAATTAATTAATCGATTAATTAATTATTTAATTAAAAATCAAAATCATTTTCTGACTAGGAAATATGTTTCTTAGTAGTATACTATTGTGGTAGTATAAATAAAATAAAAGACTTTATTTGGTAAGTAGATAAATAAGGGATTTATTTATCTAATCAAATAAGGAAGTCTTTTATATAGTCACAAATACACTAAAGAGTTGGATTAGGGTTTGGAATTCTAAGGAAATCTACCTAGGATTAGGATTTAAGTCAAAAGACACAAATCCTAAATGGTAAAGGATTTCGGCCTCAATATATAGATATATATAAAATATATATGGCAATTAACCGGAATATATATAGAAATATATATGCTTTATAGAAATAAATATATATATAATATAAGTGGTATTCGGTGCAGTATATATATATATATATATATATAAAGTGCAGATTTGGACAATAGTATATATATATATATAAGTAAAGTGCAGATTTTGACTATATAAGATATATATATATATTGGGCATAGGCGCAAAAATATATGATATAGTAAGCGGTACAAAAATATATATAATATTGAGCGGCCACTAAAGAAATATATATATATTCTTTGTATATTTTCAAGAACCCTAATGCAAGACTTGAGAGTTTTTTCTTTTGCTTGGGAAAAATAGAATCCAACTCTTAGACTAGTGTGAGAATTCGGCCAAGAGGAAAAGAGAGAAAAGTTTGTTCTTATTTCGATAGTGCACTAGTAACTTTTATATCAAAAGGTTTTGTGCACAATTTCGAATAAGGTTCATGCGAGTTTCGATCTAACGATTGTGAATTCAAAAGTGACCGGGACATTCTTTGTAGCCTCTTGGAATTTATTGTGACTAACGAAAAAGAAAAAGTTTTGTTAATCCATCCTTAGGTACACAATTCAAAGAGAAGGGAGACCACGCTCCTAGGTGATTCACGTTCGTGATTGGATTGGAAGATCTTGCGGATTACCATCGACGCAATGTCAATCGGATCACGCGACAAAGGTATGATATCTTTAGTATTATATGTTAATTAATTAAAGGGTTAATGTTCAAATTATGGAAAAATTTTAAACTGTACTAAAACCCCTTTTTAGTTTCGCTTTCGCTGCGTTGACCGTATTTTTCCCTACAAATTGATCATCCGAAAGCGTCCCATTAATCGAGAGAGCAGATAAAGCATTGCAATACTGTCTACGTCTGATAGAGGCATGAAAGAAAGAGGAAATTTATGTCCCCTTCACATAGCACTTCACTCTGGACCAATCTAAAAAAAAGCACTCTTGCCTATGCAACAACACATTCAACTCATGATGAACAAATGACTTGGCCAAAAAAAGGCTCTTTAGAAAAAACCCATGTTAGACATCTAAAGCTGAATAGACTGAAGCTCCGCTGATTTCCCAGCAATATCATAGTTAAGATCATCGAAAACCTCCCAATTCGAAGTCTTGAGAGCCTTTTTCAAACTCATCGGCTTGCTAATCACTACTTAGGGTAGACTACCCACAGCAGAGGAACACCAAATGCTACTATAAGGATTCCCAATCTTGATTGGCTTATTTCGTGGACAAACCACATATTGGGGATTCATTGTAAGGGTAACTTAGATATTAGTGTTCAAGCTCAATGCTCTTTTAAGACCTCATCTTGATAAGCACCAAAGGTAAACTTTTATGTGCTTAATTTGCTTTGAAAAGATTAGTTGCACACACACACTCACATCTCATGTATTGTTCTTATTTATATGTTGTCTGTTCTTATTTGTGCACCTTATTGCTTTGAAAATCTCTTCAAGCATTGGTTGTTGATTGCTCTTACTTGTTGTGCCTTAATATATTTTGATTTTAGGCTGAAAGCTACAAAGCAAATCGGTGCCCTGTTCGGCGGTCGGTGGCCGCAGAACAAGGGCGCATTTTGAAGTGCTCTGTTTTAGGTCCAAATCAGCGCCCTTGGTTCGGCGTTTAGTGGCCGTAAAAAAGGCCGTTGAAAAGGGACCAGAACATCAGGTCTCAAATCGGTGCCTTTGTTTGGCGGCCTAGGGTGCAAAAATAGGCGCAGAGTTGTTAGTCAACTCGGTTTGACTGAATTATGTGCCCTATTCTGTGGTCCATGGCCGTAGAATTAAGGGCGCAGAATCGACATTTTTTAGCAAATTTGCAAAACGGCACCACTTCAATTAGGCATCCTATATATATGCCCCTTTCATTCCTAGGTCGTTTTTTAAGAGTCAAAAAATCATATTTTTCCCTTAGAAACATTTCAAGAGAAAAATACACAAGAACTCTCTTTTAAACACTCAAAGACATTCCTTTGATCATCAAAGTTCATATAGGATCATCCATGACCATATAGCATGCATCCATGCATGGTTTTGCATCATCACAACTTGCTTTGTAAGATTTTGATTAACTTCATCTTATTTTAGTATTTTTACTATCAAACCATCTCTTTAAATTACTTGTATGTTTTAGATCATATGCTAAATACAAATAGAGAATTGATTGTGTTGAATTGATTGAGTGTTGTATTATGATAGCTAATTAGGTTTTTGCTTAATCTTGATTAGCTAAGCTATTTGACATGTCATTTAGCTCTTGATATTTAGGATTGATTTAATTGTTATATCATCATCCTAGATAAGCATCTAAGGTTCCCTAGCCTTGTTTGTTATTTGAATATTCGTACATATTCACATAGGTTGCATTATCTCTTCATTGAGAATTAAAACTTGGGGCTAAGATTGCTTGGGGCTAAGATTGCTTAGGCCTCAAGCAAATTGGAAAGGCCCGCGTGGTAGAAGTGGAAGGTTATTGACCAAAGTGTTAGACGAGGTCTACATAGGTTGTAAACTCCATTTCAATTAGTGGATTTCGAGGTTCGAGTGTGGCGCACTAAACAGCCCGTGGTTTTTCCCAGTGGTTGGGCTTCCACGTATATATCAAGTGTTATTTAATTTCCGCATCATATTACACTTGCTATATTATATTGACTATTGGGGGTATTTTTGTAATCTTAACTATACAGGAAAATTGGGTAAAATTAGTTAAAATCTATTCACCCCCCTTCTAGATTAATATATCGAACACACCGTTAATTTGTTTCAATTGGTATCAGAGCGGGATCCTAGATATACTTAGGTGATCCTAGCTCATTTTTGGTGTGTTTTGCATTTGTGTGATTTTTGCTCATTCATACATTTTGCATTCATTTCACTTCATTCATTATATACAATGAGTGGATACGGTGGCACCCATGAGGGTGCTTTAAGCACACGACCTCCTCTCCTCACCGGTGTGAATTATGCCTCATGGAAAGGTAAGATGGAAGCATACGTGTGTCAAATCCATGATAGGGCATGGATGGCTATTGAAGATGGGTATGCGCCTCCTAAGATGACTCCCACGGGTGGTGGAGAAGAAGTACTCAAGCCTAAGGCTCAGTGGTCCACTGAAGAGATTGAGACTTCAAAATGGAATATGAAGGCATGGCACGCTCTTCTATGTGTAGTGGATGAAAATCAGTACAAACTGATTCAGAACACTAGGATAGCCAAGGAGGCATGGGATATTCTAGAGGTTGCACACGAAGGAACTGATGTCGTCAAAGATTCCAAGCTACAAGTCCTTCAAACGCAATTCGAGTTGCTTAAGATAGAGGAGGACGAATACTTCAATGACTTTGAAGTCAAGTTGATGGATATTGTTAATCAAAGCCATCAACTCGGTGATCCTTATTTGGATAGGAGAGTTAAGCAGAAAATTATGAGGTCTCTCCCCGCTAGGTTTGAATCAAAAGTGACGGCTTTAGAAGAGAATTATGGATATAAGGACATGAAGCCGAGCGAGGTAATTGGAAAACTCCTCGCCTATGAGTCTAGGAAAGCTCCTAGTATTACACCTCCTAAAAAGCAAAAAAGGATTGTTTTGAAAGCTTCCAAGGTTGAGATGGAGGAAAAAGGTGACTTGGACGAAGACACGACATTGTTGCTAAGAAGATTCAAGAAATTCGTCAAGTTCGAGAAGAAAGGCTTTGGATCAAAAGGCCAAGACTTGAAGAAAAAGGCTCTCTTTAAGAGTTTTGAGCCTAGGCAAGAGCATAGTGAAAAGAAAGGGGTCCAATGCTATGAGTGTGGCGGTATAGGACACATCTCACCCGATTGTGGGAATTTGAAGAACAAGATGGCAAAAGTGATGGCCGCCACTTGGAGTGAAAGTGATGACTCCGGAGAGGGAGACAAGTCATCAAGTGATGATGAGCTTACCATCGACTACACAGCATTTGGGGCCACTTGTGTAGGAGATAAAGTTGTTGGAAAGAATGCCTTGACTAGTGATCCCATAGAAGAAAGAGATGAAGAAGTAGCTCTAGAGGAGACATGTGTAGCTACTCATTAGGGCATGGCTCTCATTAACTCAAGAGACCAAGGTGAAGGTCTTAATGAGGGAAATGACTCCATAAGTGAGAAGGAGAGTGGAGGAGATAACTCAAGTGAAGATGATTCCTCATCTAACTCTACAAATGGAAATGTAGAGAAAATGGATGTTCATGACTTTATAGTCAAGTGTGAAAGTTCATTGAAGAAGAACAATAGAAAATTGAAGATTTTAGAGGATGAAAATCTAGAGCTTTCAACACACAATGACCACTTAAGTAAGCAAGTGGAAACATCCAAGATGATTGAAGACAAGCTAAGGGATGAGCTAGCTATGTCTAAGAGGAATAAAGAAGGGTTAAAGAGAGAGCTTGATGAAGCTAAAGAGTCATTGACTAGGATGACTTCAAGCACCAAGAAGCTTGACCACTTACTTGGTGTTGGAAAGAACCCTTGTGACAAGAGAGGTATTAGGTATGAAGATAGCAAGGAGATCTCTACTCCAACCAATACCGTCTTTGTCAAGAGTTTGGGCAAGATAGAAGCCTCACCGATGCACACTCCTAGGAAGAAAATTGATCTAGGACAATGTTTAAGAAGTGCACAAGTGAAGGAAGCCCCAAGGAGACAACCTCAAGCTCAACGTATTAGAGTCTCACAAGTCAACATTCCTCATCAAATGACTCTAAATGGAAAGAGGCCAATCATGCAAAATAACCAAGGACCAAGCTAGACCGGTTCACCAACAAAGAAGGATTGAACCCAATCAACTACAAAGTCATGGGAAGTCTCCTATGCATGCACAAGGACATGGTATGATTTCTAAATTTATCCCTACATGTCACTTTTGTGGTATTGATGGTCACATTAGACCAAATTGCTTTCATTTCATTAAATTATATAGTCAAAAGCATGATTGAAAAGAGAATGACAAGAGCTAGAATACATGTTAATAGGAAGGAAAAATTTCATGTTCATGATTCTATAATTTCTAGAACTCTTGAACCATTGGCCACTAGGAAGAAGAATGTCATATCTATGAGGATAAGGAAATATGAACCCGCTTGCTACGAGACTAACAAGTCTAAAATAGGTTCAACTAAGTCCAATGGACTTGGTAGGTCTATAGGACCTCATGACCTTCATTTTTGAAGGATGGTGATTGACCCCATATGGGGAACTCAAGCAAAGAGAGCTATTGCATACTTGTTGCATGCAAATATTTGAAAAAATCTTATGCTTCTTTGTTGATTGCTTGAGTAAGCTTGGTTGTACATATGTATATATGTTTTATATTCAATAAGTGTGAACCATGCTTGTTTACAATCCATGTCATATTTATGTTCAAACATGCATTTTTGGACTAGGAGATTCTCATAGGAAGTATGATTTGAATGACCTATAGTTATCTCCATGACATGATGATTCTTTAATAACATGCTAATGTCAAATGAAAAAGCATGAAATTCATATAACATGCTCAAATGAAAAAGAATGAATTGATGATTGCATATTCTTAAAATGCAAAACTTGTGTGAAAAAGCTTATGAGACTCAATATGAATAAAGGATCTTGTATCCGTTCAAAGGAATTTAAATTCCAAATGTCTCTCTTTCTTAATTAGTTGATCATGGCTACTATCATACGGGTTTCATCCTCGGAAAAATCAAATAGGGTGCAAAGTCGCTCATACCATGTTTCGCTTGTAAAGTTGGATATAGTTGCTCTTAAATTAAAATCAATGAAAATTATATATCCTTGCTTCTCTCATGACAATGGTGAAATTGGTTTGAATTTCTATTAGTAACCTTTGTCATTTGCTTTGCCAAATACCATTGTATTTTGAACTTGAATGCTACATGTCTTGTATGCAAAGCATTTTTATTTCACACATTTTCATAAAAATAAATCTCTTTGTTTCTCTCAAATTAATTGAGTTGCATAAAGTGGCTTATATGATTATGCAAGTATATAGTATGCTACTATCTCTCTTTGCTAAGTGGCCCGATTGGGGACTACTCATTTGCCTATATCATGACAAAAAAAGGGGAGTAGAATGGTGGTAAGGGGAGTTGCAAATTGTGGTAGCAATTATGCATGTTGGGGAGACAATACATTTAGGGGGAGTAACCCTTTAAGGGGGAGTATTGCATTCATCATACATTGCATGATGTTGTTGTTGTACTTAAATTTCTAGAATGCAAATGCTTGTTCATGTTCTCACTTGATTAATCTCACATTTTACTTGTATTGGAAAGTATAGAAACTTCGCTTTCAGGGATTGATTGTTCTACAAGAGATTGAAGACTTCAAGATTATTTTTATATCTCTTTGTAAAGTAGAAAATCATTGTTGACCAGTAGTTTCTATTATGTTGTGAGGAATCAATATGAGTGGTGGTTTTGTCACGAAATAGCCAAAGGGAGAGATTGTAAGGATTCCGATATCTTGATTGGCTTATTTCGTTGACAAACCACATATTGGGGATTCATTGTAAGGGTAACTTAGATATTACTGTTCAAGCTCAATGCCCTTTCAAGACCTCATCTTGATAAGCACCAAAGGTAAACTTCTATGTGCTTAATTTGCTTTGAAGAGACTAGTTGCACACACACACTCACATCTCAAGTATTGTTCTTATTTATATGTTGTGTGTTCTTATTTGTGCACCTTATTGCTTTGAAAATCTCTTCAAGCATTGGTTGTTAATTGCTCTTGCTTGTTGTGCCTTAATAAGTTTTGATTTTAGGCTGAAAGCTATAGAGCAAATCGGCGCCCTGTTCGGCAGCCGGTGGCCGCAAAACAAAAACACATTTTGAAGTGCTCTGTTTCAGGTCCAAATCGGCGTCCTTGGTTTGATTTCTGGCCGTAAAAAAGGCCGCCGAAAAGGGACTAGAACGTTAGGTCTCAAATCGGCGCCTTTGTTCGGCGGCCTAGGGCGCAGAGTTGTTAGTCAACTCGGTTTGACTGAATTATGGGCCCTGTTCTGCGGTCCGTGGCCGCATAATTAAGGGCACAGAATCAGCGTTTTTTAGCAAATTTGCAAAACGGCACCACTTCAATTAGGCATCCTATATATATGCCTCTTTCATTCCTAGGTCATTTTTTAAGAGTCCAAAAATCATATTTTTCCCTTAGAAACATTTCAAGAGATAAATACACAAGAACTCTCTTTTAAACACTCAAAGACATTCCTTTGATCATCAAAGTTCATATAGGATCATCCATGACCATATAGCATGCATCCATGCATGGTTTTACATCATCACAACTTGCTTGGTAAGATTTTGATTAAATTCATCTTATTTTAGTATTTTTACTATCAAGCCATCTCTTTAAATTACTTGTATGTTTTAGATCATATGCTAAATACAAGAATAGAGAATTGATTGTGTTGAATTGATTGAGTGTTGTATAGTGATAGCTAATTAGGTTTTTGCTTAATCTTGATTAGCTAAGCTATTTGACATGTCATTTAGCTCTTGATATTTAGGATTGATTTAATTGTTATATCATCATCCTAGATAAGCATCTAAGGTTCCCTAGTCTTGTTTGTTATTTGAATATGCATTCATATTCACATAGGTTGTATTATCTCTTCATTGAGAATTAAAACTTGGGGCTAAGATTGCTTAGGCCTCAAGCAAATTGGACTAGAGCTACTTTTAAAGGCCCGCGTGGTAAAAGTGGGGGGTTATTGACCGGAGTGTTAGACGAGGTCTACATAGGTTGTAAACTCCATTTCAATTAGTGGATTTTGAGGTTCGAGTGTGGCGCACTAAATAGCCCGTGGTTTTTCCCAATGGTTGGGTTTCCACGTATATATCAAGTGTTATTTAATTTTCGCATCATATTACACTTGCTACTATACACGAAAATTGGGTAAAATTAGTTAAAATCTATTCACCCCCCCCCCCCCCCCCCCCCCCCCCCCTCTAGATTAATATATCGAACACACCGTTAATTTGTTTCAGGTACGAACAATAGTCATAAAATTGAGGTGTTCTAACCACATGCTCTGAAAACGAAAAGGCCTAGGACCAGAGACCCCAAAATCTGACAACCGAATCAAGAAGGCAATGATCTAAAAAACTACAAGGAAGAGCCATAAAAGAAATTTCCCACCAATAGGAAATACAACCCTCCGAAACTAAAACTCTATCTAATTTCCTCTCCACTCTAGTACGGGAACTACATCCCCTAACCCAAGTAAACCTAGCACCTTACGAACATATACCCATAAATTCACAATCCTCAATAACCGACTTGAAATCCTAACAAGAACTCCGAGTCGGAGAATGAAAATACCTACAAGGTTATACTAAACAACCTAGAGGGGTGGTGAATAGGTTGACACTCTAATTTTAAAACTCTTTCGTGACATTTGTCAAAACCTTTGTGAGCATACAAATTAACCTTTAACATGATTGTTATGAGAAAACAATTAACACGTGTATGCTCAATTCACCACCCTTAGTCTACAAAACATATACCAAAAACAATGTATCTCATATACAAGTATATTCAATGAAGAGCAAATTTCACAAGTTGTACTATGAATATTACAATGTAAATTCACTAAGTAGAACTTTACAACTTGATATAGAATCACAAGATACAATGTTCAAACACTTACAAGATACAAGAAACAAATGTTGATTCAACAAACAATGTGTGCATCTCTTTCTTTGTCAATAACTTGATTACAAGGATGTGAGAAAATGAAGATTTTAAACAAGTTATATTGATTATACATACAAATATAAAGAGATAGAGATAGAGACATTTGACACATTGATTTTTACGTGGTAAACCTCCGAAGAGGAAACATCCACAGGTTGAATCCACAACCACCGACAAGTAATTCACTATGACGAAAAGGACTTACACACTCAAGGCTATCAACACATGATATCCACCATAAGCTATCAACTTCTAGTCTACCCTCGGGCCTAGTGAACCACCTAGTCTACTCCCTATCCAAGGTGTGTCCTACACCTCTAGAAAGCAACTTCCTATCCAAGACGCTCATGTCTCTAGGAAGATTTCTTGCTTATCTTTCCGAATCCTCCCGATCCTAGACAAGACTTCATGCTTAGCCATCCGGATCACAAAGATCCTAGTTAAGCTTTTCTAGCTCAACCATCTGGAGTATCACACTCCTAGCTAAGACCTAATGCTCAAGTTGAAGCTTCACTCACTCCAAGATGAGACTTTCACCTTTTGCAAGGCAAATGATCTAAGTGATGCAAATGATGCAAACACATGCAACATAGAATATATGATCAATACATCCTATGGAAACTAGAAATAATCAATGAGCACACAATTGTATATTTTTCTAGTTTATGATCCAAAACATGACACCATACAAAATGATGCATGAGCATATGAAATGTATGGATAAGGTACACTTCATGAAGATCTAGACATAGGCAACAAAGTTTTCTAGATCTTAAACATGAACAAAAAATCTAGAGCGTGCAAAACGCCTAAAACATGTCTAATCCTAGATTCTATTCATGTTACTAAAGCTTGAAAACAAAGCATATTCATTAAGCATATATTCAAGACTTTAGAATACAAACAACAAAAATGCTAGAATCACAAGACATGATCAATGAATATTCTAGCAAGTATTTAGAACAATGATATAATTAAATGATCAATTAAATCCTAGAAAGCTCTAAACACAAAATCAAATGTGTTAATCCTAAATATGTTCAATTAAAGGATTCAAGCACATGCTAAGGTTATTAATCATAAAATGAATCAATCAAGTAACAAATAACCCTAGATATCAAGCTAAGCACAATACAACTCTCAATCATAAGAAAAACTAGAATAATGGAAAACTAGTTCACACTTGTCTCTAATTAGACTTGATTAGCTTTGGTTTGAAGCTATCCTTTTCAATAGCTTTCATAAAACATACACATACATATAGAAGAAGAAAACCCTAGGTAATTGAAGATCAAAAAAATGAAATCATAAAATTTAGTTCAATACCTAAGAATCCCGTGCAGTTTTGGTTTTGAGTGAAGAACCACCTCAAAACGTGATCAAACAGCTGCAAACCTTTTTGGAGAAGGTAGGGGACTTGAATACGAAGATTCTCCAACTTGAATCACTCAATTCGGAGTCCGAATGAGAAAGTTATGGTGTTTGGAAGTTGGAGAGAAAATTTCAGCTCTATGAAATTCAAAATTTCTTCTTGGAATGAAAATGGGAGGGAAATGAGACTATTTAAAAGAATTTAAGAGAGGGATTTCAAAACCAATCATGAGGTGCCACATCACACATCCCATATGGGGTGCGTGTGGCACACATGGGCAGAGGAGGTCTCTGGCCATGTGCCACACGTGGCCTCATTTGCTTGGCCATTGGCAAAGTTAGTTCCTCTCGCGTTCTTCTGCCGTATTTGGGCCTCCAAACTCCGATTTCGAATCCGTCTTTAGATTACGAATCGTGACTCCCTCACGCACAATGAAAAATACAAAACTTTGACAAAAAGGTTGAGAATTCATCTCAAACAATGACGACGAAGACAACTCAACGAATGAGAACTTAAAGTAGCGTAGCTACATCGTTTGGACTCGAAACCTAATGAATAAGTAACCGAAATGAACGGGACTCAATAAGGAATCATATGAGATCATGTTCAAGTCCAAAATACAAGAAACACAAACAAATAAACACAATGTCACACAAGTATGCCATATCTAAGAGATAGTCATAAAACATGCAATTCTACAATGTTCGACAATATGAGATCAATGCATGTGCATACTTAAATGAGTGTGAATGTGTTATACCAATTATTTGCACAACAATGCAGGGACACACATGAATGAATTGTGTGTGTGCGCGCCTACGCCTTGCAAGGGGAAGAAGAATCTTGATACCTTAGCATCCAAGTATGCGATTTTCCTCTTGAAGACGATATTTGTATGAGAAGTTGCTTTTCTCCTTTGAAGCATCTTTTCACCAAGAACCACCTAACAACTAACCATTACAATTAAAGAGAGTTTTACAATGGAATCAAGCCAACAAAGATCTAGTATCTTACAAAGAAGGAGAACCCAAAGTTTCATGAGCTCCCAAAACCACATTGAAAACCCCAACCACCAACCAAATGCCGAAGTGGCTGCCAAAATGATTAATGAACAATCACTGAAGTACTCACATAAACGAAAGTGTACCAATGCAATCGAGAATTGATTGAAAGAGATATAATAAGCTGCTACTCATGGCAAAGGACTATCTTAGTATCAGGAAAAAAATCATAAGTGAAAACCTAGATTGTCAAAATCGAACCACCCCTATCATTTATACCTATAAGATGTAGGCTGAGAGAAGACCAGAAACCGGGAGTAATAGAAGTAAAAGCCATCATAGGCTCATCAATACAAACCAAAGCATATGTATGCAAACGACCCAACTCTTTAAGAACATGTCTCGTGGACCTACCCCCGATCCCATGACAATTCCAGTAAGGACACTATTCATCTGAGACCGTTAGAGGAGCCCAGGATCCAAACTTATATAAAGCCAGCCTACACTCAACCATCAAGGACCTTTAAGAGACATTCGTATCATTAACTCCTCCTCCACAGCCGGAGTAGCCCAGGAGGAATCCGTAATAAGGCGAAGCTCAACCTAAGATTCCAACATCGGAAGCTTTGAACCCTAAAACTGCACACCAGGATCCATATCCAACAAAAAGGCATGAGATGAACCTGATCCACCCCCCTCCCCCCCCAAACCCTTTAGGCAACACACTCTACAAGAATCAAATGCTTAACCGCCGTGACAGCTAATTTATTTACTCTTTTATGTTTTTAGTAGAATAAAATTAATGCTCTCTATGAATTAAGAAGAAGAAGAAAAATTGTCTCTCAAGCACAAAGCATAGGGGTGGCCGAATTCTATACATATGAATATATAGGTGGCCTAAATTTTCTTCTCTTTTCCTATTAGGGTTGCCGAAATCTTGCTCTCTTTTTCTACTAGGGTTGCCGCAAATCACACTCCTAAAAGGAGTTTGTGTTGCACCCTAATTTCCATAAAAGAATAGACTTCAAACCCTAATCCAACTCATAGATATTTTATTCTTTTTATTGACTAAAATAAAAGACTTCTTATTTGATTAAATAAATAAAATTAATTATTTATTTTCTTACCAAATAAGTCTTTTACTTTTAGTATACTACCAACAATAGTATAAGACTAGGAATCATATTTCCTAATCAGAAAAGATTTGTTTCTTAATTAAACAATTAATTAATAAATTAATTAATTCTTATTTAATTAAAACAATGAAAACAAAATAATATCTTAGGTTAAAATATTAACCTTGCCACCCCACTTGAATAAAATTGGGCCTAATATTATTTTCTTATTTCATTTAATCCATTGGACTTTAAATAAAAAGCCCGCATGTGAACCAGAACCATTCTTACTAAAAGAAACAAGCCCACATGTCTTTTATTAATATATTAATATAATTGAGCAGCCCATTACTTAAATAATGTGCAAATTATATTCTTAATATATTAAATGCAATTCTAGATGGACCCTTAAATTGGTCCGGTAGAATATATCAAGTGATCCATGCAAGTCCGTGTGGATTGGGGATCTTGGCGGGCCATCTAAATTTAAGCTTCAATAGACATAACCTAATCACAATCAACAAATGATTCACTTAGGTCCGATCCATTAATTTAACTCATTCCACTAAAGAGCTAAAATTGAACTCTTAAATAAAGATAGAAAAGGAAGATGTTCCTTATTCATACCCTAGACAATCATGTTGGAGATAGTGTATCCTCGTGATTAATATCAGTAATCGCCAAGAGTTCATAGACCGCCTATAACTCTCCAAGTTACCATATTTACTCATATGACCACGTTTTGAACTTGGATATTTTGACTTGTCCAGAAGCCATGTTTTCAATAGTCACTATCGAAAACTCAACGTTGAGATTTAATATCCAATTACCTCAAAACATCCATATGATGATATTATACTCTCATTTAATAAATGGAGCCACGATGTCCATATCTATAAATGAAGTCCTCTATCGATTAACAAATGAATATCACCAAACTATCGAGGATAGACTATGCTTTGTAATCGTACTCATTGATAACTCAAATGATATCATTTGCAACCATATGTCCATCATTTATCTCAGGATTAAGATAGACTCTCCGATTGTCCTGATAATGAAAAGACTATTATCTATTGACGGTTCTAGATAAAGCTTTTCATTGTGATCCAATTCAATGCACCCAGTGCACTAGATCCTTTTGCTCGAAGACACTCCGATGATTTTAGACTCATCATATCTCATTTGATCCCACTCAAATGCTAGCAAAAGAATTCTACAACTTTAACAAGATAAAGGTGCCCAACCTTTAACTTAAGTTGTGAACATTATTCAAGACTAACTAAAGAATTGTGTCTACCACATACATATGCAGATGTACAAACAATTCTTCTTTTCTCATAGTCTTTAGACCTTATGATTATTTACTTTGACAATTATAATATTAAACTATAAATGCTATACGATTTGTTAAACCAGAAATCACTTTATTAATATGAAAAAGATTGTTAATTACAACATTACACTCTTGCTATTGAGCATAATCCTAACAAGGTTTTCATGTCTATCTAACATATAGCTAATTGATCTTATTAAAATGATTGAGATTATTTTTGATAGCTATTGTATCTAGGATTGGTTATCCTCTACATAGCTAAAGTTGTATGCCATATGCCATATAGCTATTTTCATATCTAGGAATGATTTTATTGTCATCATATAATCCTAGATAAGCATTCAGTGTACCCTAGCATTACTTGCATATTTGGATATCTTTGCATATTCACTTAGGGTGTTGATCTCTTTGGAGAACTAAGTCTTGTGTGACCACTGGGATTAGGTGTTCACATAAGCAATTGGACTAGATCCACTTTTACAGGCCTGCGGGTAGTGATAGCGGGTTATTGACTGGGATTAGGTCATAAACTAGGATTAGGTTGTAAACGTTATCACAATTAGTGGATTCGAGGTTCGAGTGTGGTGCACTTACCAGGCCGTGGTTTTTCCCAGTTTGGGTTTCCACGTAAAAATTTAGTGTTATTTAAATTCTGTAATTTACACTTGATTTATTGCTATAACTAGTTTGGGGTATTTTCGGAATATTGACTAATTGTGAAAATTGGTAATAATAGTTTAAAATCTATTCACCCCCCTCTAGATTAATATTAGAACACACCATGCATTATTTGTTTCAAAGAGATCCTATACCCCACACCATATTCATGTCAGCATTAGATTTAAATATAATCTGAAAGTAACCCCTGCCTAAAGAAATCGGTCCAGACAGAATTCAACTTCCAAACAAATTGAAGCTTGGTCTTAAGATTAACCAGTTTTTAGGGCCTTTCACCACTAGAAAGGACTACTTAGCTAATGAGAGAAAACTTACAAGCTTCCAAAGGGAACTTATAGGCTGTGGGGTCCACCACGGGACTTCTTCAAATGAGTTGAAGGACTCAAAACAAAGGGAACCGAAGGACCAGAAACGATATCAACCCGAGTTGGTGGAGCTTTGAAAAGATCCGCATAAGAAACATAGCCCCTAACCGAGGAAGACAGTAAAGAATTGCCCACAACCGGATCTACACTAATAGACTTGCTGTCAAGCAAAGAGTGAGCACCCGGCGGAACCAAGCTAGCATTAACGCTAGAGGATCGATGCACTGTTGAGGGAACAACGAACAAAGAAGCCTTCATGCACATAGGATCCATGGAGCTCGAGATTGGCTGAAATCCAGTCATAAAAACCTGTAAAAAATCCAAAAGCCAACCAATAATGCCTTAACCAGAACAAAGAATAGACCAAAAATTTGACCAGCCAACACTACTGGAAAAACAACACAAATCAAAGCAACATCCAAAAAATTTAGAAAAAGGCCACCAATCCAAGCAAATGATAACCAAAAATAAAAGAAATAGACATGGCCTGTGATGAAGAAAAACTCGACTAAGAAACCAAAACAACCTTAGAAAAATCGAATGAGACAAGCCTCCCAAATCGCTGGAGAAAGAGACTAGAGACACCGACAAATCCATATATAAAGACCCGATTGGAAACAAAAGAACAAACGAGCAAACTTGCCAGAAAAGAAACAAGCAACTCCAAACCCTATATGTTCATGCAGAATATGTGAAACCCTAGAGAGAAGGGTATTTGGCACTATAGTGCACTCTAAAGGCACTGTAGCAGACGTGACGACATTGTTCACACGAAGGCTTTGAGAAGAAAGGCATTGTTCCAAAAATTATTATTATCAAAAATATATATATATTTATCAGGTTGGTTTTCTTCTCAACATCTTGTTTTAAGTCTTTTAAATTGTTATCATCAGAATGTATTGGGAATGAATATCTAATCAAGTGGCTAATCTGGAATAGGTATTGACCCACCTGTTGTAGCTTTATATGTAGCAGAGGTATAAGATACGATGATTTTATTAGTTTTTCATTATTATTAGTTCACATTCCTTACCTTATTGTTAGTGCCTTCTTTTAATGGAACTTGATTTTGTCTCATCTTCAAATAGGTTTCACTGGTTTACGGAAGGGGTGCTTATGGGAGCTCCACTCAAATTGCAGCGTGTTTCAAAATTATGACATCACTATTTATTGGACATCTAAACAAAGAAGTTATGGATTGGTAAGAAAAATGTTATAAATGAATCCTTTTCATAAAAAGATGATTGAGAAAAAGGTTGTTTATAGACTTATTTGTAGCTCTTTCTGTTTATAGTCTAAGCAAAGTATTCATTTACTCAACTCATTGCACATATAGTGCACTTATGAATTGTGTATTGTTTAACTTGATGATGTTTTTTTTTTCTTGAAGTATTACAAAAATTCGGAGTTTTTTTTTTTTTTTGGAGGGAGAGGACTCGAACCCACAATCTCGTGACCTAGCTATTATGTGTCTTAAAAAACATGTGTCAAAAGTGATAAAATGATTTATTTTTCAAATAAGTTCGAACGACTCGCAATCACACAAAAAGTAAATTAGTGCAAATGGTAAGTAGGGTATTGTCCACAAGGAATTTGATTGATCGTTGGATTGATTAACTAATCTTTAAGCATGTGAAATATAAATCATAGATGGTTGGATAGTAGTTGGTTTGAGAAACCAACAAACATAACATTGTGAACTAAAATGTAACAAAAGTGATAGGAAAAATAGAAAGCTCAACAATGTAGATAAGATATGAGACTTAATCAATTAATGAGGAACTAAGGAATTGATGGAGTTGCAAATGGATATTGGGCATTGCTTATTAAGCTACTTTAATGAGCCAATCACACAATTACAGACTGATTGTAGTCCTAAGTGTGAAATGGTTGTCGAAATAAAACCAAGACACTTCCCACCTAAATTCCTCACCTATGGTATTTAGAGAGAGGGAATAAAGGTGGGATCGATTAATTACAAACCAAGGCCTAGATAATTGGGGTTGATATATCCTCCAACAATCAAGTGTGTCAATCCTTAATTAGTTATATAAACAAGTTATCCTAACAATATTGTAATCAACTAGTGGCATACAAAATCAATCACATAATGAATAGAATCTAATTAACAAGTGAATAGAACATAAAGGGAGATTCATATATTATAGCTCAAACAAATACCCACATCCACAAATTCCTCACATCAATCCCCTAGATTGGGGATTAGTTACACATAGTTACAATAAAGGAAAATAAGTAAGAGATAAGGAAATCACCCTTGGGCCACCTTCTTGAATGCTTGATCCTTCATTACCTTGTTGTTCCTTGTGCAAATAGTGGTAGATGAGAAAATGTCTGATCCTGCCAAAATTGTGCTATATTTTTGCCCTAAATTCCATGTCCTTTGTCTCATTTTTTTTGAGTGTTTTTCGTGTCTCATAGGCTCTTTTATAGTAATTGCAGGCAATTGATGTAATTCAGGTGTTGGATATGAAAAGCAAGAATTTCAGGCGCAAAACAAGCCAGAAAACAAGAAAGCAAGCTTCAATGCGTGGGTAATGCACTGGTCAAAATACATGTGCACTTCCAACGCACTTTCTTCCATATATCTTCGCTGGTCCACTCTAGCGATCCTACCAGTGCACCGGAAGCCCAAAATACAAGAGTGCCTAGATGGCTGGTAGTGCGCTGGTCCATACCAGCACACTTACCAACGCACCGAGGATCAAAAAAGCCCAGACATTGTCATTGCGCGGGTAGGGTACCCGCGCACTACGTGCCCAAAATTTTCCACCTCAACGTTTTCAGACCTACTTTCGAGAATAGTATAAATATATCTTCTTCTGATTTTCAGAACTCTCTTCAAACTCCCCACACTTACATTTTCTGAAATATTTATTCATCTAGATCTAGGAATATACTCCATTACATTCAAACACATATACATTCATTTCCTTACAAAATCTCATCACCAAGACCCATCCTACACCATTGTCTTCACCTCCTTCCACCATAGCCTAAATTCCACACTCAAGGAACTAAAAGATTCTACACATTGAAGAAGGAGAGGAACTAGAAGACTTGAGGAGATCACAAAATACCAATGGGTTTCTTCCTATCTCTTGTTTCTTTAATTCATCTTTGTATTTGTGTCATGAGTAGCTAATCCCCTTGTGGGAGTTGATGTAATTATACATGGATTGTGGGTGATGACCATTTATTAAAGTATTTGATTAATTAGTTCCATTCATTGATCTTAAAAGCATTTGATTAACTCTTTGGATTGGGTAGAAATACCAACTCTCAACTCATTGATTGATTGTCAAATTATTTTGATGTTTTAAATTGCATTGATCCCCTTTTGGTTTGAGTACGAATACCAACCCTCAAATGAAGTTGGGATTAGATATCTCCTTAGACTGGGTAGAAATACCAACTCTCAATTTGAGTGAGATACCCACATTTAGGTGACTAAGCAAGCTATCTTGAATGTGAGGGATGTGTTGAGAAAATACCAATCTGACACATCCCGACTAAAAAGTGGTAGAGGTGGATTGAGAAAATACCAACCAAGTCATCTTTACTATCTTAAATCTATCTATGTTTAAAGGCAAATTTTCTTACAAACCAACCATTATAGTTGTATAGTAGAGAATTTAGGGATTGAGCATGTTTTTTCACAAACCAACCATTGTAGTTGTGTAGTTGAGAACTTAGTGTTTGAGTGAACCCTCTCATAAACTGACCATTGTAGTTGTGTAGTAGAGGGTTAGCTCAATCACACTTGATCTATATTTAAAAGGTAGATTTGGCCCTAGTTGATCAAATTATTCTTAATTAGATAAAATGGTTCTCCCACTATTCGTGTCATGATTGTGTCAACTCCCGCATTTCATCTCATAATCATTCACCCACTTCTTATTATCTTAGTTGCATTTTAATTAGTTTAATTGCTATTTGCATTTAGTTTATTTATTCCAACAAACCATCATATTTTACTTTTAATGAACTTTGATTGCTAGAGTCTAATTTGATCATTGTTAAGCGACCGATCCTTGTGGAACGATACCCACTTGCCACTTACTTGTTTTGAAAAGCATTTTTTTGCGCAATTTGGGATTTTAAATATTTTTTATGGACGATTACAAATGACAAAAAGACCTTTCGTCAATGTCTAGATGGATGGATGTCAAATAGGTAGTGACAAAGGTAGGGAGTGTATAGAATGGGAAGAGAGGAATGCTTGGGGGAAAGTAATATAGATTTGATGTTGAGTTTGAGATGGAATAGATAGTTCAAGTTTAGAGATGGGTGAAGTTGATTTTGGGAAAACTGGAGGAGAAAATGCTCTTCTAAATCTGGAAGTTTTGTCAATTCAAAAGTTCCCTTTGAAAATAGAGAAGACAAGTATTTATATGGGCACAAGATGATGTATTATAACTGCCTGATTCGCTGATGTGGCATGTGTCTTAGTCACGATTTCACGGTATGCACCCAGCGAACTCGACCGCGACAGATGGTTATATGACCTTTAATCTAGTTGTCGTGGTTGGCTAGGCAGCAACAGAAGGACCACGACATTTGGATCTGGTTCCTTCATCTGTTTTTCGCGTATGCTAGGCAGCAACTTTGATGCCAGCGATAGATAAATATGATGATGACATGGTCGACTTGACAATGACAGTAAACCTGATTGATTTATCAATTTTTGTAAGGATTCCCATATCTTGATTGGCTTATTTCGTGGACAAACCACATATTGGGGATTCTTTATAAGGGTAGCTTAGGTATTGGTGTTCAAGTTAAATGCCCTTTGAAGACCTCATCATTGATAAGTACTAAAGGTAAATCTCTATGTGCTTGATTTGCTTTGAAGAGATTTAGTGCACACACAAACATTCCATGCATTTCCATACTTTGTGTATTTTATGTGTCTTTATGTGTGTACATTCATGTTTATATAATATCTCTTCTTGCATATTTTGTTGATTGCATCTAGTTGTTCAAATGCCATGACATGATCAGAACTAGGTTGCATTGTGTATAAATATGCATTGTTCACCCACCGTATAGTCGCTCTTTGAACAGCGGTCCAAAAAGGGGAAAGAGCAAATTTGCTCTTAACCGCTCTACACCCACTCTACGTAGAGTGGGTGAACAGCGATGCCACTGGTGATGTTTTTCACACCTAATGGTCCGCCCAAAAATCGCTCTACGAACAGCGGGTTAAGGGCGGCTCTCCAAACCCGAAAGCAACCGCCCCTAGGTTGCCTGGAATCCGCCTTACGTAGGGCTGTCACAAAGAACTTTGTTCTTCATTTCCCAGGTGAACCGCTGTTCATCCGCCCTACGTAGAGCGAGTGAACAGCGGTCAAGGTAATTTTTCTGCCAGCTTTTCAAAACGATCCCATTTCACTTAGAGGCCCTATATATATGCCTCTTTCATCTTAGGTCGTTTCAAGAGAGTTCAAAATCATATTTTTACTTAGCATATTTTTCCAAGAGAAAAATTTCACTAAAGAACTCACCTTTGATTACTCAAACACTTTTCCATGATCATTAATCATCATCTAGCATCATCCTTGATCATCTAGATGTCATTTTGCATGGGTTTTTCAACACACTTTGCTTGGTAAGTTTTTCACTAATATCTTACATATATTGTGTCCTTCTTAACAAGCAATCTCATTTATCACTTGTATGTTATTCAGATATATGCTAGAAACAAGATTGAGATTAGTGTATTGACTGTTTGAGAGTTGCATTGTGATAGCTATCTAGGTTTTCATAATCTATGTTTAGCTAAGCTATTTGACATGTCATTTAGCTCTTGATATCTAGGATTGATTTAATTGTTATATCATCATCCTAGATAAGCATCTAAGATTCCCTAGCCTTGTTTGTTATTTGAATATTCATTCATATTCACATAGGTTGCATTATCTCTTCATTGAGAATTAAGACTTGTGGCTAAGAGTGTTTAGACCACAAGCAAATTGGACTAGAGCCACTTTTAAAGGCCCGCGTGGTAGAAGTGGGGGGTTATTGACCGAAATGTTAGACGAGGTCTACATAGGTTGTAAACTCCATTTCAATTAGTGGATTTCGAGGTTCGAGTGTGGCGCACTAAATAGCCCGTGGTTTTTCCCAGTGGTTGGGTTTTCACATATACATCAAGTGTTATTTGATTTCCGCACCATATTACACTTGTTTGTCTTTTTGACTAGTAGGGGCATTTTCGTAAAATTGACATGTATGCGAAAATTAGGTAAAATTAGTTAAAATCTATTCACCCCCCCCCCCCCCCCCCCCCCCCCCCCCCCCCCTCCTCTAGATTAATATATTGTACACACCAAGTATTTGTTTCAATTTTATTTCTCCCGGTTGCCTTCACAACGACACTTCAACCACGACAATTCTTTGGCCTTTGTCTTTGTTACAGCTAATTCTCTATCGTTGTGTCCTTTTAGTGACACTCTTCTAAGTTGAGTCGCTATTGGCTTTCACGTGGCAAAATCATGACATTGCTTTATTCTTCATCTTTTTGTTCTTTTTGTATCCAATTCTTCTCCATCTTCACTAATGCCCTTGTGGCACAAATAATCCTGAAACACTTGATTCATTTTGTTATATCACGAGAAATTGCCCAAGAATCAAGCAAAAAGAGTTGGAAATGGGGGGCCAAAATCATGTAAATTTTGGTTTGATCACCTCGTGGTGCATGTGTAAGGGGTTTTACCACTGGACCAACCTAATCTTGTCAACTTGATGATGTATTCAAGCTGCACATTTGTTTTTGGGCATATGCTACTCCTATATTAATATAAAAATGATTTATGGATTTTGTTTATGGGTCAAGCTATATCAACTCAAATTTTTGACTCAATTTTTTGACTGCACACTCTAAACCATTGGATTTAAGAGCACATGAGTTAATGAGTGGTTGAGATATTGAAGTAAAAAAATTGAGTTAAATTTGAGTTGATATAGCCTGACCCTTTTGTTTATATGTATAAGCCATATTTTGTTTACGACTTCATATACATTTTCATAGATTTATGTACATAAAAGAATGCAAATATGATTTATAGATTTTTTTTTTTTTTTTTTTTGACAATGGATTTTATTTTGTTTTGAAAACAACAAAGGATAATGAAAGTTTAAAATTAAGGGTGCGTCCTGTAAGCATTTTTTTTATTTTCTGTTTTTAAAAAATAAAAATGAAAATGAAAATGAAAACAGTGTTTTTGGTTTCAGTTTCGAATTCTGAAAACGCGTCTGTAGAATATGTTGAAAGATGTATTATGAAAATGAAAATGATAAAAAAACGTTCGGTAAAAATTTGCATTTTTTATGACATTATAACTTAAAATTATAGAAGATTGTGATTAAATATTTGGTCAATGTAATTTTTTTTTATCGTAACTCATAAGTAAATAACAAATAATAATAAATTAATCAAACATTCAACACTAAACCCATAACTTAGAAATAAATATAAATTATATTTTTTATAAATAACAGTAATAAATTTAATAAATAATAGCAATTATTAATAAATTACCCCCCAAAAAAATGGGGTAGTACCCATATTATTTGAGTAATAATATATAACTCAAAATTCAATCCAAATGATGTGATATTACCGTATTATACAAATCATGATATAATATGGTAAAGTTAAATTACTTGACACATAATTTACTTTGGTTTTTGAGCTGATTTTTTTTAGATTCTCTAGCATTATTGATATTATTTATTTTAACTATACCAATGTATTGGATTATCTTTTTTTTTTCAATTAACCAAAAATCAATTCAAATTGGCTAATTTAAATTATTTTTGTCTTTTTTACTTTTTTTTTATAAAGAAATTAAAATATAAAAAAAAACACACACACACATATATATATTGAAATATTACAATAATTCGATATTTTTTCGAGAGATCGACGAATTCGAACCCACAACCTTATGGTGTAGATGTGAGTGGCAAAGGCTAACTTCATTTTATCACATTTATTTTAGTCACCAACATAACCTAAAGGGAAGAAGATAGTGGATAGGTTGAGTGAATACCACTTCTTTTTACCAAACAATTGTCACACAAACCTTCAACCACCAAAACTCTCAAACACAACTCAATCAAAACAACCACAACACTTCAACAACAAATATAAAAACCTCCATAACAACAATTATTATATCATTCACATTCTTCAAAATTGTCAAATCCACAAATATGTTGAAACAATCATACAATGACAATAAAAATATAGAAATTAAATAAATGAATACAAGTGATTTAACATGGTAAACCCTCAACAATGAGGAAACCTCCATGGGTCGTTCACGACCAAAGATAGCACAATCCACTAAATTAGAAGGTATATTCATTCTCAAGTGATCAATCCATACAATCTCTCACTCATATTGAATATATCCTACCAAATCAATCATCGGAACTTTGACTAGTGATCTTTCATCCACGAATCGATCAATCAAGATTATTCCAAGACCTATTGAGACTTCAATCAACACTAGACATATGATCTATGTGTTCATGATATGAAACATCAAATAGAATGCTAGATCAAACATCTTTTGAGACAAGATTTGAAATCAAAGCAAAAAATTTATAAAAAAAAAAATGTGAATCTAGCATTGATAAAGTAAGAATCCCAAATATGATATTTCTAGAACAAAAAATAACAAATCAAGATAGAAAAAGATCTAGATCAAAGAGATGAAGATTAGATCTCATAACTTGCAATAGAGAGAGAGTCATACATTGCAGAGTAAAACTCTAGGATCTGGACTATTTTAGAGAAGAAAAGTTTTTGGCTCTACTTCTACTTGAAATCTTGAGTCTCTCATTTTTTTGAATCACTCAAACTAGATTTATATAGAATAAGAAATCATGAAAATAAAAATATTGCACGAAATCAGAAATCGTGTCGTGCCAGAGCATGCAACAAGTGCTATGCCAAGCCAAGGCTTGCAACAACACTTCAAGCAAAAGCCACAACACGCGTTGTGCCAAGGCTGTGTATAGTGCATGGCGCAACAGCGCACAATAAGGTTGTGCCAAGGCACCCCCCTCGGGTTTGGCATGATTTGAGTTGCGCCAAGGCATCCTCTCGGGTTTGGCACCCCTAGAGCTGTGCCAAGTTGCACCAAAGACCAACTTTGGCCTTGGCTCGACCCACAGCCTTAACTCATGATCCAACTTGCCCCCATTCATTCCGTAAGGTCATAAAACATCTTGAAACCTCTCTGGACATCCCAAAACACCTCCGAATCCTTTGAGAGAATTTGATGGATATCAGAATCCCTAGAAACACATAGACATGCTTTCGAATCGCTAGAAAACTTGTCTAAGGACAAAAACAAACACGGTTGCTTCTGATAGTCTCGGAAAGCCTCTGAAATGAAATTTCCATAGAGAGACTATGAACCACATAACAAACAAACACAACACACTCAATAGATGCATTAACTAACATGTGATCCTAGAACATGTTAGCTAGGAATCAAAATCGAAGAAGTATGAATGCATGAACATACAAATTGAATATGTGTGTGCTACACAAACAATGCATAACAATGTGGGGACAAAAATGTATGATGTGTGTGTGTGTGTGTGTGTGTGCGCGCGCGCGCGCGCGCCTTGATAGAGAAACAGTTTTAATACCCAAATATTTGATGAAGACGCAATCTCTTGAAGACGTGCTTGCTAGGAAAGTTGTCATTCTCCTTGAAGATCAAAACCACACAAACCACTTAAGCAACTAAACCAATACAAACAAAGAGTGTTTTGATACAGAATTAAACCAACACAAATATAAATTAATTCCAAGCAATCAATTATCAAAATAGCAATATATAAAATAATAATAAAAAAATGTTTCAATTAACAAAACTAGAGACTATCGACTCACAACATTGTTTCAAACTCTAACTGGGACAAAAAAAAAAAAAAAAAAAAAAAAAAAAAAAAAAAAAAAAAACAACAACAACAACAACAACACTTAGATCCTCCCTTACCTCTTCTTCCCCTAAAAAAATGTAGAAAACCCACTTCAGAATCTATGAAATTGAAAATGTGTCTAACCTGAATACAATTAATTAACCTAGAAGGGGGGTGAATAGGTTATTTACCAAATAATCGATTATGTTGCCAACTTTTTTCTATTAGCCAATTTAAATAGCAAACAACACTATAATAAAATCAAGTATAAAATGCAGAAAATAAATGACACTTGATTTTTACGTGGAAACCCACCAACTGGAAAAAACCACGGGACTAGCCTCACTAGCCACTTGAGCCCAAGAAATCCACTATATGCAAAGGATGTTACACCCTCAAGTGATACACAGACTCTCACTCTTGATAACCTCAGGCTATGGACACGTACACTCATCACTCTTGGTTCAATCCCTAGTGATATCTCTCAATCCACTATTCTTGGTGTGAGCACCTCCTAATCTATCCCCAGGCATTTTATAGTGGCACTTGGCAATGCTTGTGCAACCAACACCTTGGCCACAAGACTTTCAAATGCTTGTCAACCACCACTTGTGGCTACAAGACTTGAACTCAATGAAAAGAGTTATATGTCTAAATGTGAACATTTAAATGATGCTCAATACATATAATGCAAGATAAAACAAACTATGCTTAACTAGATGTGGTAATAATTACTCAACAATCTTAGTTATTAACAAATGCCTAAATGATCAAACATAAATGCATAATGTAAAAGATGATAACCTATAGGTTTAACTAGATGTAGAGAATTAAACTCAACAACCTAGTTATCAATTAACCCTCAAACAATCTCCAAACTTCAAATATATGCAATTAACGAAGTTAAACAAGTAAAGAACAATTAAAGAAAGAGGTTTTTGCTCTTACTTAACAATGGAGATGTTTAGTGAACACCCATGAATGATTAATGACTTAAATGCATATGGGTGAGGGTTAGAGAGTCAATCAATGAAGATTGAAGAGCTTCTCTCTCAACTAGGTGTAGAGAAATCTACCCAACAACCTAGTTATAATCTAACCCCTCAAACAATCTCCAAACTTCAAAGAATATGCAATTAATACGAATTAAACAAGTAAGAAATAATTAATGAAGGGTTTCTCTCCCTAGAAACCCAAACCTCTCTCTCTTGGAAGAGATTTTTCTTGAAAACTTGATAAGAAGAGAGAAAATGATGATCTAGGGTTCTTTTTTGGCCAAAGGAAGAAGATGGGTGCTAATATAGAAGCCCTATCAAAACAACATCGTTTTGGAAGAGTTAAAAACAATTTCTAGGCAAATGCACGGTACATACAACGCACGTGCCGCGCAGACTTACTGGAATGTAAATGTTGCGCATTTGTGCAGTACGAACCACGCATGAACCGTGCATAGGCGTGACAGTGCATTAGCTCGATATTCGAGAGCCCCAAAACATGACTAAACGACATCGAAACCTATCATATAATATACAGTTGAAAAGGTATGGATGTCTACTTTCTACTTCTTTATACAGAGCAAGATTTGGATGTCTACAAAAAGAATTATGATTATTTGTGTGACCAAAGGTCAGATTCGGATAACAACAGAGTTGCTCTGTTTTAGTGGTCTCTTTGGAGATTTCTAAATCAATTCAAACGGTCATGAAATATTATGAATAATATACCGTTGGAAAAGTATGAGTGTCTAGTTTATCCAAAAATTTTCAAAACTCAATTTGAATCTTTATATTAAACGTTATGGTCACAAGACCATACAAAGGTCAGTTTTGACAAATATTTAAATCATTGAAAATTAATCTTTCGAAACTAGACACATTACTCCAAATAACCAATCATATCTAGCACATATCAAATACATGCACACAACAAGATATCACATGATAAAATGCAATGCATGATCACACAAATTAAATGTGTGAGTGTGTTAGTATGATGAACAAATCACGATAAAACGTCATAAATG
This sequence comes from Acer yangbiense, assembly GCA_008009225.1. Taxonomy (NCBI): domain Eukaryota; kingdom Viridiplantae; phylum Streptophyta; class Magnoliopsida; order Sapindales; family Sapindaceae; genus Acer; species Acer yangbiense. Next base: position 25,881,304 of record CM017771.1, read on the forward strand.
AACACAACACAATCTAATGATGCAACAAGCCTAGATATCAATCTAAATGCTTAGTGCATGAACATATGATCAATATTTGTGTATAAGTATTGTACAACGATGTAGGGACACATAGGTCTTTTCCGACGGGAAAAAACCATTGGAGGCCGTCACAAATACGCTTGTCACAAATAACCATTTACCGACATGCCGTCACAAATACTACCATTTCCGACGGTTATGGCCATTAGAAAAAATGAAAATGTCGTCGGTAATAGTAATTAAAGGTGGTCAAACTTACTAGTATTTTTGACAGCTTACCTTTATTTCCAATGAGGTTGTCTGTTGGAAAAAGTTGAATGATAAGAAAACAAAAATGGCACGATATTAACTTGACAGGTGCCACATCATTAAACCCCATGCAATTCTTATGGTTCAAACCCATGATCTATACGATAGTAAAGGATACTCTTACCATTTTACTATAACGTTATATCTGACATGTTTTGCATATTATTTATATATAAGCTATTGATATGTTTGCATACTATCTAATTAAATATATTTTTGTATACTATTTAAATATAACTATTGATATTGTTTTTTAAAATAATATTTTATTAAAATATTTCCCTTATCTGATAGGAAATTACATTTTACTACTACTTTATCTGATATAGTAGTGTCACTAGGGGCAGCAAAAATCCCTAACCCGTCCAAAACCGCGTGGGGCTCCGATCCGTTTGGGGCGGGTTTGGAGCACTTAAAACGGGGCTCGAGTCAGGTTTAGGTCAAGCTTTTTTGATCCGGTTTTTTATTGGGTCAGGTATGGGTCAACCCCTTATGCCCCGACTTGCCCCGTTTGACCCGGTATTTATATAATTATTTTTTAAAATATAAAAATATAAAGGGAAAACCAAATCTCTAATCTCTGTCTCTTTACCTAATCATATTTTATGTTTGAATTTAAAATTTCTTAAACTTAGATGTTGTGTACTTGTGTTCTATTAAATTTAAGTTTATGTATGAATTTTAAGTGTATGTTAAAATGTTTTTCTATGGTGTATGTTCGTATTTAAGTGTATATTTAAATTTCCAATAAAAAAAGAAAAAAAATTGTATATATATATATTTTTTAATTTAATGTTAAAATTTAAGTCAATGTCCTAAAATTCAATCATATGGTCAAATAATTTGCATATTTACTGGTTTGAGATTATTATTTTTTTTAATATTTTTTTTTTTTAAGGATAAAACGAATAGGGTCATTTAGCTCGGGTTTAGGGCACCCCTAACCCAATCGGATCGGGTTTGGGGCGGAAATTGAAAACCCGTTCGGGTCATGGCCTGGGCTTGGGGCAACTTATAAAAAATGGTTTCAGGTTTGGGGCGGGCCGATCCAACCTGTTGCCACCCCTAAGTGTCACTAAGCATAATTTAAAATAACTAAATGTTCTTGTAATTACTAATAATTTTGCTACATTTTATATTTAGTTAATTTTGTAAAATGTACCCATAAAGTAGACTTCTTATTAGTACCATTATTTTGACCCTAAAGTCTGGTCCCTATTGCCTAATTTTCTTGAAGTGATCGTCATAAATTTTAAGGTTTTATTTATTTATTATTATTTTTTATTTTTTTTTTATTTTTTTTTTTTATCTAAGACATATTGTTTGAAAAAAATCAAAATTAAATCAAATTATTTGGCGAAAAATTTGACAATTAATCGCTATAAAAAATAGTGATTAATAAAAAAATAACACATATAGTGATACATTTAAAATATTGACCTACAAGTCACATATTTTTTTTTTTTAGTGTATAAATTATCACATACATTCCATTATAATTTATTAATCAATATTATAATAATTAATTAATTACTTTTTCCATGACAATGCCATAACAAATAATGTAGAAAATAGTACTACATTTACGATAGCATAAAAGCCCTTAAAATTCATTCGAATTAAATTTTAGATCGTCGGAAATATGGTACGTTGGAAATATGGTACTGCTTTTTCATTATTTCCGATGGCACAAAAAGTGTCATCGGAAATGTCAACTATTTCTGACGGCCATTAAGCCGTCAGAAATGTTGTATTACTTTTTCCTCATTTCGACAACACAAAGACTATTTCTGAAGGTCATTGAGCCATCAAAAATGTGGTATTACATTCTTACTCATTTCCAACAGAACTTTTTGTGCCATCGAAAATGGGAACAACATTGACGACTTATTTGACTATTTCCGACGGTAATTGAGCTGTCGGAAATGTGGTATTACATTTTTACTCATTTCCAATGGTACTAATATGGCCATCGGAAAAGGTACCATTTTCAACAGCAATTAGCGTCGTCGAAAATAATTCGTCACTAATAGGCATTTTTTTTGTAGTGTGGACACCAATATAATCCTAGATTACAATATTGAGACGTTGTCAAGATGAGTATAACATACCTTGAAAATACGGCTAACTACTTGGTGTACATTGTGATAGGTACAAGGCACAATAGAAGTTATGCCATAAGATTGGTGAATGTATACCAATATAATCCTAGATTGAGAACTTTGTGACATAACTTAATAGTATGAAAAATTACTATTTATGCTAGCATAATTACACACTTAATGTGATAGAAATATGTTGTCAGGTTGTGACCAGCATTCTTACACATGCAGTCGCCTTAGTTTCTAAGATAGCAGGTTGAGATGAAACATATATATATATTAGAGAATATGTATGATATATTCTCGTAGAGCTAATATATATGAATTTGTTGCCTTGACTAGGTCAAGATGAGGTTCACAATAAATATACCAATATGTTAGAACTGATCATGATAGACCCCACTACCATTGATACTTGATCAACCTATACGTGAGGTCTTAATATGATGCTAAAAAGGGGCAAGCTTTTAAGAACTCAGGTTAGTCACGAGATTTATGACTGAACTAAGATCTATACAGTGAATGATATAAAGACATATGCATTCTTATTTAGAATGAAATTCACTGTAACACATGTTTAAGACCACGTGTGCTAAAAGTGACTGATGTGGAAAATGAGAGAATGTATCCCTACTTTCTCATTGTGTAAGTTCCACTGAAGTTTTATATAAACTTCAAATGGTGTCCTCATGACCATTCACTTTATATTGAAGTGACAGGATAATATTAGCACCTTTAGCGTGTTATTTCTATTCTATGCTAATTCAGCCTATTGGGCGCGTCTAAGGTAGCAGTTGTTCTGGAGACCAAGAGATAAAGATGGAATAGGAAGATTTAATAAATTTTTATCTGACTTATGTATTCACTGGCTGGCCAATTATATTTGGAGATACAATTGTAAATACATGAAATGTGATAAAGTCAAGCATAGCTTTTTGAGGGATTAAGTATGCTTTAGACAGATAAAAATTATAAAACTAAATCTAAGGATACAATAATGAACAATATTATCTCTTGTAAATAGAGAATTTACAATTGAGATTTGAGATTGTTAGCTCTCTTTTATATACATTGATTGTCCATGGGTCATACGATACATTTACCCGTATGAACCCTCTAATTATAACATTTATGTTTAAAGCTTAAAGAATCCTATGTATATATCACACTTTATGCCATTTTGGGCAAGTGGGAGATGTTGGTATGTAAGGATTCCCATATCTTGATTGGCTTATTTCATGGACAAACCACATATTGGGGATTCTTTGTAAGGGTAGCTTAGGTATTGGTGTTCAAGTTAAATGCCCTTTGAAGACCTCACCATTGATAAGCACCAAAGGTAAATCTCTATGTGCTTGATTTGCTTTAAAGCGATTTAGTGCACACACACACATTCCATGCATTTCCATACTTTGTGTATTTTGTGTGTCCTTATGTATGTACATTCATGTTTATATAATATCTCTTCTTGCATATTTTGTTGATTGCATCTAGTAGTTCAAATGCCATAACATGATTAGAACTAGGTTGCATTGTGTATGAATGGGCGCTGTTCACCCACCCTACAGACGCTCTTCGAACAACGGTCCAAAAAGGGGAAAGAGCAAATTTGCTCTTAACCGCTCTACACCCGCTCTACGTAGAGCGGGTGAACAACGGTGCCACTGGTGATGTTTTTCACACCTGATGGTCTGCCCAAAAACCGCTCTACGAACAGCGGGTGAAGGGCGGCTCTCCAGACCCGAGAGCAACCGCCCTTAGGTCGCCTGGAATTCGCCTTACATAGGGCGGTCACGAAGAACTTTGTTCTTCATTTCCCAGGTGAACCACTGTTCATCCGCCCTACGTAGAGCGGGTGAACAGCGGCCAAGGCATATTTTTGAAAAAATATACAAAACGGTGCCACTTCATTTTGGCACCTTATATATATGTCTTTTTCATTTCTAGGTCGATCAAGATAGTTCAAAATCATATGTTTACTTAGCATATTTTTCCAAGAGAAAAATTTCATTAAAGAACTCACCTTTGATTACTCAAACACTTTTTCATGATCATCAATCATCATCTAGCATCATCCTTGATCATCTAGATGTCATTTTGCATGGGTTTTTCAACACACTTTGCTTGGCAAGTTTTTCACTAATATCTTACATATATTGTGTCTTTCTTAACAAGCAATCTCATTTATCACTTGTATGTTATTCATATATATGTTAGATACAAGATTGAGATTAGTGTATTGACTGTTTGAGAGTTGTATTGTCATAGCTATCTAGGTTTCCATAATCTATGTTTAGCTAAGCTATTTGACATGTCATTTAGCTCTTGATATCTAGGATTGATTTAATTGTTATATCATCATCCTAGATAAGCATCTAAGGTTCCCTAACCTTGTTTGTTATTTGAATATCATCATATATTCACATGGGTTGCATAATCTCTTCATTGAGAATTAAGACTTGTGGCTAAGAGTGCTTAGGCCATAAGCAAATTGGATTAGAGCCACTTTTAAAGGCCCGCGTGGTAGAAGTGGGGGGTTATTGACCGGAGAGTTAGACGAGATCTACATAGGTTGTAAACTCTATTTCAATTATTGGATTTCGAGGTTCGAGTGTGGCACACTATTCCAGTGGTTGGGTTTCCACATATATATCAAGTGTTATTTAATTTCCGCAACATATTACACTTGCTATATTATATTGACTATTAGGAGTATTTTCGTAATCTTGACTATACACGAAAATTGGGTAAAATTAGTTAAAATCTATTCACCCCCCTCTAGATAATATTAAACACACCGTTAATTTGTTTCATGGTATATTTGGGTTTGGGTTGGAGACCCATTATACACATAAATAGGGCTAAGCCCAAGTCCATGTAAACCAGGCTGAAACCCAAGTCCGTGCACCTATAAACTGATGCATAACTGCATGATCAGTTAATATACAAAAGTGTAAAACGTGAAAACATAAGTTGATGATGTAGGCATTCCGGGCAATGCAATAAAACAGAGAACAAGTCGGTGTGTGTGCTAGATAAAGTCTAAAATAAGTGCAATGTGTGCTGGTGTGAGAGAAAAACACAGATAGATGTGGAGAAAATTAGAGAATTTTCTCCCATCCATGATCAGTTTGTGGTCACTTGCACTGTGATCAGAGGGGACTTTCCGATTTCGTGATCGTCCTCCAACCTCTGGTGATACAATTCATGTTCGATCCCGCTTCCGTTGTGGGATTCGGATTTCTGTATAGTTAACGGTAATAATTCGAATTCACTTTTGTTTATTTATTGAATATAATCTTCATATCTATTGTGAACAATCATAAAGGCCATTGACTGTCCTCATTAATTAACTATATACGTCCCTCCTTATGACATAATAAATCAAATTTAGATGATCGAAGAAACATTTAAATATTTTACTTATCACAAGTGAAGTCAGTTAAATTCATATGTTGTTAATACTTATTAACATTATTCATTTAGTATGGATGATAGAGACAAAAACAAAACAACAAGTGAAAAAAACAATACAAGTATCGAACTTTGTCTATGTGACCTATATTATTGTCAAATATTGTACATAGTTTGCATGATTGTTGACTAGATATGTAAAGTGATAAGATTATTGTTTGTAAGAAAAAGTGAAAGAAAATAGAGAAAGAAACAATAAATGTATATAGGGGGGCGAGAAGATAATGTTTTAATTTGATGAAAAAACATTGGACCTTAAAAAGCAAAGCACGTTATTTGGGGTTGGAGAGGTTGAGACAAGCTTTCATTTTCAGTGATTTCTATCATTCCTAATTCTGCCAATCAAATGGTCAGAGATGAAAAAGAAAAAGACATCTGCCTAACATTTTCTAATGAAATTGGAAAAGAAAAAAAATCTAATTATATTTGAGATGGGCCAGAGCCCCCACGTGAATGGCTTCAATAATAGTCCAGGTGAGGCAGATATCACACTAAACCAGTGAAGCACACATTTCCAATAACTTTCTATTTTTCTTTTTCTTTTTCATTGTTTTGTTTAGATTTTCTGCCATATGTTGCCCAAATTAGTCGGACCTGGACCGCATCTATTTATATCTTTATTGCTTCCCACGTGTTCTTTCTTTTGTGAAGGAATTCCATCAACTTTATATTTAGGTTTTGTTGAATTTCAAAATTAATCATATGCATTTGGATACAAGTATTCACATGAGATTTTGAGTTTATGAATATTAAAGAATCCATATGTGAAGCTAAAAGGAAATGAGATGAATCTCACATTAAAAACATCAAAGTTAATCCTCCCTCAAATGTGAGAGTGAATGTTAAAGAATCCACATGTGAAGTTGGAAAAGATGGAATAAATCCTACATTGAAAAGATTTAAAAAAAAAAAAAAAATAGCAGTATTACACACACATATATATATAGGGGAGGACGCCTAAGAGGGCTGACCCGGGCTATAGCCAGGTCAGCCTTTTGTGAATTTACTTTTGTTATTTGTTTTATTATGTTTAACTGGTTAATGATACTGGGTAAAATAACTAGAGTTAAAAGTAATTCTCTTCTCCCAATGTGTAACTGTCACCTCAAACATCAATCCATCCCAATTCTCTATTTCTTTCTCTTTCTCTCTCTTATCCCAATTCTCTCTTTCAAGAGTTTCATCCCGATTAATCTTTCCTCCCTCCAAAATTTATAATTACAAAATTAAAAATAAAAATATATTCATATCAGATTCTTTAACTTAGGTATTTTTTTTTCATTAATTTTTTTTTTTTCTTTCTAATTAACAAGTTAGTGTTTTAGATTTATTATTCATTATTTTAATTTAAGGGAAAGACCCATTATGTCCTTTTTATCTATCTGTATTTTTAGAATTTGGATCTTTTATTATTCTAATATTTGTCCTGACCTACTTTGTCATGAACGAAAGCACTTGAAGGTAATACTTGCATTTAAAGTAATGAAAATGAAATTAATCTTAGCCATTGATTACACATATCACCAGATCTATTTAGGTTGGGACAAAAATCAGCTCAACAGATGATTCAAATCCGTATTTGTGTTTTTCAATTAATGAAATTTTCCGGTAACGTTGAAATTCACTTTCTTTTTTTTAATATATATATATATATATAATTTGTTTTAGCCCACCCTAGTAAAAAGTCCTGGGTACGCCCCTATATATATATATATATATATATATATATATATATATATATACACTAATGGATGTCACAACTCAACATTAGTCTTTTGAATTGCAAAATTATCCCTCTAAATATAACATGCAATAATCAAAACACACGAAAGCAAGAAAACAATAGAAGCATGAGATTTTACGTAATTCGACATAAACCTTCATCCGCGGTTTACACCATCACTCAACTTTTACTATTAAATCGATGTTTACAATGATGAAAAAAAAAAAAAAAAAACAAGAAATCACTCCTAAATAATAAGAGTAAATAATAAAGCCCCGAGGTTAAAACAGTCCCCACCCACCCACCCACCCACCCCCCCTAAATAAAACAAGAAACCACTCTAGAATTAGACAGTAAACTATATTTTTGCTCTGGGGTGATGCCCCCTACCCCACAAGTTGACCGGGCAAAACCGACCACCCGATACACCAATGTAGTATAATATTACTGATTCAGTCAGACTTCATGACTTAACAATATATACAACTTCTCATAGACATAAAAACAAATGAAAATACAAATAATCTATAGGGAAGATGTTTTTGCACACTAATGTTTATGGAATAAAATGTTATAGCTTTAATTTTGCTTCATGTATATTTTAACTTGATTTTGATAATCTAAAGAGTTTGAAAAGTATAAGAGAAATCAAACTGAATTCATAATAAACTTTAAGTTTTTTGTTTAATAAAATTAAAAAAAAATAATAATATGAGTATTTAGTGAGTCATAATTTGTTTGCTTTATAACACATTAACAACAAGAGTCTTTTCCTAAAAAGGTATTGTGTTAGATGTGTGTGAATTCATGTAATACCAATTAAAAATGAAACTAGTGTGATTGAAGTTTTGCTGTTTTAAGCACAAGAATAACGGAGTTTATTTGGGGAGGGAAAGACTCGAACCCATGACCTCATGATGTAGGTGTGAGGGGTTTACCACTATATCAACCTATCTCATCCTAAAAGGTCTTTATTAAAATCAATACATTATCATAGCCCCCACCTACTTTTCGTATATGATTAATTTAACATTGTTCAAGGTACCGAGTCTTTATTTAACACCTAAAATAGTAGGCCCTCCTTTGTACCCATCTATAGCACAACTTCAACCATTAGTTTACAATTTCAATTTGGGGATCACCTTCTTAAGTTTGGTTTAGGTTTCAATCACTTAATGTATTTACTGATAATAATATGATAATGCAACTCATATATAAATCAAATTATCACAAAATTTGGTATGGGTAGAATCGATTTATAAACCATACCATAAGTATTGATAATCAGTAATTCAGTAGGGATGGGTGGGTGATTGGGTGTTGTTTGATTTGGCTTGATTTTGGGCAAAAACAAATTTAACCGTGAAATATCCGATTTTCAAATTATTATTATTATTATTATTTATCGATTGCATTAGCATGTTAAATCTAATTGGTCAAACAACGTTGATTTTTTTTTTTTTTTTCAAAAATTGAACATGAACATGTTTGGTTTAATATGGTTTCATAAGGTTTTAGGTTTTTCAGATTTAATGTTTTTTTTTACATGTTCATTTAACTTTAGGGTGGCGATAATGACACAGCTTAAAAACTATATGTACACATATTTCATAATCACATCCATCAAAATTGTTTAAAAAAAATTAGTTTGTATATAAACCCCAGTTAATGTCAAAAATATCATTTTTTTTTTAAATTATATTGTATTGTATTTTTGTATGTACACACCACTTATACAAATTATAATTATTATGTTATTTAATCATCTTTATTATTATTTAAAATTTGCTATTATCCTTAATTATATCAACGTTCTTTCTCTTCCCTCACTGACTCCATTTTTATTTCTTTTTTTCTCACTCCTCATCTCCATTTTTTCTTGATTGTTTTTTGTCCAGAAAATCACTCTGATTTAAAGTTTTTCTAGTTATTGAAAAGTGTTTGATGAAATTGAAGAACAACTAATATTTAATAGAGTAAAAAAAAAAAAAAGTCTAAAACTTGTTCGAAAGAAAATAAAAATAAAAATATTATAAAGAAAACAATGCATAACGATTTTGTTCTTTTAATAAAAATAGTAAAAATTAATTTAAAACATACTTTTTCAAACTAGATAAGGTTGGTCCCCCCCCCCCCCCCCCCCCCCCCCCCCCAATCTGACCCACAAATAATAATAATAATAATTACTTTTTCAAAAAATGTATCTCTAATGTAGCTGTGCATATTCACCCTCACGTTGATGTGGCAAAAATATATATATATATATTAGACATTGTAAACATGACTATCTACTTTCAGACAGTCTGTTGCACAATTATTTTGATACGGATATAAAATAAAAAAGATAAAAGGAAAAAAAAAAATTGGACACATTATTAAAAATAAATGTGTATTAAATAGAAGCATTGAAGACCAAATTTTAAGTTGATTATCTATCAAGTTTATCTTTATACCACATAGGAAGTAAGTCTCTTGACATTGTTGTCATGTCAACGATTTTTGGTATGTAAGTCACTTTTGCATTGGAGATGCTTTTAGCAATCAATTTGCATTTTCGTAATTGTATGGACGACCTTTTGATTCTTCGTCAATTTGGTCTTCGAGGTCGCCCTTCTAAAGCCCTAATGATGAAGAGTGTGATTTGGTAGCCTCTAGCTCTTGGTTGGATCAAAGTGAATACAGATGGTGCTGCTATGGGCTTTCTGGGGGTTAGTGGTTGTGGTGGTATCTTTCGGAACTGTAGAGCCTTTGTGAAGGGTTGCTTTGCTATTCCTCTTGGTCAGGTTTTCACGTTTGAGGTCGAGCTTCTTACTGCCTCATTAGCCATTAATTTTGCTTGGAAGTATGGGTGGGATCAAATCTGGCTTGAGAGCGATTCTTCTTATGTGGTTCAACTTCTTTCTTCTCATTCTGAGATGGTTCCTTAGAAGGTTCATCAGGCGTGGTAGCGCTGCATCTTCTAGATCTCGCAGATGGATTTTCAGGTTTCCCATATTTTCAGGGAGGGGAATCAGGTTGTAGATGCGCTTTCTAAGCATACTTTGGAGCTTTAGGCTGATTCTTGGTGGTTCTCTGCCCCACCGTTCTGTTCTTATTTAGTTGGCAATGATTGCATGGGCCAGGAGTCTTTTCGTTTTTCTTGATATTTTCTTTTTCTTTTTGGTGTGGCATGTGTGCCTCTTTTTGTTTGGGGTTGTTTTCCCCCTGGTTCTTTGTGCTTTATTGTTTTTTGTCACTATTTACTTTTCTTTTTTCTTCTATATATATGGATACTGTCTATGGGTTTTTCAGTTTATGATCACTTATGATGTTTTTTCCCCTTAGATCATTCCAATTTTATTATTAAAAAAAAAAATCTCTTGAATATATATATATATATTTGAAATTAGTTTAAAAGAGAATTTAGAGTTTAAGAAAATTGAAAGAGTTTTTAATGATATATGTTAATATCAAATCATTATAAGAAACTTTAGGAAACTAATTAATATATTTTGTTTTGAAATATTACAATAATTAGTTGGTGTACTTTCAAACTATTTAGTCTTCTTGGTAATTTTACTCAAGGGTATTATTAGAGTTTCAAAAACATACTAATTTGAGGTGTACATACATTTTTTAAGGGGAGCGAATATCTAACACTCTAAGTCTCTAATGGTCTAACTTTATGGAGCATATGAGTTTATTGAATTGGACTTTTGGTCAATAAAACATATTTTTAAAAATCTCTGCTCTCATAATTATAACTTATGATCCAAAGATTAAAATATCTAAAACAAAAGAAATTGCAATACACATATTTGTATGGTTGAGATTTCAGGGCAAGGTGGTTGTGCCCGAGGATGTATATATAATAGGCAAATCCTAATCCGGAATGCAACTCTAAATATAGGGGATGAGTTGCTCCATACTAAGGATCACAACGGATCAGATCAGGGCCGAGTCAGTATGCCCATACCCCAAACCCAGTTGGGGCAAGGTGCCCAATACTCGACCCTTGCTCCAAATTGGTTTTGATTTTTTCCCCATACCCAAACCTGTTTAGGGTGAGGTTACTACGGATTGTAATTTCACCTGAATCTGGAATGTGTGGGTCGGGGTATGAAAAAATCCCGAACTCGTGAACCTAAATATATATATATATTTTGAAAAGGTAAATTTATTAAAGAGCCAAAAGGCCAAACAAGCAAAACAAGAACCTCAAAGGCAAAACCAACACCATGAGCAAGCAGGCCAAAACAGGCCGCAAACACACCAAGAAACAAAACCAGCAAGCAACCCAACACAGGCCAAAGAGGAAACAGAGTCTACACACAAAAGACTCAGAAAGGACACAATAAAACCAGCAGCGACAAAAAAGAAAAAAAAACGCTACTCTAAGCTCCGATCCACCCTATCGAAAAGTGATTGAGAAGCCTTTTTAACAAGGCATGCTGCGAAAGAATTTGTCACTCTCGAATTGTAGATAACCGAAACATTGGGCATGGTATTTAAGCAGTCTTGAATATCCATAATGAGGTTTAAGTGGTCAAGGTTGCCCAAACCCTCCTCATGCACCTAAGAAACCACCTCTTTTGAATCGCTGATAATCTGAATGATCGTTGAACTAAAAGTAGCGTGAGAGGCACACAGATGGCAAGCTTTTGGATAGCCAAGACTTCCGCTGAGCTTGAAGACTGATTCCCCACGAAAACAAAGAAAATACACAACACTTTCCCAGTTGAGTCACATAAAACTCTCCCTATACTTGTTGGACCAGGCGATCCCTTCGCTGAGCCATCCACATTAAATTTCAGGTAATCGATCTCTGGAGGGATCCAAGAATCCACCTTCGAAGCTTTCTTAGGCTTTGAATCTCTGCATAATTCTCTCACGTTAAGAAGGAGATGAGTAACCGGTTCCGTGGATCCTTTGCCATGGTGTTTGAACCACTAAACCACTCGAAACTTGATCATATCCACTGTTGAGTCCAGGTCAGCAGCCTTATTGTTGAAAATGACCTGGTTCCTAACTTCCCAAATACTCTAAACTGTTGCAAGAAAGCCAAGTCTCCAGGCCCTTAACTGATTTTGAGCTGGGCACAACCCATCCCAGCCAATAAACCAATCTTGTATGGATGCATTAGTTGTCCCCACTACATCCCACAATCCCATGCACCTAGTCCATACCTTCCACACCCATGAGCAATATAGAAACAAGTGATCAACACATTCCTCCTTCTTGCCACACAGAGGGCACTCCAAACCAGCATTAGGCTTGCATCCAAAGCGATTTAACACCCCTTTGACAAGAATCCTGCCACGCAAGAGTTGCCACGTGAAAATCTCAATTTTCGGAGGGCAAACTCCTTTCCAAGAAAGAAATCCTTCCATAGGAACTGTCACTGAAACAGAATCTCCTTGATCTTCCAATTCCCTACGAAACGAGCTAATAGAGAAAGACCCTGAAGGACAGTAAGACCAAGCAATTCCATATGAAATTATCTTACGTAACACCACAGTTTCTAGGAAAACTTGAAAGCTTCTCCACTGATCCACCTCCCAATCAAATAAAGGTCTCCTAAGAACCACTGTCCACGTCCATATAGACCCTAACCACCTGCCAAAATTATCGACCACACCATATTTATCCTTCGATAAAGCATAGATTCTCGGAAAAGCACGATTGAGAGGGACATTATCCATCTTTAAGTCTCTCCAGAAATCAGCCCTGTTACCTCGTCCTATGATGACCTTGATCCCATCATTCAACACCTTGGCCGACAAGAAGAGTGAACCTAAATATTTTTAAAAACCTCATATTCAAACGATTTTGTTTTGTGCAAATTAAAATTCTAAACTCAAAATAACGTCATTTTGAATTCGCGGGCTGAAACCTAAACTCGAATAATTTTGCGGGTCGGTTCGTGTTTCGTCAAAAATTTAAATAATTATATAAATACATGGTCAAGCGAGGAATAATGGTTTTCCCCATACCCGACCCACTTATTTGAGCGGGTCAAAGATTTTGACCCAGCTTCAATCGATAGCTATTTGAAATTGCTCCAAAAACCTACCCCAAATGGAGCGAGTACCCACGGGTTTGAGACAAGTCGAAGATTTTTGCCATCACTAAATACAAACGTGAGTTGAATTTTGGAAGTAATTGCCTCTAGTTTTGAAGTAAGTGTTCAAATTTGTATGACAATATGAGCGAGGTTGACTGAGTTATAAGCATTTTAAGCCTGTATTATGAGGTTGTGGGTTCGAGTTGTATTCCCCTTTCCAAAACCCCGAATTTATGTAATATATATATTAAAAAGTGTTAAATTTGTGTCAACCCATTTTTGTCACTAAAATTAAGAAAACAAAAGTTATTTTAGTTTGCACAGTGGTATGAAAACAAAAAGAGTCTATTAATGTTATTATTTTAAAAATGACCCAAAACATTCTTTCAAAAACGAAAAAGCCACAGCATTCCGGGTAATTTTATAATTTTCTTCAAATATAACCAGAGTTTAATTAGTTGAATACATATTAATCAAAATTGTAATTTATTGTGAAAATGGATAAATATGTTATTATCTAAGAGAGAGATTTAATTTGTTTTTTCATTTTTTTTATTTTATTAAATACAAAATTACCATGCTGTCCTTCGTTAAAAAACTTTCCAGATACTATCAACATTGTTTTACCGTTATACCCTCGTATGATTGATGGTAAAATCAGAAACTCTGATGGAATTGGACTGTAATGACTAAAAAATGAAATAACAGTAATGGTTTGGACAAAAAAAAAAAAATACGACAATATACCTCAAACTAGAGGGACATTTTTGATAATATCCCTATGAAATCATTTGAGTAATAAATTTAGATGAATTGTTTTTTAGCCGTATAACCTTACTCTAATATTACTAATATTAAATAATAGAAAGGAAAAAAAAAAGAAAAAAAAAAAAAAAAGGCAAAAAGAAATGAAGAAAAAAGAAAAGAAAAGAAAAAGTGAGATGATGACAAAGGAATTAGAGATGATGGGTTTGTAAGAAGCAACCACACATGCAGAATCTAGTAAAATTTCAGTCAGCGTCTCCAAATAAATAGAGCAAATCAAAGGATAAAAATTCTCTCTTTATTTATTTATATTTATATTATTTTATATAGAGAAAGAGTTTATTTTGATATATTTATAATATAAAAAAAGTGTACGGAGTTTAAGAAAAAACCTTTGTCTGTGATTGTGTGGGCTCAAGAACAGACAATAACGACTGTTGCAGTCCTTACAACCAATCAAATATCGACAACGTTTTTGACGAAACCACCCTGTTTTTAAAAAACTACTATTTCATACATCAAACCCGCTTTTGTTTTCCCAAGCTGTTTCAACCATTTGCTATATATACCTCTCACTTTTCTATATATACAAATCTCTCACACTCTCTCATAAACACAAAAAACCCAGATAGAGAGAGTCTCATATTTTTGTGTTGGCATTAATTTGTGAGTTGGGTTTTTTGTATCGTCGTCGTCGTAGTCATGGGGAGAGGTAGGGTTCAGTTGAAGAGAATAGAGAACAAAATCAACAGACAGGTGACTTTTTCAAAGAGAAGGTCTGGGTTGTTAAAGAAAGCTAATGAGATCTCTGTGCTTTGTGATGCTGAGGTTGCTTTGATCGTTTTCTCTACTAAAGGAAAGCTCTTTGAGTACGCCACCGATTCTTCGTATGTTTTCTCTCTACTTCGCTTCTTTGATTTCAATTTTATTTATCTGCTACATGAAACTATCTATATGTGACATGAAACTCTCAAGTTTTATTTATCCTCGGTAGATTTTATAGGGTACAATACCATTGCTTCCATTGTTTGGTTGCCAAGAAATTATTATTATTATTATTTTATTTTTATTTTGATGTAGAGACTAGAGACTGCCCAAGTAAGGCTGTAAACTAATGTTAATCTTTCTAGGATTCTTTGACTTTTCTTCTCTCAAGCAACAGACCTGGCCGAGAAACCCCCTTTTTTTTTTTCTGTTTTTGGTGAGAATGAATCATTAGTTGTTTTAGATTATATAAATTACTGCAGTACTGGAAATTAAGTACATATACTTTAGACAAACTATATATACATTGACCCAGCTAAATTAAAGACAAGAAAATATAGTGTACAAAATGAAAACACAAGCACACAAATCGAAAAGCTTTACACCATTGTTACTTCAAAAAATTATAATATATATATTAAATGTATGTCCTGATAATGTATTGATCATAAGGGACCAATATTTCCTTTCCTAACTTGGGAATTCGTTTACTGTATCACTGCATGAAACTATCTTGTATCTTCTGATCTCACCAAAATAATGCTCGAGTTGTTTAAATTTAAAGCACACTCAAAATTAACACCTTGATCGCTAATAAGTTTTTCGAATACTTTGTTATTAATTATGAATTTGAGCTTGTTCATGAGCATTGATGATTTGTAATAAGTTGACAAATTGAATGTCGATCGATATATTCTAAAAGTATGATCACAAATTCACATGTTTTGTTTACTAATTATACAATTAATTACATGTTTGGTAAATTTATATTTACATCTTATAAGCTTAAATTTAATGTTAATGAACAGATAATGAAATTGAATGGTATACGTAGGTGCGGTAGATTTAGAAGACAACAAAAACAACAAATTGGCTTTAGTTTGTGGGCATAGCTATAAAATAGATACTGTAGGTATTGTTAAATAATAGTTATGAAAATGAATTATTTTCATTATTTTTTTCGAACCTTTGATTTTTTTTTTGATACTTGGAATAAAATCAAATGACTAGTTTTTATTAAATGTAACTATAATTTGTTTGCTTATGATCTCCCCTAAATATATGCTTATTAGGTGTGTGGTAACAGTAGTAGCTAGTTACATTAATTTTGAGTCTCTCTATCTACTTAGTGTTTGTATATGATGCTAATTAATCCATGCATGTACTCCTTTTACATGAAACATTTGTTTAAGATGGCGATGTTGCTTCATATATAGTACTATTAATTTATGATTTATGCAAGATTTCATAAATGTTTTGTTCAAATTCTTGTCAAAATGATGTCGACAACTCACATGCGATATTATTTGTGCAAATATTTTGAAAATCTAATACGTATATACTCGTAATATACCAAGTACCCTCTACTATGAGAATGGGAATTTATAACAGAAGCATCTAAATATTTTAAATTGTAAATTCTCTATGTCTATAATTTATTTCGGCGTATAATGTGTAATATATGATGATGCTTATTAGAATTTATCCAAATTGAAAGTTGGTAATTAAATTGCTAGAAACCATTTATAAATTTCTTAAAATCAGACTTATTTTATTTAGAATGGGGTGGTGATCGAGGTGCTATATCATATCCCCTTGAATGTTAATTAAGGGTCTGGTTGGAATAAATCCCACATCTATAGATATCAAACGAAATCATAATTAGGGAGGAGGACCTTTCTTTTCATTATATAACGTTAAAAGTATGAATATTGAATTGGTGTCGTGTATATATTAAAAGTTACTACACTTTTGCTCCCTTGTTGAAATTATATCATTATTTTGGGAACCATTTATTATTGTGTTTACTTTTGAGATTATGGCTGTGATGAAGTAACAGATTGTTTTAATCGAGTAATGTATTGGTCCATAGTTATTAAAGGCATTAGGAACATCAAGGTGTGCAATAGCTTTTTATGAATTTCTCAATGGGAAAAATTCATGAAAATTGTAGAAACCAACAATTTACCTTATAAATTAAAAACAATCAATAACACGCATGGTCCATAAAATAATTAACATTTAATCATTATCATAGTTTTAAAATTCAAAAGGCGGTGCGAGGCGGTCTACCCTTCCTGAGGCAGCCTCAGTCAAAAAATAGAATAAAAAATTAAACATACTCATAGCAGTCTAACTCTTTTCCTGGACTCCAGGGACTCGAGACATGGCTCTGATACCATTCGGGTGGCAGGTACCCCTGGGTGCCTCTCATACAGGTCTTTAGAGTTTTCCCCACAATGGCCGCCATTGTGGGGAAAACTCTAAAGATCTCAAACATAAAAAACAAAATCATCTAGAGTAAAAATAAAATAAAACAAAACAAAGTTAGTCGAACAAGATTTTGATTTTTTTTTAAAAAGAAATCAATTATAAACATGAGATAGAGATATTTTGTTATATAAATCGAGTCAAATTTTATTAACATTTAAGTAAAATATGGATACTCTGAGGCCCATTTAAAGAAACAATCCAAGCAAAGCTTGGCTCAATCCCATCAAAACCCTCACAGCCTCACTTGACACTTAATATCAATAGCCTCTCGCATTTTTCACTCAAACGTTTTTATTTTATTTTATTATTAAACGTTTCTGAGTCGACTTGGCCGAGTTGAGGCGATTCGACTTAGAGGCTGCTTTTTAAGCCAAAACCTCTGGTTTGTCCGCACCAGTGCGTTTCCTGCGAGAGTTGGGGTGAGGCGGCCGCCTCAATTCGAATTTTAAAACTATGATCATCGTACTAACACCAAAGAGGTTTTAATTAATTTCTTGGAATTAAAAAAAAAAAAAAATTAATTTCTACGCTCTAAATATCTCCAACTCAAACAAAACCAACTTCATAAGTCATAACATCATCAATGCATCTTCATGTTGGGTTCTACATGAAGCTTGAATTAGTTTCGTCTCACGTTAAAAACTTCATGTTTCATTGAGCATGCCTAGGCGACGCTTGGCGCCGACAACAGTCAAGCATGTGCCTGCTTGCATTGCTGCACCCGACCGTTCTTTAGACGTAAAAGTTGCGTCTGAAGGCGCCTAGCGCTCTTTTCATAAATGTGCATCAGTCTATAGGTTACATAATGTATATGTTAATCATGTGAATTTTTGTGTCATGTATGCACCGAAAGGACAAAAACAAAATAAAAAACTTGGTTAAAGTGTATGGAAACAATTTTATCTTCAAGGCCTGTTTTTATTCCAGTTTAAATATTTCATTGCTAATATAGAAGATTCAAGGTGTTCAACTGTATACATCAATTTTAAATCCAAGTTTAAGAGTTGTTCATAGAATTTAAACACCCCTGATATTAGGTCTAATTACACACATATGCAACTTTTGCCTCTAATTACATAAACATCCCCGTCTTTGTGACTGCGGAGGGCCGTAGGGGGCTCTGACCTTCCTGGTTCGATGTTTACATTGAAATTTTCATGTTCAGATATTATGGGGAAAGCTTGCAACAATGGCGAAGTCCATGTTGGTCATAGCTTGGCAGCCAAATAATGTTGCAAATTTAAAATATCTGAACTCTTTGTTGTATCATGGTAGCTTGTTCCTTAAAGTATATGAACTCTTTGTTGTATCATGGTAGCTTGTTCCTTAAAGTATATGAACTCTTTGTTGTATCAAATTGTTAAATTTCGATAGAATAATACTATTTTGTCTTTGGTTTCAGCATGGAAAGAATCCTTGAAAGGTATGAGAGATATTCTTATAATGGCAGGCAGCTTATTGCCAATGATGTAGAACCGCAGGTACGCACATTCATGGTTTGTTTATTTCAATTTACATATGCATTAATAACCATCCTTGAATCCATGGCTTTATAGTTGTTGTAACCTTGGCCTATTTATTTGTTCTCTTTGAGATCATAGGTTCATCCCTTAACCTGACAATTTACAACTTATTTTCTCCGAAATCCATATTCGTACAAAAACATAAATTAGTAAATGCCATGTATACTGCAGAATGGAAGCTGGACTCTGGAACATGCAAAGCTGAAAGCTAGGGTGGAGGTTTTGCAAAGAAATCAAAGGTATGGACATGAATGCGAACGGGTTCTCTAATTTGTAGACAATGAAAGAAACAGCTATATGAAGTATGTATATACATTTGTAATGGCTGCAGGCATTACATGGGAGAAGAGCTTGACTCCCTAAGTCTCAAAGAACTTCAAAGTTTGGAGCAGCAGCTTGATTCTGCTCTTAAACACATTCGGACAAGAAAGGTAATAAATATATCAGTGTAACTAATTTTTAAAGTTTCTGAAATGTTAAATATGCAATCAATCAATCAATTTGAATTGGATTTCAATTGCAGAACCAACTCATGTTTGAATCCATTTCAGACCTCCAGAAAAAGGTAAGGCTCAACAGTCTGTTAATCTAAAATTGTCGAATTCTGACAAATGTGAACTTAAACAATACAATGTTGTTCCATGGGGTTGCCTAACTGTTTTTCATTTTCAGGACAAGTTATTGCAAGAGCAAAATAACTTGCTTGTTAAAAAGGTAACATTTTTTGTTTTTCCAAATATAATCTTCTCCTCTGGTTCCAAATATAAAGTTAACATTATATATATATATGTTTTGGACCAAAACTAGGTGAAGGAAAAGGAGAAGACAGTGACCCAACAGGCACAATGGGAGCAGCAAAATCAAGACCTGAACTCATCATCCTCTATTCTTCTAGCGCAGCCGCCGCAGTCCTTAAACAACAGGTGTGGCCTCCTCCCTCCTCTCTCTCTTTTAAGGTGGAGATGTCAGATCATGTGTGTGCACAATATCTATATGTCTGAACCAAAATTGTTGAGGGAATTCAAATACAAGATTCTTCTTAGCACCAATAGAAAACTAGATCATTCCCATCTTAATTTTAACCTTAATTTCGCTGCCACAACTAATCAAATGATGCAGCAGCACATACCAAATGGCAAGGAGCAGCGGAGGTGATGACGACGATGGTACTCTACAAAATCAAGCTAATACACTCTTGCCCCCTTGGATGCTTCGCAACCTTAATGAATAAGAGAGCAAACACTCTCATCTTCTTAGTATGTATGCAACATTTAAGACTAATATATGGATGAATTGTATTTTTATTGTCTAGTGATGTAAGAAGGTTGCTGGTCATATATGTTGATATTTTGTATAACATATAATAATCATTCATATAAGGGTCTATCTCTATTTTTCTACTTTGTATGTAATGTATATCCCATGTGAAACACAAAACTTTAATGCAAAGTAATTTGGATTTTGTAAGAAGATGAATCATTGTATAGTTAATTTGAATATGTTTCAATAACAGCTAGCAGAATTTTTGAAGGCTCTAATCGTTCATTTATGCATGTAATTATGCTTCTGGCACCATTTCTTTTTTTTAAGGGACAAAATTAGAAATAACCCTGGAAACATTAAACATTTGTTTTTAATCATATATGAAAGTTGAAAGCTTCTTTTGATAATCCAATTTTTTCTTTTTATACTTCATTTCTAAAAACACCCTATTCTCAAAATTTAAATTTAAAAAAATTCTAAAGACACTTCATTTTGTTACAAGATTATCCTTTTATCTTTTAATGAATTAAATTATTAAAAAAAGAAATTATCTCTCCTAAATCATTAGATAAATTATTACATATCAAATACTCTCTCCTAAATTTTTAATTACCATATTAAACTATCTCTCCTCCAATACATATCTCTAATTTTAGAAAGAAAAAAAATACTTACTAATAAGCTTGATTTTCAAGAACTGTATATATGTATATATTAAAAAATAAATAAAAATAAAAAAAGAAAATAAAAAAAATAAAAAACTCAAAAAACTAGTACCTTATTTTTTAATTTTTTTTATATTTTAAATCGAAATATGAAAATATTTTTTGTTACTCTTATAGGTATGTGATTGCCTATAGATCTTTAATTCTTTCATCACTCTTAGAAATTCTGAATGTAATCGAATCTAGTTGCAACAATTTAAGATTTCATATATCTTTTTTTTTAATTGACTTTTTAATATATATATATATATATATGGGGGACCCCTCAAGATTACATAAATTGTTACACAAATTGTGGACCATTGGATGATGGTGACTTGGATGGTAGAGATGCACTCATACCCATAATCACCATCAGATATATACACTTCATGCTCCCTCTTCTATCTACTTTCTAATTGAATCTCTTTCCTTAACAAACCAGAATCATCAACCTCAAACCTCATCGTCATCACCAAACATCATCATCATCTACCTCAATCTCATCTCTCTCGATCCACCATCCGCCATCACTACCAAATTAAATTCCATTAAATTCCACAAACAAGAAAAACGAAAAACAAATCGAATCAACAAAAAAAAAAACCACAAATCGAATCAATAATCCATATTTTTCAATCCAAACCAAAAAACAAATCTAGAAAAACCCAGTTTGGGTATGGGAAGAGAAATGGAGGGGATTTATTGTAGGGATGTTTAGAGTTGCTAAATACATCGTTTCGATGATTTGTTTTTTGTTTTTCGAATGAAAATTTGAATCAAAGAAGACACGGAGAGAAAGAAACAGAGATGAAATAGAGATGGGGTTTTATTTTTCAGTCAAATTCCATCCAATTAATACAGTGCCTTTGAACCAGAGAGTGAACTTCCATCGTCTTCTTGCAGCAATCTCCAATTCGGCGACTACCAAATCTACATTACGAGACCTAAATACTACTTGTTGGTCGCATAGAGAGTAGCGGAGAAGGAATACGACGCCGATATTTCGCTTTCGGCAGCTTCTTTCTTTGAAGTTGGTGATCCAACGGCGGTGAATCCAAGTTATCTCCTCAATCCTCCCCTTCGATCTCTCTATAAAAGCAAGCATCAATCTTGTCATAATTGTGATTCTTAAGTTAATAAAAAAAAAAAAAAAAAAAAAACAGAGATTATTTATTGGTAGTAATAGTAACTAGGTGTTTGATGAAAGTTGTCAAAGAGAAATAGCTTTAGAAACAGAGCAGCAATGGAGATAAAACAAAATACCTCTCATTCTCATTGATTCTGGAAACTAACTAATTTTAGAATATACATACATATATATATATGCACAAGAGAAGAATATAACACTTATCTGCATTAACAGTCACTTTTTTTTTTTTTTCTGGGTTTGGTGATGGCGGTGGAGTGGAATCCATCAATTTTTTTTTCTTTTTTCTTTTTCCTTTCTTTTTTTAATCCGATCAATTAAAAAGAGAGGTAAGAGGGAGCACATGATGTGTATATACCAAAGGGTGATTATGAGTATGAGTGCATCTCTACCATCCAAGTCACCATTATCCAATGGTCCACAAATTGTTACAAATTGTGTAATGTTTAGGGGCTGGGGATCCTTTCCATATATATATATATATATATATATATATATATATATATATATATATAATTACTGTTATTAAAATACTAAAATATTCATAAGTTTTTTTTTCTTTAACTATTATCAAAGATTGATCGAGAAAGTATGGAAATATGATTTTTTTTTTTTTTTTGAAAAATGGAGAGACATTAATTAGGAGAGAGTGTTTAATATGGTAATAACAGATTTAGTAGAGAGAGTTTAATACATAATATTTAATCTAATGATTTAGGAGAGATAATTTCTTTTTTTAATAATTTAATTAGTTTGGAGTGTCTTTAATTATTTTTGTCTTGTTTAGTAATTTTAATTTAGGTTAAAATTGTCATTAATAAAAAAAATTAAATTGGAGTATGAATAGACAATTTTTGGATTATAAAGAGAAGCTCTTATGAAAGTTTAATGAATAAGTATGGTTTTGAGAAATTACCCATATAATCCCCATATAAAAACACTCCCCAAACTCTCTCTCCTCTCTTCCCACTTTTTCTCCTTTCTCTTACCCTACCCTCTCTCCTCTCATCTCTCCCACTTTGCATTCGTCAGAGACGGCCTCGCATGGTGATGATGTGCTTGGCAGCATCGCATGTTGCTTCATCGAAAATAGTGCCCTTGGGTAAGGCACTTAGGGCGGGAAGGGAAAAAAATTTAAAAACAAAGTTTTGGATGATGGATGTTTTAGTAATTTAACATTTTTAAAAAGACCAAGATGTCACATTTTCTCCAAGATATCACGGTTTTATCTAAGATATCATATTTTTTCACCTAGGTTTAACATGTTTTTACATAAAATTAGAAAAGATTTCACATGGATATTTTCATAATTTACAATTATGATTGAAAAGAAATTTAACAATGTGATTATTAACGGTTAAAATTTTGCATGTGTTATGAATTATGATAACTTGATAACTTGATAACTTGACTTTAAAGTTAAGTTTATGTTTAAGCTTCAACTTTAGATTTACCATGCATGCATGAAGAAAACAAAGAAATAACTTTATTATTTGATAAATATTGCAAAGCAGCTGGAATTGATGTTGAACATCTAATTTCACATGTACTCATATTTAGAATGGATCAATAGAATTATTTATCAAATGTCTCCGGGTAATTGCAATAACTTTATTATTTCGAAAACAATTACCAATTTCTATATGGAGACATGTTATTTTACATGTTGCTGCAATCATCTCTGACCCATTGCTTATCATCATTATTCACCATTACAACTTGTATTTGGTCATTGACTTGTTCTCTTAAAATTGTTTGATTGTGTTGTCTATATCCCTATTGAATCTTTTGATTGATTTTCATACCATTTTAAGAATGAAAAGTTACTCTTATACAAAATAGAAATATCAGTTCAATTCTCTATATATGTAACAAATGTGCAAGATGCAGATTTATTTTCCTCTTTATTAGTAATAATAATAATAATAATAATAATAATAATAATAGATAAATAGAAGTATACCGTTAGTTTGATAGTTGGTTTTAGCTAGGAGATTGGTAGGTGGTTTAGTAGAATAAAATCACCAACTCTTTCAACCGATTATCTTTATCTCAATGTGTAGAGATATTAGGAAATTGAATTTGATTTGTATTTTTCTCTTTAAAGAGAGATAATTGATTTTTCACGTTAAAACTTTTATATCCAACTCTCGATCAGTTTCTTTTCTAAGCTTTCTTTTCTGCCCCAAATTGATAACTCTCACAAAAGAATATAGGAAACTACTATTTTGTGGATTGAGTCAAAGTGTTTTCAAGATAAGGTTCTTAAACTTTGTTTCTCTTTAAGTATTTATTTACAGCTTTAATCTCTTTCAAAACTCTTTATTTTTTTGTAACATTAAAATCTCATTAACAAAGATTGGGCTTCTAACAATTGTTCAATTTTAGTTTTCGGATGGAGATGTTTTAATGCATGCTTTTGGAGTAAATGAAATAGAAAGATACATGACGCATGATAAAATAAAAAAATAATAAAAGAAGGAAAAAAAAAAGAAAAAAAAAGTGTTTCAATTTTGGAGTTCAGTAAAAGAGTTCAAATTTGAGTGTTAATATAGGTTGCAATTTTTATTTGTTTTAATATGGGTGAAGCAACTTACTATGTTGATTATTTTAATTATATTTGTAGATTGCATTTGACTGTAAATTTTGGTATGAGAATAGTGGATAGTTATATCAACTTGGATTATAATTTTTAAAATTTTTGGCGTTGCTTATCTTTGAGAGAATTTATTTCTAAATCGGTAACATATGCAGATATTTTGAATCATCAAATTGACGTTGTTGTATTAGAGTAGTTTTAAATTGAAATTGGGGATATATTTAAGTCTGATTTTTGGTACTATGGCTGTAGATTCATAATAGAATCAAGATATAAATTTTCATGAATTTTAGTGATATATAAATATTTTAATTCTGTGGGTATATTTGATGTATACGCCATAATATTTAGGGTGACAGTCATGAGCTCTTGGTATTGTAGAAATTTTAATTCTGAATCCGAGATAGGTAAAATTCTGATTTTTGGTATAGGGATATATTACTGGTTTCGTAGTCTATAAATAAAATTATGAAAGTTTTCATGGTCTATAGGGTGGTTAAACTTTGATACAAAGTTTGATTGGAGGATTGAAATTTATGCTGTCAGGATTGACCCTTGTGTGCTTAGAAAATTATAAAAATTCATTGGTATTTGATAAAATTCTGATTTTTATATGGAAGTTAGTAATATGATTGTGGAGTTTATTGACTAACACTACAAGAAATTTGGTCTACGACAACACGTAAAATATGTTGTTAAAACCTTTCGCAACGCACGACTGTATATTGCTGATGCGCCTGTTGCCAAAAATCTAAAAGCTTTTCGCAACGTGCAGCTTGAGTTGTCTTAGCACAACAACAACATACTATGTGTGTTGCGGTAGATAAAAGACAACACACGTTAGACGTTGTCTTAAACATTTAAGACAACTCATTGAGCGAGTTGTGGTAAATAAAAGACAACATGTGTTGGCTTTGTTTGTAGATTTTATCTTAAACATTTACAGCAACACTCACTATGTGTTGCCTTAGACAGTTACAGCAACATCCATTGTGCGTTGTCGTAGCCCATGAAAAAAAAAAAATTGGCTTGCCTCATACACCCCACCAACTACTACTGGACCTATGGTCCAATTGATAAGACACATTTAACTTTGTATGGGAGAAATATTGAACCATGGTCTTGATAAATGAGAGTGAATGCCTTACCATTTTACTGCAAGCTTGACTTCGTTATTATTATAAACTTATTTATATATAACCTATATGTGTTATTAATTTTTTTAATTAATATTTTATTTAACAACTTAATATTTTTATTACTTAATAATTTAAACTCATTCGGGTAATGAGTGATGCTAGACTGTCAAAAATATTTGTTCAAAATCATGTCCAAAAGATATGACATATGAGTTGTTGAGATCATATCATACGCTCGATGAGATGAAGATGGTCTAATGATATGCCTCTCACACCTGTATCACGAAATTGTGGGTTCAAGTTCTTCCACTTCTTAAAAAAAATTCTGAATTTTTGTAATACTTCAAAAAATAGAAAGATCATATCACTCACACTATAATTTCATGATTTTCAGAATCTTGGCATCTCACATGCCTCATCATTTGCACAATTTTTTTTTTTTTTTTTTTTTTTTTTTTGCATTCTAGCATTATTTTTCCGGTAATATTTTTGGATAAATATTGTTCTAATTTTTAAAAGTGGCCAGCTTAAATTTGTGTAAAAAATAATTTTACGATGGATAGCAACACCATTATTTTGAAAAATTAATATTTAAATAAATTTAATAATTTAGAAAACATTTGTCAATAAGAAAAGAATATTAATAATAATAAATAAATAAAAATAAGAATTTTGACAATTTAATAAAAATGCATGTTGTCAAAAGTCACCTACCGCAACGCGTAAAAAAATATGTGTTGTAAAAGTGACTTACATCAATGCACAAATATTTGTTGGCAATAACAAGACATGTACAACAACATCAAAATAGAATGTTCAGCTTCTAATTTTATGACTCCCTAAATGTTTATATATATTCAGCAATGAACAAGAATACATGAGATTAAATAGATTTAAAGATCTAAAAAATCAAAATAATAAATTAGAATATAATAATTTAGTTATTGCTATATATCTTTCTATATATTGTTAATATACACATAGTTTTCTATTTATAAATAAATTTCTAATTTTTAAATTAAAGTGCTCGGATTAAATTATTGTAGAAAATAATTTTATAGGTGATAACAACGCAATTTTTTTTTTAAATCAATGTTTAAATAAATTTAATAATTTAATAGACCTTTGTTAATATGGATAAAATGTTGTTAAAAAAACAGTAGACTTAGTTTAAAAAAAAAAAAAAATTAGACTTTTAACAACATACAATTGTATGTTGTTAATGTTATCTCTACCACAACATATAGAAAATGTATATTGTTAATTGTCACTCTATGACAACATACAAAAAAAATGCATGTTGCTAAAGATATATCTACAACAACATACAAAAACGTATGATGTTAATGATATCTCTACGCCAACATATAAAAATGTATGTTGCTAAAGATATCTCTACGACAACATACAATAATAGCATGTTGTGGAATACATGACTTTTAACAACATACGAAGGTGTGTATTGTTAAATCCTAAAGTTTTAACAACTTTTGAAGCCGTGCGTTGCTAAATACTAACTTTATAACAACCCGCGAAGATGTGTGTTGCTAAATACTATCTTTTTAACAACTCGCAAAGATGTATGTTACCAAATCCCAGTAATTTAACAACACACGAAGTTGCATGTTGCTAAATACTTACTTTTTAACAACACGGGAAGTTTGTGCGTTGTTATATATTATGTTTTTTTTAACAATGTGCAATGTATGTTGCATAAGTGACGTTTCACAACATCCATCGATTATGTGTTGTCGTATGTGTCTTATTATTGACAACATACGTTTGCGTGTTGCCGTAAGTCACTTCCACAACACACATTTTCTGTGTGTTGCGATAGGTGACTTTTCGCAACATATACCTCATGTATGTTGTTAATTGAATGTTGTCGTAGACTAAATTTCTTGTAGTGTAAGTTTGGAAATTTTTTGAGGCCCTTAAGATTTTCGAATAAATAACGTTTTAGCACTAAAACCTGTTTTCTGGAATTTATACCTGAAAATGAATAAAAATGTACCTATAAAGAAGTGAAGTTAGATTTCTTTTATTTGGCTAGTTTTATTGAAGGATTATTATTTTATATGTTTAGGTTCCTCTTGTGACTTCCCATTATCGTTAGTGAAGCCTTAAACTTACTATCATAAGTAGTAAGTAGAGTTTTTTGCATAGTATGTAGTTGCATAAATGATTTCTTAGAAAAAAAAATTTATTTATCATATTATTATGTTCTGAAATATTTTTATTATATACTATTATATATGTATATAAACTCATTTTCCTACTTATGTAGTCTTTACTTACATATTTGTTACCTAATTCTTTTTAAATGAGTTTTACCTTTACTAGAACTTTTTGTTTAAAAGCTTAAATGTTTGATTCTTTTCTGATTTAGTAATGCAAATGTATTATTATATACATATTTTGAAAGTAATGTTTTTGCTCAACGTCAGTAGTAAATGAAATGTGAAATGAAATGTTGATCACCGGTGATAATATAAATGCAGCGCGTGCGACAAGTGAAATATGATTTTGGTCTTGTACCAATTTCTGAAATGTAAATGGCCGAGTCACTGGGAGTATTGGTGACACTACTTGACTTGAGCTTATGTTTATGAAATTTTATTAATCGTTATCGTACAATGAAAATGTTACTTTTGCAAATGTACTTGTATCTAAAAATGTTACTTTTGCAAGTTTATAACTTGTATTTGAATATTTCATTTTTACATTTATGAACCCTTTAAATACTACTTTAAATGTTATAAATGTTTTTGATTACGTATTATGCAATACTTATTGAGTTGACAGCTCACTCCTTGTCATTTAACATTTTGCACTCCTTGTCATTTAACATTTTGCAGACTGAGTTTATTAGGAGCTAACCGCTAGGGCGATAAACTTTCAGGAGTTGGAAATGACTGAGATTTTATGTAATGTTTTCCTTTGTTTTGTTACTTAGAATTTGAGTTTAGGTTCTCGGTATTGTCTTAATTTCCTTATGAGAGATTTGAACCTTATTGTTGGTTTTATTTGGAGAATGGTTTGTTTGGAGTTATTCAATGATTATTAGTTTCTTTTGGGTGAAGTAATTAATGGTTTATATCATAACATTCCATATCAAATGGTTTAATTACTCTTTGAGTTTTGGGGTGTTACAAAATGTGTCTTACTTCAATCTTCGTATCGCTCAAATACGAAAGATAATTGATCATCGGATGATTATTAGTCAATTACTAGATATATTAAAGGTAACAAAATTTTACAAGTTTCTATCTCATGAACCCACGTGATTGTTCCTGAAGAACAATCAAAGCAAAAGGCAACAAATAGATTAACTGATACATATTATAAGTTTGTAAGCCTTTTTAATTTGAAAGGTATTGTTCCCTAGAAGAGAAAAGTAAATTATCCGGATCCTAATGTAAACAAAACTCGAGTTATAAATAAATCCACTTTCTCCAAGTCAACTCTAAAAGAGTTAGATATATCTAAAGAGACACAAGTCCTTGAAGTGACTAAATCCCTTGAAGTGGAAGAAATCTCTACAGAGATACAAGAATATAGAAATTAAGAAATTTCTATAAATCATACAAGAGAAATGTGAAATAGTGAAGAAATAATAATCAGTGATATATTTCATATACAATAGCTACTGGAATTATAAATGGTAATATTATAAAACTCATAATATCGATAATTGTAGACAAAGGCATGATTGACCTAAATGAAAAAGAAGCAATTCAAGCATAATTGACTTCATAAGCCAAACATGAATGTATTTGGACCAATAATACTCTAGACACCTAAAGATGTCAAACTAGTTGGATACTAATGAGTTTTTATACAAAAATGTAATGAGAAAAACGAGATCGTGACATATATAAGGCATGACTCATATCACAAAGTTTCTTATAGAAACTTGGTATTCACTAGTGATGAATGTGATTACGTTCTGATTTTTAATAAGTTTGGCTGCCTCTAAAATGCTTAAAATGCATCTTATAGACATAGTGATCGCTTATCTATATGGTTCATTCAATACAGATATTTGTATTAAAATCCATGAAGGATCTAAAATCATATAAATCGAGATCTCGTAATTTGTATTTGATAAACCTACAAAATCATTGTATGGATTAAGAAAACAATGTGGATAGATGTAGCATATCCGTCTCAGTGAATATTTGATAAAAGAAGGGTATAATAATTAGAGGAAATAGGGGTATATAGCACTTTTTTAATTTTGACTTGTACAACTATCACACTTTAATAACTCTTGTTTTAATAGCACCAAAAATGGAATTTCGACAAAAATACCCCCCCAGCTTCTTTTATTTTCTCTTATGTGTCCTTCACCTTCTTTCTTCTTCCTTTTTTCCAAAACCTCCATTAATGGAGCTTCAATGGAGGTGCCACCGCTGATCAGCGAGTTGACCGGCAAAACCACTGGGAAAATGTTCGTCGAGTGCCAATCATTGTAACCGAAGTGTTCGTTTTCATTTTTGAGTTGTGTATAGAGAGAAATGAAGCCAAACCTAAACCGTCACGAATGTTCATCATCCGATCTATGATGATCCGTCGCGAATCTGATGAAATCGATGGTACCAACGAACTCGGCGTTGTTCGATCTTTCATATCCAACTATCTCCGGAGTCCACTGGCGCCATCGTCGGATCGGACCTGTCACCATTGATGAGGTAGAACAAAATAAGTCCCGAACAAACTTGAATTAAGTCTCGAAACGCATTAATAAGTCTCAAAAACTCATGAATAAGTCTCGAAACTGCAAATAAGTCTCTAATTTTCGAGAAAAAAAATACAAAGGAAAAAAGTAAGTGGGGGTATTTTGGTCTCACCACCTATTTTGGTGCTATTAAAACAAGACTTATTAAAGTGGTGCTATTTGCACAAGCCCTCCCCCAAAAAGTGCTATTTAATTTTTGAACCATAATAATTATAGGGTGCGGATATTGACACCCATAAATATGATAAATACACCCATATTTATAAGTATACCCATGTCTAAAATTTAAAATTAAAACATTACTATAAACAACCATCTTATTACTAATAGTACCCTTATTTAAATGAATGTTTTCATTTTAATACAATTTATTTATAAACCCTCTTAAGTTATTAACACACCCAATTTCATAAATTATAAATTATTAAGTTCTCTGGGCTCGAAAACATTGTGACACTATAAGGAAATCCAATGTCAACAGAGAGCAAATTGTGATGCTGTAACGATTGATCGAACAATAATAGTTCTTGATCCATATTAAAACCCAAACCTATCTGATTTTGACTAAATTCATCTTCCGAATTGCATGAAGCAACAACGAAAGAAAAAAGAAATCTTTAGAGAGAGAGAGAGAGAGAGAGAGAGAGAGAGAGAGATGTTTGTAGTTGTAGCACAAGAATGAAAGAGAAAAAAAAATCTTTAGTCTTAGAGAGAACAGAGTCCAACACCCAATTTATTTATACCTCATGATTTGTAAATTCACCACTGTAGTCCATAGTACATTCGACTCAAACATTGTTCATGCTCTGTTGGGAATTCACAAAAATTCGATCATTGTTCCAACAATGGGATATGTACTGTTATATTTATAAATAAAAAAAATTACTCCTCACTTTTTTTTTTATTGACAGAGTTCATAAAAATAAAAAATAAATAAAAAATAAATATGTATCTCTGTATGATCAAAATCCTTTGGAAAAAAAAATTTCATTACTTTGTTGTATGATAATAGGAGATTTTGATACTTGAAATAGAATTAGGGTTTAGTTTTTATTTATTTATTTATATTTATTTATTTTTAAAATAAAGTGATATAGTTGAAGATATAGGTGTTATTAATGGATGTACAAAGTATTTGGTTTATTTTTAATTAAACTAATTTGTCTTTATTGGTATGCTTATCATATTTATAGGTGTTAACTGTCAATATTGGCACCTGAAAATAAATACAGTGTGTTTAATACAACCTAGGGGGGTTGAATGGGTTGGTAATCAATTATTACCAAAATTTTCGATTAGTCCATATTAACAATAAAACCCAATTCAAACATAAAACAAAAAATCAAGTAAAGTGCGGAAATATAAAAAACACTTGATTTTTACGTGAAAACCTTCAATAAGGAAAAACCACGGGACTAGCCACGCTAGCCACTTAAGCCACATCAATCCACTATATGAAAAGACAGTTACACCCTTAAGTGATACACGGAATCTCACTCATGACAACCTCAAGCTATGGACACTACCACTCACCACTCTTTGGTTTAGAGATCAACACACCCTCTAATATCTCAATGCCACTCATGGTGTTTAATGAATGAGATGAATGCAAAGATCAAAATGCATACAAATGCAAGACACACAAAATAGCAAGAATCTCCTATGTATGTCTAGGAACCTGCTATGATACCAAGCGAAAATAAATACGGTGTGTCTCCGATTAGTCAATATTAACAATAAAACCTAATCAAAACATACAACTGATCGGTACATTTATGTACCTATTTTAGGCCCCTATTTCCTACCTTTTGTGCTCAGTTTTGAGCATTTTTGTGTATATAATATGTGTTTTAGCCTTGTGTAGGTTAATTTCTCTAAAGTTAGGTGTTTGAGCCTAAAGTGAAGGTTTGAAGGCAAAAAGGAGGAAAACGAGCTGAAATTGCGATGGCGTGTGCAGAATACCTATCTGGCGAAAGCCATATCTCCCTCCTCGGATTGAATTGGGTGTCGAGCTACATGTTTTCTGAAATCCCCGGGAGTTTAGTTTTCAGAACACTTTACGGATCATGATTCCGAGCTTTCTAGAAGAAGTTACGCCTATTTGAGCGACTGGTGCGTGGAGCAGAAAAATGTGCGAGATGATGACTGTGAGTTTGTACTCACAAATTTTGGTCGCAAATCCATTTCAGTCCCCACTGCGAGCTGAGAACTGCGAGAACGAAGTTGCAAATTTTGGTCGCAAATGTTACCCAGAGTGTACTGCAAGTTGGGACTACGAGATGGGACTGCTAGCACGTACTCGCACTTTAGGTCGGCCACAAATATCTTCTTGCAGACCATGTCATTTTTGAAGGGCAAACTTGACTTTTCAACCCCAATTAATGCCCTAACCTTCAACCTCTATAAATACACCATTTATTGAACTTAGAAAATATCTAGACACTTAGATCTAGAAATAGTTTTTAGATTAAATCTCCCTCACATCCAACACACAAACACTTTCTCACACAAATATCTCACCAAGCTACCATTGTTGCACTCTTGGATCTCTTGGAGTTGAAGATAGAGTTGGAGCTCATTGAAGACCTTCATGGTGTTTCCTTCTCTTTATTTTTCTCTTTGATTTCTATTAAAGTTTGTAACTAATACTTGTTGGAATTTTGGTGTGATTATCTATATATGTAATTAGTTGATGTATTAGTTTAGTTGAGCTCTCATTTACATGCTTTGTAGTTAGTTGATCTTAATTGTGTTAATTTAGCTATTAGTTGATTATTTACTTCTTGTAGTTTAATTTTAATCTTTACATGAATTAGTTGATAACCTTAGTTGTAGTTTTCTAGTGATAATTGTAGTTAATTGGATTTTAGTTGATTTAGTTGTAGTGGCTTTAGTTTAGTTTATTTGCTTTGCTCTTGATTTAGTTTAATTGAATTTTCGAATCCTTGCCTTTAGATTAGTTTAACTACGATTTTGAAGCTTTCCGTCCTACAACCACGATTTTACTTTTCTTGCATGTAATTAGTGTAAATATATTGTATATATTATCTAAGACTTAGAACCGACTTAAGGTACCATACCTCCTCGTGGGAATGATTCCCTTACTTGTGTCCGCTATACTCGACAACGACTCGTACACTTGCGAAGGGTGATTTTTACACTCGCACGCTTCATTTATATATCCATTTCGTAGTACCGTCTGGAGCGTTTCAATTCGCCGGGGATAGAGTCTGTAAAAAGCATGTCAACAACAAAAAATCAAGTAAAGTGTGGAAATATAAAGAACACTTGACTTTTATGTGGAAACCTTCAACAAGGAAAAACCACAAAATTAGCCACGCTAGCCATAGCAATCCACTATATGAAAAAATGGTTACACCCTCAAGTGGTACACGGACTCTCACTCACGAAAACCTCAGGCTATGGACACTACCACTCACCACTCTTGGTTCAATCCTAGTGATATCCCCCGATCCACTACTCTTGGTGTGAGCACCTCCTAATCTACCCCGCGGGCTTTTTATAGTGGTACTTGGCAAATGCTTGCCAACCAACCCTTGGTTTCAAGACTTCACTTGCTTGTGCAACTTCAGCTAGAAGCCACAAGACTTTGACTCATTAAAGAGAATTAATAGTCTAAGTGAATATGAAAATGATGCTCAAATGCAATAATGTGTAACACCACACACAACATGCTTAACTATATGTTATGATGCAATTTAACAACCTAGTTACCAAACAATGCCTACATGCCCATACATAAGGACTCAATTAGATGTGTAGAGTAAATCTAACAACCTAATTATCAAATAAACACACATGAACATTCAAGAGAGCTTGACTATATAAATTAACATGAATCTATTAACCTAGTCATCAAACAATCTCACAAGAACATTCAAGGTTTAGCTATTTAGGTCAAACAACCTAATCATGCAAGCTATCACAAATAAACCCCAAACATGTCATAACTTCACTAGTTATGCAATTAATGTGAAGATTCGCTAACATAAGCAATAAAATACATGTCTTGATGAAATAGAACAATAAAAGAGTTGATATGTTTGTTCTACTTACCAAGTGAAGACATTAATAAAAACCCATGCTTGAATGATGCTAGAGATGATGTTAGATGCACATGGTGTTTGGGTTTGGAGAGTTAAAGAACAACTCTTGGAGTTTCTCTCTCTAGGGGAACGCTTCCTCTTTCTAAAATAAATATTTTTGGAGTTCTAGGTTGAAATGGGTAAGAAGATGAAGTAAATATATGGTCCAAATGAAGCTATGTCATTTTAGATAATAAAATCTTGAATTCTTGGCATCAAAAAGTGACCTCAAGGCGACTTGAAGGTGAGGTCGCACCAAGGTCGCATTGCTCTCGGGAAAACACGCGACAGCACAGAAGCACCAATTTCGAGTGATCCAAAACATGACCAAACGACATCAAAACCTTTCGTATGATATATCGTTGGAAAGGTATGGATGTCTACTTTCTACTCCTCTTTACAAAACAATATTTGGATATTTTTAAAAAGAGTTATGGTTATTTGAGTGACCAAAGGTCAGATTCGGACAAAAACTAAGTTGCCCCATTTTAGTGGTCACTTTGAAGATTTAAAAACCAATCCAAACGGTCATAAATTATTATGAATAATATACCGTTGGAAAGGTTTGTATGTCTAGTTTGTCCAAAAAATTTTAAAACTCAATTTCAATCTTTGTATAAAAAGTTATGGTCACAAGACCATACAAAGGTCAGTTTTAAAAAAAAACATTTAAATCATTAAAATCCAATATTTTGAAACTAGACACTTTACTCCAAACAACCAAACCAAATCTAACACTTATCCAAGAGAAGAATGGGACCTTCTCGAGTGTTCAATCATCGCGCTAAGACAAGCACACCATCGTGGACGTTGCCGATCACACAAACAGAAACGAATTACACCACAACAAACCACACTAAGAACTAACTGTAAGTCACGTAGCGGAAAAGTAATTGAAATTAATCAATAAAATAAAAATTAAGAACGATAGGTTTCAAAAAAAATTCTATCGTCTTCTTGGAACCTTTTGTATATACACGAATATAAGGAAGAGATTTGTTTTCATTCTGAAACAAAATATATATGCGTGCGTGTCTAAAACAACCTAGAGGGGGGTGAATGGGTTGTTAATTTGATTATTACCAATTTTTCGGATTAGTCAATATTCAATTATAAACCCAATTCAACAAACAATAAAATCAAGTATAAAGTGCGGAAATTAAAGAACACTTGATTTTTACGTGGAAACCTTCAACAAGGAAAAACCACGGGCTAATATGTGCGCTACACACGGTTCTCGAATCCACTACTTGTAATGATGTTTACAACCTAAGTTGACATCAACCATTCTCGGTCACTAACCCACCACTACTACCCGTAGGCCTTTAAGAGCGAACCTAGACCAACCCTAGACAACCTCTATATGAAGAGAAGGTTACACCCTCAAGTGATCTCCACGATACACTACTCTTGGCATGAGCACCTTCTAATCTACCTGTAGGCCTTTTACAGAGGAACTAGTACAATGCTTGTGCAACTTCATCTAGAAGCCACAAGACTTTGACTCATCGAAGAGAATTAAAAGTATATGTGCATATGACAATTATGCTCAACACAAAATATGCTAGACAAACATATAATGCTTAACTAGATGTTATAATGCAAATCAGCACTCTAGTTATCAACAATGTCTAAATGCTCATACATGAGGACTCAATTAGATGCAAAAAGATTCTAAAAACCTAATTGTCAACAAAACACCACATAAACATTCAAATGCTTTACTAGGTGATTAAAAGACAATCTATCAACCTAGTTATTAATAAATCACACAAGAATGTTTATGAGTTAGATTTTAGGCAAAAATGACCTAATCAATTAAGCTATCAAAATAGAAACCCAATCACGTTATCAAGACTCATAAATATATGCAATAAATAGAGTCTAGGTATTTAATCAAGCAATAAATACCTAATCTAGAGTAAGAAGAACATTAAATGATATTCAATGAAGTTCTAACTTACCTATTCATGAAACAATGAAGACCCATGCTCAAATGATGTTGAATGATGCAAGATGGAGATGGGTTTTGGGTTTGGAGAGTTAAAGAAGCAAGCTTGGTGCTTTCTCTCTCAAGAACCTCTTTTTCTCTCTCAAGAATATAAAGCCTCTCTCTCTAGGGTTTGATTTTGTGGCTCTCCTCTCAAAATGATGAGAAAGATATGTATTTATAATGCCCAAGTGAAACTATGTCTTTTTGGAAGAATTAGAAAAATTATGGGCATTTCCGTGGTACACGCGTCAGTGTAGCAGCTCAAGATTTGAGCACTCCGAAACATGACCAAACGATATCGAAACCTTTCATATTATATATCGTTGGAAAGCTATAAATGTCTAATTTCTACTCATTTTTATAGAATGACATTTCAATTTCTGTAGAAAAAGTTATGGTCAATTAAGTGACCAAAGATCAGAAACGGACAACAACAGAGTTGCCCTGTTTTGGTGGTCACTTTGGAGATTTCAAAACCAATCCAAACGGTCATGAAATATTACGAATAATATACTGTTGGAAAGGTATAGGTTTCTAGTTTGTCCAAAATTTTACAAAACTCAATTTCAATCTTTTTATAAAAAGTTATGGTCACAAGACCATACAAAGGTCAGTTTTGAAAAATATTTAAAACATTGAAATCCAATCTTTTGAAATTAGACACTTTACTCCAAACAACCAAACCAAAACAAACACTTATCCAAAAGAAGAATAGGACATTCTCAAATGGTCAACCATCGTGCTAAGACATGCATACCATCGTGCAAGCACGGATATTTCCAATCACTCAAACGGAAACGAATTACTAGACACTATCACACAACAAAATCCAACAAAGAGGTGCAAGTGTGAAGAGTGATAAATGCACACATAAGAATTGAAGCACAAATGCAAGATGAATAAAACATGTATGAAGAAGTGTGTGTGTGCAACTAATCTCTTCAAGAGGCAAGTCAAGTGATTTACTTTTTGCTCTTACTCTTGAAGTCACCGGGGATGCTTGGAAGCTTACCAACGAGGACCTAAGCTACCTATTACAAAATCATCCCCATGTGTGGTTTGTCAATGAAATAAGTCAATCAAAATATGAGGTCCTTACACATACCTTTGAAGAACACTCATTCCTTCTTTACGATCCAATACCACTAAACTTTCCTAGCTATGTCTCGCGATCTAGCAACTGTGTGTGTGGGCACGTCACGGATTCCAAGAGCGGTTGAATGGAGGCTTGAGAGAACCGAAAGACAACACCTTGCTTCCTATTGAGAATTTGGCCAACCCTTGAGCAAAGAGAAAAAAAAAAATCTTTTTATTTTTCTCCTTGCTATTGCCGCACCTCCTTGTTCTTCGTAGGGTTCCGAATTTGCTTCTTTTTCCTGACAAGTATATCTTATATACTAGGAACCTAGGGTTTAGTAATCTAAGTTAAAATAGGATTCTAAATCCTTTTTTTTTTTTTTTTTTAAATTATTACTTTTTACTAGGGTTTAAACCTTTGACTTACTTAGAGTAAATAAAAATAATCACTTATTATTTTATTTGCTCTTGTCAAGGTTAGAAACTGAAACCTCCATATGACAATTAAATAATATATTAATTAAATAATCACATCATTTAATTAATTCCCAAAATATATTTAAGTTACTTTCGTAACATAATTAATTGGATCATCCAATTCTCCTTAAGTCTTTGTTACTATCAATCGTATAGGGCTAGCAAGGGGACCTAATGGACCCACAGTTTTGAACTCCGATAATTCTTAGAAAAAATTAATTAAACACTTTAATTAATATTTCACAATTATTAACCTTGGAGTTATTCCACTAAAAACTCAAGGTTGTACTCTCGTAACTGTAGATGTTTTACACAACCAATTTTATCAGTGTCCATTGATATAGCTATTTACATATGGCATGATCCTCCACAAGTAGTTCATAATTAGAGCTAGTCATAAAATCTGTTATACCTCTCTAATTATATTTTTTCCTTTAAGTACCATTGATTCTCTTGATCGATTATATCCTCCATTGCTTTACGGAAGAAGGAGAGCGCTCTTAATTGTTCAAGCCCTGAATCAACCCTTAAGGGAACTACTTATCTACTTCTCGCAAGAATGAGTGGATTCCACTATTGCCTTCATACCTTCCCAGCCACAAGCCAAACTGTGATTCCAAGATACAGAGTTATTAACCGAGAATGATATTTTGATCTCACCCATGGTAAATCAAAAACCACGATCTAACCTGAAGGAGTTAGTAAGACACTTAGGATTTAGATCACCCATATATAGCCATCATTAGTTGATATATATGAATCTTTCCAACTAACGGATCTTAGTGACAGATTCATATAGATCGTGGCCTAGTCCTATATGATCACATCATGTAAGGTGCCTCCATTCTCATAACACCATATGAGTAGTCTAGGATAAGACCACCGTACAATACGGAATGGACCGTAGCTATAGATTAACCACAAATAAAGTACCCAGCTTTATTTGCGTTCTACTGACTACTTAGATTACATGTCTCAAACTGAATACCTCTGTATATGACATTCATATACTCAATTTGAGATTACATCTAGCAATCTTGGATGTTTGCATATATAATATAAACCTATGAACTAATATATTTGAATGAAATAACTACTTCTTTTGTTATTGAATTTATAACATTTACATATCACAAGCTTTAGGGCATAAATCCCAACAATCTCCCACTTGCACTATAGTATGTGAGACATGTCTCATAATCCTAGACCCTCTAGGTGACCTTCAAAAACTTTAGCCATTAAGGTCTTTGTAAATGGATCAACATGATTATCTTACGATGCGATCTTCGTCACTGTCACATCTCCTCTCTGTACTATCTCCCTAATGAGATGATACTTCCTCTCTATATGCTTTCCTCTTTTATGGCTTCTTGGTTCTTTGGAATTAGCCACTACACCACTATTACCACAATAAAGTGTCATGGGCTTATCCAAGTTTGGAACAACTTCTAGATCACTCAAGAACTTATGGAGCCATACCGCTTCTTTAGCTGCTTCACAAGCTACTACATATTCGGCTTTCATTGTGGAATCAGCAATACAAGATTGCTTGATACTCCTCCACACTACATCTCCACCACCAAGGGTGAATACTGACCCAGTCATGGATTTCCTAGAATCCCTATCTGCTTGAAAATCAGAATCCGTATATCCTAACGGGATCAGATCCTGTTAAGAATATACTAACATATAGTTTCTCGTTCTCCGAAGATACTTGAGAATAAGCTTCACAGCCACTGAAAATAAATATAGCATGCGTCTAAAACAACTGATCGGACTATTGCAAGTACCAAAATTCCACACTTGGAATACACAAATCGAATGAGATGTATATTGGCAAGCGGGATCGTTCCTCAGGGAAAGGGAGGAAATTTGGCTATAACTAATTTATGTACACTAATCTAAACTACGTGCGGAAAAGTAAAATTCATTTTTGGTTTTGGAATTTGTTTTAACAATTAAACTAAATGAAATTAATCAATCTAAAACAAGTAATTGAAATGAAAGGTGTGATATATGATGGTGGATATTGGGGAATTGAGTTGACAACTAAAAGATTTCCTAATGTAATGAACTAGTCCAATTAAGCACTTTCATCCTACTCAAGGGTTGTTCTTTAATTGATTTTACTCATTAATGTGCAAATTCAAACCTTGACTCAAGTAAGCCCTACTATGAGTCTTGGTGGAAATAGATTCAAGCTTTTACCCAAGTGAACCCCACTATGAGTAATTATCCAAATAATATTCTTAAGAACAAATTAAAGGTCTTGTACCAAATAACACATGCATGCATCAATTTTCAATTTCATATATGCTAAAGATTGGAGAATGAGTTGAAAGCCATTCAAACCCTAAACCACAACTTTCATATGTGAACCATTTTTACCACAAGCTAAATTGAACCCCAATATTAACAAGTAAAGTAAAAATGGCAACTTCAAAGCAATGAAATGAAAATATACCAAGAGAGGATTTGTATAAATAGATGACTAGTTCAAATACATGGGATTATCACATAAGTTGTCTCATCAATTCCCCAATAAAAGAGTTTAGTTACACATAATGGAAATAGAAATGAAAATAGAAGAGTTGTAGAGAAAACCCACAAAAATCTTCATGAGTCTTCTTGTTCCTTGATGAGCTTGAAATCTCCTTGGCCTTGGTGATTCCCTTCTTCTCTCTTCAATTAATTTCCAAAATGAGATGGAAAGAATGTAGTTGAAATGGATTAATGAAGGTTTGGGAGTGATGGAAGTTAGAGAGAGGTTAGAGAGTTTTAGAGAGAGAATAGGGTTTCATGGGAATGGTGGAGAGTGATGAGAGAAGGAGAAAAGAGGGATATTTATATGTGGTCCCATGAGGTAGGGTTGAAATCCCGGTGCTGCTGACGTGGCACGTGATCGGCGGTTTCAAACGGCGGCCAGGCTGCCGAATGGAAACCGCCGAATTAAAAATGGACATACTGGAATTGATCGGCGGTTTGAATGACGATTGAACTGTGACCGCCGAATACACCTGACACTTCTGGAATGCAACGGCGGTTTCAAACGGCAGCCAGACCGTCGAATGGAACCGCCGAATTCTTCTTTTCTTGCCAAATTACCGTTTTACCCCAAAATGCTCTCCTTTCACCGCTTTAAGCCCAAAATCACCGGATTTCTTAGTTCATCAACCCAGAATACAAAAAGTACCTGTACAATCAACATCGAGCCATAAATTTCATGAATTTACTCGAAAGTCAATCAAAAGTATCGGAAATAGGGGGTGTATTTCTATATATGTAATGGCTTGATCAAAATTAATCACAATTAACCCATTTCAACAAACAATAAAAATCAAGTAAAAATGTGGAATTTAAAGAACACTTGATTTTTACATGGAAACCTTCAACAAGGAAAAACCATAGGTTGATATGTGCGCCACACAAGATCCTCGATGAAACGAATTAGAGGCGTGTTCTATATAAAGCTAGAGGGGGGGTGAATAGATTTTAACTATTATTACCCAATTTTCGCATGCAAGTCAATTTTACGAAAATGCCCCTACTAGTCAAAAATACATACAAGTGTAATATAGTGCGGAATTTAAATAACACTTGATGTATACGTGGAAACCCAACCACTGGGAAAAACCACGGGTTGTATAGTGCGCCACACTCGGAACTCGAAATCACTAATTGAAATGAAGTTTACAACCTATGTAGACCTCATCTAACACTCCGGTCTGTAACCCCTCACTTCTACCCAGCGGGCCTTTATTAGCAACCCTATTCCAATTTGCTTGAGGCCTAAGCACTCTTAGCCTCAAGACTTACTTCTCAATGAAGAGAACAACCTATGTGAATATATATATGAATATTCAAATAACAAACAAGGCTAGGTAACCTTAGATGCTTATCTAGGATGATGATATAATCAATTTAATCAACCCTAGATATCAATTGCTAAATGACATGTCAAATAGCTTAGCTAATCAAGATTAAGCAAAAACCTAATTAGCTATCACAATCAACACTCAATCATTTTCATCACAAATAATCTCTAACTTGTATCTAGCATATAATCAAAAGCATACAAGTAATTAAAGAGATGTATTAATATGAAAAACACTAAAGTAATATGAAATTAGTGAAGAACATACCAAATAAGATGTGATGATTCAAAACCATGCATGGATCAATTCTATGAAGGCATAGAAGATCAAATATGAAATTTGATGCAAAAGGGATTTGATTTGAGTGTTTAAAGATGGGTTCTTGATTTGATTTTTTCTCAAAAATCTCTCTTGAAAGTTTAGGGTTCTAATTGCTCAAGAAACTTAATCAGATAATGAGAAAGTGTGATATTTATAGACATCAAGAATTGGGCATGTGAAAAGACACTTTTGCCCCTGAAACGCACCGTTCGGCGGTTTCAATCGGCGGCCAGGCCGCCGATGACGACCGCCGAATTGAGCTCTTGAAGAACAGAGCATTAACGACGGTTTCATTCGGCGGTTTCGTGACCGCCGATCCAACCGCCGAATCAAACCCGAGGGATTAAAATCGATCAGGTATGAACGGCGGTTTCGAACGGCGGTCGTGACCGCCGATCTTGACCGCATAATTGCTTCAGACCAATCTGGACTGAAACGGTGGTTTCATTCGGCAGCCAGGCCGCCGATCATAACCGCCGATCACCAACAATGGTGAAAACCAAAGAGAAGCCAAGGGCATTCTCCATAGGCGGTCTTCGCGCGAAACCAAGCACTCATTAGTGCAAGCGCGGACGTTTCCGAACAATGTCGGGAAACGAATTATAAGGCACATATACACACAACAAGATATATCAACCAAAGTGCTAGTGTGTAAAGTGACATGTGAAGAGATGCACATAAAAATAAGCAAGTATGCAATCATAGCAAGAATGCTAAGTGCGTGTGTGCTACTAAATCTCTTCAAAGAAAAACAAGCACAAGAGATTATACCTTTGGCGTGCTTGTATCTTGAGGTCATGGAAGGGCCTTTGATCTTCAACACTAATCACTTAGACTACCCTTACATCCAAAACCCCAACATGTGGTTTGACCACGAAATAAGCCTATCAACAAAACGGGAATCCTTACACTCGAATCCACTACTTGTAATGGTGTTTACAACCTAGGTTGACCATGTCAAACCCTACACAGTCACTAACACACCACTATTACCTGCATGCCTTTAATAGTGAACCTAGACCAAAGTTGCTTGAGCACTACACACCGGTAGTCACAAGACTTAATTCTCAATGAAGAGATCAATAGCCTATGTGAATATATGGCAATATCCAAAATGCAAATAATGATAGGCTACACTAAATGCTTAACTAGATGTTATTGAAACAAATACTCGGTGTGTTCTAATATATTAATCTAGAGGAGGGGTGAATAGATTTTATCCGATTTTACCTAATTTTCGCAATTAGTCAATTTTCATGAAAATACCCCAAACTAGTCAAATTAACAAATCAAGCATATAAGTGCGGAAATTAAATGACGCTTGATTTTTAAGTGGAAACCCGCAACAGGGAAAAACCACGGGCTAGTAAGTGTGCCACACTCGAACCTCGAATCCACTAATTGTGATAACGTTTACATCCTAGGTTGACCTCAACCATGCTCAGACTATAACCCGCTACCACTACCCGTAGGCCTGTAAAAGTGGACCTAGTCTAATTGCTCGATCCTCGAAGTCACTACTTGTAATGATGTCCACAGCCTAGGTTGACCTCAACCATTTTTGGCCTGTAACCCACCACTACTACCCACAGGCCTGTAATAGCAACCCTAGACCAAGACTTACTTCTCCGAAGAGATCAACACCTTAAGTGAATATGCAATGATATCCAAATATGCAAGATAGAGCTAGGGTACTCTAGATGCTTACCTAGGATTATATGATGACAGTAAAATCAATCCTAGATATAAAAA
Source organism: Acer yangbiense (assembly GCA_008009225.1). NCBI lineage: Eukaryota > Viridiplantae > Streptophyta > Magnoliopsida > Sapindales > Sapindaceae > Acer > Acer yangbiense. The sequence goes on from CM017771.1 coordinate 25,925,719, forward strand.
TAGCTATATGTCATGGCATACAACTTTAGCTAAGTAAAGGATAACCCATCCTAGATACAAAGCTATCACAATTAACCCACAAACATTCAAAAGATTAACTAGTTGATTAAAAAATAATCTATCAACCTAGTTATCAATAAATCACACAAGAATGTTTATGGCATAGCTTTTAGGCAATAAAGACCTAATCAATTAAGCTATCAAAAATAATCTCAATCATATTAAAGAGATTAATTAGATAGATGGCATATTAGCATGAAATCCTAGCTATCAAAAAAACAATCTCAATCATATAATGAGATTAATTAGCTAGATGTTAGATAAACATGAAAATCCTAGCTATCATAAATAACCCAATCAACACATAATCTCAATCATGTATGTAGAAATTAATCTAATGACATACAAGTAATAAATGAGATAAAATTGATAAGTAGAAACACTAATTATGTAAGATAAAAGTGTTCAACAAATCATACCATGTGTGTTGAAGAAGACCCATGCATTAGCACATGCTAGATGATCCTAGATGATGCTTAGATGATGATTTATGCATGTGGAAATGGGTTTGGATGATCAAAGATGAGTTCTTGGGTGAATTTCTCTCTTTGAAAATCCTCTCAATAAAAAATATGAGTTTTTTGAGTCATTCAAGTGACCTAAGGTCAAAGAGTCATATATATATGATGTCCAATTGAAGCTATGTTGCTTTGGAAATTTTCCAAAAAGTTCCACGCAAACCGCTCTATGTAGGGCGGATTTTGGGCGGATGTAGGGCGGATTGAAAAATCAATCAGGTGCCCGCTCTACGTAGAGCGGGTAAACAGTGGTTTGGGCGCGACAGTGCATCAGCTTCAACTTCAAACACCTCAAAACATGACCAAACAATATCAAAACCTTTTATATGATATATCGTTGAAAAGGTATGGATGTCTACTTTCTACTTCAATTTATGGAAAGACATTTCAATGTTTGTAGAAAAGGTTATGGTCAATAGAGTGACCAAAGGTCAGAAACAGACAACAACATAGTTGCCCTGTTTTGGTGGTCACTTTGGAGATTTCATAACCAATCCAAATGGTCATGAAATATTACGAATAATATACCGTTGGAAAGGTATGGGTGTCTAGTTTTTCTAGAATTTTACAAAACTCAATTTAAATCTTTTTATAAAACGTTATGGTCACAAAACCGTATAAAGGTCAATTTTGAAAAACATTTAAAACATTGAAATCCAATCTTTTGAAACTAGACACTTTACTCCAAACAACCAAACCAAAACTACCACTTATCCAAGAGAAGAATGAGACATTCTCAAGTGGTCAACCATCGCGCTAAGACATGCACACCATCGTGCAAGCGCAGACGTTTCCGATCACACAAACGGAAATGAATTACACCACACTTAAGACTAACATGAAGTGCAAGTGTGGGAAGTGAATGCATCATAATGCCTAACATGTCATGGCATTGTCATCGAACAAGATGCACTCAATTAAAACATGCATGAATAGAATTCATGGTGAAAACAAATACTCGGTGTGTTTAATATTAATCTAGAGGGGGGTGGGGGGGGGGGGGGGGTGAATAAATTTTATCAATTATTACCCAATTTTCTCGTTAAGTCAAATTCACGAAAATACCCCTAACTAGTCAATAAAAACAACAAGTGTAATATGGTGCAGAAATATAAATAAAACTTGAAGTATACGTGGAAACCCTCAACAGGGAAAAACCATGGGCTGGTAAGTGCGCCACACTCAAACCTCGAATCCACTAATTGTGATAGCGTATACAACCTAATCCAGGTTTGACGGCCTAATCCTGGCCAATATCCCGCTACCACTACCTGCAGGCCTTTAAAAGCGAACCTAGTCCAATTGCTTGATGTGACCACCTAATCCCGGTGTATGACCTAATCCCGATCTATCACACAAGACTTACTTCTCCGAAGAGATCAACACCCTATGTGAATATGCAAAGATATCCAATTATGCAAGTAATGCTAGGGAACACTAAATGCTTATCTAGGATTATATGATGTCAATAAAATCAATCCTAGATATGAAAATATAGCTATATGACATGGCATACAACTTTAGCTATGTTAAGGATAACCAATCCTAAATACAATAGCTATCACAAATAACCCACAAACATTCAAAAGATTAACTAGTTGATTAAAATACAATCTATCAACCTAGTTATTAATAAATCACACAAGAATGTTTATGGCATAGCTTTTAGGCAATAATGACCTAATCAATTAAGCTATCAAAAATAATCTCAATCATATAATGAGATTAATTAGCTAGATATAAACTAGGCATGAAAACCTAGCTAACATAAATAACCCAATCAACACATAATCTCAATCATGTATGTAGAAATTACTCAAAGAACATACAAGTGATAAAAGAGATAAATTGATAAGTAAAAACACTAAGAATTAGATGAAATTAGTGTTTAACAAATCATACCATGTGTGTTGAAGAAGACCTATGCATTAGCACATACTAGATGAACCTAGATGATGCCCAGATGATGATTTGTGCATGTGGGAATGGGTTTAGAGAGATAAAGATGTAATCTTTAAGCTTTTTCTCTCAAGTCTCTCTTTCTCTCTCAAGAATATGGAGCCTCTCTCTCTAGGGTTTGATTTTATGGCTCAGCCCTCAAAATGATGAGAAAGATATGTATTTATAATGCCCAAGTGAAACTATGTCATTTTGGAAGAAATGGAAAATTATGGGCATTTTCGCGGTACACGCGTCAGTGCAGCGGCTCAAGATTTGAGCACTTCGAAACATGACCAAATGACATTGAAACCTTTCGTATATATATCCTTGGAAAGGTATGGATGTCTACTTTCTACTAGTTTTTACAAAATGATATTTCGATATCTATAGAAACAGTTATGGTAAATTGAGTGACCAAAGTTCAGAAACGGACAACAACAGAGTTGCCCTGTTTTGGTTGTAACTTTGAAGATTTTAAAACCAATCCAAACAGTCATGAAATATTACGAATAATATACCGTTGGAAAGGTATAGGTGTCTAGTTTGTATAGAAATTTTCAAAACCTATTTTAAAGCTTGTTGTAAAAAGTTATGGCCACAAGACCATACATAGGTCAGTTTTGAAAATCATTTAAATCATTAAAATCCAATCTCTTGAAACTAGACATTTTACTCCAAACAACCCAACCAAATCTAACACTTATCCAAGAGAAGAATGAGACCTTCTCAAGTGGTCAATCATCGCGCTAAGACATGCACACCATCGTGCAAGTGCGGACGTTTCCGATCACACAAACGGAAACGAATTACACCACACTTAAGACTAACATAAAGTGCAAGTGTGGGAAGTGAATGCATCATAATGCCTAACATGTCATGGCATTGTCATTAAACAAGATGCACTCAATAATACATGCATGAAGAGATATTCAAGAATATGAATGCACACATATAAAAACACACAACATACAAGAATAACATTTATACATGAGTTATGTGTGTGTGCGTGTGTGCAACTAGATCTCTTCAAATCACGTAAGCACTAGAAATTTACCTTTGGTGCTTATCAAGATGAGGTCTAGAAAGGGCCTTGAGCTTGAATACCAATACCTAAGCTACCCTTACAATGAACCCCATATATGGTTTGTCCACGAAACAAGCCAATCAAAATATGAGACCTAACACATGGCTTTACATCCTAATGCCTAAACATGTTATGGCATTTCAATGAACAAGATGCAATCAATTAAACAAGCATGAAGAGACTTCATGGCTTTGCATCTTAATGCCTAAACATGTCATGGCATTTTAATAAACTAGATGCAATCAATTAAAACATGCAAGAAGAGATGTTCAACAACATGCATGCACACATATAAAAACACACAACATACAAGAATAAGATTTATGCATGAGTTGTGTGTGTGTGCAACTAGATCTCTTCAAAGCAAGAAAGCACTAGAATACACCTTTGGTGCTTTTTCTCTTGAGGTCTTGAGCGGGCCTTGGTTGTGCAAAACACCAACCATAAAAAACCTAAGCTACCCTTACATCAAGCCCCAATATGTGGTTTGTCCACGAAATAAACCAATCAATAAATGAGAATCCTTACAGTTATAATGCAAATCAACACTCTAGTTATCAATAATGCCTACATGAACATACATGAGGACTCAATTAGATGCAAAAAGATTCTAGCAACCTAATTGTCAACAAACAACACATAAACATTCAAAAACTTAACTAGTTGATTAAAAGATAATCTATCAGCCTAGTCATCAATAAATCACACAAGAATATTTATGACCTAGCTTTTTAGACAAAAATGACCTAATCAATTAAGCTATCAAAATACAAACCCAATCATGTCATCATTCATCAATAAATGCATTCAATAAAAGATTTCTACAAATCATATGCAATAAAAATGAACTCTTGGACTTTAAGAACAATAAAAAAGATGAAATGTTTGTTCTTACTTACCAAGTCAAGAATGAAGAAGACCCATGGAAGATTGATGCATGAAACATGTTAAATGCACATGGGTTTTGGATTTGGAGAGTTAAAGAAGCAAGCTTTTGCTTTCTCTCACTATGGGAGCTCTTCCTCTCTCTAAAATGTGAATTTGTGAGCTCTTGGTCGAGCAAAAGAAGAAGAGAATGCATATATAATAGGGTAAGACAAAATCACGTCATTTTGGAAACGAATAGCCCAAATCCCGTCATTTGCGCTGGTCTAGTGCTGGTCGAGTAGCGCACGACTAGCGCACAACCACTGTCCAAGTTGCACTGGTGTGAGCTGCGCATGTTGACCAGCGCTAGACTAGCGCTCAACTTCTGCTCAAGATTCAAGTGCCCCAAACCATGACCAAACGACATTGAAACCTTTCGTATATATATCGTTGGAAAGGTATGGAAGTCTTCTTTCTACTCCAATTTATAGAATGACATTTCAATGTCTATAGAAAAACTTATGGTCAATTGAGTGACCAATGGTCATATTCGGATAATAGCAGAGTTGCTCTATTTTGGTGGTCACTTTGGAGACTTCAAAACTAATCCAAACGATCATGAAATACTATGAATAATATACTTTTGGAAAGGTATGGGTGTCTAGTTTGTACAGAAATTTTCAAAACTCATTTTGAAGCTTTGTATAAAAAGTTATGGTCACAAGACCATACAAAGGTCAGTTTTAAAAATCATTTAAATCATTGAAATCCAATCTTTTGAAACTAGACACTTTACTCCAAACAACCAAACCAAAACTAAAACTTATCTAAGAGAAGAATAGGACCTTCTCAAATGGTCAACCATCGTGCTAAGACATGCACACCATCGTGCAAGCACGGACGTTTCTGATCACACAAACGGAAACGAATTACATCACACAAAACCACACTTAGATCTAACAATGAAGTGTAAGTGTGATTATGAAAAGGATGAACATATATAAGCAATTAGAACACAAATGCAAGATAAACAAAGTATGCATGTAGTGTGTTTGTGTGCAACTAAATCTCTTTAAGAGGCAAGTCAAGTGATTACCTTTCGCTCTTGCTCTTAAAGTCACGTTGGGAAGACCGGAAGCTTGCCAAACACAATAACCTAAGCTACCCGTTACATACCAATCCCAATGTGGTTTGTCATGAAATAAGCCAATCGAAAATGAGGAACTTGCAGCCACCCAATGATCCAATCTTGGGTTAGACTGGAATCTACTGGCTACTCCCATTGCAAAGCAGATGTCAGGTCTTGTGCATAACTTAGCTTACATAAGATTGCTTACTGATGACGCATATGGAACTCGTCTCATATCCTCAATCTCTTGAGGTGTCTTAGGACACTGTTCCTTAGACAAGTGAACTCCATACCTAGAAGGTAGATTACCTTTCTTGGAGTTATCCATCGAGAATCGCACAAGAATCTTGTGGATATACGATGCATAAGACAATGCTAACAGTTTGTTCTTACGATCCCTTGTTAATTAGATCCCTAGAACATAACTCGCCTCTCCCAAATCTTTCATTTGGAATTGGTTAGCAAGCCAGCCCTTTACTTCCGATAATACTCCCACATCATTCCCAATGAGTAGGATATCATCTACGTAAAGGACCATGAAAACTACTTTCTTGTCAACGATGAGCTTGTAGACACAAGGCTTATTAACATTTTACTCAAAGCCATAGGTTTTGATAGCAGTATCAAACCTGATGTTCCAAGATTTAGATGCTTGCTTTAGTCCATAAATAGACCTTTGTAACTTGCAAACCTTTTGCTCTTGATCTTGGGACACGAATCCTTCTGGTTGCATCACGTAGATGCTCTCGTCAAGATTGCCATTCAAGAATGCAGTCTTGACGTCCATTTGCCAAATTTCATAATCAAAATGGGCAGCAATGGATACGAGTATCCTAATAGACTTAAACATAGCCACTGGCGAGAAGGTCTCGTCAAAATCGACCCCCTCATTTTGGGTTTAACCCTTTGCCACTAGCCTTGCTTTGAAGGTCTCTACTTTTCCATCTACTCATCTCTTTCTCTTATAGATCCACTTACTCCTTATGGGTTTTATTCCATCAGGTAAGTTTATAAGTTCCCAGACTGAGTTAGAGTACATGGACTCCATCTCAAGATTCATGGCTTTAAGCCTTTCCTCTTTGTCAAAGTCTTCCATTGCATGTTTAAATGACAATGGATCATCCACACTATCATCAAAGACGACACCCTGTGCCTCTCTAATACCTAAATAGCAATCAGACTGTCGTACAACCCTACTACTATGTTTAGGTGGTAGTGTGATCTGACTAGGAACCGTCTGACTATCAGACGTTAATGGAACAACATCGTCAATAACTCTTGTTGATTGTTTACTGGTTGAACTAGCTTTTAATTTATTTAATACAATCTTACTTCGAGGCTTATGATCATTCATATAGTCTTCCTCAATAAATGTTGCATTTGTTGATACAAACACTTTGTTTTCTTGTGGACTATAGAAGTATCCTCCTCTAGTCTCTTTTGAATATCCTACAAATAGGCATACTTGTGAACGAGGTTCCAACTTTTCAGATTTGTTCTTCAGTACATGTACTGGACACCCCCATATGCGAAAATGTCACAAACTAACTTTACGACCATTCCACAACTATAGAGGAGTCTTAGGAACAGATTTGGATGGAACTACATTCAATATGTAAGCCATAGTTTGTAGTGCATATCCCCAAAAAGAGTTTGGCAATGATGAGAAACTAATCATAGATCTCACCATTTCCATCAGGGTTTTATTTCTCCTCTCCCCTACACCATTCTGTTGTGGTGTTCCTAGAGCTGTAAGTTAGGACACAATCCCATGCTCAACCAAATAGTCCTCGAACTCTTGGTCGAGATACTCACCTCCACGATCTGATCGTAAAGCTTTGATAGTTTTGCCTAATTGGTTCTCAACTTCAGCTCATAATTCTTTGAACTTTTCAAACGTTTCTGACTTTCGTTGTATTAGGTAAACATATCCGTATCTTAAGTAATCATCACTAAAAGTGACATAATACTCATAACCACCCCTAGCTTTAACATTTATAGGTCCACATACGTCTGTATGTATAAGTTCTAGTGGTTGTGTAGCTCTAAGCCCTTTTCCAGTAAAAGGTCTCTTGGTCATTTTACATTTTAAACAAAGCTCACAGACAGGTAAAGTGCTAATCTCCAACTGACTTAAAGATCCACCTTTTACTAGTCTATCTATCATGTCAAGGTTGATGTGGCCAAGTCTTAAATGCCACAAATACGTTTCATTATTTGGAGAAAACTTTTGTCGCTTTGTTTTAGGTTTTTCAACTTTAAACAATTCAGTATTAAGTAGTGATGTATGTGATGATGGTCTCAAAACATACAAGTTATTTTCAATTAAACCAGAACAAATATTCAAACCATTTCTAGAAACAATAACTGATTTATTATTAAAAGAAACTGAATATAAACGTTCCAATAATCTGGATACATAAATCAAATTCCTTGTAAATCCAGGAATGTAATAAACATTGTCTAATGAAAGAAAACAATTATTATTAAAAGCTAGTCTAACTACTCCCACAGCTTTTGCTAAAACTACATTCATTATTCCAAAGCGCATTAAGAAGGCCCCCTCCTCAATCTCTGTCCAAGAATCAGCCCATTGTAAAGAAGAACAAACGTGGTTAGTTGCCCCTGAATCAACTATCTAAGGTGAACACTCATCTTCCACTAAACGCGATTCAATGACAAGCAAATCAAATTTACCTTTCACTTTCTTCTTCTTAGAGAGCTCCTCGAGGTACTGCGGACAGTTCCTCTTCCAATGACCAACCTTGTCGCAATGGAAACACTTCCCTTTTGCTTTGTCAGTCGTGGTGCTCTTCTTCTTTGTAAGGTCTCAGTTTATTGATTAGTTTATTTTGTAGACAAACCACATTTGGGGTTTTTTGTAAGGGTAGTTTAGGCTCTCAAGACCTCAAGAGAAGAAGCAGCAACGGTAAATTTCTAGTGCTTACTTTGCTTTGAAGAGAAGTAGTTGCACACACACACAACACTTGCATAATTCTTATTCTTGAATGTTGTGTTTGTATTATGTGTGCATTATTGATTATTTAATCTCTCTTCTTGCATAAGTATTGATTGCATCTTGTGATTAAAATGACATATCATGTTAGGCTTTTAAGACGCATTTTCTTTACCTTTTTACCCTTGAATTTTGTATTGGGGTTCAAAGGAGTGGGCTGTGTGCTGGTCGTCATGCGCCAGACCAACGCAGATCACCAGTGCAGAACTCCCAGTTCTCTGTCGCTAGTCATACGCTAGTCGTCCAGCGCAGGCTCACCAGCGCAGATTGTCCAGGTCTCTATCGCTGGTCTTGCTCCCCTGATCATGCCCAGCCCTCACCAGCGCACATCGCCCAGTGGGTTGCCGCTGGTCGTGCGCCCTTCGCATGCGCTGGTTGACCAACGCACCGTGCAAAAATTGGCTTTGCGCTAGTCCACCAGCGCACAAGGCATATTTTGGTGCGATTTTTCAAAACGACCACACTTTACTTATGGCCTCTATATATACAACTCTATGTTTTTATGTCAGTTTGCTGAGTTCAAAATATCATATATTTTCCTTAGAATATTTTTCAAGAGAAAAATCCTTAAAGAACTCTTCTTTAAACACTCAAATACATTCCTTTGTGCATCAAAGATCATCTAGCAATCATCCATGCATGGTTCTGTATCATCACATCTTCTTTGGTATGTTCTTCACTAACTTCATCTAATTTTAGTGTTTTTCATATTAAGACAATCTCTTTAAATTACTTGTATGTTTTAGATCATATGCTAAATACAAGTTAGAGATTATTTGTGATGAATATGATTGAGTGTTGTATTGTGATAGCTAATTATGTTTTTGCTTAATCTTGATTAGCTAAGCTATTTGACATGTCATTTAGTTCTTAATATCTAGGATTGCTTTTATTGCAAAATCATCATCTCAGATAAGCATATAGGGTTCCCTTGCTCTATGTTGCATTTTGGATATCCACATATTCACTTAGAGTGTTAATCTCTTGATTGAGAACTAAAGTCTTGTGTGTAGTTTCTGGGATTAGGTTGCTTAGATCGCAAGCATTTGAACTAGGTTCACTTATACCAGGATTAGGTAGGTGTGTGATTACTTCCAGGATTAGGTTGTAATTTTATCACATTTAGTGGATTCGAGGTTCGTGTGTGGCTCACATAACAGCCCGTGGTTTTTCCCGTGAGGGTTTCCACGTAAATATCAAGTGTTGTTTTACATTTTGCACCATATTACACTTGCTATATTATATTGACTATTAGGGGCATTTCTATAATTTCGACCATGTAAGGATTCCCATATCTTGATTGGCTTATTTCGTGGACAAACCACGTGTTGGGGATTGTATGTAAGGGTAGCTTAAGTGATTCATAATCAAGCTCAAGACCCTCTCATGCAATCCTATGTGCTTAATTTGCTTTGAAGAGATTAGTTGCACACACACACTCACATCTCATGCTTAATTCATTTTCTTATACGTTGTGTATGTGTTGTTATTATGTGCTCATTAATGTTCATTTACATCTCTTCTTGCATGTCTTACATGATTGCATTTTGTTGACCAAAGTCATGTTCATTCTAGACTTAGGATTGCATTCATTGTGATGGGCGCTGTATAAAGCGTTGTACGAACAGTGCCCATATAAGCGCTGTACAGACCTGATCGATTTAAATCGATCACTGTTGGGTCACTGTACAGGCGCTGTACAAAGAGCTGTATGTACAGCTCCACTCTGTTTTCCCGAGAGATCAGAGTATGGGCACTATACAGGCGCTATACAAGAGGCGCTCTACGTACAGCGCCCAAGGCAAATTTTGTGTCATTTATCAAAACACACCACTTTGCTTTTGACACACTATAAATATGCCTCTTTGACTTTAGGTCAAGGTGCTGAGTCCAGAATATCATATTTTCCTTAGAATATTTTTTCAAGCAAAAAATTCTCAAAGAACTCACCTTTAACTACTCAAATCAAATCCTTTGTGCATCAAGTTTCATATTGCATCTTCTATGACTATATAGAATGCATCCATGATTGGGTTTGCATCATCACAATTTGCTTGGTAAGATTTTGATTAACTTCATCTTATTTTAGTATTTTTTACTATCAAGCTTTCTCTTTTAATTTACTTGTATGTTTTAGATCATATGCTAAATACAAGAATAGAGAATTAATTGTGATGAATTGATTGAGTGTTGTATTGTGATAGCTAATTAGGTTTTTGCTTAATCTTGATTAGCTAAGCTATTTGACATGTCATTTAGCTATTGATATCTAGGGTTGATTTAATTGATTATATCATCATCCTAGATAAGCATCTAAGGTTCCCTAGCCTTGTTTGTTATTTGAATATTCATACATATTCACATAGGTTGCATAATCTCTTCATTGAGAATTAAGTCTTAGGGCTAAGGTTGCTTAGGCCTCAAGCAATTGGACTAGAGCCACTTTTAAAGGCCCGAGTGGTAGAAGTGGGGGGTTATTGACCGGAGTGTTAGACGAGGTCTACATAGGTTGTAAACTCTATTTCAATTAGTGGATTTCGAGGTCCGAGTGTGGCGTAATAAACAGCTAGTGGTTTTTCCCAGTGGTTGGGTTTCCACGTATACATCAAGTGTTATTTAAATTCCGCACTATATTACACTTGCTTGTATTTGTGACTAGTTAGGGGCATTTTCGTAAAATTGACTTGCATGCGAAAATTGGGTAATAAAGCTTAAAATCTATTCACCCCCTCTCTAGATATATATTTATCATACACATCACGTATTTGTTTCAATTGGTATAAGAGCGGGTTTCTAGATATACTTAGGTGATCCTAGCTCATTTTAGGTGTGTTGTGTATTTTGTGATTTTTGCTCATTCATGCATTTTGCATACATTTCATTCATTTGTTACAATGAGTGGATACGATGGAAACCATGAGGGTGCTTCAAGAACACGACCTCCTCTCCTCACTGGTGTGAATTATGCCTCATGGAAAGGCAAGATGGAAGCGTACGTGTGCCAAATCCATGATAGGGCATGGATGGCTATTGAAGATGGGTATGCACCTCCTATAATGACTCCTACGGGTGGTGGAGAAGAAGTACTCAAGCCTATGGTTCAGTGGTCACCTGAAGAGTTTGAAACTTCAAAATGGAATAGGAAGGCATGGCATGCTCTTCTATGTGCAGTGGATGAAAATCAGTATAAACTGATTCAGAACACTAGGATAGCCAAGGAGGCATGGGATATCCTAGAGGTTGCACACGAAGGAACCGATGTTGTTAAGGATTCCAAGCTACAAGTCCTTCAAATGCAATTTGAGTTGCTTAAGATGGAGGAGGACGAGTGCTTCAATGACTTTGAAGTCAAGTTGATGGATATTGTGAATCAAAGCCATCAACTCGGTGATCCTTATTCGGATAGGAGAGTTAAGCAGAAAATTATGAGGTCTCTCCCTGCTAGGTTTGAATCAAATGTGACGGCTTTAGAGGAAAATAGCACTTACAAGGATATGAAGCCGAGCGAGGTAATTAGAAGACTCCTCGCCTATGAATCTATGAAGGCTCCTAGCATTTCACCTCCTAAAAAGCAAAAAGGAATTGCTTTGAAAGCTTCTAAGGTTATGAAGGAGGAAAAATGTGACTCGGACGAAGACACGACATTGTTGCTTAGAAGATTCAAGAAATTCGTCAAGTTCGAGAAGAAGGGATTTGGATCCAAAGGCCAACACTTGAAGAAAAAGGCTCACTTCAAGAGTTTTGTGCCTAGGCAAGAGAAGAGTGAAAAGAAAGGGGTCCAATGCTATGAATGTGGCGGTATATGACACATCTCACCCAATTGTAGGAATTTGAAGAATAAAATGGCAAAAGTGATGGCCGCCACTTGGAGTGAAAGTGATGACTCCGGAAGGGGAGACAAGTCATCAAGTGATGATGAGCTTACCATCGACTACACGACATTTGGGGCCACTTGTGTAGAAGATAAAGTTATTGGTAAGAATGACTTGACTAGTGATCCCATAGAGGAAAAAAGATGAAGAAGTAGCTCTAGAGGTGATAGGTATAGCTACTCATTGGGATATGGCTCTCATTAACTCAAGAGACCAAGGTGAAGGTTTAAATAAGGGAAATGATTCCATAGGTGAGATGGAGAGTGGAGGAGATAGCTCAAGTGTAGATGACTCCTCATCTAACTCTATAAATGGAAATGTAGAGAAAATGGATGTTCATGACTTTATAGTCAAGTGTGAAAGTTCATTGAAGAAGAATAATAGAAAATTGAAGATTTTAGAGGATGAAAATCTAGAACTTTCAACACACAATGACCACTTAAGTAAACAAGTGGAAACATCCAAGATGATTGAAGACAAGCTAAGGGATGAGCTAGCTATGTCTAAGAGGAATGAAGAAGGGTTAAAGAGGGAGCTTGATGAAGCTAAAGAGTCATTGACTCTGTTGTGTGTACAAATTCGCCAAACAGGACACGTCATCATAAAAGCCAATAATTACTGAAAGAAGGGATGCCACGTCACTCGTTGACCAAGTCAAAGGGGAAAAACATGGATTAGTTAAAAGGTCAAGGGGGTAGTCGCCAGAATCAAATATATACTCACCAAAGTCATAAATGTAGTCGCCAAAGGATAAAACCCAGAAGCGGGGGTGTTCGCTGTATCAGCCTATTGAGCATGAACCGACCCCGCAGAAGCACAATGGTAAAACCCCCACTCACGGAAAACCCTCTACACCAAGGAGTCTTAGAATAAAGAGGCAGGAAAGCCTATCCTAATCTGTAACAACATGGGATTCCCAATACAAGTTCAAGAGGAAGTCCTACTACAAACACGCCTAAAAACAAGGGAAACCCTAAATATCATGTATAAATAGAACCACCTATCCCACGAGGAAGGGGTCGAGATAAAAAACCAAAAGAGAAAGAAAGTAAGAATTCGAGAGATCTGAGTGTGTAACAAAGCCAAGTAATTCAGTGATATTTTCCTGTCCTCCGGGACGCCGTGGTTTTTTCCCATTCAAGGATTTTCCATGTAAATCTGTCTTTTGCATGTTCTGATTTTCTTTCTTGTTTGACGTTTGTTTTGATTTAGTTATTGACTCTGTGATAATCCAAAAATCACTGTCAACAGACTCGAATGACCTCAAGCACCAAGAAGCTTAACCACATGCTTGGTGATGGAAAGAACCCTTGTGACAAGAAAGGTATTGGGTATGAAGATTGCAAGGAGATCTCCACTCCAACCAAGGCCATCTTTGTCAAGAGTTTGGGCAAGAATGAAGCCTCACCGGTGCACACACCTAGGAAGAAAATCGATCTAGGACAATGCTCAAGAAGTGCACATGTGAAGAAAGCCCCAAGGAGACAACCTCAAGCTCAATGCATAAGAGTCTCTCAAGTCAACATTCCTCAACAAATGACTCTCAATGGAAAGAGGCCAATCATGCAAAATGAAACAAGGAAGCAAGCTAGACCGGTTCAACAACAAAGAAGGTTTGAACCCGCTCAACCACAAAGTCATGGGAAGGCTCCTATGCATGCACAAGGACAAGGTATGAATTCTAAATTTATCCCTACATGTCACTTTTGTGGTATTGATGGTCACATTAGACCAAATTGCTTTCATTTCATTAAATTATGTAGAATCAAAAGCATGATTGAAAAGAGAATGACAAGAGCTAGAATGCATGCTAATAGGAAGGAAAATATTCATGTTCATGATCCTATTATTTCTAGAACTCTTGAACCACTAACCACTAGGAAGAAAAATGTCATATCTATGTGGATAAGGAAAAATGAACCCGCTTGCTATGAGACTAACAAGTTTCAAATAGGTTCAATCAAGTCAAATGGACTTGGGAGGTCTATAGGACCTCATAACCTTCATTAATGAAGGATGATGTTGACCCCATATGGGGAACTCAAGCAAAGAGAGCTATATTGCATACTTGTTGCATGCAAATATTTGAAAAAATCTTATGCTTCTTTGTTGATTGCTTGAGTAAGCTAGGTTGCACATATGTATATATGTTTTCAATTCAATAAGTGTGAACCATGCTTGTCTACAATCCATGTCATATTTATGTTCAAACATGAATTTTTGGACTAGGAGATTTACATAGGAAGTATGATTTGAATGACCTATAGTTATCTCCATGACATGATGATTCTTAATAACATGCTTAAAAAATTAAAAAGCATGAGTTGTTTATAACATGCTAATGACATATGAAAAGCATGAAATTCAAATGACATGCTCAAATGAAAAAGCATGAATTGATGATTGCAATTTTTAAATGCAAAACTTGTGTGAAAAAAGCTTATGAGACTCTAAATGAATAAAGAATCTTGTATCCGTTCAAAGGAATTTATATTCCAAATTGTCTCTCTTTCTTTATTAGTTGAACATGTTTACTATCATACGGGTTTCATTCCCGAAAAAATCAAATAGAGTGCAAAGTTGCTCATGACATGTTTGGCTTATAAAGATGGATATAGTTGCTCATAAATTTAAGTCAATGAAAACTCTATATCCTTGCTTCTCTCATGACATTGGTGAAATTGGTTTGAATTCTTATTAGAAACCTTTGTCATTTGCTTTGCCAGTCTAGGGTTTCCATGGTGCACGGGTCTTCCTTCGGAGCCTCTACGAGTTTGTTGGGAAAGTGATCCCAAAAGATCAGGTGATTCCTTCTTTCTCGGCTCCAAATCAGTTGACTCCTATTTAAAATAGGATACTAAAAGGCGGGAATGAATGCCGCGTTGTAGCTTGAGTTTTTATCTTAAACAGTGACGTTTAGTATCCGCTTTAAATATGTAGTCTGTTCTTCGGGGTGCCCGCCTATTGTTTCAGCGAAGGTCGGTTTGCTGGGATCCTGGTATATATCTTACCATGTGTATGTCACGTGTTTTGCTGGTCGGGGTACCCCGGGCACCCCGCGTCTCTCGTGCTCCTCTAAAAACGATGTTTACAGATATCGGGGTTTCAAGCTACGGGGTACCAGGATATTCGGGTATCGGGGTACTCGGGGTAGCTGGGTATCAGGATCTCGTGATGGTTGTGTCTTCCAGGCCCCCCTTATCCTTTGGCTTCCTAGTCCTTTTCCTGGTCCCGGGGATTCTGGACCTGGTCGGGGTGGGTAGAGGCTCTTTCTTTAGCCCATCAGCTAGCAGGCGGGGTGCCCGGACATCTTTCCGCTTCTACTTTGGATTCTGACTTTCTTCTCAAGGCTTGTGGAAAATTATTTTTTGATCCCTGCCATTTTTGGCGGTTAACAAGAACTCTTTTGAAAATGGTTAGGTCTATGTTGAGTTATTCAACACTTCCTATTTCTTTTTGGGGATATGCTTTACAAACTACAATGTACATTCTAAACGATGTACCATCTAAGTCGGTTCCTCAAACACCGCATGAGTTGTGGACTGGGCGAAAGCCTAGTTTACAACACTTAAGGATATTTGGTTGTCCTATGCATGTGTTAAAAGGAAAGACAGAAAAGATGGAGTCTCATTCGGAAACATGCATATTTGTAGGGTATCCAAAAGAAACTAAGGGATATTATTTCTGTAGTCCTTCAGATCTTAAAGTATTTGTTTTAACAAATGCTAAATTTCTGGAAAAGGACTATATGAATGATTTTGTACCCAAAAGTAGAATTGTCCTGAATGAGATGTCAGGAGATACAATTCCACAAGAGTTTACACAACCTAGCCCAATTGTAAGTTCTGCACCATCACAAAATCAACAACCTACCATTCCTTATCGTAGTGGGAGGGTTAGTAGAAAACCCAAGAGATACATCGGTCTGGGAGAATCAATGGAGAATCTCCCGGATGACGATAATCCCTACACAAATAGGGAAGCAATGGAGCATGTTGATGGTCGCCATTGGCAAAAGGCAATGCAAGTTGCAAAAATCCAAATGTAGATTAAAGCAAGCATCCTGATACTAGAACATAAGGTTCGATCAAGCTGTGACGAACCTTGTGTATGCAAAAGGATTAATGGCGACAAGTTGGTTTTCCTAAATTCTTTATGTTGATGATATACTACTCATCGGAAACGATGTAGGTGTATTGACATCAGTAAAAGAATGGTTAGCAAAACAATTTGATATAAAGGATTTAGGAGAAGCAAGTTATATTCTTGGTATCCAAGTAATAAGGGATAGAAAGAATAGAACGATTGCACTATCCCAAGCTTCATACATAGATAAAATCTTGTCTAGATTTTCCATGCAAGATTCCAAGAAAGGTATGTTACTTTTCAGAAATGGAATCAAACTTTATAAGGAACAAGTTCCTAAGAATGGGCATGAAGAGCAATTCATGAGTAGGATTCCAAATGCCTCGACAGTTAGAAGTCTCATGTATGCAATGCTCTGCACTAGACTATACATTTGTTTTGTTGTGGGCATAGTTAGCAGGTTTCAATCGAAACCTGGTCCTGATCACTGGACAGCACTCAAGCATATTTTCAAGTATCTCAGGAGAACGAGAGATAATATGCTTGTATACTCAGGAGGGGATTTAATTCCCGTTGGGTATACAGATTCTGATTTCCAGTCGGATTCTGACTCTAGAAAATCCACATCAGGATCTGTGTTTACTCTTGGAGGAGGAGCAGTCATATGGAGGAGTATCAAGCAATATTGTATTGCTGATTCCACCATGGAAGCTGAGTATGTTGCTGCATGCGAAGCTGCCAAAGAGGCTGTTTGGCTTCGCCAATTCCTAATTGACTTGGAAGTGGTTCCCAGTGCGGATAAGTAGATCACTAACTACTGTGACAACAGTGGAGCAGTGGCTAATTCGAGAGAACCAAGAAGTCATAAGAGAGGAAAACACATTGAAAGGAAGTATCATCTTCTTAGGGAGATTGTTGACGCGCCCCGAAGCGGTCTAAAATAAAGTATCCTTGGCGGCGCCAATAACTTGATCGGTGCACGTGGGACACGCGACAGTTCTATAAACTATCGTAAAATAAATGGGGCGTGTGTGCTTATCCGCAAGCGCACGGATCGTTACGATCACATAGTGGCAAGTACGGTTCGTTCCATAGGGAATCTTGTGAGGTACCTTTTATCGGTTCTAGTCTTATATATTATTATATACTAATTACATTAATTACAACATATTTACAACATATTTACATGCAAGAAAAGTAAATTGGTGGAGGTGGCAAGAAAGCAATTAAACTAAGAGGATGGCAAGAAAGCAATTAAAACTAACTAATAACTAAGTTAACTAAGATGGCAATCTAACTAAATTACACTACAACTAAGGATTGTCATGTCCTTAGCAACTAATTAATCTATCAACTAAACTTCAACTACAATTATACTAAAATGCTTTTAATCTAAATTATACTAACTAACTAATTAATTAAACTAATTAAACTAATTACCATCTAATGCAATGATCTTGCAAAAGTGGTAATGAGAGATAGGATGTTGGAATATTGGTGTACAAATGCAATTATCCAATTAATTAGTTGATTCCTATTAACCTAGGATAGTCTAACACATTTAATAAAGACACATGCATCAAGAGTTATTCATGCATGGTCTAAATTGTATTATATGCTAATTAACTTGTCAATTAATTCAACATATATATGAATTGAAACTCAATATAGAAAACCAACATATATCATAGATAATATACAAAGTACACCAAACCCAACATCAATCTTAGTTACATAATATAACTAAGGTGGTGTGGTGGTGAGAAATTACATTACACTAAACTAAACTAAACTATATTAAGCTAAACTAAGCTAATTGGGAGCTTTCTAAGGTATTTGGATATTTGGGAGGTAGTGTTTTAGGTTAGAGGAGGGAATATATATATAGGGAACTGTTTTGGGGAGGTTTTGGACGGAAATATCTTCAAGTCGGTCGTCCCGGCGGGCTTGGACTCCCTGGCCGGTGGACTTGTGCCCGCCGTCGAAAGTCGCCGTGAAGAAATTGAAGTCGGCGGCGAGTTCTGGCCTTCTGGACCGCGGGAACCTTCCCGCTGCATGAAACCGCCAAGATTTGGCGAGCTTGGACGTGCTGGAACGCGGGAGAATGGCCGCCGAACCAAGCTTGAAGGCTTGAACATCCATGGAGGTTTGGAGGATTTGTTGGAGTTGAAAACCTTTGCATGGGAGGCTAAAAGTGGGTGAAATAGGACCGGGAGGATGGTGGCCGTCGATCTGGGCGTAGAGACGCCGGAAAACTGGTTGAAAAACCGTCGGAAATGGTCACCGAAGTTTCCGGGTCAAACCGGGTCGAACCGTGTCAAGTCTGTAAAACGGGTCGGGCGCGCTGGTCAGCTGAAGGTTGACGACGAGCTGACGTCATCTTGACGTCAGCTGATCAAAACGGCGTCGTCTGACGCGTGACGTGGCAGCTGATGCTGTGCTTTGCGCGGCGAATTACAATCTGTACCCCTGACTTCTCCCTTATTCACAGAATCTTCAATAATTGCTCCAATCTTTCACTTTTGCCCCTAAATTGTCCAAAATGACAATTTTGCCCCTGAACTTCCCTAATCACCTGAAACACTTAATTTATCCATTAAATACCCGGTTTTACCCGAGAAACAAGCACAAAAAGATAGGAAAAGGGAGCGCTATCAATTGTGCATAGGGGTGACGTGACGATTACCAAAATCGCATCAGCAGAAAATCTACGGATCCCTTCACAAAGGCTCTACCACAAAAGAGTTTTGATGGGCACCTAGAGAACATGGGAATGAGAGATATGACACATTTGCTATAGCGTAAGTGGGAGATTGTTAGGATTATGCTCAATAGCAAGAGTATAGTATTGTAATTGACAATCTTATTATATTAATAAAGTGATTTCTGTTTATTTAACAAAATCTTATAGCATTTATAATTATAATTGTCAAAGTAAATAATCATAAGGTCAAAAGACTATGAGAAAAGAAGAATTGTTCGTACATCTGGATATGTATGAGATAGACACAATTCTTTAGTTAGTCTTGAATAATTTTCACAACTTAAGTTAAAGGTTGGGCACCTTTATCTTGTTAAAATTGTAGAATTCTTTTGCTAGCATTTGAGTGGGATCAAATGAGTTATGATGAGTCTGAAATCATCGAAAGGTCTTCGAGTAAAAGAATCTAGTGCACTGGGTGCATTGAATAGGATCACAATGAAATATTTTATCTAGAACCGTCAGTTGATAAAAGTGTTTCCATTATCAGGACAATCGGAGAGTCTATCTTAATCTTGAGAAAAATGATGGACTTATGGTTGCAAGTGTTATCATTTGAGTTATCAATGAGTACGATTATATAGCATAGTCTATCCTCGATAGTTTGGTGGTATTCATTTGTTAATCGATAGTGGACTTCATTTATAGATATGGACATCGTGGCTCCATTTATTAAATGAGAGTAGAATATCATCATATGGATGTTTAGAGGTATTGGATATTGAATCTTAACGTTAAGTTTTCGATAGAGTCTATTGAAACATGGCTTCTAGACAAGTCAAAATATCCAAGTTCAAAATGTGGTTGAAAGTTCTCACGGTGTGTAAACTATTAATCTATAGGGGGGGGGGGGGGGGGGTGGTGAATAGATTAAAACTAATTTTACCCAATTTTCGTTTAAGGATAAGATTACGAAAATGCTCCTAATAGTCAATAAAATATAGCAAGTGTAATATATGCGGAAATAAAAACAACACTTGATATTTACGTGGAAACCCTCACGGGAAAAACCACGGGCTGTTAAATGAGCCACACCCGAACCTCGAATCCACTAAATGTGATGAAATTATAACCTAATCTCGGAAGTAATCACACACCTACCTAATCCCGATATGAGTGAACCTAGTTCGAATGCTTACGATCTAAGCAACCTAATCTCTGATGCTACACACAAGACTTTGATTCTCAATGAAGAGATTAAATCCCTAAGTGAATATGTGAATATCCAAAATGCAACATAGAGCAAGGGAAACCCTATATGCTTATCTAAGATGATGAATTTGCAATTAGAACAATCCTAGATATTAAAACTAAATGACATATCAATTAGCTTAGATAATCATAGATTATAAAAACCTAGATATCTATCACAATACAACACTCAATCAAAATATCACAAATAATCTCTATCTTGTATTTAGCATATTATCTAAAAACATACAAGTAATCTAAGAGATGTCTTAATATGAAAAACACTAAAATTAGATGAGATTAGTGAAGAACATACCAAGGAAGATGTGATGATCCAAAAACATACATGAAGGCATAGTTGATGCAATATGAAATTTGATGAAAAAGGGATTTGATTTGAGTGGTCAAAGGTGAGTTCTTGATTTGATTTTCTCTCAAAATTCTCTCTTTTAAGTTTAGGGTTCTTGGGAGTTAAAGAACTAATTCAGAGAATGAGAAAGTAAGATATTTATAGACATAAAAAACAGAGCATGTGAAAAGACAAGTTTGCCCCTGAAACGCACCAATCGGCGGTTTCAATTGGCGGCCAGGCCGCCGATTATAACCGCCGAATTGAACCCGAGAAGAACAGGGGAGCAACGGCGGTTTCATTCGGCGGTTTCGTAACCGCCGATCTAACCGCCGAATCAAACCGAGAGATTAAATTAATCAGGTATGAACGGCGGTTTCGTAACCGCCGATTAAACCGTCGAATCAAACCGAGATATAAAATCAATCAGGTATGAACGGCGGTTTCGAACGGCGGTCGTGACCGCCGATCATAATTGTAGAATTGCTCCAGACACTTCTGGAAGCAAACGGTGGTTTCATTCGGTGACCAGGCCGCCGATCATAACCGCCGATCACCAACAGAGGTGAAAACGAAAGAGAAGCCAAGGGCATTCTCTGTAGGCGGTCTTCGCGCAAAACTAAGCATATTCTAGTGCAAGCGCGGATGTTTCCGAATACTAACGGGAAACGAATTACAAGACACAAATACACACAACAAGATATAACATATAAGTGCAAGTGTGAAATGTGACATGTGAAGAGTAAGCACACAAATGCAAGAATGCTAAGTGAATGTGTGCAATCTAAATCTCTTTAAAGAAAACCAAGTACTAGAGATTATACCTTTGGCGTGCTTGTCCCTTGAGGACTTGTGAAGGGCCTTCGAGCTTGAAGTTCAATCACCTAAACTACCTTTACACAATAAACCCCAACACGTGGTTTGTCCACGAAATAAGCCAATCAAAGAATAGGAATCCTTACAATCTCCCCCTTTGGCTATATCGTGACAAAACCACTACTCACATTGATCCTCACAAACATAATTGAATCTTCGGGATAACAAAGATATTCTACATTACAAGAGATATAGGAAAATATAAAAGAAAACTTCAAGTCTTCAATCTCTTGTAGAACTATCAACCCTTCAAAACAAAAGATTATACTTTCCAAAGCAAGAGTATGTGAGATGATGAACTGAGAATAAAACAAGCATTTGCATTTAAGAAATTAGGTACAACATCATGCAATGTATGTGTATGTATGCAATGCTCCCCCTTAACGGGTTACTCCCCCTCAATGAATATTCTCCCCAGTATGCACAATTGCCATTACAATTTGCAACTCCCCTTACCACAATCTACTCCCCCTTTTTGTCATGATATAGGCAAAGGAGTAGTCCCCAACCGGGTCACTCTTAGCAAAGAGAGATAGTAGCATGCAAGATATTTGCATAATAATATAAGTCACTTTATGCATCCCAAAGTAATTGAAGAGAAACAAGGAGATTTACTTGAAAGAAAATGTGTGAAACAAACATGCTTTGCATACAAGACATGTAGCATTCAAGTCCAAAATACAATGGTATTTGGCAAAGCAAATGACAAAGGTTTCTAATAAGAATTCAAACCAATTTCACCATTGTCATGAGAAAAGCAAGGATATAGAGATTTCATTGATTTTAATATAAAGAGCAACTATATCCAACTTTATAAGCGAAAACATGGCATGAGCAACTTTGCACCCTATTTGATTTTTCCGGATAAGATATCCGTATGATAGTAGCCATGTTCAACCAATAAAGAAAGAGAGACATTTGGATTGTAAAATCCTTTGAACGGATACAAGATCCTTTATTCATTTTAAGTCTCATAAGTATTTCACACAAGTTTTGCATGTAAGTATTGCAATCATCAATTCATGCTTTTCATGTGAGCATGTTATATGAATTTCATGCTTTTTCATTTATCATTAGCATGTTATAAAAGAATCATCATGTCATGGAGATAACTATAGGTCATTCAAATCATACTTCCTATGTAAATCTCCTAGTCCAAAAATGCATGTTTGAACATAAATATGACATGGATTGTAAACAAGCAAGGTTCACACTTATTGATTTGAAAACATATATACATATGTACAACCAAGCTTACTCAAGCAATTAAAGAAAGAAGCATAAGATATTTCAAATTTTTGCATGTCACAAGTATGCAAAATAGCTCTCTTTGCTTGAGTTCCCCATATGGGGTCAATCACAAATCACATCACTCCACAAGACATATCCCAATAGATCTACTAAGTGTTTTAAATCGAGTAGCATCTAAGGGTTTAGTAAATAAGTCTGCAAGTTGATTATTAGTACCTACATGTTCAAGTACTATGCATTTATTTTCAACAAGCTCTCTAATGAAATGATGGCGGATGTCAATATGCTTAGTTCTAGAATGTTGAACCGAATTCTTGGAAATATTTATGGCACTCATATTATCACAAAAGAGAGTGAGTGTACCTTGGTTGAATCCGTAATCTACTAGCATTTGTTTCATCCATTGGAGTTGTGTGCATCCACTCCTCGCGGCTATGTACTCGGCCTCGGCCGTGGACAAGGAAATCGAGTTTTGCTTCTTGCAAAACCAAGACACCAAGTTGTTGCCTAGAAAGAAGCAACCGCCCAATGTGCTTTTCCTATCATCGCAATTTCCTGCCCAATCCGTATCACTAAAGCCTACAAGACTAGCATTAGTGTCAAAAGAGTACCAAATCCCATAGTTGGAAGTCCCATTCACATAGCAAATGATTCTCTTTACGGAAGAGAGATGGGACTCCTTAGGATTCGCTTGGTACCTAGCACACACACCCATACTAAAAGAGATATCGGGCCTACTTGCGGTCAAATAAAGCAAGCTTCCTATCATGCCACGATATAATGTTTGTTCCACACTTCTACCACTAGCATCCTTGCTTAGCTTCAAAGTGGTATTCATGGGTGTATCACAATGTTTGGCATTTTCAAGACCAAACTTCTTCACTAGGTTCTTAGCATATTTGGCTTGGGTTATAAAAATCCCATCATTCATTTGCCTAATTTGCAAACCTAGGAAGTAACTAAGCTCACCAACAAGACTCATCTCAAATTCATGAGACATGACATCAATAAATTGTTGGACTTTGGTGTTGTTGGTTGAGCCAAATACAGTGTCATCAATATAGATTTGAGCTATAAATAACTCATCTTTGTTTCTCTTAATGAACAAGGTCTTGTCAACACTACCTCTTGTGTAGTCATTGTCAACAATAAATTGAGTGAGGTGCTCATACCAAGCCCTCGGGGCTTGTTTCAACCCATATAAATCATTTTTGAGGCGATAGACATGGTTGGGGTGGTGTGCATCCACAAACCCCTTGGGTTGTTCAACAAACACTTCCTTTTGTAAGAAGCCATTGAGGAAGGCACTCTTGACATCCATTTGATGTAATTTGAACTTGTGAATACACGAGATAGACAAGAGAAGCCTAATGGACTCTAAACGGGCAACGGGAGCAAATGTCTCCTCAAAGTCGATACCCTCAATTTGAGAGTACCCTTGTGCTACAAGTCTAGCCTTGTTCCGCACTATGTTGCCATCCTCATCGGATTTGTTCCTATAGATCCACTTGGTGCCTATAACATGTGTGTTCTTAGGCCTAGGAACTAGAGTCCAAACCTCATTCCTTTCGAATTGGTTTAGCTCTTCTTGCATGACAAGAACCCAAAATTCATCATTTAAGGCTTCATCAACCTTTTTGGGTTCTATTTGAGAGGTGTAGCATGTGTAGCTAATTAGATTAGCTATTTGACGCCTAGTTCTAACACCCTCATTTACCTCTCCAATGATGTCATTCTTATCATGGAGTTGTCTAACCCATAGAGCAGGTTCTTTAGAGTTCAAGAGAGGAACTCTATCAATAGGTTGTGTGTCCTCATAATTACCATTGGACGTCCCAACATTGGGAGTCTCCACAACCTTCTCCAAAGGAGAATCATCATCTAAAACTACCTCCTCCTCCTCATGGTTACTAGACTTAGGCCTTTCATCATCAAAGACAACATTAGATGATTCCATGACACTTAGAGTCTTTAAATTGAAAACTCTATAGGCTCTACTATTTAAGGCATAACCAATAAATATACCCTCATTACTCTTAGCATCAAATTTGCCAAGTTGATCACGGTCATTTAAAATGTAGCATTTGCTTCCAAAGGAGCGGAAGTAGCTAACATTTGGCCTTTTGCCTTTCTATAGTTCATAAGAGGTATTTCTAGTTCCGGACCTTAGGAAAACTCTATTTCCTATATAGCAAGCCGTATTGACGGCTTCGGCCCATAGGTTCCTAGGGACATTGTTGCTAAGCAACATCACACGGGCCATTTCTTGAAGGACCCTATTCTTCCTCTCAACAACTTCATTTTGTTGAGGTGTCCTAGGAGCCAAAAACTCATGGGAGATGCCTAAACCATTACAATAGGTTTCAAAGGTGGCATTCTCAAATTCCCTCCCATGGTCACTTTTAATCCGTTTAATGCTTTTATTGTTAGAGTTCATTTCAATTTGAAGTTTATTACAAAGCATTTTAAACTTATCAAAAGTTTCAGATTTTTCTCTAAGAAAATATTGTAGGGAAAAATACGGTCAACGCAGCGGAAGCGAGACTAAAAACAAGTTTAGTATATTTTAAAAATTTTCCTTTGATGAACCTTAACCCTTTAAATTAATTAAACATATATATCTATCAATAAAAGTATAATACCTTTTGTCGCGTGATCCGATTGACTTGCGTCGATGGTAATCTGCAAGATCTTCAATCCTAGCACGAACGTGAATCACCTAGGAGCGTGGTCTCCCTTTTCTTTGAATTGCGTACCTGAGGATGGATAAACAAAATCTCTTTTTCATATCGTTAGTCACAAAACATCTAAAAGACTACAAAGATTATTCCGGTCACTTTTGAGTTCTCAATCTAATGATCGAAACTCGCGTGAACCTTGTTCGAAATTGTGCACAAAAGCCTGAAAGTATTATAATAACGCTCGGTGTGTATGATAAATATATCTAGAGGGGGGGGGGGGTGAATAGATTTTAACTATTATTACCCAATTTTCGCATGCAAGTCAATTTTACGAAAATGCCCCTACTAGTCAAAAATACAAGCAACTGTAATATAGTGCGGAATTTAAATAACACTTGATGTATACGTGGAAACCCAACCACTGGGAAAAACCACGGGCTGTTTAGTGCGCCACACTCGGACCTCGAAATCCACTAATCGAAATGGAGTTTATAACCTATGTAGACCTCGTCTAACACTCCGGTCAATAACCCCCCACTTCTACCACTCGGGCCTTTAAAAGTGGCTCTAGTCCAATTGATTGAGTCCTAAGCAATCTTAGCCTCAAGACTTAATTCTCAATGAAGAGATTATACAACCTATGTGAATATATATGAATATTCAAATAACAAACAAGGCTAGGTAACCTTAGATGCTTATCTAGGATGATGATATAATCAATTAAATCAACCCTAGTTATCAATTGCTAAATGACATGTCAAATAGCTTAGCTAATCAAGATTAATCAAAAACCTAATTAGCTATCACAAAACAACACTCAATCAATTCATCACAATCAATTCTCTTTTCTTGTATTTAGCATATGATCTAAAACATACAAGTAATTTAAAAGAGATGGCTTGATAGTGAAAATACTAAAATAAGATGAACTAAATCAAACAAGCATGTTGTGATGATGCAAACCCAATCATGGATGAATGCAAGATGAACTTTGATGCAAAAATGATTTGATTTGAGTGTTTAAAGGTGAGTTCTTGATTTGATTTTTTCTCATAAATCTCTCTTTAAAGTTTAGGGTTCTAAAGACTCAAAGAACTTGATCAAAGAAAGAGAAAGTAAGATATTTATAGACATCAAAAATTGGGCATGTGAAAAGACAAGTTTGCCCTTGAAACGCACCGATCGACGGTTTCAATCGGCGGCCAGGCCACCGATCATAACTGTCGAATTGAACCCTAGAAGAACAGGGGAACAACGGCGGTTTCATTCGGCGGTTTCGTGACCGCCGATCCAACTGCCGAATCAAACCCGAGATATTAAATCGATCAGGTATGAACGGCGATTTCGAACGGCGGTCGTAACCGCCGATCGTGACCGCAGAATTGCTCCAGACACTTCTGGATGCAAACGGCGGTTTCATTTGGTGGCCAGTCCGCTGATCATAACCGCTGATCACCAACAGAGGTGAAAACCAAGGAGAAGCCAAGGGCATTCTCCGTGGGCGGTGTTCGAGCACATTTTAGTGCACGCGCGGACGTTTCCGAACACTATCGGGAAATGAATTACTAAGCACATATACACACAACAAGATATAACAATCAAAGTGCTAGTGTGTAAAGTGACATGTGAAGAGTATGCACACAAGATCAAGTATGCTAAGTGTGTGTGTGCTAACTAAATCTCTTCAAAGCAAATTAAGCACATAGAAGTTTACCTTTGGTGCTTATCAACCTTGAGGACATGAGAGGGTCTTGAGTTTGATTATGAACCACTTAAGCTACCCTTACATACAATCCCCAACACGTGGTTTGTCCACGAAATAAGCCAATCAAGATATGGGAATCCTTATAAAGCCTATTAATGTATAAGCAATCAGTGTACTATCGAAATAGAATAATCTCTTCTCTCTTGTGTCTTGGCTGAAAAAATCAAACACTTTCTCTAAGAGAATTATTCAAGCTAGAAGAAGAAGAAGTTGATCAAGTGAATCAATTGAGAAAAGCTCAAGGTGGCCGAACCCTATAATGTCAATTATATAGGGTGGCCGAATTCTTCTTCTATTTCTACTAAGGTTGGCCGAATTCTCTACTAAAGAGGATTTGTGCTTTACCCTAATTACTATCAACTTTAGAATCCTAACCCTAATTCAACTCATAAGTGTTTAATTCTTTATTGACTAAATAAAAGACTTCCTAATTTGATTAGATAAATAAAACTTATTATTTATCTTCTTACCAAATAAGTCTTTTACTTTAGTATACTACTTCCAATAGTATTTAATATAGGAAACATATTTCCTGATCAGAAAAAGATTTTGATTCTTAATTAAATTATTAACTAATAAATTAATTAATCTCCATTTAATCAAATAATAAAATAAAATAATATTTTAGACTATAATACTAGTCTTGCCGCCCACATCATAAATATATGGGCTTAATATTATTTTCTTATTTTATTTAATCCATTAGACTTTAATTAAAAAGCCCACATGTGAACCAGACTCATTCTTACTAAAAGAAACAAGCCCACATGCCTTTCATTTATATATTAATATAATTGATCAGCCCATTAAATAAATAATGTGCAAATTATATTCTTAATATATTAAATACAATTCTAGATGGACCCATAAATTGGTCCGGTAGAATATATCAAGTGATCCATGCAAGTCCGTGTGGATTGAGGATCTTGGCGGGCTATCTAAATTTAAGCTTCAATAGACATAACCTAATCACAATTGACAAATGATTAACTTAGGTCTGATCCATTAATTTTAACTCATTCCACTAAAGAGCTAAAATTGAACTCTTAAATAAAGATAGAATAAGAAGATGTTCCTCATTCATACCCTAGACAATCATATTGGAGATAGTGTATCCTCGTGATTAATATCAGTAATCGCCAAGAGTTCATAGACCGCCTATAACTCTCCAAGTTACCATATTTACTCATATGACCACGTTTTGAACTTGGATACTTTGACTTGTCCAGAAGCCATGTTTTCAATAGTCGCTATCGAAAACTCAACGTTGAGATTTAATATCCAATTACCTCAAAACATCCATATGATGATATTATACTCTCATTTAATAAATGGAGCCACGATGTCCATATCTATAAATGAAGTCCTCTATCGATTAACAAATGAATATCACCAAACTATTGAGGATAGACTATGCTATATAATCGTACTCATTGATAACTCAAATGATACCACTTGCAACCATAAGTCCATCATTTATCTCAGGATTAAGATAGACTCTCTGATTGTCCTGATAATGAAAAGACTATTATTTATTGACGGTTCTAGATAAAGCTTTTCATTGTGATCCAGTTCAATGCACCTAGTGCACTAGATTCTTTTACTCGAAGACCCTCCGATGATTTTAGACTCATCATAACTCATTTGATCCCACTCCAATGCTAGCAAAAGAATTCTACAACTTTAACAAGATAAAGGTGCCCAACCTTTAACTTAAGTTGTGAACAATATTCAAGACTAACTAAAGAATTGTGTCTTCCTCATACATATCCAGATGTATGAACAATTCTTCTTTTCTCATAGTCTTTAGACCTTATGATTATTTACTTTGACAATTATAATATTAAACTATAAATGCTATAAGATTTGTTAAACCAGAAATCACTTTATTAATATGAAAAAGATTGTCAATTACAATATTACACTCCTGCTATTGAGCATAATCCTAACAAATATGTCCATGTGAACCTTTAGAAATCATTAACACAAACAAAGATGTATCTCTTTCCACCTAAGCTTTTGGTTTGCATAGGACCCAAGAGGTCCATGCGGAGAAGCTCTAGGGGCTCCTTGGTGGAGAGATACTTGCCCTTTTTGTGCATGCTTTTGGTCTGTTTTCCTTGTTGGCAAGGTCCACAAACACCATTGGCTTTCTTCCCAAGCTTAGGGAGGCCTCTCACACAATTGAACTTTCCAAGGGTTTGTAAATCCCTAAAGTTCATGTGGCCAAGTCTTTCATGCCACAACTCAATTTGCTCATCCATGGACACATTGTTTGAGACTATTCTAGCTTCAAGACAATAGCAATTGTCGCTAGATCTCATACCTTTCAACAAGGTTTGTCCATCGGGCTTTAGGATAGAGCAATCATCTTTACAAAATAAGACGGAATATCCTTCATCACTAAGGTGTGATATGCTTATCAAATTGACTTTTAAGCCATCAACAAATAAAGCATTGGATAGGGAGGGTAATCTGGGAATGGAAATGGTTCATTTCCCTACAACTCTCTTTTTGGATCCATCACCAAAGGTGACACATCCTCCTTCCTCCATAACAAGAGTCTCGAAGAAACTCTTATTTCCCGTCATGTGCCTAGAGCACCCACTATCTAAGTACCAAAAATTAGAAGAATTTGCCTTCAAGGCTATTTGAGCAACATGACAAACATTTTCATTCTTTCTAATCCACCTAGAAACAATCTTAGCTTTCTTAGTGGTCTTTGGTACATGGGTTCTAGATGTCCTAGGATTATGCACATCAATATTATCATTCCTAGGAGCATGCATCTTGGCTCTATTTTTTCTCTTTTCAATCATGCTTCGCGTTTTACACATTTTAATATATCGAAAGCAATTTGGTCAAATATAACCTTCAAATCCACAAAAATGACATGTAGGAATAAAATAAGGAATCATACCTTGTCCTAGAGCATGCATGTAAGCTTGTCCATGTCTTTGTGGTTGAGTGGGTTCAATCCATCTTCGTTGTTGAACCGGTCTAGCTTGCTTCCTAGCTTGAGGTTGCATGATTGGTCTCTTCCCTTTGTGAGCCAATTGTGGAGGAATGTTGACTTGAGAGACCCTAGAGGGTTGAGCTTGAGGTTGCCTTCTTGGCACCATCTTCACTTGAGCATTTGAACATTGTCCTAGTTCTAACTTCTTCCTAGGAGTTTGCACCAATGAAGCTTCTTCATTCCTCAAACTCTTGACAAACACGGTCTTGTTAGAGGTTGAGATCTTCTTACCATCTTCATACCCAAGACCCCTCTTGTGATCGAACTCTTTCCAACACCAAGTATATGGTCAAGCTTCTTGGTGCTAGAATCCATCCTAGCTAATGATTCTAAAGCTTCATCAAGCTCCCTCTTCAAACCTTCTTCATTCCTCTTAGATAAGACTAACTCCTCTCTTAGCTAATCTTCCATCTTCTTGAATTTTTCCACTTGTTCACTTAAGTGGTCATTATGAGATGAAAGCTCAAGATTTTCTTCTTTCAACATCTTGATCTTTCTTGTGCTCTTAGTTGCTAAATCATTAAACTCGGCATGGTATTTAGCAAGCACATTTTTCTCCACAAATCCATTTATGGAGTTAGATGAGGAATCACTTTCTTTTTCACTTGAGTCATTTTCCTCTTGACTCATTTCCTCTCTTTCACTAGCACTTTTGCTTTTATGGGAGGAGGCAAAAGCTAGGAGGTTAGCCATGAGCTCTTCATCACTTGAAACATGGCTTCTGGACAAGTCAAAATATCCAAGTTCAAAATGTGGTCATATGAGTAAATATGGTAACTTGGAGAGCTATACGATTACTGATATTCTTCACGAGGATACACCATCTCCAATAAGATTTTCTAGGGTACGAATGAGAAATATTTACTTATTCTATCTTTATTTAAGAGTTCAATTTTAGCTCTTTAGTGGAATGAGTTAAAATTAATAGATCGGACCTAAGTGAATCATTTGTTGATTGTGATTAGGTTATGTCTATTGAAGCTTAAATTTAGATAGCCCGCCAAGATCCCCAATCCACACGGACTTGCATGGATCACTTGATATATTCTACCGGACCAATTTATGGGTCCATCTAGAATTGTATTTAATATATTCAGAATATAATTTGCACATTATTTATTTAATGGGTTGATCAATTATATTAATATATTAATGAAAGGCATATGGGCTTTTTTCTTTTAGTAAGAATGGGTCTGGTTCACATGTGGGCTTTTTAATTAAAGTATAATGGATTAAATAAAATAAGAAAACAATATTAGGCCCATGTATATGGTGTGGGCGGCAAGACTAGAATAATAGTCTAAAATATTATTTTATTTTTATTATTTGATTAAATGGAAATTAATTAATTGATTAATTAATTATTTAATTAAATATCAAAATATTTTTCTGACTAGGAAATATGTTTCTTAGTAGTATACTATTGTGGTAGTATAATAAATATAAAAGACTTTATTTGGTAAGTAGATAAATAAGGGATTTATTTATCTAGTCAAATTAGGAAGTCTTTAATATAGTCACAAAAACACTAAAGAGTTGGATTAGGGTTTGGAATTCTGGGGAAATCTACCTAGGGTTAGGATTTAAGTCAAAAGACACAAATCCTACATGGTAAAGGATTTCGGCCTCAATATATAGATATATATGAAATATATATGGCAATTAGCCGATATATATATATATATATGTTTATATGTTTATAAAGCATGCGGATATGGGTGATATACATGCAAATTGAATTCACGCAGATATATATATAATATATTGTGCATGTAAATAGCACTAGATATATATATATATATAATATATTATGCAAGGAAATCGCAATATATATATATGATTAATATGGCAAGTGGTCGCCTAATATATATGATATATTGAGAATAGAATTCGGCTAATATCAAATTAATTGGGCAAGAGGATTTTGGCAAACCCTAATGTCTTGGACTTGAGAGTTTTTTCTTTTACTAGAGAAAAATAGAATCCAACTCTTAGACTAGTGTGATTTTCGGCCAAGAGGAATAGAGAGAAAAGTTTGTTCTTATTTTGATAGTGCACTAGTTACTTTTACATAAAAAAGTTTTGTGCACAATTTCGAAAAAGGTTCACGCGAGTTTCGATCTAAAGATTGTGAATTCAAAAGTGACCGGAACATTATTTGTTATCTCTTAGAACTTGTTGTGACTAACGAAAAAGAAAAAGTTTTGTTAATCCATCCTCAGGTACACAATTCAAAGAGAAGGGAGACCACGCTCCTAGGTGATTCACGTTCGTGATTGGATTGGAAGATCTTGCGGATTACCATCGACGCAATGTCAATCGGATCACGCGACAAAGGTATGATATATTTAGTATTATATGTTAATTAATTAGAGGGTTAAGGTTCAAATTATGGAAAATTTTTAAACTATACTAAACCTATTTTAGTCTCGCTTCCGCTGCGTGCAATACGATTTTTCCCTACAACAACAAGATATATCAATCAAAGTGCTAGTGTGTAAAGTGACATGTGAAGAGTATGCACACAAATGCAAGTATGCTAAGTGTGTGTGTGCATTCTAAGTCTCTTCAAAGGAAACTAAACACTAGAAGCATACCTTTGGAGTGCTTGTCCCTTGAGGTCTTGGAAGGGCCTTCGAGCTTGAAGTTCAATCACCTAAACTACCCTTACACAATAAACCCCAACATGTGGTTTGTCCATGAAATAAGCCAATCAAAATATGGGAATCCTTACAGAGCCAAGCTGCATGTTCCTAGGAATGATAAAATTGATGTGCATAATCCTAGGATATCTAGAGCCCATATACTAAAGACCACTAAGAAAGCAAATATTGTTTCTAGGTGGATTAGAAAGAATGAAAATGTTTGCCATGTTGCACAAATTGCCTTAAAGGCTAATTCTTCTAATTTTTGGTATTTGGATAGTGGGTGCTCTAGGCACATGACGGGAGACAAGACTCTTGTCATGGAGGAAGGAGGATGTGTCACCTTTGGTGATGGATCCAAACAGAGAGTTGTAGGGAAAGGAACTATTTCCATTCCCGGATTACCCTCCTTGTCCAATGCTTTATTTGTTAATGGCTTGAAAGCCAATTTGATAAGCATTTCACATCTAAGTGATGAAGGACTTTCCGTCTTATTTAGTAAAAATGATTGCTCTATCCTATTGCCTGATGGACAAACCTTGTTAAAAGGAATGAGATCTAGCGACAATTGCTATTGTCTTGAAGCTAGAATAGTCTCAAACAATGTGTCCATGGATAAGCAAATTGAGTTGTGGCATGAAAGACTTGGCCACACGAACTTTAAGGATTTACAAACCCTTGGAAAGTTCAATTGTGTGCGTGGCCTCCCTAAGCTTGGAAAGAAAGCCAATGGTGTTTGTGGACCTTGCCAACAAGGAAAACAAACCAAAAGCATGCACAAAACGGGTAAGTATCTCTCCACCAAGGAGCCCCTAGAGTTTCTCCACATGGATCTCATGGATCCTATGCAAACCGAAAGCTTAGGTGGAAAGAGATATATTTTTGTTTGTGTTGATGATTTCTCTAGGTTCATATGGACTTATTTTCTTAGAGAAAAATCTGAAACTTTTGATAAGTTTAAAATGCTTTGTACTAAAATTCAAAATGAAATAAGCTCAAACATTAAAAGCAAAAAACGGATTAGAAGTGACCATGGGAGAGAATTTGAGAATGCTTCTTTTGAAACCTATTGTGATAGTATAGGTATCTCCCATGAGTTTTCGGCTCTTAGGACACCTCAACAAAATGGAGTTGTTGAGAGTAAGAATATGGTCCTTTAAGAGATGGCCCGTGTGATGTTGCTTAGCAACAATATCCCTAGGAACCTATGGGCCGAAGCCGTCAATACGGCTTGCTATATAGGAAATAGAGTTTTCCTAAGGCCCGAAACTAGAAATACCTCCTATGAGCTATGGAAAGGTAAAAGGCCAAATGTTAGCTACTTCCACTCTTTTGGAAGCAAATGCTACATTTTAAATGACCGTGATCAACTTGGCAAATTTGATGCTAAGAGTGATGAGGGTATCTTTATTGGCTATGCCTTAAATAGTAGAACCTATAGAGTTTTCAATTTAAAGACTCTAAGTGTCATGGAATCATCCAATGTTGTCTCTGATGATGAAAGGCTTAAGTCTAGTAACCATGAGGATGAGGTAGTTTTAGATGATGATTCTCCTTCGGAGAAGGTTATGGAGTCTCCCAATGTTGGGACGTCCAATGGTGATTCTAAGGACACTCAACCTATTAATAGAGTTCCTCTCTTGAACTCTAAAGAACCCGCTCCATAGGTTAGACAACTGATGCAGTAAAATCCGTGTTCAATTTACTAAGAAAGTTCGTTCACTGGGATCGGCGATTCTATCGGTCAAAGCCAAATAATCTAGAAAGGATTACTCTAAATGCGAAAATTAAATTGCATAATGCTTTTCTTTGGAAGATTGTTTAACTCTAAAATTAACCTAAATTATGACTTCTTGGACTAAGAACTAAATCAATTAAAATCAAATCAAAGAATGAATGTATGGAGAGAAATACTAGGGAATCGATGCACCTTTCTTAGACACTCAATGCTCACAATCAGTCTCGTTAAACACTTCAATCCAGTTACGGGCTTGTTTTCAAGATAATTCAATTAGGTTCGAAGATCCTTTCCAATACTTGCACACGGTCATGCAACAAATATGGATTAATAATCTAGGGTTCTTCCTACTACTCACACACGGTCATGTAATGAGCAATTGTCAAAACCCATATTTTACACAAAAACTCTAAGCCAAATTAACATAGCACGGTCATGCATATATCAATTTTCCTGTTTATTAAGCTTTTGATTCAGATTTAAATGGAATGGTCATCCACACCTAAACCCTAATCTCATAGATAAACTAAACTACAAAACTCAAATCACTTGCGGTCACAACATAATCAGAGAAAGTAGAATAGAGCAATTAATTCAATAAACAAAACGAAACCAAATTGATTAACAAAAGATAGACTAATAGTTCACATAGAGTTATCCAAAATCGGTTACATCATCCCCTAGTTATAGGTTTAGTTACACATCAATGGAGAGAACGAAAACATAGAAAAGATGGAGAGAAAACCCATTATGGTGAGATGCTCTTTACTTGAAATCTCCGTCGTCTTCTTGTTTCCAATAATCTTCTAATGATGGATGGAAAAGAATGAATGAATGAATTGGTATCTGATGGATCCCCTCTGCTGATAGGTGTTGCTCTCTTTTTATATCCCTCACGGTCTCCTTAAGTTTTCTTTTTAATAAGTCTTCTGACCTGGCTCAAGGAACTGAAAAAGCGGGTTACCGCTGCCCGTACCGCTTATGGTGCACTTGCCTGGGCAGCGGTAAATCAAACGGCGACAAACTGATCTGGCTCGCTGGGTGTACCGCTTGGCGTGCACTTGCCTCCTGAGCGGTCCGGTCAGCGATAAATGGCACTTCTTGACCGCTTGGCGTGCCGCCGATGGAGCATGTGCCTGTTGAGCGGCATGGGCCGCGGTAAATGGCAATTTTAGCCACTTTCTTCATCTTATTACTCCATTTCTCCGAAATAAGATCGGATCAATCCTTCTATGGAAAGAGACCTACAAAGGCTTTAACAAACACATCAACCCACCAAAAGGACTCAAGAAACAAGCATATACAAAGGAAAAATGGGCAAAATATAAGCATAGACTTAGACTGATCAACAACTCCATGATAAGAATGACATCATTGGAGAGGTAAGTTAGGACTAGGCATCAATTAACTAATTTAATTAGCTACACATGCTACACCTCTCAAATAGAACCCAAAAAGGTTAAGGAAGCCTTAAATGATGAATTTTGGGTTCTTGCCATGCAAGAAGAGCTAAACCAATTCGAATGGAATGAGGTTTGGACTCTAGTTCCTAGGCCTAAAAGCACACATGTTATAGGCACTAAGTGGATTTATAGGAACAAATCCGATGAGGATGACAACATAGTGCGGAACAAGGCTAGACTTGTAGCACAAGGGTACTCTCAAATTAAGGGTATCGACTTTGAGGAGACATTTGCTCCCGTTGCCCGTTTAGAGTCCATTAGGCTTTTCTTGTCTATCTCGTGTATTCACAAGTTCAAATTACACCAAATGGACGTCAAAAGTGCCTTCCTCAATGGCTTCTTGCAAGAGGAAATGTTTGTTGAACAACCCAAGGTGAAAAGAATACTCGGTGTGTTCTAAATATGATATCTAGAGGGGGGTGAATAGATTTTAGCTATTATTACCCAATTTTCGCATGCAAGTCAATTTTACGAAAATGCCTCCTACTAGTCAAAAATACAAGCAAGTGTAATATAGTGCGGAATTTAAATAACACTTGATGTATACGTGGAAACCCAACCACTGGGAAAAACCATGGGCTGTATAGTGCGCCACACTCGGAACTCGAAATCACTAATTGAAATGAAGTTTACAACCTATGTAGACCTCGTCTAACACTCCGGTCTGTAACCCCTCACTTCTACCCAGCGGGCCTTTATTAGCAACCCTATTCCAATTTGCTTGAGGCCTAAGCACTCTTAGCCCCAAGACTTACTTCTCAATGAAGAGAAACAACCTAAGTGAATGTGTATGAATATTCAAAATGCAAATTAGAGCTAGGTTACTCTATATGCTTATCTAGGATAATGATTTTGCAATTAAAACAATCCTAGATATAAACGGCTAGATGACATGTCAAATAGCTTAGCTAATCAAGATTAAGCACAAAACCTAATTAGCTATCACAATACAACTTCTCAAACATACATCATACTAATCTCAAACTTGTATTCAAAGTATATAAAATAACATACAAGTAATTAAATGAGATTGCTTGTTAAGAGAAACACAAAATATGTAAGATATTAGTGAAAAGCTTACCAAGCAAAGTATGATGAAGAATCCATGCAAGATGTCATCTATATGATCAAAGGTGATGCTAGATGATGATTGATGATCATGAAAAAGTGTTTGAGTGATTAAAAATGAGTTCTTGGAATTTTTCTTCTCTTTGAAAAATATCCTAAGTATGAAATCTGAATATGAACTCTTGTAGTTGACCTAAAGTCAAAGTGGCATATATATAGGAGGCCAAAACAAAGTGTGGTCGTTTTGATAAGTTTGCCTCACATTTGCCTTGGGCGCTGTACGTAGAGCGTCTCTTGTACAGCGCTTGTACAGCGCCCCTACTCTGTTCTCATGGGAAAATAAAGTGGCGCTGTACGTAGAGCGCTTTATACAGCGCTTTGTACAGCGCCTGTACAGCGACCCAACAGCGACCGAATTAAATCGATCAGGTCTGAACAGCGCTCAATGGGCACTGTTCGTACAGTGCTTTTGGGAGCGCCCAATGCAAAAATGCAATCCTAAGTCTAAGCATGACAAGGCAATTGGATATGCAAGATGCAATCAAACTAACATGCAAGAAGAGATGTTAATGAACATTAATGAGCACAATATGACAACAAATACACAACATACAAGAAAATGAATTAAGCATGAGATGTGAGTGTGTGTGTGCTTCTAATCTCTTCAAAGCAAATTAAGCACATAGAATTGTACCTTTGGTGCTTATCAACCTTGAGGACATGAGAGGGTCTTGAACTTGAATATCTATCACTTAAGCTACCCTTACATACAATCCCCAACACGTGGTTTGTCCACGAAATAAGCCAATCAACAAAACGGGAATCCTTACAATCTCCCCCTTTGGCTATTTCGTGACAAAACCACCACTCACATTGATTCCTCACAACAAAATAAACCTATGGGTCAATGATGATTTTCTACAATACAAAGAGATATATAAAAATAAATCTTGAAGACTTCAATCTCTTGTAGAACAATCATTCCCTGAAACAAGGTTTCTAAACTTTCCAAAACAAGAAAAGGTGAGATGAATCAAGTGACATTAAAACAAGCATTTGCATACTAAAAAAATTAAGCACAACATCATGCAATGTTTGTGTATGTAATGCTCCCCCTCAAAGGGTTACTCCCCCTCAATATATATTCTCCCCAATGTGCACCAATTGCTACAACAATTTGCACCTGCCCTTACCACATCCTACTCCCCCTTTTTGTCATGATATAGGCAAAGGAGTAGTCCCCAACCGGGTCACTCAAGGCAAAGAGAGATAGTAGCATTCTAGTATATGCATAATCAATATAAGTCACTTTATGCAATCTCAATTAATCGGAGAGAAACGAGGAGATTTATTAGAATAAAAATGTGTGAATCAAAAATGCTTTGGATACAAGACATATAGCATTCAAGTCCAAAATACCATGGTATTTGGCAAAGCATATGACAAAGGTTTCTAATAGGAATTCAAACCAATTTCACCATTGTCATGAGAGAAGTAAGGATATAGAAATTTCATTGATTTCAATTTAAGAACAACTATATCCAACTTTATAAGCTAAACATGTCATGAGCAACTTTGCACCCTATTTGATTTTTCCGGGAATGAAACCCGTATGATAGTAGACATGTTCAACCAATAAAGAAAGAGAGACATTTGGATTGTAAAATCCTTGAATAGATACAAGATCCTTTTTCATTTGAGTCTCATAAGCTTTTTCACACAAGTTTTTGCATTTAAGAACGCAATTATCAATTCATGCTTTTTCATTTGAGCATGTACATGAATTTCATGCTTTTCATAAGACATTAGCATGTTATAAAAGAATCATCATGTCATGGAGATAACTAAAGGTCATTCATATCATACTTCCTATGAAAATCTCCTAGTCCAAAATGCATGTTTGAACATAAATATGACATGGATTGTAAACAAGCAAGGTTCACACTTATTGAATTGAAAATATATATACATATGTGCAACCAAGCTTACTCAAGTAATCAACAAAGAAGCATAAGATTTTTCAAATTTTTTGCAAGTGACAAGAATGCAAAAATAGCTCTCTTTGCTTGAGTTCCCCATATGGGGTTAGTATCAACCTTCATTAATGAAGGCGATGAGGTCCTATGGACCTACCAAGTCCATTGGACTTAGTTGAACCTATTTGAGACTTGTTAGTCTCGTAGCAAGCGGGTTCATCTTTCCTTATCCACATAGATATGACTTTTTTCTTCTTAGTGGTTAAGGGTTGCATGTCATTCACTAACCTAGGATTATTGACAAAGGATTTCCTAGGCTCATGCAAGTGGGCTTTTCTTAGCCTCTTTTTCTCTATCATGCTATTAATCCTACAATGCTTAATGTACTTAAAGCACTTAGGCCTAATATGCCCATAAACACCACAATAATAACAAGTTGGTACAAAGTAAGAATTCATACCATATCCGTGTAAAGTCATTTGAGATTCATCATGCATTTGATGTCTCCTTTGGTGTTAAGCCGGTTCATGTCTTCTATGTGGTTGAACCGGAATGGGTTGCCTCCTTGGATGAGGTAGCATGTTTTGCCACTTTTCATAGTGAGTCATTTGTTAAGGAGAGTTGACTCGAGAGGCTCTAATCCGTTGAGCTTGGGGTTGTCTTGTTTTCACCACCTTTACTTGTGCATTTTTCGAACATTGTCCTAATTCTAACTTCTTCCTAGGAGTTTGCACCGGTGACGCTTCTATCTTACCCAAACTCTTCACAAAGACGGTCTTCTTAGGAATAGAGCAATCCTTGCTCACTTCGAATCCAAGACCTCTTTTGTCACAAGGGCTTTTTCCTACACCAAGTATGTTGTCAAGCTTCTTGGTGCTTGTGGTCATTCTAGTCAATGACTCTTTGGCTTCAACAAGCTCTCTCTTCAAACCCTCTTCATTCCTCTTAGACAAAGCTAGCTCATCTTTTAGCTTGTCTTCTTCCACCATGGATCTTACCACTTCATCATTCAAGTGATCAACTTGTGTTAAAAGCCTAAGTAGTTCTTCCTTTAACCTTTGAATCTCTTTTTCATTCTTTAACTTAGAGCTTTCAAAACTTTCAAAGTTGTCCTTAAGATCCATCTTCTCCACTTGCTTCCTTAAGAGGTCATTGTATGTTGAAAGCTCTAGATTTTCTTCCTCTAAAATCCTTAGAAATCTATCTTTCTTCTTCATGGAGCTTTCAACATTGACTATAAAGTCATGCACATCCATATTCTCTACATTTCCATTTGTAGAGTTAGAAAAGGAGTCATCTCCACTAGTGTCATCTTCTGGACTCTCCTCCTCTCCTATGGATCCAATATCCTCATCAAGACCTCACCTTGATCTCTTGAGTCAATAAGTGCCATATCCCAATGTGAAGCAACAACTATCTCCTCTAGAGCTACTTCTTCGACTTCCTCTTCTATGGGATCACTAGCAACGGAATTCTTACCAACAACTTCATTTTCTTCATTAGTGGCACCCAATGCCTTGAAGTTATTGATAAGCTCATCATCACTTGATGACTTATCTCCCTCTCCGGAGTCATCACTTTCACTCCAAGTGGCGACCATCATTTTTTCTTTCTTGTTCTTCAAATTCCCACAATCGGGTGAGATATGACCTATGCCGCCATACTCATAGCAATGGACCCCTTTCTCTTGCCTAGGCTCATGCTTCTTGAAAGGAGCCTTTTTCTTCAAGTCTTGGCCTTTGGATCCAAAGCTACGCTTCTCTAACTTGACAAATTTCTTGAATCTTTGAAGCATCAAAATCATGTCTTCGTCCAAGTCACATTTCTCCTCCTTCCCTACCTTAGAAGCATTCAAAGCAATTCCTTTTTGCTTCTTTGAAGGAGTGGAGCTAGGACCCTTCCTAGACTCGTAGGCGAGAAGTCTACCTATTACCTCGCTCGGCTTCATGTCCTTAAAATCACTGTTTTCTTCTAAAGTCGTCACCTTAGACTCAAACCTCTCGGGAAGTGATCTCATTATCTTTTGCTTGATCCTTCTATCCAAGTAAGGGTCACCAAGTTGATGACTTTGGTTGACAATGTCCATCAACCTAATCTCGAAGTCGTTGAAGCACTCATTCTCCTCCATCCTAAGTGTCTCAAATTGTGTTTGGAGGACTTGAAGTTTGGAGTCCTTCACTACTTCGGTTCCCTCGTGTGCAACCTCTAAGATGTCCCATGCCTCCTTGGCTATCTTAGTGTTCTGAATCAGTTTGTACTGATTTTTGTCCACTGCACATATAATGGCGTGCCATGCCTTTTGATTCCACTTGGACAACTCAAACTCGGGTTGTGTCCACTGTGCCTTAGGCTTGAGCACTTCTTCTCCTCCACCCGTGGGAGTCATCATAGAAGGTGAATATCCATCTTCAATGGCCATCCATGCCCTATCATGGATTTGACACACATATGCCTTCATCTTCCCTTTCCATTGGGAGTAATTTATGCCGGTGAGGAGGGGAGGCCGTGTGCTTGAAGCACCCTCATGGTTGCCACCGAATCCACTCATTGTATCAAATGAATGAATGAATGAAATGTATGCAAAATGTATGAATGAGCAAAAATCACACAAATGCACAACACACCTAAAATAAGCTAGGATCACCTAAGTATATCTAGGAACCCGCTCTGATACCAATTGAAAAGAATACTCGGTGTGTTCTAAATATGATATCTAGAGGGGGGTGAATAGATTTTAGCTATTATTACCCAATTTTCGCATGCAAGTCAATTTTACGAAAATGCCTCCTACTAGTCAAAAATACAAGCAAGTGTAATATAGTGCGGAATTTAAATAACACTTGATGTATACGTGGAAACCCAACCACTGGGAAAAACCATGGGCTGTATAGTGCGCCACACTCGGAACTCAAAATCACTAATTGAAATGAAGTTTACAACCTATGTAGACCTCGTCTAACACTCCGGTCTGTAACCCCTCACTTCTACCCAGCGGGCCTTTATTAGCAACCCTATTCCAATTTGCTTGAGGCCTAAGCACTCTTAGCCCCAAGACTTACTTCTCAATGAAGAGAAACAACCTAAGTGAATATGTATGAATATTCAAAATGCAAATTAGAGCTAGGTTACTCTATATGCTTATCTAGGATAATGATTTTGCAATTAAAACAATCCTAGATATAAATGGCTAGATGACATGTCAAATAGCTTAGCTAATCAAGATTAAGCACAAAACCTAATTAGCTATCACAATACAACTTCTCAAACATACATCATACTAATCTCAAACTTGTATTCAAAGTATATAAAATAACATACAAGTAATTAAATGAGATTGCTTGTTAAGAGAAACACAAAATATGTAAGATATTAGTGAAAAGCTTACCAAGCAAAGTATGATGAAGAATCCATGCAAGATGTCATCTATATGATCAAAGGTGATGCTAGATGATGATTGATGATCATGAAAAAGTGTTTGAGTGATTAAAAATGAGTTCTTGGAATT
This sequence comes from Acer yangbiense, assembly GCA_008009225.1. Lineage (NCBI taxonomy): Eukaryota > Viridiplantae > Streptophyta > Magnoliopsida > Sapindales > Sapindaceae > Acer > Acer yangbiense. The sequence goes on from CM017771.1 coordinate 25,968,577, forward strand.
TTTCTTCTCTTTGAAAAATATCCTAAGTATGAAATCTGAATATGAACTCTTGTAGTTGACCTAAAGTCAAAGTGGCATATATATAGGAGGCCAAAACAAAGTGTGGTCGTTTTGATAAGTTTGCCTCACATTTGCCTTGGGCGCTGTACGTAGAGCGTCTCTTGTACAGCGCTTGTACAGCGCCCCTACTCTGTTCTCACAGGAAAACAAAGTGGCGCTGTACGTAGAGCGCTTTATACAGCGCTTTGTACAGCGCCTGTACAGCGACCGAATTAAATCGATCAGGTCTGAACAGCGCTCAATGGGCGCTGTTCGTGCAGCGCTTTTGGGAGCGCCTAATGCAAAAATGCAATCCTAAGTCTAAGCATGACAAGGCAATTGGATATGCAAGATGCAATCAAACTAACATGCAAGAAGAGATGTTAATGAACATTAATGAGCACAATATGACAACACATACACAACATACAAGAAAATGAATTAAGCATGAGATGTGAGTGTGTGTGTGCTTTTAATCTCTTCAAAGCAAATTAAGCACATAGAATTGTACCTTTGGTGCTTATCAACCTTGAGGACATGAGAGGGTCTTGAACTTGAATATCTATCACTTAAGCTACCCTTACATACAATCCCCAACACGTGGTTTGTCCACGAAATAAGCCAATCAACAAAACGGGAATCCTTACACAAGGGGTTTGTGGATGCATACCACCCCAACCATGTCTATCGCCTCAAAAAGGCTTTGTATGGGTTGAAACAAACACCGAAGGCTTGGTATGAGCTCCTCACTCAATTTCTTGTTGACAATGACTACACAAGAGGTAGTGTTGACAAGACCTTGTTCATCAAGAGAAACAAAGATGAGTTATTTATAGCTCAAATCTATGTTGATGACATTTTATTTGGCTCAACCAACAACACTAAAGTCCAACAATTTATTGATGTCATGTCTCATGAATTTGAGATGAGTCTTGTTGGTGAGTTTAGTTACTTCCTAGGTTTGCAAATTGGGCAATTAAATGATGAGATTTTTACAACCCAAGCTAAATATGCCAAAAACCTAGTGAAGAAGTTTGGTCTAGAAAATGCCAAACATTGTAATACACCCATGAGTACCATTTTGAAGCTAAGCAAGGATGCTAGTGGTAAAAGTGTGGAACATACGTTATATCGTGGCATGATTGGTAGCTTGCTTTATTTGACCGCAAGTAGGCCCGATATCTCTTTTAGTGTGGGTGTGTGTGCTAAATACCAAGCGGATCCTAAGGAGTCCCATCTCTCTTCTGTTAAGAGAATCATTCGCTATGTGAATGGGACATCCAACTATGGGATTTGGTACTCTTTTGACACTAATGCTAGTATTATAGGCTTTAGTGATGCGGATTGGGTAGGAAATTACGATGATAGGAAGAGCACATCGGGCGATTGCTTCTTTCTAGGCAACAACTTGGTATCTTGGTTTTGCAAGAAGCAAAACTCGATTTCCTTGTCCATGGCCGAGGCTGAGTATATAGCCGTAGGGAGTGGATGCACACAACTCCTATGGATGAAGCAAATGCTAGTAGACTACGGATTCAACCAAGGTACACTCACTCGTTTTTGTGATAATATGAGTGCCATTAATATTTCAAAGAATCCGGTGCAACATTCTAGAACTAAGCATATTGACATCCGTCATCATTTCATTAGAGAGCTTGTTGAAAATAAATGTATAGTACTTGAACATGTTGGTACTAATGATCAACTTGCGGACCTATTTACTAAACCCTTAGATGCTACTCGATATAAAACACTTAGTAGATCTATTGGGATATGTCTTGTGGAGTGATGTATTTTGTGATTGACCCCATATGGGGAACTCAAGCAAAGAGAGCTATTTTGCATACTTGTCACTTGCAAAAAAAAATTGAAATATCTTATGCTTCCTTTTTAATTGCTTGAGTAAGCGTGGTTGTGCATATGTATATATGCTTTCATTACAATAAGTGTGAACCATGCTTTATTTACAATCCATGTCATATTTATGTTCAAACATGCATTTTTGGACTATGAGATCTACATAGGAAGTATGATTTGAATGACCTATAATTATCTCCATGACATGATGATTCTTGTATAACATGCTAATGTCAATTGAAAAAGCATGAAATTCATATAACATGCTCAAATGAAAAAGCATGAATTGATGATTACATATTCTTAAAATGCAAAACTTGTGTGAAAAATCTTATGAGACTCAAAATGAATAAAGGATCTTGTATCCGTTCAAAGGAATTTAATTCCAAATGTCTCTCTTTCTTTATTAGTTGAACATGGCTACTATCATACGGGTTTCTCACCCGGAAAAATCAAATAGGGTGCAAAGTCGCTCATGCCATGTTTTACTTATAAAGTTGGATATAGTTGCTTTTATATTGAAAACAATAAAATCTCTATATCCTTGCTTCTCCCATGACAATGGTGAAATTGGTTTGAATTCTTATTAGAAACCTTTGTCATTTGCTTTGCCAAATACCATTGTATTTTGGACTTGAATGCTACATGTCTTGTATGCAAAGCATGTTTGATTCACACATTTTCTTTAAATAAATCTCCTTATTTCTCTCTAATTAATTGAGATGTATAAAGTGACTTATATGATTATGCAAATATCTTGTATGCTACTATCTCTCTTTTCTAGAAGTGACCCGGTTGGGGACTACTCCTTTGCCTATATCATGACAAAAAAAGGGAGTAGAATATGGTAAGGGGAGTTGCAAATTATAGTGGCAATTGTGCATGTTGGGGAGACTATTCTTTAAAGGGGAGTAACCCGTTGAGGGGGAGCATTACATTGCACAATAATTTCATAATGTTGCATGTTTTCTTAATTGAAAAATTCTATATGCAAATGCTTGTTTAATTTTCACTTGATCATCTCACATACACTTGCGTTGGAAGTGTAATATTTTGTTTTGAAGGTGAAAGTAAATACAATAACGCTCGGTGTGTATGATAAATATATCTAGAGGGGGGGGGGGGTGAATAGATTTTAACTATTATTACCCAATTTTCGCATGCAAGTCAATTTTATGAAAATGCCCCTACTAGTCAAAAATACAATCAAGTGTAATATAGTGCGGAATTTAAATAACACTTGATGTATACGTGGAAACCCAACCACTGGGAAAAACCACGGGCTGTTTAATGCGCCACACTCGGACCTCGAAATCCACTAATCGAAATGGAGTTTACAACCTATGTAGACCTCGTCTAACACTCCGGTCAATAACCCCCCACTTCTACCACTCGGGCCTTTAAAAGTGGCTCTAGTCCTAATTGCTTGAGGCCTAAGCAACCTTAGACTCAAGACTTAATTCTCTATGAAGAGATTATGCAACCTATGTGAATATGTAAAATACTCAAAATGCAATTTAGAGCTAGGTTACTCTAAATGCTTACCTAGATAATGATATGCAATTAATTCAATCCTAGATATCAATAGCTAGATGACATGTCAAAATAGCTTAGCTAATCAAGATTAATCAAAAACCTAATTAGCTATCACAATACAACACTCAATCAATTCATCACAATTAATTCTCTATTCTTGTATTTATCATATGATCAAAAACATACAAGTAATTAAAAGAGAATATACTAGATTAGTAAAATACTAAAATAAGATGAAATTAATCAAAATCTTACCAAGCATGTTGTGATGATGCAAACCCAATCATAGATGAATGCAAGATGAACTTTGATGCAAAAAGGATTTGATTTGAGTGTTTAAAGGTGAGTTCTTGATTTGATTTTTTCTCAAACATCTCTATTTGAAGATTAGGGTTCTAATAACTCAAAGAACTTGATCAGAGAATGAGAAAGTAAGATATTTATAGACATCAAGAATTGGGCATGTGAAAAGACAAGTTTGCCCTTGAAACGCACCGATCAACGGTTTCAATCGGCGGCCAGGCCACCGATCATAACTGTCGAATTGAACCCGAGAAGAACAGGGGAACAATGGCGATTTCATTCGGCAGTTTCGTGACCGCCGATCCAACCGTTGAATCAAACCCGAGAGATTAAAATCAATCAGGTATGAAAGGCGGTTTTGAACGGCGGTTTCGAACGGTGGTCGTGACCGCCGATCGTGACTACAGAATTGCTCCAGACACTTCTGGAAGGAAACGACGGTTTCATTCGGCGGTCAGGCTGCCGATCATAACCGCCGATCACCAACAATGGTGAAAACCAAGGAGAAGCCAAGGGCATTCTCCGTGGGCGGTTTTTGCGCGAAACCAAGCACTTATTAGTGCAAGCGCGGACGTTTCTGAACAATGTCGGGAAACGAATTACTAAGCACATATACACACAACAAGATATCAAACAAAGTGCTAATGTGTAAAGTGACATGTGAAGAGTATGCATACAAGATCAAGTATGCTAAGTGTGTGTGTGCTAACTAAATCTCTTCAAGGAAAACCAAGCACTAGAAATTATACCTTTGGCGTGCTTGTACCTCGAGGTCTTGAAAGGGCCTTCGAGCATGAAGTTCAATCCTAAACTACCCTTACATTTTCAACCCCAACATGTGGTTTGTCCAAGAAATAAGCCAATTAATATATGGGAATCCTTATAGAAGGGTGGATAGTTTTACAAGAGATTGAAGACTTGAAGTTTTATTTTCCTATCTCTCTGTAATGTACAATTTTATTGCTATCCCGTAGCTTTAATTATGTTGTGAGGATCTATGTGAGTGGTGGTTTTGTCACGAAATAGCCAAATGGGGAGATTGTAAGGTCTCAGTTTATTGATTGGCTTATTTTGTAGACAAACCACATTTGGGGTTTTTTGTAAGGGTAGTTTAGGCTCTCAAAACCTCAAGAGAAGAAGCACCAAAGGTAAATTTCTAGTGCTTACTTTACTTTGAAGAGAAGTAGTTGCACACACACATAACACTTGCATAATTCTTATTCTTGAATGTTGTGTTTGTATTATGTGTGCATTATTGATTATTTAATCTCTCTTCTTGCATAAGTATTGATTGCATCTTGTGATTAAAATGACATATCATGTTAGTCTTTTAGGATGCATTTTCTTTACCTTTTTACTCTTACATTTTGTATTGGGGTTCAAAGGAATGGGTTGTGCGCTAGTCGTCATGCGCTAGACCAGCGCAGGCTCATCAACGCAGATCGTCCAGGTCTCTATCACTGGTCTTGCGCCCCTAGTCATGTGCAGCCCTTACCAGCGCATATCACCTAGTGGGTTGCCGCTGGTTGTGCGCCCTTCGCATGCGCTGGTCGACCAACGCACCATACAAAAATTGGCTTTGTGCTGGTCCACCAGCGCAGCTCACCAGCGCACAAGGCATATTTTGGTGCGATTTTTCAAAACGACCACACTTTACTTATGGCCTCTATATATACAACTCTATGTTTTTAGGTCAGTTTGTTGAGTTTAAAATATCATATATTTTCCTTAGAATATTTTTCAAGAAAAAAATCCTTAAAGAACTCTTCTTTAAACACTTAAATACATTCCTTTGTGCATCAAAGATCATTTAGCAATCATCCATGCATGGTTCTGTATCATCACATCTTCTTTGGTATGTTCTTCACTAACTTCATCTAATTTTAGTGTTTTTCATATTAAGACATCTCTTTAAATTACTTGTATGTTTTAGATTATATGCTAAATACAAGTTAGAGATGATTTGTGATGAATATGATTGAGTGTTGTATTGTGATAGCTAATTAGGTTTTTACTTAATCTTGATTAGCTAAGCTATTTGACATGTCATTTAGTTCTTAATATCTAGGATTGCTTTTATTGGAAAATCATCATCTTAGATAAGCATATAGGGTTCCCTTGCTCTATGTTGCATTTTGGATATTCACATATTCACTTAGGGTGTTAATCTCTTGATTGAGAACTAAAGTCTGAAAGTTCTCACAGTGTGTTAAATATTAATCTAGAGAAGGGGGGGTGAATAGATTTTAAAAAATTTACCCAATTTTTCGTGTATGGTCAAGATTACAAAAATACCCCTAATAGTCAATAAAATAAAACAAGTGTAATAAGATGCGGAAATATAAACAACACTTGATTTTTACGTGGAAACCCTCACGGGAAAAACCACGGGCTAATAAGTGGGCCACACTAGAACCTCGAATCCACTAAATGTGTAAAACGATTACAACCTAATCCCGGAAGTAATCACACACCTACCTAATCCCGGTATAAGTGGACCTAGTCCAATTGCTTGTGATCTAAGCAACCTAATCCCGGAAGCTACACACAAGACTTACTTCTCAATGAAGAGATTAACACCCTAAGTGAATATGTCAATATCCAAAATGCAACATAGAGCAAGGGAACCCTATATGCTTATCTAAGATGATGATTTTGCAATAAAAACAATCCTAGATATTAAGAACTACATGACATGTCAAATAGCTTAGATAATCATAGATTATAAAAACCTAGATATCTATCACAATACAACACTCAATCAAATCAACACAACAATCTCTATCTTGAATATTAGAATCTAATCTAAGAACAATCAAGTAATGAAAGAGATGCCATAATAAATAAAACACTAATTATGTGTGATAATAGTGAAAAACTTACCAAGACAAGTGTGATAATGAAAGACTCATGCAAGCAAGCATCTTAGATATGCTAGAAGATGCTAGATGAATTTTGATGCATATGTATTTTGGTTTGAGTGTTTAAATGAGCAAGCTTGGTTGCTTTCTCTCTTAAAAATCTCTCTTTTAAAAGTAGGGTTCTTGACGATTAAAGAGTCACACTCAGAACAAGAGAAAGTGATGTATTTATAGGCATGAAAAACAGAGCATGTGAAAAGACAAGTTTGCCCCTGAAACACACCGATCGATGGTTTCAATCGACAGCCAGGCCACCGATTACAACCGCCGAATTGAGCTCGAGAAGAACAGAGCATAATCGGTAGTTTCAATCGGCGGTTTCAAAACCGCTGAATTAACCGCAGAATCAAACCCGAGAGATTAAATCAATCAGGTATGAATGGCGGTTTCGAATAATGGTCGTGGCTGCCGATCATAACCGTAGAATTGATCCAGAGGTCTCTGGACTCAAACGGCGGTTTCATTCGGCGGCCAGGCCGCCAATCATAACCGCCGTTTCACCAAAAGAGGTGAAATCAAAAGAGAAGCCAAGGGCATTCTCCATAGGTGGTCTTCGCACAAACCAAGCACATACTAGTGCATGCGCGGACGTTTTCGAGCAATATCGGGAAACGAATTACAAGGCACATAAGGACACACAAAATACAACATCAAAGTGCAAGTGTGAAATGTGACATGTGAAGAGAATGCACACAAATGCAAGAATGCTAAGTGAGTGTGTGCAATCTAAATCTCTTCAAAGAAAGAACTAAGCACTAGAGATTATACCTTTGGCGTGCTTATCCCTTGAGGTCTTAAACGGGCCTTTGAGCTTGATTCTCAAACTCCTAAACTACCCTTACACAATAAACCCCAACATGTGGTTTGTCCACGAAATAAGCCAATCAAAGAATGGGAATCCTTACAAAGTCTTGTGTGTAGCTTCCGGGATTAGGTTGCTTAGATCGCAAGCATTTGAACTAGGTTCATTTATACCGGAATTAGGTAGGTGTGTGATTACTTCCGGGATTAGGTTGTAATTTTATCACATTTAATGGATTCGAGGTTCGTGTGTGGCTCACATAAAAGCCCGTGGTTTTTCCCGTAAGGGTTTCCAAGTAAATACCAAGTGTTGTTTTACATTCCGCACCATATTACACTTGCTATATTATATTGACTATTATGGGCATTTCCGTAATTTTAACCATACACGAAAATTGGAAAAAATCTTTTAAAATTTATTCACCCTATTAGGTCTAATCTTTTGATTGGTTTGTTTCGTGGACAAACCACATGTGGGGTTCATTGTAAGGGTAGCTTAGGTATTGGTATTCAAGCTCAAGGCCCTTTCAAGACCTCATCTTGATAAGCACCAAAGGTAAATTTCTAGTGCTTACATGCTTTGAAGAGATCTAGTTGCACACACACACACACAACTCATGCATAAATGTTATTCTTGTATGTTGTGTGTTTTATATGTGTGCATTCATATTCTTGAATATCTCTTCATGCATGTTTTATTGAGTGCATCTTGTTCAATGACAATGCCATGACATGTTAGGCATTAGGATGCATTCACTTCCCACACTTGCACTTCATGTTTGTTAGTTTTAAGTGTGGTGTAATTCGTTTCCCGAAATATGATCGGAAATGTTCGCGCTTGTACGATGGTGTGCATGTCTTAGCGCGATGATTGACCACTTGAGAAGGTCTCATTCTTCTCTTGGATAAGTGTTAAATTTGGTTGGGTTGATTGGAGTAAGGTGTCTAGTTTCAAAATATTGGATTTCAATGTTTCAAGTGTTTTCAAAACTAACCTTTGCCTTTGGTCACTTAATTGACCATAACTTTTTCTACAGACATCAAAATGTCATTATGTAAAAACGGGTTGAAATTAGACATCCATACCTTTCCAATGATATATCATACGAAAGGTTGTGATGTCGTTTCGTCATGTTTCGAAGCGCTCGAATCTTGAGCCGTTGCACTGACGCGTGTACCGCGAAAATGCCCATAATTTTTCCATTTCTTCCAAAACGACATAGTTTCACTTAGGCATTATAAATACATATCTTTCTCATCATTTTGAGGGTAGAGCCATAAAATCAAACCCTAGAGAGAGAGGCTCCATATTCTTGAGAGAGAAAGAGAGACTTGAGAGAAAAAGCTTAAAGATTACATCTTTATCTCTCTAAACCCATTCCCACATGCACAAATCATCATCTAGGCATCATCTAGGTTCATCTAGTATGTGCTAATGCATGGGTCTTTTTCCACACACATGGTATGATTTTTTAAACACTAATTTCATCTAATCTTAGTGTTTTTACTTATCAATTTATCTCTTTTATCACCTGTATGTTCTTTGAGTAATTTCTACATACATGATTGAGATTATGTGTTGATTGGGTTATTTATGTTAGCTAGGTTTTCATGCCTATTTTATATCTAGTTAATTAATCTCATTATATGATTGAGATTATTTTTGATAGCTTAATTGATTAAGTCATTATTGCCTAAAAGCTATGCCATAAACATTCTTGTGTGATTTATTGATAACTAGGTTGATAGATTGTATTTTAATCAACTAGTTAATCTTTTGAATGTTTGTGGGTTATTTGTGATAACTATTGTATTTAGGATTGGTTATCCTTAACATAGCTAAAGTTGTATGCCATGTCATATAACTATATTTGATATCTATGATTGATTTTATTGTCATCATATAATCATAGATAAGCATTTAGTGTACCCTAGCACTTATTGCATATTTGGATATTTGCATAATATTCACTTAGGGTGTTGATCTCTTCGGAGAAGTAAGTCTTGTGTGATGACCGAGATTAGGTCGTACACCGGGATTAGGTGGTCACATGAACAAATTGTACTAGGTCCACTTTTACAGGCCTAAGGGTAGTGGTAACGGGTTATTGATCAGAATTAGATCGTAAACCGGGGATTAGGTTGTAAACGTTATCACAATTAGTGGATTCGAGTTTCGAGTGTGGCGCACTTACTAGCCCGTGGTTTTTCCCGTGAGGGTTTCCACGTAAATATCAAGTGTTATTTAATTTCCGCATCATATTACACTTGCTCTATTATATTGTTTAGTTTGGGGCATTTTCGTAAATTTGACTAAACGCGAAAATTGGGTAATAACGATTAAAATCTATTCACCCCCCTCTAGATAATTAGAACACATCGTTAATTTGTTTCAATTGGTATCAGAGCGGGTTCCTAGATATACATAGGTGATCCTTGCTCATTTTTGGTGTGTTGTGCATTTTGTATGATTGTTGTTTTTTGACATACATCTTGCATTCTTCTCATATGCATTCATTTGACTCAAACACTATGAGTGAATTTGAGATAGAAGAAAATGACTCCGATGAGGAGATGTCCCTCTAAGGTGAGATAGGAGACGAAGATGAAAGAACGTTGCTCACATCACAAAAGAGCTTCAAGCCCAAGCCTTCCTCAATCTTGGTCTAACCAACCAAGAAGGCTAACTTCCCTCAACCTATGATCCTAAAAGGGAAGTGCTCAATCATGCAAGCTCAACCGAGCAAGCTCAACCGAGCAAGCAACATTGTCTTGGTCATCAACAAAGGAGGAGAGATCCTATCCAACTACCAAGACAACCACAACGACAAGGGAAATCACATTTACATGCTCAAGGGAATGGTATAATTCCTAATTGTAAGGTTCCCATTTGTTGATTGGCTCATTTCGTGGACAAACCATATGTTGGGGTTCTATGTAAGGGTAGCCTAAGTATCGGTCTTATTGTTCGAAGCCCTTTGAAGACCTCGTGTTGATAAGCACCGAAGGTAAATTTCTATATGCTTACTTTTCTTTGAAGAGATTAGTTGCACACACTCACTTAACATTCATTGCATATGTGTGCATTCTCTTCACTTGTCACATTTCACACTTGCAGTTATTTATTATATTTTGTTGTGTGTAATTGTGTCCTGTTGTCGTGCAATTCGTTTCCCGATAACTTTCGGAAAAGTCCGCGCATGCACTAGATTGTGCTTGGTTTAGCGCGAGGATAGCCTATGGAGAATGCCCTTGGCTTCTCCTTGGTTTTCACCTTTCTAGGTGATCGGCAGTTATGATCGGCGGCCTGGCCGCCGAATGAAACCGCCGTTTCAGTCCAGATTGGTCTGAAGCATTTCTGCGGTTAAGATCGGCGGTCACGACCGCCGTTCGAAACCGCCGTTTCAAGACCTGATTGATTTATCTCTCAGTCTAATTCGGCGGTTGAATCGGCGGTCACAAAACCGCCGTTCGAAACCGCCGTTCATACCTGATTGATTTTAATCTCTCTGTTTTGATTCGGCGGTTGGGATCGGCGGTCACGAAACCGCCGAATGAACCGCCGTTTATGCTCTGTTCTTCACGAGCTCAATTCGGCGGCCATGATCGGCGGCCTGGCCGCCGATTGAAACCGTCGATCGGCGCGTTTCTTTGAAACTTACTTAAACGACCACACTTTGATTTGGCCCCCTATATATATGCCATTTTGTCTTTAGGTCAAAAAAAGAGAGTTCATATTCAGAATTCATACTTAGGATATTTTTCAAAGAGAAGAAAAATTCCAAGAACTCATTTTTTATTACTCAAACACTTTTTCATGATCATCAATCATCATCTAGCATCATCCTTGATCTTCTAGATGTCATCTTGCATGGATTCTTCATCATACTTTGCTTGGTAAGCTTTTCACTAATATCTTACATATTTTGTGTTTCCCTTAGCTAGCAATCTCAATTAATTACTTGTATGTTATTTTATATACTTTGAATACAAGTTTGAGATTAGTATGATGTATGTTTGAGAAGTTTTTTTGTGATAGCTAATTAAGTTTTGTGCTTAATCTTGATTAGCTAAACTATTTGACATGTCATTTAGTTTTGATATCTAGGATTGTTCTAATTGCATATTAATCATCTTAGATAAGCATATAGGGTTTCCCTTGCTCTATGTTGCATTTAGATATTCATATATTCACTTAGGGTTGTATTCTCTTCATAGAGAAAGTAAGTCTTGTGTGTAGCATCCGGGATTAGGTTGCTTAGATCGCAAGCAAATTGGACTAGGTTCACTCATACCGGGATTAGGTAGGTGTGTGATTACTTCTGGGATTAGGTTGTAATCGTTTTACACATTTAGTGGATTCGAGGTTCGAGTGTGGCTTACTTACTAGCCCATGGTTTTTCCCGTGAGGGTTTCCACGTAAAAATCAAGTGTTATTTAATTTTCGCATATTATACTTGATTTATTGCTTTATCTATTTAGGGGTAATTTCGTAATTTTGACTAACACGAAAAATTGGGTAAAAAGCTTAATATCTATTCACCCCCCCCCCCCCCCCCCCCCCCCCCCTCCTAGATAGTTTTATACACACCGTGCTATAATTTGTTTCAATTGGTATCAGAGCGGGTTCCTAGACATACATAGGTGATCCTTGCTTATTTTGGTGTGTTTTGCATTTTGTGTGATTTTTGATCATTCATACATTTGCATTCATTTCATTCATTCATAAACACTATGAGTGGAAACGGTGGAAATGGTGGTGGCCACGAAGGTGCTTCTAGCACAAGGCCTCCACTTTGAATTATTCCCAATGGAAAGGGAAGATGGAATCCTACATATGCCAAATTCATGACCGTGCATGGATGGCGGTGGAAGACGGATATGATCTACCCATGATGACTCCCGGTGGTGGAGGAGAAGAAGTTTTGAAGCCTAAGGCGCAATGGAACGCGCAAGAGTTTGAGGCTTCCAAGTGGAATAGGAAGGCTATGCATGCCATCATGTGTGCAATGGATGAGAATCAATACAAGCTTATTCAGAATACTCAGATTGCAAAAGTGGCATGGGACATCCTTCAAGTTGCACATGAGGGAACCGAGGTGGTGAAGGAGTCCAAGCTTCAAGTCCTCCAAACTCAATTTGAGCTACTTAGGATGGGAGATGATGAATGCTTCAATGACTTCGAAATCAAATTGATGGACATTGTAAATCAAAGCCATCAACTCGGAGACCCGTATTCGGATAGGAGAGTCAAGCAAAAAATTATGAGATCTCTCCCCGATAGGTTTGAATCAAAGGTGACGGCCATAGAAGAAAACAGTGGCTACATGGATATGAAGCCAAGTGAGGTGATTGGATGTCTCCTTGCATATGAGTCTAGAAAGGCTCCTAGCACCACTACTCCTTCTAAAAAGTCTAAAGGAATAGCTTTGAAAGCATCTAAGGATGCAAAGGAGGCAAAGCATGACTCGGATGAAGACCTTGCCTTATTCGTGAAAAGGTTTAATAAGGTTATGGGGTTCAAGAAGAAGAAGGGATTTGGGTCAAGAGGACAAGACTTGAAGAAAAAAGGTTCCTTCAAGAAGTTTGAGCCTAGACAAGAGATGACCGAAAGGAAAGGGGTCCGATGCTTTGAATGTGGTGGGATTGGTCACTTTACCCCCGAATGTGCTAATCACAATGAAAAGAAGAAGAGCAAAGTGATGGCCGCCACTTGGAGTGGGAGTAGTGATGACTCCAATGAGGAAGATGAGTCTTCAAGTGAAGAAGAGCTCATGGCTAATCTCTTAGCTTTTGCCTCCTCACATAAGAGCAAAAGTGGTAGTGAGAAAGAGGAAATGAGTCAAGAGGAAAATGACTCAAGTGAAGTAGAAAGTGACTCCTCTTCTATTTCCATAAAGAAATTTGTGGAGCAAAAGGTGCTTGCTAAATACCATGCCGAGTTCAATGATTTAGCAATTAAAAGCACAAGAAAGATTGAGAGGTTGAGAGAAGAGAACCTTGAACTTTCGGCTCACAATGACCACTTAAGTGAACAAGTGGAAAGGTTGAAGAGGAGAGAGGATAAGTTAATTGAGGAATTAGACTTATCCAAGAGAAGTGAAGAAGGCTTGAAGAGGGAACTTGTAGAAGTTAAAGGGTCCTTGGCTAGGATAGACTCTAGCACCAAGAAGCTTGACCATATGCTTGGTGTTGGAAAGAGTCCATGTGACAAGAGGGGTCTTGGGTATGAAGATGACAAGAAGATCTCTACCTCTAACAAGACCGTGTTTGTCAAGAGCTTGAAGAAAGAAGAAACTTCATTTGTGCAAGCTCCTAGGAAGAAATTAGAAGTAGGACAATGCTCAAATGCACAAGTGAAGATGGGACCAAGAAGGCAACCTCAAGCTCAACCCCCTTGGGTCCCTCAAGCCAACATTCCTCAACAATTGGCTCACAAAGGAAAGAGACCAATCATGCAACCTCAAGCTTGGAAGCAACCTAGACCGGTTCAACAACGAAGATGGATTGAACCCACTTATCCACAAAGACATGGACGAGCTCCCATACGTGCACAAAGACAAGGTATGATTCCTTTTTTCATCCCTATTTGTCACTTTTGTGGTTATGATGGTCATATTAGACCAAATTGCTTTCAATATATTAAAATGTGTAGAACACGAAGCATGATTGAAAAGAGAAAGAATAGAGCCAAGACGCATGTTCCTAGGAATGATAATTTTACTTTGCATGATCCTAGGACATCTAGAGCCCATGTACCAAAGACCACTAAGAAAGCTAAAATTGTTGCTAAGTGGATTAGAAAGAATGAAAATGTTTGCCATGTTGCACAAATAGCCTTGAAGGTAAATTCTTCTAATTTTTGGTATTTGGATAGTGGGTGCTCTAGGCACATGATGGGAAACAAGAGTTTCTTCGAGACTCTTGTTATAGAGGAAGGTGGAAATGTCACTTTTGGTGATGGATCCAAAAGAAATGTTGTAGGGAAAGGAACCATTTCTGTTCCCGGATTACCCTCCTTATCCAATGCTTTATTTGTTGATGGCTTGAAAGCCAATTTAATAAGCATTTCACATCTTAGTGATGAAGGATATTCCTTCTTGTTTTCTAAAGATTATTGCTCTATCCTAAAACCCGATGGACAAACCTTGTTGAAGGGCATGAGATCTAGCGACAATTGTTATTGTCTTGAAGCTAGTATTGTATCTAATCATGTGTCCATGGATGAGCAAATTGAGTTGTGGCATGAAAGACTTGGCCACATGAACTTTAGGGATCTACGGACCCTTGGAAAGTTCAATTGTGTGCGTGGCCTCCCTAAGCTTGGGAAGAAAGCCAATGGTGTTTGTGGACCTTGCCAACAAGGAAAGCAAACTAAAAGCATGCACAAAAAGGGTAAGTATCTCACCACCAAGGAGCCTCTTGAGCTTCTCCACATGGACCTCATGGCTCCTATGCAAACCGAAAGTTTGGGTGGAAAGAGATACATTTTTGTATGTGTTGATGATTTCTCTAGGTTCACATGGACATATTTTCTTAGAGAAAAATCCGAAACTTTTGATAAGTTTAAAATGCTTTGTAATAAAATACAAAATGAAATGAACTCTAATATTAAAAGCATAAAACGGATTAGAAGTGACCATGGGAGGGAATTTGAGAATGCTACTTTTGAAACCTTTTGTAATGGTTTAGGCATCTCCCATGAGTTTTCGGCTCCTAGGACACCTCAACAAAATGGAGTTGTTGAGACGAAAAATAGGGTCCTTCAAGAGATGGCCCGTGTGATGTTGCTTAGCAACAATGTCCCTAGGAACCTATAGGCCGAAGCCATCAATACGGCTTGCTATATAGGAAATAGAGTTTTCCTAAGGCCTGGTACTAGAAACACCTCCTATGAGTTATGGAAAGGCAAGAGGCCAGCTACTTCCACACTTTTGGAAGCAAATGCTACATTTTGAATGACCGTGATCAACTTGGCAAATTCGATGCTAAGAGTGATGAGGGTATTTTTATTGGTTATGCCTTGAATAGTAGAGCCTATAGAGTTTTTAATTTAAAGACTCTAAGTGTTATGGAATCATCCAATGTCGTATTTGATGACACTAGGCTCAAGTCTAATGATCATGAGGAGGAGGTTATTTTTAGTGATGTTTCTCCTTTGGAGAAGGTTGTGGAGTCTCCTAATGATGGGACATCTAATGTCAACAATGATGACACACAAACTATTGATAGAGTTCCTCTCTTGGACTCTAAAGAAACCGCTCCATGGGTTAGGAAACTCCATGATAAAGAAGATATCATTGGAGAGGTTAATGAGGGTGTTAGGACTAGACGTCAACTTGCTAATCTTATTAGCTACACATGCTACACCTCTCAAATTGAACCCAAAAAGGTTGAAGAAGCCTTAAATGATGAATTTTGGGTTCTTTCCATGCAAGAAGAGCTAAACCAATTCGAAAGGAATGAGGTTTGGACTCTAGTTCCTAGGCCTAAGACCACTAATGTCATAGGCATTAAATGGATATTTAGGAACAAATCCGATGAGGATGGCAACATAGTGCGGAACAAGGCTAGACTTGTAGCACAAGGGTACTCTCAAATTGAGGGTATCGACTTTGAGGAGACATTTGCTCTCGTTGCCCGTTTAGAGTCTATTAGGCTTCTCTTGTCCATTTCTTGTGTGCACAAGTTCAAATTGCACCAAATGGATGTCAAGAGTGCCTTCCTCAATGGCTTCTTGCAAGAGGAAGTGTTTGTTGAACAACCCAAGGGGTTTGTGGATGCTCACCACCCCAACCATGTCTATCGCCTCAAGAAGGCACTATATGGGTTGAAACAAGCACCGAGGGCTTGGTATGAGCGCCTCACTCAATTTCTTGTTGACAATAACTACACAAGAGGTAGTGTTGACAAGACACTATTCATCAAGAGAGACAATGATGAGCTTTTCATAGCTCAAATATATGTCGATGACATAGTGTTTGGCTCCACCAACAACACCAAGGTCCAACAATTTGTTGATGTTATGTCTCATGAATTTGAGATGAGTCTTGTTGGTGAGCTTAATTACTTCCTAGGTTTGCAAATTAGGCAACTAGATAATGGGATTTTCATAACCCAAGCCAAATATGCCAAAAACCTTGTGAAGAAGTTTGGTCTTGAAAAAGCCAAACATTGTGACACTCCTATGAGCACCACTTTGAAGCTAAGCAAGGATGCTAACGGTAAAAGTGTGGACCAAACCTTATATGGTGGCATGATAGGGAGCTTGCTCTATTTGACCGCAAGTAGGCCCGATATATCATTTAGTGTAGGAGTTTGTGCTAGGTACCAATCTGATCCCAAGGAGTCCCATCTCTCTTCGGTTAAGAGAGTCATTCGCTTTGTGAATGGGACTTCCAACTATGGGATTTGGTACTCATTTTACACTAATCCTAGTCTTGTAGGATATAGTGATGCGGATTGGGCAGGAAATTATGATGATAGGAAGAGCACATCGGGCGGTTGCTTCTTTCTAGGCAACAACTTGGTGTCTTGGTTTTGCAAGAAGCAAAACTCAATTTCCTTGTCCACGGCGGAAGTCGAGTACATAGCCGCGGGGAGTGGATGCACTCAACTTATATAGATGAAGCAAATGCTAGTAGATTACGGATTCAACCAAGGTACTCTCACTCTCTTTTGTGATAACATGAGTGCCATTAATATTTCCAAGAATCCGGTGCAACATTCTAGAACTAAGCATATTGACATCCGCCATCACTTCATTAGAGAGCTTGTTGAAAATAAATGCATAGTACTTGAACATGTAGGTACTAATGATCAACTTGCGGACCTATTTACTAAACCCTTAGATGCTACTCGATTTAAAATTCTTAGTAGATCTATTGGGATATGTCTTGTGGAGTGATGTTCTATGATTGACCCCATATGGGGAACTCAAGCAAAGAGAGCTAGTTTGCATTCTTGTCACTTGCAAAAAAAAAAAATTGAAATATCTTATGCCTCGTCTTTTAATTGCTTGAGTAAGCTTGGTTGCACATATGTATATATGTTTTCAATTCAATAAGTGTGAACCTTGCTTGTTTACAATCCATGTCATATTTATGTTCAAACATGCATTTTTGGACTAGGAGATGTATATAGGAAGTATGATTTGAATGACCTATGATTATCTCTATGACATGATGATTCTTTAATAACATGCTAATGTCAAATGAAAAAGCATGAAATTCATATAACATGCTCACATGAAAAGCATGAATTGATGATTGCATATTCTTAAAAATGCAAAACTTGTGTGAAAGCTAATGAGACTCAAAATGAATAAAGGATCTTGTATCCGTTCAAAGGAATTTATATTCCCAATGTCTCTCTTTCTTTATTGGTTGAACATGGCTACTATCATACGGATATCTTATCCGGAAAAATCAAAAAGGGTGTAAAGTTGCTCATGCCATGTTTCGCTTATAAAGTTGGATATAGTTGCTCTTATATTGAAATCAATGTATTCTATATCCTTGCTTCACTCATGACATTGGTGAAATTGGTTTGAATTCCTATTAGAAACCTTTGTCATTTGCTTTGCCAAATACCATTGTATTTTGGACTTGAATGCTACATGTCTTGTATGCAAAGCATGTTTGATTCACACATTTTCTCTCAAATAAATCTCCTTGTTTCTCTCCGATTAATTGAGATGCATAAAGTGACTTATATTAATTATGCAAATCTTGCATGCTACTATCTCTCGTTACTATGAGTGACCCGGTTGGGGACTACTCCTTTGCCTATATCATGACAAAAAGGGGGAGTAGTATATGGTAAGGGGAGATGCAAATTGGTGTTGCAATTGTGCACATTGGGGAGATAACACATTGAGGGGGAGTAACCCTTTGAGGGGGAGCATTGCATTTATCATACATTGCATATATTTTATAATGTTGTGCCTAAATTCTAAAAATGCAAATGCTTGTTTTGATATCACTTGATTAATCTCACATTTCACTTGTATTGGAAAACATAGAAATCTTATTTACAGGGCGTGATTATTCTACAAGAGATTGAAGACTTGAAGTTTTATTTTCTTATCTCTTTGTGTTGTAGAATATCATAATTGTCCCGTAGTTTCTATTTCTTTGTGAGGAATCAATGTGAGTGGTGGTTTTGTCACGAAATAGCCAAAGGGGGAGATTGTAAGGTTCTCATTTGTTGATTGGCTCATTTCGTGGACAAACCACATGTTGGGGTTCTTTGTAAGGGTAGCCTAAGTATCGGTCTTATTGTTCGAAGCCCTTTGAAGACCTCGTGTTGATAAGCACCGAAGGTAAATTTCTATGTGCTTACTTTTCTTTGAAGAGATTAGTTGCACACACTCACTTTGTAAGGTTCCCATTTGTTGATTGGCTCATTTCGTGGACAAACCACATGTTGGGGTTTTTTGTAAGGGTAGCCTAAGTATCGGTCTTATTGTTCGAAGCCCTTTGAAGACCTCGTGTTGATAAGCACCGAAGGTAAATTTCTATGTGCTTACTTTTCTTTGAAGAGATTAGTTGCACACACTCACTTAACATTCATTGCATATGTGTGCATTCTCTTCACTTGTCACATTTCACACTTGCACTTATTTATTATATTTTGTTGTGTGTAATTGTGTCCTGTTGTCGTGTAATTCGTTTCCCGATAACTTTCGGAAACATCCGCGCATGCACTAGATTGTGTTTGGTTTAGCGCGAGGACCGCCTATGGAGAATGCCCCTGGCTTCTCCTTGGTTTTCACCTTTCTAGGTGATCGGCGGTTATGATCGGCGGCCTGGCCGCCGAATGAAACCGCCGTTTCAGTCCAAATTGGTCTGAAGCATTTCTGCGGTTAAGATCGGCGGTCACGACCGCCGTTCGAAACCGCCGTTTCAAGACCTGATTGATTTATCTCTCAGTCTAATTCGACGGTTGAATCGGGGGTCACGAAACCGCCGTTCGAAACCGCCGTTCATACTTGATTGATTTTAATCTCTCTGTTTTGATTCGACGGTTGGGATCGGCGGTCACGAAACCGCCGAATGAACCGCCGTTTATGCTCTGTTCTTCACGAGCTCAATTCGGCGGTTATGATCGGCGGCCTGGCCGCCGATTGAAACCGCTGATCGGCGCGTTTCTTTGAAACTTACTTAAACGACCACACTTTGATTTGGCCCCCTATATATATGCCATTTTGTCTTTAGGTCAATTAAGAGAGTTCATATTCAGAATTCATACTTAGGATATTTTTCAAAGAGAAGAAAAATTCCAAGAACTCATTTTTTATTACTCAAACACTTTTTCATGATCATCAATCATCATCTAGCATCATCCTTGATCTTCTAGATGTCATCTTGCATGGATTCTTCATCATACTTTGCTTGGTAAGCTTTTCACTAATATCTTACATATTTTGTGTTTCTTTTAGCTAGCAATCTCAATTAATTACTTGTATGTTATTTTATATACTTTGAATACAAGTTTGAGATTAGTATGATGTATGTTTGAGAAGTTTTTTTTTGTGATAGCTAATTAAGTTTTGTGCTTAATCTTGATTAGCTAAACTATTTGACATGTCATTTAGTTTTGATATCTAGGATTGTTCTAATTGCATATTAATCATCTTAGATAAGCATATAGGGTTTCCCTTGCTCTATGTTGCATTTGGATATTCATATATTCACTTAGGGTTGTTATTCTCTTCATAGAGAAAGTAAGTCTTGTGTGTAGCATCCGGGATTAGGTTGCTTAGATCGCAAGCAAATTGGACTAGGTTCACTCATACCGGGATTAGGTAGGTGTGTGATTACTTCCGGGATTAGGTAGGTGTGTGATTACTTCCGGGATTAGGTTGTAATCGTTTTACACATTTAGTGGATTCGAGATTCGAGTGTGGCTTACTTACTAGCCCGTGGTTTTTCCCATGAGGGTTTTCACGTAAAAATCAAGTGTTATTTAATTTCCGCATATTATACTTGATTTATTGCTTTATCTATTTAGGGGTAATTTCGTAATTTTGACTAAAACGAAAAATTGGGTAAAAAGCTTAAAATCTATTCACCCCCCCTCTAGATAATTTTATACACACCGTGCTATAATTTGGTTCAATTGGTATCAGAGCGGGTTCCTAGACATACATAGGTGATCCTTGCTTAGTTTGGTGTGTTTTGCATTTTGTGTGATTTTTGATCATTCATACATTTGCATTCATTTCATTCATTCATAAACACTATAAGTGGAAACGGTGGAAATGGTGGTGGCCACGAAGGTGCTTCTAGCACAAGGCCTCCACTTCTTACCGGTTTGAATTATTCCCAATGGAAAGGGAAGATGGAATCCTACATATGCCAAATTCATGACCGTGCATGGATAGCGGTGGAAGACGGATATGATCTACCCATGATGACTCTCGGTGGTGGAGGAGAAGAAGTTTTGAAGCCTAAGGCGCAATGGAACGCGCAAGAGTTTGAGGCTTCCAAGTGGAATAGGAAGGCTATGCATGCCATCATGTATGCAATGGATGAGAATCAATACAAGCTTATTCAGAATACTCAGATTGCAAAAGTGGCATGGGACATCCTTCAAGTTGCACATGAGGGAACCGAGGTGGTGAAGGAGTCCAAGCTTCAAGTCCTCCAAACTCAATTTGAGCTACTTAGGATGGGAGAGGATGAATGCTTCAATGACTTCGAAATCAAATTGATGGACATTGTAAATCAAAGCCATCAACTCGGAGACCCGTATTCGGATAGGAGAGTCAAGCAAAAAATTATGAGATCTCTCCCCGATAGGTTTGAATCAAAGGTGACGGCCATAGAAGAAAATAGTGGCTACATGGATATGAAGCCAAGTGAGGTGATTGGACGTCTCCTTGCATATGAGTCTAGGAAGGCTCTTAGCACCACTACTCCTTCTAAAAAGTCTAAAGGAATAGCTTTGAAAGCATCTAAGGATACAAAGGAGGCAAAGCATGACTCGGATGAAGACCTTGCCTTATTCGTGAAAAGGTTTAATAAGGTTATGGGGTTCAAGGGATTAGGTTGTAATCATTTACACATTTAGTGGATTCGAGGTTCGAGTGTGGCTTACTTACTAGCCCGTGGTTTTTCCCGTAAGGGTTTCCACGTAAAAATCAAGTGTTATTTAATTTCCGCATTTTATACTTGATTTATTGCTTTATCTATTTAGGGGTAATTTCATAATTTTGACTAATCACGAAAAATTGGGTAATAAGCTTAAAATCTATTCACCCCCCCCTCTAGATAGTTTTATACACACCGTGCTATAATTTGTTTCAAACAAGATATCAATCAAAGTGCTAGTGTGTAAAGTGACATGTGAAGAGTATACACACAAATGCAAGTATACTAAGTGTGTGTGTGCTAACTAAATCTCTTCAAAGAAAAACTAAGCACTAGAGATTATACATTTGGCGTGCTTGTCCCTTGAGGTCTTGAAAGGGCCTTTGAGCTTGAAGTTCAATCACCTAAACTACCCTTACACAATCAACCCCAACATGTGGTTTGCCCACGAAATAAGCCAATCAAGATATGGGAATCCTTACAGAGATCCACAAAGAATGAAGATAACCTAAGAGAAGAGTTGGTCTTATCTAAGAGGAATGAAGAAGGTTTGAAGAGGGAGCTTGATAGAGCTATAAAGTCATTAACTAGGATGGCTTCTAGCACCAAGAAGCTTGACCACATACTTGGTGTTGGAAAGAGTCCATGTGACAAGAGGGGTCTTGGGTATGAAGATGGTGAGGAGATCTCAACCTTTAACAAGACCGTGTTTGTCAAGAGCTTGGGCAACAAAGAAGCTTCACCGGTGCAAACTCCTAGGAAGAAAATTGATCTAGGACAATGTTCAAATAGTGCACAAGTGAAGGTGGCGCCAAGAAGGCAACCTCAAGCTCAACCTACAAGAGCTTTTCAAACTAACATTTCTCAACACATGGCTCACAAAGGAAAGGGACCAATCGTGCAAGCTAATCCTTGGAAGCAAGCTAGACCGGTTCAACAACGAAGATGGATTGAACCTACTCAACCACAAAGACATGGGAAAGCTCATATGTATGCACAAGGACATGGTATGATTCCTTATTTTATTCCTACATGTCATTTTTGTGGTTTTGATGGTCATAATAGACCAAGATTACTCTATATACTTATCTAGGATGATGATTTTGCAATTAATTCAATCCTATATATTAAAAGCTAGATGAAATGTCAATTAGCTTAGCTAAACATAGATTATGAAAACCTAGATAGCTATCACAATACAACACTCAATCAAATCAACACAACAATCTCTATCTTGAATATTATAATTTAATCTAAGAACAATCAAGTAATAAAATAGATGCCATAATAAATAAAACACTAATTATATATGATAATAGTGAAGAACTTACCAAAGCAAGTGTGTTGATGAAAGACCCATGCAAGCAAGCATCCTAGATATGCTAGAATATGCTAGATGAATTTTGATGCATATGAATTTTGGTTTGAGTGTTTAAATGAGCAAACTTGATTGCTTTTTCTCACAAAAATCTCTCTTTTAAAAATAGGGTTCTTGATGATTAAAGAGTCACACTCAGAACAAGAGAAAGTGATGTATTTATAGGCATGAAAAATAGAGCATGTGAAAAGACAAGTTTACCCCTGAAATGCACCGATCGGTGGCCAGGCCTCCGTTCTCTACTACCGAATTAAGCCTATGAAGAACAGAGCATCAACGGCGGTTTCGAAACCGCCGTTCAAACCGCCGAATAAAACCGAGAGATAAATCAATCAGGTCTGAAATGGTGTTTTCATTTGGTAGTTTCGAAACCGCTGAACCAACCACAGAATTGATCCAGAGGTCTCGGGACTCAAACAGCGGTTTCATTCGGCGGCCAGGCTGCCGATCATAACTGCCATTTCACCAAAAGAGGTGAAACCAAAGGAGAAGCCAATGGCATTCTCCGTAGGCGGTCTTCGCGTAAAACCAAGCGCATACTAGTGCATGCGCGGACGTTTCCGAATAATATCGGGAAACGAATTACAAGGCACAAAAGCACACAACAAAATACAACATCAAAGTGCAAGTGTGAAATGTGACATGTGAAGAGTATGCACACAAATGCAAGAATGTTAAGTGTGTGTGTGCAATCTAAATCTCTTCAAAGAAAAACTAAGCACTAGAGATTATACCTTTAACGTGCTTGTCCCTTGAGGTCTTGAAAGGGCTTTTGAGATTCAACCTCAATCACCTAAACTACCCTTACACAATAAACCCCAACATGTGTTTTGTCCACGAAATAGGCCAATCAATAAACGAGAACCTTACAGGAACCATTTCCATTCCCGGATTACCCTCCTTATCCAATGCTTTATTTGTTGATGGCTTGAAAGCCAATTTGATAAGCATTTCTCATCTTAGTGATGAAGGATATTCTGTCTTGTTTAGCAAAAATGATTGCTCTATCCTAAAGCCCAATGGACAAACCTTGTTGAAAGGTATGAGATCTAGTGACAATTGCTATTGTCTTGAAGCTAGAATAGTCTCAAACAATGTGTCCAAGGATGAGCAAATTGAGTTGTGGCATGAAAGACTTAGCCACATGAACTTTATTTACAAATCCTAGATAAGTTCAATAGTGTGCGTAGCCTTCCCAAGCTTGGGAAGAAAGCCAATGGTGTTTGTGGACCTTACTGTTAGGATTATGCTCAATAGCAAGAGTGTAATAGTGTTTTTGACAATCTATTCATATTAATAATGTGATTTCTGGTTTAACAAATCTTATAGCATTTATAGTTTAATTATTATAATTGTCAAAAGTAAATAATCATAAGGTCAAAAGACTGTGAGAAAAGAAGAATTGTTCGTACATCTGGATATGTATGAGGTGGACACAATTCTTTAGTTAGTCTTGAATAATGTTCACAACTTAAGGTAAAGGTTGGGCACCTTTATCTTGTTAAAGTTGTAGATTCTTTTACTGGCATTTGAGTGGGATCAAATGTGTTATGATAAGTCTAAAATCATCAAAGTGGCTTTGAGTAAAAGATCTAGTGCACTAGGTGCATTGAACTGGATCACAATGAAATACTTTATCTAGAACCGTCAGTAGATAAAAGTCTTTTCATTATCAGGACAATCGGAGAGTCTATCTTAATCCTGAGATAAATGATGGACTTATGGTTGCAAGTGTTATCATTTCAGTTATCAATGAGTACGATTATATAGCATAGTCTATCCTCGATAGTTTGGTGGTATTCATTTGTTAATCGATAGAGGACTTCATTTATAGATATGGACATCGTGGCTCCATTTATTAAATGAGAGTAGAATATCATCATATGGATGTTTTGAGGTATTGGATATTAAATCTTAACGTTAAGTTTTCAATAGTGTCTATTGAAGCATGGCTTCTGGACAAGTCAAAATATCCAAGTTCAAAATGTGGTCATATGAGGAAATATGGTAACTTGAAGAGCTATAGGCGGTCTATGAGCTCTTGGCGATTACTGATATTCTTCACGAGGATACACCATCTCCAATAAGATTGTCTAGGGTACGAATGAGAAATATTTACTTATTCCATCTTTATTTAAGAGTGCAATTTTAGTTCTTTAGTGGAATGAACTAAAATTAATAGATTGAACCTAAGTGAATCATTTGTTGATTGTGATTGGGTTATGTCTATTGGAGCTTAAATTTAAATAGGCCCGCCAAGATCCCCAATCCACACGGACTTGCATGGATCACTTGATATATTCTACCGGACCAATTTATGGGTCCATCTTGAATTGTATTTAATATATTAAGAATATAATTTGCACATTATTTATTTAATGGGCTGATCAATTATATTAATATATTAATGAAAGGCATGTGGGCTTGTTTCTTTTAGTAAGAATGGGTTTGGTTCACATGTGGGCCTTTTATTAAGGTCCAATGGATTTAATAAAATAGAAAAACAATATATAGATATATTAATATATATGGCACATGGCCGAGATATATATATGATATTATATTGTTTTATTTTTATTATTTGATTAAATGGAAATTAATTAATTGATTAATTAATTATTTAATTAAAAATCAAAATCTTTTTCTGACTAGGAAATATGCTTCTTAGTAGTATACTATTGTGGTAGTATAAATAAAATAAAAGACTTTATTTGGTAAGTAGATAAATAAGGGATTTATTTATCTAGTCAAATAAGGAAGTCTTTGATATAGTCACAAATACACTAAAGAGTTGGATTAGGGTTTTGAATTCTAAGGAAATCTACCTAGGGTCAGGATTTAAGTCAAAAGACACAAATCCTACATGGTAAAGGATTTTGGCCACAATATATAGATATATATTATATATATATATATATATTTTGTTTATAAAGTATGCATATTTGGGTGTGCAATATATATATGTAATAAAGCATGCAGTATTAATTTGTAAATATATATGAGTAATGCTACTTTGTCCAAATTTGATGCCCAAATTTGGTGCCCAAATGACGTGGCAACACTCTCATCCATTCATTTAGATTGTATTGGATTTGCTTGATTTAAATGAATGGATGAAAGTGTTGCCACGTCATTTGGGCACCAGATTTGGGCACCAAATTTGGGCAAAGTAGCATTACTCAATATATATATATATATATATATATATGTATTTAGGCGTGCAGTATTGGTGCACTTTAATAGGTATGCAGCACTTATGATATAAATATATAATTAAGAAAAGTAGAATTCGTGCGTGTATATATATATATATATATTGGCAAGTTTTTTTTCGGCTATCAAGTATATATTCTTTATATAGAATTGGCGAACCCTAATGTCTTGCACTTGAGAGTTTTTTCTTTTGCTAGAGAAAAATAGAATCCAACTCTAGAGATTAGTGTGATAATTCGGCCAAGAGAGAAAAAGAGAAGAGATCGTTTTACTTCGATAGTGCACTAGTAGCTTATACATCAATAGGCTTTGTGCACAACTTCGAATAAGGTTCACGCGAGTTTCGATCATTAGATTGAGAATTCAAAAGTGACCAGAACGTTCTTTGTTATCTTTTGGAGGTTTTGTGACTAACGAAAAAGAAAAAGTTTTTGTTATCCATCCTCAGGTACACAATTCAAAGAGAAGGGAGACCACGCTCCTAGGTGATTCACGTTCGTGATTGGATTGGAAGATCTTGCGGATTACCATCGACGCAATGTCAATCGAATCACGCGACAAAGGTATGATATATTTAGTATTATATGTTTAATTAATTAAAGGGTTAAGGTTCAAATTATGGAAAAATTTTAAACTATACTAAACCCCTTTTTAGTCTCGCTTCCGCTGCGTTGACCGTATTTTTCCCTACACTTACCAACAAGGAAAACAAACCAAAAGCATGCACAAAAAGGGCAAGTATCTCTCCACCAAGAAGCCCTTAGAGCTTCTCCATATGGATCTAATAGGTCCGATGCAAACCGAGAGTTTAGGTGGAAAAAGGTACATTTTTGTTAGTGTTGATAATTTCTCTAGGTTCACATGGACATATTTTCTTAGAGAAAAATCCGAAACTTTTGACAAGTTTAAAATGCTTTGTACTAAAATACAAAATGAAATGAATTCAAACATTAAAAGCATTAAACGAATTAGAAATGACTATGGGAGGGAGTTTGAGAATGCCATCTTTGAAAGCTATTGCAATAGCTTAGGCATCTCCCATTAGTTTTTGACTCCTAGGACACCTCAACAAAATGGAGTTGTTGAGAGGAAAAATAGGGTCCTTCTAAAGATGGCCCGTGTGATGTTGCTTAGCAACAATGTCCCTAGGAACCTATGGGCCGAAGCCGTCAATACGGCTTGCTATATAGGAAATAGAGTTTTCCTAAGGCCCGGAACTAGGAATACCTCCTATGAGTTATGGAAAGGTAGAAAGCCAAATGTTAGCTACTTCCACTCCTTTGGAAACAAATGCTACATTTTAAATTACCGTGATCAACTTGGCAAATTTGATGCTAAAAGTGATGAGGGTATCTTTATTGGTTATGCCTTGAATAGTATAGCCTATAGAGTTTTTAACTTGAAGACTCGAACCGTCATGGAATCATCCAATGTTGTCATTGATGATACAAGGCTCAAGTCTAATGACCATGAGGAGGAGGTTATTTTTAGTGATGACTCTCCCTTGGAGAAGGTTGTGGTGACTCCTAATGTTGGGACGTCTAATGTTATTGATGATGACACACAACCTATTGATAGAGTTCCTCTCTTGAACTCGAAAGAACCCGCTCCATGGGTTAGACAACTCCATGATAAGAATGACATCATTGGAGAAGTTAATGAGGGTGTTAGGACTAGACGTCAAATAGCTAATCTCATTAGCTTTACATGCTACGCCTCTCAAATTGAACCCAAAAGGGTTGATGAAGCCTTGAATGATGAATTTTGGGTTCTTACCATGCAAGAAGAGCTAAACCAATTCGAAAGGAATGAGGTTTGGACTGTAGTTCCTAGGCCTAAGACCACTAATGTCATAGGCACCAAATGGATATATAGGAACAAATCCGATGAGGATGGCAACATAGTGCGTAACAAGGCTAGACTTGTTGCACAAGGGTGCTCTCAAATTGAGGGTATCAACTTTGAGGAGACATTTGCTCCCGTTGCCCATTTAGAGTCCATTAGGCTTCTCTTGTCCATTTCTTGTGTGCACAAGTTCAAATTGCACCAAATGGATGTCAAGAGTGCCTTCCTCAATGGCTTCTTGCAAGAGGAAGTGTTTATTGAACAACCCAAGGGGTTTGTGGATGCTCACCACCCACAACCATGTCTATTGCCTCAAGAAGGCTATTTATGGGTTGAAACAAGCACCGAGGGCTTGGTATGAGCGCCTCACTCAATTTCTTGTTGGCAATAACTACACAAGGGATAGTGTTGACAAGACTCTATTCATCAAGAAAGACAAGGATGAGCTCTTTATAGCTCAAATCTATGTTGATGATATAGTGTTTGGCTTCACCAACAACACCAAGGTCCAACAATTTGTTGATGTTATGTCTCATGAATTTAAGATGAGTCTTGTTAGTGAGCTAAGTTACTTCCTAGGTTTGCAAATTAGGCAATTGAATGATGCGATTTTTATAACCCAAGCCAAATATGCTAAGAACCTAGTAAAGAAGTTTGGTCTTGAAAATGCCAAACATTATGATACACCCATGAGTACCACTTTGAAGCTAAGCAATGATGCTAGTGGTAAAAGTGTGAAACAAACTCTATATCGAGGCATGATTGGTAGCTTGCTTTATTTGACCGCAAGTAGGCCCGATATATCTTTTAGTGTGGGTGTGCGTGCTAGGTACCAATCGGATCCTAAGGAGTCCCATCTCTCTTCGGTTAAGAGAATCATTCGCTATGTGAATGGGACATCCAACTATGGGATTTGGTACTCGTTTGACACTAATGCTAGTCTTGTAGTCTTTAGTGATGCGGATTGGGCAGGAAATTGTGATGATAGGAAAAACACATCGGGCGGTTGCTTCTTCCTAGGCACCAACTTGGTGTCTTGGTTTTGTAAGAAGTAAAACTCGATTTGCTTGTCCATGGCCGAGGCTGAGTACATAGCCGCAGGGAGTGGATGCACACAACTCCTATGGATGAAGCAAATGCTAGTCGACTACGAATTCAACCAAGGTACACTCACCCTCTTTTGTGATAATGTAAGTGCTATTAATATTTTCAAGAATCCGGTACAACACTCTAGGACTAGGCATATTGACATCCGCCATCATTTCATTAGAGAGCTTGTTGAAAATAAATGCATAGTACTTGAACATGTAGGTACTACTGATCAACCTGCGGACTTATTTACTAAACCCTTATATGCAACTAGGTTTAAAACACTTAGTAGATCTACTGGGATTTATCTTGTGGAGTGATGAGTTTTGGTGATTGACCACATATGGGGAACTCAAGCAAAGAGAGCTATTTTGCATACTTGTCACATGCAAAAATTTGAAATATCTTATGCTTCTTCTTTTCATTGCTTGAGTAAGCTTGGTTGCACATTTGTATATATGCTTTCATTTCAATAAGTATGAACCTTGCTTGTTTACAATCCATGTCATATTTATGTTCAATCATGCAATTTTGGACTAGGAGATCTACATAGGAAGTACATTTTGAATGACCTATATTTATCTCCATGACATGATGATTCTTTTATAACATGCTAATGTCATATGAAAAGCATGAAATTCAAATGACATGCTCAAATGAAAAAGCATGAATTGATGATTGCAATATAAAAATGCAAAACTTGTGTGAAATACTTATGAGACTTAAATGAATAAAGGATCTTGTATCTGTTCAAAGGATTTTACAATCCAAATGTCTCTCTTTCTTTATTGGTTGAACATGGCTACTATCATACGGGTATCTCACCCAGAAAAATCAAATAGGGTGCAAAGTCGCCCATGCCATGTTTCACTTATAAAGTTGGATATAGTTGCTCTCAAATTAAAATCATGAAATCTCTATATCCTTGCTTTTCTCATGACAATGGTGAAATTGGTTTGAATTCTTATTAGAAACCTTTGTCATTTGCTTTGCCAAATACCATTGTATTTTGGACTTGAATGCTACATGTCTTGTATGCAAAACAGTTTTGTTTCACACATTTTCTTTAAATAAATCTCCTTGTTTCTCTCCAATTAATTGAAATGCATAAAGTGACTTATATGATTATGCAAATATCTTGTATGCTACTATCTCTCTTTACCTAGAAGTGACCCAGTTGGGGACTACTCCTTTGCCTATATCATGACAAAAAGGGGAAGTATAAGTGGTAAGGGGAGTTGCTAATTGTAAGTAGCAATTGTACATGTTGGGGAGAATACATATTAAGGGGGAGTAACCCTTTGAGGGGGAGCATTGCATACACATACATTGCATGATGTTGTGCTTAAATTCTTAAATGCAAATGCTTGTTTTATTTTCACTTGATCATCTCACATACACTTGCTTTGGAAAGTATAATCTTTTGTTTTGAAGGGTTGATAGTTCTACAAGAGATTGAAGACTTGAAGTTTTTTATATTTTTATATCTCTTTGTAATGTGGAATATCTTTGTTATCCCGTAGATTCAAATTTGTTATGAGGATCAATGTGGGTGGTGGTTTTGTCACGAAATAGACAAAAGGGGAGATTGTAAGGATTCCCATTCATTGATTGGCTTATTTCGTGGACAAGCCACATGTTGGGGTTTGATATGTAAGGGTAGTTTAGGTGATTGAGGATTTAGCTCAAAGGCCCTTTCAAGACCTCAAGGTGACAAGCACTCCAAATGTACAATCTCTAGTGCTTAGTTTTCTTTGAAGAGATTTACTTGCACACACACACTTAGCATACTTGCATATGTGTGCATTCTCTTCATATGTCACATTTCACACTTGCACTTTGATATTGTATATTGTTGTGTGTTTATGTGCCTTGTAATTTATTTTTCGATATTGTTCGAAAATGTCCGCGCATGCACGAATGTGTGCTTGGTTCAGCGCAAAGATCGCCTTCGGAGAATGCCCTTGGCTTCTCCTTTGGATTCACCACTTTGCACTTGCACATTGTGCTCATGTGGAAACAGGGCATTGTCGCCCTTTGTTGGTGTCGCCATGGCGACAATGAAATTTATTCTTGAAATTCAATCAGGTATAAGGTCACCTTGAGATGTCGCCCTGAGACAAATGGTAACAATGAAGTTTTTTTTGTGTTGCGTCAGGCGTTGCCCTGAGATGTCGCCATGGCGACAAAGTGGCGACACAAAAGAAAAATTGGTGTCGCCACAATGTCACCCTGAGACAAATGGCAACATCAAATGGCGACAACTGATTTTGGCCAAAACGACACAGCTTAAATTTGACCTCCTGTATATATGCATCTTTGTTCTTAGGTCAAAGCATGACTCAAAAATCATATTTTTAATTGAGAGTTTTTTTTCAAAGAGAGATTTTTAATCAATAACTCATCTTTGATCATCTTTGTTCACTCAAACACTTTTCCATGATCATCACTCATCATCTAGCATCATCTTTGATAATCTAGATATCTTATCTTTTTGCATGGATTTTTCAACACACTTTGCTTGGTAAGTTTTTCACTTATATCTTACATATTTTGTGTCTTTCTTTACAAGCAATCTCATTTATCACTTGTATGTCATTCATATATATTTTAGATACAAGTTTGAGATTAGTGTATTGATTGTTTGAGAGTTGTATTGTGATAGCTATCTAGGTTTTCATAATCCATGTTTAGCTAAGCTATTTGATATGTCATTTAGCTCTTAATATCTAGGATTGTATTTATTGTTATATCATCATCCGAGATAAGCATATAGGGTTACCTAGCTCTTGTTGCATTTTGAGTATTTCATATATTCACTTAGGTTGTATCATTAATTCATTGAGAAGTAAGACTTGTGTAGCTTCCGGAATTAGGTTGCGTAAATCACAAGCAATTGGACTAGGTTTACTTATACCTAGATTAGGTAGGTGTGTGATTATATACCAGGATTAGGTTGTAATCTTTAACACATTTAGTGGATTCGAGGTTCGAGTGTGGCGCACTTACTAGCCCGTGGTTTTTCCCGTGAGGGTTTCCACATAAATATCAAGTGTTATTTATATTCCGCACCATATTACATTTGCTATATTATATTGACTATTAGGGGCATTTTTGTAATATTGACCATACACGAAAATTGGGTAAAATCGATTAAAATCTATTCAACCCCCCCCCCCCCCCTCTAGATTAATATTGAACACACCTATAATTTTTTTCAAGCCTCTCACCGGAGATAGCAAATGCGCATGTTGGGGAGATTGCAAATTTAGGGGGAGTAACCCGTTGAGGGAGAGCAACCCGTTGAGGGGGAGCATTGCATTACTCATACATTGCATGATGTTGTGCTTAAATTCTTAAATGCAAATGCTTGTTTTTATCACGAAATAGACAAAGAGGAAGATTGTAAGTTCCTCAAAATTTGATTTGCTTAGCTTATTTCGGTGACAAACCACATGTGGGGTTTGAATTGTAAGGGTAGCTTAGGTGTATGATGATCAAGCTCAAAGGCCCTCTCAAGACCTCAAGATGATAAGCACTCCAAAGGTATATCTCTAGTGCTTAGTTTTCATTGAAGGGATTTAGTTGCACACACACACTTCTAATGGTTGCATATGTATGCTTTGCTTTTGTGTGCATTCTCTTCACATGACACATTTCACACTTGCACCTTGTTGTTGTATTTTGTGGTGTGTTAGTGTGTCTAAGTAATTCATTTCCCGAGTTTTGTTCGGAAACGTCCGCGCCTGCACGATGTTGTGCTTAGTTTAGCGCAAGGATCGCCTTTGGAGATGCCCTTGGCTTTTCCTTTTAACCACACAATGTGGAAAAACAAGGTATTGTCACCCTTTGATGGTGTCACCATGGCAACAGAGAAATTCATTCCTAAAAATCAATCAGGTATGGCGTCGTCATGTAGTGTCTCCCTGAGAAGAAATGGCGACAAAGAAGTTTTTTTGTGTTGCGTTAGGCGTTGCCATGAGCGTCGCCATGATATCGCCATGATATCGCCCTGTGGACAAATGGCGACAAAGAAGAAAATATGGTGTCGCCATGAGGTGTTGCCCTGACAAATGGCGACAGCAAATGGTGACAAATGTTTTTGTCCAAAACAACATAGCTTCAATTTGACCTCCTATAAATATGCCTATTTGTTCTTATGTCAATCCAATGACTCAAAAATCATATTTTTAATTGAGAGCATTTTCAAAGAGAGATTTTTATTCAAGATTTCATCTTTGATCATCTTTGATTACTCAAACACTTATCTATGTGCATCAATCATCATCTAGCATCATCCTTGATCATCTAGGTGTCATCTTTGCATGGGTTTTTCAACACACTTTGCTTGGTAAGTTTTTCACTAATATCTTACATATTTTGTGTCTTTCTTAACAAGCAATCTCATTTATCACTTGTATGCCATTAGAATATATTCTAGATACAAGATTGAGATTAGTGTATTGATTGTTTGAGAGTTGTTTTGTGATAGCTATCTATGTTTATTTAATCTATGTTTAGCTAAGCTTTATGTCATGTCATTTAGCTATTGATATCTAGGATTGTATTAATTGTCATGTGGCGCACTTACCAACCCGTGGTTTTTCCCGGTTTGGGTTTCCACGTAAAAATCAAGTGTTATTTAAATTCCGCACTTTACACTTGATTTATTGCTTTAGCTAGTTTATGGTATTTTCGTAAATTTGACCTAAATGCTAAAATTTGTAATAAAGGTTTAAAATCTATTCACCCCCCCCCCCCCCCCCCCCCCCCCCCCCCCCCCTCTCTAGATTATATTAGAACACACCATGCATTATCTGTTTCACATACATATCAAAAGGACTTTGAAAACAAATATAACATATTCGTGTATTACAAAAATTGGCTCTGATACCAATTGTAAGTTGCGCAGCGGAAAAGATAGTTTTGATAATAAAATCAAATTAAGAATGATAGGTTTCAAAAAATTTCTATCGTCTTCTTGGGACCTTTTGTATATATACAAATATGAGGAAGAGATTTGTTTTCATACCTTTGAAGAACACTCCTTCGTTTTCTTTTCGATCCTTCTTTACGATCCAATACCACTAAGCCTTCCTAGCTATGTCCTGCGATCTAGTAACTATGTGTGTGGGCATGTCACGGATTCCGGGAGCAGTTGAATGGAAGCTGGAGAGAATCGGAAGACAACACCTTGCTTCCTATTGAGAATTCAGCCAACCCTTGAGCAAAGAGAAAAAAAATTATTTTTATTTTTCTCCTTGCTATTGCCGCACCTCCTTGTTCTCCGTAGGGTTCCAAATTAGCTTCTTTTTCCTAACAAGTATATCTTATATACTAGGAACCTAGGGTTTAGTAATCTAAGTTAAAATAGGATTCTAAATCCTTTTTTTTAATTATTACTTTTTACTAGGGTTTAAACATTTGACCTATTTAGAGTAAATAAAAATAATCACTTATTATTTTATTTGCTCTTGTCAAGGTTAGAAACTGAAACCTCCATATGACAATTTAATAATTCTTAATTATTAATATGTCAATTAAATAATCATATTATTTAATAATATTTAATTCGACAAGTAAATAACATATTAATTAAATAATCACATCATTTAATTAATTCCCAAAATATATTTAAGTTACTTTCGTAACATAATTAATTGGACCATCTAATTCTCCGTGAGTCTTTGTTACTATCAATCGTATAGGACTAGCAAGGGGACCTAATGGACCCATAGTTTTGAGCTCTAATAATTCTTAGAAAAAATTAATTAAACTCTTTAATTAATATTTCACAATTATTAACCTAGGAGTTATTCCACTAAAAACCCAAAGTTGTACTCTCATAACTATAGATGTTTTACATAACCAATTTTATCAGTGTCTATTGATATAGCTATTTACATATGGCATGATCCTCCACAAGTAGTTCATAATTAGAGCTAGGTCATAAAGTCTGTTATACATCTCTAATCATATCTTTTTCTTTAAGTACCATTGATTCTCTTGATTGATTATATCCTCCATTCCTTTACGGAAGAAGGAAAGCGCTCTTAATCGTTCAAGCCCCTAATCAACCTTTAAGGGGACTACTTATCTACTTCTCGTAAGAAGGAGTGGATTCAACTATTGCGTTCATACCTTCCCAACCACAAGCTAAACCGTGATTCCAAGATACAGAGTTATTGACCGAGAATGATATTCTGATCTCACCCATGGTAAATCAAAAACCATGATTTAACCTGAAAGAGTCAGTAAGACATTCAGGATTTAGATCACCCATATATAGCCATCATTAGTTGATATATATGAATCTTTTCAACTAACGGATCTTAGGACAAATTCATATAGATCATGGCCTAGTCCTATATGATCACATCATATAAGGTATCTCCATTCTCATAACATCATATGAGTAGTCTACGATAAGACCACCATACAATACGGAATGGACCACAGCTGTAGATTAACCACAAATAAAGTACCCAGTTTTATTTGCTTTCTACGGACTATTTAGATTACATGTCTCAAACTGAATACCTTTGTATATGACATTCATATACTCAGTTTGAGATTACATCTAGCAATCTTGGATGTTTGCATATATAATATTAACGTATGAACTAATATATTTGAATGAAATAACTACTTCTTTTATTATTGAATTTATAACATTTACATATTATAAGTTTTAGGGCATAAATCCCAACACTAACAACAAAGTGCACGTGTGAAATGAGACATAAATGCACACAATCATGGAAACACAAATGCAAGTAATATGGGAATGCATGTAAGTGTGTGTGTGTGTGTGTGTGTGTGCACCTAAACTCTTCAATAATCAAAGTCAAGTGTTATACATTTTGAAGCTCTTGATCTTGAAGTCATAGAGATGCTTGGAAGCATGCCTTAATAATCATCAAGAAGACCATCATCCCCAATGTGGTTTGTCATGAAATAAGTCAATCACAAAATGAAGGTCCTTACAGCACCCATAATTATATTATATACCCATGTGGTTTATAAAGAAATCAGTATCCGAATTTGCTATATTCACAATTTATGTTAATATTTGATAATATGAATTTAACTGGAGGTCCCGGAGAGCTCTTGAAAACTATAGAGTATTTGAAAAGAAAATTTGAAATGAAAGACATAGGAAATAAAATATTGTCTCGGTCTGAAGATCGAGCATAGATCAAACTGAATTCTTGTCCATAAATCAAAATATGTTGAAAAGATTCCATATGTATAATGCTTATCCATTAAATACTCATATGGTTGTTAGAACTCTTGATCCTATGAAAAATCCATTCCGACCAATAAAAAATGGTGAAAAGATACTTGGTCCTGAAGTACCATCACTGCAAGAAAAAAGGGATATTGTGATGCTTTTTTTTTCATCCCAATAGCCAAATAATCGTCCCTATAGGTCTATTGGGACGAAAAAAATTCGTCCCAAATTACGTCGCCTCAGGTGGGTCATAATAAGTTCTTTGGGACGAAAATTGAAATTCGTCCCTAAAGACTATCTATAGGGACAAAATAATATGGGGACGATATTTTTTTGTCCCTTTTGATAATATATAGGGATGATTTTAACAATCTGTAGGGACAAAATTTGTATTTTCGTCCCCTTTGACAACCTGTAGGGACGAAATATTTCGTCCCTAAAATAATTTTTCGTCCCTTTAGATTTTCTATATGGACAAAATATGAGAAAAAATATTTTTTTTTTAAAAATCACTCAAACTATCCACACCTCGGATCCACCAAGATCCAACTAGGAAATGGCAATGGGGTGGGTTCAGGCGAGTTTGGTAAAATCTGAACCCAAACCCGTGAAATTTTGTGTCTACCAAATCCTCCCGCGAACCCGCGAAAATAAACGGGTTCGGGTTCGGGTTTGGGTTTGGGTTTTTCCCACAAGTTTAGGGGACACCCAAACCAGCCTACGAACTCGTGAAACAAGCGGGTCCACGGGTAAAACCCACGAACCTGCCAATTTTTTTTTTTTTTTTAAATTATGTCTATATTATTTAAATATATGAAATATTATAATTTTAAAGAATAAAAACACTTAATAAATGTTTACATTTTATTCATTATATAATTAAAAAGTTTTTATTGGAGTTTAAATTTATAATATTTTAAATAATAAAATATTATATAATTTTTATTGTTTGAGGGTATGCGGGTTTGGGTATGGATATGGAAAAAAAATCCATACCCGAACCCATGACAGGTACAATTTTCAAACCTAAACCCACCCATAGGTACACTTATCCCAACCCAAACCCTCTTTAAACGGGTTGGATTCGGACAGATCCCACGGGTTCGTGTTTAATTGCCATCTCTAGATGTAACCCTGGCAACCCCCGCCCACCCCACTACCTCCATCTCATCATAGAGAGTAATTACCTCGTTTCGTTTGCATTAGGAGTTGAACCTAAGTCATTAGGTAGTAGAAGCAAATCCATAACCAGTTTGCTATTACTTTGAATTCGTTAATAGTAGCAAAGTTTTTATATATAAACTATGTATGTTATTAAATTTTTATTGATTTTTTTAAATTAAAATTTTATTTGTAGATTAATTCCAATAAATATAAATTTTATTTTATATGATAGACAAATTAATGTTTATTTTAACATTTAATAAAAATAAAAAAAATTTGACGATATCTATTAATTATGGACGATGTATTTTTTTGCAAACTTTCACCATTGGTAGGATTCAAGTCGCTGACTTGTGAATCATTTGTCTAAGCCATAAGCTCGTCCATCTACCAACTGAGCTACGTTCTTGTTGGCTTAATTAAAATATTTTTTAAAACTCATATATTGTCGGATCAAATGGTATATCGTTAATCGTACTCGAAATAAAGAGATGCTTCTTTTCATTTTGAAATTTAATAGATAAATGTAAGAGTTGAATCTCTATCACAAAAAGGAAGGGGAAATGTAAAAGTAAAAAAAAAAGGTGGTTTTGCATTTTAAATTCTTATTATTATAATTATAAATAAAAATAATATTTTTTTTTCATAATTTCTTGAATTAATCTATAGTAATTAATATAAAAAAGTAAATAAAATTTAATTATTAATATGTTTGGAAAAACTTTTTAAAAAATAAAGATAAAAAAGGAAAAATATAGTCCCGAAAAATCATTATTTGCAACAAATATTATTTTGTCCTAATAAGTCCCTAAATCTCAAACTTTTTTTCTTTTCATTTTTTTTTTTTTTTAAAAAATCTCAAACATTTTAGGGACGAATAATTTATTTTGTCCCAATAGATATCCTATTGGGACGAATAATTTATTTCGTCCCATTACATATCCTATTAGGACAAATATTTTTCGTCCCTAAAAGTCTCGTCTTTTTTACACTTTTTAGGGACAAATATTTTTTTTTTTCGTCCCAATAGAATATCTATTGGGACAAATAATTTTTGTCCCTAAAAGTCTCGTCAGGTTTGTCCTCTTAAGGGACAAATAATTTGTTTCATCCCAATAAACGTTCTATAGGGACGAATTTTTTCATCCCTAAAGGTTTCTCCAAGTTTACAATTTTTATGGACGAATATGTTATTGCGTCCCAAAAGACGTTCTATTGGGACGAATTTTATTCGTCCCAAAAAAATTCGTCCCTATAGCCCAATTTTCTTATAGTGCATATCTTAATACAATTAGTGCTAGTTTATATCTGACTTAATGTATTAGATCAGATATTGCATTCTTTGTAAATATACTTGCTAGATTCAGTTCCGCACCAACTCGAAGACATTGAAATAAGATTAAGTATATTTTTCGTTATCTTGTGGAATGAAAGATTTAGGATTATATTATACTAGATCTAACAATCTTTCAAGTTTACTAGGTTATGCTGATGTGAGATATCTATCTAATCCATATAAAGCTCGTTCACAAACGAGATATGTTTTTATGTATAATGGCATAACAATTTCATGGAGCTCCATGAAGTAAGATGAAACAAATTATAGCACGGTGTGTATAAAACTATCTAGAGGGGGGGTGAATAGATTTTAAGCTTTTTACCCAATTTTTCGTGTTAGTCAAAATTACGAAATTACCCCTAAATAGATAAAGCAATAAATCAAGTATAAAATACGGAAATTAAATAACACTTAATTTTTACGTGGAAACCCTCACGGGAAAAACCACGGGCTAGTAAGTAAGCCACACTCGAACCTCGAATCCACTAAATGTGTAAACAATTACAACCTAATCTCGGAAGTAATCACACACCTACCTAATCCCGGTATGAGTGAACCTAGTCCAATTTGCTTGCGATCTAAGCAACCTAATCCCGGATGCTACACACAAGACTTACTTTCTCTATGAAGAGAATAACAACCCTAAGTGAATAAATGAATATCCAAATGCAACATAGAGCAAAGGAAACCCTATATGCTTATCTAAGATGATTAATATGCAATTAGAATAATCCTAGATATCAAAACTAAATGACATGTCAAATAGTTTAGCTAATCAAGATTAAGCACAAAACCTAATTAGCTATCACAATACAACTTCTCAAACATACATCATACTAATCTCAAACTTGTATTCAAAGTATATAAAATAACATACAAGTAATTAATTGAGATTGCTTGTTAAGAGAAACACAAAATATGTAAGATATTAGTGAAAAGCTTACCAAGCAAAGTATGATGAAGAATCCATGCAAGATGACATCTAGATGATCAAAGATAATGCTAGATGATGATTGATGATCATGAAAAAGTGTTTGAGTAATTAAAAATGAGTTCTTTGTGTATTTTTCTTCTCTTGAAAAATATCCTAATTATAGAATATGAATATGAACTCTCTTGGCTGATCTAAAGTCAAAGTGGCATATATATAGGGGGCCATAAGTGAAGTGTGGTCGTTTTGAAAAACGCACCAGAAATTGCTCTGTGCGCTGGACGACAGGCGCACAACCAGCGCAAAGGCAAAAATTGCACAGGCGGTTGACGACCAGCGCTCAGACAGGCGCACGACCAGCGGCAAACCACTGGGCGTTTTGTGCTGGTGAGCTACGCTGGACTGGACCAGCGCACGACCAGCGACAAACCACTGGGCGATCTGCGCCGGTGAGCTGCGCCGGTCTAGACCAGCGCACGACCAGCGACAGACCACTGGGCGATCTGCGCTGGTGAGCTGCGCTGGTCTGGCGCTTGATGACCAGCGCACAGCCCACTCCTTTGAACCCCACAAGAAACCATGCAAGGGATAACAAAGGTAAACCTAAATGCATCCTAAAGGCCTAACATGATATGACATATAATCACAAGATGCAATCAAAATAACATGCAAGAAGAGATGAAAATAGGCATTAAAACACAACAAGTATAAACACAACATACAAAGATAAGACATATGCATGAGTTGTGAGTGTGTGCAACTATCTCTTCGAGACAAGTAAGCACAAAGAAAATTACCTTCGGTGCTTATCAACACGAGGTCTTCAAAGGGCTTCGAACAATGAAACCAATACCTAAGCTACCCTTACAAAGTACCCCAACATGTGGTTTGTCCACGAAATGAGCCAATCAACAAATGGGAACCTTACATAAGACTTTTACTTTTACATCCTCCAATTATTTATGACGTTATTGCATTTCATGAAATAAG
Organism: Acer yangbiense; assembly: GCA_008009225.1. Lineage (NCBI taxonomy): Eukaryota > Viridiplantae > Streptophyta > Magnoliopsida > Sapindales > Sapindaceae > Acer > Acer yangbiense. The sequence continues at coordinate 26,009,313 of CM017771.1, forward strand.
CTTCAGTATGTGCTAGCTCATGAACAATCTAAAAGATGGTTTTCAAAAGAATTTTTATCAGGAGGAGTGTTCCTTCAGGGGGAGTATATCGAATTAAATGTATTAGTTATCTTGGGAATATATGCATATTACTCTTTTTCCCCTTCGATTAGGTTTTTGTCCTATTGGGTTTTCCTGATAAGGTTTTTAATAAGGCAATTCTTTAATCGCGCCCAAAAATCATTAGATCCAGCAGATCATGATATATAATTTTCTTTGATCCAAAAGATCATTGTATATATTACTTTGATCTAGTATACCATCGTATATATGTTGCCTTGATCCAGAAGATCGTCATACTTTGATTAAGCAGATCAATGGATATATTTGCTTAGGTTTTTGTCCTGTTGGGTTTTTCCTAGCAAAGTTTTGAAGAAAACATTAATCATGGACATTTATGCACTGTACTCTTTTTCCTTTCGATCAAGTTTTTGTTCCACTAGGTTTTCCTAACAAGGTTTTTAATGATACGGTTTTGAACATGTCCAACACCACAAGATCTAAAAAAGCATTATATATATTTTGCAAAGGTTTTTGTCCCACTAGATTTTCTCTAGCAAATTCATATGCAATAAAATTGTGAAAATCGAAGGGGTAGTATTATAGAAGTGGATTAATCACCATGGTTAGATGTCAAAATATTGGCATGAGTGGCAAGCCTAAAAGTGAGGCATCAAAGCTATGCGTGAGACAAAAATGCATATACCATCCCATACTTTTCCTTCCTATAAATAAGAATGGATTCTACTATAAATGTATGAAGATGTAAAAAGCATCAGCTTATTGTATTAAAATGAGTATAAGGAAAGTTTCCTCTGGTTCGATTTCTTCATTCATCTAGCAATTTATTATTGTTACATATTGTTATATATTTATGCTTTACAACAATTCATCATTTTTTCTATTTATTTTTTTTTCTTACTACTTCCTTAATCATACATGATATCTAGAATTACTTATATCTAGTCATATACTACTATATTATATTTAATAAAGCATTTTTGCAAATTACAAAGCGTGTACTTTCAATTGATGTTTATGAAATTTCTTCATATTTCAATGAACTTCTTTCAATATGTCCCTCTGAATGAATCTTCAATGTATCACAATTGTACATTAATTTCTAATTTCTTCCAATTGGTTGATTAACTCAGTCATCACGTATCATCATGTGACGAGTGATGGCTGATCTAAATAATCTGTACGTCTCTCTCTGCATCAACCTTGTGACATTTTTAAAGTTTACGGTAGAGGCTTGAACATCATACATATTTACTCAACTAAAATTTCAACCTACGCCACTTCTTTTTCATTATCTAACGTTTTTATTTTAAGATTCATTATTTAATGTTTAATGTGTCCTCCCTATGCTGCAAAATTTTGTTTATATTTCTAAATTTATCATTTCCAATAACACTTCAATTGAATTTTTATCATCTTATTTTGTTGTGAAGGATTTGACTAAAGGGGCACATCTCGTTCGTGAGCGGAGTCGGAATAATGTTTATGAGTGGCCTAGCCTGGGAGAGACATTGATGATGGTCAAGCAAGCTTATGTTGGAGTCAAAACATCTCTTGATATGTGGCACAACCGGCTTGGTCACCCATCCTTTAATTTATTTTTATTTTTTCGTTTTCTTATGTCAAACAAAGCTGTTTGAATCGAGTCAATCGTGTTGTCTGTCATTTTTTATTCATGTTTGTGTAACAAAAGTCATCGCTTGTCATTTAGTGTATCATCTCACACAAGTCATAATCTTTTAGATTAAATATACACCAATGTAAGGGGACATCCTTCCCCAATTAAATCAATAGGTGGATTTTCCTACTACATAATTTTTGTCAACTACTTTACTAAATATTCATGCCTTTTTCAGATACACAAAACATCTAATGTTTTTTCTATCTTTGCCAAATACAAATCAATGGTACAATATTTTTTCAAAACATCAATTATCAAAAATTACTCTGATGGAGCTAGGTTGTGAAATCTGTGATTGAGACTCAAGACATTCAACATCTCTGATTCTCTTCTCTCCAACTTATACTCCTCAGCGTGTTGGTTCAGCAAGTTTCATCATCTTGTTGAAACTTGACTTTCTCTCATGCATAAAGCTTTCCTTCCTTATCTTTTATTAAATATATTATTATTTTTAAGTTAATAATTTTAAATAAAGATATTTGATTCAATATAGAAAAAATCCCTTATAATGGTTAAGTTTGACTAACGTTTACTTAAAACTTACAAGGACTAAAATTATGTAATTTAAAAATTTAGGGACCATGCAAGTCCAAAATAGAAATATCCGTCAAATAGTGATATTTTGTGAAACGTTGAGCACTACAAAGAATTTTTTTCCTTTTGACTATAAATTTAAACAAAAAATATTTGGAAAAAAAAATTATATTTTCATATATATTTTAAGAAATTCTCTTATTTCTTATATTATTGTTTATTATAATTGTAATGAGATAGGATGCAAAATATAATCTTTTCTTTATTTTACTTTTTTTTTCTCTTAATCTTAAATAAATATCTCTTTAGGTTAATCTTAAGTGACTTAACCGTAATACTGAGCAAGTACATTAATTGAAAAATAGGCCTATAACATTCTTTCTTATAAGATTTTATAAAATATTAAAATATGAGTGAAAACAAAAAATAAAATAAACCTTAACAAAGAGCCAAGGGGAGTGAGGCCTGTATAGACAAGTGAGGTTAGATGTTTCAAAAGGGTCAGACTACTTCAGCCCAGTTCGAGTCCAATCTGGGTCTAGTCCGGCCCGGCTCAGTATTGCAGAGAATCTAAGTTTAGTCTAGATCCGGTATTTAAAAGCCTGACTTAGGGCTGGATTTTTATAAATTGAGCCCGATCCGAACTTGAAAAAATCTGGCACAGAGAGTTAATTTATATATATATAAAAGAGGAAATTGCAAGAAATGATCATAAAATTTATGGACTTATTGTTTTTAGCCAAAAGTTTATTTTTTATTGTTTTTGTCATCTTTGTGCTTGAATTGCCAAAACTGCCCTGAATTTTGTTTTACTTGGACCAAAATTTGCCTCCTAAAATTTGCCTCTCTCTTCATCTGATTTTGTGTGACTTTTATCTTTCAAAATCAGATATGCTCTCTCTCTCTCTCTCTCTCTCTCTCTCTCTCTCTCTCTCTCTCTCTCTCTCTCAAAACAAGATCTGTGACTTTTATCTTTGAATCCAGCGACGGCGACCTCCACTTCGTCTCTTCCATTTCGTCGACCTCCATTTTGTCTCTATTTCGTCTCTTCCATTTTGTCGACCTCCATTTCGTCTCTTGAAGTAGATTTGGAGCCGAACGACCTTCTAGAATGCATGTATCCCCTTCCCAGTTGTTTTTTTTTTACAATTATATGTTGTTTGATATGAAGATTAAAAGAGTGGTTTCGATTTTTAGTGAAACCCTGATTTTTTTATTTTCTGTACCGAAGTTACATGCCTGTTTGTTTTAATGCTACATGCCTGTTTGTTTTAAAGTTACATGCTAATTTATTTCTAACTTACATGTGATTTTGTAATTTTGATTTATAGTGAAATCAATCTTCTGTTGTTTTTTTACAATTATATGTTGTTTGATATGAAGATTAAGATAGTGGATTCGATTTTTTTGTGAAACCCAGATTTTTTAATTTTCTGTACCGAAGTTACATGCCAGTTTGTTTTAATGTTACATGCCAGTTTGTTTTAATGTTACTTGCCAGTTTATTTCTAACTTACATGTGATTTTGTAATTTTGATTTATAGTGAAATCAATCTCCTGTTATTTTTTTACAATTATACGTTGTTTGATATGAAGATTAAGATAGTGGATTCAATTTTTAGTGAAACCCAGATTTTTTTATTTTCTGTACCAAAGTTACATGCTAGTTTGGTTTAATGTTACATACCAGTTTGTTTTAATGTTACATGCCTGTTTGTTTTAAAGTTACATGCCAGTTTATTTCTAACTTACATGTGATTTTGTAATTTTGATTTATAGTAAAATACTTGACATGCAGGAATATGGATACGAAGAGATTGGTCATCTATCACGGTGGAAGTTGGGTGGGCAATTCTTAAGAGGGTGGTTTGACAAAGTGGGTCCATGTTCCTAGAGGTTTGACTTATGATGCCTTGGTTAAGTTGGTACAAGATGTTGCCAAAGTTGATGCTGCTAGGTACACCATAGAATTATGCTCATTGGTCTCTACGAATATTGGTGTTGCTCGATCGATAATTGAGAATGACAATGAGGTGTCATGTATGATGGATGAAGATAAGTTCATACCGGTGGTTGATGTCACCATTTGTCAGAAGGGGCCAACAAATTGTATGCAGAATGGTACTACAGTGGATGAAAATGACAACCTACTACAGTCAAATTTTCTTTAACAATCATACAAACCTACTCCATAACCTGGGTATGGTGGGTTTGTCCAACAACTAGCAGCATGTGGGTCTATTCCAATATCAGACCCAATTGTAGGTATTGATGAAACCATTCATGATCAAGAGAACATTTAGGCATCGGACACCGATAACTTGGATAATGTGTTGATACCCAACATTGACACTGATAACTCGGATGAAGGTGTGGATGATGGTGTAGGTACTGGTTCTTACCAATTTTGATTCATTAAATTACTCATACGTTTTAATTTCGTAGGTTTGCGAAGAAGCCTTTTGCAGATTTCTGTGGGGATTGCTACAAAACTACTTGTTGGGTTGAAGCATATTCCGGGAACATCTTCCATGTTAGCCATCCTAGTGAATGGACTATTCCTGAAGATGTGAGATCAATGGTTGTTTATCCGCCTCATTTTCGTGCGCAAGCTGGAAGGCCAAAAAAGAAGAGATTTAAATCGGCCGGGGAACATAGAAATGGAAAGACAAGAAATTGCACAATTTGTGGTAAATCCGGTCACAATCGACAAAATTGTCAGAATGCTCAACCATGTCAGATTCATGTACCATCTACAACATCTGCAACATTTGTAACATCGAAGTGACCACGTAGACCGTACAGGTGCAGGAAATGTGGAGAAGAAGGTCATAATTCACAAAAATGTCCATTAACACCGGAAGTTAGTGGTACAACTTAGTTATTACCAATGATGTTTTAATTCTTAAATGTATTGGTGAAATACTATATTTTGTGTTGCATACATTTTGAAGTTACATAACAGTATTGAATTCATGTATTTTTCAGATCTAATTCCAGTATTTTTACATGCTAGTTTATTTTTAAGTCACATGCCCTTATGTTTTGAAGTTACATGCTAGTGTATTTTGAAGTTACATGCCAGGATATTCTTGTTTCCTTACTTGAACACTTTAAAGATCAAAATCCAGTTGTTTCACAAGTTACATGCCTTTGTATTTTGAAGTTACATGCCAAGATATTCTTGTTTCCTTAGAAGATAGAATTCCAGTATTTTTACATGTCAGGGTTGTTAACAAGTTACATGCCAATGTAATTTGAAGTTACATGTCAGGATATTATTGATTACTTACAAGATCGAATTCCAGTATTTTTACATGCCAATGTATTATGAAGTTACATGCCAGTGTATTTTTAAGTTACATGCCGATTGAGTTTTTGTTAGTATAATTTTATTTTCGTATCATTGAAATTTAAAAAATAAATAAAAGAATAGCAGGGACTACATTGATAGAAACATACAATAATGAGATTGTTAACCTTAATAATTTTGGGAGTTGAAACTTCAAAAAGTACATGAGATTGTCAACCTTAAAAACTTCAAAATCAAAAATGATACACCAACTAAGTTATCATTCTACCGGCAAAAATTCCTAGTGCCATCTCCTCCCTAAGCTTGGGGACGTTTTTGGTTCCCCATCCCCAAAAACAACTAATTCTCCAACTTTTCGGAGAACCTTAACAATGTCCGGAAAGGCGTTCAGATTACAATACCACGTTCGTGGTTGACTTTGTAATCCACTCATCCTTCGGTTTTAGGAGGAAATCCTCATAATTCATATTTTCCATCTACAAAATCACATACAAATAACGTCAGTTACATTCTAGTAAAGTTACATGCCATAAAAGTTACATGTCATTGTCTATGAAAGTTACATGCCAATGTATATGAAAGTAATTAACCTCTCAATCATATTCATACTTCCAAAATAATAATCAGATCTCAATTTTTTATTTTCTCCTATATCAATATCTACTTTTCTTCTTTTTCAGTCAATCCTATAAAGGATACATTCCACTGATTCCAATTAAAAAAATAATAAAAAAATGAAATTTAAGAAACAATTATATGAACTCTTTTGAAAATGTTATTGTATATGAAATAACATTATTCCTCAAGACTCTCAAGTCTCAACTGTACATCTTCTTTAACAAACTATCACTACACCACTCACCACTATAATGACACTCATTTGTTAATCAATCTGCGTAAGTATTCTCCTTGAACTACTACTTCTAATAATTCAACAAAATTTACAAATTAAAAAATGAAAAATGAGAGGTGTCAGCAGTCGGCACTAAACTAGGGGTGCACACCATCACTTGAAGCAATCGACACTCAGATATCAAGTAACTCAAGACCTCAGATTTAACTAGCTAGAATGGCTTAAGGTCTGAACTATTTGATCAATCAATTTTAAACCAACCTTAGAGAGTGATGGGCAGGTTCAATTTAATCTGTGTCGTTGCATAGAAAGTGTTATAAATAATCATCCCAATTGTAATTTCTACAAAATTATTATCAAAAAAATAAATAATAATAAGTTAATAACCGAAATCCAAAAGATAAAACAGAGGACTTACTGCCATATCTTCTTCACCAAACTAGGAATGCCAAAAACCCAGATATCAACAAATCAACAAATCAACAGTTGGCGGGTCGGTCGACGGAGGTGCGAGGCGACGGCGAACGGAGGCTGACGTGTGAGGCGACGGCAAACGACGTCGAACGGCGCCTCTCTTCTCTTCCTTTCTTTGTCTGCGGCGAAGGCGAAGGCAACGACTGCGAGCAAGTGCGACACGACAGCGAGGGCAGTGACCGCGAGCAGGACAGATGGCGAACGGCAAGCAGGACTGTCGACGATCTCTCTCTCTCTCTCTCTCTTCGCTATTCTCTCTTCTTTTTTTTACTTTTGGTCGTTTGATTTTACTGATGGGTGGGTTCCACCCTAACAATTGTTTTACTGATGGATGGGTCCCACCCTGTCAGCTTGTTTTCTTTATTTTTTTCAAATTTTAAATTTAAGGGTATTTCTGTCCAAAAGTGGTAAAAAGCGACGAAAATAATAAAAAATAAACTTATGGCTAAAAACAATAAATCCATAAATTTTTTGACTCTTTTTGAATTCACCCCTATAAAAAAATACTAATTAATAAAATCTGTTTTAATAAGTCCGATGGTTTTCGAGTTTGGTAGGTTGTATTTTTGATATATTGATATGTTATTTATAATTTTTTTTTATGTTATTTAAAATTAAATGTTATATGATGGATGTATAAAAGATTGCACCCCATAAGTTTTGAAATTTTGTATATGAATAACAGAATTTAAAATTTTAAAGCAGTACAAATACCATCCACATTATATATACTTGTTGCACCATATGTATTTCTATGAAATGAGAATTTAGACATGACCGTGGTTCGGTTCAAACCGTGGAACCGAACTGTAACAATAGGCCAAAAACCGAAACTGTAAGACTTAAGGTTCTGATTCCTTAAACTAAAAAACCGGTGATTCGGCTCCGGTTCTGGAACTGCTAGTTCCACCCTTTTTTTTTTATATTTCATTTTTCAAATTTTGTTTGTCCATTGGGCCTCAAATAGTCACCAGACCATTGGGCCCAACAGTCTAGTGACTATTTGAGGCTCCAACTGTCTAACCACACACACAACAAACCCCCCACCCCTACAAATTTCATTTCTCCTCTCACCAATTCTCTCTAATCACTACAAGAAAAAAGCCCAATTGGGACGAAATTCTTTTGGGACGTTTTTTTTTTGTCCCAATAGGAGGTCTATTGGGACGAAATCAATTTCGTCCCAATAAACAGTCTACTGGGACGAATTCAATATTTCGTCCCAATAGGGTATCTATTAGGACGAACTAAATAATTCGTCCCAATAGACTTATCCTATTGGGACGAAATACATAATTCGTCCCAATAGACTGTATATTGGGACGAATTTATTTCGTCTCAATAGGTTTTTTTAATATTTAAAATGATAATAGTTAATAAATTTTGTTGACCTTTAGGGACGAATTGTTTTTGTCCCAATAAGGCATCTATTGGGACGACATAAATCTTTCGTCCCAACAGAATACCTATTGGTACGAAATTATTTTCTCCCAATATGTTTTCTTTTTATTTAAAATTAATAAATTTTGTTGATCTATAGGGATGAATTTGTTTCGTCCCAATAGGACATCTATTGGGACGAAATACATAATTCGTCCCAATAGGTTTTTTTAATTTAAAATTATAATGATTATTTAATTTTATTGACCTTTAGGGACGAATTATTGTCGTCCCAATAGGATGTCTACTGGGACGAAATACGTAATTCGTCCCAATAGACTGTCTATTGGGACAAATTATTTTCGTCCCAATAGGTTTTCTTTTTATTTAAAATTATAATAATTAATTAATTTTGTTGAAAATTCTTGATTTTTTTTTTAAAGTTTTTCCCTTAAAGATATATTAATAATTAAATTACCATATAAATTAGAAAATGATACAATATGGATCATTTGGTTCGTCCAAAGTGGTTCTCTACCGAAATGAATTTTGTTTTTTCCCAATAAGTTCTTCATAAGGATCAATAGCTATTAGTCTTGAAAGGTTTTCTATTATTTTTTTAAAAAGGAACTGAATCATTGGAACCGGAACTGGAACCGTTGGTTCCAAATCGAAAACCGAAATGTGGAAATGGTGGAAAATGTCACCTTTTTAAAGTGGTTTTGTAAGAAAGTCATCACTTTAATAACTTAAGTTTAAAAGACACCTATTATGATGAACGGACCAAAATGCCCTTACTTTACACAAATTCTCTTACTTTGAAGTTTTTTTATTTTATTTTATTATTATTATTATTCTTTCATCTTCTTCAAAGAGGTCTGTTAAACAGACCTCCAATGGAGGTTGAACATCATTGGATAATTAGTTTAGTGGCTTTACGCAAACGCATTTGGAGGGGTGGGGGCAGTGCCCCAGAAGATTTTTTTGGTTTTGAATCTTCCATTGTTGAGCCTTTTCATTTTGTTCTTCGAGTCTTTTGTAAACCCAAATCGAAAATTGAAACCGCTGGTTCCGAATCGAGAACTGGAAGCTGAGTCATGTGTAATTTCGAGTATGATTAACGATTGACCCTTTGATCTGACAAAATAATTTAATAAAAATTTTGATTGAAAAATAATTAATAAAAATTTAATAACAAGTAGAGATTATATATATATTATGCTTTTATCATCACAATCAAAGTAACAACGTGGTGGATAAGGCACTCATATCATGAGTGTGCCAGGTTCGACACCAAGCAATCACAATTAAAATTGTGATTTCAGCATGGTGGGTGGGGCGTGGGGCGTGGGCATGCTGGTGGGTGGGTTGTGGGTTGGCTTTCATTTGAAGGCAAAGAACCATTTTTTTTAATTTTTTTTTTTAAATTTCGTCCCTATAGAGTATCTAAAGGGACGAAATATTATTTAAAGGGACGAAAATACAATTCGTCCCTAAAAAATGTCTATTGGGACGAATAATTTCGTCCCTATACATTATCAATTGGGACGAATAAAAATCGTCCCTATAGATAGTTTTAAGGGACGAATTTCAATTTTCGTCCCAAAGAAGCTGTTGCGACCCACCTGAGGGGACGGATTTTGGGACGAATGTTATTCGTCCCAATAGGCCTCTTGGGACGATTTTTGACCTATAGGGACGATAAAAAATCGTCCCAATAGCCAATTTTTTTTGTAGTGAATTCTCTTCGATTCTCTCTCAAGTCTCAATTATTTAGTTGTTTATATTTATTTTATTGCAATTATATTTTTTTTAATCAATTCAAAATCATTTTCAACAATTTTTCAAATTTATTTCCACCTATTTATTCACATTTTTTTTTTCAAGGGTTTTTTTACAATTCAATTTTTTAAATGGTAAGTGGAAGTGGAAGTGGAGCTGGAGACACTCCAAGGCGTTCCATTTCCAGGACTGGTAAGGGTCGTATGTCGGAGTCCGTGCCGGTCCAGCCAAACAATGTCGGTTATGACGACACCGCTTACCATGAGTACCTGCAATGACAAGCCTATCTTGAATCCCTAAACTTTCCTAATCCCCCTTTAATATGAACCCGATGCTAGCCCCCAATATCATAAGCCAATCAGAAAATATGCCCAATCCCCCTCTAGATATAGATTTTGTAGTACCACCTACTGAAGAGAACTTAGAGAAGCAACCCAAATCTGATCTCTTCTTATACCATATGAAGAAAATTATGAAAGAAGATGGAAGAACGGCAGTTGTTTGCAATTACTACCACAAAGAATTTAAGTAGAGTAAATCTGAAGGATACAACACATATTGGAAGCATATAATGACCTAGCTTCCAGCCGAACAGGCCAGGTCGAGTACACAAACTCAAATTTCCAGGTTCGCTACCCTTAACACTCAATTATTTAAATATAGTGATCAAACTAATAGAGAAGAATTAGCTAGAATGATTGTTGTAGAACATTTACCTTTTAGTTTTGGTGAAAAGGTTGATTTTATTAATTATTATCACAAAGCATTAATTCTGATGCATGTTGTGTTCCTAGAACCACTCTCACACGTACACTTTATGATATTTATAGAAGAGAAAAAAGATTTTGAATTTTTTATTTTTTTGAGAATTATAAAGGTCGTATTTACCTATGTGCCGACATATGGAGTGACCATTGGGGAACGCATTCATACTTGGGTGTCACTTATCATTATTTGGACAAAGCATGGACAATGCAAAAAAGAATTTTTGCATTTAGAGTTTTTGATGATGCACATACTGTTGATAATATTTATAAAAATGTGAAAATTATTTTTGAAAAGTATACAATTGAATGCAAAACTTTTGCAATTGGTTTTGATAATGCTTCCAACAATACAGCAGCTATTCCTGCTTTAAGTGATTTATGCAAACCTTATTTTAGTAGTAAATTTTTTCTTCAAAGATGTGCTTGCCATGTTTTAAATTTATGTGTTCAAAATGGTTTACAAATTCTTCAAGCTTTTATTAAACCTAATAAAGATGCCCTCTTTTATTTGTGGAAACATCCTTTTACGATGAAAGCATGGGTAAGGTTTTGTAAACAAACAAGTAGGCGTCTAGATTTTCTCGTGATGTTCCAACATGTTGGAATTCTACTTATAAATTGTTTTCTGAAAGTTATGATTATAGAGATTTATTAGTTTCTTTTATGCAATATAATGTTAGTCACATCAATCTTTATCCACACCATTGGGATATTTATATACAAATTTGTAATTTGTTAAAAGTCTTTAATAATGCTAATAACAAATTTTCGGGTATTTATTATCCTACTACTCAATTATTTATTATTAAGAGTTGTAATATTGTTGGTACATTTTTTGAGTGTTCATCTGATATACAATTATAGGCCTGCATTAAAGCTGTGAAAAAAAAAATGGTAAGACTATTATAGAGAGTTTCCAACTATTTATTTGCTTGCATTGTGTTTTGATCCATGTTGTAAATTATAAAATTTGTCTGATTATTTAACTCTTTATTATGATTGTTTAGAGATAGATGTAGATATTCATATTTATTCATAGTTATTGTTCTACAATTAGGACATTATTTTATGAGTTATATGATGAATATCGTAGAGTTTATGGTCCATCACTGAACATTAATGTTCCACAAACTTAAACTGTATCCCATACTCGATCCTTGATCGTTCATTTATTGTATATGTTTTTAATCCCCATTCCTCCAATCAATTGCTTGTTTCTCGGGTTATTTAGGTAGTTAATGTGTTTGTTGAGCATGTGTAGGTCACATTACTTTGGAGAAGTCTTGGATGCTATTTTTTAAGGAAAAGGAGCTTAAACGAGTGAAAAGGAGCAACGGTAATTTCCCGCGGTCAAGACCGCTGCCCATGCTCTTGCCTCAACCGCAACCCTGCCAGCGATGAAGTCTAGAAGAACTCATGTTCCTTTGCATGGTCAAGACTGCTGTCCAGACACTTACCTCAGTCGCGGTTCATACCGCGCTTTACTCCAGAAGTGTCATCGTTCTTCAGACCGCTACCCATGCATGTGTATGTACTGCAACACAGGGAGTGGTCGTGATAAATCCTGGTTTTCTAAGGAAATCTTGGAACCCTATTTGTGGAAAACATATAAATACTTCCTATTCTATTTCCAAGCTCTCTCTCACTCCCTTTGGACACCTAACACACAGCTCTCAAGACTCCTACTATCACACAATTCTCTCATCCATCTTTAAACATTGGAGATTTGAAGACTAAGAAGGTTTCAACATTAAAGACTTGAAGAATTCATTAGAGGCTTCAATGGGTTTTATATTTTCTATCTCTTGTCTTACTATTTTTGTCGTGTGTAACTAATCCCATAACTAGAGAATCAATGTGAACCTTTGTGAGTGCTCGTGTATGGATTAATCATTCTTTTATCAATTCAATTCTCAATTTATTCATTGTGCTTAACTGCTTGACTCCTCATTAGTTTTAATTTTTGTAAGGATTCCCATTAATAGATTGGCTTATTTCGTGGTCAAACCACATGTTGGGGTTTGGTTGTAAGGGTAGTCTAGGTGATTTGTTGAAGATCAAGACCCTTTCCAAGACCTCAAGAGGACAAGCACCAAAGGTATATCTTGTGCTTACTTTGGCTTGAAGAGTTATAGTTGCACACACACACACAACATGCATAACTCTTATTCTTGTATGGTGTGTTTATATTTTGTGTGCATTGTGCTTTATTGACTTATTCAATATCTCTTCTTGCATGTTGAATTGATTGCATCTTGTTATATGATAATGCCATGACATGATAGGCATTAGGATGCATTCAATACCCACACTTGCACTTCATGTATGTTAGCTTTTAGTGTGGAGTAATTCGTTTCCCTAAGGATGTTCGGAAACGTCCGCGCGTGCACGGTAATGTGCTTTGTGTTGCGCGATGATCGCCGGTGGAGATGCCTTTGGCTTCTCCTTGGTTTCACCATTTTTGGTGAATCGGCGGTTACGTTCGGCGGCCTGGCCGCCGTTAGAAACCGCCGAATGAGACCTGATTGAAATATATCTCTCGGGTCCAAAACGACGGTTGGAATCGGCGGTTTCCAAACCGCCGAACGAAGTCGCCGAAGTTCCCCTGTTCCACTCGGGAGCCATTCGGCGGTTAAATTCGGCGGCCTGGCCACCGAATGAAACCGCCGATCGGTGCGTTTCAAGGGCAAAATTGTATTTTCACCTGCCCTGTTTTTGGTCTCTATAAATACATCCTTATCTCTGGTTCAGAACACAAGTCTTTGATCATAAGAACCCTAGAGAGATATTTAGAGAGACTTGAGAGAGAAAGCTTAAAGATCATATCTTTATCTCTCTAAACCCATTCCCACATGCATAAATCTTCATCTAAGCATCATCTAGGATCATCTAGCATATGCTAATGTATGGGACTTCTTCAACACACATGGTATGATTTGTTGAACACTTTTATCTTACATAATTAGTGTTTCTACTTATCAATGTTATCTCATTTATTACTTGTATGTCATTAGATTAATTTCTACATACATGATTGAGATTATGTGTTGATTGGGTTATTTATGATAGCTAGGATTTTCATGTTTATCTAACATCTAGCTAATTGATCTCATTTGTTGATTGAGATTATTTTTCATAGCTTATTTGATTAGGTCATTATTGCCTAAAAGCTATGCCATGAACATTCTTGTGTGATGTATTGATAACTAGGTTGATAGATTGTCTTTTAATCAACTAGTTAATCCTTTGAATGTTTGTGGGTTTTATGTGATAGCTTTGTATCTAGGATTGGTGATCCTTTACTTAGCTAAAGTTATATGCCATGTCATATAGCTATATGTGATATCTAGGATTGATTATATTGTCATCTTATAATCCTAGGTAAGCATTTAGAGTACCCTAGCTCTTATTGCATTAATTGAATATTCATACATATTCACATAGGGTTGTGCATCTCTTTTGAGAGATTGAAGTCTTGGGGCTAAGTGTGCTTAGGCCTCAAGCAAATTGGACTAGAGCCGCTATAAAAGGCCCGCGTGGTAGATTAGAGGGTGCTCACGCCAAGAGTAGTGTATCAGGGGATATCACTAGGGATTGAACCAAGAGTGGCGGGTGGTAGTGTCCACAGCCTGAGGTTATCTAGGGTGAGGGTCCGAGAATCACTTGAGGGTGTAACCGTCTTTTCATATAGTGGATTTCGAGGTTCGAGTGTGGCGCACTTACCAACCCGTGGTTTTTCCCTGTTGAGGGTTTCCACGTAAACATCAAGTGTCATTTACTATTTCCGCATCTTATTACACTTGTATGTATTTTTGACTTGCTAGGGGTATTTTCGTAAAATTGACTTGCATGCGAAAATTGGGTAATAATTAGATAAAATCTATTCACCCCCCCTCTAGCTTTATATCAAACACACCTCGAGTATTTAATTACTTTCAATTTTCATTCACACCATAGATCAAAGGGTGGATGATTATTTGGCATGAATTTAGGGTTAAGATTATTTGAGAATTAGGGTTAGAGTATAGATCAAAACCTAATCCTGATTAATGCTCACTTGAATAAATAAAATTAATCTTTAGCATAGATCAAAGCAAAGTTTAGATTTTGGTTCTTTATTCCTGTAATTAACGGGTTCTCGATTATTGTTCACACCATAGATCAAAGGGTGAACAGTGATTGGGAATATGTGACTGAATTTTGCTACAAAGTTAATTCCATACATAGAGTACTCATAATTGGGGATCACTAATGACCTAGTGCTTTCTCTCCATTGATCACAACTGAACTTTCTTCCAATTGCTTTCTTTAGTTTTATTTAATTTAGTTTTATTTCAATCAAACAATCAACAATCTTTCTGGTTACTTTTAGTTTAATTAGAATTAAAATTAGTTTTCAATAAGTACTTTACTTTTTCTTGTGGGAACGACCTCTATTTGCTACTGTACTTATCTAAGGATTCATGCACTTGCGAGTGAGTATTTTATAACATAATTTTACACATCAATCCTCTGGATTTTGGGGGTTAGGGTCTCAACTATTATCCCAAAAGACCAAAAAATTACAAGCTTCTTCTTCATCAAGCTCGACCACATATTCCTAGATTGAAACTTATCACAATACCAATTTTAAGTTTATGGGAGACGGTGATGTGGAACAATTTGATATCCTACAATGGTGGAGGGATCGTGAAAAGCACTTCCCAATCTTGGCTATTAAAGCTAAACAAATTCTTGCAACACCAATTTCTACAGTGTCTGTGGAACAAGAATTTAGCGCCGGTGGAAATATTCTGGACGAAAGACATTCACTTTTGAGTCCAGAATCAATTCAAGTCCAAGTTTGTGTTGATGATTGGACCAATGCGCAAAACAGACAACAAGAAATCGATCAAGAAGCACTCTACGATATCTTCGACGATGACCACACTACTGGAACGGAAGGCAGCGATTAGTTACAGTCCTAACTCCCAACTCACTTCATCGAATCGGCAATAAAAGGTAAAAGAATTACGTGATCTTTGATTTCTCTAAACCCCAAGAGGATACGTAGGCAACTTAATTGTGGTACAAATTAAGTGCAAGGCCAATTTAAATTTTATAAAAAAAATAGTATTTTAATTTTGGCTTACCCAATCAACTTTATACACAATTACACATAATTACATGTCTAATAATTTTTTTTTAGTTAGTATATAATATTATAAAAATAAATAAATAAATGGAACCAGAACCGCTAAAACCATAAAACTAGACCGGAACTGGAACCACCTACTAGGCGGTTCCGGTTCCGGTTCCAAGTCCCCGTGGAACCGAAACCGAACAGCGGTCATCTCTACATACGATACAAATTTTAAATGACATAATTATAAATACAAATTCACAAATCAAATCTAGAACCATTAGAATCGACTTAATTCGGTCTAACTTGGTGGCCCCTGCATCGGAGAGTGTCTCTTCAGTATTCGGTCTTCACAACTGTATGGCTTCATGGAATGGATATCTGAGTTAGTTACTTAGTTGTGCCATTAGGTTGCATTACCAAATCAGATAAGTGATGTTGACTTACTTGTGGTGGGATTAGTTTTGTCTTCAAAACGAGTGAGCTGCAAGAGAAAATTGTAGCATATTCACAACACAGGGGCCATAAAGATAATTTGGGAATTGGGATTGGGAGATACGGCAAGGAAGACTATACTATACATACACATTAGCCATGCTGATTGCAAGTGTAGTGCATTCCCATGAAAATTGTCATCAAAGTCAAACAGAGATGAAATGCAGGCAAGTCACTGATTGGAATCATTTCCTATTCTTACAAACGAGTGAAATGATTAATTAATAGAATTTGAAGAGAAGACTTGTGCAAGATACATGACACCTATCCTATGGGCTGTGTGGCCACAAACAGCCAACTTCATGCTATGCACGTTCAACAACAAGAGTCCCACCATTTAGAATTCCAAACAAACAAACAACAAAATCATTAATAACCTTTCACTCCCAAGTCAAACCACAACTCCCACCAGCATCCGATACTTTGATATGGGCAAGTGTATATATATATAGGCAAGTTTCCCACCTAAATGTCTGCTAAACCCAATTGAAAAACATGGCTCGATCACACACCAGATCACCCAGATTGTCTATCAGCAAGTCCGTGGCTCGTGTTCGTGTCCATTCACCAACTCTGCAACAGCAACGCAGGAAAGCCTCTGCTAGTTCTGTTGAAACTGATCAAACAGTTGAGTTCTTGTGCAACGGTGAAGAGATCGATTATGGTGATGAAGGAAGTGGCAAGTTAGAGGGAGGTGGTGGGAACAAGGTGATGGTGGCTGTGGATTCAAGTCTTGATGCTAAAGGGGCTCTTGAATGGGCATTGACTCACACTCTTCAGAATCAGGACACCATTCTTCTTGTTTCTATTGCCAACTCCTCCAAACTAGGTGATTCCCTCTCATTTCATTTCCGATTAGTAAACGTGATTAATTAAAAGTAATGTTTTTTGCAATTTGATGCAGGCAAGGAGTATAATAAGAAACTCAAATTAAGGTCTTATGAGAAACTTCATTCCATGAAAAGTACATGTGAAATGACAAGGCCTGGGGTAAGTCATTTTCCATTTAGATGAATTTCAGACAAGAAACAACTAATTAAGTCTTAATTAGTTTTGTGATGAAATTAATAGGTGCAAGTGGAGTTGGTAATGCTTGAAGGGAAAGAAAAAGAAAAAGGAGCGATGATAGTGGAAGAAGCAAAGAAACAGAAGGTGTCACTGTTAGTACTTGGCCAGAAAAAGAAGAAATCAATATTGTGGAGATTGATGAAGAGGTGGTCAAGCAAAACCACGACTGCAGGCTGCATTGTCAATCATTGCATCCAAAATGCTTCATGCATGACAATTGCTGTTAGGAGAAAGAGCACTCAACTTGGAGGCTACTTGATCACCACTAAACGTCACAAAAAATTTTGGCTTTTGGCTTGATTTCCTTTTTTTCTTACTATTTTCATCTCCTGAGAGAATCAAAATGGGCTTGTCAGATGAAATTTCTGGGGTTCTGAAAAATGAGTTTCTAAAGGAACCTGATGGTGAAATCAATAATATGATTATATAAAGAATGGAGCCAAAAGTATCTCAACCTTTTTTTTTTTTTTGAAACAATTCTGAAATATATTGAGAAACCCATCTTGCATTGTCCACAAATGACTCCTAAAACCAAACCACAAAAGAGCTATGAAATTTTGAACCAACAATTCTTTATATAATCCTATAAATAATCTTACAAATAAACCAATTAATTCATATGACTGTACAAATGATGTATATGAATTATGAAAGCTTTTCTAGGCATTATTAGAGAGGAAGCAGTAGCAATATATCAACATTTTCTTCCTCACATTGCGCCTCTGCCCGCTAAAACCACCCAAGTATGAATCAATTATCAGGTTATCTAGTTTACAAATTTCTAAGTCCAGGATTCTACTTCAATACCTTTTGACGAGGCTCAAAGATATAACCGTTCCTATATGCAAATTGATGAAGCTGATCATACCCTGCAAGCACTCCAGCCCCTGCCACGCCCAGAAGCATATTTGCAGTAACCCCCCGGAACAGCGCTCTGAATCCCTCAAGTTGAATGATCTCATGAAATGCATGCATGGCATTGCGATACTTCATTGGCTGTCCAGATGTAAGCATCATTCTCCGTCGCAGAGTGTCAAAAGGATATGCACAGACCCCCGAGACACTGGTGATGCTCCAACCCAACAGAAAACTAACAAAGAAATTCCCCTGCAAAAAGTAAGTGAACATATCACCTTTGGTGTATTAAGAAAAAGGTTGGAAGATGTAGAGGAACAAAAAACATTTGGTATAGCACCGTACTTCATACATGTTACTTGCAAGTTGCAAAGTAAATTTGGACAAAAAATGATTGCTAAATTTTGTAAAGACCATCTAAAATAGATGTCAGGTCCACATATTATGAGACTGCAGCGGAAAAACAACTGCCTAAACATATACTGAAATTACAATCCCTTCTTGAGGTAAAACTGTGACTACAAATTTAAATCTCTTGAATTAAAAGATACATTCAAGCACACAAATTCTAAGTTCCACGTAAGCTATAGACAGTTACCTCAAAAGGCCCCACTAAAATGATAGGCTTCAGGGTGTCATAGAGCCCAAAATACATGCCTCGGTACAAAGTAATTCCCACGATTGAAACCCCAAATCCCCTGTAAAGGCCTGCCATTCCATCACTTGACAAGGTTTTACTGTACACATCTAGTAGCCCTTTGAACTGACGTTGACCACTGACAGAGGACTCCCTGGCATCAGTGCCTAATCGAGTACGTGCATAATCCAAATGGTAGAGAAATAATGAAGTTGTTGCCCCAGCAGCACTCCCTGAAGCCATGTTCCCAGCAAACCATTTAATATAACCATCTTTCTCTTTTGAACAACCAAAAAGGTTTTTGAAGTAACCTTTGAATGCAAAGTTGAATGCCTATGGACAATCGAACATCTGTTAAATGATAAAATTAGGCAGGAGCACAATATAGATATAAAATGCAATATAAAAAAACTGAATAGAAAGGTAAAGTTCTCAAAAGACAGTGCAGAATAATCT
Source organism: Acer yangbiense (assembly GCA_008009225.1). Lineage (NCBI taxonomy): Eukaryota > Viridiplantae > Streptophyta > Magnoliopsida > Sapindales > Sapindaceae > Acer > Acer yangbiense. Next base: position 26,028,790 of record CM017771.1, read on the forward strand.
TAGTCTCCATTTCATATTAAATTTTCCACATCTCCTAACTTGGTCTCTTTGACAATGATTTAGCATATGATATTTCACAAGGGTCATGTGATCAATCATAAAGCGAATCTCCTCAAATCCCAGCACAAATGTTCCACTATTTTAATGTTTTTTTTTTCCTAAGTTGAAATTACGAATCCTAATGTTACCATACATCACTTAATCAACAGGAAGAAGAAAACAAACATAATATCTACCGTTTTTGATGATCCAAATGTTACCAGTACCATGGAAATTCATAACATATAAAAGAATGATAAATCTGTAATAATACAAGCAAGTGCATACAAAAGATTACTGAGCAAGCTGTGATAAAAGCGATAACAGGCAAAATATCTATACATGTTATAACAGTATAATGGATAACTAATCTCAACTCACTAAAAAATTAGCTATTTGGAGTTGTCTACATAATAAGAGTGAGTATTTTGCAAGTTTATAAACTGTTTACTTCTGCTTAGCAGGTCTGAAGCTGGGATGAAGGAAATGGCAATTATGAACACCGAATTTTGGAATTAAAGCTGGGAAAAAGTTACAATCTAACAAAAAAATCTAGATTGCTCCGCTGTTTTCACTCATGAATACATTGAAAATATGATAAAAATGCCATTGATCACTTATTCAATTATCCCTCTGAATTTAAATAAATCTTTGAAACTCTTCTATCTATGGAGTTTCATGTGCTTTAACTATTTCTGTTTTTAATATGTTCAAGAGGGTTAACAGATTTACATAAGTAGGCTCCTCCTCTGCCCCGTGTTAGGCCCCATGAGAATTTTTCACTACAAAGTATTGCAACTGGTTAAACTCAAAAATGCTTTCTCACCCAAAAGCATTTAAAAAAGAACACACACCATTTGCAAATACTCCATGATCCAAAAAGCTGATATTAAAAAATAAATTTCAGATGCATTACTGATAAATTTAAATTTATACTTAAAACTAAATACCATAGTGCATAAGTATGTTACAGCTGCTTTCAAAAGCATCTTGCCAATCATTTTTTATTATTTTTCCTGATAGTTTTGACATTATTTGACATTATAGTACAAGATGGTAACAGCAACTCATAACCCATTTTCATGTACAGATGTACTAACACAAAATCAGATCAATAAAAGACAGGATATATACCTAGTTAAAAGTAAAAATTAATCAAATGTTCAACGTTCAAATTACATTCACTTCCCGTACGTATTACATGAGAGAATATACAGTTTCCATTGCAACCAGTAGCTCAATAATATGCTCATCATGTTGCATTCCGAACTTGTAAACCAATCAGTATACATAATGTTCTAACATGCACATAAAAGCATCTCTCTAAGACTAGTATCATAGTCACGATATTTTATGTGCACTAGATATCCAGGTGAGCACCATTGTCTTTATAAGTTGGTAAATGCAATTTGAGTATCCAGTAATGACTGTAATCAAATGGAGATGATGATATGTTGTTTATGATATGAAGAATGTGTTTATTACGAGGCAGTTAAGCAAACAAAGTCACTAGCAAAAAGCTTGTGCACAGATTAATTCAATAGCTGTTCACAATTAAGTGGATTTTAAAAATTAATTTTTAATACATTACTGTAGTTCTGGGAAGTCTTCATAAGTGTATGAAGAACCTCTTCAAAGTTCAATAGATAAAAGTTTGCTGGTAAAAAGGGAAGAAGAAAGACATAATTGTCACCAAACTTATTTGAGTGACAAAGAATGTTTTTCTCGTAATGCCACCCAAAAGTTGCATACTGTGCACATTATGTCACCATATGTTAGCGACAGCACCATTTGCACTGACATGACCAGAAATGTTTTAAGTTAATGTGTTAATGAAATTAATAAGACTAATTCAACCAAAAGATACCTATGACTCTATGAGGACCAAATCATTTTAATGTTCATTGTTCTGCACTCAAGTTTCAAATAAAATCCCTGCTCATTTTTACAACATATATTTAAAACTCAACCAATTAAAAATCACTCATAAAACAATGAAACAAACATAATTGCAGTACATGAAGAAAGAAATGCATGCTCTTCTAGAAATAAAGAATATCCGACATTATTTTAACAATTCAGCCAAATGTTTTTTCATCACCCATCTCTATGATAAAAAGAAGACATAGTTACAAAAAAATAGTGTTAAAGACATTTAAAGGAAAGTCAATACTATTAAAGAATAATACGATCAAACAAGACAGATATAAATGAATGAATAATACCTGTGTAGGAAAATATCTTATGACATTAGCCTGGTTACCTCTCCAAAAAGACAACAGACCTTCTTCTCTCAAGACCCTCTTAAAGCAATCACCAACTCCTATATAAGGTCTCTTGAGCTGTCCTCTTTTAATCATCTCTCCTTGATTTTGCAACAAAAGCTTCACCCTCTCAATTGGTGCCGCTGCACTTTTTGCCATTAATGCCGCCGCCCCTCCCATCACAAAATCGGCATAAAATTTCTCTGATGTTTTACCCATTTCCATTTACTCTCTTTGTTACCTGAAGATGAAATAACTCTTACAATTCAAAAGGGAGGCAAGAGCATATGGCAAATACTAAGATAGTGATTTCCCCAAAACTCTAAAGCAAGAATACCAAGTGGGTCCTTATGTTAGAATCTTAAATCCCATTAACTTACAAATATTTTCATACAAAAAACAATTACTACATCAAAAAAGAAAGAAATTCAATTTTCTAAAAGGCAACAATATATAGAACTGGCAATATGATGCAATTGTCATGGATACATCAAACCACAAAAAGCATTTCTACCGAAGATGTAATTGTTCAACTATACTTCACAAACTTGACTTGAATATTTACTAAGGCCTTTATCTTAATCAAAAGTATCCATATTTAGCTTGAAATTGAAAAATAATACCTGTAGCATTGTGAAATTGTGATCAAATCACACTCATACTATCTTTACAGTCATAACCATAACCATTTCACATGTATTTCTTTCCAAAAATATAAAGAAAAATCTTCTTTTTATAAAGTGTCCTGAAGAGTATGCCACCAAAGCTACATTACCCACAAACTGAATGCTCAAACAACCAAGCTATAAAATTGCTAATACATTTATTATTCATAAGCCCAATTCCAACTCATAAAAGATTTCCCACATTCAAATGACTCAACACGGCTTGTTAAGAGTTAAGACAGTGAACACAAAATAGAACTTTCATTAGAACTACACATTATAATCAAGCCATTTCCAATCAACTTTATATTTTCCAAAAAAATCTCCATAAAACAAATCTCTATATTTATAATTGTCTTCGCCTTCATAAACAGTAAGGTGAAGGAAAATTAGAATCTATTAAGTAGTAGCATCAAGCTCAGTTTACTGCAATTTATTAAAATTTCATCTCAAAAACAATAATAATAATAAAAAACAACAACTCAAGATTAAAAAGATTTAGATTTGGTATACATTTTTCACTTAACAAACAAAATGCGTATTAAAATTAAATACTCATCAACAGCCATGAAATACAAAATCAAGACACTAAATAGAAATAGAAAAGAAACGATAATCAAATAAATCATAAGAGTTGAAAACCTGCAGTTGGTAAATTTCAGGATTTGAGCGGCAAATGTTCAATGATAAGATGGAAGACGAAGCGAGAGAGAAAGAAAGAGGCTGACGGATTCCATGGAATTGGCAATTTGAAAGGCAGGAGTTTGTTCTGGGAAAACGATAAAGACAGAAGTATCTTACGTGGCTTCCACAATATTTGTGGGAGAAATAATCAATTTGTCCCCTCTAGTTTTTACTATTCTCCAATTTCCCCCTATTGTTTCAATATTGGGGGAAATCCCCCTGTAAATTTCTAAATAGGGAAACTTACACAAACATACCCCGACTTTTACACATATATGAGGCATAATCCAATTATGCAAAAACTACAAGAACATACCCTTGACTTAGGGGTTGACGGTTGAATCTAACGGTGATATAAACTTTATCTTAAAAGTACAAAAATACCCTTCAACTAATATTTTAAAATAAATAAAAAATCAACGGATCTCTATGATCATCTAATGGACAGATTTGGTTTATCAAAAAGAAAAAAAAAAAAAAAAAATTGGTTTAGTTAATCATAATAATAATTATTTTAAAAAAGTCACCAAATCTCCTATCATCCATTCCAACAGAGATTTGGTTAAAAATAAGAATTCTTAAAAAAAAAAAAAACACCAGAAAATGAGATCTAGTTCAACTTGGATGATCTCTTTTCATCAGATTTTCTATTATCAGTTCGAAATGACAATAAATATATCAGGACGAAGAATGTGGACCACTAGATTTACATACTTTGACTCAAAGTGTATGCACTTGTCAAAACTTCTCCATAATCTGTGGTCTACATTCTTCGTCCTGATATATTTATTGTCAGTTCGAACTGATAATAGAAAAACTGCTCATTTCATCTCCCAAAAAAATATAAAAAAATTTAATTCAATCTCTCCAACTCAAAGATAATACCAAAATAAATATTAAACAGGAAAAAAAACTCAAAAGAGATTGAGACTCCATTGAAGAGAACTCTTCAACCCACCAAACCCTCACTGTCATCGCCACCGCCCATCCCTCATGCACTGCTACTGCAGTCTTCTTCGCATTTATCTCCATCTTCCATTCCCACCATGGTAAGATCATCTACTCAATATTTGCATGAGATTTGGTTCAATTTCGTACAACCAAATTGATCCCCTCTATATTTTGAAGGAAATGAACATATCTAGCGCTGAAAAGAGATCATAGAAATTTTTTATTTTTTTTATTTTTTAATTAATTAGTTAATGACAATACTACCCTTCAATGGTTAACACCACCGTTAACTTTAATGATCAACATGAAACTCAAGGCTATTTTTCCATAATTTTGGCAAACCTAGATTATGCTTCATGTATGTGTTAAAGTCGAGGTATATTTGTGTAATTTTCCTATTTAAATATTCTCCATTCTTCCTTGCCGTTAATAAAAACTCCAAAATACTCCTACTGTTAAGAATTATATTAAAGGCACAATGGCAAATACCCACTCAAAGCCAAAACCCTAGCCGTCGTCGCCACCACTACAACACCAAACCCTAGCCACCACTGAAATCACACCAACCACTACCCTCACGAGCGTTGATCCCCTTCCAATCGAGGAGATCAACGCTCAATCTACTTCCAACCATCACTCGATCTACTTTTGGCCGCCGCTCAATTCTTTCTTTCTTTCTTTCTTTCTTTCCATCTTACTTTCTATCTCTTCACATTTGATATAACCATTATCTTTCTACCTTAGCAAATGACTTCACACATAGAACCAATTTCACGTTTTATTACTCAACATGCATATTACAATGAGTTCAAGTGTGCTAAATAACCCCTCCTAACAAAAAAAAAATGCTCTGTTAGGTGACACCTATCCCTTGGTAAAATTGTTTTTAGTTAACAGTTTTACTTATTACAAATGAGTCTCTAACATTTACCCTCCCCTATCAAACCCAAGTACATTTTGTAAACTTGTAATCAAACAAACAGAATAAGAATACAGCACCAATATCAATAATATTACAAACACAAAACTACAAACTTGTTGGTAATATCATTTTGTATTGGAGGTAGCTTCAGACTGAGCAATAAAATCTAGGAACCTTACCTTTAGATCATAGTAGTCTTCCCATGTGGCATCATCCACAGAATGATATTTCTATTGCACCAATACATCCATACCATAAGAGCTACCTCTCTTAACAAGCTTCCTTTCCAAAATGGCCAAATGATCCTCTTTAACACTTCCATCATCAGTTATGAGAGGCAAAGCCAAAGTAGGAGAAACTTGCTCACCTAAGTGTTTCTTCAAACATGATATATGGAAGACAGGATGAATTCAACACCCTTCAAGCAACTTAAGCTTATAAGCAACATGCCCCAATATCTCAAGAATCATATAAGGACCATAATACTTGGGTAACAATTTGTGATAAGAGTGTGCAGCTAGAGAATTTAATCAATAGGGAACAAGCTTCAAATAAACCTTATCACCAACCTGAAATTCCTTCTCCCTCCTATGCTTATCAGCCTGCCCATTCATTTTGTTTTGAGCCATCAACAAATTGGATCTTAATAAGTTAAGCATCTAATCCCTTATAACCAAACTCCTATCAACACTATCAAACCTTGTGGTTCTTGGTTCATTAGGTGTACGTGACAGTAAAAGGTGGTTGTCCACAAACTACTTCAAAAGGGGTAATCTTGGTAGAAGTATGGAATGAAGTATTATAACTAAATTCAGCCCATTATAGTATTAAAACACCCAATTTCATCTGATTCATTGGTATTTGTTTAAACTAGGTCTTGGATGTTATAATACTACTTTGAAATCATTGATTGCATTTTATTTTAAATGTAAAAAAGTTGAGAATTGCTTTGTTTTTGGGTAGAGTAGTTCAAGATTTTGTGTTTGTAATGAAATATGAAAATGATATGCGATGGAATTGGTTTGTGTATAAGAGCATCTCTAAGGAGGCTCCCTAAAACCACTTCTTAGCTAAAATAGCTAGTTGGGATGGTTTTAAAGCACTCCAATGGGCTCTCTAAATGACTCCTTATTTTAGAGAACCACCAAGAGACTCTCTAAATATATGGAGCCATTTCAAGCTCCATATCTTCTCTTTCTTATTATTATTTTTTTTAATATTTTCAAGCTAATTTTGTTATTGAAAAAATAATATCAATTTTGTATTATTATTTGTTAAAAAGTTTGAAGGTTGTAGGCAATTGTCAATTGAACAGTGATGGCAATTTTCAATTTTTAATATTGATGGTTTGACAACGATATAAATTTTAATAGGTTGTTGCAAAAAATTTTAAGCCATTGACAACGGCAATGTTTGTTTGTTTTAACGCAATGGTAATGGACTATTGCAAAAATTTTAAAGCCATTGACAAATGGTTGACAACGGTAAACAATAAATTTAAGGGCAAATTACACTGAACCCCTTGAGGTTTAGCCTCAAGACACTTAAATGGAAAAGTTTGGATATTATACACAAACATCCCAATACTTAACGGTGGTTAAGTGTTCCGTTGATTTGACCAACATTGACTTTGAAAATGTCAAAAATACCCTTGGAAATGAATTAAAAAAACATATTGTGGCTGTGCATAGTGAGGTAGGAGTCCTCCTCCATTGGTTTGAGACTCAAACCGGTGGGCGGTGGCGAGACACCCACTTCTTTGGATGGCAACATCAAATTCCAACCAACAAATAAAAAAACTTCAATTATTTTTCCTAATCCAAAACCCAATTCAAGATTAACACTCACAAGTCACAACATCAAAAGTCATTCAAATCAAAACCTAAATCCCACAACATCAAACTCAAAAATTTCAGGTTGTGATTGTCATTCCCCATCGATGGTGACTGGTGACAGATGCGAGAGAGGTTGGAGATCCAAATTGAAGATCCAAATTCACACCCATTATAGAAGACCTCAAACACATCAAACCCATCTCAAATCCACTGAAACCCTTCTCAAAACTACCAAGAATACCACAAACCATCATCCAAGACTGAAAGTGAAAGCGAGAAAAAGAGAGCGAGCGAGTTGACTCGGTTTACTCGGTGAGTTAGAGATGGAGAGCGAGCCGACTCGGGTTTTGTTGGCAGTGAGCGAATCGACGATCAGAGGGTACCTGCATGCGTCGATAAGCAGCAGAGGAGCTTTCGAGTGGACTATACAGAAGATCGTTCGCTCTAACACTTCTGGTTTCAGACTTCACTTCCTCCATGTCCAAGTCCCCAACGAAAACGGTTCTCTCACTCTCTCTTATACGTCTTGTAGTGCAATTTTCCCTATCAAAAATACTATATTGCCCTCACATCGTTAGTTGTTAATGGATCTCTGTTAAGTCTCAGGGATTTCCTTGTAGAATAACCATATTTCACCATCTAGGTGCAACTAGGTCAAACCTCAAGGGGTTCAGTGTAATTTGCCCTAAATTTAAAACCATTGCAATATTTATTTATTTATTTTGTACATGTTTGAAACGGTAATTTTTGTTTTTTTTTTTCTTTCTAAATAGTGATGGTTTTTGTGTTTTTTTTAATTTGTCATTTGTTACTTGATTTTGTGTTTTTGTTTTTTGTTTTTTTTTTTTTTTAATTTCAATAGTTATGAATTCTAAATATGATTCGTATACAAATCTTCTCCGTTGAGAGGTAGAAATTGACGATCATGTATTTACGAATCATTATCCTAGCCAATCCACATTACCATCTCAAATTCCTGCTCAAACTGAATCCACAAGCAAGAAAGGTCAACGATCCCGCAACTTTTCAGTCGAAAAAGATTGTCTTCTCATATCTACATGGCTTAACATCAGTACTAATCCGGTACAAGGTAATGATCAAAAATCTATGATGTATTGGCAAATAATATGTAATTACTTTCATCAACACAAGCTCTTTGAATCTAAACGCACTGCCAATTCACTAATGCACCGTTGGTCGACAACTCAACTCTTAATGAATAAGTTTTGTGGATACTATGCTCAAATTGATGCAAGACGATAAAGTGGTGTCAACGAGCAAGACAAGGTATTAATATTAGTATTCAATTTTTATTCACCTTTATTTTTAATTTATACTAATTCAGTGATTTTTATATTTATTTATTTATTTTCTTATTATTTTCAGATTTTTCAAGCAAAGGCATTGTACCAAGGTCAACCATTTCAATTGTTACATCGTTGGCATGAATTGTAGCACCATCCAAAATGGATGATGGATGGTTCAAAGAAAAAGTCAAAAACAAGAAAGAATTCTAGTCCTTCAACTTCTTCTCCTTGTACTCCAACTTCAATAAATTTAGGAGAGGATGATGTGTCGAATGAAACATTTGTCGACTTTGAAAGACCAATAGGCAGAAAAGCAGTAAAGAACCAACAGAAAAAAGGAAAAGAAACAAATTCAATCACACTTGCAACATTACTTTTAGAAGAATATCGAGAATAGAAAAAAGAAATGGACCGTAAGAAAATGGAACTCTATGAAAAAACATTTGCTCAAGAACAAGAAAAGCTTATTCTTGAGCAATACAAAATTTCATTTGAAAGCACAAAAGGAAGAAGAGAGAATAATGTCTATTGACTCTACTAATATGCTTTCATTTAAAGCACAATATTACGAGAGCCTCCAGAAGCAAATCCTTGCGAAAAGAGTTAATAGTAGTTCTAAATAGTTTCCAAAAGTAAATGCAATCATGTAATACAATCATGTAATGCGATTATGTAATGGAATTGAAGTAGTAGTTTTTTTTTACTCTCCAAATTTTTGCCACAAGTGCTCAACAAGATTTGCTTGAAATTGAGAATGAGTTTGTCTATCTCTAATTTGATGATGAGTTTGAATAAACTCATATAGTTCAGGTGTACGCTCATGTGACATAGATACATGTTGATTTTCTTCAATCATATCATAGTTGAAGTCAAGCTGGCCAACTTCTCTATCATCCTCAACGACCATGTTATGCATTATTATGCATGCCTTCATAATATCACTAAGTGTTTCTTGATCCCAAAAAACAAGTCAATCCACGCACAATCGTAAAACGTGACTGAAGCACCCCAAATGCCCGCTCAACATCTTTCCTTGCAGACTCTTGAGATTCAGCAAAATGTTTATTCTTATTTCCTTTTGGAGATGGAATTGTTTTTACAAATGTTGACCACAAGGGATATATGCCATCAGCTAAATAATATCCCCATGTAAATCCATGAACTTTAATTCAATAATTGATAAGAGGAGCACGTCCTTCAGCAAGATCATTAAAGAGCGTAGATCTCTCCAGCACATTGATGTCATTAAGAGATCCTGGTAATCCAAAAAATGCATGCCATATCCAAAGATCATATGAAGCCATAGCTTCCAAAATAATTGTTGGTTCATGGATGTGACCAAAATACATACCTTGCCATGCAACGGGCAGAGCCGGTCCTGAAGGGGTGCACCGAGTGCAACCGCCCTGGGCCCCAAAATATTTTCATTAAAATCCATGCAATTTGTGAATTGTTATGGGCCCAATTCATTTTTTAAAATTATAGATATATAAAAAATTAAAAAATTATGACTCTGTGATATAAAAAATTAAAAAGTAGTATGTGTAGTCTGTGAATTATGAGCCCACTTCATTAAAGTCTTATGAGTTTACTTGACTTTTAAAAAGTAGAAAGAAATATATTTTATTAATTGTGCTGACAATCTTAGCCACCAGCACCACTCCACAAGTACACCATGACACCACTCTAGCTGTTTTTCCTTAACTGCTAAGATTTTGCTTTGCTAAAAAAAAATAAATCATTTTTAATACATAATTTATTAGAAAAAATTCAAAAAAAGATTTTCTATTTTCTCTCATTACTAAGTCTGACACTCAGAATGCCTGAGATATATTGTTTCACAAAAAAAAAAAAAAAAAGTTTACTCACTTCTCTCATTCTCTCATCCTTCGAAGCTCTCTCTGAGATATGTTGGAAAAGATTGAATTTGAAAATAGTATTGATGATTTTGCTTCTCAAAATGCTAGAAGAAGACATTTTCAATGATGTTTAATTTGTTGTTATTTTGTTTTGCAAGAGTACATTCAATTTCAACTTGGGTGTAGCCTCCTGTTCTGACTTGGGAGTTGTTATCAGTGATATTTTGGGTTGGCTTTCTAAGCTCCCTATCTCTATTTGTTTTGCTTATAGGAGGAGGAATAATGTGGCTCATACACTTGCTAAATGCTAAGCTAGCCTTACTTTATGTAATTATGTAGATGACCAACATGCACTTTCTAAATGCTAAGCTAGCCTTACTTTATGTAATTATGTAGATTACCAACACTGGATTGAGGATTTTCCTCCGGCTGTGGAGTCATTGATTATGGGTGACTGCCAAATTTGGTTTGTTTACTTGCTTTTTGTATAAAATAAAAAATAAAAAAAAATTATGAATAAAGGGACCCTTTTCAGAATTTTCGCCCCGGGCCTCCAATACGTCAGGACTGGCCCTGGCAATGGGACAATTCTTCCATTTCCAATGCATACAGTTAATACTCCCCAACATTCCAGGAAAGCCCCGACAATTATTAAACTCTAGCAATCTAGTAATATCATCATTATTTGATGATCTCAAATACTCATCCTCAAACACTGCAATAATTGCTTTCACAAATTTTTTAAGACTCTCTATGACAGTGCTTTCACCAATCCGCACGTACTCATCGACATAATCAGTAGGTACCCCATAAGCAAGCATCCTAAATACAGCTGAAATTTTCTAAAGCGATGACAAACCAACAACTCCACAAGCATCCCTTCTTTGGACAAAGTATGGATCATAAGCTTCCACACCATGTTGAATGCGGAAAAAAAGTGGGCGATTCATTCAAAACCACCTCCGAAATAAACGAGGAGAAAATGTTGGTGTTTCGGCAAAATAATCACGATAAAGTCTATCATTACTTGCAACTCTATCACGTTGAATAACAGCGTGACCTGAAATGTAACCACGACGTTTTGAAGTTCGACCCTCGTTCACCATTTCTTCTTCTTCTTCAATGATTATTATTGCTAACAATTGAAATTCATCGTCAGAATCGTCATCGAAAAGCATATTGGCTAACTGATTACGTGCCATAACTATTGATAATATAAGTTCTTGATAAATAAAGTTTATGTGAATGAAAATGAGAAATGAGGTGATCTTATTTATAAAGGTTGAAATATGACCGTTGGAATATAGCCGTTAGAATATACTATTTTATATTTAAAATACAATTTAAAACAAAATAAATTTATTTATATTTTAAATTTTAAAAATATTAATATATTAATGACTAGCTAGAGTAACCTCATGAAAAGTTGCTAGCTAAAATAGCGAAAATTTAGAGAGCATGGTTGGAGATGCTCTAAGACTCTCATGAATTTGCACTTTAATCTTCATTCATTTCGTTGTTGTAATTCAAAAGAGTGAAATTGGTTTTGATTTATTTTTAATTAGATTAATTTGTACTCATTGGTCATTTTGTTAAGGGATACATTTGTAATATATATTTTTTAATAGAATATATGAGATCCCTTGGTGGAGGGACGTCTGGTTTCGATATATCCCTTATTCTCGTTCATTCCTAACTTGGTGTCTTCTGCTTATTAGACTTCCCACCGAAGATTGTTTGTGCAGATCCGGTTTTCAATTAGCTTACAGGTGTGGTGTTTGTGGTGCTAGTTCGGAGACGGTGGATCATCTTTTTTTGAAGTGCCCTTTTGCTGCTGCTCTTTAGGAGGCGGTTTTCTCCATATTTTAGAGACGTGTATCCGCTGACACTTGGGGCTCTTTTTTCTATCAGGCCATGTCTGTTTCTTTCAGTGATTAGATTAGGATTTTGTGGAAAGCTGCTATTTATGTGGTGGTTTGAAGTGTGTGGTATTCCCGTAACTAGTGGATTTTTGATGGGAAATCTGTTGATTTCAGGGGTGCTTTATCTTTTGTTTGGCACTCTGTATATGATACGAACCGATTGGGGATCGGCTGTATGCATAACTGTGTTGATGATTTGCTAATTCTTCGTCGGTTTGGTCTCAATGGTCGTCCTAGTAAGGCGCCAGTTTTCAAGAGTGTGGTCTGGTCGCCCTCGGCCCCGGGGTGGATCAAGGTTAACATGGATGGTGCTGCTTTAGGTTCACCAGGTGTGGGGGGTTGTGGGGGCATTTTTCGGACTTGTAGATCTTTTGTTAAGGCTTGTTTTACGGTTCCCCTCGGTCAGGTTTTTGCTTTTAAGACTGAACTCCTTGTGGCTTTTTTAACCATCAATTATGAGTGGAAATTTGGTTGGCATAGGATCTGGCTCAAGAGTGACTCTTCTTATGTTGTTCAACTTCTTTCTGATAGGTCTGATCAGGTTACCTGGCATGTTCGTCAAGTTTGGCAGCGTTGCATTTATCAGATCTTGCATATGGAGTTCCAAGTTTCTCATATTTTCAGGGAAGGTAATCAGATGACGGATGCTCTCTCTCTAAGCACGCCTTGGGTATTCCTTCTGATGCCTGGTGGTCCTCCACTCCCTCGTTTTGTTCTTTGTTAGTTGGTAATGACTGTATGGGTAGAGAATCTTTCAGGTTTTCCTAGCTTTATTTTTCTTGTTTGGCCTACGTGCCTCTGGGTTTTTTAGGGCTGCGTCCTCTGTTTTGTGATGTTTTGTGATTACTTTTGTTACTATTTTCTTTATTTATATATTTATGGATATTGCCTAGGGGTGTTTTCAGCATATGATCGCTTGTAATGCATTTTCCCCTTAGATCAGTCCAATTTCATAATATATATATAAAAATCATATTTTTGGATGACCCTACCCTAGGTACAATTCAGACTCAATAAATGTTAAGGATAAAAAATAGAAAATATAGAAAATATAAAAAATAAAAACACCCTAAATTTTAACTGGAAAGACCAAATGATTGAGGGACCGGTATATAAATATGAATATCCATCCACTTAAAAAAATAATAATAATAAAAATAAAAATAAAAAAAAATAAAAAAAACTAGGACAGGGGTGCAAAACACATGGACCTGACCCGACCTTCCTGACCCGGTGTTTGGGTGTTCGATTCAGGTGTTTGATGGATCGGGTCATGTTTGGTTTATACTTTTTGAAAAACTGATTATGATCGGGTCATATTTGGTTTTTGTTTATGAAAACCGAACAAAAACTAAATATTTTCTTTATTTATATATTTCTGGATACTACCTATGGATGTTTTCAACATATGATCGCTTGTAATGTTTTTTCCCCTTAAATCAGTCCAATTTCATAAAAAATAAAAAAAGAATATATGTGTGTAAATCATATTTTTGGATGACGATACCCTAGGTACAATTCAGACTCAATAAATGTTAAGGATAAAAAAAAAAAGCCTAAATTTTAATCAAAAAAACCAAATGATTGAGGGACCGGTATATGAATATGAATATCCATCCACTTGAAAGGAAAAAAAAAAAAAAAACTAGGACAGGGGCGCAACCACATGGACCCGACCCGACCTTCCTAACCTGATATTTGGGTGTTCGATTCAGGTGTTTGATGGATCGGGTCATGTTCGGTTTATACTTTTTGAAAAACCAATTGTGATCGGGTCATATTTGGAAGTTTATGAAAACCGAACTCGACCCGCACCCGTAATATATATATGCTTTTGATTCCAAAAACATAGCAGTCGTCCGACGCTCTTCCTTTCGCCGTTCAGTCCACGACCTTCACCGCCACATTTCTCTCTAATAAGTTTTGATTTGCTGCCATTATCAATCCAAATCCGACCTAGTTTCTTTATGTTTCTTATTCGTTTATTCTTCATTTGGTTGTGACCTAGATTTCAATATTGTTCATATGAGTCGAGGATTTGTACTACTTTTAGGGTTTATTTTTTGTTGTTGTCTTATGATTTTGTTTTACAACTTTTTTCGTGTTGATTAAAATTCATATGATTGTTTTGGGTTCGAGATCACAAGCAGAAAGAAAAGTGGATTTTGTTTAGCGTATGGTGATAAGAGGATCAATTCGTCTTAATTTGCTTGTTGCCATTGAAGTCTGAAGATGCTTTCTTCTTGTATCAGGAGGTAAGAGACAACCTACATGTATTCCTTTGATTATGCTGTGTGATTATGTCAATTTCACATAAAATACTTTTTTTTTTTTTTTAAATACTTACACATAAATGTGGACTACATTTTCAGTGGCTTAATATAAAATGAGATGCAGAGACTTTAAATATAACTAATGCTTATTCACCATTCAATGTCCTAGGGTAGGTATAAGTGAGGTGGGAAAATTTATAGGTACTTGGATACAAAGTTTTGAACGATCAAATTTCTTTGAAGTCCATTTAGTTGCGTGATGTAGTTCAAGATCCTCTTTTAGCATTCCGTAGGGTGCATTTCCTACCACCAACCGATTTAATGCTTACTAATTAGTCGGTAATTGAAAATTTCTTATACAAAATTAGTCAGTAATTGATCCACGATAAGTGTCAACAAGCAGGATAAATGGTTCTTGATCAATTTCTCAAGAACCGGAATGTGACCATTGATATGAAAACATATTTTTACTGTTGGATATTGTAAATATATATATATTCCAAGGTAACTAGCAGTCCCTGGGTAAGTAATTGAGTTGAGTGAAAAACACCTATAGATAGCAAAGAACTTTTTATAAAGAATAGAAATGTCCCCTTCCATACTTCTACATGTCCTCCCATAATTCTTGATGTCTATTACATGCACTAATTGAATTATCAACGTCCTTCTGTAAGATGACTCATTTGGTTTCAACTCCAAAATTGCTGCATAATTGATAGAATAGGAATAGAGTTTATAGAAACCTAAGATAAATTTCGTTTGAACATTTATCTGTAGAACAAGTTATATCCGTTCCTACTGAATGTTCTGTTGGAATGTTTTTTACTCTCTTCTGGGTTTTCTGATAATTATTTTGCCTCAATGGAATCTTGTGCTTACTGTTAATAGTTGTACCCATTTTATTTATAATTATGTTAGATTGACCAACTCAATTTTTTCCTCTCTCATAAACAGCCTCAGGAAGTAAGTTGATGGCAAGCAAAACGGCAAGTTTTGTGGTGAAAGCGATTGGGCAGTACTAGTATCCATGGAGAGAGAAGTTAACGAAATACAAAGATGAATTATCCAAGGGTGCCTGGGGATACTGGCACCTAGGAGCATGGAAGCCACTAGGCATAAGTGGTCATCGTAGAGCTAGACTCCGCAAGGAAGTTCTCATGGCAAGGGAAGAAGATTGGTCGTATGATCCTGAGAGGAAAGAGATGAAAACCAGGAGGAAGGGGCACAAGGTGGATAGAATAGCTGCAAAGAAACGGGAAAATACTGCCAAGTTGATGGAGAAAATGCCGGAAATGCTGTTGGATTACAAGAAGCGCAAGTGGGAAAAGAAGATGAAGGAAGAGGAAAAAGCAAAAGACAAGTAATTTCAGTTGTTGGTATTTGCTACATTTTGGTGAGTGAATTTGGCATAATTTAGTTGAGACAATTTCCGGCAATTTCGAGCTCCTCGTTATCTTCATGCTTTTTACTCTCTATATGAGGATTACTTGTTTATATATGAAATAATCAATGCAACAATCAAGCTTTTTTTTCAAGTGTGGGAGTAGAGTTGTCCATGTTGTCACACAAAAGAATTTTGAGGTAATATGTAAGTATGTAGAGAGAGCTACATAAAAAATTTATAACAATGTCATGGTTCAAACACACCCACAATAAAAAGCTGTTTTTTCATTGAATTTTGTGTTTTTAGGTTTGTGATGGCTGATGGGTGACTATCAACTATTGATTATACTAATATTTGTATTTTTAAATTATAATTGGGTGTGTAAATCAATATCAAAAATCATGAGAACATGATAAATTATTTGGGTTCGATTTCAGTACCGCAGCCCACGCCACACGTAGTTTAATGGTTGAGCAAATAACACAATACTCATCTCTCGTTATGGTTAGACCATGTTGACTATTAACTTTAACATTTAAAAGGGTAATATCATTATCATACTTTTAATTTAACAAAATTATAAATTAATAAATAAATAAGAATCTAGTTATAGTGTATCAAAAAGAAAAAAAAAATTCCTCTCATGATGTTTTATCAATATTAAAAAATAAGGTGTTGATATTGATTTACACACTCAATTATAATTTGAAAATACAAATATTACTATAAGTATCCAATCTAATTCTGATAGTAACTTTATTTATGTTTTTTATTGGTAAACCCAATTAAATTATAAATAGACCCAATTTGACTATACCATATTAATCCAATTGCAAGTATATATCTAATCCAATTAATTATCTGTTTACAATTCACTGACAGCTCTTGCATTTGTTGGCATACTCCTGTGCATCAACAAACCCCATAGGCCAGTAGAAGCCTTGTCGTAGAACATTATGGGCCAAGTTTCTACCCCATGTATGATTTTCGCAATTTCCTACATGGATGCTTTGAAGTATGCCTGTTATTTCTACTAGGCTTATACAACGCTAAAGTATTCACGAAAATCCTCTTCGATAGAGTTCTCTTCCGAAGATGGTGTATATCGTGGCATGATGTTTGATATGCTTGGCTTCCAGTGGGTCTTCTGGTAAGGTGTTACTATCAAGATATCTCCAGATGAGCGTCATCCAGGTATCCTCTCTTATGTCCAATTCACCTACTTCCAATTCTTCTTCCCAACCTTCTGTGCTTTGTCAAATGAGGTGTGCCACTTAAACGGATTTTGGGTATATTTGTTTGGTTACATTGGCGAATTTGGAGAGAGCGTCTGCCTTTTTGTTTTCTTCTTGAGGAATTTGAGTGATCTCGAAACTTCTGAAGCATTGCAACATTCTTTTAGCAATTGGTGGTATCTTCTTTGGCCTACCGGACAGCTCGATTGTCCATTTTGTTAATCTACCGGACATTTTAGGTTTTTGCAGTATCTGTTTTAGAGGGTAACTGGTATACACGCCGATCTTGTGAGCTTGGAAATACGGACAGAGCTTTCTAGCCGCGACCACTAGTGTTAATGCCATTTTCTCGACTGAAGGGTATCTGGTCTCAACGGGTAGCAAAGCCTTGTTGGTGTAGTAGATCGAGCATTGCATCCCTTTATCTAATCTCATAAGTGTTGAGCTGGTGCCGACATCAGTCACTGATAGGTATAAGTACGAGGTCTCTCCTAGCTGTGGTTTGGACAGTAAAGGATCTCGCCCTAGGTAGTCCTTCAATTGATGGAAGGCTTTTTTGCACTGCTCATCCCATTTCACTGCTGCTCCTTTTTTCAAAGCTTTAAAGAAGGGAAAAGATTTATCTATTGATTTCGAGATGAATCTGTTAAGCGATGCTAGGCAACGAGTCAGTCGTTGGAATTCTTTGAGTGTTTCCGGAGCTTTCATTTTTCTTATCGCAGAGATTTTCTCGGGGTTCGCTTTTATTCCCCTTTGATGCACCTGGACACCCAAACTCTTCCCTGGGGCACCCCAAACATGCATTTAGCTGGGTCTAACCTCATCTAATATCTTTGCAGCACATCGAAGGTTTCCCGCAAATCATGGACATGGTCACTGGCCCTTCTGCTCTTGGTCAGCATGTTATCTACGTATACCTCCATTATTTTCCCGATCTGTTTGGCGAACATCTTGTTGACCAAATACTGGTACATGGCACTTGTGTTTTTCAGTCTAAAGGGCATAACGATGTAACAATACAGCTATTGGTCTGTAGTGAATGATGTCTTTTCTTCATCCGAACCATGTATCTTGATCTAGTTGTACTCGGAGTATGCATCCATAAAACTGAGGAGCTCTTGACCAGCGGTGGCGTCTACTAACTGGTCGATCTAAGGAAGTGGAAAACTATCATTCATGCATGCTTTATTGAGATCGGTGAAATCTACACACATCTGCCATTGTTTATTCTTCTTTTTGACCATTACAACATTGACAACCATGTGGGGTACTTTACTTCACGGATGAAACCCGCTGCTAGCAATTTTGACACTTCTCCTTTGATTGTTGCACTCATTTCCGCGTTAAAGCTTCTCCATTTTTGAATCATGGGTTTATGCTTCTCGTTCACTGCTAGATAGTGCGAGATAATATGCATATCAATTCCTGGCATGTCGTCGTGACTCCAGGCCAATATATCTCTGTATTCCTGTAACAGCACTATCAAATCATTTTTGATTTGGGTTGCTAGCTGTGTGCCTATCCTGACCGTTCTAGCTGGTTGCGAAAGGTCCAATATTATCTCTTCAACTTGTTCTTCACTACTGTCCTCTTTGGGGGCTTCATTGGGGTCAAATTCAAATTGGCTTAGGGCTTCTTCACTCTTTCGGTTCTTCATTTGCTCCTTCTTCTTGGGATCTCTAAGGAACCTTGGAGATCTATCGTCCCTTTGGGAGGCAGATGACAAGTGATAGTCACCGTTTAGATTTTTGTCCATCTTTTGGTGTTGACCGCAAGGTCAAAGGTTTGCCCCCTTCTTCTAGCGCCAATTGTTGACATCGATTTTTGGTCAATCTAGTCAGCAACGACATGTAAGCCGATCGACACTTGGATCAACCTACGAGGTGTGTCTAGGACACCTCACTGATACGTGTGTGAATTAACCAGTATGTAATAGATAAAAGATAAGTGTAAAAACAATAAGGGACACAAAGATTTGTACATGTAAAACCTTAAAGCAGGGAAAAAACCACAATCTTCGTAACGAAAGAGAAAGGGAAAATATTTACTATGTAAGAATGATTACAATAAGCGATGCTATGCTTATGGTGCCTCTCCCTTTCTTTGCTTGATACATATGTTTATATCAGGATTAAGGCACTTCCCTAGCCCTTGGCGTGCAAGCAAATATCATTATTAGGCGAGATCCTAGGAGGATTATATCCAGGCGAAATTCTTGGTGAATCGAGTCTTCATGCACTTATGGTGCAAGAATCTTCATTCCTTGTGGAAGTTGTCTTCTGAATCTTCACATTTATTGCTTGATTTGTTAACTGTTTGATTGTTGGTAATTGTCTTGCCTAATATAAAGCCAATTTTTTTGGAAGATATGTTGGAATCCAATTCTGGAATGATGTGGAGGATTCCGTCTATTTGCTTTGTGTTGTGGCGAGTTCGCACTAACTCGCCGTTTGGGGATTCTCCGGTGAGCGGGTTTCATTGATGAGCGACTTGCCCTCTAGTTCCCAGTTCGCCGTTGCTACACGTGGCTTGTCGAGTTGACTTGGCCTGAAGTCGTGGCGATTTGGTTCCATGAATTCCGGGCTCTATGCTGACCTGTCAAGCCGAATAAAATAATCCCAAACAAGTACTTTAGAGCATGTTGATCTGCAAATTTTTTTTATGTTATTACATGTCTACAAATTTAGATCTCATTCTTACAGTCTTGTTCAAATTTTCAAGTTAGGTCTTACCATATTCCAATATGTAGGTATAGATTATGTAAAAAAATTTGTCCTTATTTGTCATTTTATTTAAGGATACTTTTGTAATAATTTTTTTTATTAAAATATGGGTGTGTTGGCGTGCAAGCAAAAAATATATGAATACCAATAAAAATGTGTCAACAAGAGATTTTTCAAAAAAAAAAATTAAGGACGAGGTTGAGTTTGATTTAGGTACACCCACGTTTGAATGAAAAGTTATAATACTAAAATACTCATGAATCAAATTACTTAACTATTTGCTTAAGAAAAATATTTACTTTTTACCCATTTAGTGTGCATTCAACCCATCACAAACTCAACTTTCCTTATATCATTTAAAGATGATAATAACAGCAGCTTTGATCGTTGACAGTTAGAAGTTAACGGCAAGGGATGTTCATGAACAATTTATGTCAGGTAGGTTTTCTGTAGACACTCTCAAAAGTGCCATATTTGTGTAATTACGATTAACCTTGAGGGAAAGTTTTGCAATTTACCCTAAAATTAAAAATTAAGTACGTCTCTAATGTCGAGTAAATTAAATTATGGATTAATTACAATAACTGACCCTAAAGTCTTACAAAAAGACTTAATATTCAACTAAAATTCTTAATTGTAGCAGACCCCTCTATTAACAGTTGACTTCCATCCTATTTAACTCTGGACTAAGATTTTGGTGGAAAGAGTCCAAAATGCCCCTACACTTTATTTTAAGAAGTTTTAATTGCCCTTTAACTTTTAAGTTTTCAAGTTTAAATTATTAAATAACAATTAAATAATTAAGTTTTTTTTTTTTTTAAATATTACAATAATTCGGGTTTTTTTGGATGGGGGAGATACTTGAATCCACAACCTCGTGGTGTGGGTGTAAGGGCTTAACTGCTGGGCCAACCTCATATTGTCTAATTAAATAATTAAGTTTCAATTTTGTTTTTGTTTTTTTTTTTTTTAAAAGAAGCTTAAATAATTAAAATAAAAAAAACTGTCACATTCACATCTAATTATTTATTTTTTTAGAGTTCATTAAAATTATTTTTTGATCCCTGAAAATTAGAATTTTTAATATTTAAAATAAATATTAAAAAAAAATTCATTATCATCACCCTCACGGGCCTCATCTCTCCACACTGCCATCATCAACCCCTTCATCTAAATTTTTTTTTTTAGTTCATTAAAATTATTTTTTGATCCCTGAAAATTAGAATTTATAATATTAAAAAAAAAAAAACAAAAAAAAAACAAAACCATTATCATCATCCTTCTCTCTCCACACCGCCATCATCAACCCCCTAATCTCTGCACCATATCACCATTGGCCTTAAATCTCAAAAATTTCCAAATTTTTTTTGAAACAAATTATAGCACGGTGTGTATAAAGCCATCTAGAGGGGGGGGGGGGGGGGGGGGGTGAATAGATTTTACGCTTTTTACCCAATTTTTCGTGTTAGTCAAAATTACGAAAATGCCCTCAAGATAATATAACCAAGCAATTGTAATATGGTGCGGAAATTAAAACAACACTTGGTTTTTACGTGGAAACCCTCACGGGAAAAACGACGGGCTATGTAAGTAAGCCACACTCGAACCTCGAATCCACTAAATGTGCAAACGATTACAACCTAATCCCGGAAGTAATCACACACCTACCTAATCCCGGTATGAGTGAACCTAGTCCAATTTGCTTGCGATCTAAGCAACCTAATCCCGGTTGCTACACACAAGACTTACTTTCTCTATAAAGAGAATACAACCCTAAGTGAATATATGTGAATATCCAAAATGCAACATAGAGCAAGGGAAACCCTATATGCTTATCTAAGATGATTAATATGCAATTAAGAACAATCCTAGATATCAAAACTAAATGACATGTCAATTAGTTTAGCTAATCAATATTAAGCACAAAACCTAATATGCTAGCACAATACAACTTCTCAAACATACATCATACTCATCTCAATATTGTATCCAAAGCATACAAAATAACAAACAAGTAATTAATTGAGATTGCTAGATAAGAAAAACACAAAACATGTAAGATATTAGTGAAAAGCTTACCAAGCAAAGTATGATGAAGATTCTATGCAAGATGACATCTAGATGATGCTAGATGATGCTAGATGATGATTGATGATCATGAAAAAGTGTTTGAGTGATTAAAATTGAGTTCTTTGTGTATTTTTCTTCTCTTGAAAAATATCCTAAGTATAGAATATGAATAAGAACTCTCTTAGCTGACCTAAAGTCAAAGTGTTATATATATAGGGGCCATAAGTGAAGTGTGGTCGTTTTGAAAAACGCACCAAAAATTGCTCTGTGCGCTGGTGGCCTTGCGCTGGACGACAGGCGCAGGACCAGCGCACACGCACATTTTTGCATTGGCGCTGGACGACATGCGCTCACACAGGCGCCAGACCAGCGGAGCCACACTGGGCGATCAGCGCTGGTGACCTTGCGCTGGTGTAGACCAGCGCACGACCAGCGGCACGCCACTGGGCGTTTTGCGCCGGTGAGCGGCACTGGACGTCAGGCGCAGGTGGACCAGCGCACAGCCCACAACTTTGAACCCCACAAGCAATCATGTAAGGGGAACAAAGGTAAACTAAGATGCATCATAAAAGCCTAAATGCTATGATGTTATAAACACAAGATGCAATCATTATACCAAGCAAGAAGAGATGTAAATAGGCATTGATGCATAACAAAAAGAAACACAACATACAAAGATTAAACATATGCATGAGTTGTGAGTGTGTGCAACTATCTCTTCAAGACAAGTAAGCACTTAGAGTATTACCTTTGGTGCTTGTCAATTATGAGGTCTTCAAAGGGCCTAAGCAATAACAACAACATCTAAACTACCCTTACAAAGAATCCCCACATATGGTTTGATCACGAAATAAGCCAATTAAAAACAACGGGAATCCTCACAATCTCCCCCTTTGGCTATTTCGTGACAAAACCATCACTCACATTGATTCCTCACAAAAAAAATAGAAACTACGGGACTACAATGATATTCTACATTACAAGAGATAAGAGAATGCAACTAGAAGTCTTCAATCCTCTTGTAGAATAATCAATCCCTGAAAAGAGTTTCTAACATTTCTAATACAAGAAAAGTGTGAGATTAATCATGTGAGAACAATACCAAGCATTTGCATTTTTAGAATTTAGGCACAACATTACCAAATGTATGCAATGTATGATAAATGCAATGCTCCCCCTCAACGGGTTACTCCCCCTCAATGTATGTTCTCCCCAAAGTGTACAATAGCTTCTATATTTTGCACCTCCCCTTACCATATCCTACTCCCCCTTTTTGTCATGATATAGGCAAAGGAGTAGTCCCCAACCGGGTCACTCATAGCAACGAGAGATAGAAGCATGCAAGATTTGCATATACATATAAGTCACTTTATGCACTTCAATTAATTTGAGAGAAACAAGGAGATTTATTTTTAGAAAATGTGTGAATCCAACATGCTTTGCATACAAGACATATAGCATTCAAGTCCAAAATACAATGGTATTTTAACCCACAATGACTAAAGTGTCCCTAGTTACCCATTTTATTATTTAAATTAATAATAATAATAATCTAAATCCATCAATTCCACAACCAGCTAACCACATCCATTTTTAAAAAAATTATAACTTCAATGGTGGATTTTTAACTTTCTAGGTTGAAGTTCTATTTTTTTTTTTTTTTTAAATGGATGTGGTTAATTGGTTGTGGTATTGATGGAATTGGGTTTTTATTTGTGGATTTGATTTTTGGTTGTTGTTGAGGATTTGAGTTTTGGTTTTGATTTGCGAGATTGAGTTTTGGTTTTTGTTTGTAAGTTTATTTTTGAATTGTGTTTGGGGGTTGAGAAAATGAAAGAGAAAAAAAAAATGATTGATTTTGTTTTTGTTTTGTTTTCTTTTTTCTTTTCTGTTTCATTTTTTAATTATTAATTTAAATAATAAAATAGGTAACTAGGGCCAGTTTAGTCATTGTGGGTTAAAATTGTGGTCAACTTACATATACATGCAATTATGCCTAAACTTAGGGGACGTTTGTGTAATTAGTCCGAATGAATCCTTTGGAAATAAAATGTCCAATGAGAAGCAATAAAAAGTCGGTGATTCTCTCCATCTATCAGTGTATATTATTCTCTCATTTGTGCTTTGTTATATATTTTCATTTTGTTTTATAACACATTATCAACACAATTGTAAGTAAGTAAAGAGATCTCTTGAAGAGTGATTTACTTACAGCTCAATATTTTATTGTAACCTGGAGATTGTAAAATTAATATATGAGCTTTGCAACCTGAAGATTGTAAAAAATATATATAAGAGCTAGAAGCTCTAAAGATTAAGAATTTCAATCCAATCAAAATTGGAAGTTCTGAATTTCAATTCAGTCAGAACATGAAGTTCTGAATTTTAACCAGAAATTCTAGATTTATTATTACTAGAACCTACAGTTTCTAGATCTATTTAATTATTACCAGAACCTAAAGCTTCTAGATTTATTACTAGAACTTGAAGTTTCTAGATTTACTTATTATTATCAGAACCTGAAGCTTCTGAATTTATTATTACTTAAACCTGAAGTTTCTATATTTATTTATTAGTACCAGAACCTGAAGTTTCTAATGTATTTATTATTACGTATTTTATTTATTTATTTTATGCAATTTTATACTGGAGCGGTTTTGGTCGCCCATTCAGAATCTGAAGTTTCTAGATTTATTTATTATTATGCATTTATTTACTTTTATGCAATTTGTGAACCTGATTAGGCCAACTAACCAGAACCTGAAGTTTTTGGATTTGTATTTATGTATTTATATGCAAATTATGAGCTGAACCTAACTAGACCAATCGTTCAGAACCTGAAGTTTCTGAATTTATTTGCACTTGATTTATTATTGTGCAATTTAAACTAAGTTCGGCTAGACCGACTAACCAAAATATGAAGTTTCTAGATTTATGATATTTAAGTTGGTGCGGTTTTGTAAACCGATCAGAACCTACAGTTCTAAATTTTAATTTCATTAAAAACTTGAAGTTTTGGATTCATTGTTATATACATAAATGCCATACTCGGAATTCAATGTAGAACCTGAAGTTCTAATTTTGAATACAAAGTATTGAATCTGAACTTGAAATTCTTAAATTTTGAACATGAAGTTCTACCAAGACTTGAAGCTCTGAATTCAATTTAAATTGTGATATTAAAAATTTTAATATCAAAGTTTATCAGAAGTTCTAAATCTGATAAAGTTATGATTCTTTCATTTGGAAAGTCAAATTGTAATTTACATTCTGAACCTGAAGTTTTCTGAATTTTATGTATGAACCTACAGTTCATGGTCGAATTGGAAGTTCAAAAAATCAATATGATTCATGATTTTATGTTATCTCATATTTATGAAGTGATATGTTTACATGTCATTCATTTGAGGAAGAAATCTACACATCCCAGTATGATGTTTTGAGTATTATAAAAGGATTTATATAATGAAATATGAAAAAATATTTTACCAATGTCATATATACTCCTGAAGAAGCAATATCAAGAGAGTATATTTGAATATATTTTTATTCAAACATACCCTAGAAATAAATGACAAAACAAAAGGTGTACAGAATAAACCTATTGAAAAAGTTATCATTTTCTGATGAGATATAAAATGACATTACAGTAATGATCATATAATTCTCAGAAGGAAAAATACATATCCTTACTAAATGATGTGAATTTGAACAATGAATTGTTTATCATTGAAACACAAGATGAATATATATATATATATGCATGTATAGCCGATAGTGCAAGATCAAAATTTGTCTTGCTGAAGGTTAACACCAAATTAGATTCAGTAAACATTTGCTGAAGGTTAACATCAAAATCTCTTGGTGGATGAAGTTGCATGTTTTATCATCTGGATTATATTACACCGTTATAAAAGTGTAAAAGTTTATGTAGTTATAAACTAGAAGTTCTCAGATTCAAAAATACTTATGTTTTGACATGACAGTTTTGGTCATCAAGGATCTACGATGATCCGTATGATCATCGGATTTTTTTAAATGGAGATTAGTATAAAAACCATCTCATTCTAAGATTGGTTTTGAATCCCTATCATTCAAAGGGATATATGTGGATATATTCATCCACCAAGAGAACCCTTTCATTATTTTATGGTTCTAATTGATTCATCTACGAGATGGTCACATGTTTGTTTACTAGCACAGATTATTAGTTTTTGGTTGGAAATGATGTTCAACATCTAGTAATATAAGGTTTCTCACAGAAACTTGGTATTCATTAGTGATGAATATGATTACGTTCCAAATTTTGATAAGTTTGGCTGCCTTTAAAAGGCTTGAAATACGTCATCTGGACGTAGTAATCATTTATATATATGGTTCACTCAATGTAGATATTTATAATCCCTGAAGGATTTAAAATGCTAGAAGCATATAAATTGAGATCTCATAATCTGTATTAGATGAACTTACAAAAAATCCTTGTATGGATTAAAAACAATATAGGCAGATGTGGTATAACCGTCTTAGTGAATATCCGATAAGATAAGGATATAATAATCATATTATATACTCATGAGTCTCCTCCACCACTTCAGCCACATTTTGAAAATACACAACCTCCTCAACCAATTCAGCCATTTCACGAAAATATTCAACAATGTCATGAAAATATACAAAATCAGTATGTTGAAGTGCAAGTGCAAGGACGAACAAATTGTATTGATCTTCCAACAGTTGTAATTACAAATCAATCAGCAGTTGTGGCAGATCATACTATACTTGAACCAACAAAACGGCACCAAGATATTCTGCTACTACAACTTCTTCCTTGTTTGGACCAATTTCATCCGGTGCAATTTATTTATCATCCACAGAACAAGCAAACTAGTGTTCTAAGGGATTTTGTTTTAATTGTGATGAACAATTCAAGCCTGGTCATTCCAAAATATTAATTGATCCTAGGTAAGCTTGAGGACAAGCTTCATTAAAGGGTGGGCGAATGTTAGGACTCTTGTTAGATATGAATAAATGTTTTAATTAAATTATTAATTAGATTTAGATAATAGTTATTTAGGATTAGAGTTGTTTAGGATTATTTTGAATTAGTAATTATCCTTTAGTTGTAAACAACCACTATAAATATGTGGTTTATTTTAATAAAATAGAACAAGAAGTTTAGTCCCAAAATCCTTCTAATTCTCTATCTCCCTGTATCAAAATATCTCTGCTTCTGCCTATTTATTCTATCTTCCAATATCAATCTCCCTACCTCTACCTATTTCTCTTCTAAATTTCTATAAATCAGACCTATTTGGGTTAAAACCCTAACATGGGTTTTGGAGAATATGAGATTTTTTTACAGATTTTTTTGGTACACTGGAGGGCAAAGCCCAAAAAAACAACTAAGGAGAAGGAACATCAGGAACCTGTCAGTTTTTTGGTACATTGGAGAATATGAGATTTTTTATTTTTTATTTTACAGATTTTGATATCAGTTTATTTTGTTTAATGTTCGTATATAATTATTTTTTTGATATATAATTAATTTTTAATTTATTCACTAGACACATTCAAGTGACAATGAATCTCACTCACGCACATAGAATTTTAAATTTCATTAATTAACTGTTAATAAAAAGTTCATTTACTATATTACCCTTATTCAAATTTGTTTTAATTAATAAATACTGGTAATTTACCTTATTACCCTTACTTGCACAAGGTCAGGTAACGATTCAGTTAAAAAAGGTGGATATTGGCCGTTATTTGAAATGTCAGGGTGGAAAATGGCCAATACCAAAACAAGAGGGTGTAAATTGTCTAATACCTCAAATGTTAGGGGAGAAAATAATAATATCCCTTTTACTTATTATCATGTATGGAATAAATCCTTACAAAAATTATGTTTTTGTTTTATTTTTGTGAAAATTCTATGCACAAATAATTTACTAAAAAGCCAAAAACTTATATTAACTTTTTGTGAACACCCAATAAATTATATGTTTGTAGAATCTGATATCCGGATAAAATCTATAATATATATTAAAAGTTCAGCCATAAAATCTTATTAAGCAAATAATAGTAGTTTGTAATATTTTCCACAAATTTCACCGCCCCAAAAAAGAGATATTTTTTCCTCTCAAAAATCCCTATTCACCAAACCCTTCTCTTTCCACCCCGTCCGCTGCCGACACCCTGTGGAGGCTGTGGGTGTCGGCGCCGATGTTCGGCGACGTTTGGCGATGTTCGGCGCCCTCCGGCAAGGCTCAGCGGTGTGTCTCCTTCCTCCCCTCTGCTGATTGTTGGCTTTCTCTTTCTGTTTTTTCAGCGGCTCCTGCCCGATCCTTCTAGGGATCTTCCTCGGGTCGCATCGCCGGTGGGGGAGCTCGTCCGGTCGACCTTTCGTCGCCGATAGGCTCTCCGTTCTGGGCCGATCCTCTTAGCCAGGTCCTCGATCCAGCCGGACCTTCACTGGCACCATCCAACCGGGGGTTGGAAATTTTCCAGCAGCCTAGGATCTCGTTTTTTCTTCAAGGGGTAGTTTAGATTTTCATTTTGTTTTTATTTCTGGTTTGGGTTTTATGGTTGAATTTCACCTTATGTTCGGTAATCTGCTAATGAACTCGTTACGGCCGATGGATTGCTCCTTTGGAGCCTCCACCACCAGAGTATCAAGGTTAGCTCGGACTTAAGCTTCGATTCTATGTCCACCTTGTAGGTGGTAGCTGTTCCTCTATGTGAGGATTTTGTTCCTCTTTGTGAGGGTGTATTTCCCACTTGTTTGTGGGTGATCTTTCCCGGTGTGGGGAGTTGTAATCTGGGCTGTGCTACGATGTCCATTCTCGATAGGTCCCAGTTGTTGTACTTATCTGGATCAGGTTTCCAGTTGTTGTAACCTGTCGTTGCTTTCTATCAAAAAAAAAAAAAAAAACTCTTTCAAAAGAGTTATTATTTTTATTTTTATTTTTATTTTTTGGGAGTTTATTTTTGCTCATCCCCCCTTAAAGGGGGTGAGCATTACCCCCTACCCACGTGTTGACATGTGTCAATTTATTAATTTGTTAATTATTAATTTATTTGTTTACCCTTGTGATAGTTAATTTTATCAACCTTTAATTAATCAATGGACGTAAAAATGTGGGGAGGGGGTAATGTTCACCCCTTTCAAGGGGGTGAGCAAAAATGAACTCTTATTTGGGTATGAATTTAAGTATAATTTTATGTACTCTTCAGTTAGGGGTGTGCGGCGGATTGGATCCAATGGATTTACCATAATCCAAGATAAGATCCGATCCGATTGGATCGAAGAAATTACAATTCGATCCGATTGGATCGAAAAAATTACAATTCGATCCGATCCAATTACTATTTGATCCAATCTGATATGATCTGATGGATCGAATTAATATAACGTCATTCTTAATATATAAAAGTTATAATCTAAAATAAATAAAATTAAATAAATTATTCAAACATTACTAATTAATTCAAATAAAATTAACATTAAAAAAAAAATACATGACATAACTTGTAAACTTTATATAATTCAAAAAGTTTATAAATATTATACATCAGCTCCAAATGTAAACTTAATAAGCCATGATGTTAATGAAGAAGAATAGAAGAAAAGAAAATGGTAGATTGTTGACCGTAGAGAAATTGATAAAGAAAACCCAAAATAGTAACATTATAAATTGTATTTGGGTGGGTTGGGCCTTTACAGATATTTAGAGAATCAAATTGTATTTGGATTGGGTCTTTACATTAGAAAATAGTGGATAAAATAAATTGTCCAATATAAAAATAAGGCCTAATATTTTAGGCGGATTCGGCGGATTTCCAAACGGAATCCAAGATCCGATCCGATCCGATCTAATAATGGATCGTATTGGATTGGATTGGATCCTGCACACCCTTATCTTCAGTTTTGTCAAGTTATAAATTGGTCACCAAGGGGTCGTTTGTTTTTTCCACTTAAAACTTAATGGGTCTGAATCATAATTATTAAGTTGTTTCGTTTGTTTTATTAAGTGGTCAAACAACTTAAAAATACCAAAAAACAACTTAAAATAAAAAGTAAAAAATCCCGACTTTTCACTTAATTGCAAATCACTGAATTGCATTAAATGCAATCCAAAATCTTTTCTTCCGATACTATCCACTAGATAACATATTTCCAGTTTCATCATAATTATATATGGTATAGAAATCTTTATTTATTGTCAAAAAAAAAAATCTTTATTTTAATATATTACTTATTTTAAATAGCTTTAAAAATAAAAAAGAACCCATATCGCTTATCATATTGGTGTTTAATATCAATACTTTATTATGATATTAGAGTGATGTATTTATATTATTATTTTTTATAGTGTTTTGTGTGAGTTTTTCTGCTCCTTTTATTTTTTTGAAAAAAAAAAAACAAAACATTTTCTTTTCTAAGTAAAAATGAAGTTTGTTTGTATTCGAAGAAGAAGATCATGATAATATGTGTTCATATATAATTATTATTTTTGGATTGTTTTTATTCCATATTATATATATAATTGTTTAACATGGGTATAAATGTAAAATTATTTATTTTCAGACAAATTTATTTTTTAAAAATAAACGTGATTGTTGACAATACATTCAGATGTGAGGAAAGAAAAAAAAAACATGTTATTTAAGTTCAGATTTCAGTTCATATTCAGTTTTTAGGAAAATTCAGGACTGTTCGTCTGTTCAATCTACTGACAAAAAAACAAACGACCTGCAAGTCTAAATTTTTTAATTTAGAGGATGTAAAAAAGAGGTATACTTTCCATGAATGATTAATTGACAGTAAATAAAAAA
Organism: Acer yangbiense; assembly: GCA_008009225.1. Taxonomy (NCBI): domain Eukaryota; kingdom Viridiplantae; phylum Streptophyta; class Magnoliopsida; order Sapindales; family Sapindaceae; genus Acer; species Acer yangbiense. Next base: position 26,059,758 of record CM017771.1, read on the forward strand.
AACTTAGACATGGTAACCAATTTATATGAAAATCCATCACATGTTTTTCATGTGCTGCTGGACTTTCCCTCCCCTAAAAACAACTGACATACATTTTCATTTTTCAACAATAACAACAACAACAAAGGAAAAATTCTTCACATTCAAAAACCAAAAATACACACACCCTCTCTTTTTGTTATTAAAATTCTTTACTCTCTTCTTCATTTACTGCTTTTACAAACAATACCCAGATCACTGTTTCAATTCTTTTTTTATCCTTTTACTTTACTTAAAAACTCTCCGTTCTTCCTGATTCAAAGCTTTGTGTTTATATAGAGACCACGGGGTGAGGGAAATTCATGTAGAGTAGGATGCTAAGAGATTTGTTAATTGTATGTTTCAATGAATTTGCTGATCAAATCTGATAAATGGGTCTGTTTGGAATCTTGATTTGGTGTTGAATTGTGGAGAATCTGTGAAAGATGCGACGGCGGGCTGCCGAGTATCGGCGCCCGGTTCGAAGGAGGTTTTCTTGTTGGATCTGGGCTCTTCTTGGTCTCTTCTCTATTGCGGGATTGGTTTTGTTTATACTTCACCATAATCAACATGAAGATCGGGTCGACCCGCCTGTACTTGTAAGCATTTACACCAACCCATATCTTCTTTTTGTAGATTATTCGATCTTTTATTATATGTTTTCTCTTTTTACTCTTTTTTATTATTATTGTGGTTTCATTTTATGAGTTGGTTGGTTTTTGTGATGCCAAGTCGATATTGGAGCTTGGAAAGTTGATGTATTTGGTAATACAGTTTCTTGAATTGTAGGTTTGATGGTATGTTGAATTAAGATTATGAAATGAAAGATTGGTTTGATAGTCTTTTGCTTATATTTTAGTATTGTACTTATGATTGAGGTTTCAAATTAGATGTTTGAACTTATATATACGAATGTTACATTTTGCAGTTAAGAAGTTTTAATAAATTCCCATTTTCAAGTGGTTGAATTCTATTGAATTTCAAGTTTGTTTACATGCTAAACTTTTTGTTAAACAAGGTCTTTCCTGATGGTTTACATTCCAGAATTGATCCTGTGGTCTTTATGTCGTCAAAGGCCTTAATGTGTCAGTAAGTGTTGAAATTCACTAAGAAAGATTCAAGTAATAATTGGCATATTGTACTCCACTGATATGAATTATTTTACTACCCAGAGAATTCACCAAGCTAAAGAGCATTTAACACAAATTGAAGTGAAATCTCTGCATTCCTGTAGCAAAAAATTGTAGACCAATGGATGTTGGAACCTTCACAATTCTATATAGAATTCATATTTGTGATTGAAACTTGAGTCATTGTGTTAGGCTATGCAATGTGGACAACAGTTTTAAGATCTCTGAAGCTTAAGTCAACTGTCACATAATATATTTCAAGCTTTGAGTTTTGTGGAATGTACATCGTTTCACGTAGCTCAATATGTAAAACTTTGTTATTGTGCCTGATTGGTTGTTTATGATTATGTTTTATAACATATTTCTGTTCCTATACTTGCAAGATGGATGGTTTGAATGGTATATCTTAAAGTTGAGCAATCACACGTTTTTGTGCCTTGTTGTTTGACATGAGCAGGAAATTATGAATCAATCATGTGATCACTATTTCTGCTATGAGAATTTCTATGAATTTCATGAATTCTGAAACGGATAGAATAACAATTTCATTCAAACTACAGGATTTATCTTCACTGTAGCTTAGAAGTTGTTATGATCTTTTCCGAACCACGAACATAATCTTCTTCTTTATCTGTGGATCCATTGTTCATTCTGTCCATCAACATAGTAGGAATAGGTCTTTAACCTTTGTACCTGAAAAGATTATCCCTTAAATTTTAACTTTCCCCTGTGATTAAATTTGTGATTCTGGTTGTTAACAATTGATTTCAAAGATAATATATCAACCTTTTCTTAGATTTGAAACTCTTATGTTTTTAGAATTGTTGTTGTTCTTAACTCTGTTTAGGCAAAATATTATTGATACTTGAGCTTTATCTTGTCTTTCATAAGCGCTTGTTTTAATATATTTTTTTTGGTTAACTGCGTTGTTCAAAATATTAAAACTTCTCCAGAGTTGAGCATTTCTTTCTTAACATCTCCTTCTGAAGGAATTTCTGAAATCAGAGTTTATGTATATCTCCTTACTATGCCAGTGTGTTATATGCATGATTCAGAGCATTTATGATTGTCTTTTTATATGATATTATGCAAGTAGATCATGGGTGCTATTTTACTAGCTAAACAAGAAAAATGTTAGGTTTTGCATGTTTTTGTTAGTATGTTTGTCAAGAATTGTGACAAGCTACTAATATCAGTTTGAGTTTATATTTCTTTTCATAGGTAGTCATGTATTGAAAAGTCCATGCATTGAAATGTACCATGACATTGTGTTTTGAGTTGTGGACATCTTGTTCACTTTTGAACCATTTCTTTGATTACATTCCTAGAGGATTTTTAGAAAAGAAATGAACCATGTCAAGGAAGTATATCTTGAGCTCATAACTAAAAGAATGTGAAGGATGATGTTAAGCCTATAAATGTTAGAGTGATGATATACCAAGATTCTTATGCCCTGGGTACAAAGATATATGGTGCTATTACTTTTGTTTCTACTTCTCAAATGTTAGTACCTTTCTTCTATTCTTGAACACATTATTCAAGAAATTCTAGATTGTGTTACATTCTTTTTTCATCGCTAATACGTGGCCCAGATGCACCTAATGTATTTAGGGAACACTTGGTAAAACATATTGTATTGTATTGGATTAGACTGAATTGGACTGTATTGTATTGGATTGGATTGTGCTAGTATAATCTTGTGTTTGGTGATATATGGTATTAGATTGTATTAAGTTACATGGTGTTTGGTGCCCAATCGAATTGCATTGCATTACAGTATTATAAAAAATAAAAAATAACCATTAAAATAAAAATAAAAATGTTAGAAAGTTTGTTTATACTATTTTTTTTTTTCAAAATATAAATATAAATAATTAATAAACTAAATAATATATAAAAACATTATTCATAATTTAATATATATTCATATTTTTATAAAATGTTTTGTTGTAATATGAGAAGAGGTTTTAAAAACACACGTTTAAATTATAGAGAGGAACTTATTTGGAAAAAAAAAAGTGAAGAAAAAAAATTCATTTATAAGCTAATACAACTTAAACCCATGTTCCAGCTGTGTATTAGTTAGTGCGTAGGGGTGTAGTAAGAGCTACTAATTGTTCACATTACTTAGTGCAATACAAAGTGGCTGCCCAAACACATGCATTGCATTATTTAATACATTTTAACTTTCCTGTACAAAACAATAAATAGGAACAAACACGCCCTTAAGACATGATTCTTTGCCATTTCTGCATTATGTACAGCACTTATCAATGTGATGACCTTCTAGGAAATTTCAAATTCTTGATTGTATGGCTATTCCATATGTTGAGGATCATAAGTTAACCAATAGAACATCCCTGGAGCTTCAGACCATGCTATTTTGAAAGAATCTGTCTACTTTAGGCTCAAATTGTTCATTATCTTCTAAAAGATTTCATTCCAGTTTAATCATTCTATGAAGAAAGGATGGAAAGAAATTTCAAGAACATGTTAAGATTAGAGTTTATTATTAACAGCTGCTTACTGAATGTTACTTGAGGAATTATAGGCTGCATTGTCCAGTATCTTCAAGAGGCTACAAAGTTATAGTTTTATCTTCTTCCTTCTCTTCCTCTTTGTCTGTGTTTTGTGTGTGTTTTGTCTGTTAAATAATTGTGGTAATTGGCAGTAGGGAAATTTGTTTCTGGTGGGAACACAATGAACCTGAATGTGATTGAATCTTTGTTGTCAGTCTTTAAGCGGTTAATGACACATTTGATTCTATTTTTCCTCATGGATGGACCTTTTTGATGTTCGTTGCATTGCCATCCTTTCAAGTATATTGTAGTCTGCAGATTAATAAGCTTTTATAACATTTTTTCATTTCATCTTGTGACTGAAATTACTGATAATTAAGATGTATGATGTTGCTAATTGGTTTATGGATTAATCATTTGAGGACTTACCCTGCTCTGACCTCTCTTTGCCAGGAAAGAAATGCAAGAACAGAGCAGGTTGTCAGGGAGGGATTAAATTTTACTGAAGAAATATTGAGTGCTGCCTCATTCTCTCGGCAGTTGGCAGAACAAATGACACTTGCCAAGGCTTATGTCATCATTGCCAAAGAGCACAACAACCTACATCTTGCTTGGGAGCTGAGCAAGAAGATCCGAAGTTGTCAGCTCTTGCTTTCAAAAGCTGCCATGAGAGGAGAGCCTATCACTCTAGATGAAGCAGAGCCCATAATTAGCAGCCTATCATCTCTTATTTTCAAGGCACAAGATGCCCATTATGACATTGCAACCACAATAATGACTATGAGATCTCATATTCAAGCCCTTGAAGAGCGTGCAAATGCAGCAACAGTTCAGAGTACAGTGTTTGGGCAATTGGTGGCAGAAGGACTACCTAAGAGCCTCCACTGCCTAAAAGTCAAGCTCACAGTAGATTGGCTCAGAAGCAGGCCTCTTCAAGATGTTGCGGAGGAGAGGAGAAACTCTCCTCGACTTGTAGACAACAACCTCTATCACTTCTGTATATTTTCAGATAATGTTCTGGCTACCTCTGTAGTTGTCAATTCAACCATCATTAATGCTGATCATCCCAAACAGATTGTCTTCCATATTGTCACCAATGGAGTCACCTATGGATCTATGCAGGCTTGGTTCCTTAATAATGACTTCAAAGGGTCCACTATAGAAGTGCAAAATATAGAGGAGTTTCCTTGGTTGAATGCTTCATATGCTCCCATTGTGAAACAGCTCCTTGATACAGACTCACGGGCATACTATTTTGGTGAGTATCAAGATTTGAGGATTGACCCAAAATTGCGGAATCCAAAGTATCTGTCTTTGCTAAATCACCTTCGCTTTTATGTCCCGGAGATCTATCCACAACTGGAGAAGATAGTTTTTCTTGATGATGATGTTGTTGTGCAAAAGGACCTGACACCTCTTTTCTCATTGGATTTACATGGAAATGTGAATGGTGCGGTTGAAACTTGTCTTGAAGCATTCCATCGTTATTACAAGTATCTCAATTTCTCAAATGCAATCATTAGTTCGAAGTTCGATCCACAGGCATGTGGATGGGCATTTGGTATGAATGTTTTTGACTTGGTTGCCTGGAGGAAAGCAGATGTGACTGCACGGTATCATCACTGGTTGGAGCAGAATGCTGACCGGACACTGTGGAAGCTAGGAACCCTTCCTCCTGCTCTTCTAGCTTTTTACGGGCTCACAGAGCCACTCGATAGGAGATGGCATGTATTAGGATTGGGTTTTGATTTGAATATTGACAACCGTCTTATTGAGAGTGCAGCTGTTGTTCACTTTAACGGGAATATGAAACCATGGTTGAAATTGGCCATTACCAGGTATAAGCCTTTATGGGAACGGTATATAAACCAGAGTCATCCATATGTCCAGGACTGCGTCACAGGTTAAAAATGTGCTACTTCTTGTTCATCAGTAATTTATGCGATCTTCAGCCCGTGATCGCATCATTGTAGAGGCAGAAGTAGAAAAGTTTTACATCTTTAGGAGCATTTTCTTTTTGATTTTCATCATAGGCGTCGCAAAACAAATTTTATATACAGTAGAAAGTTCAAAGGGTACCTAGGTGAAGAGTGGTGGGGGGAATTCATTTTTGGGTGATGAATTTTTTTTATTCCCTTTATGCAAGCTGTAGAATTAATTTGTTCTTTAGCAATTCTTGTAATAATTTCTCAGCTACTGGATTATAATGTAATCGAACCCAAATATTTCATTTTTCCTCAAGTTTTTGTAATTTAAACAATCAGCCAGATAATCTATCTGGTCATTATTGTGAATTCTTAAAATTGATTAATTTTTTAAACAAGTTAATTATTCAGTCTATTGTTTATTGGTATGTCCCATCGGTGAACTTCACTTCCAATTTATTAATAATCTTGATTTTGATTATAACATTAAATTCTTTCAGAGATCTCTAAGAAGAGTTTGTTTCCAAGGGCACAAGCTTTCTTTTTCTTTTCTCTTTTCTCTTTTCGGTTCCGCCTCCTCCATCCAAGTGTTACAGTTTTAAATCAACGGGGAAGAGACGGCACCTCCTCTCTAAAACTCTTGTCGAGGCTGCAGCCTCCATTTTTTTTAAAACAATTATTTTTTGCTTGATCACTTTCAAATGACTTTTAAGGGAGTAAACGACATCGTATTTGCGTCTATAATATATTGTTGGAATCGTTTCAACGAGGAGAACGAAGTAACAAAGAGAAGAGAAAAATATTTTTTTTAGATAGCGAAAAGCCGAAAATTGTAGAGAGTGAAACACCAATGAATAAGAGAGACAAAAGAAAAAGAAAAGAGAAACCTAATGGAGTGACCGTTTGACTTTCCTGTTGAACATTTTTTTACCATCAAAACAACCAAACAAGGTTTTCTTCATCATTAGAGTTGAGATTATCTATTTATCTTTTGCAGCATCTCTTGATTTCTTCTTTTTCTTCCTTTGTTTAGGCAACAAACAGTCCTCAACAGTAACAAGGGCTGCCATAAGAATGTAATGTGAGCTTGGTAAGAGTATTATCCAAAGAGTGTCTTTTTTAATTTTTTTACTGTCAGAAGGAGAAATCAGGTCACTTCATACGCCATGATATATAGAGAAAGATAGTTCTGATGAAGTAGGAAATGAAAGGATGTTGGGGTTGGACTTTCATGTGCATCTAAAAACAGCTAACTTTATTAGTAATAAGAAATTCCATTGGAAACATATACTAAAGCCTCGTTTGTTGGGCCGTATTGTATTGTATTAGACAATTAAAATGTATTAAAATAATAAAATACAGTGTTTGGTACATTTGGGTGCAAACATATTGTATTATTTTAATATATTTTAATTGTCAAATACAGTAAATAGCATATTAACTAATCAGTATTTCTATTATTAGTTCGAATTGACAATAAATATATCAGGACAAAGAATATGGACCACAGATTATGGAGAAATTTTAACAAGTGCATACACTTTGAGTCAAAGTATGTAAATCTAATGGTTCACATTCATCGTCCTAATATATTTATTGTTTCGAATTGATAATAGAAAAGCTGATTAACTAATACATTATATTTAGTGGTATTATATTGTATTATATTAGAAAAAAACACTTTTTTTTTCAGTAAATATAGAATATTGATAAAATATATGTTATGTTGTTAATATATTTTTTTTATAATTTTAAAATATCAGTCTTTCTATTATCAGTTCGAACCGACAAAAATTATATCAGTTCCTTGTATATGGGCCATTGGATTTAAATACTTTGACTAACAAATGCATACAGCCAAATCAAAGTATTTAAATCCAGTAGCCTACATACAAAGAACTGATATAACTTTTGTCAGTTCGATCTGATAATAGAATTTTTGTTTAAAATATATAGGAAAATTTTATTTAAATTTTTTGTTTCAATTAAAATAAATATTTATTGATTTTTTTATATAAAAATATTTATTGATTTATTCATGGTAAGGATATTTAAAATTAATTATTAAGTATTTTTTTTAAAAATATTATATTTTTATAATATAATAAAATACAATAAAGTCATAAGAATAACCTAATACGATATAATACAGTGTATCACCAAACGTAGGTTTATATTAATGATAATACAGTCTAATACAATACAATACAATACAATACAATACAGTCCAATATAGTCCAATACAATTCAATACGGTGTGCCAAACGAACCCTAAAAGATATAGATTTACCCTTCTTTCAATAAATATTCATATTTTGAATAAGTTGAGACTTATTCCTTGTATGTACAAACTAAAGAAATTGAACCTCCACAAGAATACTTAATTTTACCTGGAACTCCATATTCCAATTTCTGAATACCCATCTTCAGTAGCACAAGCTCGAAACATGCCGGTTGTATTGAAAGGCATGGTGACTTCTCCAGAAGGAGACACAGCAACCAACCCAACAGTGCCTATCGGAGCACTCTCTACGACAGAAGCTGCTGCCTCCTCAAGAGAGAGACCTTTAAACTCCATAAGAGCTGCTACATCCCTAGCAACAGTACAACGTATAATTGCTTCACCTTTTCCAGTAGCAGAAACTGCACAGAGGTTATTAGCATACGTTCCTGCACCTATGACCGGTGTATCCCCAATCCTACCCACCATTTTGTTAACCAATCCACCGGTGGAGGTTGCAGTTGCTAAATTCCCATGATTATCGACAGCCACGCATCCAACAGTTCCTATTTGGCTGTCACCATCTGCAGCATGAGTTTCTACTTTGACTTCCTTTTGAATGGGTTGTGTATAATCTATCTGTCCAGTCATATATAAAGTTACCAGTTGGAAACTGAGAAACAATGCAGTATTGTAAAGGTTAATATCGGACACAGAGAACCTGGTAAAAGAAATATTGCCTGAAAAATACATTCCAACAATTTCAAGTGTTAAAGATTATATAAAATCTTTGACAGACTTTAATCTGTCCATGTCAATATCAAGCCACGGACACAAATTATTTTTGAAATTTTATTTTCTGTCAAACCTATAGGGAACGCACCAAGTGAATGAATAATGTAAGACATTTTAACAGCTAACAAACTCAAATCTGTCCGACAGTAAAAATAATAATAAATCGAAATTCTGAATCATCTACTAACCTTGAGAAGCTTACCTGGACTCTATTGGCTTCTTTTGCATGCTTTAGCCTTTCAATGTTTTCTGGAGTAATAAAATGAGTTGAATCTACTGTGTCAACACCCTGAAGAATGAAAAAAGAAAAGCCACAATCCGACATCAGAGTTTGGTCAAGGTGAAGCTCACATCTAAATAGCTACTATTGAGATCTAAGAGAGTGAACCATATAAAATGACCAAACTATTTCGAATCTAATTCAACAAGTAAAATACGACTAGTGTTTGGGAATTCAGAAAACATTAAAAAACAAAAAATCAAATGGTTTCAAAAAGTTCACCCCACGCAGAATTACAAAATATTAGACATTAATTTTGAAGTTGATAACATTCTTCCTTCGGTTACTAGAAGAAAATTTTGCATCACGTCTTTTTCATTTGCTTAAACAAAGTAGTGTGTACGAATTCCATGTGGATGCTTTATAAAATATAGGAAAACTAAAGATGTGGAGATTTTTCTTTCCAACAAACTTAACATTACAAGGAAAGGCAAAAACGAAAAAACGAAACCAGGTAAAAAAGGTGGAGTGAAGATAAGGAAACATTATGATCACAAGGTATTTAAACTAGAACAATGCAAAAAGCACTCAAAAATTATTCAGTTAATCACATGAATTTGCTTAATAACAAGGTATATATTGATCTGAATATAATAAGAATCATATTTTACCCGAACTTCTTAATGTAGTTTGAAATGAATTATGCAATTTCAGTGCAATGTCACCCACAATATGAAATAGTAGATAAAAGTACATTTAAATGACAGTCCATATCTAAAGAAAAAAGTGACAAAAGACAGGTCCTCCACAATGCAGGAAATAGGCAGACGGAAAAAATATAGACAAAGCAGAGTATAATTTGTCACTAACTTGCTCCCTTGCAAAAGCCTCTGCACCATCAAATGCAAGATATATATGAGGAGTCTTCTCCATGACAAGACGTGCCAGAGATATCGGGTTTACGACAGTGGTAAGTCCAGAAACAGCTCCACATCTCTTTGTATTGCCATCCATGATACAAGCTTCCATCTCAACTGTGCCTGAGCTGGTTAAGACAGATCCCCTGCCTGCATTGAAATTTGGGTGGTTTTCTAGTTCACGAACCTATATAGGAAAAATCGAAAACAACACTCAAATCACGTTATCAATATATCATATAACAAAACACCAGACTGATTATAACATGTGAACCTGATTAATCAATCAAAACTACCACAACTTGTGAAACAAAAGACTTTAAATGTTCTGAAATTATTATACATAACCCAAACCTATAAGTTTTTTATTCATCAATTATTATTTTGATACTCAAATATAGACCTTATTGAAACCAAGCATTGACATAATATTCATATAAAACCCAATTTGTATCATCAAGAGTTTGTTGATACAAAGTCAAATTAAAGTTGAACAATTTGCCCAGTGTCAGTAGATCTACAATTTGATTGCTGAGATAATATTGTTAGATAGATAGAGAGATTGGGGTAGTGTAGTGTGTACCACTAGTTCAACAACGTCCAAGGCGTGTTGATGGGATTTGAGTGCGTTAACTCCGATGTTGAGACAGTGGCGGAGGGCGTCCTCTCGCGGAAGGCGTCGCTCTGGTGGCAAGGAGAGAGGGATGTCTCCGGCTCCGCCGTGTAGAGCTATTGCCCACCCCATTTTTCAAGCGAACTTGTCGTACAAGAGACTTGATTTGATTCCACTCAACAAACATTTGTCTTTATACTTTATACAACCACGCATAATTACCGGCACCGTGTTTCTATTGTCGGTTAGTTCCAACTTCCAACAAACAATAGAAAAACTGTTCAGATGTTGAAATAATAGAAAATTGTTCATTTTATACTAGATGTTGAAATTTAAATCTGTTATATAAATAAATATTCATATTTGTTTAATTTCAGTTGACCTCCATTAATTTCTAATCTGATTTTAAAATAAGAAGTAATTACCGGCAACTACCTAAGGTTTGCTAATTTACACTCAAAAACAACTTTATTATAAATTGACATTTACCTCCCCTACCATGAAAGTTTGATCAAATTTAACTGTTAACTTTGACACTTCATTTTCATCTTTTATCCATATAAATTAAAAACAAAGAACAAAATCAATAAATAATAATAATAATAAATAGAGACGATGGAGAACTGGAGATCAAAAGAAATTAAAAGCAAAAACAAACAAAATCTGGAGAAACAAAAAATATATATGGTATTTGAGGTGTGTGATGAATTTTGCCCCCACAAACCCCCATGAGTTTTGGGGGGCAAATTTTTCCCCCAAAAGGATTTTTGGGGTGGGGGAAAACTTGGCACCCATTTTGTAAATAGGGGAGGTGGTGTGGGGCCACCCCACAATACGCCACCCCACAAACTCATTCCCCCATTTCCTCCAATATATATATATGTTATTTTTATTTTTATTTATATCTAAAGTTTTAACAATTAAAATAAAAAAAAACTAATATATTATAATATTAACTTGAGTTAGTAGTTACTAGTTAGTACTTAGTACATGATTATTTGATTTGTTTGACGTTTATTGTGTAATACTCTATTAGAAGTATTTGTATTTATTTTGGATTTCTTTAAACCAATTATATATTTTAGAACGAATTTTGATTACCTTTTAGATTGAATATTTTAACGAGGTCAAATTAGAGATTAGAATGACTAGATTCCAAATTCTAAATTCCGATTTCCGGATTAGGAATTCGAAATTTGGAATTAAAAATGAAAAAGAAATGGGGAAATGAGATTTGGGAGTAGGGGAGGGGTCCAAAACTCCCCCACCCCCAGTCCCTCCAAATGGGTTTTGGGGCGTTCGGATTAGGAATTGGAAATTTGGAATTAAAAATGAAAAAGAAATGGGGGAGATAAGGTTTGGGGGTGGGGGAGGGGGAACCTCCCCCCAAAATGCCCCCACCCTAGTCCCCTTAAATGGGTTTATTATTTATTTATTTTTATTTTATTATTATTATTATTATTATTATTTGTGGGGGGGCGTCCCATCGGGCCCCCACGCCCATCCTCTCCACCCATCAATTTCAGTTTATTTATTTATTTATTTTTAATGATATTTGGAGATCCACTTTTTTTAGGGGTTTTTCTTTTTCTTTTTCTTTTTTTTTTTTTTTAAGATTTTTAACTTTTTTTTTAACTTTTTTCATTTTTATTAATTTTTTGTTAAATTACTATTTTTTTTTTAATTATAAGTGTCAAAGATTGTTTAGTCTTTTCAGGTTTTTAAAAAAGTCAACGTTTAAATATAACGGTCAAAACTAAAGATAGGGGAGGTTAGTGTCAATATTTAATAAAGTTGTTCCTGAGTGTAAATTGGTAAACCTTAAGTAGGTTACCAGTAATTACTTCTTAAACTAATATTAATATTAATTAAAATAAGGAGATATACATTTTTATATTTTGATTTAAAAAAATGATAATACTTAAGATAGGCTTTGATAAGAGAGGTAAATACATTTTTATATTGTTATGTTTGAATAAGTTGGCATTTTAACCAAATTTAGCATCTTATTCGAGGAGAAAATCTTCAGTGCAACGGGTGCACCACTCAACTGGTGCACCCGGCCACTGATACACTGACACATAAGTATATAGTATATACAGGAAAAAAAATAAGTCAATCAATCAACAAGATGAAAGAAAAAGAGATAAAATAATAATGGAAAAATGTGAAAAACAAATAAAAAGCTAACATATACTTATATGTCAATGTATCAGTGGTTGGGTATACCAATTGAGTGGTGTATCCAGTACACTGAAGCTTTTCTTCTTATTTAAGATCACGAGTCTCTAACAAGCATGTGATATGTGCTATTATGACCATGTCCGTTTGACCGTTAACTTTGACGGTTAACACTTTAAAAGAGTAAAAACTTTTTAAAAAGAATTATATCAATCAAGAGGAAAAAATCATCCAAGAAGCCTTAAGGCCTCCCAACTAGGTTGGCACCTCAAAAGCCTTTCATCCCACGTTTGCAACCCCTTAAGACAACAACTTTAATTGATATGAATATATATATATTTTCTATTATCAATTCGTCCTGACAATAAATATATCGGGACGAAGAATGTGGACCACTAGATTTACATACTTTAACTCAAAGTGTATGCACTTGTCAAAACTTCTCTATAATCTGTGGTCCACATTTTTCGTCTTGATATATTTATTGTCATGACGAACTGACAATAGAAAGATTATATATATATATACAGTCTTTCTATTATCAGTTCGAACTGATATAAAATATATCAGTTCCTTGCATGTGTACCATTGGATTTAAAAGATGCTTTGACAAGTGCAGTTAAATTATTTAAATCTAATGGCCCACATGCAAGGAACTGATATATCTTTTGTCAGTTCGAACTGACAATAGAAAAACTGTATATATATATATATATATATAAACAAACAATAAAAAGCGGTGTGAAACACCAAAACACTAAAGTCAAGAGAAATGGTAAAATGTAAAAGGAGACAACCCTAAGTATAACTATCAAGATAAATCCATTAATTAAGCCAATCAGTCGAACAAAGAACCCTATCCAAACAAGCTTCAACCCTAGAACGAAAACCTTAACTACCTTTACCGTTGGTCCATGTATAAAAAAGACTCTTTTATATCCATACAACGAAGAAGAAAATCAGATTCAAAAGAATAAAAAAAAAAAAAAGGAAGAAGACAATCATCCATAACAAAAATAAAAGTATTACTAGAACTCTGCAAATGAAGTCTCTCAATTTTCTCATGAGCCCTGAAGCATTAAAGTCACGAATGACTAACCAAGGAACTGAATATTGAAAGATATACCGAAATATCCACCAATATATCCGTATTTTGGAGGGACCGATATCGAAACATGTAAATATCCAATATCCTGCAGAATATTCGACTGATTTTGAAATATCCATAAAAAAATTCCAATATTCTTGAAATATCCCGAAATATCCCGAAATATTATGAATTTCACCCCGAAAGTCTATAGATATTTTGCATATTATTAAAATAATTTTTTAAATCCTAAACAATATTATATCTATATTTTGGATTGTTTGTTATTCACAATTAAAATTTAGTATAATATTTATACTAAAATTATTATTATTATTATTATTTTCCTTCTAGCTTACTATTTGAACCCAAAGTATCAATATGGAGATAACATTGGGGATAATGCAGATCTCCTGAAAGCCATATATAATGTCTATGCGCAATTACACTCTAAAGCTATGAGAATTGCTAATTTTGGAAATGGGGTAAGAAGTTACAATTTACAACCAATTTTATAATTCTATGATTATAAATTCTTTGCATGAGAGTATTATGTCATATTAATATGTATTATTTACATATTGATCTCATGAATGTAGCTCATATACTTTAAGGATGGAAGGAAAAGTTTTGGTAAACGAACAGCCATTGTAGCTAGAAGCAAAATGAAAATAAATACTTAATAATTTTTATTGCAGCTGATTGGTGGGTAATGTATGGAAATTATGATCCATTATTGCGTGCAATAGCAGTTCACATACTGTCACAAACATCATCATCTTCTGCCTATGAAAGAAATTGGTCCACATTTGCTTTAATCCACACAAAATAAAGGAACTGTCTTGTCTATTGTAAGCTTGAACAACTTGTTTATTGTTATTATAATATGAAGTTGAAACTTAGGGATATGGCAGCTGAAAAACATAAAGTAAAAGAAACTGATTTTAAGGATCTACTTTAAGTAGCTGCTGAAGCAGGGGACAATGATTCTTCTGGGTTAGACCTGCCTCCTTGGATGATGATGAGGGAAAACCTGATCCACATATAGCTTCTTATGCTCGAGACATAGGAATAAATATTGAACAAGTGATTAGGTCTTAAAAAAAAAGTTGGTATGGATCGTGGAGTTATTGTTACCAGCTCTACTGATGATCAACATACCTCTGATGGAAATAGTTGAGGAAAAGATGATGGAGATTATAGGGATGGTGGGGATGAGGCAAGAGGTTGAGATTCTGATGCAGGAGGTTGGAATGTTGGTGCAACAAGTTAGGATGTTCATGTCAGAGGTTGGGATGCTGGTGCAACATGTTGGAATGCTAGTGCGACAGATTGGGATGCTCTTGAAGGTAATTTTAATTAAAATCGTGGTAGAAAACAAGGAGGAATGAGTCAAATTGATGAATATTATTTGAGTATGACTCTCTCTTCAATGAGTATAAACACAGAAAATAGTTCTGTGGGTGATTCGTAGACAATGTCAAGTTCTCATGTACCATATTATGGAAGTTATAGTGTCAGCAATATATTTGATTTTCTTTCTCCACAAATGCCATATACAATACTTATGCATGCAACTCAGCAATATCCATCAAGTTAGGTAAATCTTATTCATGGATTAATTAGAAGAGATCAAACAACATATGCATGACATATTAATAACTACCTTGAAAACTATGCAAGCACATTTTCTTAGGAAAATTATTGTTCGAATCAAGATGGAAAATGTATCTTATGTATTTGAACCAGTAAGGAATTCATTTTGGCTTTAAATTTCAGACATGCAATCTATTATTATGTATGAATTATGATTTATGACAGAATTTTGGAAGTATGGAACTATATATTTTTTTAATGATAATTTTGTTTATTAAATATTTAATCTCTTTATATTGTATATAATATTGTAAAAGTGAAACAAAATATTATTCTATTAAATACTCAATTTTAAAAATTATATACATACTCTATCTATGTTATAATTTATATTAAGCTCATAATTATGCTAATTTACCGTTGAAATGTGATTCATTTGATGTATAATTACTTGTTTAAGTTTGTCCTAAAATTTCACAAAAAAATTATAACTTTAGATGTAAATATCCATCATTTTTTTTTTTTTTTAAATTTTTGATAAAATATCTACCGATATCGATATTATTCCCGGAATATCTATAAATTTAGAAGTTCGATATCTATACCAAGATATTTTATTCTTTGTGACTAACCAAGAAGAAGGGGCAAGATAATTAATGAACTTGAGATTTATAGTGAATAAAAAACAAAAAACGAAAAAACAAAAGGTAAAGGCGAATTACTGCAGGCAAAGGAGAATATGAGATTGGATAGGATTATAGGAATAACTTGGTTTCACTTTTAGACATGGCGTTGAATAATCTGGTTTCACTGTTTCAACAACCTTGCATTGGATCTCCCCGTTTTTACGAGGGTATATATTATAATAAAGACTTAACAGAGCAACTGGCCTATTAGCTCAGTTGGTTAGAGCGTCGTGCTAATAACGCGAAGGTCGCAGGTTCGAAACCTGCATGGGCCATTTCTATTCTTTTTTTGGTCATTTCACGTGGAGAATCGTGCCACTGCTATGATGAG
Organism: Acer yangbiense; assembly: GCA_008009225.1. NCBI lineage: Eukaryota > Viridiplantae > Streptophyta > Magnoliopsida > Sapindales > Sapindaceae > Acer > Acer yangbiense. The sequence goes on from CM017771.1 coordinate 26,075,997, forward strand.
ACAATATATCCTGTTAGGCTTCAAAGCCCATTATGACCCTCATTTTATCATTTTATAAGTAGAGGTTTTACAAAAAGAAAAAACAAAATTCTTTTAAATTATTAGATTACCAAAAAGAACTTAAAATGTAACAACAAAATATCAGAATTTTTTATGATTGTAAAAATACAATTAATCAAAAAATGTGTAAATTGAAATGAATATATGTATTGAAGTTGTGTTTATCATGTTTAAAACAAGTTTATTAGGTCAAAATGAGGTTGGCCAATGGTTTACCCCTCGTACCTAATCCATAAGGTTGTGGGTTCGAGTCTATCTCTCTATCAAAATCTCGAATATGGTAATATTTAAATAATAAAAAAAAGTTTATTAGTGTTTTAAGTGAAATTAATAAAATATAATTGGGTTATGATAGATATTTTAGTGTTTTTATAAAAGTTCAAAAAGATCTGTTTGAAAAAATTTAAAATTTAAGCTTCTTCCGTAGTAAATCTAAATAACATTTTTAATCATTCAAAAACTCTATTGAGTGACAATGAAAAGAGAAAAAAATAAAAAATTGAAAAGAGTATTTTGAATTAACAAAACTATTTTTTATCAGTAGAGAAGCTATTCCTTCTCGTACACCACCTAAGAGTATTTTGAGTGGCTTCCCAAAGTATAGTTTTAAAAGTAGACCATTTATAAATAGATTTTCTATAAATATAGCTTTTTTTCAACAAAAAAAAAAAAAAAGTTAATTTCCCAATATTCGTAAAACACTTTTATTAATTATTAAGTGGCAATCAAACGACACGGTTAATAGTTTTGTTTTTATTTATTTTTTATTTTTTTTCAAGAAAAAACTCTTTTAGCTAGTATAAAAGTTGTACCAAATATGTACTACACAATATTATTTGCAGTTTTGCACCCACAAACCTATTTCAAACAAACAAAATGTCAAAAAAAAAATAAAAAAATTAGACATTGCGGTAGCTTTGTGGAGTCACCAAGTTACAAATATGAAAAGAACATGTAATCATAAAGAAATTCACCGAACGTAGATCCTCTCCTTACCTCATCTTTTTCCTTACATTTTTAAAACATGAAATTGGTTGTTGATAAAGTGATTGTGGAAAACAATCGCATCTTAATCACACATTCAATACAATACTTATGTGTCATATGTCATGAGATTAGATGGGATAAAAAAAAAAAGATGAGGCACAGAGAGAATCCAACTACAAATTTATGTTGGTATGAGACTGAGAGAACTCTAGGTGAGAGAATATATTTTGCAAAAAGTGCATGACAACGCTTAGCAAAACTCTTGCATCTGCAGCAGTTGAAATTTTGAATAAGATGTAGATTTTCATAAAAGATGAAAAATTTTGAGTGAGAAAAACTATCCACTCACATGCTTAATCTAGGGCTCCAAACAGGCTATCAGACACAAAATAACCATGTATAAACATATTCAATCCTTTACATCATCTATCACTAAAATTTATTCAAACCCAGACAAAAAAACCAGGACTTGCAAATAAAATATTAGTGGCTTCACCTTTCCAAATTCCAGTTAGGTAAATACTCACTTTATATATAAATATAATACTAAATTAATGAAATGAAACTAATAATAAAACCTTGTACCAAATTTTTTGCCTACTTCGATTTGTAAAATAATACTCATCCACCCTCCATGTCACAAGTGTTTCAAGCTGTTTGGTTCGCTGCCGCCCTTAATGGGGTTTTTTCTGAGTCCGGGAGACCTTCAAAGAAGGATTTATCTGCATCCAGAACACCCTGTACAAATAAAGTTTTATTCAGTAGCTGAAACAAAAATAAGCGCTATGGATTTGAGTCCATGAGTTTCAAGCTAGAACCTTAATAATCATAATGGCTGCATCCTTGTGTAAGAGCTCATTATACTCGTGACAAGTGAGATTCTGCAACATTCAATAATATTTGAGTATACTCTTATGGTGAGTGGCCTTGACATTATAAGAAGTGAGAATTAAGACAGACCTGAACACAATTAGGGCAACCAGTGTCTCCCGAGCAGCGGCAAGATGTGAGAAGTTCCAAAGCAGCAACCAAAAGATCCTTAAAATATGGTTGAATCTAATATAACATCCATACAAACCAAGTTAGCATAAGGAGTGAAATTCATTCAATTTGCAGAATATAAAATAAGAATCCAGCTCCCATTCCGTCAAATAGATTATTCGTCCCATTGAAAATCAAAATAGAGAAATAAAAAGTAGAATTTATTGTGTTATTGAATGAAATAGTGCTCACTTATTGTCATAGCAATGATCGAGTGTCAAAGCAACTGTTCTCAAGTTGTATCACATAAGAGCATAACTTTATTCAAAGGTTTAGGGCAATGTTAAAAAATAATTTCAATATTACCTGCTTTGAAACACCAGTTCCTCCACGATGCTGATCATATAATAGAATTCTTGCTGGAAAATAACGGGCATCATGAGGGTTTGGACACTCTGGAGCCAAGTCTGATGAGTTGCATCTTATATATCTACATGTCAGATCAGTACCAAGCCAGTCAGATACACAACGACTTACAAACATTTTGCTGCAAGGTTTATAACTTCAAAAAACAATGGCAAGCATCAAATAGTAACAACAATACTGAAAAAGGAAAATCTTAATGAATGGCAATTCTATAGGCCACAGATACAAGCAACATATATTTCAAACTATAACAATATATTTTCACTTCAGGAGTAACCCTTTTGGGCACTGTTAGACTGGAGCTTCAAGACTCTCTTAAGATTTAAACATCAATCAGACAGACATCAGAGAGGCAATATCTTCATTTTCTTTTAAATTATGATTGTAGTATACTTACAAAGGTACTACATGCAGAAGAGCATGACAAGCAGCATGCAAGCCCGAGCGGAATGAAAAGTTTTTCTCCACCAATGCTTTTACTGGTTGTGGAACTTGAATCCAAACAGCCTGTGTGGATGTAAAGTGAGAAGATTATATGAGGAACATGCACATACATGCAATAAGCATGGTCGAATGCACATCCTCAATATGATAATTGAAAGAAAGAAATCTGTTGTAATCCGTAAATATGATAAAAGATTCCCATATCTGTGTCTATAACACAAAATATTAAGCATGACTGGATCAGTAAGGAAAAGAGATAATTAAAAGCATCAAATTCATTACTAAGTCCATAAGAGAACCTGTGATTCATATGAATATTTAGGCAGAGAAAGCTCCATGGTATCGAAGATTTTGCTACTTCCTCTCCATATACGATGGAAACCAAACCAAGTAGTGGTTACTTTACAAACGTCTGCTTGGGCAGTTGTTCTTGACAATTGGTTCTTAAAATCCTTCGTTGGATAGGCCTAAATAAAGTCAAGACAAGCAAGTTAATGAGAAATTCATATTTATCAGTATTTATGCTATGCTAGTAGTTGAAATTTAATCCAATCATATGTTAAAAAAAAAAAAAAAAAAAAAAAAACAGCTATATATTAATTTGGAGTCATGCCAAGATATTTATGATGCAACAAAGATGAATACTGTAGGAACTGAAATAATAGCTAGACAAAATCTCCCCAGATACAAGCAATAACAAATTAACAATAACAATCACATATTAATAACAGTGCTAAAAATTTGCAAGTCCAGAATATTCCTCAATAGAAAACCTTAATTTGACAACCTTTAAAATCCCTTCGGTAATTTCTAACATACTTCCCTACCCCATCCAAGTAGTCTAATGTAGCAAAAAAAAAAAAAGGAACCTAATGATTATTAGTATGAAAACGAATAAGCTGATTTCTTTGATGTTGATAGACATTGAATAAAAGTTTGCTATTTGGCTGAATCAGTTGATATCTAAAAGTTCTCAGATGGAAAAGACATGAAACTTGTTTATTTAGCTTTTAATTTGTGTTCCTAAAATGGTTTGAAGCTAATGGGTTATCAGAAATTTTTAAGGCTATGGGGTTATGTTCAGTTCGGAGATAGATGGCAATGCAAACTTGTATGTTTTTCTTTTCATCTTTTCTATTAAATTTAAGCATTAGGAGAACCTTAGAAATTCAATGAGATATGTTTCCACAAGAAGGTTTCCTTCCATAAGGCATAGAAAACACCTTAATCAACAAATTGCAACATAGGCAATATAAAAGCATAAATAATATCTATTATCATACTAAAATTTCCTTCTAAAATTTCATGCTATATATGTACAAGGTCCTAAAAACATGACAGAAATAAAATTTAATGTTGTTAATGTAAGCACTTTAATAACAAATTGTAGTTCACATATTTTTGAAAATTCTATGACACAAATGTTCAAGTTTGCAAGTACAACAATGGATGTCCCTGGTTATGATAAATCAAACTTCACACATACATAGTATTACTAATTATACCCAAATACCACCTGAATAAAAAGGAAGACTGCAGAACAAAAGAAGCACAAATTAATGAAACAACTTTTCAGAGAAGGGGTAAATGAACAAGAGAAACGATGGTTAAGATCCTTGACATACAATACCACCGCCAATGACATGAATATCTGTATAATCACGAGTCTTCGTGTAATATTTGAGATCAGCTTTTTGGCACAAAGCAGTCTTACTTGATATGCTTAACTCCTTCACCAGATAGGTATATCCTTGGTGCATGTACACAGCGCCTTCATACACCTGAATCATATTAACGATGACAAAAGATTAGGCTATAACATAGACAAAAAGAATCAATGAACACATACCAAGTAACAACTAAAACATATAGGATAAGTTACAAGTACAAATTAACTACCTGGAAGAAAGCTTTGCTTTCCTCAATCTCTTCAAGAACTTCATTGGTCTGCATATCTATTACTCTGTATCTCACATTCTCAATTGACCGTATACTAATTGAGTGTGAAGGCAGTTTCTTGTAGTAGGAAAGCGTACAAAAAAAATTCAAAAAAGGAGATGACATTCAAACATAATAAAGTCAGAAAAGAGACATTAAAACAAAACTATATATAGAAATGATATACCTCATGCCCAATGTAACTCCAAATTTTAGCAGAAGAATCATGTGATGGATCAGAACTGAGGTATCCTCTACTTTTAAGAGTCATTACAGCATTCTCTAGACCAGAGCCAAAATATTTCCCATAATCATGTGATGGATCAGAACTGAGGTATCCTCTACTTTTAAGAGTCATTACAGCATTCTCTAGACCAGAGCCAAAATATTTCCCATCATGAGTCAAACTTAATGGGTGTTCAAGAGCAGCACAAACCAAATGCTGCTCAAGTACCTACAAATTACATCAGAAAAGATGAATGTAAGTTTGCCAAGTTGTTGGAATCCCAATTTGAACTTGATTTAAACAAAAATGCGAATCAATGAAATCCCAAACCTGCTGGTTTTGGGCATCAATATGACAGCACTCAATTGGGCTCTTGAAGAGTTTCTCAGGATATCTCATAAAATATTGATCAAGAGGCCCTTCAAATGCAACGTACACAGCAAGAGATGGCCTTTCTCTTCTCCCAGACCTACCAGCTTGCTGCCACAGGCTAAAGACAAAAGGAAAAAGGACACAATTAAAAAATTTCAAGCACATTGTTGGATTACTGAACAAGACAGATATCAAGAAAAACATTACCTAGCAATACTACCAGGAAAACCTAAATGCAGGGTTACATCAATATGTCCAACATCAATACCCAACTCCAGAGCATTTGTTGCAGCGATACCACAGAGCTTCCCACCAAAAAAGTCACTTTCTATTCTCCTTCGATCCTGGTCCAACGGTCACCCAATGTCAAAACACAAGCATGCATAAACACAGGTTTATAACTATTAGGTAACCACTAAACTCATAAGCTTAAAGAGTTAAGAAAAGACCTAACAATAGTATTTGCAAATCACAATAACAACCCAATATATTTGGATATGTTTCATTTTAGAAACAAGGCTCCAATAAATCACATGAATTAGACAACAGTAAGGTAGGTAGTACAGACTAAGGCAAGGGTTGGGCCTTTTGGATTTTAGATCGAAATTTCCAGTACAATGCTGACATTGCACCCATATAGTACTAATTTAGGAATCACTTTAACTCGATCAGTAACCTTCCACCAATGAAGACACTCAGTGAGCGAGTTACTTCATCTGTTATAACCCTGACATAGCCATCTATAATATAACAATGTAGAGACTGTATTTTCTGCTACTGAGTTGTACATGGGTTTTGAACCCTCGATAGAAGAAATATGAAATTAAACCGAAGTGGGCTGACATCAGTAACTATAGGTGTAATAGCTTTGTACAAGAGAAGCCGCCAAACCAATGAACTATATGAATATTTATATGCATAAAGAATGATACCATCACTTAGTAATAACAAATTTCAAAAGTCAACACTGACCTCAGCAACGTAGCCAGCACGATAAGCACATATAGAGTTAGCTAAGTGGGGTGCTGTCTCCTCTAGAATTTCACGCCTGTCATAATCATCCCAAAACATCATTTTGCTTCCAGCACTTGAGTATTCACTTAACAAATAACTAAGAATAGCAAATAAAGCACTAAGAAAGCCCAAAAATGTCATAAATCATGACATGTTGTAGATGCTTTTCAAAGGGGGATCTGAAATCTATAAATTGCTAGCACATACGTGTAAGATAAAACAAGCTCGCAAAGTTTACGTGATCTACAAAAAGTAATGCAACGAAGTCCATGCTGAACCATCTCTGCAAATAGGTATGAGATTTCCGAAATTGAGCTGCAAAAAGATGAAGGAAAAAAGTGAGGCATTGAAGAATTATGGTAGACAGGTAATGATATGAAATTCATTCTTAAATTTCATTAACATATTTTACAATTAGAAGAACTGGATCACGGTACCTTGAATTTTTAGCAGCAGCATTGCTGGTATCATCCATGTCATCGCTCTGACTTTTATTCCATACCTGCAAGCTGGCAGCATTAGTGCCTAGGTCGATAAACACTACCATTTATTTATTTAGTTCTAAGTGATAGGGAAATGTAAAATTTGGAGGAACCTACAGTTCTCAGAGATGATATAGGATTCCAGAGGACAAAAAGCTTTTGAGAAGAAGGACTTCCATCATTTTTAATCAGGTCCAATGTTGATAAGTTTGCTAGCTCCTGAAGCATAAGAATGGTTTCATTTCTTCCAGGAATACCATAATATAGATGAAATATGAGAGGATCTATGATAAAATACAAAAAAATGACCAACTATTTGGACCTCAAATCTAAGTCCCACAAAGTGTACACGCATAAAACTTTAACAGCTTCTTATAACCTTAGAAACATCATTGTGAAGAATACTTTAATCTCTATTTAGTGCTCCACAACTGTACCAGTTTAGAGCCATCTCAGCAAAGAACAAGGACCTATGGTGAGCAGGTGAGGCAAGCCACACACAACTAAGAAACGCTTATAAAAACAAGCCAGAAAAACAAGTCAAGTAGCCTGAAATTAATTGGTGAAGCTAGATGGACAATGTAAATGGGAATGCCATTCAGGACATGTGGTAAGTATTTCAGGGTCCATTAATTAAGCAAGGCCACTCCAGCAGAATCTTCCTCTAATATATAGATTGGTTCACCCACCAATAAGTCGGATGATAAGGCATGTGTACACAACTGGTTAAAACACCTAAGTACTATATAACACAAGAATCATGCAGATTATTTCGAAGCTTTTTAAGTTTCATAGATACCATGTTCCACTATGATCATTTTCAAAGTAAAATTTTGCTAGGGAGTAGTGACGTTAGAAAAAAGAAACGAGAGGGAAATAAATAAATCAAGCACCATCATTATTATGTCTAGAAGTTACCTCCAAGAAAATATTGATATGTTAACAATAAGAAAAGCAAATTATGTGATTGGTCTCTAGCATCCTTACCATGCAATGGTCCATAGGATTAGCAGAAGTTGCAGTAGAAAAAACGAAAGAAGGTTCACTACCATAGACTGCACATAAAAGCAGAAAGCAAATGAATTTTTCAATGTCAAAAAAATAATAATTTAAAAAAAAAAAAAAAAAAAAAAGAATCCCTTATCATTGTACACGAGAGAAATATCTACCATGAGAGCAGAGCCGACGAAGTCTTCTCAATATAAGAGCAGTATGACATCCAAATGCTCCTTTATAAGCATGAGCTTCATCAATCACTACAAACCTAACATATAAAAAAAAAATGAATTTTTCAATAAGAGATAGTAAATGTAATTGACATTAAAAGAGATACGATACAATTTCAAAAGCTACTTACGGCAGAATTGGTTAACCAAAAACAATGAAAACGATTCATAAAAAATAAAAATTACCTAAGATTAGACAAAATTCTGCTGAACTGTCTGTGTAATGGCAAGATTGACATGTGCAGCATATCAGGATTGGTTATCAACTGCATGCCAGATGAAAAGAATTTCAACATGAAACTGGTGAGGTGGTCAGCTGAAGAAGTTTAATCTGAGACAACTAAAACTTACGAAACTACCAGTCTAGCATTATCTCGTAGCCATGTCCTGTCCTTCTGAGATGTGTCACCATCATACACCCCAATATTTATGTTAACATCAAATGCTTTTGTCATAGCTAACAAAGCTCTTAATTGATCTTGAGCTAAGGCCTACATGCATGAACAATTTGAATTATTTAGATGATACCAAAATCATAACCAAGATGTCAATTTCCCAAAGCATCCTCAGAAAAATAAATAAATATTTAACGGACTTGAGAATAACAAAATTCTAAAGCCTAAAGTTCATAAAAACTACAAATCTACAGCAAAAGACCTTTGTTGGAAACAAGTAAAGAGCACATGATAACACATTGTGGGACAACATTTCCAGAACTGGCATATTATAGCAGAGAGATTTCCCGCTAGATGTCATTGTTGCAACAACAACATTCTTCCCAGCAAGGGATGCTGATATTGATTCTGCCTGTGGGCATAAAAAGAGTTGAAACCTTTTAGGAAAGGACTCTCTTCAAAGGATGTAAGTCTAGAAAAAAAATAAAAAATCCATACCTGGTGACAGTACAATTTAGAGATTCCAATACATTTAAGAGCAGATCTTGCGTTATCTGAGAGTTCGTTAGGGATTTCGACATGAACGGCTTCCCTGGCACCAATGTCTTCAACATGCACAATCTGCATCAGAAAAACATCCACAGAATGGTGCTCAGTACAGTCCTCTGAGTCAGATACATTATAAAAGAGCCCACATCCCAGATGGTCTGACACTTATCCATATTAGAATTTGAGGGGAAAGAAGAAACTAACATGATTGATTCACATGTGAGGCTGTCAGGTCCAAAGAGGATCTGAGTGTTTTAAACATGTTTCTCTTCTTAATCATCAAATTAAAATTGTTCAGAAGAAGTTTGGAAGTAACCTGCCCATTTGATCCAATGCCCTTTCTGAGATGTTCAACCATTTCCCCTGGTAGCAATTGACTTGTCTCCTGCTAAGTCAAGAAGTCGTGAGAGTGATGTGTTGCAATAAACAGTTCTAGATTAAAGAATTCATTGGGACACGAAGTTTAGTAATTTTTTATTTTCTAGACTTTTGGCAGAAATGTTTAAGTAAGACCTGCCATAGACCCAAACCAATTAACCAGATAAAATCAAGAACTGAATACCAATCCATGATCTATCTTAAGAAATTAACTTTAGTTAAATCCATGGTCAATTCCTGCACTGTGCTAAGGGAAAGTTCTTCATTGGAATTCAAACAGCAAACAACAAATAAATTATTCACTAAATTATAATGGAACCTCTTATCAATTATCATGTGACCTAAAGAGTTCAATTTTTGCACAGAGATTTCACCAATTGACAACATTTGACTGATCTTCATTTTTCTGTTTTCTTTCTCGTTTTCTCTCTGTAGGGTTCACATATGTAAATTGAAGGTAGGTTTCCAGAAATACAGAAACCACTTACAATGCATATAAAAACATAAAAACCTACATGACATCGTCTTTGAAATGCATGGGAACTTGAAGTAGAGGAGCAACTTCTCTTAGCCCTTTTTGCTTCATTTCCACTCCTTTTTGCTTCATTTCCACTGCGAGCAGTATCAGATTCCTTCACAAATATGAGCAAATCATCCAAGGAAAGGGACATGGACATCTTTCTAATTTTACCCTGCAAGAGAAAACAAAAACACTTCATATCATTAAAAAAGCCAGACATGTCTAGCATATGGTGGTTGACAAATAAAGAATTTAAATGGTAAGAGGTTATAAATAGCACAGTGCATAACTTATAAAAGACTGCAGTCTAGCAAACCAATCCAGACCTAGTATACAACATTTGGACTACACTTCCACACTGCCACACAGCCAAACTAGCGTATTGTCATTATTAAAATTTGTTCATTCATTTAAAAACCAAAAAAAATATATGAAAATGATAATAAGTTACCCTTATAATGAGTTCTAGTATACATTAGAATAATCATTCTAGTTATAAAAGAAAGTTGAACATTTGTTTATTATAATGAGTAATGATAATGATAAGTCGTTTCTTCACCAAATATTTTTCTTTTCCATATTCCAGTCAAATCCATTGCAAAGATTAGAAATCAACAAAAGAAAAAGTAAGTGGACCTAACCCATTGAATCATGACTATATCCACTATTCTGATATTAAAATTTAATATTCGACTGATATAAAATTGGAACAAAGTAGATCTTTTTATTTATTTCATATTTCTTTTGACTTGAAAGAATCTATCAATATTTCCGATTAAATCTTCTTGTTCCTGGACGTTTTAGTGTATACCTCCTTAATACAGATAATGCCTGCAACAACAAAATGTTTAGTACCCCAAATCCTTGAAAAAAGAAAATGTAGAGCTTGGTCCTTGCTGCAGCTATGAACAAGAACCCACTCTGACAATTTCTTATGAATTCCAACTATTCAATAACAAAACCCAACTGTTAATAAGAAATTTATAATACTAATCATGCTCTTTACATATTTTAACTCCTAAATCCACTTTGTTCATGTTCACACAATTTCACCAACTGACAACATGTAAGAAGTTACTGCGATTCTGACTGACTTATCAACAACAATTGCATGCAATGCATCAAAAATTTGAACAAGCTCTTAAAGATTAGGCCAGAAAATTTAAGATCTATAAAAGCAAAAGTAATTTTGAAATTTGAAATAGTCCTTACTCCCTGCAATGACTACTAAGCTCAAAAACTTCTTAAATAATGTAATATTGCTATCTGTACAAAAATTTGGAAAAAGAAGGAAAACTAGAAGTTCAAATGTTAGTCGTGTTAGTTATATCCACCCTATCAACCCTTCTCACTAACATCTTCCCAAATTGTAATTGCAAGAATCTACAACATTGCACATATTGTAGAATGCACTCAGTATCAGACATCTCATAAAGGTGTGACTCTCCTTTCAGTTTACATATGTTATATAATCCGGTCTGTATCTGCATGCATGAATGTATTAGTGAATTGTGTCTAAGATTGTGTGTGTTTGAACATATTACTATGGCTAATGAGCGAACAATATAAAAACTCCAAATTTATTCAGCTGATAAGATCATTAGAAGCATGCTTTATAAACAATGTCGAAGTTTCTTTTCCCTTGTTCTTGTTCTTGTTCTTATTTTCTTTTTCTTTTCATGAGTTCTTGGCACTTATAGGAATATTTTCGCTTTCAATAAGTAATATGAAGTGATTTCATTTTCATCATTTAATAGTTAATACTCTCTCAAAACAAGTTCTCTACACTTTCTTCTCCAGAACGAGAAAGCCAAGCATATAAAAGTTTCTTCAGTTAATAAACTGATTATCACTTGCAAATGATTGTGGAAATTCAAAAATTATATGTAGGTTGAAATCATAACAAAGTAACAAAAACAAATGTGACAAATAAATTGTTACTCACAAGCTCTTGTATATAGAAAGAGAGAAACTTTAAACATAAGCATAACATTACCATCTTAATAGTCTCCCACAGATTGGATTTAAAGGAACTTTCCAATTTCTTCATTGCATCATATATCTTGGACAGAGACATGCCTTTTTGACCTGTGTAGAGCAAAGTGAAAACAAATAAAGATAATTTTGCTCAATGGGAAGCTGATTGTAATTAGCTTTAAAAACGTTATAAATCATGTTTGCTCTTCAATGATACCAGTTCTGGAATTGTCTTCTACTTGATCTCTTTCTTCTGTTGAAGCATTGATGATAACAAGGGAATCACAATAATTTTTAGATTCCATGTCATCAGCAGCGAACTGGACCACCTGAGATGGACACAGAATAGCTTTAACAAAAGTAACTAAGATTAAGAAGTAATTTCCCTATATATTTTGCCTTCAAATTACATCTCAGGGGGTTAAAGGGCAGCACTGCGGTAAAGATAGGTCCTAAGCTCAAATCTACCAAAAAAAGTGGGGGGGAATAAAAATAATAGTAATAGTAATAAACTAATAATAAAAGGTTCCCTCCAAGAAGAAGTACAATGATCTAGGTATATAATTAATTTAATAAATAAATAAATAAAATAAAAGGGAAATTAACTGAATTAGAATTATCATGTACGGTAAATGATGTTTTCTTGCCATCCCGGCACTGAAGATAGAGCTCGGATAGAAATCCTGACATTAATGGAGAAACCTTATTCAAGTATTTCACAGAGTACATGCTACTGACAAAGATATTCAAGTATTTGGGAAAATCAGGGGCATAACCGGGGCAATCAATAACAAAAGCATCATAAACCAAAAACTACATATGAACCTTCTTAATTACAGAAATCATCAATTACCATCAATATGTAACAGATTTTCCGGTCTAGTATGATAAGTAAACTGCAAAAGATAAGACTTTATTAACCAAAGCACAGCACAGAGAGGACAACATGATACCTACATCTATACAACTCGAAGCCGAATTAGGTAAACAGTTTCCTTCCTCAATCAGAAACACTAATCTCAGATATGTCATATTAGAACTTCAACTGTCATTTAAGCACCGATGTGAACATTTGTTAAAGTGTAACACTTTAACACCAAATTACCTTTTTTTTTTTTTTTCTCGTCAAACTACTGAATAAAAGATGCTGGATCCCAACTTAAAAAAAAAAAAACTAACAAGGTCGGGATTTTGTAGGTCAAAGACTGACACAGAAGTAAACCTGTATGTAGCTAGATAATCATAATATTAAGCAAATATCAATACATTCTCTAACGTTGCATGAATTGTAGAAAAACAGCATGATAAGGGGGATGCAGTAGAGTCAGTTGGCTCTACTGGAATAACCATATTAAAATCATGAGCTTCAAAAATAAAGTTAAGAAACTTCATATATAATCTAATGAGTAATTTTAGAAAATTTAACCAATTACCTTAGGACAAAGAATAGCAAGATGCTCAATGTCCTTGATACCAACTTGAACTCCAAACTTTGCAAGCTGGTTCAATGCGTCCTTCATGTGAGTTAATGTCAATTTTTCACCCCGCAGTTGAAGACAAGCAGTGAAAATGCTCAAGAAAGCAAATGCCTCCACAATTTTCTTCAACCAATCTGGACACAAGCACGAAGAACCATTATTACTGCTTTTAAAAATTCCTTCACCGCCACTTCGCCTATTGGCTTCTCTCAACAACATGCATTTCCCTGAATTTGGATCTGATAAACAGTTCACTGACTCTAAAACCTCAACGAACTTTACACAATTCTGTCCCTCAAGGGCATTCTTGTTAGTAGACCGCAAAACACTCCATAAAAACTCACAAGGGCGGGCCTCTTGATTATTGCAGTCAACACTCCTCTTGCGTTTTGTTTCTAAAGGTTCTCTATTTACTTTTCCAAATTCCATAGTATTAGAATCGCAATACTTTGGTTGATTACTACTAATATTGCTCGACAAGTCTTCTTCATGTAAAGATGATAATTCTTGCATCATATCTGCATACGTCGAATCAGCAAACTTTTTTGAGATTAAGTTGTGTTTCGCAACACTTGATGAAGTCTTGGAGAAATCTGCTTTTGGGGTTTGTGGTCTATCTTTCTTTGTGAAGGGAATAAGAACAAAAAATTCCCCAGGCTCAATCGAGACACTACTTACTTGACTTTGTAAGCTCAATTTGACACCCTGTATAATATCAGCATATAATTAAAATTCAAAATAACAGAGTAAAACATAAGTTTAGAATCGGAAACCTTATTACTACAAATGGTGGAGCACTAGAGGCAGCTAATCCCAAAATTATCTTCTAGAAATTCAGTTTAAGAATTCAGTCAAAACCCTCTATAACATTGTGATTGGGTTAAAAACTTTAGTCCATATAACTGATTAAGAATTTAAAAATAATGATGAAACAGTCTACAAGGTTTCTTTAACATTCTCCAATCTCCATCACCTAATTTCTCCGACCAAAAGGTAAATTTTTACCCCAAACTGAATTATATTCCAGACTCCACCACTGAATTAATTACTAGTAAAAAAGCAAAGGATATTCATGTAGTTGCAGCGATTAGGAACAGGAAGCTAATAAATTTGACTACAAAACACACAAAAGAAGGACAATAAACACACAGCGAATATGCATACATACTTAATACATTGTGTGTGTAGAGAGAGAGAGAAGAGGGTAGTATGGTAACTTACCTTGAAAAAGAGGTGGAAATTGGTGGAGGAGGAGGCGGGAGTGAAATTGAGTTTCAAGAGAAGCTTGAGGTCGTAAATGGTTTTGTCAGACGACACGCACACTGCCGTCGTTTCGCCCGTCAGTGTGCGCACTTGGATTTCGCTTACCGTTGCTCTCATTGCAAATTATTCTGAGATTTTTAGACCAAGTAAAAAGGGTTTCTGTTTATACAAAAAAAAAGTTCCTGTTTCTGATTTAAAAGTGGAAATTAGAGGAAAGGGCCTTTCTACACGTTTAAAGAGCAAAAATGTCCACTTTTGAAAAAAAGTGCAACAATGTCCATTATCAATGTTTCTTTTCCCTTAAATGTCCACTTCAGGACCAAAATACCCTTTTAACTTAAATCAAGCAAAATGACCCAACAGCCCCTTATATGTGTTAATTGACTAGTTTACCCTCTCTTAATTTTGGGCGCCAACTCTTCCGCCCCTCTCTCTTAATTTCCTTCCCTTAATTCCCTAACCACGCCATTAATCCCTTCTTCTTCTTCGCCCCCCCCCCCCCCCATTCATCTTCATTACCAGCCCACCCATCCCGATTCCCTTATTCATCGCCCCTTCTTCTTCTTCTTCCCCGCCCCCTTCATCTTCATTACCAGCCCATCCCGATTTCCACACACACCCAATCCCAAACATCAACACAGTCCCGATTTGATTTCCACACACACCCAATCCCGAACATCAACACAGTCCCGATTTGTGTTCACACCCAATCCCGAAGCTTGTGAAGTTGACCCATTGTTGAGAATTGTCATCCTGTGGGTCTTCGACATTGGGATTTCTAGCTAGAAATGGGAGGTAAAGGTGATTACTCACAGTCTCATAAATTGATTATTGATTTATTTTTTTGGTTAAATATTTTTATCCTAACTTGTGCCCACTGTATCCTTTAAGAGGACCCTTTGTTATTTTGTTATAACTTTTAATAATATACTGAATTGAATATGCTTAAACCATTGATTGAAACGTTTTTGGCATGTATTTTTGTTTGAGGAATTTCAGTGTTAGAAAGTATTAAAATGTGAGAGGCATGGGGCAAAATTTCAGTGTTAGAATGTTAATTTACACAACCACATACACTATTCTTCGGTGATTGTTTTACATGTTCAGTGTGCAAGTTTGGGTAAGCAAATTAAGACAATTTTCTAGGCAAGAAGCTTGCAACTTTTTATGTTCTGTCATTGCTGTGACTTGTATGTGTGACACATTCCCGAAAAATTAGTAATTTATTTGAAACCAAAGTGTAGTGAAATTTTGTGAAGTTTTTCTTCTGTTATGCTCTGTTACCGGTTCAAAAGGGTGTGTAAACTAGCTACCTAGTCATGAAGAGACATGAAATGATGTTTTTCACCCTTTATATTTCTTGTAGTACTTTTGATAATGGTATTTGGAAATGGCTTGCTAGATTGATCTTTGTAATTCTAGAAATGAAAAACAATATACTTACTTATTATTCTGAATGTATGTGATGGTTGTAATTGTATCTCGTCCTTTATAGTTTCTATACACAAAATGATTTTTGTACTGTTGTCTACAAAAATCTATAGAAAATTCAATGAGAAAATATTTTGGAAATGATGATTTTTGTTATGTTTTTGTTTCTGTTTTGTTGTTAGGTCCTACGGATTCGATGATTGCGTTCTTAGTCCGTTGCGGTGGTTATTTCAAGGGTAACCAGTTTGTTGGTCCGTCGATTTTTGCATGTTGTGTTTCGAAGACCGTAAAAGGGATATACAGTGAAATGGTAGAAAAGTTGTACAATCGGATTGGGGTATGTAGGGATATATTTGAGTTGAAGATTTCGTCACAGCTTACAGGAATTTCGTTAGTTATTAATGCTGACGACGAGGTAAATTTTATCCTTATGCACACCAAATCCGAATGGCCCGAAATTGCTGTTGAAGTGTTCGACAAATCTAGGGGCGTACATGAAACTCCGAGAATGGCCAGAAATACAACAATAAACTTAGAATGTACAGCGCCTCCTTTTACACCCACCAGTAATCAAAACTCCCCAATTGCTACTCCACAATACAAATCAGTGAGTGGTAGTAACCATCCACATGCGTCCGTTCCTTCACTTACCACTACATCACCATGGGATAATCAAGGGACTCCAGCATCAACAAACAAGCATGTAAAGGTGGAAGACACAGATGGTTCTGAAACATCTGATACGGAGGATGAGAGTCATACTGACAATGATACTAGTAATGCCATAAATGGTGCTTCAGAAGTTCCCCAATATGGTGGGCAAGCGTTAACTGGTGCTAGAGAAACCCCAATAGATGGTGAAGAAGAACAATGAGGGGGTAGTGGAGCACCCAACAGTTCTGCACCTTGTATGACATCACGGTGGACAATACCGGGGTCAGAACTCTACTCAATTCAACCCATTCGGTCGAAGGACTTGTTTGAAGACCAAGATGACCAAGGTCCAATATACAAAGGACAAATCTTCAAAGACAAACAAACCTTGAAAGGGACCTTAGGGATGTATGCATTTGGAGAGAGGTTTGGCTATAAGGTTACACGATCGAACCATACATGATTCGCCGCAAGATGTACAAAAGGAGGTTGTGAATGGGTTATTAGAGCGGCAAAGTTGAAAAATGGGACCTATTGGCATGTTAAGTCCTTTGTGAAGGAGCACACATGTGGTTATTCGGGCAACTATAACGTTGATTTTACGCGAGTAAGTGCCTATGTAATTGGTGAATTGTATGCTAGAAAATATGCCGATCCTGGACGTACAATCCGTCCTAAAGATATAATATCTGATTTTAGGGATGAACACGGCATAAACCTCTCGTACAACAAAGCCTATAGATCTAAGACATGCGCTTTGCATAAGGCATTCGGCGATCCGTGGGAGTCATTTAAGATGTTACCGGCATTCTTTTACATGCTGGAACAATCCAACCCTGGGACTGTAACTAAGATTGAAACCGACTCGAAAAACCGGTTCACCTTTGGATTCATGGCACTTGGGGCTTGCATAGAGGGGTTCAATTCAGTTATTAGGCAAATTATCGCTGTCGATGCTACACACTTGAAGGCCAAGACCAGGGGTGTCTTGTTAGTTGCGGTGTGCAAGGACGGTAACGAGATGATATACCCTCTGGTATTTGGGTTTGCTCATTCTGAGTGCACAGAGTCGTGGACATGGTTCTTGAAGCAACTTCGGAATGTGATCCAGTATCCTGAACGTGTGATGTTTGTTTCGGACCGGCATGCAGGTATCTTTGCTGGCATGGAAGCAATTTTCCATGATGCAGCACATGGGGTATGTGCATACCACTTGTCACAAAATCTTAAAAATTTTTGCAGGCAACGGGATGACGTGATCAAGCTATACTTCCGTGCAACATATCTGTACCGTGTCGAGGAATTCAATTGTGAAATGGCAGAGTTGAAAGCCACCCACCGTAAGGTTTATGATGAGCTTCTAGAGGTTGGGGTAGAGAAGTTTTCACATGTACATAGTCCCAGAAAGAGGTACCATATGATGACCACCAACATTGCCGAGTCAATTAATTCTTGTCTACTTGCAATTCGGAAGTTGCCTATCACATCTATTGCAGAGTTTATCAGAGATTTGTTACAAAGGTGGTTCTACGACCGTCGGACCAATGCACGTGAAATGCCTACATTCTTGACTGATTATGCAGACGAACACATCAGACAGAGGATAATACCATCGCAACGATGTGAGGTTCACCCCATTGACTACCACAGATTCAAGGTAGACGACAAATGGAAAGGAGCCATTGTCGACTTGGAAAAACGTTCATGCTCATGCCGTGAATGGGATCTAGATGACTTACCATGTATTCATGCCATGGCGGTTGCTAGGTATGGTTACATAATTTACGATACATTTAATGCCACAGACCTGTCACTATTTAATTATAGTAAAAATATCTTTTTCTTCTTCATGTCTTTTGTACCAGGATTAAAGGTACACCTATCAACGCATTATGTTCTGACTTTTTTACAACGGGCTGGCTGAAACATGCTTACGCCATGCCTGTGAACCCTGTTCCAACTCCTGAAACATGGGACATTCCTGATGCAGTTCGTGATCGCATTGTATTGCCATGGTTGAAAAGGAAGCAGTCAGGAAGACCAAAGAAGTCAAGAACACCTTCTGCTAGAGAGAAACGAAAGAAACAAACATGTTCGAATTGTGGGGAAAATGGACACAATAAAAAAAGATGCCCGAAACCCTCAAGTATACCCAGCACAAGCAAACCACCAAAAAAACCACGTAGTTGTGGCATTTGCAACAAAGAAGGACATAATAGACTGAAGTGCCTAGATAAACCATCAGAGCCCATTTTGAATGACACAGATGAAGAAACAGTCTTTCATGCATTTCAGGAACCAATTTTGGAAGGTTAGAAACTTCAGATTTATCAGTTGGCTATTTTAGTTGTTGTAACTTGATATGTAGGTAACTTTTATTTACTTCTTGTGGTAACTTTTAAAAACTTGATATGTATCACATGCTATCCGTGCATGTTCTGTGGCTGAATCCTTTCTTTTTCCATGGGAAAAATGTCAATTTCATTTAGCAAGTTGTTCATTTTATATCTGTACAAATGCTTTATTATTTGTGGTGGTTCTATACTTGTGTTACCTTATTTAGGTTGTGTTTTACAGATCAATTGTTGCTTGATATGTATCACTTTTTTTTGACACAGAAGCAGTCATCCATGCTTTTGAGGAACCAAGGGCCCCAATTTTGGAAGGTTAGTTATTTGATATGTATCACATTTTTTTAGGTGGAAATGGAAAGAAATTTGTCATTCGGTGGAACGTAACTTTCATTTGTGAACCTATCTTGGAAGGTTAAAAACTTGGTAATGTAATGTTGAATTATTGTTGTGGTCATGGTGGTGGTGTTCGTGTATCATACTATTTCACCTTAGTTATTTGTATATGTGCAATAGCGCCTCTGGGGTATCCCCCCAGCTATGTTTTTTAACCAGGTATCAATGCTTTTAAGCCTGGTTAAGTCTGAGCATTTAATTGTAAGCTCTGGCTTAGGATGCTTATTGAGGGTTTATGAGAATATTTCCCACCCTCTAAATATTTATTTTCGGGCTTTAATATATAAATTCTTAGGCTCAACATATGTATTCCCAGGCTTTAAATTATGACTTCACAGGCTCTACATGTGTATCCCCGGGCTTTTTATTTGAGAACACCATCACACAAGACTAGCATAAAGGGTAATTGGAACCAGAGCCATATGCGACTTTAGGAGTGACTTTGGTTAAATCACTTCTAAAGTCACATTCATCTCGGTTTCAAAGGTGTCTGCTTGATAATTTCAATTTCCCAGGCTCAACAACAGTATTCGCTGGCCCTATATATGTATTCCCGGGCTTTTGATATCAAACAAAAATCAGTCTATCACACAAGACTAACGCAAAAGGGTAATTCTCAACTGATCCATATGCGACTACATATGTGACTTTGGTTAATTCACTTATAAAATCGCATACGGATCGGTTTGTACTTAGTCCGCTTTGTAATATACCGGGCTTTATATTTAAATAACTTGGGCTCAATGAGATTTTTCTCAGGCGTTATTATATATTCCCGGGCTTTTATATGGAAAAGCAGACACAACAAACCTACTCAAAGGGTTATTTCCTGGGCATTATGTATAAATCCACGGGCCTGTTATTATGTATTCCCAGGCATTTGATACGAAACAACTGTGGCATGAATATAACAAGAAGAGTAATTCCTGCGCTTTACGATATAATTCCCCAGGCTTAATATATATATTGCCCGGAATATATACAGATAAACAAAATAATATAACATAGTTAATCATGAAACTAACAGAGCAGTTCTAAAAAACCAACTAAAACCCTAAACTAAAAAAGAACACCCTTAGGTTGCCAACATCTATGGTTCCAAGAGTGGCGAGGTTGTCTCATGATCTGCCTGCTGCGGGGTGTTCTCTGACCCATTGGTCTGACCACGCACATATGGAAACTGGTGGCCAGATTGAACTAAAGCCTTCTGAAAAGCATCCATCATATGATTAAGATTCGCAAACTCTGCCATGTTGGCCTTCTGATTGGCATCCATCTGTAAACGCAAACCCTCAAGTGTCTGTATAATCTGATTCAACTTCGGCTCCTGATCACGTCCCTCTGCATCTGGATCATCTCCAAGGTTCTGCTCATTATAGTCCACATCCTCTGAGTCATCCATGACATCCTCATTCACACCCCTCGGAATTACAAGTGGAGGTAGTCCTCTTTGCCTAGCAATGACACTGTAACCCCTCTTGCCCAAGTTTCCAGTTGGAGGAATCATTGTCCATCCCCCTCGTTGCACATCAATACCGGCCTCCTCACAAAAATGTGTAATCAAACAAGGGAAAGGTAGTGGGCCAGTAGTAGATTTCCCAGCTTCGAACATTCCTTTCATGATAATCTGCCCTACGTCCATGAGAATGAGATTCTTTGCACAGAAAACATAACAGGCATTATCACAACTCAATTGGGTGCGGTGTGTGGTGGGCACCAAGGAGAAACTAAAGAACAAGTACCAAAAAGCAGCCTCTATCTTAAGTTCGTTGTACAAAAGGGGTAATCTATAATCATTCCACGCAGGACAACCATTTATCCTCAAATCAGTAGCTAATTGCCCATTAAAGGGCTCGAAGAACTCATGCATTGGAAGGCCTTCAACCAGTTGATCGATGTCATCTACCGTGTCAAACCACTGGTTAATCTTAGTGGCTGTAATCAGGACTTCCTTCCCTTGGACCATCACTGGCATCCCTTGGTAAAACTGATATGTCATTGCAAAATAAAACTCACGGACCAATTCTAGTGCCGCCTTGTTTGGGGTCCTCACAAAACCCCTCCAACCCATAGTATTTACTGCCTCTGATATCCAAGTTGCACGAAAAATGTCCAAGTTGATACCCCTCTCTGGCCAAATTTTTCTTTTACCAAAATTAGCCCATCTTTTTGGACAAACAGGGGTTGGGGCCTCCGTAGAGGTGCTACCCTTACCCTTCCCTTTAGGTGACCCAATAACGGGATCTGATGGTTTTCTCTTTTTCGATGGCCTACCACCATCTTTGGCAACTTGCTTCCCCTTTATACCCCATCTTCTACTGTTTCCCATCTCCAGTTGAATACAATGAAAAATACAACCACACACAACAAAACCCACAACAATGTTGGCCAACACCACAACAATAACTGTTATATAAAATCTTCAAAAATTAATAACGACCCTTCAAGATATGTACTCAAATAATATAATATATTATATTAATAACTACTACATGAACCAATCTATCACTTGAAGAGAGGATTAGGCCGTCGAAATACCTTCAGTTGAAGACCCACTGTTGTTTGTGCCCTTTGGAGGTACAAAACGTCGAGTGGAAAGCAAAGCCATATGGGGAAATTGAACTTGAAAAGGGCAAACAGTGAGTTTGAGAAGAACTGGCTTTAATAGGCCAAAACGGCGCTGTTTCAGTTAGTGAACATAGGGCAAAGGCAACTTGTATCAGTGACTTGGATAATGTCACATTTAAAGTTGCTTTCTTCTCGGGTTGACGAAATAATTCTCGGGCCTTACCTATTTCTTGGGCCTTTATGACTTTTCAGTTTTCAATGAAAATGAATGTTCATTTGAAGTTACAATGTTATGTTTGATTTGGGACTGTTTGCATTTTCAATGAAAATGTATGTTCAAGTTTAAGTTATTATGGTTAATTTGTGACATGGTTGACAATACAAACACAAAGAGTTATTCTCAGGCACTACGATATAATTTCCCTGGCATAACTATATAATTTCCCGGGCATTACGATATAATTCTGAGGCCTAACATAGTGCAACAACTATCATTTGTGACTTTTCAGTTTTCAATGAAAATTAATGTTTATTTGAAGACACAATGTTTGATTTGATTTGTGACTGTTGGAGTTTTCAATGAAAATGAATGTGAATTTCAAGTTACAATGTTTGATTTGGGACTGTTTGCATTTTCAATGAAAATGAATGTTCAATTTTAAGTTATTATGGTTACTTTGTGACATGGTTGACAATACAAACACAAAGGGTTATTCTCAGGCACTACGATATAATTTCCCGGGCATAATGATATAATTCCGAGGCCTAACATAGTGCAACAACTATCATTTGTGACTTTTCAGTTTTCAATGAAAATGAATGTTCATTTACCTCCAATTCATTTGTGACTGTTGGAATTTTCAATGAAAATGAAAAGTCATTTCAAGTTACAATGTTTCATTTGTGCCAATTTTCAATGAAAAAGTTATATTCATAAGAAAAGGTGACTATTCAATGATATGGTTTGGGTAATCAGGATAGGTAAGGGGTAATCTTGTTTCACTATAAATATCCCATATATGCAACATATTTTCCTCACTTTCAATTGTGAAACTTTTTTATTTTTTG
Organism: Acer yangbiense; assembly: GCA_008009225.1. Classification (NCBI taxonomy): domain Eukaryota; kingdom Viridiplantae; phylum Streptophyta; class Magnoliopsida; order Sapindales; family Sapindaceae; genus Acer; species Acer yangbiense. Next base: position 26,099,181 of record CM017771.1, read on the forward strand.
ATTTTTTTCAATTGGAAGGAAACGCTAAAAGTATTGATTATCATAGGATGAATTCCATTATCGCTGGTATGCAGCAACGGATTTCAATTGCTGAGGAAACTGTTGTTACGGAGCGTGCAAATGTTGGTCGCCTAAGTGTTGATTATAGTGTTTTGATGGGGAAGTATCAGAATCTTGAAGCAGAAATTATCAATTTACATGTTCAGCTCGAAGCAAGGGACAATGAGCTCAATGGACTGTACCAACTTGTTGAAAAATTGCAGAAGCAGTTGATTGCCATCAATATTCCACCATCAACCTGAAGCAAAAAACACCATCTCCCTTCCAATGAAGAACACTCATCAATATGTAATGTTTTTTTTTTAATCACCTACTGTATGGGGCACCGTTATGATAATCAAAGTTATGTTTTTCTTTGCTTGTTTCTAGCATATATTTCTTCATTTCTAAATTACATACGACGAGAACAACAAAACAATGGGGCATACATATGTTAAGCAACCTAACATAACAGGTAAGGAACACACACCACTTCTTTAAACATAAACAAAACATCTTTCAAACAACTTTGCCAACGATCACTCCAAAAATAAAAACAAATAGAAATAAAAACAACATGACTCCTCCAGTGGTTTGACTCTTGTTCGATACCTTCTCTTCAACATTCAAAGAACATTCAGACCTATAATGGCTAGGAGATACAGATCGGCTAGTTATTGCTTTATAAGCTTCATCAGTTGAGTTAAACTTCTTGTAAGCAGCTCCTGGAAAACCATCCACTTATTCATGACATTCAGGCCAAGAATTAAACATACCAGTTTTCCTTCCTTTGAAAACAACATAAACACAATTCTTCCCCATTGCAACTTTAGACTTTATATCTGCACATTGAAAAAACAAATTGTATTTAACAACGATTGTTTGAGTATATCGATGGTTTATATTGTTAACAACACAAAACTGTCTGAGTCGACGATTGTTTGAGTATACTAGGAACTTTTTTCGCAAACAACACCACAAAACCTTCAAAATTATTTTCAAAAATTAATTAAAAAAGAGAGAGGAAGAGAAATACACGAATAACATATGCTGAATATTTTAGATCTGCGAACTTGTATACAAGCAAAATAGTGTTTAGGACCCTAGAATGAAGAATGAATGTGTTTGGCAAGGATATGTATACATTTTTTACCTGCAACTGTGGACGTGAGGGGTTGTGAGGAAGAGTTTATGGGAGTCAATTCTAAAGTTTGAAGAAGCAAATAAGTTTGCGTTGATCTGGTAGACAAAGTAAAGAAAGCAGAAGAATATTCAATGGTTTCAGAGCACATGAAGAAGAAGAAGTTTTGAGGTTTGGTTTAGGTTTCAATGGTGGTATGACTCAGGAAAGAAGAAGAAGATTTTGTGGGATCAGCAATTAATTCAGAATGACAATAACAATATTTAGTGGGATCCAGTTGTAAACCACTGCAGCCCTATCACGTGACAACACGTGGCAACATGTTTGTTATGCCTGGGAAACATTATTGGGGCCCGAAATGATTTTGAAAGCCCGGGGTTTTCATTCCCCGGGCCACGTCGTCTGAGTTTTTTGATTACATTGTTATTTTCTGAGATTTAAAATTATTTCCCCGACATAAAAAGTTGTTCTCCACGTGCGGTGCCCAATCACCGTGTTTGTCTGACGCCATATACAGAGTGTTAAACACAAAAATGCATATTCCCTGCCACTAAGTCCAGAAACTCATAAGTAGTTTACCTATATCAAAACATTATCCACGGACCAATTACAGTGCTGTTGCACTGGGAGATATATCCGACCGTTCGATGCTCACGAAAAACAACGTCAAGTTGCTCATCGAACCAACATTCCTATTCACTGGTCTTGATCGGCAAAAACAGAATGGGACCCACACCATCGGATGGACGGTTCATCCACTGTTAGGCCTGGGATACAACCATGAAGCCCGGGATATCCAATTTTTATGACCCCAATGGTGAATGATTGCTTTATAGGCAAGTAGCGAGATATAATTGGTGGAGGGAAATAAAGTGTTGTTTGACTTTGAATTTTTATATCTTTATACAGATAAATTTCAAATTTGATATTTCCCACAATTTTTTTTTTTTACATTTTCCCATGCTCCAGGATATATTCCCAGGCGCAAACAAAGTCAACTTTTTCCACCCTTAAACCACTGCAGCCCTATCACATGACAACACGTGGCAACATGTTTGTTATGCCTGGGAAACATTATTGGGGCCCGAAATAATTTTGAAAGCCCGGGGTTTTCATTCCCCAGGCCACGTCGTCTGAGTTTTTTGATTACATTGTTATTTTCTGAGATTTAAAATTATTTCCCCGACATAAAAGGTTGTTCTCCACGTGCGGTGCCCAATCACCGTGTTTGTCTGACGCCATATACAAAGTGTTAAACACAAAAATGCATATTCCCTGCCACTAAGTCTAGAAACTCATAAGTAGTTTACCTATATCAAAACATTATCCATGGACCAATTACATTGCTGTTGCACTGGGAGATATATCCGACCGTTCGATGCTCACGAAAAACAACGTCAAGTTGCTCATCGAACCAACATTCCTATTCACCGGTCTTGATCGGTAAAACCGGAATGGGACCCACACCATCGGATGGACGGTTCGTCCACTGTTAGGCCTGGGATACAACCATGAAGCCCGGGATATCCAATTTTTATGACCCCAATGGTGAATGATTGCTTTATAGGCAAGTGGCGATATATAATTGGTGGAGGGAAATAAAGTGTTGTTTGACTTTGAATTTTTATATCTTTATACAGATAAAATTCAAATTTGATTTTTCCCACAATTTTTTTTTTTTTTACATTTTCCCATGCTCCAGGATATATTCCCAGGCGCAAACAAAGTCAACTTTTTCCACCCTTAAACCACTGCAGCCCTATCACGTGACAACACGTGGCAACATGTTTGTTATGCCTGGGAAACATTATTGAGGCCCGAAATAATTTTGAAAGCCCGGGGTTTTCATTCCCCAGGCCACGTCGTCTGAGTTTTTTGATTACATTGTTATTTTTTGAGATTTAAAATTATTTCCCCGACATAAAAGGTTGTTCTCCACGTGCGGTGCCCAATCACCGTGTTTGTCTGACGCCATATACAAAGTGTTAAACACAAAAATGCATATTCCCTGCCACTAAGTCCAGAAACTCATAAGTAGTTTACCTATATCAAAACATTATCCACGGACCAATTACAGTGCTGTTGCACTGGGAGATATATCCGACCGTTCGATGCTCACGAAAAACAACGTCAAGTTGCTCATCGAACCAACATTCCTATTCACCAATCTTGATCGGCAAAACCGGAATGGGACCCACACCATCGGATGGACGGTTCGTCCACTGTTAGGCCTGGGATACAACCATGAAGCCCGGGATATCCAATTTTTATGACCCCAATGGTGAATGATTGCTTTATAGGCAAGTGGCGAGATATAATTGGTGGAGGGAAATAAAGTGTTGTTTGACTTTGAATTTTTATATCTTTATACAGATAAAATTCAAATTTGATATTTCCCACAATTTTTTTTTTTTTTTACATTTTCCCAGGCTCCAGGATATATTCCCAGGCGCAATAGTTTTCAATGTTTTTCCACCCTTAAACCGCTGCAGCCCTATCACGTGACAACATGTGGCAACATGTTTGTTATGCCTGGGAAACATTAATAAAGTTCTGACCTGATGTGAATCCCGGGCCTTTTTTCATTTTTCATACTGACATTATATGGGCCAACGTTGTTTTACACGAGCGGGGCCCTGGCCATATCATGTGTTAATGAGACACACACATGGCATCGTTCCTGAGAGTAGGTTTGCTTGGCCTGAAGAGATATTCCCAGGCTTTAATAAAATTTCTTGGGCTTTAGTACAAATTTTTTTTCTCTGGCTGGAAAATGGGGGCTTTGCATATTTAACACAAGGCCATTTTATATCTAAACAATCATGATCTAGTACTTCAAAACCATTCAACACATTCCATTCATAATGTATCAAAACAGTTTAATTGTTACAATAATTCATCACAATTGACCGCAATCGGAGATCGTTACAGGCTTGGAAGTCAAGTCGGAAATAGAACCAACCTTCTGGACGGTCTTCATGACGTTAAATCCCTCAACGACAATACCGAATACGACATTAATGCCATCAAGCCACTCGGTCTTATCGGTACAGATGATAAACTGGGAGTTGTTGGTTCCTGGGCCAATATTGGCCATGGACAGAATCCCGGGACCGATGTGCTTGTTTCGGAAGTTTTCGTCGGTGAAACAATCGCTATAGATGGACTCGCCTCCAAGTCCGTTACCTTCAGTTAGGTCTCCTCCATTGAACATGCTCTTAGGTATCACGCGGTGGAAGGTTGTGCCCTTGTAGTGGAGTGCCTTCCCGTTTTTACCGATTCCCTTCTCCCCGGTGCAGAGAGCCCGAAAGTTCTCTGCTGTTTTGGGGGTATTGTCGGAAAACAGCTCAATCACAAGTCTACCCACTGGTTGGCCGCCGATGTTGAGGTCTAAGAACACTCTAGGGTTCGGCATTTTCTTGAAGTTTTGCTTTCAACTGGTATAGAACGCAAAGGAGAAGTCGGGGGGGGGGGGGGGGGGGGGGGGGGGGTTCTGTAGTTTTTCACATTTTGGGTTTGAGAACACGAACGTATGAAGAAGAACAAGTTTCGTTTTAGGTTTTCTTGGGGTCCAGCCTTTTAAAAGAAGAAATAACAAGTTTGTGGGATCCGGCTGTCAACCACTAACAACCAACCCCCTATAATCTAACAACACGTGGCATGAATTTTATGATGTATTATAACTTTTCATATTAGATGCGACTTTACACTAAGTCACATTGGAAGTCGCATATGGCTCTGTTAGAAATGACCATTTGGGTTCTCATATTTAGCAAGTTCTTCCATATTATAAGCCCGGGAATACAATTTTAGAGCCTGAGAATAATATATAAAGCCTGAGAAATTAACTTTAAAGCCTGTGAAATTATATAGAGGAAAGCATAACAATGAGACAATTGCAACTTTAGAAGCGACTTTACACTAAGTCATATTAGAAGTCGCATATGGCTCTGTTGGAAATGACCATTTGTGTTCTCGTGTTTAGCAAGTTCTTCCATATTATAAGCCCGGGAATACAATTTTAGAGCCTGAGAATAATATATAAAGCCTGAGAAATTAACTTTAAAGCCCGTGAAATTATATAGAGGAAAGCATAACAATGAGACAATTGTAACTTTAGAAGCGACTTTACACTAAGTCACATTAGAAGTCGCATATGGCTCTGTTGGAAATGACCATTTGTGTTCTCGTGTTTATCAAGTTCTTCCATATTATAAGCCCGGGAATACAATTGTAGAGCCTGAGAATAAAATATAAAGCCTGAGAAGTTAACTTTAAAGCCCGTGAAATTATAAGCGACTTTACACTAAGTCACATTGGAAGTCGCATATGGCTCGGTTGGAATTTACCCTTCGTGTTCTCTTTTTGGGGAAGTTCTTCCATATTTCAAGCCAGGGAATACAATCGTAAAGCCTGAGAAATAATATAAAGCCCTTAGAAATCATATATAATGCCTGGTAATGTTGGAGTAAAGCCCGTGAATACATTTAACGTTAATCTAAATGATACAAAATCAAAACAAAATAACAACTTCCTTTTTCATTTCATTCATAGACTTCAGATAGATATTGTCCCGGGGGTCAAAACTTTATATTCATCCCCAGGTTCTTCTAAGATTTTTCCCATCTTCCATCCAAAACATAGCTGCCCAACTAGGCCTTCGGCACAAAACATTCAAGAATATATACATACAATGAACTATTCTGCCCACCCCACTATCTATCTACGACATAGACAATCAATCTTTACAGAGACAATCTTTAAGGGGAATTTACAATTTGCCAATTTGTGAAAATGTCAATTGCCATTGCCTTACGAAAAGCAGGTATATCTTTTTGCGAAAATTCTTTCATCCACGGTAATCTAACTCCAGAGAGTATCAATTCAGCATACTTCAACATGAAGGCACCACAACTACAACTGGAACATGTTAAGATTAGACAAACATAAGATTCTACAGGACAATGAAGAAATTGAGCAAGTGAAAATGAGGAAAAGAACAATACCCATCATTTTGTTGGGGGATCGCGGTGGGACTGATGTTTGTTGCAATAAATGCACTAGTGTGAGGATCGGATTTCGATTCTGCATAGTAACCCCGAGTGCTTCAATATGGACGGCAACAAGTAAAGTATGCATCTGATGTCTTTTAACCGAGCACTGTTACCGTTGCGGGGCCACAATGAATCATACATATGTACTTCGCCTTTCTTTAGAATTACGTGACAAAGGACCCAGTGATTTCCAGTGTTGCATGGTATCAACACCTGTTTAAACAATACAAGTGTTATGCCCACGTATATACAAATTTTTAACCACTTTATGAATGAAAGTTTAACATGAAACCATACTTACGGAATCCATTTTCCACCAGGGGTCAGTGTAAAGAAGATCATGACCTGAAACAGTTTCTAACCAATCCGTGTCTGGCTGGAATTCTAATGGATTGAATTCTGGATACTCTTCCCAAACCTCGACCACTGGAGGTGGATCCTTCTTCTTGTTTCCCCTTGTTGTTTTGCTGTCTTTTTTTCCGCGTTTCTTGACCTTTTCCCTCATTTCCTTTTTCATACGTCTGAACTTCTTGTATTGCCCTTACAGCTTCCATTTCCTCCATTAGAAAATCCCACCTCCGTTTTAGGTTGACCTGTGTAATGATTGTAATTAGGAACTTAGAAAAGAAACCAAATAATTACAGGTTCTCCTTTAAAGTCTAAAGCTTCTATGGAATATGTAAATTAATATATAGATGTTACTTACGAAAAATGTGGTGTTGACCAATGCGATATTCTACAAGTAGTTGATATCCGGACTTGATCGCCTCCTCCACAGAATGTCAAAGTAGCTGTGTATGTGCTATGGATAAAAAATGATGCAAGTTAACCATTTGAAGAGTGACGAACAAATAAGAAAGATGTGTGAAGAGTTACGGAGTGAATTCATGGAAAGATCTATGCATTTCCGATATCAAATGATCTATAAGAGGAAAATTTGAAAACGAATTTACCATATCCGATATCAATTTTCTGGGGTCAACAAGCTCTTTAAATTCGTGATGCTCCATGAATTTGATTTGCCCGGTATATAGACTGTTAATTGTAAACATTACTTACTTTATATTGGGAAAAGAAATTCACACATTAATACATTATACTAGGAATATATTAGAGAATACGAATGTGAACTTACCATGTGGGTTGTTTGGTCTTCATAAAGGCCGCAAACTCAACATTAGTGATTTCATCTTGTGTGTAAGGTTTATCCGAAACATTTGATTTCAATCTTTTCGCCAACGGATTAATCCAATGGTTGTTCAGGAACCTTGTTCGCTTTCTGGCCCTAGACTTGTCATGATCCTTGTACATCACACTTGGGTCTGCCACATCATAAGCTACAACACTCGGGGAAGCTAAATCATCCAAAACTATGGATTGTTGGACAGACTTCTTTGTCGACGGTTTTACCTCCTGAACGATCTCTTGAATGCAAAATTCAACACAATTGTTGATCTCCTTCAACTCATTTTCATCAAGGATAGTTCGGTTGTCCACGTCCTAAATGCACAAAGATATTAAGTAACTCTAATGCAATTGATATATATATATATATATACAAAAACTTTATAACTATATGTACCTCAACCATTTTTGAAATGGCTGGAGCATCAGCCCGAGGATCACAAGAATGTTTCTCAAAATCAATCTTTGAAGCAACACCATCAGACTTGGCTGCAACTTTATCCTGACCAACACTCTCTTCCATAGCTGTAACATTGCATGTAGCCTCAGCTTTAACATCATTTTTTTCAGCTTGTTTGGACATCAACTCACCATCGCGATCCTACATTGACAAGTATAAGTAATCCATTAGGGAATACAGTATCATAAATAGGAAAACAATGATTAGATTAATACAAAGTTTAGGGGATGACAATACATTACCTCTTCAGAAATCTTGTCATTCATTTGGTTGCTTGTTCCTGAGTTTTCCTTTGTTGATTTCTTGCCCATTGTATCTCCTACCTTGATTTCTTCTCTTATCTTATTAAGTTCGGCTCTAAAACACGATAGCTGTCGTTCCTCGCTTTCCTTAATCAAACTCAAGGTTTTTGAATCGCTTTCCTTAATCAGCGAAGCAATAGCTGAATAGAGGTCGGCGGACTCGAAGTATGAACTGTAGACTGCAATGACAGAAATACGTGTCAAAGTTTACAACATAACTAAAATAATTAGTGGGAGAATGATATTGTCCGAGGTTCACATCCAACTATCCAACCAATACTAATTACATATTTCTATATATATGTTTTAATTTTGAGAGCCGGAAACAATCTTGAAATGCTATTGGAAAAATCTATTAACGAATTGCATTCCACACCAGAATATCAGTCATTCAAAATATATAAAGTTTACAAGTGCACCCCTAATAAGAGATGCTAAATAAGTATCTTTTGATGTTCTAAAATTTTAAAGACACTAAACGATTATAATAAACTGCATTAATTATTCTTGTAAAATAAAATCGTACCTTATGAGTTTGGAAGGCGGTATCATAAAACAGCTTCTTCTTAGATGGGGGATCATTTGGTGAACTCACGAAGGATGCTGTTGTACGGTAGTTGTACATAGATTCATCTACCCCATCCAACTTGAAATTCTGATCCTGGTCCTCGTCAGAACTTTCCTCCTGTTCTTTTTCAATTACACTTTGAAGTTGCTTTAACAAACCCTTCCCCTTGTGTATCAGTGGGCCACACACATAGTCTGGCTTCAAAGACTTATAGTAATCCAATCCCTTCTCATATTTGTTTACCTCCCAAGGATAAAATGACATCTATATCGGTATGAGAAAAATCAATGTTACGGTTTTGCATTGTAACAATTCGGTATTATTATGAAATTAAAAAATGAAAACTAGTTCAATACACACCGATGATATGAATCTGGATTCGATATTGATAGGCCTCGTGGAAACCCGGTACCAACTTGTTTCCCGACGACATTCGTCAATCGAGTAATTCTCTCAACGGCCCATACCTATTTTATTAAATATCAAACAATGTTATTCTATCATTATATACATGAATATTGTGTGTAATGTACAAAAGACCAGGATATATAAGTCATACCTGAAATGCTAGAGTAAACCCAAATATATTTAAGGTATGGTACTTAGATTTCTTCTTCTTCTCATTTCCATGCTCCGTAATTTCCGGGGGTTGCCCTCCTTCTTTGTTGTCATACACTTGTTGCCCTTTTGATTCTTCATTCTCATTCACCTGTTGCCCTTCTGTTTCTGTTTTCGTTTCTTTTTTCTCATCTTCATGTTCATTTTCTTCATTCTCTTCTTCTCCATCTTCATCTTCTCCATCTTCTCCTTTTGTTTCTTTCCCCCCCTTTTCTACTGCGTCTTTCTTCTTCTCTTCCTCCTTAGTTGTACCTCTCAATGTGTGAACGTGTTTTTGAGTAAATCTCTTAAGCCAAAACAGTGTAATACTGTATATGTAAGACCCCCACGGAAATTTTTTGAATGCTTCTTCGTCATCAACCAATGCAAACATCCATCCAGGAATAACTTTCCGTCTGTCATCCGTGCCAAAAAATTGGCTAATCATAAAGATGGACGCCATCTTTAATACATCTTCACCCTCGTCACTCGTGAGCCTTTTCATAGTGGCATACAACAGGTCAGCGGTCGGCCTTTTCTCTTTAAAATGTCTGTTTAACAACGAACCCTCTTCAGGAGCCTTCTTTTTATTGAACCCTTGAGGCAGCGGGCCCATTTTCAGACCAATACACAAACAAAATTCTTCTTTACCAAAACGAACCTGCGACCTACCCAAACCTAGCCAGATTTCATCTTCTTTTTGTTCAGGAATAATAACCTCCCTTTTTAAAAGGTTGTGAATAAGTATTCCATGGATCTTCGATGGTTGTGGCAAATCCAAGTAACTGCCAAAAGGTCCTTCCTTAAATCTTTGCACCATGCCGCAACTCGTTAGGACCTCCTTAATATCTGTAATTAGATTTTTCTTGCTCTGAGAGTTTACTCTCACATTAACCACCCACTCTTTGTGGTCGGGGAAACGCCATAGTTTAGCATTTGGATTTGGAGGCATCTGCTTAAACACCAAACAAACATAATACTTAGGGTCATTGTAAAGCATGAAAAACAAAAAAATTTAAACAGATATTAAACATAGCAAATAGAACAAAATGCAATGTAAAAAGACAGGGAAATGCATGTAAGGCCTGAGATTCTAAAGTATGAAATTGAAACCATGGAAAATCATGTAACGCCTGTTAATCTGTTATGAAGCCCATGAAATTGAACTGTGAAATTGAGAAGTGAAGCTTCATATTCACATTGACCAGATGCGGGGAACACACCTCTAATTACCGGGCCTTATAACAACAAACACAACACAACGAAAAAGAGAAACCAAGAGCCCAACCATACCATAGCAATTAGCAACTACAACGCCCCCCACCAATACAACAAACAAGAACAAAACGAGAAACCACAACCCCAACTATCAAAATAAACCAAATGGGCATTGTAAAAAAAGCCAGGGAAATGCATGTAAAGGCCAGAGAAATTGAAGCCAGGGAAATTCATGTAAGGCCTGTGAATATGGTATCATAAGAACTGTGAAATTGAAATGTGAAGCTTCATATTAACATTCACCTTATGCCGGGGCCTAGGCCACACCTCTAATTCCTAGTCATTAGAACAACAAACAAAAAAAAAAATAGAAACCAGGAGCCCGCCAACAACCAAGCAATTACCAACCTACCACTACCAATAGAACATGCACCACAACATAAACAAAAAGATATCAATAAAACATACAACGGCGTGTACAACAGCATCGATAACAACATAAGCTATAAGCTAAGTTAGTTTATGTACAACTCTAACTAGCATAAACCTAGCCATAGGAGTTCACCAAGTCTTCAAACATAAATGCCCCTAAAAACAAACAAACCCACAAACATAACCCACAAACAGAGCAAAACAGGTACAACATCAAATGCAAAAAAAAAAAAAAAAAAAAAATTCAAAGACAAAAGAAAAACACTCCAAAATCCATACCTCTGTTTTTCGTTGTTCAAGCTCGGGCCAATGGCCTTTCTTCTTCTTTCTTGAGTCGCGTCGTCGAGTCGCTTCTCTTCTTTTTCTGGGCTTCTTCTTCTTCTTCTTCTTTTCGTTCTTCTTCTGGGCTTGCCCCTTCTTCTTCTCGTTCTTCTGGGCTTCTTCTTCTTCTTCTCCCAGTCGACGGGACATGTCTTCTTCTTCTTGTTCTTCTTTTTTTGCTTGCTCTTCTTCTCAGTCGAGGGGACCAAACGTCTCTAAGGGATGGGGCTTCTTCTTCTTCTCGCTTATTGCTCTGGTTTTCTTCTGATGGATATTTGAAATTGAATTTCTGGATTGTTTACGTGTTAGAGGGAAAAGGGGTAAAATAGGGTTGAAACTTGAGATGGGCAATTTGGTAATGTGTTAGAGTTGGGGAATAAAGGAGGGTAACTTGGTCATTTTAAAATAAATGAAATTGAGGGGTAATTTGGTAAAATCAACTCAAAAAAAGACACTAATGCACTTTTGGGGCCTTTGTTTATATGGCCTTTCTGAAGTTTCAAAGCGATTTAAAATTCCCTTTTCATATCCTTCAAAAAAATAAAAAAAATAATTCCTCTTTTTATAGGTTTTGCCTTGGCGAGTTGGCGGGCAATTAATCGCCTCTCTCTCACTTTGCTGGCAAACTTCATTTTTAGGTCCTAACAAATTTGGAAACGTTAGCTTTTAATTTATCTTCGCATTTGTTTTCAAATGCGTCCCTAACTTTTGAACATTGAATCATTTAGGTTCCTCCAACCAATTTTTTTATTGTCAATGGTCATGGAATCAATTAAAAGTCTATATTGCCCTTGGACTTCAACTGATCCATCTGAAATGAGACAATATTTTGTGAAGAGTAATGCTAGACATCCCAAATATTTTCCCAAAAAATATGCCCAAATGATGTGGCATCCTAGTAGATTTAATGAAACTTGACACCTCACTTGACACATCAATCACCTAATTTTAATAAAACTTGATTTAATGATCCATTAATTTTTCACTATTAGCAAATCAGTCCTTACAATAGATTTAACAAATATTACGGTTTGAAGATTTCCTTTCTGTTTAGGATTCTTTCCTCTTTCCTATTTCTTCTGTATCCCATCTTCGATCTCTCTGTAATTTATATTGAAAGCTATATTGTTGATCAAAAATCTCAGAAATCAATGCATTAATATTGTCATCTCCAACTAAAATAAAGAGGTATTGTTTAACCCTGATTTTTTTTTTTCCTTGGCTTTTTTTTTTCTTTCGAAAGCACTGTGTATATGAGTTCTTTTTTTCTTTTTAGTTCTTCCATATTTGTTTGACAGTATATCATGAGAAGCCAAATCGATAAGTGTGTGACTATTAGGAAAGAACATGATATGTTTATTTTTTTTATTTTTTATTTTAATAAAACATGTTATTCGTATGTTACTTTATAAAGTGTTTATGTGATCATGTTGAGTTTTTTTGGTGTCAAATAGTTAGTGTTCAGAGACTTTAAGTTTAGACCTAAAACAATTCTTTTATATTTACGTAATCATATATATTGGCATATCTGATAGCTTTAAATTTATTAATCAAGAAATTAGACTACTATCATTCATAAATTATAGGTGATCATGGTTTTTGTTTAGGCTTTGAAAGATTCTTGCAGTGCATTAACTAAACTCTTGTTAAATAAAGAAGGATTTTTTTTATCAAAATTATGCATACAGAATGTTTAATATGTTACTGTTTCAATTTGTTTATCTTGGAGACTTAAAAAAAATTGTTTATCGTAATATTGTCGTCTCCAACTAAAATAAAGAGGTATTGTTTAACCCTTAATTTTTTTCTTTGGCTTTTTTTTTTCTTTCGAAAGCGCTGTATAGTTATATGAAAATAGCAATTCAAACAAGATTTGATCTTAACTACATGGCTTGCTATAATCATCACTTCTCTTTTTATCTAAATACAAATGGATGGGGTCATATTGTCAATTCATGATTCAATATAAACATATCACTTCTAAAGTAGGACACAATTTAAGCATCCAGTTATATTCGATTTGTTTTGCTGTCCAATTCAAGCATCAATTTAATCCTTTGTTTTGCTGGTTTTGTTGCTTGGCTTTGTCTTTCTGTTGGTCTGTTTTTCTTGTTTTTCTTTTTTTGGAACAGCAAAATATATTCATCGGCTCAAAAGGCCGGCAAGAAGGAACAAAACACCCCTAGAACAACACCAAAAAAGCCCCAAGAGCTAACCAACACAATATTTTCTTGTTTTCCTTTTGATGCTTTAGCAGGTTTAGGGCGCCTGGCTGGGCTCTGTTTGCCTTTGTGGTTGCCTTGTTTTGGTTCTTCGTTGTTGTGTGCTGGTTGTGTTGCTTCTTGGTGCTTTTAATAAAGCTTGGAGTTTTAAAAAAAAGGGTTATATTTAATGGAAACGAAGGAGAACTGAGAAGAAAGAAAGGAGAGAGAAAGAAGAAAAAGAATTAAGGTTTCTGAAATTCATATTTAATCATGAGTACCAATAAGAACAAAAATACATCGATCCCTATATATTGAGGCTAAATAGAAAAATGAATCCAACTCCAAGAGGAAAACTAAATGTACTTCAAATAAACTAAAAAATAACAATTTGACTGGTGATGTTTTCTCGAATTGGCTCAATTCCACTACTGCAAATATCTTGCTTTATATTGAAGACCTTGGTTCCTTATGGTGACTAAATGAGTCTGGACGCATGCTTGGTTTAGTTCCTTGCCAATAAAATTTGTTGTTCATGTTTCATTATCGTAGGTTCTGTTGATTTAAAGGAGAAGATACAAGTTGTTGGTTATTGCAAACAAACATCACCTCCTTTGTGATTTAAGTTGTGTTTTATTTTACATTTTGTTCGTTGTCAAAATTGTTAATAGTGTGTATTAGTTGTTCAATAAAATGCTCTATCGATAATTTTACCAACAAACAAAATAAAATAGAAAACTCAACTTACTTTACAAGTAGTGCTCTATTAACAATTTTGATGCAGAGAATTATGACAAAATTTAATATCAAGATAAAGGTATCTATTGAAAAATAGCTCATCTAATAAATGATATCAATAAAATTTCTTCCCTTGTAAGGTGCTGCAATCATATAAGTGTTGTCTCTTTGAATAAATGTTATACGCAAGGAAAAAAAGAATCGTAAATTGGTTTCCATTAAACATGGTCTTGCAAGTTTTAAAACAATCATCTCTACCATTAAAATAAAAAAAAAGCCTCCCTTAAAATTCTCTTCATGCAGTCATCTGATTTGCACTTATCTACTTCTCATAACATCAACACCTACATTATAATGAATGATCGATTAGGTATTTAGAAAAGAAAAAAAATAAATCATATTTCACATATTATTTAGATTTAAATAAATTATAACAATAACAAAAATAGCATAGAGAATAGAAATGACAACTTACTCTGATAAATTAGTTTTCATTTTCCGGTATTACACCAGTTGATGTCTCTCTCCATGTTGAAGTTGAAGATTGGTGTTTCTAAAGATAATTCGAAAAAAATGAAAAATGTAAATTAAGGTGTAAATAGTTAGAGTCACTGTTACTAAAAATTAATAATTAAAAGTTCCTACAAGTTGCTAAATGTGAGCACAAAATTGGTCACGTTATTTGTGCAAGGTTATCGGTACCTTATTCACAATGCGCTATTGTGTTGCAAAATTGTCTTCATTGTTGTTAAAAACGGGTGGATTGTCGACCGTAACCGTAACAAGTCCTTCACTTTAAAGTCTTTCAAGATTCTTAAAAAAAAAAAAAAAAAAACTATATATTAATAACAAGAACAAATAAAAAAAGAAAAAAGAAAAAGAAATATATATATATATATATATATATATATATATATATATTACCTTCATTGTTTTTTGAGGATTAGATTTCGCCCTTGATTTATTTTGTTTTTTTTTTTGAACTACTTGATCAACCTTGGATTGCTTCCGTTTGAATGGAGGACGACCTTTACTTCGAACTGCCATTGGTGTAAGAATGTTACGATTTTCCTTTGAAGCACCATGAAAGTTTTTATCTGCTGTATCATCACTCAAATTGATGATACGTTGAATACTTCCATCATCACCTTCATACGATATCAATTTCATTTTCAAATCATTTATCATCTCCAGCACAATGTTACACTTATCATCATTACTTGTTGCTAAGTGTGCTACCTCATAAAATGAATTACACATTTTATCAAATCTATACCCTTCAGGTTTGATGCTCCAATTATCGTAGCCTATTTTCACCTTAGTGTGACATCTAATTACATCTTTTCTCCATCGCATTAAAATGTACTTATCTGGGGCAAAAAATATTTTCTTGTGAATGAGCACCGTAATCACATGCCGACATAATATTCCTTTAAAATCAAATAGTCGACAATTGCAATTAATCTCAAAATCCGCCTCTTTTAACAACACAATGAAAGGAATAGTAGTAATGGTGTTTCCAACCATTACATTCTCATCCACCGTAAACTCTGAACAAGGAAAATTCTCTTTGTGTAATGAAACCTTACAATATAGATTAGCTGATAACTCTTGCTGAAAATCTTTGAATTTTTCAGTTGTATAAGCTTCTTGAAATTGCTTCTCCAATGGATAATGAGTCATACAGGGGATACACGAATTAAAAGAAATAAAATCAACATGACTCTCCTTTTCCGCTTTATCTCGCAGCGCATTCTCATATTGTTCAACAAATTATTTTAAAGTAGTCTTTGAATTCACATACCCATCAAAGAAAGCATGCATACTCTCACTACGTTGTGTTGTAGACATTCCAGCCCAAAATGTATCTTTCACAAATGCTGGCACCCAACGTCGCCTTTCATCATACAATCCAAGTAACCATTCATTAGTATGAAGGTCATATAAATTAATGAACTCATTCCATCTATCCTCAAAATCACCACATGTCAGTGAATCATAGATAATATTCTGTAGTACAAACTTGATATCTTCATAATGTTTGTAACTTTTTAACTTTTCAGGCAATTTTTTCATGATATGCCATAAGCACCACCTATGACGTGTAGTGGGGAAGACAACTTCAATTGCCTTTTGCATAGCCTTATCTTGATCAGTGATTATTGCTGTTGGAGCCAAACTAGACATACATGTAAGCCAGGATTGAAAGAGCCACACATATGTTTGAGTATCCTCATTAGACATCAATTCGCATCCAAATAATATCGACTGCCCATGATGATTTACACCCACAAATGCAGCAAAAAGGCATATCATACTTATTTGTTAAGTATGTAGTATCAAATGTTAAAACATCTCCAAACTCTCTATATGCTGCTCTACTCCTTGCATCTGCCCAAAAGACATTCTTTAATCGACCCTCTTCATCTAAATCCATCGTGTAAAAAAAATTTGAACTACTTTGCATCCTCAAGAAATAATGTTGAATTGCATTAGCATCTCCCTCCCCAAGTCGTAACCGCCTTACTCTATCAAGATAATTCCTACAATCTTTCTCCAAAAAAGTTAAGTTTTCATGTCCACCCGCTTCAACTACAAAAGAGTTATAACTCTTATTTGGTCTTATCCCAGCTCTATCATTCAGTTCTAGCTTTCTTTTTACAACTGGTTTCAATTCTCTATTAGTTTTAAAATACCGTAATTTTCCTGGGGTACCAAGCATATGATTATGATCCAACACCAAAGAGCGTATTTCCCACTTTCCATTAAGGCATAATGATGCTGTTAGCCTAGCTTTGCAGTTGAGTTTTGATGTTGGTTTCATTTTTAATGCATTTTTTGAAGCAGATTTTGATGGGCGACTATGTGCACATGCAGATGTGACATACCTTAACTCCCCATCATCCCCCTTGTTTGAAGTTCTTTTTATAACTTCAAATCCCATTTTTTCCCATATATTTTGTAGTATTCAAATAAACTCTCAACTGAATCATAAACCTTTCCTATCTAAGGGTCTTCTACATTTGTTTCTACATCATCTAAGTTTCCCATTTCATTCTCATCATCATCCTGGATGGAGTTTATAAATAATCATTAAGAAAATACAAAGCAATATTTTTATTAAAAATTCAAAGAAATAAAATAAATAAATAAATTTACCTCAATAACAGTGACTTTCGGTAACGAGTCTTTTGAAACAAATTCCTCCATCCCTTGTTGCCTGATCTATTCCAAAGTTTTATCATAAACTAAATATTATTATTTAGTTTGGCTTAACATATTTTTTTAAAGAAAACTATAAAATATAAAAAGAAAGCAAAATAAATCAGTTTTATCTAGTATACCATGTTTACGATAAACAATTTTTTTTAAGTCTCCAAGATAAATAAATTGAAACAGTAACATATTAAACATTCTGTATGCATAATTTTGATAAAAAAATCCTTCTTTATTTAATAAGAGTTTAGTTAATGCACTGCAAGAATCTTTCAAAGCCTAAACAAAAACCATGATCACCTATAATTTATAAATTATAGTAGTCTAATTTCTTGATTAATAAATTTAAAGCTATCAGATATGCCAATATATATGATTACGTAAATATAAAAGAATTTTTTTAGGTCTAAACTTAAAGTCTCTGAACACTAACTATTTGACAAAAAAAAAAAACTCAACATGATCACATAAACATTTTATAAAGTAACATACGAATAACATGTTTTATTAAAAATAAATAAATAAATAAACATATCATGTTCTTTCCTAATAGTCACACACTTATCGATTTGGCTTCTCATGATATACTGTCAAACAAATATGGAAGACCTAAAAAGAAAAAAAGAACTCATATACACAGTGCTTTCAAAAGAAAAAAAAATTAAAGGAAAAAAAAATTAAGGGTTAAACAATACCTCTTTATTTTAGTTGGAGATGACAATATTAATGTATTGATTTCTGAGATTTTTGATCAACAATATAGCTTTCAATATAAATTACAGAGAGATCGAAGATGGGATACAGAAGAAATAGGAAAGAGGAAAGAAGAAAGAATCCTAAACAGAAAGGAAATCTTCAAACTGTAATATTTGTTAAATCTATTGTAAGGACTGATTTGCTAATAGTGAAAAATTAATGGATCATTAAATCAAGTTTTATTAAAATTAGGTGATTGATGTGTCAAGTGAGGTGTCAAGTTTCATTAAATCTACTAGGATGCCACATCATTTGGGCATATTTTTTGGGAAAATATTTGGGATGTCTAGCATTACTCTTTTGTGAATGGTCCATCTAATATGGAGCAACTCTATCTCATCTATTTTTTTTTAAAAATTGTTTTTTTAGTGGTTTGTGTTTGGATTTTGAAAATATACGGTGAGAGAGAAAAATGAAGCTAGAAAAAAGGAAAGAAAAAAGTGGTGTTTAGGGACCGGGAAAATGCAAAAATGATGTAGATTCTCTTTCTTTTATAATTTTCATTGTCTTTTTTTTTTTTTTTGGAATTGATTTGTGATTGTCAGTTTTTGTTAAAATTTTGAAAATTTATGGAGAGAGAGAAACATGAAGCTTGAAAATACTCAAGTGGTGTTTGAGGGTTGAGAAAATGAAAGAAAAAAGTGGTGTTGGGGAACTGAGAAAAAGGAAGAAAAAAAGGAATGAATTTGGAGAGAGAAAATGGGATCATAATTTTTTTAATCTATTATTTTAAAACAATAAAATAAGTAACCATAGGTATTTAATGATTTCGAACTAAAATGTGGTCAATGGTTAGAGTTGGCAGAATTCAATTAATGGTAGGTTTTTTTTTTTCTTTTCTTTTTAATGCAATTATAGGTGTTTGTAATTACACTAAATAGCTGGGAACATTTATGCAATTTATCCATAAAAAAATTTAAGGTTGTTGTCACGACTTTAATTGGATAATTTTTTATTTTAATTTTTTCGCTCTTTTTGAGAAAATTATCAAAAATATCCTTTTAAATTATATAAATTTTATTTTGAACCACATACGAAGTTTTAATTGCTAATAATCACATTGTAAAATTTCTCTTCAGTCTATACCCACAAATTAGGAAAACACCCATGTAACGTTTTTCTATTTTTTGTAAAAAAAAAAGGAAAAAACATGACATCTTAGATAAAACGTGAAATGTTGATATATTTAAAGGGGAAAATTATTGAAACAACCCCTCCAAAACCACGCTTATAATTTTTTATATGAAAAATTACTAAAACACCAAAAAGGGTTTACCTCTACCCTGACGGTGTTGTTGCCATGACATCACAAACAACACCGTCTCTAGCGAAGGTGGGAGATGTGAGATATATGAAAGAGGAGAGAGGAGAGACGGAAGAGAGGAAAGAGAATGGAGGAGAGGGAGTTTGGGTCCTTTGGGAGGAGGGTGTTGTCTACAATTTTTGGATTATGGAAAAAGCCATGTGTCCAGCAACGTTAATACGTGAAACGAATTATGGCGTGTTCTAATATTATCTGGGTGGGGTGGGGTGGGGTGGGGTGGGGTGGGGTGAATAGATTTTAACTGGTTATTACTAAATTTTCGCGTTTAGTCAATATTACGAAAATACCCCAATCTAGTCAATTCAATAAATCAAGCATAATAGTGCGGAAATTAAAAGACGCTTGATTTTTACATGGAAACTCTCAACAGAGAAAAACCACGAGCTGTTATGTACACCACACACGAACCTCGAATCCACTAATTGTAATGGTGTTTACATCATAGGTTGACCTCAACCATTCTCGGCCTATAACCCACCACTACTACCCGTAGACCTTTAAAAGTGAACCTAGTTCAATTGCTTGTGCACTAAGCAACCTAGTCACACAAGACTTAATTCTCAAGAAGAGATCAATAAAAACCTATGTGAATATGCAATGATATCCAATATACAATTAATGCTAGGTTACACTAAATGCTTATCTAGGATTTAAAATATGTCAATTAAATCAATCATAGATATTAGTTGCTATATGACATGGCATACAACATAACTATATGGGATATGGCAATCCTAGACAATGGCTATAAAAAACAATCTCAATCAAGCAAAGAGATTAATTAGCTAGAAATTAAATATTCATGAAACCCTAGCTATCACAATACAACAACTCAAACATTCAACACATAATCTCAATCTTGTAAGTAGAAATTAATCTAAGAGCATACAAGTTATAAATGAGATAAATTGCTAAGTAAAACACTAAGATTAGATGAAATTAGTGTTCAACTTGCCATAACATGTGTGTTGAAGAAGACTCATGCATTAGCACATATTAGATGATCCTAGATGATGCTTAGATGATGATTTATGCATAAGGAAATGAGTTTGGAGAGTTAAAGAAAAGTTCTTGGGAGTTTTCTCTCTTGAAAATATAATTTTTGCTCTCCTTGTGTACGAAGTGAAGATAAGAATATATATATATATGTATGTATGTATTTAGGTTAAAAACAAAACTGCACCTTTCGACATCTGAGAGAAAAAATCAATTGAGAGTAATCCAGTGAGGTGAGCTCACGTGAGAGGCTATCAAGAGGTCCAATTATTTAACAAATCAAATGCATGTGTGCAGCACAACAAGAGGTTGCATATGGAAATAAAACACAAAATAAAATGACTTTGAAATCACAAAAAATGAAATCTGCGTGAGCTTCGTGTGACCGAGAGAGATGATAGGCGTGAGCTTCGCGTGAGTCGGTCTCTTAGTGTGGCTTTCATGCCATGCCAAGCCGACTTCATTCCGTGCGTTCTTCAGTATAGTTTTGACTTCGGAACTCAGAATTCGATTGCGTCTTCGGAATATAGATCTGGACTCAATCACAAATATGGAAAATTAC
Organism: Acer yangbiense; assembly: GCA_008009225.1. Taxonomy (NCBI): domain Eukaryota; kingdom Viridiplantae; phylum Streptophyta; class Magnoliopsida; order Sapindales; family Sapindaceae; genus Acer; species Acer yangbiense. Next base: position 26,120,291 of record CM017771.1, read on the forward strand.
ATAACTTTTCACTCTAAGCTCGGAATTGGATTTTGGTTTCCGATAAAACACAGAATATCCCAAATATCTCGGGAATCATTTGAAACATACAAGTCTCCGAATCGCTCGGAACTCATCTAGGGACAAATCCACACACGGTTGGACTCGTAAAAATACAAAAAATCTCAAAAATATATTTCTTTAAAAATATAACGAGATTTTACCAACCATACCAAAACAAACAAAAAACACATAAGTGCTCGTGTGAGTTGAAACATAAATGCACACAATCATGGAAACACAAATGCAAAGTAATATGAGAATGCATGTAAGTGTGTGTGTGCATCTAATCTCTTCAAGAATCAAGTCAAGTGAATTATCTTTCGCTCTTGCACTTAATCTTGAAGTCACGGAGATGCTTAGAAGCTTGCCAATGGAACCTAAGCTACCCATTACATAGACATCCCTAAGTGTGGTTTGTCAACGAAATAAGCCAATCAAAATATAAGGCACTTACAATCTCCCCCTTTGGCTGTTTCATGACAAAACCATCTCTCACATTTGATCCTCACAAGAATTAAAATCTAAGGGTCAACAATAGTTTATTCTACATTACAAAGAGAAGCCTAATCAAACTAGATCTTCAAGCATTCCATCTCTTGTAGAATAAAACATCCCTGCAAAATGAGAACTACACTTTCCAGACAAGTGTATGTGAGGTGATCAAGTGAGATAAAAACAAGCATTTGTATTGAAGAAAATAAGCAACAACATGCTATGAATGTGCAATGCAATGCTCCCCCTCAACGGGTTAGCTACTCTCAATTAGCCCTCTCTCTTACCACATATTACTCCCCCTTTTTGTCATGATATAGGCAAAGAAGTATCTCCAACTGGGTCACTTGTAGCAAAGAGAGATAGTAGCATACAAGTCATTTGCATAATCATATAATGCACTTTATGCAACTCAATTAATTGGAGAGAAACAAGGAGATTTATTTTATTAAAAATGTGTGATTAAAATGCTTTGCATGCAATACATATTGCATTCAAGTCCAAAAATCAATGGTATTTGGCAAAGCAAATGACAAAGGTTTCCTTAAAGAATTCAAACCAATTTCACCATTTGTTATGAATCAAAACAAGGATATAGAAGTTTCATTGAAATCAATTTTTGAGCAACTATATCCAACTTTATAAGCGAAACATGGCATGAGCGACTTTGCACCCTATTTGATTTTTCCAGGTAAGATACCCGTATAATAGTAGCCATTTTCAACCAATAAAGAAAGAGAGACAATTGAATTTTAAAATCTTTAGAACGGATACAAGATTCTTTATTCATTTGAGTCTCATTAGCTTTTCACACATTGTTTTGCATTTAAGAATTGCAATCATCAATTCATGTTTTTTCATATATATTTTTTTAAGCATATCATTTAAAGAATCATCATATCATGAAGATCATTATAGGTCATTCAAAGAGTACTTCCTAAGTGAATCTCCTAGTCCAAAAATGCATGTTTGAACATAAATATAACATGGATTGCAATACAAGCATGATTCACACTTATTGAAAAAAAAAACATATAAGCATATGTGCAACCAAGATACTCAAGCAATTAATAAAGAAGCATAAATTTTTTTAAATTTTTTCATGCAACAAGTATGCAATTGCTCTCTAAAACAAAAATAACGGTGTGTACAATATTATCTGGGGGGGAGGGTGAATAGATTTTAACTAGTTTTACCCAATTTTCGTGAATAGTCAAGATTACAAAAATACCCCTAATAGTCAATATAATATAGCAAGTGTAATATGGTGCGGAAATTAAATAACACTTGATATATACGTGGAAACCCAACCATTGGGAAAAACCACAGGCTGTTTAGTGCGCCACACTCGAACCTCGAAATCCACTAATTGAAATGGAGTTTACAACCTATGTAGACCTCGTCTAACACTCCGGTCAATAACCCCCCACTTCTACCACGTGGGCCTTTAAAAGTGGCTCTAGTCCAATTACTTGAGGCCTAAGCAATCTTAGCCCCAAGTCTTAATTCTCAATGAAGAGATAATGCTACCTATGTGAATATGTAAAATATTCAAAATGCAACAAGAGCTAGGTAAATCCTATATGCTTATCTAGGATAATGATATATCAATTAAAGCAATCCTAGATATCAATAACTAGATGACATGTCAAATAGCTTAGCTGATCAAGATTAAGCAAAACCTAGATAGCTATCACAATACAACACTCAATCAATTATATCACAAATAATCTCTAACTTGTATTTAGCATATGATCTAAAAACATACAAGTAATTAAAGAGATGTGTTAATATGAAAAACACTTAAAATAGATGAAATTAGTGAAGAACATACCAAGTAAGATGTGATGATCCAAAACCATGCATGGATGCATTCTATATAGACATAGAAGTTGCAATATGAAATTTGATGCAAAAGGGATTTGATTTGAGTGGTTAAAGGTGAGTTCTTGATTTGATTTTCTCTCAAATATCTTTCTTTAAAGTTTAGGGTTCTAAGGAGTAAAAGAACTGATTCAGAAAATGAGAAAGTGTGATATTTATAGACATCAAGAACAGGGCATGTGAAAAGATAATTTTGCCCCTGAAACGCACCGATCGGCGGTTTAAATTGGCGGCCAGGCTGCCGATCATAACCACCGATCATAACCGCCGAATTGAGCCTGTGAAGAACAGAGCATCAACGGCGGTTTCATTCGGCGGTTTCGTAACCGCCGATCCAACCGCAGAATCAAACCCAAGAGATTAAATCCATCAGGTATGAACAGCGGTTTCGAACGGCAGTCATGACCACCGATCTTAACCGTAGAATTGCTCCAGACACTTCTGGACACAAACAACGGTTTCATTCGGCGGCCAGGCCACCGATCATAACCGCCGATCACCAACATAGGTGAAAACCAAGGAGAAGCAAATGACATTCTCCGTAGGTGGTCTTCACGCAAAACCAAGCACATTCTAATGCATACGCGGACGTTTCCGAATAATATCGGGAAACAAATTACTAGGCACATATACACACAACAAGATATATCAATCAAAGTGTGTAAGGATTCCCATTTATTGATTGGCTTGTTTCGTGGACAAACCACATGTGGGGTTTATTGTAAGGGTAGCTTAGGTATTGGTATTCAAGCTCAAGGCCCTTTCAAGACCTCATCTTGATAAGCACCAAAGGTAAATTTCTAGTGCTTACGTGCTTTGAAGAGATCTAGTTGCACACACACACAACTCATGCATAAATGTTATTCTTATATGTTGTGTGTTTTCATATGTGTGCATTCATAATTGTTGAATATCTCTTCATGCATGTTTATTTAATTGCATCTAATTTATTGAAATGCCATGACATGTTTAGGCATTAGGATGCAAAGTCATGAATTTTATTCATGTATGTTTGAATTGAGTGCATCTTGTTCAATGATAATGCCATGACATGTTAGGCATTAGGATGCATTCAATACCCACACTTGCACTTCATGATTAGTCTTAAGTGTGGTGTAATTCGTTTCCGTTTGTGTGATCGGAAACGTCCGCGCTTGCACGATGGTGTGCATGTCTTAGCGTGATGGTTGACCACTTGAGAAGGTCTCATCCTTCTCTTGGATAAGTGGTAGTTTTTGTTTGGTTGATTGGAGTAAGGTGTCTAGTTTCAAAAGATTGGATTTCAATGTTTTAAGTGTTTTCAAAACTGACCTTTGCATGGTCTTGTGACCATAACTTCTTACACAAAGCTTCAAAATGAGTTTTGAAAATTTTTGTACAAACTAGACACCCATACCTTTCCAACGGTATATTATTCGTAATATTTCATGACCGTTTGGATTGGTTTTAAAATCTCCAAAGTTACAACCAAAACAGGGTAACTCTGTTGTTGTCAGTTTCTGACCTTTGGTCACTCAATTGACCATAAATTTTTCTACAGACATCTAAATATCATTATGTAAAAACGAGTAGAAAGTAGACATCCATACCTTTCCAACGATATATCATATGAAAGGTTTTGATATCGTTTGGTCATGTTTCGAAGCGCTCGAATCTTGAGTCGCTGCACTGACGCGAGTACCGCGAAAATGCCCATAATTTTTCCATTCTTCCAAAACGACATAGTTTCACTTGGGCATTATAAATACATATCTTTCTCATCATTTTGAGGGCAGAGCCACAAAATCAAACCCTAGAGAGAGAGGCTCCATATTCTTGAGAGAGAAAGAGAGACTTGAGAGAAAAAGCTTAAAGATTACATCTTTATCTCTCTAAACCCATTCCCACATGCACAAATCATCATCTAGGCATCATCTAGGTTCATCTAGCATGTGCTAATGCATGAGTCTTCTTCAACACACATGGTATGATATGTTGAACACTTTTATCTTACATAATTAGTGTTTCTACTTATCAATTTGAT